>OU862934.1:1121195-3521195 GCA_917880885.1 Limnephilus marmoratus
CGGGAGGAGGGATGGCGGGACGAGGGAGCGGGAAAGGGAAGGCGGGGAAGGTGGAAGGGGAACGCGGGAGGGGAAGGGGACGTGTGAGGGGGGAGGGGAACTCGGGAGGGGGGTTCGCGGGACGGGGGAAGGGGGGGAGTGGAGTGGGGAGAGGGAAGGTGGAGGTGACGGAGTGGGAACGCGAGAGGGGAAGAGGACGCAGGAGAAGAAGGGGAGGCGGAAGCGGAACGGGACGAATGGGAAAGGACACTCAGGGAGAAACAATTTCTTTATTAAATGGCATATTATAAATGGCATATATTAATGGCATAGCAACGCATGCCGGGACCAGCTAGTTATTTATATTACAAACTTTGAAATATGTATTTAAAAACAATAATAATTTCGAAATAAATGAAAACAGAATGAGCAAAAGAATAAATGATATATTTTACACCCCACAAACCAATACTAAATTATTGCAGACACATAGCAGTTTCATTGGTCCTCGTACATTTACCTTACCTTCTTCCACTAAAAACTCAAATGATATATAAAATGATAAAATATGTAAAAGAGGTAAAATTATGGTTGAATAATGTAGATTGAAACGCTTTTTCTACAAATTTATCCATCCTTTTACAACTCACTTTCTGTAACTTTCACTGTAGTACAATATGTTTTCTGTTCATTTTTTTTAAACTAAAAAAAAAAAAAAAAAATCAGTATGTTTTTCTCCATATTTTTATTTTATTTTTATAATAGCTGAAAAAAAACTTTATATTTTATGTTTTTTAAGTCTATTTTATACTATGGGTAGGTACTTGGAAATATAGTATTTTGTTTTAATATTACCCACACTCAGGCAGTGAACTAGTGGGTTTTCATTTCTTGTTCATACTATTTGTTATTATTCTTGTTCATACTATTTGTATATTATGTTATTATATACTATTTGCTATTATACATTATATGTACAAAGAAATGGGAATAAATGAAGTTGAAAAAAAAATTCAATGCAACAGTTAGAATGTAAACGTAGTATTTAATTCGTGTTTGAATTTTGCAATCATACATACAGATAACAACCAATACAAATATGCGTTAAGAAAATGAAGAAGAGTTGGTAGTTCTTGGTATCAAGAATATATATATATATATATATAACCGTATGGTTATGATATATATTCTTGTATTTATGATACAGTTAAATATGACCGAATCGGATAGGGTCACATTAGCTCAGTGGTAGAGCTCCGCCCTGGCGAGACAAAGGTCCTGGGTTCGATTCTCATAAGTAACCTTATCTTTTTCTGATTTTTCTGTTTCTGTCATTAAGTCTTCATTAATTAAATATTACAATTTGCCGTTTTACTCATTAACTTAAAAATACACAGTTATCATACTATTATTTTTCACGAAACTAAAAAACATTTTAAATTAGATAAAGGTATCACAAAAGTTTGGTTGTTTCGTTTAATATAAAATATGTATATACATTAGCACACTTGAATGCACGTTGTGTCAAAAGCTGAATGTTGTTGTGTGAATATTTCTTACCGTAGTAAAAAACAGAAAGCATAACTTTAATAAGATTGTGTGAGATATATTATTATATCTCCCAAAAGGACTACGGCTGTTTCTTGTCTGTGAAAAATACCTCATTGGCCAAGTTAATAAATAGTTATTTGTAAAAAAAAAACAATGTTAGGGTGAAAGAAATGCGTGCAAACGCAAAGTGTACCTGTGTAAATGCAATCGGGAAGGGCGAATATCTGCAAAAGCGAACCCAATAAGGAAATAGAATAGAGAGCTCCAGTCCATTTATTAAAATATTTTTTTAATGTAAATAAACGAATAATTTAATACGATGGGTTGTGTCATATCATACATTCCCATACAATGACTTTAACTAACTACAACTAAAATTTCAATAATGCCAACTTGACGGCGTATTTTTACGAACCGATTAAAAATGGACTTTTTAATAATTTTTTTGAAAACTCTGCATTCAATATCATTGGTCTATATAAAAATATTTTTTAAACCCATAATATTTTTCACTGGAGTTCCTCATTGTTGGATTGTCACTTTTTCTCTGTGAACCTTACGACATCCAGCTTTTGACATACAGTCTTCCCTCAAATGCTTCCAATTCATTATATTATCTAGGTAATAAGTCATCTCAAATGTGTACATAATTATTAGTGCCAGAAAAAATACAGTGCAATGCAACTTACAGTCGTGAGCCTTCGAGCCCGTCTTCCGCGTGCTGACAGCTGAAGGTGGCAGAGGCGGACACTTCTTCACGCAGCAGATCTTGGTACTCGAGGGTGAGCAGTACTGGAAAAAGGGACACTCTTCAATTATAAAACTTCAATTTAAAAATCAATATTTTGTTTTAGCTTTGTTACTTTTAATCAGCTTTTGTGAGTAGGATTGTTTTTTTTATACGCACCAGATTTAAATGTCCGGGTTAAATTTTCCCCCCCAAAAAAATAAAAAAAAAGAAGGAAAAACTAAACCCTTTCATACACTTCCCCAAATGATCATCTTGTGAATCCACGTTATGCAATTGCACTATATAAGTATTATAAATACAAAACAATACAAGAACAACATGTCAACCTACTAGAGACCAAAGGGGAATATAATTCACCGACTCCAGATATTTTCATATCAGAGGGTTCGGCTCTGTGGCATTTCTAATTGAACCTATAAATCCTACTGATCCCTCAATATAAATATTTAAAAAATCTTTTGTAATCCTACATGTATTTAAAATTACTGCTTTTTGCATTTTTACATACAAATTCTTTGACAAATCTAATATGCTTAAATTTTGAATCAGATTCCTAGGTATTATGCCAGTGGCCGAAATAACAAATGGTAATATTTTTATAGTCCGAGAATGCCAAATTCTTTTAATCTCATTTCCTAAATCTGTGTATTTTCTAATTTTTTCAGAAACAGTTTTTTGAATATTACATGAATTTGGAATAGCTACATCAATGATATAAATAATTTTTTTTAATTTTGTCATGTAAAACTATATCAGGTCTATTATGACTAATTGTTCTGTCTGTTAGTATAGTTTTATCATAATATATTTTATAAAATTCATTTTCTATAAATGAATTTGGTTCATATTCATAATATGGTACTACATTACGGCAATCAATCAAGTTATGTTTAATTACCAAACTTTGGTGAATTATTTTTAAAACCTGATTGTGCCTAAATGTATACTCGGACGGCGCTAATATAGAACATCCCGATATAATATGTTCTATAGTTTCCGGAAAAGCCAAACATTTTCTACATAAATCATCAATTTGATTTATATCTTTGATTATATGCTTCCTATAAGTTTTATAATTAATGACTCTATCTTGAATGGCAAGCATAAATCCTTCTATTTCTGCGCTCAACTCTCCAACACTCAACCATTTGTTTGACGAAAGTTTTTCAACATACGTTTGGTTGAGATAATTGAAGTGTTTTGCATGAATAATTTTATTTGACCAGGAATCTAATAATTCCTGGTTAGTATTTATAAGAACGTTGGCATTCTCGTCATATAAATTTAAAGGTGTAATATTTCTATCTGCCTTACAAATTATTTTGTTCATTTCTGAGCTATTAGCTTTCCTATGGAAAAAATTTCTAAGCATTTCTACCTGATTGTGTTTCAAAGATGTTATTTTGACTACACCTCTACCTCCAAAATTTCTAGGTAAATTTATTCGTTCTATAGCTGAATTTGGATGATGGCAATTAAACTTTGTTAACGTAGTTCTAATTAATCGTTCTAAACTATCTAAATCTATATTAGACCATTTAATTATGCCAAATGAGTATGTTAGTAGAGGTATTGCCCAAGTATTTATTGCTTTTACTAAATTTTTAGCAGATAGATTGCATTTTAAATTTTTTCTGATCCTAGTTTGAAATTTAATCCTAATATCATTTTTAATACTAGTGTGATCTAATCTATTCGATTGCGGGTATCCTAAATATTTATAAACCTCATCCCCTTTCATACTTTTAATTTTGAAATTTCTAAATATACCCTCATCTCCATCTACAATTTTGCCTTTCTCTATATGGATCGTTTTACATTTATCTAAACACATCACAAATTCAAAACACATCACATTTCGAAACGCCTTATAATAAAATACTCATGTAGGCAAATTATCGCAATACCGCGCATCTTACAGTTATAGATACTATTTATTATGGCTCTCGAGGCATCTTTGCCGCATTGCATTGTAAGTTTTACATATTTTTACTCTATTTCAACCAGTTATTATCTTCACAGATTTTTATCACGTCAATCTTATTGTATTTTCTAATGTCACCAATCTTCAATATGCACCTTACTATGTATGTATATATTGAATTGAGCATTATATTATATATATATCTTGCAAAATAACCTATTTTAACCTATTGTAAAATTACCATTTGACAAATCACAACAAATCATTGAGGTATTAATGTTATTTATATTAGGTATTATTAATTACCAATGCAATGAATAACTACTCATTTGTGTAGTATTTATGTAGGTATTTTGAGAATTGGGCCTACCTATTTCAATAAAATTAACCTAAACTCGTGCTTTTATTCTGTCGTAGTCCATCTGCTTTCTTTTTTTTTCTCTTTTTCATAACACGGGTACCTCCCTCTTATATCTCCCTTCTATTCAAACTTATACTATCTATTATGTATTATTACCCGCATATAGACATATTTTGTTTACTTACCTGTGTATTATTTACTGTGCATAATAGAAACACATAACCTGTATTAATTTTAATTTATGTGGCGTCTAGGTACCGTCATTTCGGTTATAATACGTGCGTGGTTGTACATATATTTGTATGTTTATGTGTATATATATTTTAAACACGATTACACCTTTGTTTTTCTGTAGGTATAACGTATTGAACATTGCACATAATCAAAAAAATTATTACTATACTTCCTTCATTATGTCATTATACCAACATTGTCACTTAAATATGTTCTTTTAGACTTAATTATATACCTCATCAATAATGTGCTGATTCTAACTAATCGCTTTTTAATTTGAAACTATAGTCGATCATCGCGCACTGATTGCATTTCTATATTTTTTTTTACTTTTATTGCTTTTATTTAACCTTCAGTTGAATTTTGTTATTTCTTCCATTTCCCTCGCAACCTATGTTATTGTTTATAATTGTCGAATTTTATCTCGAAATGGTTTGTATAATTCGTCGAATAATCAATGTATTAATTATCCGCAACATTCCACCCTTCCTTCCCTACACTCTCCTTACACCCCTTTATCCCAGTATGCTGCTCGTACTCGCTGCTCATTTTTTTACTAAAGTAACTTACGTATATAATTTCGTACATGTCATTCATAAAACTCTACATCTTTTTACCTTATATATCTACCAAAATTTTAATATACCTATATAAAAACTTATATAATTCACAATGATAACTATTTTGTATCAGAACTGTAGAGGACTACGCACTAAAACAGAAATATTTCACAATAATATTTTATTGAATGACGATTGTTACATATTCGGTATTTCTGAAACATGGATTATTAATTCTATTTTTGATTCGGAATTAGCACCAACAGAATTTTACAGCATTTTCAGACGGGATAGATCAAATAACATTTCAACAAATAGCCTTAATAACCAAGAAGATTCTCGTCGAGGCGGTGGAGTTATGATCATTACACATACCAATCTTAACGCATACCCTCGCGAAGACTTGGTGTGCAATGCCGAATGCATTTGGGTCACTATTCCTCCCTCTAACTATACCTCTAAACGTACTATCCATGTAGCTTGTGTATATCTCCCACAAGGTCATGGATATGAAACCGCTCTCAGTTCATTCCTTGGCTTACTTGCTAATGTAAAAGATCAATATCTCGATGATATTTTACTTGTAATGAGAGACTTTAATATGCCCACCATAATATGGGAAGTACATGACTCACACTTATCACCTGGAAACTTAAATACAATTAGTTCCTCACTCACTGACACAATTTATTACTCTGAATTAAAACAATATAATCACATAAAAAATTCTAATAACAGAATCCTAGATTTAATCATCGTGAGGAATGCCATGTATCTCGTTCATGCAATCCTCTTGTCAGTGAAGACTCACACCACCCATCGCTTCAAATTATATTACAAACCGATACACTCCCAATTATCAACGCTCCTCCTAAAGTACTATGCCTGTTTGAAAAAGCCGACTATGAATTAATCAACCGACATCTGTCAATGATAGACTGGTCATTTACTCAGGAAAATGCGAACATTGACGAAGTAGTTGATTCGTTTTATAATATCTTAAATAATACCATCAACCAATATGTCCCCAAACGCCACGTCAAAAAGAAAAAAATTCCAAACTGGTATTCAGCTCCTCTAATCAAAATCATTAAAGAAAAACAAAAACTTCATAAAAAATGGAAATCCTATAATAATCCAATAGATTACATAGAGTTCACTATCAAACGTACACAACAAAAACACCTACAGAAGCAGTGCTATAATCAATATATAAGATCGGTTGAATCTAATATTCAGAATAATAATAAACAACTCTGGAATTACGCTAAAAACAAAAGTAAAACAACTGGCATCCCACAAATCATGCACCTTAAAGAGGAGTCAGGTACCGGTGCTCATCAAGTATGTGAATTATTCTCTAAACACTTTCAGTCCACCTACGTAAGCGATATGGAGATGAACAATACCAGCACATTCGATAGTTCTACTTATGTAAATAATCATTCCTCGATTGGTAACGTAAATATTGACAATCTAATGATCAATAAATACCTGAATAATTTAGATGTTAGTAAGGGTGCTGGTAGTGATGGTATCTCGCCGTATTTCATCAAAAAATGTGCCAAAAATCTTTCTTACCCTGACGACCTCCGTAGTCCAGTGGCTAAGACTCTTGACTCACATTCCGGAGGTCGCGGGTTCGAACCCGGCATGCGCAAATAAATTTTATTTGATTAATTTGTGTTATTTCACAATTAATTCATTTAATATAATATATAGTGTATTTGCGGCATGTTCCAGAGTGGAAGATACTATCAGTATCGCCCTGGTGTAAGACCACCATTCAGTATTGAAACGTTGCTTAAAAATGGCTTTAGCCGTGTTTAGTGACCAGATCTGAATAGCCAGGTACTTCCCAACCTTCCTCTTCCCCACCTCCTTCCCCTCCCCGCTACCTTCAGCCTCACAACATACCCCAATTGGGGATGCCATAGTCTCACTGGCTCCAGACGGGAGCAGTTGGGACTCTTGTGTGGTATTCACTGTAAAAAAAAAAAAAAACTAACATATTTATAATGTCGCTAAAAGAAGGTAAATTTCCCACAAAGTTTAAAGAAGCAATTATAATCCCTATTCATAAAAAAGGCTCAAAAATGAACATTGAAAATTACCGCCCAATCTCAATACTCACGGTATTTAGTAAACTTTTTGAACGTATCGTCTATGATCAAATCTACACTATAATTGCTCGCAATATACAAAACCAACAACACAGATTTCTTCAAAAAAGATCAGTACTAACAAACTTGGTAAATTTTACGGAATATTTAACGAGCAATATGGACAATAGAAACCAAATAGATGTTATCTACACTGATTACTCCAAGGCCTTCGATAAGGTTAATCATTTCATCCTAATTCAAAAATTAAAACAATTAGGCATCCACGGTAACTTACTCCGGTGGCTCACTTCATACCTTTTGAGTAGACTTCAAAGTGTCTCAATTGAGGCAATAAAGTCCAGCTTCTTTTATGTGCCCTCCGGTGTACCCCAAGGTTCTCATTTAGGCCCATTATTATTTAATGTATATATATATATATATATGATATTCACAAATGTTTTTTACATGCTAATTACCTAGCATATGCAGATGATAAAAAAATATACCTTGTTATTATATCAATCAATGACTGCATTAAACTCCAAGAAGACCTCAATCGTCTTTTTGTCTATTGCGAATTAAACAAACTTATTATTAACATCTCAAAATGCAATAAATTAACATTTACACGTAATAAAAATAAAATTTCCTTTGTATACACATTGAACGGCATACATATCAATGAAGTAGAATATATCAGGGACCTTGGGGTTACACTTGATGTTAAATTAAACTTTATAAAACACACTGATGAAGTCATTAACAAAGCCAATAAAATGCTAGGATTTATAATTCGTATAGCAAAACCCTTCCACAACATTAACACTCTATATTCCCTTTACACCTCATATATTCGCCCGCACTTGGAACACTGTACACCGATCTGGACTCCTTTATACCAAGCCCACATTGAAAGAATAGAAAGGATTCAAAAAAAAAATTTTAAACACATAAATTATAAACTAAACTTGCCCTTCTCAAATTATACGGAATCCATTAAATTTCACAATTTCAAATCCCTCCAAACACGACGTCTATTTTTTGATCAAATCCTATTGTTTAAAATTCTAAATAATGGCCTGGACTCACCAGAACTTACCAATTTAATAAATTTTCATATTCCGTCAAGATCAACCCGACAATCCGACTTATTTTGTTTACCGTCATGTAGAACAAATATTAGAAAAAACTCCCCGATTCCTCGCGTATGTGCACAATATAACACAAAATTTCAAAGTATTGACATTTTTAGTAATAACCTAAAGAAATATCGATATGAAGTTACACGTACGACCGATTATTAATATACAATGTAAAAAATGTATCGGGAGCATCTCCTATCCTTTTCCTATATTCCCCTTCCTCTCCCCTTCCAATAACCCAAAATTAATTTTAAAATATTAAAACTTCATTTCCGATGTACTCTAGCATAAGAAACTTCTGTGGCTTGACTTCAGTTCATTTGTATATTTATCACTGTATATTATGTAAAAGCTGTTTGTTTCTTACAAATAAATAAACCAAAAGTCATTTTAATATCATCTGAAAAAATTTTAACTACCTTAATCATTTTCTCTAAATTTGATTCAGAATTTGAAAATAATTTTATATCATCCATATATAATAGATGTGAAACTATACTACTCTCTCTTGTATTACCCTTAATTTTTATTCCAAACTTGATTTTAATTAACATTTTAGAAAGGGGATTCAATGCTAAGCAAAACCAAAGAGGGCTCAATGAGTCTCCTTGAAAAATCCCTCTTTTATTGAAATGCCCGGTACTACTATTTTCTTACCTTTTAAATTAACTAGCAAATCTGTATTCCAAAAGGAAATAATATTTTTCAAAAAGCTAATTATAATTGGGTTAACTTTATATATTTTTAATATTTTGATTAGCCACGAGTGCGGGACACTATCAAAAGCTTTTTGATAATCTATATAACAAGTATGTAAATTATGCTTTTGATTTTGAATTTGTTTTAAAATTACAGAATCAATAACTAATTGTTCTTTACATCCCATATGTTTTCTGCGACAACCTTTTTGTTGTTCAGATAAAATATTTTTTTCATCCAAATGAGTATATATTAAATCTGTCAAGCAAGAGGTTAAAATTTTGTATATTGTCGGTAGACATGTAATGGGTCTATATTGAGAGGGATTATTAATATGTTCGCTTTTAGGCAACATATAAGTAATGCCCTTAGTTAGAAAATTAGGGAAATTTTGAGGTTGTCTGACAAGTTTTGAAAGATTTTTTGCAAAAAGAGGATGTAAAGTAGTTAGACGTTTGTACCAAAAATTATGTATCCAATCGCAACCCGTGGCTTTCCAATTATGAGTATTTTTTTATAATTTTGGCTAACAATTCAACCGATATATCAGAAAAACTCATTTGTTCAATGTCTGAACAATTGAGTTCTTCATTTTCTATCCAGTTACCTGCCTCATTATGTTTTATATTTTTACTCCAAATGTTTGTCCAAAAATCGCGCATATCTGATTCAGATGGCAACGGAATATTATTATTCGAAATAATATTCTGTTTATCGTCAAGTTTGGAATAAAATATTTTCTCATTTTTCTGAAATAATCTATTATTATTTCTTTTATTATACGTATAATTATATCTTTTTAATCTACTAGCTTTTACACCTAATTTTTGTTTTAATAAATCTAATAAATCATTGATTATTACTACCAATGCTATAACCAAATTTTCTCCCAATTTCATCTACATATCTCAAAATATTCCTACTTCTATTTCCATTTTTATATTCAATTACTCTAGCTATACTACTTCTTAAAAATACTACATCATTTTATAATCTAATCTGCCATTCTGGTTTACTATAACTATATGATCTATCATCAGAGGACGTTAATTTAACTCCTAACTTATTACATATAGTGATAGCACTAGCGTATACTATTGTATGAAGATCTAAAAAACTAATATCGTCAAATATTATTTTTGGTAAAATTAAATTATTTAATTCAGAAATTAATTTAGATAATTTCTTTGACGTATGCAATTTTGGTAATTTTGGTCTAACTGTGGGCTCTATATCTATATATCTATTTATATTATTTTGAAGCAAGTTAGCTAATTCTATTACATTATCATCTAGTAAGTTTAAATTTGCAATATTGATTTCCCTAAGATTATGACTAATGTCTAAGTTATTTGAATCTACTGTAATATCATTGGATTCTTCTACTAGAATATTATCTAAACTATCTTCATTCAATACATCTAATATAACAATACTACTCGTATTAATTTGTTCTACATTATTCTCCAATTGCAATCTATCTGCTACTTCTTTTCTTATCTGATTTAATGTTACTACAGGAATTAAATTATTTTTAAAAATTGCCCTTTTTTGGTCAGCTAATCTTTGTTCGTTTACTTGGGAAACCGGATAATTTTGTGAGAAAAGTAAATGTAATTTTTTCCTATACAATAACATATCTGTTTCTAGTTAAGTTACATAAAAATATGAACGAACGATGAACATATTGACATCGTTCGTCCATTACATACGCTGCCTAGGAATACCTGCTTTTGTTTTTTGGGGTCTCAGATTATCAATGTTCATCTGTATAGATGACATAATAAACCCATTTTCATTTCCGTTGGTTGAAAATGACATTTTGTCACCTTTCAAAACAACTTGGAAATGATTGATATTAATTATTATTATTATTCCTACATTCCAGTAACCAAGCAACTGTCGTCGTTATCTAGTGCTGTCATTTGTCAACAAATAATTTTCAATATGTCCAAATTAAATATTTTAATGTAAACTACCCTTCAATACTACAAATCTATAATATATATATAATATTTTAGAATAATGTTATCAAAATAAAATATATAATTAAATTTACCTACAAAATATATTTCAACGTAATCTCAAAATATTGTTGTTTACCTTGGTTACTGAAGTCCTCACAAAAGGAAAAATTTATATTGTATTTATTTACCTAAATATCCTACGGTTCACTGGCAGTTTATTTATTACGTTATCTAATATACTTATTTTCAAATATTTATATGTTTTGGGATCAAAGCTAATTCTTTTCTATCTGATACAATAAAAAATCAGAGAGCTAAAATATAAGCAAACGTCGAGGCTAGCGTTGCTAAGCAACATTTTATTATTATTATTATTGCGGTATTTTAAATAGGTACATAGTTATCTATGTTCTAATACAATCCTTTTATATACATACACTCAAAATAATACGCAATTTAATTTTAAATGCCTTTATACTCTCTTCCAATTTTATTTCTTCTTGTAATTCTCTAAATATCTTCAATGCTCCGTATATCCATGACTTTTGACTCTGTGTTTTTTTCCTGAAGGGGAATCTTAGTTCATTTCTTTTCCTCGTCTCATGTGTATGCTTGATATGTAGTTTTCAATTTTTCTTAGGAATTCAATAGACGTATGGCCATTGATTATTTTGTAGATTAACAATATAGTATTGAAGTAAATAATTTGTTTAAATGACAAGATATTTAACTCCTTCAACATTTTCTTGATTGAAGTGTACCTTATCTCCTTTTTATTATGGCAATTGGTTGGGGACTACAGTTTAAAAGTTTCGAAAGTTGTCGTTTCATTGGAAGTAAGTGAATTGATTGTATAATTGCAAGAATTTGTATGACTACAATGTTTATTGAGTATATGAAGGCATCATATAGATGCACAATTCCTGTAAAAATTAGATAATAATATTCAATGCCCAGAGTTGCTAAATAAGATTCAATTTAATGATTCTGCGCGTTCAACACGCTCTTCTGTCCTGTTCAGGATTCCATGACTGTTGATCTGCCGACATTTTGCCCCCCGGCATACTTACATACACAAAATGGCCAATATGCATTTGGTTTAGGGAATATCCAGTATACATAGGATATAAATAATGAATGCAATAATATATGTGTTTTTTTCAGCGTTGTAACTAGAATGTGTAATAAAATTATGTGCAAACATGATTATTCATAATTATAATTATACAAAATATATCTAAGTTACCCCGAAGGGATGTGTAGAGAAGATGTAACGCCGAATAACAAAGCATAAAACATAATATGCATCGAGGAAAAACAAACTAATCTACCTATACTAATATACCCGCTAAATCTACTTGTGTATACCAGCGCATAAGTACAAAAAATTGACACTTTATAAAAATTCGTTTCATATTTTATTTATTTATTTGTAAAAAACAAACTGCTTATATACATACTCGTATATAAATATAAATATACATGTGAACTGCAGTGAAGCCAGAAGAGTTTCTTATGCTAATATTGTTTGGAGATGGAGTTTTAATTTACCAAACTAAATTTTAGGCTTAGGAAGGGGAGAAGAAGGGGAGAGGAGGGGAGGGAGGGAGAATATAGGATAAAGGTATGAGATGCTCTCGATACCTTCCACACCCCCGCCCCCGTATCAATCCAATATCGCACGCGTTACTTCTATCCGATACTTCTGAAGTTTTAAATTAAAAATGTCTACGCTGTGAAACAATTCGTTGTATTGCGCATATATTCGAGGAATCGGGAAATTTTTTCTAAGGTTTGTTCTAGAAGTGGGCAAATGAAGCAAATTTGATTGTCGGGTTAATCTTGAAGGAATATGGATTTTTATTAAATTGGTAAGCTCTGGCGAGTCCAGGCCATTGTTTAGAATTTTAAATAATAAAATTTGATCAAAAATTAAGCGTATGAAGGGAGTTGAAGTGATGAAATTTAATAGAATCGGTGTAATTCAGAAAGTGTAAGTTAAGTTTATAATTTAAGTCTTTAAATTTTTTTTTAATTCAATTATGGGCTTGTTAGAAAGGAGTCCAGATCGGTGTGCAATTTTCTAAGTGTGGGCGGATATATGTGGTGTAATATATGCGGTGTATTAATACAACCCTGTTATGAATTTTTACCGCCACCCCGGGAACCATTTATTGGATAACCAACAGCTCTTCCATAGGTCACCCCAGTGGTTTGCTACCTTAGGTAACTTAGCAGAGGTGCCCGGGGTCATGGGATGAGGAGGTTTTTCAAAGTCTGGGCGGCCGATGTGTCTGCCAACCAACTCCGTGGCAGGCCGGATCGAGAGAGACTAGTAGAGGAGGTCTTTTGACCTCTACAGCCAGAATCCCTCGACCTACCGCCTTGCACCTCAGTTGAAGGAATGAATTCGTACGTCCCTCACTCCTGGACACACTGACCCCCAGATATCCACCCCTCATACCTACTTCGTTCCCAGATCTTTTCCTTCTTTCTTTCCTTAAAAAAACCTTCCACACAGCATCCTTTAAGATGACATGGGCCCTGAGATTTTAGGTTTGAAATTGGTAAATTGTTATATTTAAAACCTTCCTGAGGGGGCCAATTATTGGCGGATAAGCTGTCGGGTCACCTCTGTTTCCTCTCAGGGTGGATCAATGCAAGACAGTAAACAGAATTCTTGCCCGAACGACATCCAAGGTGGACATTTTCAATTGCGATCTTACCAAATATAAGGGATTCAAAATAAAAGTATTTCTCTGATGTTCAGTTCATTTTGTAATTTTGTTTTATTGTTTTATTTGAGATGACGTCATCTCCTGATGATTTATTAGCATTGAGGGCTGAAATAACATTTGTGATTTCAGTACTGAATATTTCATTTAACTTTAGTTTATTTTTCTTGCTCACTTTATCATTTTCTTCTGGTAAAATCTTGTTGTTATTTGTTGTTTGATTTTCATTGCTAGTTGCTTAAGGTATTAATTATGATTTAAGCTTAATTGGCAAAAACGGTCGAGCCGGTGGAGGCGGGTTAAGTGGTTAAAAGGTTAAAAATGAATAAGCCATCCTCATGTTCGGCGCGTCATTTTAAAATTCTTGTTGCAGACTCATGTAAGGTGCGAAATTCAAGTAAAACCACTTTTGTGTTCTGACTTTTTAAATTTAAACTGAATATTTAAAAATCTGCTACTAACACCACAGTAAGCGGAAACGGTTGCTTGTGTCGTGAAACAAGATCGATAGGAACTGATGAATTGAACTCATGACGCTTGAGTGGAATCCAGACGCGCCTAGTGGATCTACTTTAGTGGATCTAATTAGACCGTGGGTAGTACTTTTAGATAGATGGTACAGATAATAGGATAGGTGTGATTATTTCGACCCCTCTGTTTCTTGCCACAATCTGGCACTATTTAAGAAACCACGTTTTGCTTTGTTGCCAATTTTGGCAAATATTAAAAAAAAAGTTGATTCTACGTATTAACACATGTAACAGTCAATTTTTCAGAATATTTCATCATATGATATGTAACTCAAATGTAAAGCATCACCCGGTATATGAGAATGGCTTCCTTTGATGAATCTGCAACTTATTATTTTGAATATGGTTTTACGACGGATTTATTACGGAAAATTTTAACACCCCTCGAAAAATTAGAACGTTTTTTTTCGAAATGTGTCCTCAGATTAATCAACTGAAATTTTAGACAGATCATTCGGAACATGAAACCGGTTTTAACTTAAGAGTGAATCTGCTTGCGAGACTCAGCATTAATTGATACTACACCCAGAATACGAAAATGTTTTTTTCTGAATTTTGTACTTAGAACACATGGATGATGAAGGTTTCCTTCGAAATGCGTCAGCAGATGAAACGGCAACTTGCATCATGAACACAAAAGTAATTTTAATTTAGGAATTGATCTGCCTAGGAATCCACCAGCTTTAATTATATTGTACTAAGAACACGTTAATGGTTTTCCTTCGTTTTACAGCAAATTTATTGACTGCAATAAAAATTTTATGATTTATTTGACTATTTACAATAATTTATAAGGAACGATTTTATTTTATTTAAATATTTTTTATGGCAGAAGTGTTGCAATAATTAAGGAAACGTATGATTTTTTCCCCTTTCTGAATAGAGTTGTCATTAATATTGATTTTCTTTTTCAAATTTAATTTCCCTATCCCATAATAATAATAAATTAAAAACGTCTTAAAAAGGATATTGGATCACATAAGTATTTGTGTCTCACATAACTCTAAGCACACACCTGTCAGCTATGTTATAACTTTCTCTGGGTTTAGTAATAATAACATTTAAATGTAGCTGAAATACCGTGAAAGAAAATCGTTCTGAGTATAATTTTTGGTGGTACTTTGCGGGACGCATGCGGCCCGTGGGCCGCAGGTTTCTCATCCCTGATTTAAAAGTTTGAGTACCGAATACTCGGATGTTACCTCAGACTTTATAAATAAATAAATTATCAATCGAAAATGTACAAGTAAGTACTTACATTATCCTTTGGAATTATCCATTATCAAGAGAATGGTGAATTACACTATAACATATGGATAAGCTATCCAGGGGATGGTGAATGGTGAATAACCCCTTATTTAATAACACAAATAATGTACAAGTTTAAGTGAAATTGCTTATAGTGTGTGTGCGTGTAGGCATTGGTGTTCCCGGAGCTGGTAAGGGATCTGACTTATTCTAACGTGAGGTAACTTTTAGAACCAGCTGTCACTCACACACAGCTGAAGTGGTAACTTTTTTAAATTTTTTTATTTATTTTTTTTATTTATTCCATTTTTACAATTTACAAAGTTAGGTATAAGTACAATTATTTTTTTAATTATGTACATGTAATGCAAATACTTTTTAATGGTGGTAATAATACCTCTCTAATTGAGAATTTCTCGTGTTTAGGGAGGGAGTACTAACACAATTGATATTTTGATATATGTTTAATTGATGCTACCATGAGCGTATTTATGAAAAAATAAAATAAAAACAACATGTATGTAAAATTATATACCTGTGCACTATTTTAGGAAGAAAGTTTTTTTTTTAAATTATAAAATATAAAACCTGTGTACACATTGAAAATATAAGTGGGCGTAATATAACACAAACATGAAAATACTTAGTGGTGAAATGTATTTTAATTTTTTTCTTAAAAATTTTATAATTTTTTTCGGATTGAATATCTTTAGGGAGTTCGTTAAAGCATTTTATGGCTGAGTACGTGTTATGGTGTTGGACCGTTGTAGTATTTAGTTTAGGGATTATTATTTGTCCTGTTGTTCTCGGCCTGGTCCTAAATGACTTTATTGTTAGTTTGTCTTTATGGATTTGAAGTAATGCATTTTTTTGATAGATTCTGTTTATTTGTAAAACTTTGAATTCATTGAATATTTTTTGAGTTCAACAGTCTAAAGGTTTTTTTTAAATAATTTTGATGAGTCTTCTATGTACTATTTCAAGTGGGGCTAAGTTGGTTTTATATGCTCCTCCCCAACCTATTATTCCGTATTGCAGAACTGATTGGGCTAATGCATAGTAAACCTTCAGTAGTATAGATTTATGAAGTATATTTCTTAGTTTGAGGAATACGTCAAAAAGTTTACATATTCTGTTTATAGTTTCTGCAATATGTTCTGTCCATTTAATATGTTGGTCTATTATTATGCCTATATATTTAATGTTGTTCTTTTTTGAAATTTTTGTGCATTTAGATGAGTTGCAGTTGTCAGTATAATTTTTACAAGAGCTATGAATAGTTATATTGGAATTTATAATTGTAAGGAATTTGTCTGATAGTGTAAATGTCATGAAGTAAGTTTTTTTACGGTTTTTGCGGTTCGGTAGGCTTCATCCCAAGTTTTTTTTCTATGATTAAGACTGTGTCGTCAGCGAAAGATATAATTTTTCCAATTTTCGGTATTGTAAGCATTTCATTCATGTAAATGATAAACAATATTGGACCTAACACTGTCCCTTGAGGAATTCCAAATTCTGAATAGGTGGGTTCACTCAATGTATTGTTAATTTTCACGTGTTGGTGTCTTTCATGTAGATAACTTTTGAACCATTCTATAACTGTTCCTTGAATTCAAATATTTTCTAATTTCTTGATTAGTTTTTTGTGGCATATACTGTCAAAAGCTTTTCTTAGATCAATGAAAATACTTAAACATTTATTCCGAGTCAAGAGCATTATATATTATTGAGGTTATTTTTGCGATTGCATCTTGCGTGACTAAATTTTCTCTGAAGTCGAATTGATTATCATTAATAATTTTATTTGAAGTGATGTGCTTAGTTAATTGTGACTTTACGACTTTTTCAAATATTTTTGCTACGTTTGATACAATAGATATGGGACGGTAGTTTGAGATGTCGGTTGCAATTCCTGATTTGAAAATCGGAGTTATTATTGTATTTTTATATATTTTCGGGTAAATTCCTTGTGGCATGCTGTTATTTATGATATGTGCTATTGGTTTTGATATTAGTTGTCTCATTTGTTTTAGTAAATTTACTGTGATATGGTCGAAACCAGGGCTCGCGGACACTCGTAAGTTCATTATTATTTTTTCTATTTCTATCTGTGTGCATTTTTCAAACTTTTTGAAAATATTTTAGCAAGTTTGTGTGGATGTACTGAAAGTTTTTTTAGATTGGACAGCTTCAATTTTTTTGGCTAGGTTCTCACCGACTTTTGCAAAGTAGTTGTTGAAAATATTAGCAATTTTAGTTGGTTCTTTTACTGTCTCTATTGTTTCATTGTTATATGTTATTTTATTTATTTGTTTATTTTTATTACCCTTGCCAATGATGTTATTAATTGTAGCCCAGACTTTTTTGTTATCTTCACCACAATCTTCAATTTTTTCTTTGAAGTAATTTTCTTTTGTTTTTTTTAATCAAGTTTGTAAGATTATTTCTGTATTTTTTATATAATTGTAATAAAGTAAAGTCATTGGGTTGTTTACGGGTTTGATAAAATAGTTTTTCTTTATTCCTAATTGAGGTAATTATTCCATGGGTGATCCAAGGTTTAATTTTTCTATGTTTTGATTTTAGTTTGACGTTATTTTCTTTAGTTGCATTTATTATGTGATCGCGAAGTGTTTTTTCGAAATTAATTGAAGATTTTTCGGCATCTTCGGTATTTAATATTTCTTCCCACTTTTCCGATTTTAATTTATGTCCTAGAAGTTGTGTGTTAATGGTTTTTATATTATACTGCTGTAATGCAGTTGAGGAAAAGGATATATTTTTTTTTAAATCAAGAATTAAAAAACACGTAAAGTGATCAGTTATGTTTGTTTTCCAAATGACAGGTGTTAATTGTGTAGTTATGTCAGCTTTTGTCCAAATATGATCAATACATGATGGGTTTTGTCGGGGCACAACTCTAGTGTAGTCGTTTACGCATGAAATGAAGTTCAGTTCAGCCATCGTATTATGTAGATCATTTTTTTCGACACTGTTTGAATTTAAACCTATATTTATATTGAAGTCACCCGTTACTATAGTATTTTGACATTTGTTTTTATTAATTACATCTTTAAGATGTTCTATAAATTGTTGAGTTTTCGAACCGTGGGTTCGGTATATAGCAATAACCTGATAAATCTGATTATTTACTTTTATTTGTAATGCTAGGCAGTTAGTGAGTGTCATGTTTATTTCTTTATAAGATATATCTTGGTGTTTTTGGTTAACGTATATAACTATGCCATTATTCTTGTTAATGTGCGTTTTCGTGGTAATACATGTAAAGTTCGGTAATTGTTGTATACTATCAATATTTATTGCATTAAGGTGGGCCTCGGTCAAAACTATACAGTCGAGTTCAGTTTTCAATAGACTAAGAGTGCATAATAATTCATTTATGTTTTTGTAAATACTTCTGATATTTAAGTGCATAATAGTTAATGAGTTAGTCATATTTTTGACGAGAAGGTTGCATTGATCAACATTATTACATACCTTTTCTCTTATATTATAAGTGTTATCTAGTTCGTCCGTAATAATATTATTCATCCTACTTTGAAATCGTGTATCTTATGTAAAATGATTGAGTATGTATATAAATATGTTTGGAGGTACGTTATGTAGGGAATTGAGAATTCGTTTATATGAATAACGTCATAGTCGGGCGGAACAATAATAATCATATACTTAGTAATAATAATGCCACTAGACTGGGAGTTGCTAGTTCTTAAGTGCATACTATGAATTTGAACAGGCGCTAATAAACAGGGTGCCGACTTTGATACTCTGTAAACAAAATATAGTTGATATATTAATTTCTTACTTGTTTTTTTTAAAGAATATAACATTTTAATTAAAGTCAATTTTCTGGAAAGCAGATTCTGTCATTTTATTGACGTAGTGGCACTTGCTATCATTCGCTCGATGGTTCGAATTTGTTTTTCCATTTCTTGATTTATTAAAGGTTAGACAATTGTAGCACGTCGGTGGTTGAGTTTTATTCGGGCAGTTCGATAGCGTATTTCCTTTTTCGATTAATAATTTTCTCATTTGACCGGTTGTTTCTAGGACGTAGTTGGATAAGTTCTCGCTTCTTTTGTTTTTTATATTTGCCATTATTTTGGGCATGTGTTTACTATCGTCTTTGATAAGTTGGTAAATATCTCCGTTTTGTTCTATAAAATCTTCATTAAAATCTTCTACGTTGTAATCCTTGTGTATTCCTTTAACCTGTCATTTGCCAGGAACGCGCCGGCGCGCGAGAATCGAATTTCAAAAATGAATATTAATTCAAATAATTTGGATGAGATTTTAAATTTTATTCCAATAATATATAACATAAAATAAAGCTTAAAATAGCTTCCTCCATTCTTGTTCTTAAGGTAATTTAAAAAAGGTAAGGTAAAAAACCCTGGCCTTTGACAGGTTAAGGATAACATTAGGCTTGCGCTTCTTAATTTCTGTTGCGGTTATGCTGTTATTTTCCTTCTTGTTGATTTCTTTAATTATTTTATCAGAATCTTCTTTCTTTGGGCAAGAGATGATTACGTGGTTTTTATTTGATTTTTTTTATTTCAGATACTTCTATCCCCAGTTTTCCGACTCTTATCTGTTATTGAATGTTTAATTTTATTTGGTCCGCGTTTTCATTATTGTTTGAAATTATTTTTATTGTATGTAGATTTTCTTTGGGTAATATTGGTTTTCCATTATCAATTACGCTTGCGTATGTTCTTTTGTCGCCTGTGCTTGTTTCCTGCGGGGGTTTGGTGATGATTTTTTCATATGTCATTAATTTTCCCTCAATTATTCCAACCTTTGTTCCAACGTCAATCATTTTGCTTGAAAGAGTAGATAATTTTGTCAAAAGCTTCGCCATCTGGTCTTTAGTAATTTTTAAAGCTGGATCCGTGATGGCACTGTGGATGCCGTCAATAAGTTCTTTTGCTTCATTAATAGATAGGAGGGCGTTATCGTTAAAATTCATTTTTGTTGTTTGTGACAGCCCTGCTTGAGTAAACAGCATAGATTATTTGATGCGGTAGTATATAATGTGTGTCATGTTGCACGGCACGCACCGCACCGTTACATCGATGCAAGGTACTACGATTGGAGCCTTCTATATGTATGCGTCCGATGCGTTGTTCAAATTCTAATTGTCACTTGTTCTGTCACTGAATATTTAATATTTTAATATCAATTTAAATCACTTAAATATTGATCGATTTTAACCAATAATGAAGTATGTTTATTAACCGTCTCTCAAGGGACCACTTCCGATATAAATATATGCTTTACGCGGACTTGAAGAGGGCGGATTAAATAGTTTTTCGGTAGAACAATTGAAATGCGTGGATATTGTATGACTCATTTGTGAGTACTGAACTTGTCTGGTAATGTTATATTATACCTGCGGTAGAATTCCACGAGCAGCCTCTTTCATTGCTCTCGGACAGGCGAAGAAGTCCCGACACACCCCGGCAGACCCCTTCACTCTGCAGCCTTCTGCAAGAAGCCAAACACACAACTGTCATTAAGGGATGAGTACCTACATAATGGTTACATCTGATCAGTTCAAACTCAACAACCGATCACAAGCCTGCCGTGTCCCAATGCGTTAGGTTCGATCCTCTGCAACATTAATCTTCAATCAGTTAATAGACATTGTCATGAGCCGAAGACACAAATGAAGCTAATTGATTTTAAGAAGATGGCAAGAGATAGGTGAGGAAGCATCTGGCTATTCAGATCCTTTCACCAAAACACGGTTAAAGCCATTTGAAGTCAGGACAAAAATCCAAAAATTGAATTTCGAATTCATAATTCATGATTTTTTCTATTGTAAACATGAAGGATCAAAACTCCCAGGACATTTGTTATTTTTTCTTGGGAGACGGTCGTTGGCTAATGATACGCCCTCAACTTAGGGATTTTCAATTTTTTTTCCATTAACTTCACACAGGAGGCCCTGAGGAAAGTAATTTCCCTCAGGGCCTATGTCATCTTTGAAGGTTCTGTGTGGAGGATCTTTTAGAGGAGAGGAAGGCGTGAACATGGGTCTTGAAGAGACCCATGTTGTAGGAGAGAGGAATCACAGAGGCCGGCAAATCGTTTCACAGCCGAGCCGCTGAATTCAAGAACGAGTAATAGAGACGACCCGTTCTCATGTGACTAATGTCAACCGGGTACAAATGTTGGGCGCGTGTTTGGCGTGCACTGGTGCCAAGAAGATCAATGAGGCTAGTTCCTCGGAGCATCTTCCATTTTTATACCGGTAGAACAAGGACAGTATTCCCACCTGACGCCTATGCTCTAAAGATTGCATTCCGTCAGTTTAGATGAGAGAATCTATCAAACGAACCGCCCGTTTCTGCACAAGGGTTTTTTTAGGTATTTTGGAGCTCCAGACCAGAGGTGGCTGCCAAATTCAACCGTGGGGCGCACTTGTGATTTGTACAGGGTTAGCAGTTGTGTACTATTAAAGTATCTGCGGACCCTGTACAGTACGCCCAGTTTCTGAGAGGCTAACTTAACTCTGGTTTCGACGGAGCCCCCTTAACGATTCGCTAATCACATTATTAGTTACATTTTGTCACTTAATCAAGACGTATCGTTTACCCAAAAATATCGCGTTTTTACTATCAAACTACAATTAAATCTTCTGGTATAAGTATGTATTTTAAAATCAATTTTAAATTATGTCAATAATTTCTTTGGTTGGTCTGTATGATGTCCTCAAAGTTATCCCCTAAACTTCACGCCTGATTATCGCATTACTCCACTTAGAAGTGTGCTTTCACTTTTGAATTTTTTTGGCGTCGAAGATGAATATCGGGGCCAGGTTATGTCTTTAAGCTTGCTTTTTTGTTTAAAATTTAACGACAAGCTGGAGAAAGTTAATCGCCAAAATTTCAACTACGCAATGAGACGTCAATATAGTTCTCATTGGGTGTGAAAATTCAGAACAGACATAACCAATCAGCCTGGACCAAGTTGTACCCGCGGAAGATCCTCTGAGTCATTCGAAGAAGCTTTAGTTAGGACGAAGAAAAGGCTCTCGTCGGAGCTCGTATTTGGAAGAACGAGACGAGGCGAGAGAATCAGACGAGTTGCAGCTTGCTGTTGTACCCCAGCCACATGCTTGAGTACAACCAGTGAAGGAGCACACATCTTTACTAACGCCTCATCAAGCAGTGGCTCAGCTGACAGTGGTGTTTAATAGTGTTTACGGTAGTGTTTTTGAAATTTACAATCAAAATACCAATCAGCACAAGTTATAAAGTGTCAGAGAAGGATAAAGTGACTACCGCGTACCGCATGAGCGTATTTTTATACTCATCATCGACATCTGTGTCAGTTTTTTGTGCAATCTAAAAAATAACACTGAACTCCAAAGTGATTATCGTTATTCTACCTAAATATCTTCTTACAGTAAATCATATTAAAAGATAACATTGTATAATAACAATACAAAAGTGCTTATGCGACAGTCATCAAAAACCGTGCCCAAATCTATGTTTTTAACAGCGATTCCACCATTTAAAAACTTGAAGCGGTGATTCGTTTGTGGGTAAATAACATTTTTACCTCTCAGTGCCTATCAGATTGCCTGCCAACAGGCGTTTGTACCAGTTAGCGAAAGTGTTGTGAAATTTGCCAACCAACAGGCGCAAAAAAAAAAAAAAAATTAAACATCCCACATCAACTATATAAATATGTCTTGTAAACACTGTCAGAGTGAAATACTCTCCGGTGATGGCATTAAATGCTCAACATGCCTGCAAAATTTCCACTTTTTCTGTGTGAATATGAAAGAAACTAACTTTCGGAAGATGGGAGCCAAGCGTGATATCTGGACCTGTTCTGCCTGCAAAGATGATCTAAGGGGGAACCAACAGAGCGCCAACCAAGCAAGCGCCAACAGTGCTTCGACTTCCTCCCCTGCCTGCGGTACGAAGTCACTACAGAATCTGGATGTCGAGCAAATTATGCAAGTAGTTCGACGGTGTATCGCATCGGAGTTCGAGGCCTTCCACGCAAAACTCAACATTCTGCCGGAGCTAAAAGAATCCGTAAACTACATCTCGGCTGAGTACGAGGACCTGAAGAAAATGTTCTCGGAATCGCTGACTACTATCAAAAGTTTGCAAGCCGATAACACCAAACTTCACACACAAATACACGATCTTAACACACGCGTGTCCCACATGGAACAGATGGCCAGAGAGACTAACGTAGAGATTCAATGTGTACCTGAGCATAGATCCGAGAACTTAGTAGCTATCGTCCAACGGCTTGGAACCTTAATTACGCGCCCCATTGCTGAGTCGGAAATACTAAACATACACCGTGTTGCCAAGTTCAAACCAGAGTCCAACCGACCCAAGGCAATCATAGTAAAGCTCCCAAGCGTGAGGGTAAAGGATGAAGTCCTGGCTGCAGTGGCTAACTTCAATAAGAAAAATAGGACAAACAAGCTAAACTCTGCGCACCTAGGCATTGACGGCACGAAATCACCAATATACGTAAGCGAACACCTCTCTCCCGCACACAAGGCCCTGCACGCAGCTACAAGGATCAGAGCCAAAGAAACTAATCATAAATTTGTGTGGATCAGAAATGGGCGTATCTTCGTTCGAAAGGATGAAAACTCCACGCGCGTGGTATTAATCCGTAATCATGACTCCTTGGCTTCTCTTACCTAATTTTTCTACTGTTATATAACTATATAATGTATAAGATGTATGTCAAATTCACAACAAAATGGATATTAAAATTTTCTATCAAAATGTAAGGGGAGTTAGAACAAAAACAAATGACATAAAAAATGAAATTATGATCAACAATTACGATGTTATCTGCTTCACTGAAACTTGGTTAAATTCATCAATATTTAGCAATGAATTGTTTGACGAGCGTTATCTAGTTTTTCGAAGAGATCGCGAATCCACTAATTCTACATCCAAAGAAGGCGGTGGAGTTTTAGCAGCAGTTGATAAAAAACTAATAACAACAAACAAATCATCTTGGGAAAGTGATGGTGAGGATCTATGGTTATCGATAAAACTGCATGAATATTCGAACTCATTTATTTACATATGTATACTTTATATTCCCCCCAATTTGTCTGTTGATGAATACTCTAAAAGAATCAAGAATATTCAGGATGTTTATTTACAACATAGTAATCCCAAATCTAAATTTATAATTATTGGTGATTTTAACTTACCTGAGATTAAATGGACACCTGACATAGCATTTAACAACAAAATTCTTGCTCCGTCAAACTACATTAGCCATAAAGCTCACTGTGTTGTCAATTTGGCCTCGGTGTGTAACCTTCACCAATTTAATTATGTTCTTAATGGAAATTCTAATATTCTTGACCTGATTTTTTGCGATCATTGTAATATTAATCTGTCCAGAACAACAGGGTTATCTAATGTCGACATTCATCATCCCCCTTTTGAAATCATTTTAAAACATGAAAAATTAAAATACTTAAAAGATAATCACTGCCCTTTTAAATACAATTTTAAGAAAGGAAATTATGAAGGATGTCGTCTGGACCTGTCAAATGTTAATTGGATCTCACTTTTCAGTAACTCAAATGTCAACAATAAGGTACAATTATTCTACGATACTTTATGGGATATTATTGATAAACATATTCCAAAAAAAAAGACACAAATTGTAAATCACTACCCCAGATGGTTTAGTCAGTCTCTTATCAAGCTCCTCAAAGAGAAAAATAAGGTAAGACTGCGGGCTAATAAATATAAAAACCCACTAGACTATGCTGAGTTTGCTATTCTAAGAAAAAGGTCGAAAAAAATGCAAAAAGAATGCTATTCATCATACATTAACTCTGTTGAACAAGGCATACAGGAAAATGTAAAAGCTTTCTGGGCATACTCAAAATCAATGCGCACTACTAATTGCATTCCCAAATTAATGCACCTGGACTCTATATCTGCAGATAATGGACAACAGATTGCCAATCTGTTCTCTAATTATTTTGCATCCGTTTATACCCAATCTAATCCCTTATTATATACTGCCACGCCGAAAGTTATACAAAACAACCAATTTAATCTTGGCAAAATCAACGTTAGCATGGAAACCATCAAATCTTGTTTAGAAAAAATTGATACATCCAAAGGCCCAGGACCGGACAAAATACCTCCCTTGTTTGTAAGATGTTGTTCCAGCGCGCTGATTAAGCCACTTTTTATAATTTATAATGAATCATTAACTACAGGAACTTTCCCAGATTTATGGAAAAATGCAAATATTGTTCCAATACACAAATCTGGTGATCAATCTTTTGTGAAAAATTATCGACCTATCAGCATTTTATCGTGTTTTGCAAAAGCCTTTGAATCTATAATTTATATTTCTGTATTTTCACACTTTAAACCCCAATTATGCATCAATCAACATGGATTTGTTCCCAACAAATCCACAAACTCAAATCTTCTCGACTTTTGTGATTACGTTTGTAATGCTTTTAACGAAAGAACTCAAGTAGATGCCATTTACGCAGATTTTCAAAAGGCGTTTGATAAAGTTAACCATTCTATTTTACTACAGAAACTTGATCGAATTGGTATTCACGGTGATCTATTTAGATGGTTTAAGTCTTACTTGGAACATAGAACACAATTAGTACTTATTAATGGGTACGAATCACCTCCCGTAATTGTAACATCAGGCGTACCCCAGGGGTCTAACCTTGGCCCTCTGCTATTTTTAATCTTTATTAATGACCTTGGCCCCATGTTACGCTGTGATTTTGTTCTATTTGCCGATGATCTCAAGATTTACCGTAAAATTTCCACTGATTCTGATCATGTTAAGCTTCAAGAAGACCTTTACACACTAAATAACTGGTGCATTCAAAACGATATGTTTTTAAATATTGAAAAATGTTACACTATTACTTTTACTCGTAACAGAAGACGAAAGGATTATGCATATTCCATTAATAATGTTCTATTAAATGCAGTCACCACTATAAGAGATCTAGGAATCACTCTTGATTCAAAGTTTATGTTTGATGTACACATCAGTAAAATTATAAGTAAATCATTGAAAATGATTGGATTCATCCATAGAATATCAAAACCATTTAAATACCCCCAATCCATTATAACCTTGTACAACTCGTTGGTCAGAAGTAATTTGGAATATGGGAGTGTTATCTGGAATCCACATTATTTAAAATATTCTAAAACAATTGAATCTGTGCAAAAAAAATTCCTAAGACTGCTATCATTTAAACTTGGATTTAATGCCATACTCCAATCCTATGAGGAACGATTACAACACTTTAATTTTACAACATTGGAAAAAAGAAGACAATTTGCTGACTTAATATGTTTATATAAAATTATTCATGATAAACTTTTAACCACCCATTGTCTGAGCAACATACATATTAAAGTTCCTAATAGACGTAACTTAAGAAGTCAAAATATATTCCATATTGAAATATTTAATAACAATATTGCATACTTCAATCCACTGTCTCGAATGTGTCGTTTGTATAACACAATTGAATGTGACCTTATTGATATCTTCGCAAACAGTCTCGAATATTTTAAAAAACAAATTAAAAATCTTCTACCATGATATGTCATGGAAGAAGATTTTTAATTATTGTTAATTGATGATATGTCAGGATTAATGATATGTCACGATTGTTAATTGCTTTATTATTATGTCTTTTCTTTATTTTAACTTTATTATCCTTTCCAGAAACGTTTCTTTCTCTGTACACTTACCATGTTTTAAATTTCATGTCTTATATTTCTTTTTTATTATTATTATTATTTCTGTTTTCTTTTCATTACTAGCATCTCCGTCTAGCAACAACTAAACCTTAATTACGCATGCTGTGAACATTTCTAATTGGAGTGTTAATATCAGTTCATATTCCAACGTAATAATATTAATGCAATAATTTGTTAACACTCTGTAAATGTTTCAAACAATAAATAAATAAATAAATAAAGTATGATGATTTAGATTTATCAGAAAATAAATACAAACAAGTAAGAGCTGCAATAAATGCTGTGAAGTCCAAACTGACTTCAAATCAAAAATGGGTCTGTTGATAGACAAACTGAAACGAGGATAAACGATGGCAATACAGAAAGGCGGTTCTTCTTAAACCCCGATCTCAGAAATAACGGGGATTGAAAATTAACTAATTGTAAAACTTTTTATTATTCTCACAGCGCTTGCAAGCGGCTACCACGTCGATCTAGATAAATTCAAAATAATGTTAAACGAGACAAGACAAATGTACAACAATCTGTATTATGTGCCTAGCAGTGTTCACAAGGTGCTATTCACGGTAGCGATGTGTCAGTTCAGCTGGAATGGGCTCATGTGATCCGCTCCTTTGCGGGAAGCGGTTCCTACTCCCACTCCTTTTTCAAATCGACTACTCCCAGAGAACCCGGCCCAGTCCCAGTACTCTCCGCATCCAAATAAATCCGGCGGTAATCCGGCGGTCCGAGCAACTCAACGCCGAAGCGCGAAAACCGCACTCGAATACAAGTCCCGGGTTCCTTTAAACCCAAGCGCCTTGTTCCAAGCTACGTGAATCGCGACACAATCCATTCATTCCGCCCACTCCCGGACTCGCGCGAACGCCGCGAACTACTACATTCCTGACTCACCCCGTGGCCGCCGGCTTGCTCCGCGATCCACGGTCCGGCGTCACTCACCATTCCACTCATGAGTCGCGGGTCTCGGTGAGTTCCCGACACTCCCCGCTACCCGCGGCCGGCCAACTATGACACTTCCCCTTGAGTCACGAGGCGCTGGGCGTTCATTCGATCGCTGTTCGTTGATCGACACACGCGTGCGTGACCGCTTCGGCTAGACACGGAGTAGTTTTTAATTAGAGCGTCTTATCTGGTATCGTTAATCAACGGGTGACGTGCATTATAAAATAATAGTTTATAGTAAAGCATTACAGCTTATTAATTTACTTATTTAAATTCTCAATAAAAGACCGTGCAGTGTAGATACATTGAATGTACCTACATTGCACGGGTGACGGGTCCTTAATCTCGTACGGGTCTTGTCCGACTCCGGGGTTCTGAGTTCTCGTGTGGGTTCTACGAGTAGGTCCTGGTTCCGAGTTCTTTGAACCCATGCGTCCCGTTTCGGTGCGCCGCAACAATACCCAGTGCCCAGTCCGCACCTAAGAACTCGGACCCGGGACCTGCTCCTAGAACTCGTGTACTTTTAAAAGGAAGCAAGTCTCGGAGGCTTCCGGAAAAATGCAGAACTTACCCACCTCTAATTCACGGGTGTGAAATAAACGGCGCATTTTCCTTGCCAGTCGGACATTTATCTGAAGATGCGCTAGAGGCGAGACATAAGGAGGTTAGAAAAAACGACTTTTTTTTTTACATTAACTCCACACAGGAGGCCCTGTGGAAAATGATTTCCCTCAGGGCCTATGTGATCTGGGATGCTGTGTGGATGGTCTTTTTGAGGAGAGGAAGGAATGAACATTGGTGTTGAAGAGACCCATGTTGTAGGAAGGAGGAAACACAGAGGCCGGCAAATCATTCCACAGCCAAGCTGTTGAACACAAGAACGAGTCGAAGAAACGACCCGTTCTCATGTGACAAATTAATGTCAACCGTGTACAAATGTTGGGAACGCGTTTGGCGTGTTTCCCGACTATGCACCGGTGCCGAAGGGATCAATGATGCTAGTTCCTCGGAGCATCTTCCATTGTAATACCGGTAGAGCAAGGATAGCATTCCCACCCGACGTCTGTGCTCTAAAGATTGCAATCCGTCTGTTAAGGTGGGAGAATCTATTAAACGGACCGCCCGTTTCTGCTCAAAGTCGAGGGTATTTTTAAGGTATTTTGGAGCTCCAGACAAGAGGTGGTTGCCAAATTCAACCGTGGGGCGCACTTATGATTTATACAGGGTTAGCAGTTGTGTACTATTAAAGTATCTGCGGGCCCTGTACAGTACGCCCAGTTTTTGGGAGGCTAACTTTACTCTGGCTTCGATGGAGCCCCCATACCTGAGCTGGTCACTTAGGGTTACACCAAGCATATCAATGGAGGGCCTGTTCGGAAGATTGCTTGCGTTGATATATACTAGATTTTAATTTCGATCCCTTTCAGACGTAATCAGACAGGATTGGGTCTTTGAAACATAAATTCAATTCTACTATCTCAAACCCGTAAAGTCTCGAGAGTTAGCTCCAACACAGACCTCATTAGAATATTGCTTTTGACTTCGGAACCTCTCTTATCATCCAAAAAGAATATTACCACAAATAAAGGCGTGAAAATGGATGGTGTTGGTGCCTAGCATTGTTACCCAACAAATCATAATTATTCCTACCCAACAAATCCTATTTTTTTCCTACCCACCATGCCGACCAGATACAATCAAGTATCACATTGTGCAGTTGAAAATTACAAACCATCCTGTCAACACTTATGTTGAATACGGAGCCTTTAGTCGACCGTGTCGAAATATATGTGTCCATTGTGAGCTCGCGAGTTCAATGGTGAAAAAAAGGAACCAGCGGATCTGAAGTAGATAAGCGAAAGAAGAAAATCTGCAGGGTAAGTCGGCATTCCTCATTTTTCCTTTCCTTCCGCTTTGCGGGTACCTTGTGAAACCCCAACATTTGGTCGATTCGAGCCTAGATATATTTAAAATTTTGATAAATTTAATAATATACATCAGGATTAAATTGTTCATGAAAGTTGATTTGTGAAATTCGCACCAGCCGTGCTGTGTGCAAATGTTCTGTAGGTAGTGAAAAAATACCGTACTGCTTACAAATTATTATTATTTTGATTATATACTGTGGAATTGATTTGATAATATTCTTTAAAGTGAACATAATTCAATTCTTCATAAATATATTTTTTTCCTCGTAACAATGGCGGAGAAAAAAGTAGTTTTATTAAAAAACCGATGTGACCGGATAGTTTCGAGAATTCGTGTAACATATGAGCTTATAGCTAACATTTACGATGATAGCAAGAAAAAAGATACATTTCTGGCTAGATGTGAAAAGATAAAAGAGTGGTTACAGGAATTGAGATGGAAAAGAGATTGAGGAACAATTATTGGAGTTAGACAAAGTGAAAGAAATGTCTGATTTAGGAGTGATTGCTATTAAAGTAGATGAATGGTATTTTGATATAATGCAAACGAAAAACACAATCAGTAGTAGTTTAGAAAATTCAGTTGTTAAAACACCAAATAATCCAACGGTTCGTGCTCCAATAATAAAGTTACCTACTTTTGACAGTGACATAAAAAATTGGTGTACATTTCATTCCCTATTTAAAAGTATTATACACAATAATAATGCGTACACAAATGTAGAGAAATTTCATTACCTGTTGTCGGTAATTACAGGGCCGGCACTGGGACTTATAAAATAATTGCCTCTTATTGAAGACAACTATGACATAGCCTGGAATATTCTCGTAAATCAGTATCGAAATTCTAGAATGTTTTTTACGCATTACGTTGATGAAATTCTTAATTTCAAATGCCTACAAACCGAGTCAGCGGCAGGAATAGCGCGTATACTAAGTATTTTTTAGGAGAATTATGCCGCAATAAAAGCGATGAAAGTAGAAGATATCCGTGATAAATTCGTGGGTCACATTATAATAAGAGCGATGGATCCGACAACAAAACGACAGTTTGAATCCAAATTAGCTGACGAGGAGATTCCAGGGTCAAATTCAATTTTCGGGTTTCTTAGGAATCAATCACGCATGTTGGAGATGTCATCTTCACATACGACAAAAGAGAAAAAAGGTTCATTGAAAACGTTGTTAACGGCAAATAAGGATAATAACATTCGTTGTCCGTTATGTCAAGGTTCACATTTTCTTTATAAATGGCCATGGCCACCGAACCATCGGGTAATAATAACGAATTAAATAATGCAGGTACCACCCTAGCGGCTACAGTATTACAGAATGCGCCGTGCGTATCTACTATATTACTGGGTACAATTCAACTTGAAGTTCGTAGCAAAAATAATGAGTATCTACCTATCCGTGCGGTTATAGACAGTGGTAGTCAAGTATCTTTAATTACAGAAAGATGCGCCAAGCGTCTTGGTTTGTCAATAAAAGCAAATCGAATTCCACTCAATGGTTTAGGTAATTGTAGTATAAATTCTTGTAACGGCACAACAAAATGTTTTATAAAACCTAAAAATAAAAAGGGGCCTATTTTTCAATGTCAAACTATTGTGATTACGGAAATCACTTCTAATCTTCCGTCATATGATTTACCACTGAGTGTGTACGTCACAATTTAATAATTTAAAATTAGCTGATGAATCTTACGACAAATCAGGCCCAATAGACATTCTGTTAGGTGCTGATATATACTTGGATATATTTAATGGTAGACATGAAATAATTCGTGGGTATCCTTGTGCAGTTAATAGCATTTTCGGTTACATTATAATGGGAAAATTATATAATTCATCATTTCAAACGCCTTTGTCATTGTTTGTTGGAACAAATTCCTTGAGCGATGATCTTAGGAAATTTCGGGAAATTGAAGAAACACCTTCAATGTTGACAAATCCGGAAGACGAATTAGCTGAAACAATTTATGCTTCAAAACACTATCGAGAAAGTGACGGTAGGTATGTTGTCCTATTGTTAATAAAATCTGAAACTATGCCAGCACAGAATTCGTTCAAACTTGCCGAATCGCGATTGAACAACATACAAATTCGCTTTAAGAGGGATCCCATATTAGCAGTTAATTACGGAAAATTTATAAAAGAATATGAAAGCTTAGGACATATGAAACGGGTGCCTCGGAACTTAGGTGCATTTTATTTACCTCATCATTGTGTTTTGAATCCTGACAGTAAAAAAACAAAATTGCGGGTGGTATTTGATGGTTCGGCAAAAACCCAACTTCAAAATTTATCTCTAAATGACCTCTTATTGAACGGTCCTAAATTGCAAACTGAAATTCCACGTATGATTTTAAATTTTCGTTTTCATAAATATGTATTTACAGCTGATATTTGTAAGATGTATAGGTAAATATTAATTATTCCCTCTCAGCGTAAATTTCAAAATATTCTGTGGAGAGAGTCTCAGAATGAACCGGTTATTGATTTCGAATTACAAACGATAGAAACAATTACAACTGTACACCATCTTAGCAATTATTGCGTTCCTTGGTCCACTAGGTGTTTATTATAGAGAAAACTCTTTGAAAATAATATTCCGCCAATTTCAGAAGTTCGGAAGACAAAACCGGCGGGAATCAAAAAAGCCTAACAAAAGCCGGACAGGCCGGACATATAAATATTTAGCCGGACACAACCTAAAAAAGCCAAACATGTCCGGCTAAAGCCGGACAGATGGCAACCCTAGCTCCGGCATCACGTAGGTATGCTGTCATTGTTCTACCGGTATTACAATGAAAGATGCTCCGAGGAACTAGCGTCATTGATCCCTTTGACACTGGTACATACTCGGAAAACACCCCAAATGCGCACCTAACATACAATGTACACAGTTGATATTTGTCACATGAGAATGGGTCGCTTCTATGACTCGTTCTTGAGTTCAACAGCTCAGCTGTGGAATGATTTGCCGGCCTCTGTGTTTTCTTCCTCCTACAACACGGGTCTAAAGACCCGTGTTCAATCCTTCCTCTCCTTTAAAAAACCCTCCACACAGCATCTCCAAAGATGACATAGGCCTTGAGGGAAATTATTTTCCTCGGGGCCTCCTGTGTGGATTTAATGTAAAAAAAGAGGGTATGTAAAAGACGATGTGTGAATAGGACTAAAGCAAGAAGTTGTTTATAAAAAATGCACTCTCGGATCATGATTTGGAATGGATATTGACAGAACAATTAAGTATTTAATTTACTATGTAATTTAAGTAATTATTATTTTTAAGTAAATTGTTTCTTAGGCTAAAAGTAACTATAAAATGTATTTGTGAAAGATCACCCACCCCTAGGCCCTACTGCCCTAGGGCACTGTTCAGTTGTACAATGAGTTATTTTATATCTTAATAACAGATTTACATACACTACCAGGGCAGTGTGTGATTGTCAAAATAATTCATATTTTACTCTTTCATAGATGGCGCATACGCATATTTTACGAAAAAACGCTTTTTACACGTTATGCTTTAAAATATTAATAATAATTGTTTGCACCCGTACAATGTACATATGCAAAATGAATAAATACTTTTGTTCATTAAAAAAGTGAAATCTTTTAAGAAAGGCCAACATTGCCAACAAATACAATATTGGATTGAACCACTGCGCACGGCGCACGGATGCATTATTGTATTTGTTAGCCTTTCTTGAAAGATTTGAGTTTTTTTATTGACAAAACTATTATTTCATATTCATATTGCGTATGTACAGACGCAAACAACTAATTATTCTTAACTAGCAGACCTGGCCACACGTTGCTGTGGCTAATGAAACACAACGCCATTACCCAACCTTTATAACCAACACCATCTGTTAGTTTGCATACATATCAAATCCACACCGCCCGCTTGCCAGCCCCGCTGCCTGAATTGAATCTTTGAATTTTTCGGCTTTTCTCTACTATAATATTTTTTTTGTTGTTTTTTACATTAACTCCACACAGGATATGCATGTATGTATAATACATATGCATGTATTATACATATAAACCTTCCTCTTGAATCACTCTATCTATTGGTGAAAATCGCATGAAAATCCTTTTTTTTTACATGAATACCCACACAAGAGTTCCAACTACTCCCATCTGGAGCCAGTGGGACTATGGCATCCTAAATTGGGGTATGTTGTGAGGCTGAAGGTAGTGGGGAGGGGAAGGAGATTGGGTAAAGGAAGGTGGGGAAGTTTGGAAACATTGCTTAGTTTAAAAGATTAAATCGCACAGACAGCGGCTTCATTTTATACTATGTAATAAATAAAGCTATTTTAAAGCATAACTTGTAAAAAGCGTTTTTCCGTAAAATAATTATACGCGCGCCATCTATGAAAGAGTAGAATATGAATTCTTTTGACAATCACCGGTGAAACGTAATGTACGTTATAATCTACACATTCACAGATGGCGTCAATTAAATTATTTTATTTTTAATTTTTAAACTTTATGAGTAAAATCTCAAATTATAATATTTAATTAAATGAAGACAATATTAGCAAAACTCAATCGAAAATCTGAAACAGAAAAGATATTGGCTCCGCTGGGACTCGAACCCAGGACCTTTTGCTCACATGCTCTTGCCATGTAAGCAAAGGGTCCTGGGTTCGAATCCCAGTAGAGCCAATATCTTTTCTGATTTTTCTGTCTCAGATTTTCGATTGAGTTTCGCTAATATTGTCTTCATTTAATTAAATAAATTATTATTTTTATTGTTAAACTAACGTTTTAAGACAAGATTTTTATGCATAGCACAAAGGGTAACAATTATTATAAGCAATAATTATCAGCCTGAAACACTCATCCATATTGAAAAATCTTCTGAGAAAAGATACATGACGCCAACGGGACATTAACCCGTGTCCTTCTGATTTGCCGGTCCCGTTGGCGTCATGTATCTTTTCTCAGAAGATTTTTCAATATGGATGAGTGTTTCAGGCTGATAATTATTGCTTATAATAAATAAATAATTTTAGGTTTTTAACATTTTTTGCACTTATGCTCGCTCCAAAATATTAAGGTGAATTCATTGTTTGCGCCCGTACATATTATATATATATATTTTTTTACATGAGCTACACACAGGAGGCCCTGAGGAAAATAATTTCCCTCAGGGCCTATGTCATCTTTGGGGATGTTGTGTGGAGGGTTTTTTTTAGGGAAAGGAAGGAGGGGAGAGTTCTAGGAAGGAAGAGGGTTTAAGGGGTGGGTAGGAATCTGGGGTTCAGTGTGTCCTGGTCATCCGCCTCCAAGACCTAGACAAAACCTCACCCCATGAACCCGGGCACCCCTGCTAAATCACCAAACGTAGATAAACAAAAATAAATAGTTTTGACCATAAACATAAACATAATCAAACCTTTCAAGAACGGCTAACAAATACAAAATTGGATTGAATCGCCGAAACGCAATTGGATTTGTCTGCCTTTCTTGAAAGATTTGGGTTTGTTTACGGACAAAACTATTTATTCTGGTTCATATCGAATATGCACGGTGTCTTTTCCCTTGCGCCCCCGTTCACCTCCTGAGTCCCCTTCCACCTTCACCGCCCTATCCCTATCCGTTCCCCTCCTCCTCATGCCTTTCCTCCCAGCCACTAAAATGTATGAAATACACACATTTTCATTTATACAAATTTCATAACGCCAGAGCTTACCATTACATATAGCCTATAACCTTCGCGGGCGTGCGCCCAACTTATCACCAAAGTTTCATCGCAATCAGAGGAACGGTATGGCAGCGCATAAACCACAGTGGTTGAGGGGTAAGCCTCTTGATTCACAATTCGAAGGTCGCGCGAATAAATTTCATTTCATTATTTTTTTTTATTTACATTAGCTCTACACAGGAGACCCTGAGGTAAATATTTCCCCACAAGGCTTATATCAATCTTTGGGGATGCTGTGTAGAGATCTTTTTAGGAAAGGAAGGAGAGGAAGTTCTGGAAAGGAAAGAGGTAGTATGAGATGTAGATAGGAATCTGGGGGTCAGTGTGTCCAGGAGTGATGGACATATGAATCCATCCCTCCCACTGCGGTGCAAGGCTGTGTACCGAGGGAGTACGGCTGGAGAAGTCAAAGGGACTTCCTCAATCATTCTCTCCCGATCCGGCCTGCCATGCAGCTGGTGGGTACCCCTGCTTAGTCACCAAACGTAGCGAACCACTTGGGGTGACCTATGGCAGGCGGGTATGGGTACCAGATTTATGTTATTTCACAATTAATTAATTTAAAAATAATGTATAGTATATTTGCGGCATGTTTCAGAGTGGAAGATACTCTCTGTATCGCCCTGGTGTAAGACCACCATTCAGAATTGAAACGTTGCTTCAAATGGCTTCAGCTGTGTTTGGTGACCAGATCTGATTAGTCAGGTATTTTCCTCTTCCCCATCTCCTTTCCCTCCCCACTACCTTCAGCCTCACAACATACCCCAATCGGTGATGCCATAGTCACTCTCGTGAGGTATTGTTAATTTTTATTTTGTCCTGAGGAAAGAAGGGTTCTTTTGTAACTGGTCTACATTTAAATTAAATATAGTGTTTTAAAACAGTACGTTTGTTTTAATTTATAGGTGTGTTTACTTATTTTAAATTTTTTTTATTAAAACATTCCATTAAAATCACCATAGTTTTCTTACCGAACTGATTCTTTATTTTTTACAGTAAAGCGCCCTTACTTTAAAATCATAAAGTATCTGCTTTTTTAATGAATGTGGAAATACCTTTTTACTGGCCATCTTTATTTCTAAATTTTATCAAATCCTTTTGGTATTTATTTAAATTAAATGGTGATGACATCTAGCATCATATGCAGGTAAAAAAATCTAAACTATAACCTGATCCATTTGATAACTTTGCTGTTTTAAAAGACAATGGTTTTCTTCTGATTAAAATGAATAAATATGAATGTTCAATGTGTAAAATATATGTGAGGCCTAAAGCCCGCCTTCCACTGCGAGCAGAGCGGACTTCGTACGGACCCCGCTCAACTAGCAAATGTTAACTGCATACAAGTGCTTCCATCAAGAACGAGGTGAGCGGAGCGGACAAAACGAGTTAAGATTAGTTCGAACAAGTCGGCTCCGCTAATGCGAGCGGAGCGGACTCCGTACGAACTCCGCTCGACTCGCAAATGTTAACTGCATACAAGTGCTTCCATCAAGAACGAGGTGAGCAGAACGGACCTAGTTAAACTAGGTCCAAATGAGTCCGCTCGCGCACACCATCGCCGACTAGTTTCTAGCGGACTCCGCTCAAAAACTGTTATCAATTCAGTTGCCTCGACTGCATTTTTATCGAGACGGAGGTGTTTATTGAAGAGGTTTGCCAATTTTGTTTATAGGATACGTCTAGCAAAGATCGTCGCAATGTCAACAAAAAGAATTCAGCTTAGAAAACCATCATTGAGATGAAATTGGCGGAAATAAGAAAGTAAATTTTTAATTTTTGAGATGAGATTCCTTTTATAAATGTACATTTGCAAACATTTTTTTCATTGCATACATGCTGTCAGAATCATCATCACTAAAATCAGTACTTGACACCACAAAAATCATTCCGCTCACTTCGAAACAAAGCGATACTGACTCATTTTCAATGGAAGGGCAAAGCTATTTTTCAATGACCTCGCTCATTTCTCACACGGGCAGTGTGGGGCTGTGGAAGGCAAACACCTATCTTCTAAGCGACTCTTTTTTGATGGAAGATCAAAACTATTTCGCTCAGCTCCCACTCCGCTCTACTCTACTCTTTTCCGCTCGTAGTGGAAGGTGCCCTTAATGCCTGCTGGAAAAACCTACGCTGCCGAACGACCCGAATCCCTGGTTCCGGGATGATGATTGTTTATCCATTTCGTTTTGGTGCAAAAAACGCTGAATCAATATTTTTACTTCTAAATAGGTCACAATTTCTTCAATCTGGAGCACCTACCACGGGTATTTAGGGCATTCAAAAGAGGTAGGTTTTAGAGTACTTTCTGGTACCCAAATCAAATTACCAAAACTGCCATTATATGCACTTCTAGCATTCACCCCGATATAAAGTGATTCCTTTTCAAAAATCCTAGTACAAACAAATAAACAAATGTATGAAATACAATAATAGCTTTTCATCTGTCAAATATAACATTGGTTCACACCATAAACAATATGCAGTGTTGCCAAGTCTAATACCACGGCTTGTATAGAGAAGGCGCTGGTATAATGCACACACCGGCATTATTGTTTGTAATACCGGCACCGTATTACAAATCGAGTGGTATCGTGATTAGGAATTTGTTCGCGTTTTTGGAAGTATTGCTTTATTCAATATTCTTCCATATTTAATTAATTTAATAGTGGATCTGTAAATAATATTGCTAAGCGTAAAGGATTTATAGAGCTAATTTGACATACTATTTTTGCCAGTAATTGCATCTTATTCGCGGGCTAGTATATTTGTTTTGTTTATGGTTTGTTTACATGGAATTATTGTTTTTTTTTTAATCTTCTTTAACCTCACTAGGACAAGCCTGTGTTGAGGGAATTAATTTTATAAAATAATGCAAACAACACGGAATAATTGGAAAAAACAATATTGTTGAATTAATGTTTTTCACAAAAAATGAGTTTCTTAACGGAAGGAAGCTAATACACTATAATGGAGTAAACATGTATGGCAACCAAAATGTTGATATTGATTTGAAATAATATATTATAATGGTATTAATTTGGAAGGAAAAATATTAAAAATAATTTTGGTGATCCCAGCCATCAAAAACAATTTAAAAATCTATTTAAAAGTATTTGCACATGGAATTAGATGACTGATGGGAAATTTTCTGGAGATATTTTAAATACAAGTGAAGCCCGACACAAATAACATCTTTGATCAAAGACAATTTAGTTTGAATTGCCACAAGGTTCTGACCAAATTAAATTTTGCAATATTAACATTATTTAAAAATCTACAAAGCATTTGTGTGATATATAACTTTATTTTTGTTTTATTTATGGACAAATAGTCCATAAATAACATAAAAATAACACGAATAAAAAAAGAGATGACAATTTTTTTTTTTTTTTAAAGTTTCTTTATTCATTGAAAAAAATGTTTTTTTTACAAAAGTTGGGGATTTTTTGACCACCATGCTAGGCACATGCCCGTGTTGTGGTGGTCGATTTTTTATACAGTTAATTGACATATGCAAAATAAAGAATGTGTAGAAAATATATATACATAAAATAATATAATAATAAAGAATATTATAGAATACAAAATAGTATTAAAGAATTTAATTTAAAAGAGTTACGAGTATAAAATCAGAGTGAGTACTATATGGTAAGCAAATGAGGAAGGATTTTTATGTTGAAAATCTACATTATTTAACACCAATTTTTGTACAATTAAATTTTGGGTTTTATTCTTCAAGTCCGGCGAATTACATTGAACAACTGTACAGTAAGTATGTAGTATATAGTATAGTTGTTCATGTTTCAGTCCGGCGAATACTAAATTATTAAATTATTATACAATGAAAGGAAAGTACGTATAAATGAAGAGCATTGACAAAGTATACTATAAAAGTACATATAGAAAACAAATACAAGTCAAAACTTGAAGATGGAATAAAAAGACTTTAAAAATTACACATCGTGTATCGACTATCGAAAGTCATTTAGGCATACATCAAAAAAATCAATGTTTTCACTTGTGTTGACAAGTCTCGACATTCTGGATAAAGAAGAATGATATCCATAATTAGTAGAATGTTGATTGAGGAATAGCAATTCATTATTTCGGAGTCTACGGGAAGGGATGTTGAACTGGACAAGTTGTAATAAAGCAGTCAATAATTTTGTAGATGATTTTGAATATGCTAAATAAATCACTTTCCTTTCTACGTTTTTCTAAAGAAGAAACGTTTAAGTTCGTTCAATTCCATCATACGATGAGTCGCCTAACCAACTCAAGCTAAGTCCTAACCTCCAAGCAATTACTCGTAGGAAGCGATGTTCTACGGATTCGATGTGATACATGTAGATAGCACAGAAAGGAGACCAAATTACACCAGCACATTTACGGTGAGGGCGAAGCAGCGAACAGTAAAGAATTTTAAGTGTATTTATGTCTTTGCTTACATCACTTTATTTTATGCACAATCTATCCCTTCCCCCGTTATTTAATATGTAATATGTATTTAATTTGTAACTTCAGTGTACATTTACTCCTGATGATGTGAACATTATTCACGAAACATATAGATTGTTTATAAAATAAATTGGTGTAAACAAAGTTATTTGTTTACTTCTTCAAACTTCGCAAAATTACTTTGTGGCATCATTTTTCATGTAATGAATAACTGATTACTTTGTATAAAACACTATTTTTAAAACAATATCTGCAATCTACATGTTTCGACAACAATGTTATTTTCATCAGGATTGTTACTATAAAGAAAATAAATAAAAGTTATTTGTCTTTTAATAAAATAAATAATTCCGTCACAAAGTGAAAACCCGTCAGAAAAAGTTTTCTTCAAAAAGTGAATGTACTTACTCGTACATGTAGTCGTGGATAATTCTGTGAATGCCGAGTAGTTGAAGAGATTTGTTTACGATGTTATTAATGTGATCACGGAAATAAAGTTTGCAGTCTAGAATTAGAGTGACCCCAAGGTCCTTGATAGATGTGACAGTAGAGAGACAAACATTATTTAATTTACAATCAAATTGAATAGGTTTTTTGTTCTATAATTTTTTTCATTAATCAACATCAAGTTCAATGTAGTTAATTTTGCCCCAAACATTAAATGAATGTGTTAATTTAGTTTAAAAAGTGAACAGTCAAGGTGGAATTTAATTATCTTATTGTCATCGGCAAAAACTAAAAACGGATGTGAGAAAAAACTTTAAAAAGAAGCGTGGCCAAATGGGCTCCTTGGGGAACGCCGGATGTTAAATCAATGTTAAAGGATTCAAAGCTATTTTTTTTAAACTTTTTACACCTTTATTTTCTATCACTTTAGTAAGAGCGAAAGAATGATAACATAGGGTTTGCCTATAATGCCTATAACATAAAGTTTGGCCATGAAGATAGAGTGATAAACTTTATCGACGGCTTTGGAGAAGTCAGTGTAGAGGACATCAACCTGAGCATTGTCTTCTAAGACTTTAACAATGGTATTCGTATAGGACAGTAAATTGGTTATAGATTTCGCCGATCCATGCTGTTCCTCAATCAGAACATGTATGAAAATAGTATTACATTCATGACATAACCTTCCCTATGAAATAAATTAGTTGGATATTAATTTATTTTCTTGAATATAACTTTAAGAATCAGGAAATATTATTAATATTAGGCAGGATCCTCAACACTTTATAGAAAATAGCGACTGAACTATAGGTAAATTATCGGTTTTTATTTTTTACTTGACCAGTTCCGAGTTCTTTTATGGTCTTCCTAGAATTATTTACCAACATTTCGATTTGATAATTCCACTTCAAAAATATCTATTCTTAAACCAAGATATTTGATGTTGTCCACATTTTCTAATGGGTTACAGTTACATGTTTGCAAACAATTATTTTGTTAAGAATTGGATAAGCACCATAACGTGCATTTTGTTTTTGGTTATGGGTAGTTTGTAATTATATACTTGTGAGTTTAAATAGAACCTACCTCAAATATTGTGTTTCATCCATCGATGTATTTATAATGTGCACAAATCTGGTAGGTACTTACTCGAATGCACGACAAATGGCAAATTAGGCTATTTGGAATATAAAATATTCCAAAAGAAGATTCGTTCTTTGCCTGTTTGTCGGTGTGCAATTATTGTTTTTCTTGTTGTGGAAAATTGGTTTTCTGAGAGTTTGAACTTCAATAAGAATTCAAGATACTACATCATTAATTGATTAAAACCGATAAATGGATAATTTGGCCTGCCCATATTGCATGCATAGACGAGGATATATAATGTCCATACTTCTGCAGGAAGGCATTTCCTTCAGGTGAGTGCACGTTTTATTTTACGTTTAGGCAATTCTTGACCATAATTTTTGAGGTAAGAACGCCGCATCCATAAATAATTATTACAATATTTCTAAGCGTATAAAGCCGGTCTATTTTGAGTCTATTTATAAGCCCCATCGAGAATTGTATTAAAAAGTTGTAAGTGGTACATTTGGTGTTGTTACTTGTAAATAACGATACTTGTAAAAACCGTTTTCCGTAAAATAATTATACTCGCGCCATCTATGAAAGAGCAGAATATGAATTCTTTCGACAACCTTAAGTTCAGAAGTAAAATATGGAATGTAAAGTTGTTAGTTTTTATTATAGGTAGACTGAAGACCAAAATTTCAAACTAAAAAAATGTAAATGGTTGCAGTCTAATTGTGACTTTAATGTAATAATTAGTTTTACCTTGGGGTTGTAACTCTTGCATGTTGGCAGAGAGCCAGTTCCGGTGTGTGAATACATTGGTGTACACGGCGATCGAGTTCATTGGGCAGACATCGCCCACTTTGAAAGCATTCGGGGTGCTACTCAATAAACCACGCAGGTACCAGCGTGGAGGACTTTGTGTAGTCTGCAGTGGAAACACCAGCCCGCCCCCGCTGTCTCCCCTACACGTTGCAGATCCTGGAAGAGAATGTGACGGTAAATAAAGTGTCGGTTGTGCAGGGATTATTGCCGTTGCTGATGCGCACGTTACTTACCGTTGTTGAGTCCCGCGCATATCTTGTCTGATGTGAGGTAAGAAATGTATGCATAGGAGGTGTTTAAAATCTGTTGCGTGCATTGCTCATCCCCAAGAACAGAAACTCTCAGGAACTTGAGGCTGGCTGAGGCGGTGCCTGACTCCGTGAGTCCCCAACCCGCCACCTATAGGGACAATCAAAACCATTCTCTTTTCTTTAAAAATAAAACATAAATGGTGTTTGGCTGAGTTGAATTAATTAATAATATTATGCAACCTATTCGCTATTTACTGCATACTTTCTAGTTTAATTCTTTTATATTGATGAATGTTGTCTGAATAAGAATTTCGAGAGATTATGCGCTACTTTACCTGTTAATCTATTAGGTACAAAAGTTTTGCAAATCTCGTCCTTTGACTTCTATACCTTTTCAGATTAACTAAAAATACGAGTATAATGTATATATACAAGAGGTGTTAAAGGACGTAATTGTCTTTTGTACTTTAACAAGTGATTTCTGATATTATTTGGAGAAAAAAAAATTGGAATAAAATTTTGGTCTCCGGAGACCTTTCTCGGGATGTTTTTTTTTTTCTTAAACCAAACATTTTTTTCACATGATATCACTGGTCGCTCAGCCGAGTAACCGCCCAACTTTAGCAATATCTAGAAAATGGTTATTTTAGAGTTGTGTTGCAAATTATATGTAGTGATAAAATGCCAGTTGCGGTTTCATCTGCTGATATGCTTATGGAAATCGTTATTGCGTACCGAGTGGAGAATAAAATTCTAATTACATAATATATACTGCGAGTTTCCTTGTTGGTATATATTGTTCATAAAATGAAATTGGGCTGGTCTAAGTCTGTAAACACTACGGGGGAGAAGGTCTTGAGCTATACAAGGGCGATGTCGTCTTGATAATTTCTGACATGCCCTCCATACCGCTCTCCCAAAAGAGCAGCACAACTATAAAATTAGACATTCGCAGTGTACTTACCTTTCCCACACTGCCTGGGCTGGTCTGCGTGTTGTGCAGCTCCCTGTCCACCAGATCTAGGCAGATTGCACGCACTACTGGGGAGAAGATGAACTCGGTCTGGAGGTGGACTAAAGCGATGTCATTTTGAAAGTTTCGGTTTAATCCTCCGTACCGTTCTCGTAGACGAACTGCACGCACCTGCAATTTTTTAATTGGTTATAATTAAAGAATATTTTTTTATTGATACATGATTGAAAAACTTCATCATCGAGCAGAATAATTACAACTACCATCTTTAGCACGAATAGGGCGGAACGCTGTTTTAAATGCTCTGGAATATTGAATTTTTTTTATTTTTATTTCTATTTCTCATCTGTTTACAGATGTTTATACTTTACATTAAATGTGAATGTATTCTTCTATATTAAATGTAATTAAAACTGGTTAGACCATTTACACAATACACCTATCGCATTCATTTATGTAATACACACCTATATTTATATACTCCTCTAAATTTATGAACCGCTGTACTACAACAAGCATAATTCAAACGGTCAGCTTTGTGGCTGTTAGTCTAAATCTGTTTATCTTATATATATAAAATATAATTTAAAAAAAAAAATTAAAAAAAAATAAAATTACAAATGCTTTAAAAATAATAAATTGAATGGAATTTAATTGAATTAGTGCACTGTATTATTATAGTTTTGAGATTCTTGATTGTCGCTTCCAGTCGACATTTTTAAAAATATGTTCAGTTAGGCTAGCTTTGATATTTCAGTATTTTCAGTAATGTCTGTTTTAAAAACCAACGCAATTTTTATTTACTCAAATTGTCGATAAAGAAAACACACTGTTTTTTGTTAGGAATTAGTGAGAAATGTCATCACTTTTTTGGCCGTTAATAAAATAAAAACATCTAAATTATTTTTTTAAATATTCAACGGTCAATGAAAAAATACAACTAATTTGTAATTATACACTTTGACAATTTTTACGATTAATTTTATCTGTGGAAAAAGTTACAAATATTTTATTATAATTGAAAAGAATGATTTTTTCTCCTTCGAATGATATGCAAAGAAAAACAAAAGACAATGTATGGATGCTCCGATCAGATTTTTCTTCAGAGGCAATAATGGAATATGATATTTGTAGTTAGTAATGTCTTTCCCAGAATCGCTGAGTTAAATCGATTCTCAATAAATAAGTAGAAGAAACATTTTGTTATTTATTAAAGTGTGTTGTTTTTGTAACAAACCATATTTGTCTGTCTGCCTGGAGATCGTGCAGTCCAGGATGACAGAAGACTCCCTGCAACCACTCGATAGTCCTCCACATTAACCTGATGATCAATAATTTGTGTAGAAAAGCAGTGTGCGGCTGGAAACCAACAAAAATAAACAAACTTTTAGACTACACCATATAGGACAGATCCCCTTAAATTCAGAAGTGCGGATGTGCTGCTACGCACTTTTCAACCAAACGTATGGTATAAATAACAATAAGAAATGCTGTAAATATAACAATTCTGAGAGCTCTGGCTTTCTGAAGATCATTCTCTAATCTCTCCCTGTATCTATTCAAGACTAGTCCTCAGCCAAGCGACGCTACTATTGGCAGGGGGGGAATGTTGTTGAAATCCCCTTCAGAATCTTTCCCACTATTTCGTAACGCTAAAATACTCGAATTCTCAGAAGATGATTCTGATTGAGAATTATGCACTTAAATGGCAGCCATAGCAATAATACTGATGGTTTTGAACATGTTTGCAAAAATTTTCAAAAGTGTTTATTCAACAGACTCAAACAATGCTCCTTATCCAATAGATAATAATAATAAATAATTACTCTAGATGACACTCTCACAGTATGCCATAACTATCTCTGCTGTAATTACTAAAGTACATAAAATCCCTAGATATCCACAAATCTACGGCACCGGATAATATCCCTACAATATTTATCAAAGAATGTAATCAAAGTCTTCCATTAACCAAACTTTTTAACCAATCTTTATCTAGCGGAATTTTACCCGATAAGTGGAAAATTAGTTATTTCACTCCAATTTTCAAAAAGGGTGATATAAGTGATGTTTGTAATTATAGACCAATATGCATTCAATCCACCATACCGAAACTCTTTGAAAGCCTAATACTTGATAAACTAAATAAAACCTGTAATATTACCTCACCAGTTGATTTATGTCCGGTAGAAGTACCTACTCTTTCCAACTTAATTATTTATGAAAATTTAATAAGCAGTGTAGCGCGCCGTTTTTACGCTTGCCACTACACCATCTCTTTCCCCCGTACAGCGCCATCCTGCTCACCCACCCCTAAGCAAACCAGGATGCGCCGACGCCTTCTGCGCATCTCCCACCCTCGAGCCGCTACATAAACCACACCCCGCAACAAGGAATGGGCTATATAAAAGGCTGCGCGCCCTAAATTAGTCAGTTCGTCTGCAGCTCGCTCTTGGCTAGTACGCTCTCTTAGTTGCGCTTCGTCCTATGGTACGACCCTCTAAGCAGAACCACAGTCAGCTTTTGTTGTTCCCAAAGCCTAACGGCAAGGTTCCCTCCGATCCCTTGGTCAGTTAATTAGTGAATTGATACATTATGACTATTTTTACCATATTATGTGATCTGTGAACTTACTCTCTTAAATAAATAACCTTTTAACAACAACTGTGTTATAAAACTGGCGCCCAACTTAGTGGCCAGACACATAAAGTAAAATTAAAATCAGTGCATCTACAAAATTTCGTCGTTACCACGTCGAAGTCCTCGTTTCACAATGCAGGCCAAGGAAAGTGCTGGCATCTGCTTCACGCAGGAGCAGTTCGCGGAACTAATGAACTCCATGAAGCGGATGCAGTCGGAACCAACACGTACGGGTACATTCACCACCTGTATGGCACGCTTCGATGGTACCAGAGACAGGAGTGCGGTCGAGAGTTTTATTGCCGCCGCATCCATCTTCAAGTGCGCCGAGAACATCGAAGACGCAAGCGCTCTGGAAGGATTACCACTGCTGCTTACGAAAGACGCCGCCGCTTGGTGGCTCGGCATAAAAGGAGAAGTAGGAGACTGGGAGAGCGCAACGAACCTCCTCAGGCATGCTTTCGCCCCTAAGAAGCCAGCGTACAAAGTGTACACAGAGATATTTTTATGCAAGCAAGACGCATTAACGTCAACCGATGTGTTCATTGCTAAGCAGCGGATGTTACTCGCAGAGCTACCACCGCCCAGCCATCCAGAGAAGGTCCAGATAGACCTAATATTCGGACAACGGATACGAGACAGAGTGCCGCGCGAAGCGATCAATACCTTCGCAGAACTACTACAAAAAGCCCGTGCAGCGGAAGAAAGCCTGTACGAGAGCACGAAGACCGTCCCACTACGCGCGATGGAAAACCGAACAGACGGCCGCCTACGCTGCACTAACTGCCGCAGATTTGGGCACCGTTCCAAGGCGTGCCGTTCCCGCTACGATACAGGAGCGCACGTAAAGTACACTCCTCCAGTCAAGAAGCTGGAGACACCCAGTGATGCGAAGTTCGCATGCTACGGTTGCGGTGAACAAGGCGTGGTAAGAAGCAAGTGCCCGCAATGCAGCCAAGAAAAAGGAGAATAGACACCCTTCACCCACGAGCCGATTTTTGCTCGATACATGAAATAGGCCTTCCTCGAGCGAGACCTATACTACACATCGGGATTGGAGCAAAATTGAGCGTAGCGTCAGCTGAGCTACACCGGCGGCTAATCGCTCAAAATTTCAAAACCCAGCGAACCATCATGGACATCGTATTGGCAGATGGTGTCCCTAAACGTCAGGAGGTCGAGACAATAGCCGCCACCTTGACACTAAGAGGCCGACAGATACCCACCAGCTTCATCGTGCTCCCAGGAGGACACGAGAATCGAACACTCCTAGGCGTCGATTTTATCGAAGACGCGGGGATCGATATAAACATTCCCCAGCGCGCATGGGCATTCACGGACAGCCCCGAATTACGGTATATGCTGCATATGGAAAATGACGTCATACCACCAAACCGAGGTATTCGACAACGTCAAAAGACTGGCGAGATAGGATAAGTGAGAGCACACAAACTCCCTAAGGTCTGCCTACCCGCCCCACCAGTACAGGACAATGAATGCGAGATCTACGTGCCGCCGTTCATGAGTCCTCTCCCACAGACACCGCCTAAGGTTCGTCTGCCCGCCCCACCAGTACAGGACAATGAATGTGAGATCTACGTGCCACCGTTCATGAGCCCTCTCTCACAGACACCGCCTCGCACTAACATTTGGGCTAAGATGATAGCCCTGAATGAGCTGTTTCCCGAGGACGCGATGGAGGAAGACGCCCTAAGGGAGGTAATGATACGCTCCTATCGGCTCTTCGATGACTCCCCAAGAAAACCCAAAAATGAAGTGGAGCTCTGTGCCTTGGACGCCGAAATACTAAGCCTCCGACCAGATGAAGCCACCCACCTTATACCTACCCAGAGGGACCAGCTGGACCGCCTGCTGTGCGACAACCCCGCTGTCTTCTCAGCCACCCTGTCATCTACGACAAAAATTGAGCACCGAATCGAGACCGGACAACACTCGCCGATTTCAGTAGCCCCTTACAGGCTCTCGCCAGCCCGCCAAGCAGAACTCCGCGCCGAGATTAACAGTATGTTAACCCAAGGGATTATAGAAGAAGCAGATTCACCGTGGGCCGCACCTGTGGTTATGGTGCCCAAAAAAGACGGAAACAAGCGCATCTGCATTGATTTTCGCCTTCTCAATGCGATAACAGTACCAGACGTGTACTTCCTGCCCAGAATGGATGACCTGCTACACTCGGAAAAGCAGTCAAACTTTATGTCTACAGTAGACCTACGATCTGGCTACTGGCAGATCAAGATACTGGAGAAAGACCGTGACAAGACGGCCTTTATAACCCCATTCGGACTCTACCGCTTCTTGAAGATGCCATTTGGACTTCGCAATGCGCCCGGGACGTTCCAGCGCATGATTGACCGACTTAAGATCGAGCTAGATGAAGTCAATATCCTAGCATACCTGGACGATATAATCATACTTTCGCCCACCTTCGATAAACACCTCGCCGATCTACAACAGGTGTTCACCAAGCTACGAGAATTTAATCTCACTGCAAATCGAGTTAAATGCCACTTCTGCTGTCCAAGCATAAAATATCTAGGACACGTAATAACCCCCGGAGGAATCAGCACCAATCCGGAGAAGATAGAGGCGATCTCTAAAATGAAGGAGCCAAACAATGTCAAACAGCTACAGACATTTCTTCAGACATGCTCCTGGTATAGGCGATTTGTACCCGAGTTCGCCAAAACCGCCAAGCCACTCAGCGACTTGATAAAGAAAGACGCCACCTGGGAATGGAAATCCCCACAGCAGAATGCTTTCGACACCCTGAAAGCACTACTCACTAGCGCCCCCATACTACGACAAGCCGATGGAAGCAAGGAATTCATCATAAAGTCGGACGCAAGCAGCTACGCAATAGGAGCAGTTTTGGTCCAGGGGGAGGGACTAGAAGAACATCCGGTAGAATACGCGAGCCGCCTGCTACTACCAGCAGAGAGGAACTATTCTACCACAGAACGAGAAGCCCTAGCAGTCGTATGGGTAGTTGCAAAGTTCCGAGGATACATTGAAGGAACAGCAATCACCGTGGTTACCGACCACCAAGCGTTGAATTGGTTAATGACGTTAAAGTCTCCCACAGGTCGCCTTGCAAGATGGGCCCTGCAGCTTCAACCCTACAACCTGAAAATCCAATACACACCTGGACGCTCAAACCTGGTGGCGGACACACTATCACGACCACCATTACTTGAAGACCCACCCTCTATTTGCGCACTATGCACGATAACCCTCGACGTTCCAGTACGCAACGCGGCTGACATCCGCAGAGAACAATTGAAAGACACTACATTGAAGAAAATTATCAAGAGTTTTGAAGCCAACAATCCTGTCGAGAGGAAAAATCGAGACCTCAAACCCCAACTAGCCATCCTGGTTGGCACAGAACACCGAAAATGGGCCGAAAGCCTTCCATCAATACGCTTCGCCATGAATACCGCGTTCTGTCAGAGCACCGGATACTCCGCTGCCTATCTCACATTTGGACGTGAGCTAAGGTCAGCCGATGACGTCGGAAGAGACTTGAGAAGCATTATCTTATCGGAAAACTTCATCCCCGAGATAACGCCGCATCTGCTACAACTAGCCGATACCATACGTCTTGTCAGGACCCACAATGATGAGAAACAAGACAAACAAAAGAATTACGTGGATAACAAAAGGCGAGAAGACCCCCATTACCAGCCCGGAGATCCCGTCTTTGTCCACTCCCACGCTCTTAGCAAAGCCGCAAGAGGCTTCAGCGCAAAATTAGGACCACGACGCGATGGCCCCTACCTGAACCTGAAGCAACATGGACCAACGAGCTACGAGATAACTTCAATGGAAGCACCAGATGTCTCGCTAGGCACCTACCACACCTCAGCACTGACTCCATACCACGGGCACTTGACACCGCTGCCCGCTCCGGTTATTCCTCTGCGCAAACGAGGTCGACCAAAGAAGAATAAGTAGCCGCCACGCTACTACAGACCTGGATCTTCGACGGGATGTTCCTCGATCCAGAGGGGGAGGATGTAGCGCGCCGTTTTTACGCTTGCCACTACACCATCTCTTTCCCCCGTTCAGCGCCATCCTGCTCACCCACCCCTAAGCAAACCAGGATGCGCCGACGCCTTCTGCGCATCTCCCACCCTTGAGCCGCTACATAAACCACACCCCGCAATAAGGAATGGGCTATATAATAGGCTGCGCGCCCTAAATTAGTCAGTTCGTCTGCAGCTCGCTCTTGGCTAGTACGCTCTCTTAGTTGCGCTTCGTCCTCTGGCATGACCCTCTAAGGAGTATTCTACTACCATAAGTAAAGCACCAACCAGACCCCCGACTGCTGCCTTAGTTGCGCTTCGTCCTATGGTACGATCCTCTAAGCAGAACCACAGTCAGCTTTTGTTGTTCCCAAAGCCTAACGGCAAGGTTCCCTCCGATCCCTTGGTCAGTTAATTAGTGAATTGATACATTGTGACTATTTTTACCATATTATGTGATCTGTGAACTTACTCTCTTAAATAAATAACCTTTTACCAACAATTGTGTTATAGCAGTACTTTTAAGGAAAAAACAAGAAGACTCTGCTTAAACAGATTTTAGTATAAAGACTTTCATACAATTTTTCATAAAATTTTCATTCGGAAATTAGAAAAGCTTGGTATAAGTGGCAATATATTAGCCTGGTTTGAAAGCTATCTTACTGGAAGGCAACAAATTGTTAGAATAAAATCCTCCTTGTCGGAAAATTTTTATGCAATAAGTGGAGTTCCACAGGGTTTACACCTTCGCCTAATCATATTTATCATGTTTCTAAATGATCTTACAAAAACATTTTATGATGTGTCCATCTTACTTTTTTGCTGATGACTTAAAAATTTTTAGAAATATTCAAAATATTTACCATTGCGGCATTCTTCAAGAAAATATCAACAAATTGTTAATTTAGTGTAATGAAAATAGACTTTACCTTAATATCCTAGAATGTCAAATAATTAGATTTTCTCGAATAAAAAATCCAGTGATATTTAATTAACCCAAATTAAAGACTTCTTAGATGTCACTTTTCAATTAAATCTTTCATTTGTTAACCACATAACAGAAATCTCTAACAAGGGCTTAAAAATGTTGGGACTAATTATAGGCTAACTAGAAATTTTAACAATATAAAGTGTATTACACTGTTATATTTTGTCTATGTTAGAAGTCAACTTGAGTACAATTCTCCCGTCTGGAATCCACATTATAGTATACATGTACAAGCTGTTGAAAGAATACAAAACATATTCTTACGTTTTTTAAATTTTAAAATGGGTATTCCAGCAATTATATTGAACTACAACACTATTTTAAATTATGTATATATATATGCTCAAATTGCCAGAAAGAAGAATTTTCACTGATTTGGTATTTCTATATAAAATTTTAAATGATTTAGTTGATAGTACCGTATTGCTAGAATTGATAAGCTTCCGAATTCGACTACGTAATACTAGAAGTCAGAATTTATTTCAGTGCAGAAATTCTGGGATAAACTACTATATGTATTCCTCTTTGCCCAGAATACTGATGGAGGGAAACAATTATACCAAGTCAGTGGACATCTTCAATTAATTTTTAAACAAATATAAAATATTATTACTGAGACAGTTCAGTTATGTACAATGAATGCTGTGTATTTGTTATTATTCATATGTAATGTAAAAGCCCCGAAAAAATGGCGTTCATAGATAATATAAAATAAAAAAATAAATTGAACTCGATGGATTGTTCTATTTCAAAAGGAAAAGGCCAGAATTCAAATCTGTTGGTGGAATTCGCACTTGGGTGCCTACACTGGGTGATAACTCTCTGCCGACAGCCGTTATCAAGGAGACGAAAAAGTGTATAGTCTTCTCATCGTAATGCTTCTGTCAACATATTACCGTTTTTATCGTGACTAGCTAACAGGCTCGCAAAGTGAAATTACCGCCAGTAATTCAGCTTAATCGTTATAAAACTGGGTAAATTTTCGATCGCTATGTCCGTGCTTATTACGAATAATTTTTAGAAAAAAACCTTTAGATTCGCCATAATTACTATAAAAGGAAAATTCTTGCATTTGGGGCGGTGGAAAATGACGCATTTTAAATTTCAATAGCGCAAATCGAAATTTTACTTCACGTACTGAATTTGCGACGTCATTTATTATATCTGTCATTTTGTTCTGTTCGTTCTGTTGGTAATCTTGAAACAATATGCAACTAATTCGTATGAGTTCGTAGCCGACTTCATACGGAAATATGAGATGACGTAATAATATTATAATAAAGACAAACATAATATAATATTTAAATATAGAGTAGGTTTTAAGCAAGATTATTTTTACTTTCAAAGAATTTTTTTACATTGAAAAAATTTTTTAATTTAAAATAACACGCGTTTTTTGGAAATTGAAATTTTAAGTGCATTTTTTAGCCGCCCCGAATGCAAAAAGTTTCCTTTTATAGTAATTAAGGCAAATCTAAAGGTTTTTTTCTATAAATTATTCGTAATAAGCGTGGACAGTGCGATCGAAAACTTACCTAAAACTGACTAACAACTGCCTGTGGTTCATCTAGACCATGGGTCGGCAACCTGCGGCCCGCGGGCCGCATGCGGCCCGCGAGGAGTCTTGATGCGGCCCGCAAGATTCTCGCCGCAAAGCACGTTACTTTTAACTTGCCTTGGATTTTTAACTGATTTGAATGCCGAACTGAATCTACTCAATACTCGTTTACAGGGAAAAAATAAATTGATATGCCATATGTATTCAGATGTTAAATCATTTGAAATCAAACTATCATTGTTTATCAAGCATGTCGATGAAAGGACACTTGATCATTTTTCAAATTGCAAGAAAGCAGTAGAAGAAGGTGTAATAAATTTTATTTGGGAAAACACTAACATGAAAATGGCATTACTACAACTTCAAACTGAGTTTGAAAACCAGTTTGATGATTTAAAAAAAAATCTCAAGATTTTCGCAAACCCCTTCGCAGTGAGTATCGATAAAATGTACCAAGCTATTTTCAAATCAACATGATAGATTTGCAAAGTGATAGTATCCTTAAAATGGCATTTAAGGAAAAAAATAACTTGGTAGATTTCTACGGGAGTTTGCCTTCTGAAAAGTACAAAGAATTAAAGGTTTGCTCAGCAAATAATTACAATGTTTGGTAGTACGTATATTTGTGAGCAAACTTTTTCAATTCTTAATTATGGAAAAACAAACACTGTTCTCGATTATCAGATTTAAATTTGGACGCAATACTACGCGTCTTCACATCAAAAATGCAAGCAAATATTAAAGAACTTTCAAGTCAAATCCAACAACAAAAATCCCATTGAGTTCTGTTCGAAGTTTCTTTGACATTTCTTTTACTCTTTCTTACAAAATGATTTATATTGCCATTTTATTTATGTAGCCATTTTAACAACAATAAATGTCGTAAAAATACGAAAACCGTTATATTTTTATAACTTAAATATTGTAGTTATACTGTAATGATTTGCAGTGGCGTAGCTAGCACGGACAACGTTGTGTCACCCCCCATCAAAGTTAATTTGGAGCAAATTTCGACCTTATAAAAAAAAATTACTACCTAGTCAAATGAGATCCGTCCCGGGGGGGGGGGGGGTTGTAAGTGCGGCCCGCGCAAGTTCCCACGTCAAATATTTGGCCCTTGGACCACAAAAGGTTGCCGACCCATGATCTATACAATAGCCGAATCGACCACGAGGGATCCCCAAATCGGGCAAGATTGCCAAATTATCGGAAGTACCCTTATGAAATTACCTTTGCTAATTATTTCAGTAAACGTACCTATTCAAGACCCACAGGCATAGCTCGTATAGAGTGAACAATTGAACATTCAGCTTTACTATAACCCATGTAAGTTGGTGCCATAATCAAGCTAACCTATCACCCACACCTGGGTGGTTTTTTACCGCTGTCAGCAAGTCGTGTGTTTTTGGTTTGATAATTAGATTGCTAAGAAAATTTTTAAATACTTTCTTTATTTATTACGTTAATATTTAATTTTTTTATTATTTAAATAAAGAATTTAAAAAATTTCTTAGCGATCTAATTATCAAACCAAAAACACATGATTGCAGATAGCGGTAAAAAAACACCTAGGGGTGGGTGATAGGTTAGCGCGATGATGGCACCAACTTACATGGGTTAGAGTGAAGCTGAATGTTCACTCTATACGAGCTATGCCTGTGGATCTCTATAACGTCCGTTTACTGAAATAATCGATATATTTTAAATTAATATTTTTATAATCCCAGAAAAAATAAAACATCAGGCCTTAAAAAGTGCTTTAAAGTTCAAAATCTTTTACCTACGAAACCCTTTTCGGATATGGTTGTATTTATAATGTGAAAATGAAATGCTTTATAAAATAATTGTTAAACGTTTAATTTCTTGTAGATACCTGAATTTCTCAAAATAAAATAAAACTAGCTTTTTTCTATAAATCAAAACAGAATTGCTGGAAAATTTATTATAAACATTATTCCAAAATTTAAATCGTACACTGCTTTAAAAAAGGAACTCGAAGCCAATAATGTATGCTTTCTTAGTGTCCCTTATATTGCCATAAACAAAGGTTAGGTATCACTAGGATCACACCGTGGACCCTTGCTTTTCTTAATATTTATTAATTACCTTACATATAAACTCCGCTGTAATTTTTCTCTATTTGCTGACGACCTCATGTTATATTAAAGGAATTAAATGTATGGAAGATTGTGAACTTTTAGAATAAGGCCTTAACTCAATATCTACCTGGTGTGTTGACAATGGAATGGAACTGAATAAAGATAGTGAAAAGTTATAAATTTCACTAAGAACACCAACAAAACTCTACATTCATATAGCATATGTGGTCACAATCTGGAAACAGTTGAATCAATAAAATAATTATATTCAACAACAAATTAACGTTCAACCAAATTATTGAAACATGTGAGTATATTATCAAATAAATTACTTGGTTTTATTGTAAGAACAACCAAACTGTTCAAGAATTCTAATAGCCTAATAATTCTTTTCAATTCCTTGAACCGTAGTGTTCTTGAGTACGGGTCAACAGTCTGGAATCCACATTATATTACGCAGGTACTTGTATCTAGACTTGAATCTGTCCAAAGAAAATTTACACGGGTTTTGTCTAACTGATCAGGTAGGTGTCTACCATCTTCTAGAGGGGTACGAACAGAGACAAATTAGAGAGTCTAGTTAAAAGACGAAACATAAATGACCTCTTAATGCTTTATAAAATTATGAATAATCGTGTAGACAGTAACTTAGTCAACCAAATCAAGTTATACGCCAGGCCCAAATCTACCAGAAACCTAACCATATTTTGGACCGAAATGTTTACCAATAATACTGGATATTTTAATCCTATGTTTGGAATGTCTCAAACAATCAACGATCTTGCTAAAACACACACTATCATAGACATTTTTGTTAATAATATATCTTGTTTATAGAAACATTTTTTAAAACATTTGTTTTAAATATTTTCATAAGAAAGAAAAAAAGTTGATGAATGGAAACAGTCACAGAAAATTTTAACCGTAAAATCATATTTTGAACTAGTTGTTTCTTATACGCGTTCAGATATTTCTAAAGAAAAATATCGTTTGCCGCTGCTGCTGTTTATAAAGTAATTAATAAACAGAATGAGCAAAAGAACAAATAATACATTTTACACTCCACAAACCAATACTAAATTATTGCAGACACATAGCAGTTTCATTGGTCCTCGAACATTTAACCTTCTACCACTACAAACTCAAATGTTAAATAAAATGATAAAATATGTAAAAGAGATAAAATTATGGTTGAATAATGTAGATATCGAAACGCTTTTTCTATAAATTTATCCATCATTCTACAACTCACTTTCTGTAACTTTCTAAACTGTAGTACAATATGTTTTCTGTTTATTTTATTTTTTTATAATAACTTAAAAAAAAAAAAAAATTGAAATTAGTATGTTTTTCTCCATATTTTTATTTTATTTTTATAATAGCTGAAACAAAACCTTTTTCATTTATTCTACGTATGTAATACTAAATTTTTATACTAACTTTATATTTTATATGTTTTTAAAGTTTTTTTATACTTTGGGTACTTAGAAATATAGTATTTTGTATTAATATTACCCACACTCAGGCAGTGCCTTAGTGGGTTTTCATTTCTTATTCATATTATTTGTTATTATATTTTATGTTATTTTATACTATTTGCTATTATACATTATATCTATGTACAAAGAAATGGAAATAAATAAAGTTAAAAAAAAAAAAAAAAAAAAAAAAAAAAATTAACAACTTAGTTTTATTTCTACTCAATGGTAACGGTAGGAAAAGTTTCAAATTATACAAATGCGTATTTTTTTATGCAAATAATGTAAACCACTTCGAAGTAAAGATTATTCGAAAATAGTATTTTAGCGTAATTCTTCACCTTAGGCAAGGTATCATACCTATATACCCTAAAAATAAAACCGAATGTCTCTACTCTCAACTCACCTGTGATCACAAGCCTGCTCCTCACCAGGCTGCCACCGCAGATCTGCTCGAATTGTCCCTCTTCCTTTTCAAATATGGCCACCTGCCAGGGGAACTCGTTTGCTCCTACTGTTCGGCCCAGTCTTACTAGTGGGTTCGCAGGCGTCGCCTCCAGTCCGCAATCTACAAATATAAAGTCATCATCACAATCCAGCGCATAGGCCAGTCAATAAAGGCTCAAAATGAGGCAAACCCAAACATTAATTCCCCCGTCGATGAAACTTTGCAGTCACGTGTAGTATCATTTAGGGATGACGAATGACAAAAGATCCAACAAAATATTTAACGGGAAGTTAGTTATTTTTAGCAAAAACTGAAAAAAAATTATAACTCTCGCGGGAAAAGTATTTCTTTCGAAAACTCTTCACATATTGTTAGTATTAATTAATATCCACCTGATTATTTAGAAATCCAACAATATTTTTGTTGGGAAAGTATGTTTTTAAAAAGAGATTTGTTTTTTATTTCTATTGTTGCCGGGAAAATTCCCCCCCCCAATTTTAGACCACGAAGTGTCTTTATATTGGTGTTTGCTTTATTTAATCAAAAGATCCAACATTTTTTTCTTTTGGAACATGCTTTTTTGATATGAGTCAAAAATATCGCTCCGGAAAAATCCCCCGTCCAATTTTTTAAAGTCAAATTGTTAGGATAGCTATGTTAAAAAGATTTCTGCAAAGATCCAACAAAATTTTCAACGGCAACCTATTTTTTTTAATTGATTTCGATCGCACGCTGATTTCACGTGATTTTTGTATGAACAGGAGCCCGAGGGGTAAGGGTAGGGGTGGGGCTAGTCGCATTCGGGACTGCGCTACGCGACTAACGGCCGCGAAGTCTGCCTGTGTAAAATTAAGAAGGGCATTGTTTGCATGGTTGATTGACAACGCTTCGTTTGTCAGTGTTGTGTTTTTAGTTAAATTATTAGATTTGCGCTATGGCTGATGATTTAAGTATTCTGGAAAGTGATTGTGTTTTTTGCAAAAAAAAAAAGAATGATGATGTAGTTGTTGTTAAAGAACGAGGGCTCAAAACCATATATGAGTGTAGTTTAAAAAGAGATGACAAAATCGCAACAGCGATAGAAGGGGTGAACGAATTATCTGTGCACAAGAAGTGTAGAAAACAGTATATTAATGCTAGAGTCATCAATGCTTTTATAAGGAGGAAAACACTTGTTTCCAGTGAAGAAGCCGTGGTTGCAGAATTTCAATATGAAATGAAATACATTTTCTGTGACAGTGATGCATCAGACGAATTTATCTGTGCAGAAAATAAAAAAATTGCGGCACTGCGGTCATATGTTCGCAGAATACAATTGCCGCAAACAAAAGTGTCGATCGCAGAATTAGCATCGCTACGAAAAGATACATGGGCGAACAAGGTACTTTTAATTATTTTAATTTTATAATGTTCATTATTACGATCTCTCTATTCTTCTTATCTTAACCCCTCGGGTATTTTTAGTATGTATTTAGTTTAATACAGTAATTTTTACCGTGGTACAAATACTTAATTATGTATCTATATTTTCGACTAGTTTCGTGAATATAATTACATAATTAAGTTGTTTAATACTAAGTTATTTGTATTTATTACTAGCAGACCCGGCCACACGTTGCTGTGGCTAACGAAACACAACGCCATTACCCAACCTTTATAAAAACCACACCACCCGCTGCTTATTTTTTAATTTTTTTTATTGAAAGAATAGATAATACATATTATAATCAACAAACAAGTCCTGCTAAGCCAATTGAATTGGCTTATCAACAGGTGGTTATATTTGGTTACATATAGATTTTTTACATTTAAAATTGAATATTTGAATTTCTCGGCTTTTCTCTACTATAATAAGCATGTATTATACATATAAACCTTCCTCTTGAATCACTCTATCTATTGGTGAAAACCGCATGAAAATCCGTTGCGTAGTTTAAAAGATCTATGCTCACAAACATTTTGAGCGACTTCATTTTATACTATGTAATGTAATGATATATGTATAATGAATAACAACAACAAAGTCAATCAATTATTTGAATTTTTTTTTTGCTAAAAACATTCATTCAATAAGCCACGGACTTTATTGATTTATATGCCTTTTATGATTTATTGATCTAGTTACCCTCGTACTAAACTATTCTTTTGCATTAACAATTCTATTATTTTCTTATAGGTATTGCGACGGATTCATGACGTTGATTTAGTTGCTGTGGCTGCCAGATATCATCGAGCTTGCTATGATACGTTTCGGAAGGTAGAAATACCCCTAGAAGGTGATCGAAAACGAGGGCGACCAGAATCTTCTAATACTTACTCAGCAATGATAGAAATTTATGCAGTTTTAGAAAACAATCGTGAAGAATGCCAGTTCTTACTTAGCGATTTAAAAAATGCTGAATCTCGTGACTGCCCCGATGATAGAACCATAAAGAGTAAGTTGAGAGATAAATATGGTGATGACATTCTCATCACAACTACTGATGGTAAGGCAACGTTGATTTGTTTCCGTGATACTGGACATAGAATCCTGCATAACACATGGTATACGTCAAAGGAGAATGATGTACAAGAAGAACGCTTAAGGATTGTACGCACTGCTGCTTCCATAATTTTAGAAGATATCAGATCGACTGTCTATGATACTTCTGTCTTTCCTCCACCTGAAAAATTTCTTGAAAATGTTAATGAAGATATACCCCATTCTTTGAAAACCTTTCTTGAAGAGCTCATTCTAAAGAAGAAACGCGATACAGATAGTGCTTCCAAGAAATGCCAGGCAATCGCCCATTCGATAATCACCGCTGTTCGACCCCGTTCATTTACATCGCCCTTACTGCTAGGCATCGCTACACTAATAAATCAGAAATTTGCTTCCAAATCGCTTGTCGATCTGTTGGCATCTTTTGGATTTTGTTTGTCGTAACACGAAGCAACAAACTTCCAAATATCGGCTATCGCTCACATTTCGCCTATCGAAAAGCCTGATTTTTGTCAATATGTATTTGATAATGCCGACCACAATATAAGTACGATCGATGGCAAAAATACATTTCACTCCATGGGTGGCATAAAATGTTATACTCCTGCTTTGAAAACAAACTATGAGAGTGTATTACGTCTGAAAAGCATACCACCATCCTTTGTCATTGGTAATTTTGGTCATGTACCATTAGAAACATATCAATGTACATCAAAAGGTTTGCAGCAAGTTCTGATCCATAATTTTGCCGGAGACTCCGATATCAAGGATATATTGCCGTCGTGGACAAATTTTCTGTGGATATATTAAAAAAAGCAAGGCTTTTGTGATATACCCGGCTGGAATGGTTTCATGGAAAAATTCACTGCTGAAAAGAAATATGAAAAGTCTGAAATCGTTCCACTTCCATTTATCAACGCTCCTCCAACGCAGTATGATACTATTTACACATCATTAATTATGGCTGTAGAGAATACCAAGTCCATCGGCATGAAAACTACTATAGTAACATTTAATCAACCTCTCTATCAGAAAGCCAAAGACATTATGACTTCGAGTACTGATCCAAGACTAAAACATGTAATTATTCGACTAGGGGGTTTTCATCTCCTCATGAGTTTCATGGGAGCCATCGGTTATATAATGAATGGAAGCGGCCTTAAAGAATTGTGGTGTACAGTATATGCACCTTTATCTGTGGATAAAATGTTGTCTGGGCACTCTTACGCACGTGCCATAAGAGCACACATGCTTACTCAATTAGCTCTCTCAAAAAAACTACTTGACGCAATGGAATTAGATGATGAAGATATTATTACAATTGACGACATATTGTTGAATGATTTGTTCAAAAATGAATCCCCCAGTGAACTGGACCGACTTACACCTATTCTGGATAAATTTAGAAATGCTATGGAGGAAATTTCTATAAACGGGCCAACCGCAAAATTATGGGTGCTCTATTTCAAAATGGTCACTCCTGTAAAACTATTCATAGACGCGAAGCGGTCGGGAAAATGGCAACTGCACCTTGATGTAACCAAGAAAATGTTACCATTCTTTCACTCCAGTGGCCACTATTGCTATGCAAAATGTGCCACCCTATATTTACAAGATATACAAAATTTAGAAACACAGTTATTACCCGAGGAATACAAGAAATTTGTAGGTGATGGCTATTTCACAATCAGACGATCAAATAAATTTTGGTCGGGGATATGGTCAGACATGACTTTAGAAGGCTTATGAATATTTGTCGCAAGATTTTTTTCAACATTTGCAAAGAAGGAATTAAATGTGTTTGCACATTGTTTAGCTGTATATTGGCATCTATAATTTTTTTATCATGTTCGATGTACTTAATGTTTTGTGTTATTTTTGTATTGTCTATGGCCAAATTCACAGTTTTCCACATTTGTTTATGGTTATTTTCTGAAGATAATATTTTATTTTTAAAAAACTCTTAACTTTTTTTTTAATATAAGATGTTAATTTATTTTTATATTTTTTATATAAAATATATGCTTTTTCATCATGGGGATTTTTTAAAGTTGTTTTGTAAAGTTTTTTTTTGTTTGATAGATACAAGAAAGGAGACCCTATGAACTGCTCTAACTATAGGGGCATAACGCTGCTGAATATCTCATACAAGATCCTATCAAATGTACTGTGTGGTAGGCTTATGAAATATTCGGATGGCATAATTGGCCAATATCAAACTGGGTTCCGTAAGGGGAAATCTACAACTGATCAAATCTTTTCACTGAGACAGATACTGGAAAAAACAATAGAATTTAATGTTGATACATACCATCTCTTCATAGATTTTAAGGCTGCCTATGACACGGTAAATAGAGAAAGACTGTACAGAGCCTTGGATGAATTTAATATCCCAAGAAAACTGGTAAACTTAGTAAGGCTCACAATGTCTAATGTTGAGTGCCGAGTCAGAATACAACAGGATCTGTCAGACACCCTAAAGACCTTCAATGGACTAAGACAAGGAGATGCACTTGCCTGCATTTTATTCAATTTAGCGCTGGAAAAGGCCATCCGAAATGCAGGTATACAAACCACAGGCCATATTTTTAACAAGTCTGTTCAGCTCCTTGCTTATGCTGACGATATAGATATCATCGCACGCTCAGAATATGAACTAAAATCGGCGTTTAAAAGCTTAGCTACGTCGGCAAGGAACATGGGATTGGTCATCAACGAGGGGAAGACAAAATATATGCCCGTACATGGACGCCAGAAACCACCAAGTATACAGATAGATAATTATACATTTGAAACTGTCAACGAGTTTGTATATCTCGGTACTATGGTGACAAATGACAACAATGTATCCAGCGAAATCAAAAGAAGAATAGTAGCTGCAAATCGATACTACTTTGGGCTACAGAAGCATATGAAATCTCGCCACCTTACCAGAAGAACTAAAGTCCTGCTTTACAAGACCCTTATACGACCTGTTCTTATGTATGGTTCGGAATGCTGGACAATCAGTAAGGGTGATGAAGGAGCCCTAGAAAGTTTTGAAAGGAAGGTGCTGCGAAGGATTTACGGCCCAGTCTGTGATAATGGAGAATGGCGTATCAGATACAACCAGGAGCTATACGATCTTTACGAGGACCCTAATATCTCCAAGGAAATCAAAACTGGAAGACTCAGGTGGGCTGGACATATCCAGAGAATGAGCGAAGGAGATATTCCAAAGCGAATTATGGATGGTGCACCTGGGGGTCGGAGAAGAGTTGGAAGACCAAAGCTTCGATGGCTGGATGGAGTGGTGAAGGATGCAAGCACCATCGGCATCCGAAACTGGCGCAACGCTGCACAACACCGACAGTCATGGAGGCAGGCTCTGCTGGAGGCCAAGACCCGACCTGGGTTGTAGAGCCACAGATGATGATGATGATGAGATATTATAAGTCCTTTGGTAATCCAAGACTTTAAACATCTTAATTTTGATTTTATGTGTATTGTTATTTCAGTTGTCAAATTTTTAATGTGTTGTGACAGGATATTTTCAAAGTAAGTCGAACATATTTCAGTATCATCACTGTTGAAAACATTGTTCCAATCCTCCTTTTTTAGTTTTTAGAGAGAATAATCATGTATATTGTTGATTTTTTGGGTATTAAATTATGTAATACAATATAATAATACAATAAAACGATAAAAATAAAATCTGATCCCAATTGTTGTTATTTGTAGGTACTCGTACCTATAATGTCTTATAATTAATATTAATATTCAACTACAGTAACTACACCCATTTAGATACGTTTTAAGATTTTCACGGCCAAAAGTATTTTCGTTTTTTGTTTTTGGGGTGTTATGCCGTGTTGCGCTACCTCCTTCTTTAGCCAACGTTTCGGACAGCGTTGCAGTGTCCATCGTCATGTGAACACATCTACCGGATCTGCCGGATCTGCCCTGACGATGGACACTGCAAAGCTGTCCGAAACGTTGGCTAAAGAAGGAGGTAGCGCAACACGGCATAACAACTCAAAAACAAGTAACGAGAATACACCCATTTAATTTTCGGCCACACAAATAATTAATTGGTTAAAATAACATTGTATTACGCAAGTAGGTATTTTAAAATTAAAATGAATATAGAAGCTTTTACGCCTATTTCACTGATTTTAACAATGCTTTCGGGATTGCCTGTTTGCGTTGCTTTTTTATTGAGAATTTGAGTGACGAAACAACCTCATTTACAATGCCACAATAATTTTAAAATATGTATTGAGTTAAAATATATTGCACTTCGCATATAAACCTAATAAAATTATATAAATTTAATAAAATTCTTTGGTTATTTTAAAACACTTTTACAGTAATCAAAGCAATTTTTGTTTAAAACATTCATTCTTTCATTGAGGTATAATATTCATTGTTTTCGGACATCCCATAAAACACAAAAATACATCAAGTCGGCTTCCCACCCCTCCCCGCCACGGCCGCGGCTCTCTTCTCGGGCAGCTATATCCTGCGCCGATCGGTTCGCTTGCCCCCGTGCGTCTAGCCCCACCCCTACCCTTACCCCTCGGGCTCCTGTTCATACAAAAGTCACGTGAAATCAGCGTGCGATCGAAATCAATTAAAAAAAATTGGTTGCCGTTGAAAATTTTGTTGGATCTTTGCAGAAATCTTTTTAACATAGCTATCCTAACAATTTGACTTTAAAAAATTGGACGGGGGATTTTTCCGGAGCGATATTTTTGACTCATATCAAAAAAGCATGTTCCAAAAGAAAAAAATGTTGGATCTTTTGATTAAATAAAGCAAACACCAATATAAAGACACTTCGTGATCAAAAATTGGGGGGGGGGGAAATTTCCCGGCAACAATAGAAATAAAAAACAAATCTCTTTTTAAAAACATACTTTCCCAACAAAAATATTGTTGGATTTCTAAATAATCAGGTGGATATTAATTAATACTAACAATATGTGAAGAGTTTTCGAAAGAAATACTTTTCCCGCGAGAGTTATAATTTTTTTTCAGTTTTTGCTAAAAATAACTAACTTCCCGTTAAATATTTTGTTGGATCTTTTGTCATTCGTCATCCCTAAATGATACTCCACGTGACTGCAAAGTTTCATCGACGGGGGAATTTTTGCATACCTCAAACTCTTTATTGATTGGCCTAGCAAGCTCAGCCTCTCCTCTCACGTAGAGCGCGTACACCGATACTCATCCATTGATATTCTTGTATTTTACCTACTAATATCTTTAATAATCAATCTCATGTTATGTTCTCATATCTACACTTATTTTTGTACTCCTTTGTACAACTTACCTATAACAATGTATGCGTTTAAAAGCCTTCAAGGCGTAATAAATAAAGTAGGTATTTAGTATTATATAAATTATTATTTTTTTAATTGATAAACTAACGTTTAAGACAAGATTTTTATACATAGCACAAAGGGTAACAATTATTATAAGCAATAATTATCAGCCTGAAACACTCATCTTTATTGAAAAAATCTTACGAGAAAAGATACTTGCCGCCAACGGGACTTGAACCCGTGTCCTTCTGATTGCCGGTCAGGTGCTCTGACCCCTGAGCTATGGCAGCTTATCTAATACCCGCCAAATAATTCAATATATACTAGTGTTTCATTCAACAATTACTGTTTATTACATTTTTGCACCTGAAAACAACCAATTTTATTTTTGTGAGAGAGATATTGTTAGTTCTAAATCTCTCGCTAGGTGGCGTAGAGACAAAATATGTGTTCATTTTTGGGGGAAATACTTTAACTTGTCAAATATTAATTAATATTTTTTTAATTGACAAACAAACGTTTAAGACAAGATTTTTATGCATAGCACAAAGGGTAACAATTATTATAAGAAATAATTATCAGCCTCATGAAACACTCTTCTACATTGAAAAAATCTTCCGAGAAAAGATTAAAAGATACAACATAGTTAAACTGCCCCCTTGGACCTTTTTTTTCTCTTAAATTTTGTAATCTTTTCCGTAATAATTTGGTTTATAACTGTTTTATGGAGAACCTGAAAAAATAATTAAACGGTGATCGAGCGAGGCAAACGGTCGGGCCTTAACGCACGCTGGACTTGGGGAGTAAGCTGGTGAATGCGTTACGAAAAGTGTGAAGCAAACGGTGATCGGGCGAGGCCTTTACGCACGCTTGGGGAGTAAGCTATTGAATGCGTGACGAGAGCGTTATGAAAAGTGTGTTCGGGGCGAACGGTCGGGCGAGGCGAACGTAAGTTGAGAGGGAGATATAAGTTAGTGAAATTTTACTTCAGTCGTGTGGTCTAAAGCACACTCGTTTTTTTGTTTAGTAAGACGTTGTTGTTATAAATAAATAATTAATAAATTTATTTTAATAATCAATAAATTTTTCAACAAGAAATTAATTATTTACCGCTACATCCTTTTGAACAATTTTGTATAAAACCTGCACTAAAGAGGCCCGGCCCAACGTACTGTAATTTTCATAAACTTTTCCTACTTTCAACAACATACTAACTTGTAACCTGGCACGAGGTATTCGAACACGATTAAGTTATAGAAGGAGATAGCGAAGCACGGCATATTAACTCAAAAATAAATCATGAAAATACGAGATCTATTTTTCACAGAAATATTAGTAAAATATTATCTATTAAGAATAATTAAAAACTTTTGCAGTCGAATTCAAATTCACCGAACCGACACGTTGGACCCCTGACATGAAGTCACCAGTGAATAAAAAGTTTCCCTGGGAACTTTATTCTAGAGTTGTGGCCACTGGCCAGTCTCAGGGCGGGGAGTGTGGCTGTGGAACTGTGGAGGGTTAATGACATGTTCAAATGTACCTACATCTACCATGTGTTTTAAATAAGTTTTTGTAAACAGAATAGGCCACTTGCATGGATTTCATAACGACTTGGAAAAAATCATGTGGATAGATCTTTTTACTAAGATTAAGAAAATGCCAGTAAAATTATTTAGAAATGTACAGTTTATTTTTTTATTTTTTTAAATAAATAAATCCATTATTTGGGCTCGTGACGTCAACACATGAAAATGTCCCTTCTCCGAAAATGTTCCTATTAATTTTGTAAAATTCCACACTGATTTTTTTTATATGGCATCACTTTGATTTCAGGCGAATTTTTGAATTCGTTCACTAGATTTATTGTTTGTTCTCTTCGAACTTATCATTTGGTTACACTTTTTGACAGATGTTCTGAAGGAAACCCCGTACATTTAATGATATACGGGGTTCTCTTCAGAACGTGAAGATGATGTCGGTACGTGTTTTAGAGGTATAATTATTATGGTGCTGATTTTAACAAAATTAAATTTTATAATATTCTTATTATTATTATAATTTACAAGTACAAGTATATTACATTGAATTTAGTAATATAGACGCTGTACATTATAATGATTTATGATCAATAAGATGGATCAAGGAAAAAAATATTTACGAGATGTAATATTTTTGGTATGCCTCGTTATTCTCGATTGAAATTTTCAAAAAATCCCTAGGGTTTCAAAAATACGATAAAAAAAAAACAGAATGTCTTAGAATATTTGCCTAAACCGGAAACAAATTTAAAAAAAATGTGATGCAAGTGGCCTATTCAACTTTTTATATTTATATTTTTCACGCAGACAATTCTTGGTGGAATACCGTTATAAAAATATGAGTATCTACAAATTTCGCATTGCACTTCGACTTCAAAGCGCGAAAATAATGTAGGACAGCTGTTTTTAACCGTGAAATGACGTAACAACATGGAATATATTATGGATAATTTCAAAATAATGTTTTAAATCCGGATTTCTTTGTTTGTTTTCTTTTAAATAGCTTTTATTAGTTAATAGGTACTATGATCGTCAGTAATAATTTATAAAAAATTGACCCAAAAAAAATCAACTTCTGACTCGATTTACTCGAAAAAGAAAGCTCAAATCAAAAAAAATTATACCACAAAATCGACTCCAAATGTGATGAGGATTCCCCAGTTTTCCGCTTGTACTACGGGTTTTCGGACACCTTGTATATTATAACAAATTTAATTTAATTTTAGAGTTAGTTGAAAATCTCCTACTATCACCACAATAAGCGGAAAATGTGGCTTGCGTCGTGATTTAGCAAGCCAAAGAATCAAACGCGCAACGCCTGGGTAGTACCCAAACGCGAAGCCAACTCAACCACCGACCTGTCAAAGGATAGCGTTAACTGACTGAAAACTGTATTTTTAACAGAGATGATAGGCGGCATAACAACTCTGTCACACTGTCAAGCCGCTTTCCGCAGAGGTAGGCAGAGAGGATAGATAGTCAAACAACTTGGTCACGCTGTTAGGCCACTTCTCCGCAGAGGTAAGTAGATATGATAATATACAACCAAACAACTCTGTCACACTGTCAGGCCGCTTCTCCGCAGAGGTAGACAGAAAGGATAGATAGCCAAACAACCATGTCACACTGTTAGGCCACTTCTCTACAGAGGTAGGTAGAGAGGATAGATCGCCAAACGACTCTATCATGTCACTTCAAGACAGAGGTTGGCGAGGAGGATGTACCACCAAATATCTTGGTCACACTGCTTGCTTCAATAACATTCATATGGCCCCCGTGGTCGAGGAGTAAGGCTCTCCACTCGCAATTTGGAAGTCGCGGGTTCAAACCCGGACGCGCGCAATAAATTTTATTTAATTAATTTATAAAAGGCTAAATCCGATAGACGTATGTACCTACGTGTCTCTTTTTAGTGTCGCATTTTCGGTTCATCGAGTTTCAAATCACAACGGTGCTAAATAAGGTTTTACTTTAAAAAAACGCTCAAAGAGGAGATCGATAGGCTATGAAGCACCGCATACAGAGGAGGCCGATTATTCTGTATCATTCGCTCGCAGCCTTAATCCCATAGATGTATGTGTTTGTCTCTTGTTAGTGTCGCTTTTTCGTTTCATCGAGTTTCAAATCACAACGGTGCTAAATAAGTTTTCACTTTTAAAAAATCAATAAAATAAGCCAATCCCACCCACCAGGAAGTTGGAGGGAGTTTTTTAATAGATTTAATATTGGGGGGAGGATTTGATTTATTTATTGCAGTTATGAGCATTGATTTGAAAATAATTATCATAGTCGCCTTTGACAGATAATTTATTTATTTATTTATTTTCGAGAAATCAAGAGTTTACATTTTTCCAGATTGTACATGTTTGTATAGCCAAAATAAAACCAAGTATGGATTTCCTCCTTGTAACTTTTATTTATAAAAAAGTGAGGTGACAAAAGTGTTTATTAAAAATTTATACAATAAAGTTATTGTTGTTTACATAATCTGTGCTTTTAGTACCGTTTTCACATAAAAACATCACGTGAGTCATTTTAACATTTTTTTAATGTTGCGTTCTAAATTTTAATATTTACAAATGTTAATATTTATTTGTAATATAACAATTTGAAAGCTTATTTTGTAACCTTTCTAAAACAGTTTTTTCTATTCGGCTACGTTCAGAAATGTTTAATTTATAGAGCTTTAATTGTGAACCGGTAATAACACAAAGTTTTCGTAAAATGTCATTTCATTTGCGACATTATAAGTGCATATTGGCGATTTTCGGAGAGTTTAATTCGTCCCACTTGGTGTGTTTTGTTTTAATCTTCGATCGGGATCGCGAAAGGTGATAGGAAAAATTTATTTTCTTTAACTCGCAAATAATAGGATTCTTTGATATTATTATTTAATTTAAAAATAATCGAAGTAGCATAAATCTGTACTAGATATGTTATTCAAGGCACCGCAACCGGGCTCAAGAAGAAGAAGATGGAGAGATATGAAATTACAAATGTTAGAGGAGCGCGCTAGTATTTTAAGCGACAAAATTGTGAATATTTTTAATAAAACACGACTCGTTTAAAATAGAGCAAAAATTTTGCAGGGGTTGTTTTAAACAGCATTAAAAAAATTATGAATTTTTCATATATATAACTTGTAAAATAACTGAAACAAACGTGTTTATAATAATTTTCGGAGCATACTTTGCGATTTTTTTCTATCGGGGGAATTTTATATAATTTGCGTTTCGGCACGGGTAATGTCAGATATTATCTTCAAGAATAATATATATGTTTTAGGAGCTTTAAAACTAAACGTGTTGAGGGAGATAAAATATGTTTAAAATCGGTAGAAATTCGGGTAGCGGCGGCTTAAGTACCTTTTGATTTAAAAAATATATATATTACAAAATGATCAAACAGCCCTTCCTCTTACGTAGCATTTAAAGAAAAACTGTGAATCTTTTGATAAATAATATAACTTGCAAGACAGAACAGACAACAGAACCAGATGTGTTTTTTTTCATTTTCTAAAACATACTTTTCGTTTTTTTTCTATAGAGGGTATTTCATATAAGTACTTTTAAGCTCAGCAAAATGTGCTTTAAGGCCCGGTTTCCTCCATTTCTACCGACGTATAACATATTTTCCAAAATTTAAGTTTTAAAGTTCTTAAAAAAAATGTATATGTTATTCTTGAAGATAATATCTATACATTCTCCAAGCCGAAAGGGTAATTATATGAAATTCCCTCGATGCAAAAAAATCAAAGAATGCTCCGAAAATTATTATAAATTCATTTTTTCTGTTATTTTGCAAGTTATACCTATAAATAATCACAGGTTTCTTTAACGCTATTTAAGACATTTCAAACGAGATTTTTGCTCTATTTAAAACGAGTCGTGTTTTATTAAACATTTTCACAATTTTCGCCTAATTATTATCGTTTTTAATATTAGTGCGCTCTCTCTAACATTCATATATACGTATCTCTCCATCTTCTTATTTTTGAGCAGAATGCCGACAGCAAGCGTTCAAAAAAAGAAAGGGAGATATGTAAATACGAATGTTAGGAAGAGCGCTCTAATATAAAAATAACTATTATAATTTATCGAAAATAGTGAAAATATTTAATAAAACACGACTCGTTTAAAGTAGAACTCGGGAGAGGGGTTCGCGGGATGGGAGAAGAGGGGGAGTGGAGTGGGGAGAGGGAAGGTGCAGGAGGTGGAGTGGGTACGCGAGAGGGAAGGGAATGCGGGAAAAGAAGGGAAGGCGGATGGGAATGGGAAGAATGGAAAGGACTGAGAAAGGGATAAGAAAGGGAGAAACGATTTCTTTATTATATTTAGGGAATCAGCTAATTTAATATATTTTAATCAAGTTAAATTTCTGCTTAAAATCTCTAATTTATTTAACACAGAAACAAAGGTTACAATTTCGGAACCAAATCTGTTACAGGAACAGTTAAATTCAATACGTTTAGTATTTCCTTATAAATACCTCCAACAACTGGACAATTAAATATTACTACTTCTCTATAACAAATGTAACGGATTTTTTCATTTACTTTTGATACCAACCGGCGATTTCAAATTTTGCGAGAACTGTCAAACATGAAAATTATCAAAAATTCGTTCCTTTACAAAAATTATTCCAATAGTCAAAAATAGTCCCACATTCAAATAATAACTTGATAATATTGTTGGATTATTTATATAGCGTCGTTTTCGCGGGGAAATCATCTCCAGGGAAAATACATTGGTTTGGTACCCCCTGGAACTAGAAATTGAGGTTAAAATGAAAATTTTAACCTCAATTTTTTTAGTTATTATTTTTAATTTTTAAACTAACGTTTATGATTAATTTAAATTTTTTCCCCATCAGAACACCTACGGACTATGTTTTTAAAGCGTTGAATATAATGTAACTCAAACAATTATATACAAAAGATATTCTAATGTACGCATTTAAAAACCAGGATAACTTTACACAGACAAACTCGGGCCGATTCACAAGATCTACATTACAAAATACGTTCCACCAACCTACAACTAAAATGACTTTTGGACAAAGAAATTATGCAATACTTCTCTATAAAATTATTTAATTTACTCCCTCTTGCAATAAAAACCATTAGAAAAATAACCAACTTCAAAAGAAGCATAAAAATATGGATTATGGAAATGGGAAGGAAGAATATAGATATAATTTTTAAACCTAACAAAGATTAATTCTTGTATTGTACTTTCTTTTAGATTTAACTTTATAATTTTCCTCTGTAATATTTTAACATAGGTAGATATTTACTTATATTTCAAACAAGAAAACTTGTACAATGTGTCTTTGAAACAGAATACCCCAGTAAGGACACATTTTTCTCTAAAAAACTATAAAGTAAAGAAAATAAATAAATATATATGGTCAAATGCAACTTTTTATTCAATTTAATATGGATAATTTTTGAATATCGACGGTGACAGTCACTGGTGCCCGATGTGAAACCGGTTACCAAAATTTGATTTTCTAGTGGAGAGGGGGAGATAGTGAAATTGAGACCCAGTTTCGTAAAATTTCTGGGTTTCTGCTGGACTTCATAAATTTTTAGCGGTCATTAAAAATATTCAAATATTTGAGGATAAAAGAAGTAAGAAAAAATATTTGCAGGTCCTGTGATAGCAAAGTCAATGTGGAAAAGTACCCGGTAAAATAAGAGCAAAGTCATTGTAATAAAGTAACCCGTACAAGAATAGCAAAGTCACTGGGACAAGGTAATTGGTATAAGAATAAAGAAATCATAGGGACAAAGTAACCAGTACAAAAATAACAAAGTCACTTTGAAAAAGTAAACAGCACAAGAATAGCAAAGTTCTGGAACAAGGTACCGGTACATGAATACCAAAGTCATTAGAACAAAGTAACTGGTTAAGGAATGGCTAAGTAATTGATAAAGGAATCAGTAAGTCACTGGGACAAAGTACCGGGTACAGAAATAGTACAGTCACTGGGACAAAGTAACTGGTAGAATATCCACATTTAAGTTTAAAAAAAATGTTATGTTTTTTTTTTTTTATTTGAACACGATTAAGTTACGAAAATTATGATTTATTTTCATTTTTAATGTAATTCAATTAAAGAATTAAAAAATAAAATAAAAATGGCGATTTTCAAAATAATATTTCAAATAAAAGTATATTATAATAAACTTACCGTCTTCAAATCCTCCCCTAGCACCCAACACTACACAGAACACTAAAAATACGTAACTTATCATTTTGGTATACGTCGATAACTGAAACTATCTGAATATTTAATTCAGCGGTCCGTCAGCGCTTTTAAAGGAGCGACTATCAAATATCTACAGCAGTGGTTCGGGCGCAGTGGTTTCAGAGCAACCTGTGAAAATAAAACAAAATACAAATACAACAAAGTTTCATCTGCCTGATAATCCTGGCAACTGTACAGGGTGGTTTCGACAAGAAAGATTGATTATTCTCTTTACCATCACTTTTAACTACTAATAACTCAATATCGATTTTATTTCATTAAAAATTTGCTTTAATATGTACCAACATTCGAGTTAGCGATAAAAGTGGACAAACGCGACAAAGTAAAATCATGTACTTTTAGTTAATATTTTTTGATCATAAGTATTTATAATTTTTTAATAATGCCTAAGCAAAATAAGTGAGTACAAAATTCTGAAATATATTATTATGTAAGACCGTCAATAATTAGACAAACTAAAGTATTTTCCATATTTGTTAAAACAAGGTCTGTGACAAATATATGTGTTTTTATTGTGAAGTATTTTTGTAGCAAAACAGGAATGCGGATTTTTTTGTGAGTGATTTTATTTTAACTAAAATTAAAATTCTGAAAAGTAGCTTTCCTAGATAATTTTTGATTTATTTTACTGTACAATTGTATGATTTGAAATGTGTGTTATATTATACAGTATGAAAATTTAACAAATCTGCCAGCGTCTAACTGTATAACTTTAATGTGATACAAATAAACTTTTTTAACAAAATTTAAAACGTAACTTCGCTAGATGCGTTTTTAGATTTTCACGGCCAAAAATATTTTTGTTATTATTTTTGGGGTATAATGCTGTATTGCGCTACCTCAAAGTCAAAGATAAAGAAGGAGGTAGCGCAACACGGCATAACACCGCAAAAACAAATAACGAAAATAACTTCGCTAGATTAAATAACAATCTTTCCAAATCAATTTATATTTTTTTTACAAAAAATTCGATACGTCTGGAATTTGATTTAAAAATTATATATTTCCGGTTGTGTTTGGTTATTCTCTTTTGAGGTTGAATCTTAAAAAATAAGAAGATTTAAGATCAATAAATACATAATAGAAAAATGGATCACTTTCTGCCAGAATTCTTTGTTACTGATATTTAGCAGATTTTTTTTAGCAAAAATAAATAATGTAAACGTGTTTAATTTATGTTGATTATTGATTGAAACTTAAGTTTATATTTGTAAATCTGAAAATTTGACATTTTCAGAGTTCTTTCGAAACAACAGACAGGGTAACTCTGCAGGGATAATATATATTTTTTTTCAATCTTTAAATACTATTTGTATGATAAATGCATTTGGTCTACCGATCTTCTTGTGCCCTTATGTCGATTTAAAGTACGAATTATAAAATAAACGTCTGGAAATAAACGTCTCTTTCGCCTATGCACGCTTCGTTTTCAGAAATGCCTCATCAGCAAGAGACAAAGCAGATGATGTCCCAACAAGGAAGGTAATATAATTTGTGTCGTTGAATGAGTTAGAGCATTATCGTAGTGGAATACGAAATGGAATATTGTGAATATTGTTGTTGCCGACTCTCCACTAATAAATCTTTCATCATAAATCTTTCATAGTTGAACTCAATATTTCCTTCCCTGCTGCCATCAAAAGACTCCAGATAATCAAATTGTTTAATAAAGTTAAATGAAGTAGTCGATGAAATAGTGATTGGTCTTATGTAGTGAATGTGCATTGTGCAAGACGTTGACACTGCGGCACACCATTTATATATATTCATGATGCCCTAATAAATTATATAGTTCCAAAGAAAGTAACTAGATCAACCAAATTTTCAAAACAGATTTTTTAGAGAATATAATTAATAATATAATTTAACATAGAAACAATGTTCGACCCCTGATATGGAGAGACGGGTCAAAGTTGATAAGCACGATAGGAATTGTTACTGGGGGAAAGTATTTTTAGCAATGAATCCGCTGCTAAGAGATAAAAATAATTTTAAGACGCAATAATCTACATTAAGTATGAATCTGGGGCTTGTGTGTTCAGAATTGACGGACGTATGAATACATTCCTCCCACTGCGATGCAAGGCGATGTGTCGAGAGAGTCCGGCTGGAGAAATCAAAACGTCTCCCTCAACCAGTCTCATCCGATTTGGCCCGCCAAGCAGTAGGTTTAGATAGCAGACCTAGACAAACCTCACTACATACCGGGCACTCCTGCTTAGTCAACAAACGTAGCGAACTACTTGGAGTGACCTTTGGCTTCCCAATTGATTACATTTATCATTATAGGATTTTGAGGTTGTCCAAAAAGTTGGTTAAAGAAGGAGGTAGCGCAACACGGCAAAATATCCCAAAAATAAATCACGATAAGGTACACTAAGATAGTTAACATAACTCGTATAAGAATGAGTGAGATAAGAGTGTCCATGAATTTTGTCCCTAGTATTAATTTAAAAATGCTAAGTTCAATAAAGTCACGTTATGATAGGGACCTGAGTATTTAACGTAATTTAATTTTGAAAACACCACAAGAGTCCCAACTGCAAGGATACGCCGCCCCGGGAACCGTTTATTGGATAACCAACACCTCATCATGGGGGTGAGGTTCGTCCGGGGATGCGTCTGCTCACCAACTGCAGGTCTGTGGCAGGCCGGATCGGGAGAGCATGCGCAAAACTGCGCACATCCCCGCGCTTCGGAAAATAAAATAAAAAATTATTCTTAGTTCATTGCAGGTTTCGCTATTGCAAAGAACGAGAATGGCCCAAGCGATTATGACCTTGTTCTCAATACATTTTCTTTATACATAAGGGTCAAAATCGCATTCAAAAACTTCTTTTTTTTAATTTATACGGGGACACCGGTGTCCCCTTGGCCCCTGAGGTTAAGGGAGAAGTTTTTTCCTGTCCAGCCAGACTTTCGACGTATCGCCTGGCACCGCAGTGGGAAGGATGGATTCATACATCCTGGACACATTGATTCTCAGATTCCTACTCACCCCTCATACCCTTTTCCTTCTTACTTCCTCTTCTTCCTTTCCTCAAAAAACCCCCCCCCCCAACATCCCCAATCCCCAAAGGCCCTGAGTTAGGTTATATTTGTGCATTACGCAATTCTCATACCGTTATAAAGATAATATTTTGTTTTTTCCTAAATAAATGTATATTCATCCACACGAGATAAGAAACGAGGAAAAAGTCATATTATAACATTTTAAAAAATATATTAAAATGTATTCCAGTGTCAACAGGTCGAAATAATAAAACTGATAATATAATATAAGGACCGCGCAATCAAATGACCCAACTCCGCTTTTCTGTGGGTAGTTGACGACCTCCGTAGTCCAGTAGGTAAGACTCTTGACTCACAATCCGGAGGTCGCGGGTTTGAACCCGGCATGCGCAAATAAATTTTATTTGATTAATTTGTGTTATTTCACAATTAATTCATTTAAAATAATATAAAGTATATTTGCGGCACTTTCCAGAGTGGAAGATACTATCAGTATCGCCCTGGTGTAAGACCACCATTCAGAATTGAAACGTTGCTTAAAAATGGCTTTAGCCATGTTTGGTGACCAGATCTGAATAGCCAGGTACTTCCTAACCTTCCTCTTCCCCACCTCCTTCCCCTCCCCACTAAATTCAGCCTCACAACATACCCCAATTGGGGATGCCATAGTCTCACTGGCTCCTGACGGGAGCAGTTGAGATTCTTGTGCAGTATTCACTGTAAAAAAAAAAAAAAAGTTTAACCCCTCAGGTTAATTTGTTCGCTTCTCGAAACAACTCATATAGGTCTCATATAGAAATCGTTGTTTCTCTTACTAATGAATCTTAGGTTTCGGATCGCAATTTGAAAAAAAATGAAAATGGATTTTTTTATTAATTACTAGCCGGTACCCGGCATGGGGCGCAATGCCGTTCGTAGAAATAAATTCTTTCTGCCTGCGAATTCATTTTCATGCGTCCCCGTTCCCCTCCCGCGGCCTTTCCTCCCTACCACTAAAATATAATATGATATACACACATTTTCAAACCACTCGCGCACCACTTGCAGTAATTTTTTAATACAAATTTCACACCCCAGAGCTTACCATTATACAATTGTATAAGCATTCTTCTGCTAAAATAGATGTGATATAAATTTTTGGCTATCTCATTTTTTTGTGATTATCTTACTAAATTTTAAAATTTAAATACTTATGTAGAGATAATCTATATAAATTAAAAATTTTGAAAGTAGAATGTTGGGTAAAATATATATTTCTTTTTTAACTCCACACAGGAGGCCCTGAGGAAAATTATTTTCCTATGTCATCTGGGATGCTGTGTGGAGGGTCTTTTTGAGGAGAGGAAGGAATGAACATTGGTCTTGAAGAGACCCATGTTGTAGGAAGGAGGAAACACAGAGGCCGGCAAATCATTCCATAGCCGAGCTGTTGAACACAAGAACGAGTCGAAGAAACGACCCGTTCTCATGTGACAAATGTCAACCGTGTACAAAAGTTGGGCAGGCATTTGGCGTGTTTCCCGACTATGCACCGGTGCCGAAGGGATCAATGAAGCTAGTTCCTCAGCATCTGCCATTGTAATACCGGTAGAACAAGGATAGCATTCCCACCCGACGCCTGTGTTCTAAAGATTGCAACCCGTCTGTTAAGGGGCCGTTCAAGTATTACGTAACGCACTTGGGGGGGGGGTCTTGTGAAACGTTCTATGCGTTACGAGGGAGGGTGGAGGGGGGGTTCGAACAACGCGTTACGTAACATGGTTTTCTTTATTTAGATAAAAAACTAGGGAATTAAAATCTTCAAAGTTGGCAACCCTTTTCGTTCTCGGAATCTCTTGTTTAATTTATTACCGCAAACGCGATTAAAACAAGAAAACAGGTATTTAAGCGACTTTCCAGTACTTTGCGCAACTTAACTGTGACTTTCAGGTAAAAATTGTCACTTGGGCGTTACGTGACGTTAAGGGGGGGGGGGGGAGGGTACGGAAAAACGTTACGGCGCGTTACATGGGGGGGAGGGGGGGTCAAAAATCTTCAAAAATTGCGTTACGTAATACGTAACGTAATAATGGCGGCCGGGGCTGGCATTCAACCGCCGTTAGCGCGCGGCGCGCTTGCGGAGAGAAGGGGAAACTGTTTGTCTTCACAGGGGAGTAGCCTAGTAATTTGCAGAGGTGGCGTCTTCGTGTATCGTAACACCTCCCCCCGCGCTCGGAAAAAAAGCGACGTGGCAATGGAGCAATAGGGCAAAAACCCTCTACGTTACCCACGGGGATTGAGAGAGATTTGTTGACCAGAGAGAGAGCTGACTAACATCTTAAAACTAGCTTATGCCATGGGCTAGGTACAATGTTTGTCAGGGTAGGGAGGGGGGTACATAAAATATGAGGAACAGGCAGTTAGCACATGGAGGGGTGAAACAACATACATATTTATGCAATTGAAAGAACAAAGACAAGGTTATGAAAATGTGAAAACAAACACAAAATTATGAAAATGTGAAAACAAAGACAAAATTATAAAAATGTGACTCTAGGGTTTCATTGGTCTGGAAGCTAAGTTTGCGGTGCGTAGATTTGTTTGTGATTTCGACGGGGTTCGAAAAGTTTCGAAGGATTGCGAAGAGACGTGATTTCACAGACTCTAAGGGGATAACATTATCATTGTAATCTGACCCATATGAGATAACACTCAAGAGTACACTAGGGCCTTGGAGAAAAAAGACTTTGTTTTGTCGTAGTCGTCGAAGGTTACGAAGTGGAGACTGTGGTTGCAGTGCGGAGGGCTATGGTTACAGAGGTCGTTGAGGAGAAGAATCCGGGATCTGCAGACATGCCAGTACGAATCCTAATGTGCCATTATGGTGGGCACGGATCGTATATAATGGTTGTCGAAGCATAATGTAGCTCGGAATAACTTGTAAGGGTGCGCATTCAGCGAATACTGGAGAGTCAAGGTAATAATGGTTTACACATGACATGGTATGCGTCGCTGCGTGACAGAGCAAGAGACGGCAAAACTGGCTTGGTAGCCAGAGCAGGAACAAAACCCAGGGGCTAGCGTGCCCAAAAGGTAGTCCAGAGTGTCATTATATATAGCGGGACAACTCGGCTCGCAATGGCGCAACAAGACAACATACATAAGGGCGGTTTGGTCCGTGCTTTCAGGAACAAATATGTAGAAAATGGCGGCGGGGGACCTCCGTAACCACAGCGAAGGCTGCCAGGAAGTGAAGCTCAGCTTGGCTGCCGATGGAGACATCCTTCTGGGCTTCCTTTTAAATCCGGAAGAAATTATTATTAAAGCAAAATTCTTGAAGTTTACCTGCCTAGAGACCAATGAAGAAAAGTTTGGAGAGAAACAAAGTGTGTCCAGAGAATAAACAAACGAGGTTTTAACCGGTGACCCAGAGAGAATACGAGAGAGAGAGATTCCTAGCTAGTATACAATTACATTTAAAAAAAATAAAAGGTATCCTTTGTTAGGATAACCTGGCTTTTGCCGGGTGACAAAATACCTTTGTTGAAAAGCGACCGGCCTTCCATGGCCTATGTTAACATAAAATGGAAACATTTGTGAAGAATTTCAAAGAACAAGACACAAAGTCGTGAACGAGTCACGGCAAGGCAGCGAAACTGGTTCATGGATAAAGGTTGTCGATAAGAAACAGATGGTACACCAAGTGCATAACATACGTGTCCAATATTCATGAATCTGCCTCATTGAAACCAGGATGAAGAAAAGATGAAACATATGATGAGAGTGAAATGGAAGGCCCGTTGTGCCTGGTTAGGTACCGATTCCAACTCCAAATGAGGGCGAAATATGGACAACAACGGATTTTCCACTTCATAGCACGATGAGAACATGAGGGTGGGAAGGGGAAAATGGATGGAGGGGAGTTGAGTGACGAAACTTGCTAGGGACTGGACTAATTTCCAATTCAAACTCTATGTGAGGATGAAGCGTAATCCACCAGCACGTTTCCTGACTCTTTACATTAGAAAAACAATGAGATGAGAAAAAATACACATTATACCAAAGAGACTAGTCTTTCGCGTGTATTTGACGAAAGATTAGGGGTCACTTAAAACTTCTCCTTGATTGTAAGAAAAGATAGACCCTCGCTCCAATTTCACAACTTGGGATTTCTTTTATTCGCTTCCCATACGACGAGTTTGGTGGTTTTGTGCCCATTCGATTAACTCCCACGGCACTATGCCCCATAGCTGACAGTAAAGCTGACAAGCTAGTCCTTTTGAGATAGTAGATATTCCTGGGCTTCTTTCCTTTAGAGAAAGAAGTAGCAAAACAGGAAGTCTACGGGCATTGTCGTTGAACAATTTGAAAAAGGTTGTGGACTACTTTGTGTAGTACGCACAAAAGGGTTTGATATTATTTTGTTCGCACGATTCATGGTGAGTATTGTAACGTCTTCACCTGTGGTGTACAAATTATATAAGTACACAATTATTAACAAGGTGGTTCTCATAACAACTTAATGACACACGACCAAAAAGAGGCGGTTCTCATGCCAAATTAATGACACACGACCAAAGGGGCGGTTCTCATGCCAAATTAATGACACACGACCAAAAGAATGACAAGGGCATAAAGTGATTATAACGAACTTCTCGTATCGTGGCGGATGTTTTTAAGGATCTCTCCTGTGATGGTGGATGTTGTAAGGATCTCTCCTATCGCATCCAGGTTGCGCTTAATTACAGCAAAATAAATGATAACAACATTTAACATAATTTAATCCACATAACATAATTTAACTATTTTTCTCGATTTTTCTCTATACCTACTCACTAAATAATTAACATACTTCAGCGAAAACCTATTATTGGTTAAATTTCTGTACATATTTCATCAAACATTATTTATAATTGTAACTGTTGGTTTTCCTAATAAAATAAAATAAAATAAAATAAAACATTCGTTTTAATGTTGTTTATAAAGATTCGTTAGATTAACTAACCCCGTAGCCCGGGGGCGTACGATAGAATGACATAAAGTGATGGCAGAGTATATTCTGCTTACACCGAGCAATAAAAAAACAGACCTGGAGGGATTTTACATACTGTCCGAGTAACCATTTTTTAGAAAAGAAAAAACATGAGGTGATAATTGCAAAACGATGATCGAACAAATCAATGCTGATTTACGTTAAAAATTACAATTATTTGAATTCGAGAATCAGGATGACCGTTAGGTTTTACTAACCTGTCTTGTGTTGATACGTGTAATACAAAACATACGTGACGTAACATAGAGAAGAAACAAATAAGTGGTTTCGTTGTAGCAACCAAAGACCGGATGATTCGGTTTTACCTACTTTAGTCGGACGAGCCAAAGGATTTGTTTATGCCTTATAAAGGCCAACTCTTAGGTTTTATAAGATACAATTTCCAAAATCGACGTGTCAATATCCAATTTTGGGGAGAGAAAAAAAAGTTGAGCACGGGTGAAAAGGACGCCATCAATTTTTGATTTAAGGAAAAAATTGAAAAAGACTTATATGTATAAGAAAAAGGTAAAGTGACCATTTCTGACTTTCGTGCTTGAGACCACTATTGGGTTTTACGTACTCAAGGTGAGCTGAAAAACGAGAGGTAAGAAAAAAAGGGTTTTACCATGGTAGGTAAAATGTGGTGATTGTGGGAATGAGAGAAAAAAAATGTACAAGGGCCGCCGAGGCTGAGGCCATAGACAAAACAAAACAAAACAAAACAAAACAAAGCATGACATGACGAAGCAAGACAGACATGAGCATTGCATAGTGTGGGGGTGAGAAACGCTAGTCCGGGTTCATGACTCCCAGAATATCGTGACTCGAGGTGTCTATGCTCCGAAGTAATCAGCCTCAGAACAGGTGAGAGAAAAAAAAATGATGAACAACAGGTAAAAGAAACAAAGCCGTGAGGGGGAAAAGAGAAATCGGTACAGCCGTGACATTTGGATGTACCTATTATGAATGTACATTTATTTACAAACAAGAATAAATAAAGGGCTTGCTTTATTTATGGGGGTCTGGACGTGTAATTGACACTTTACACGCCATGTTTATTTATTTACAAAACATTGTCAAGAGATCGCCCGAAAGCTGACTCGAGACCCGCCTCACGCTTGAGGACTTATGCCACATCTTCTTATCTCGGGGTGTAACTCTTGTGAGGTATGCACGCTGCGAGGAAGTAGGTATTGCAGAAATAATTCTGTGAATTGTAGTTTTTTGCGTAAACGACGCCACTGTTTCGTTTACGATGTATTTTTCACATACTAATCTTCGTATGTGTCTCCAAGGGGTTAACAGTCGCAAACAGCGCTGTGATACGAGCCTGCGACCGGTGTCTACAAACGAGAATGTCGCACGCAAATGTTTGTTGCTAAGCGAGACTTGTGACATCCGGCAGTGGGTAATTTTGCCGGGAGAGGCGTGACTGTCGGCCTCTATCCTCCTGGGTGGCACGACCTGTGAGGTACTTGCATTCTTGATGTACATATTTTCGGGCTTGACAGCTCCTATAGCTTGCGACCAATATACTTGTTGATTGCCATGTTGTTGATAGCGCATCAGGTATGGTTTTGTCGATGCCTTTGTAAGTTGAAGATGTCCGTGATTATGTCCGAAAACTTTGATAGTCACTCTTTGTGATTCCATTTTGGTGCAGGTGATGGACGGCGTGACAACTTAAATTCTTTCGCTGGGCGATGAGTAGAAAAAGGAAAAAACAAAAAGATTTTATTTTTTTTTTAAATCTTGAATTTAAGTCCAAAATTTTAAAAAAATTTGCCGAGGGGGGTCCTTACAAAGTTGCTCTTTTGTGTTTTAAAAGAGCACTTTGGAAAACTTGTGAAAATTTTTTCTTTCACTCTGAGAATGAGTGTTCTTGGTTTCACACGACACTTTCGGAAAAAACACCACTTTGTTGAAAATTTCTTAAAATGTTTTGATTTTTGGGGAAAATCGGCCGGCGGTTTCCCTTTGAGAATGCGTATTTTCGTTTTCACGAAACACTTTTCGGAAAAAAACTATTTGTCGAAGCACAAAAAAACGTCACTTGAAACGAAAAAACAAAAAACGTAAAAATGGCCGTGACTCTACCGTGGGGTCAAGTGGCTTGATTTTCACTGGGCACTTTTCTTAATTTAATTTAAATAAAGAATCACTTTTTAAGCACAAATTCACAATTCGCGGGGAAAGTAACCGCACTGGTGCACTGTTACGTAGGTATGACACATTGTACCTAAATATTTATGGGAGGAAAGAAGTATAAAACAACATTTCATTATTCACAAAAATTCCGCCCGAATGTTAAAAGTTGCGGCCGACGCCATCTAGACGGTTCCGGAACGAAGTCACCGTTTGCCGCCAAAATCATCGCGTGGCTGGGCTGACGAAATCGATGAACCTTCTGGAATCATTGCGCGGTTCACACAAAAGTGCATAGCAGTTCACCGCGCGGGAACACATTTCCGGCCGATAAGGATATTATTTGTAATTCTTTCATTGAGAAAGCTGAAATAGAGGAGAAAAAATGCCTCGCGGTGTTAGCATGGACCAGTGGAGCTGAGGAAGAAGGAAAAAAATGCCTCCCCGTTGGCCGCCAGCATTAGGGTGAGGAGATGAGCTCAGGGTGCTGAGGAAAAAAGAAAAAAAAATATGCCCCACGTTCTGGCGACAGTGTTGTGTACACCTACCTGAGGTGCCTACCTTCTGCCAACAGACCAGCTCAGAATGGTCAGCAGAGCGGAGGAGACTATCATCACCAGGGTTGTAGGATCTCTGAGGCGTTTGTGTGGCATCCCTTAAATAAGCTCAAATCCTTCGGGCCGGGTAGACAATGAAACAAGTTCGGCTACGGTAAATATCAGTTGTATTGGGTAAAATCCTTTTATAAACAACAATGGTACATAATACAGTCAAAGTTAGAACAAGGTAGCATCAATAATCCTATCTAATTCAGGGGTAATTGGGCCTAAAATCTCTCCGGGGCGGTCATTTATCTACGCGTTGAATTTAAAAAAAGAACACACGCAAAAAGAGGAATTAAATGGCTCAGGTTACTCACTGCAGCAGGCTGGTAGCTTGGTGATCGGTGAGATGAGAGGAATTTAGCCGAAACTGGCGTTCCCGCAGGTCACTACGGGCGGGCACTGCCATAGCGGTCCTATGGAATATTCCGGAACAAATCCGAATGGTTCACGCTGTGCGTGCACTCGGAGCGCTGTCGGAGAAGCAATGGCGGCCGGGGCTGGCGTTCAACCGCCGTTAGCGCGCGGCGCGCTTGCGGAGAGAAGGGGAAACCATTTGCCTTCACAGGGGAGTAGCCTAGTAATTTGCAGGGGTGGCGTCTTCGTGTATCGTAACAAAAGATATGTTCTATTTTAAATTTTCTAATGAGATACCGGTGTCGTTGGAAGATTGATGATGAATCGCTGAGATAATAACCTCAGACGAAATATCTTGAAGGAGGTCATGTAATACGAGGGAGGCGATTTGGGGCGATCGTTGCTTTTAGACCAGCTTCAGATAGAGCTGGAGCATTTGCCAATTTCGTCGCTTCAGCAGAAGTGCTAGGGTGGATTATCACCCCACCACTTTTCAGTTCACGCATACCCGTTACTCATATGCCCAGTATGGTAGGATTGACTGCAGTTTTCAGGGTTTTCATAGTGGCCTTGGAAGTGGACTGGGTGTTATTGGCCGGAAAAACGAGAACTGAAGGTCTAGCAGGGCCAGGAAGAGCATTGTTTTTTGTAATAAGCGGCAAGCAGGGATATTGATTTCTACTGGTGTCGGAAGAGGAAGCAGCGACAGTATTCCAGGCACGGGTGGGCGCAGTCGGTGTTTTATTTAGGCATTCACTTAGATGTAAACACAGATAGGGCATCTTCCAATTTACCCATTTTCAGAGCCATCATATTGGATATGGAGAGAACACTGACGAGCTCCTTTTGAATCCTAATCTGTTGATCTTTAGTGGCTCGGCATGATGGATCAGTTATAATTGCCATTGCGGTCGGGATCTTCTCAGCAAGCAGTTTGGCATATCCAGTAGGGTCACATTCAGGTATTAGGGGTGTCTCATAATCTGGGTTAATAGCGGACGCTTGGGCAGGGTCATTTTTGGGAAGCACTTCAACTTCTTCGACATCAGGGTCAGGAGTTTGATATGGCGAGCCAGATGGTGTTCGCTTCATTGTAAATTATGGTTAACGAAATGATTGTTTACTCTGGTATTTGACTAACCAAGACATTAGGAGAATAATGTTAGCACTAAAACTGGTTAGAAACACTCCTTGTTTTGGTTTATTGCATATGTTGTAAATTTTGGCCCTAAAACTTGTTATAAACCATTTTTTTTTACATGAGCTCCACACAGGAGGCCCTGAGGAAAATAATTTCCCTCAGGGCCTATGTCATCTTTGAGGATGCTGTGTGGAGGGTTTTTTAAAGGAAAGGAAGGAGGGGAGAGTTCTGGGAAGGAAGATGGTTTAAGGGTGGATGGTATTGGTGGGTAGGAATCTGGGGTTCAGTGTGTCCTGGTTATCCGCCTCCAAGACCTAGACACACGTCACCCCATGAACCATTAATTTCACAAGAGAAAAACAAAAAAACAATAGCTGTCATTGACATATTATTGTTACCTGTTTATAATACATAAGTCTAATAAAATAAGTTTGTTTTTATTTTTTATTTTAGAAAAAACGTGAGAAATTTCTAAGACGACCTCCGTAGTCCAGTTGGTAAGACTCTTGACTCACAATCCGGAGGTCGCGGGTTCGAACCCGGCATGCGCAAATAAATTTTATTTGATTAATTTGTGTTATTTCACAATTAATTCATTTAAAATAATATATAGTATATTTGCGGCATGTTCCAGAGTGGAAGATACTATCAGTATCGCCCTGGTGTAAGACCACCATTCAGAGTTGAAACGTTGCTTGAAAATAGCTTTAGCCGTGTTTAGTGACCAGATCTGAATAGCCAGGTACTTTCCAACCTTCCTCTTCCCCACCTCCTTCCCCTCCCCACTACCTTCAGCCTCACAACATGCCCCAATTGGGGATGCCATAGTCTCACTGGCTCCAGACGGGAGCAGTTGAGATTCTTGTGCGGTATTCACTGTAAAAAAAAAAAAACGTTTTTATAGTTGCATACAAAATGTTTACGCTTCAAAAATTGTGTATTTATTTCGATTTATAAAATTAGAAAACGAACTTTATCACCTACTAACTGAACCGCCTCAGAATTAATAACTGTTGTGTTTACTTTTAGCTGAATGAAATTCAGTTATTTTATTAAGTTGTGGTGAATGGTCATATTGACTGTCCGGCTCTTTTGTCATCAATTAATATTAGAGTTCCGAGTAAGAAAACTAGGGACAAATCATTGTTTCGTGTCGAAATTGCTTCAACTAGTCTCAGGCAAAATTATTTCTTATTGAGACTTGTAATCATTATAACAAAAAATGAATCGATGCTGATATCTTGTCATGTACTTTAAGCTCTTTCAAACATATAGTTAATGGGGCCTTATAATAACCAATTCATTACCAAATACTCCTAGATTAATTCACTTTAACAAAACTAAATAATTGTTACCTTACTTTATATGTTTTTTTTTTAATTTAAAAGAATGTAATACGTATAATATGTGTGTATAAGTACATGTTCGTATATTTTTTCCACTTTACGTCTGGTGTTTATTCAAATTTTTTTTTCAATTTTTTTGTTTGTTTTATAAATATATATATATATATATATTTTTAAATAGCCATAAAACTGGCACACCTCATTTTACTATTTTTACTATTGGCACAACAGACGGCTACCAAATTAGAGCAGCTTCAATTGGAATGTCTAAGACATCCACCGTACTCTCCGGACCTTGCCCCAATAGATTACCATTTTTTTAGAAATTTGGATAACTTCAACTCCGATGGGGCAGTCCAAAGCGCCTTCAAAGATTTTATTGATTCCCGTTCGAATGATTTTTTAGTAAGGGGCTCGATGAACTACCTATGAGATTGCAAAAGTGCATAGATAGCAATGGTACATACTTTGATTAAATAAATATATTATATTAAAAAAAAATCAATCGACTTTATGTTCCTCCCATACAAAACGCCAATTTCATATGTAAGGACCTAATATTAGGCAAAAAAAGTTAATAATTATTGACTTTTTATTTATTATTTTTGGCATGATGTGAATATTTCTTATTGGGTTATAACCTAATTATTATAATTTATTGTTTATTACATTAAGTTGATCTTTCTTTGACAAATCGGAGTCAAAGGTTGGATTTCGATAAAAAATTCACGAAAATTGCAATAATTTCTTTAAAATGCAATTTCTGGAGTGGCTGGCTATAGTTGGTAGTGATTTTTTTCTTCCGTGTACAAAAAAGACTCTGCAATCATATCCCATTAACATTAGAGTTAAGACTCGTGAAGTTTTTTATTCCTACTCCATTAAAGACAAAAAATTGGAAAAAAAGTTTGGAAAAAAACGTTAACTTTGAACCAAGACAACAGATATCTATACAGGGTGTAACAGGACGTACCCGAGGGATTAACCAAAATTTCATTTACATTTTTTACTCCAAGTATGCTAAAAAATCGCTGGTTAAAATCCCTCGGGTACGTCCTGTTACACCCGTATATATAAAAATTTCGGTTAGGTATGTTTGCGTTCGCTAATCTCGGAAAGTAATCGATGGATTGACTCAAAATTTTTACAGAACATTGCATTTTAGCAGAAATGCGTATATACATACTTTTTATTTGGAAGCTCCAAAGGAAAAGGATAATTTTATGCGTTTTAAATTGACTCATAATTTGTCATAGTAAACAACGGAATGACAGTTCTAGACAGTGTTGCCTTTTTATTAATTTTATTTAAAGTTACAAAAATTTATGATACCTACAATTAGGCATTAAAAGAATTTAATCGGATTTAAAAGTAGAATTATTTCTAACAAATTATATTACTATTTTCACTCATTTGTTTTCTTTGTGCGTTTTAAATTTACTCATAATTGTACTGAATGTCAGCTCGTAACTTTGCAAAACCTATAAAAATCAGATTAACAAATCGAATTATATATGACAAATTTTCAAAGGGTCAAAAAAGTGTAAGTGTGACCAGTTGATTGATGTGTAAGTTTTTTCAAAGTTGATCACCATTCGTGGAATGCCTCGCTCACGTTCAAAAATAGGCTGACGTACTCGACACGCAAACGCAGATCGTCAGAGAAGATCAAACCGCACTGATCAAGAACATTTTGACGATAATGAGCATGTTGGAGTTAGAATTATTCAGAGGCGAGCAGAAGAACTGGCGAATCGTCGGGAAGAAAGACTTATAAGCTTACGAGTAGAAGCGCGAAGAAGACGAGCAGCACATTCATCTCAACAACGTCAAGAAGAAATAGATCAACGCCGAAGATGAATGCAAGTGCAACTTTTGAATAACCATGCTTCATACCATCGAATTGCTTTTCATACGAACCAGATATTCAATACAATACCTCATGTAAATTTGTTCAAATCGGTAAAATGGATAAAATTTGTCAACACTGCAAAGCGATGAAATTTAAAGGAGAAACTCGAGGAATGTGTTGTGCGAGCGGCAAAGTGAAGCTACCCGAAATTGATCAGCCAATAGCACCACTGATAAATTTGTTGCAAGGAATTACTGATGATTCAAAACATTTCCTCAAAAATATTAGAAAATACAATTCATGTTTTCAGATGACTTCATTTGGCGCTAACGTTATAACAGAAAATTTTATGCCGACGTTTAAAATTCAGGGACAAATTTACCATAAAGCTGGCTCTTTGCTTCCTTTTCACAGCAATCAACATAAATTTCTACAATTATATATCATGGGAGATCAAAATGATCAGTTGAATGCACGCTGTCAAATCTCTACTAAAGTCAAAAGGCATATTGTTGAGTCGTTGCAAAAAATGTTACATGGTAACAATAATTTAATTCGATTGTTCAAAAATGCAATTGATCTCATGCCATCAGACAGCCATAAAATTATCATTAGTGCTGATCAAACACCAGCAAGTGAGCATGTCAGACGATATAATGCGCCAACAATAAATGAGGTAGGAATTGTCATGGTTGGAGAAGAATTTCATCCTCGCGATATCGTTTTTCAACGCAAAAATGATCATTACAAAGAATTGTTGACACTAATGGGTGCTAATCTATAATAAAATGATATTGTAAAAGCCTTTAAGGTCTGAATAAATAAATAATTTAAAAAAATTTACGAATGTTTTTTTTTCTTCCCTTATATTCTACACTACAGCATAGTCACAGCAGATATTCAATTAAGCAATGTGTCTTCTTGGAAAATGCACAGATGCTAGACAATTTTTGTTAACTCCTCTAATAATTAAAATCAGACAAAGCCACAGCGAAGCGTGGTCGGGTTCAGCTAGTAATTTATAAAAAAAAATATTTTTTAGAGTTATTTAAATAAAGCACGTATCTTAAAGAATATCTAAGGTGATTTTAAAAAATACTTTTTGTTGTATAGTAAGTACACAAACAATATTATAGAATACAAAATAGAATAAAAGAATTTAAATTTTAAAAAGTTATGAGTATAAAATCAAAGTGAGTACTATATGGAAAGTACATGAGAAAGGATTTTTATGTTGAAAATCTACATTATTTAACACCAATTTTTGTACAATTAGATGTTGGACTTAACTTAAGTTAATAATTTGATAATATTTCCCGCACTTAGTCTTTGCTACCGTCGATTCGCCAACAGATGGGAAGGTAAGATCGTCAGTGGTCGCAATGGGTAAGGGGTGCGGAATTTCACACATCTTAAGAAAATTGAGAATACCGTTGACATCCTCACTAATATCTACTCTCTGCATCCTGGTGATTAATAGAGCAATGAAGCTGCTCTCCAGATGGAAATGATCGATTTCCAACAAAATACATTTTTAAAACATCAAAAACAGCAAGTCTCTTTTCAAGAGTTTTGGATGAAATTTGTTTGTGTTAATAAATAACCAGAATTTAAAAAATATATATTTGGGTCAACAAATGTTTGTGAAGCAGCATTTTCCAAGAGGAACCTCGTTAAAAATAAATTCCCGAGTAGGCTTACCGACGAACATCTCCAAGATATAATGACAATGGCCTGCACAAACTTTATTCCAAAATCCGGACAGATAGTCCAAGGCAAAAAATATCATTTTTTCTCGTTAATTGTAAAAAACCCTTGGCACTTCTTTTTATTCATAACATTTGTTTTATTTGTTCATTGATATTGTATGTACACATATTTAAATAGGACCGTTTATTATTTCAATTGTTAAGCCGTGGGGGGGGGGGGGGGGGGCTGGTCAGCCTTTTTCCCTTCCGGACCGCAACGGTCATGTTATTTTAAAAAACGGATCATTAATGAAAGTAATTGGTAACCCCTGATATATTGGATAACTTACATTACTGCCGTAGGTCACCCCAAGTGGTTCGCTACATTTGGTGCCTTAGCGCGGATACACGAGTTCAGAGTTCATGGGGTGGGTTTGTCTCGGTCTTGGCTGCGGATGCGTTTGACCTTTGTCTTCCCAGAAATTACACTCCTTCTTTTTCTTTAATAAACCCCCCATACACCATCCCCTAAAATAACAAGGGCTCTGAGATAAATTATTTATAAAGACATTTTTAAAATATTTTTATATAGCTTAATTTTGAAAGACAAACCAAAATGAGCGCAATAATATAATAATACAAATAAATAGGAAAAATAGTAAATTTGGAAAAAACATCAATTTTATAATATACTAGAATCTGAAACACCACTGAAAATAGTTCTTGGTTAGGTCTTCCTCAACCAGTCTCTCCCGATCCCATCCGCCACGCAGTGGGGACGCATCCGCCGCCAGGACCTAGAACCTAGACAAACCTCACCTCCATGAACCCGGGCACCCCTGTCTGGGATTTGGGTATCGCCGCCACGGGAACCATTTATTTTATGAGCTGATAGAAACATTGACCTGCACGTCTTTGTTTTAAAGTCAGCCATTTGAAATGATTTTGGGTTTTTGCGAAAGAAACTCCTCCGCAACGTAAGCAGATATAAGCGTTAAAATAGGACAGCAGTCAAGTACAATAAGCGTGTTTATACGTCAGCGCGTGTTTCCGTAGAAATCGTTCTAACTCCGTTATTGTTTTAGTTACATCCCTAAAAAAAAAAGTAAAAGGTTGATAGTAGATCAAGCTGCACATTTCTATCAAGTTGCCTATGGAAATACATAACGGGAATCAGCTGTCAGTCGTGTAGTTGACAAAAATATTTACCCGCGCAAATTTGCTACCGGCAGCTCCACCGCGCTCCACATTTTAAATTTTTATTAAATATTTTTATATGAAATGATAAAAAAGTGAGATGACAAAAGCGTTTATTACAGATATATACAATAGAATAAGTATTGTTGTTTACAAAATCCGTGATTTTAGTACCGTTTTCACATAAAAACATCACGTAAGTCATTTTTACCTATTTTTAATGTTTGCGTTCTAAATTTTAATATTTACAAATGCTAATATTTATTTGTAATATAATTGTAATGGTTTTACTATTCGGCTACGTTCAGAAATGTTTCATTTATAGAGCTTTAATTGTGAAGCGGTAATAACAAAAAGTTTTCGTCAAATGTCATCGTGTTTAAGACACCAAAAGCTAATATTCTCGAAAATTCGGAGGGGTTAAATAAGATCAAATGCAAGATGTATTTCTTTTTAAATATGTTTATTCAGTTTTTAATCGTACAAAATTATATCTAATAAAACTAATCAATCAGTTTGATTGTAAGAAATCTCTAATTTTTCCTATTTATTTGTTTACAATAATATAATTAAATGTTTGATATTTTGGTGCGAAATATATAATAATTACTTAACAATGGTTAAAAATCAAGGTATTTCTTCACAATACTATTTGTTTTCAATATAATTTGTTTTCACTGATCTATATATTAATAATAAACATTTGTGCTTCTCTATGCCTAGTATGTTAGTTGTGGCTTACAGGTTTTTTGAATTCTGTATTCCAGAATTCATCCGGCGTTAATTGGTAATATACCTTACTATGTAGGTATAGAGAGCACATTACACAAGGAGAATTTATTTTATAATCGCCTTCACATAATAGATTTTTTTTTGCCTGATATCAATTTGAGAAAACGAATTTCTTATTGTTCTATTATATTTAAGCATGTTTTGACGTTAATCCGTAACTATTTACTCCGTATCCTATGTACCTCGTTTAGATCATTATGTTCTTTTATCGAAGGAAGCAAATACTTTGTGGTGTGACATTATACATTAAATGAAAAAACACACTTTGTAAAACACCACTTTTTATTAGAATTAATATTTAACAGCCAACCAGGTTTCTCTTATCTCAAGCCCTGATGAAGCTTGAGATAAGCGAAACCGGGTTGGCTGTTAAATATTAACTGTAATAAAAGTGGTGTTTTACAAATTGAGTTTTTTCATTTAATACATTATGTTCTTGTTCTTACCTTTCAATTATCTGTCACGCAAATTTCGTCGTTGGCAGTTCCCAAAAATTAATCGCACCCTAACAATTACTCGTATACCGGCACCCATAGAGTTAAAATGAGCGCTTTTTTCAGAATTTTTTTCTTTCGTCATTTTTATCACTTCGGGAATACACTGACATATTTATGTCAATAACAAACTTATTATCTACGCGAAAATATGTTTAATAACTAATTTCTCAGAAGCCTTATCTGTAATGCATAAAACTTTCCAAGTTGGTGACCGCGGACTATAGATAAGGCAGTATTTTTTTTTTTAATATCAACAACTTCTTCATTCATTGTGCATTTTAGTTTAATGTCACCTCAAGGTTATTAATGAGTTTCAAATAATTGATAACGAAAGTAGAAATTTCCATAAAAACTATTTTAATTTCTCCACTTTGATTATTTCATGTAAGTATTACAAGGAATAAAAAATCGGCATAAAAAATCTTTAAAAATTCGGGCAGATCTTTTAAGGGAAAAGTTAGAGAGGAAGTTCTAGGAAGGAAAAGGATGTAAGGGGTGGGTAGGAATCTGGGTGTCAATATGTACAAGAGTGACGGACGTATGAATCCATCCCTCCCAGTGCGGTGCAAGGCGATGGATCGATAAAGTGTGCCTGGAGAGGTCTAGGTTAGGTTAACCTCAACTAGTCTCTCCCGATCCAGCATGCCACGCAGTAGGTGGGTAAACGCATTTGCCGCCAAGACATAGAGAAATCTCACCCCATGAACCCGGGCACTCCTGTCAAGGGTATGGGTACAGCCATCCGGGAACCATTTATTTGATAATTAACACCACTGCCATAATCGTTATTTATTTGTGGGGTGTTATGCCGTGTTGCGCTACCTCATTTTTTATGGCCACTGTAACGCTGTCCGAAACGTTAGTTTAAGAAGGAGGTAGCGTAACACGGTAAAATCCTTTAAAAAATAAATAACGATAATGCTTTAGGCCGTGAAAATTTAAAATCATGTCCCACCCCTTCCATAGGTCACCCCAAGCGATTCGCTACGTTTGATGACTTAGCAGCGGTGCCCGGGTTCGTGGCGTGAGGTTTGCTTAGGTCTTGCGTTTGTGCTTGCCCACATATCTTCCAAAACGGACTCTCTCAACCCATAGCTCTTTCTCCACAGTGGGAGGAATTGATTCACACATCCCTCGAACTTCCTCTCCTTCCTTTCCTTAAAGACCCCACACCAGCTTCACTAAAGATTAAGGATGACACGGGCCCGAGGATTTTATGGTTATTTTATTCCTAGTTTATAATGACACCAATCTACATAATTACTTCCTACGTTGGTAAACTGATCATCTCCTCTTAGTCCAGTAAACGAATGGTCCAAAAGGAGGTGTAGAGTGCGTGAGCAGGAACCTAAGCGATTCTTTCAGGACTTGTTTAGGATGCTTAGGGTGTGAACATACTAAAAGTCCTGACGTCTAGGTGGTGAGCTAGGGGGGGGAGGGGGGGGGGGGGGAAGGTCCCGATTTTTGGGTTTCCGTTTATATCTCAAAAACGGTGCGTTGCAGAGGAAAACTTTTTTAGAATAAGTAAAAGTTCCAAAAATTATCTACAACTTTTATTCTATACGTAATTTTGGAAATCCCAGCCGGTTTTGAGTTATACGCTCCACAAATGTCAATGTTTTCGAAAAAAATCATTTTACCTCACATTTTTCATCAAACATTCCTTCATATCGTCTAAAATATTCATCTAAGAAAGAAATTTATTTGAAAGAAGTTGTAAATAACTTAATTACCTTTTAGAATATATATACATATGTAAATAAATCTTCAACCAGTAAATATTTACAGCAATTTTAAGTTTTTTCGTAAAATGTCGTCATTTTCAGAAAAAGCTATTTTTTCTTACCAAATTATTAAGACGGGTTTTTTTTTCATGTGAAATTCCTTATTAATTTTTGCACGCCAGAGAGCAAGTAAGTTGTTCTCGAACAGATGATTAGTGGAATTAATTTTATAATCATTATTATTGTGATGGGTGATTAGGTTAGTCGTCAGAGATGCTACAATAACGTGCTACGATGTCCCGCAAAGATCGGGCATTTCCAATGTCTTCTGTCAGCTCGTCGATAAAAATTCACGATGAAAAGGTTGCAGTTGACCCAACATTGCTGTTTCTGCGGATGTGTATAAGCAAATGATCAGATGAGGATTTGATGAAATTCTTTGAGTATGAGTTTGTCCCATTTCCCTTGGCACTGTTCAATGAAAGTGGGATGCGAAAGACAAATAAATCTGTTCTGTATAGCTTATTCGAGCCTACCAAAAAAACTGTTCTACTGTCTCAGATGAGCATAGTTGTGGACGGAGGATTTCTATCATATTATACATATTATCTATATTATACAGAGTAATTTGACAAAAAATGCCTCCGTTGTCGCAATTTGTGATTGTTATATCACCTATGTCAACCACCACTAACCTGGAATGACTCGCACTGTCGTATTTGATGGGTACACAAATGCAGGCAATAGAACGAAATCACAAGAACAGATGCGACGATACGGACTGAGAAGGTCAGCAGACATCAATTTGACATGAAACAAATCAATACCCGTTAAACAGGAAGATTTTTTATCCAATACTACCAACAAAAGTAACTTCATCTCCTTACTACAGACAAAGTTTCGGGAGAATGGGATACAGACTCTTCTGGCCACCGATGATGCTGACGTCTTTATCGTGAAGACTGCTGTGGAACTATCCTTTCACAACTCTGTGGCTGTCTTTGGTGAGGATGTGGACCTCACTGTCCTTTTGATTGCTTCCACTCCTCCCACCTAAGATATTCTGTTGCTGAAACCCGGACGAGGGAAAACCAAAACATTAGCACTGTCCACCCAAGAGATGCAGCATCGTGGATTTGAACACATCATATTTTTACATTCATTTACCGGATGCGATACAACGTCTGCAAATTTCAGGAGAAGCAAGGTAGGCTTTTCAAAATTGTACTTGGAGTCAGAAATGATCAAGCAAGCGGTAATGATCTTTTACAACCCCTCCTCTACTCACGATGAGGTTGAAGAGGCTGGAAATAAATGCTTCCTGAAATGGTATGCGGCGCCAAAAAGACAGACCTTCCTTAACCAGTACCGCTTCCAGTCGTTCACAAGGTCCGTGGCAAATATGAAGCCTGACATCAGCTCCCTCCCTCCAACAGAGAGTACAGCTAAACAGCATTCCCGGCGGACATACCACCAAGTTCCGCAGTGGCTCGGGATTGAGCTGTCCCCTGAAGAATGGGGGTGGAAACACGAAGGAGACACCCTGGCGCCAATTACAACAGAAGATCCTCCAGCACCGGAGGTCCTTCTGAAAATGATATTTTGCCGCTGCACCAAGGATTGTGCAATTGCCAAATGTGGATGCCGAAAAGCAATGCTGACCTGTTCTGCAGCGTGCCTTCACTGCCAAGGTAGATACCTCAATAGTGTGCCTGTTGCCGAGGACGACGATGAAGACGACGTAGAGCCCTTTCAGCAAGAACATCCACCACTGAGAATGACGATGCCATGGATGAACAACGCTTGCCAGGACCCTCACGTCCAAAGAGGATATGAAAACGTGAATCCATATAAAGTTGAGAGTGTAACATGATGTTATTGAGAACAGTGCCAAGGGAAATGAGGCCAACTCATACTCAAATAATTTCATCGAATCTTCATCTGATCGTTTGCTTATACACATCCGCTGAAACAGCAATGTTGGGTCAACTGCAACCTTTTCATCGTGAATTTTTATCGACGAGCTGACAGAATACATTGGGAATGCCCGATCTTTGCGGGACAACTTGATGTCTGAGAATGTCAAGCCCACTATCGCATTCATTGCCTTTTCACCAACTCGAACAGCATCGTAGCACGTTATTGTAGCATCTCCGACGACTAACCTAATCACCCATCACAATAATAATGATTATAAAATGAATTCCACTAATCATCTGTTCGAGAACAACTTACCTGCTTTATTGCGTGCAAATATTAATAAGGAATTTCCCATGAAGAAAAAACCCGTCTTAATAATTTGGTAAGAAAAAACAGCCTTTTCTGAAAATGACAACATTTTACGAAAAAACTTAAAATTGCTGTAAATATTTACTGGTTGGTGATTTATTTACATAAGTATATATATATTCTAAAAGGTAATTAAATTATTTACAACTTCTTTCGAATAAATTTCTTTCTTAAATGAATAATATTTTTGACGATATGAAGGAATGTTTGATGAAAAATGTGAGGTAAAATGATTTTTTTCGAAAATATTGACATTTGTGGAGCGTATAACTCAAAAACGGCTGGGATTTCCAAAATTACGTATAGAATAAAAGTTGTAGATAATTTTATGAGCTTTTACTTATTCTAAAAAAGTTTTCCTCTGCGTCGCACCGTTTTTGAGATATAAACGGAAACCCGAAAATCGGGACCTTCCCCCCCCCCCCCTCCCCCCCTAGCTCACCACCTAGACGTCAGGACTTTTAGTATGTTCACACCCTAAGCACCCTAAACAAGTCCTGAAAGAATCGCTTAGGTTCCTGCTCACGCACTCTACAACTCCTTCCTTTACTGGACTATCTGTAAACTGTAGGTACATACTATACTTATCATTTCATTTATCACTTTTATGTACCTGAGCCTTTTCGGCAAATAAATAAATAAAAATAAACAGTCCCAACACTCCGGAGCCAGGATGTTGATGGCAGTTCACGGTGTTGAGTAGGGTTCCATGACAGCTCAGAAACATGCAATTTTTCAGCACCCATATTGAAAATTCATTAAATGTTATGAAGAAAAATTCAAAAACAGCCCACCTAACCTAACGTAACGATTGTAACCATTTTTTTTATATTTTCTTTTCATTACTTTTAATGACTTTGCAAAGGAGGTGCTAAAGTAGTATTATTCCGAGTTTTCCGGTCACCGTTGTTTAGATAGTAGAAGATTGTAAAGTTCCTTGTAAGGGTGTCTTATTACCAACCACTCTGGAAATGAGCGAAACAAATTAGTAATTTTCTTTTTAAATTATATTTGAAATAATAACAACCCTCTACATTCAGGTAGTATAAAAATAAATGCATTAATTAAAGGCTTTGGGAACAACGCAATAAATTTATATTTTAAATTCATTTATCATATTTTAAACCTTATTTCATATATTTTTCTAAATTTTGGGAGGCGGATGGGTACCGCCGCCCCGGGAACCATTTATCGGATAATGAACACCTCTGCCATAGGTCACCTCAAATGTTTCACAACGTTTGATGACTTAGCGGGAAAGCCCGGATTCATGGGGTGGGTTTCATGAGTGCAAGGCTTTGGGTCGAGTGAGTCCGGCTGGACAGGTCAAAGAGTCTCCCTCAATCGGCCCACAACCGGTAAACTAGGCGTACTGTATAGGGCCCGCAGATAATTTAATAGTACACAATTGCTAACCCTGTACAAATCACAAGTGCGCCCCACGGTTGAATTTGGCAGCCGCCTCTGGTCTGAAGCTCCAAAATACCTGAAAAATACCCTTGACTCTGTGCAGAAACGGGCGGTCCGTTTAATAGATTCTCCCATCTTAACAGACGAATTGCAATCTTTAGAGCACAGGCGTCGGGTGGGAATGCTATCCTTGTTCTACAGGTATTACAATGGAAGATGCTCCGAGGAACTAGCATCATTGATCCCTTCGGCACCGGTGCATAGTCGGGAAACACGCCAAACGCGTACCCAACATTTGTACACGGTTGACATTTGTCACATGAGAACAGGTCGTTTCTTCGACTCGTTCTTGTGTTCAATAGCTCGGCAGTGGAATGATTTGCCGGCCTCTGTGTTTCCTCCTTCCTATAACATGGGTCTCTTCTAGACCAATGTTCATTCCTTCCTCTCCTCAAAAAGACCCTCTACACAGCATCCCAGATGACATAGGCCCTTAGGGAAATTATTTTCCTCAGGGCCTCCTGTGTGGAGTTAATGTAAAAAAAAAGCAGACGCATCCTCCACCAAGACCCGGACACGCCTCACTTCCAAGTCCATATGCAGATACCCAATGAATGGTTCCCGAGGCGACGGAACCCATATCAGCATCCCAAATTGAATCAGTCACAATATAAGAGCAAACCATCGGCATTTTAAATGCATTATCAGGCTCAGTGGGAAAGGTCACTTATTTAAAGAACATATCAGTTATTGACGTACTCGTATTATTTGCGACAAGAATTCTTTTGATCGTTTGGCGTTGTTGAGTTGTTTAATGCATTCATAGTGATAATTTTCTGCCTCACGCTTCTGAAAATCCAGGGCCGCCGCCGCCGTCAGTATGCGAAAATCAAAAATGCTGCCCCTATTAGTTTGAATATCTTCACTTACTTAAAAAGAATGTATGTTTGCTTGCTTGATTGTTTGTTTATTCGTTTTTCACTTATGAATTGCTATATTAAGCATCGGAAAATTTTTAAACTTTCAAAATATCTTCTTTCCACCCTCGCAAAGGTTTCTGGATTATTACAACCACATTACGATAAGAGTACATCTGAAAAGTTTTTTAACCATTGCAAAAGATCTTACGAAAATTCAACCATGTCACACTTTGAGAATGAGTAGGAAATTATGAAGTAACACCAATACACACTACTACATCTCAACAGACCCGAAACAGGAATTCCTACTGAGGAAGACTGAATTACATTACTTGTTTCTGCTGTATTGTGAACTTGCGAGCCGAAATATGAATTACGGTAAAAGTACGAAGCAACCGCAAACGACGCGAAACGCCATTGCTGTTGAATTTTTAACACAATTATGAAATTATTTCTTCTTTTATTGTTTTCATATCAAACTTTATATAATCCTGCACGAAGTCGTGTTATTTTATTGCATTAAACATATTATTATTACAATATATTTTAGAAAAATGAAATAATTCAACTTTGTATAAACCACTTATATGATGCGCAAATCCGACCGGTTTCGGAACAAACGTTCCTTCGTCAGGGAAAGCTTATACTAAAATAATATATTTATTAAAATCCAATGATAGGTCGGATCTTGTAACTTAAAGTTCAAAATATTTACAAATACAAAAAGAATAGATTATTATATTACATTGTGAGAGATCTTCATCAATTTATTGTCACCCTCATTTCATACAGATATATTCTTCTAAATTAACAGCACTATTATAATATGTAGGGTGGGGCATAAACATATGCACTTTTGTAATCATGCTAGCGGCGATTCCGAACGGGGGAGGAGAGCGGAGTCACTTGTGCGTGGTTCCTCGTTTCTTGGAAATTTAGCCAAAATGTATTGCTTTACGGGAGAGCAACGCGCTTTCTGGGTAAAACATTTTTACAAAAACAATGATATTGTTCTTTCCTCCTAATTAAGACTTCTCCAGTCGAACTCTCTCGGTGGATTCATACACCCATCGCTCCTGGACTCATTGACTCCTAGATTCATACCTTTTCCTTCCCAGAACTTCCCCTCCTTCCTTTCCCTAAAAACCCCTTTCATACAGTATCCCGAAAGATGTCATAAATCCTGAGTGATTTCTTTCTTCAGTGCCTCCTGGTGAAGCCAATCTAGAAAAATTCAAATTTCTGACCATTTCAGCAAGCATTACTTAAAAGAGTAAGGTTTTCCATGTTGATGTTCACACGCGATTTTCTCATTAATTTATTTACTAATTTTAACGCGTTCTAATCATGATTAATATGGTGGTATTTTAATGTACGCTTTATACTGATAAAACAATTTACCTCGGTCGAATAAAGTTTGTAGAGTTCCAAAATTAAAAACGAAAAGAAAGTTGTTGGCGGTTTGTTGATAAAAAAATACAATTAAACTTCAGCAAACAAAAAATAGTCTGTATGGATCACTAGGCAGCCGAGGATGGGTGGAAGGATGATGAAACTAGAAAAGAATTTAGACGAGGATTTAGTATTACGGGCACTTAAAGTCGAGTGAACAAGAAGTTTTTTTTATTACTTACTTATTTAACCGATTTAAAACACATTGATTTTCCAGAATGTGTATAGAGATTTATGAGAAACTGAAACCTGGAAACAGTAAGAAAAAGATAATGAATGGGGAAAACATATACTGCCTATATACATATTCGCCAGCGTAATTAGAAAGTGATTATATATTTTGGCAACACCAACAAGTTGCCTAAACACAGTAGTCTAAATTAATATTATTTTTTTATAAGAGGTCTCATTATCCGAGTTGTTTGACAAGAGATCAAGTCTCAGTTGCGACCGTTTCGTTTTTATTTTTCTGCGTCTTATTATTTTTCATATTTTCGTTTTATCTTCTTTATTGATAGTTTATAATTTGATGGAAAACCTGACATTACTACTAGCCATTAATTTCATTAGGGAATAAACTGATATATTCATCAGACTACTGAGCTAATTAACAACCCCTATCGGAAAATCTGTAAAACTTTGTTATATTAATTTTGTGTGTTGTAGGTACCTTTAAAATGCTGATGTATAAAAGCAATGACATTTTAACATCAAATTTCGCTAGAGAGCCTCTTCTGTACCTTCGTATTTTCTGGTCCTATAACCTATAACGCAATGCATGATTTATGAGAAGAAATTTTCTGAAACCTTTTCGTTTTATGTTTGAGCTTCTTCCTACTCTGTGCGTTTGATATAGTGTCACTTTAACAAGTGCATCTTCTGGTAACATAATCTACTGACATTGAGGTTCTCTACATCAAATTGGTAAAGTTTTTACCAAACACGTTAAAGTTGATCATAGATCGCTCTAAGAAAGGATTTTAAATTAGATTATAAAACAAATTCGTATCTTCATCAGATTTCTTTTCCCAACAAAGAATGAAAGCTTTTCAAAGATTTCCCTAACTTTCTTTCTAAGGGTTGAACATACCACATTTCTCTGGCATTTGCGTGTTCTACATTTAATCGACTGAAACAAAATGTCTGCAAAGGGTGTTCATATTCCAGGAATTTTGCTCCCTGCTGTTTAAATTTTTCTACTCGTATGTCACATGCAAAAAACACCCCCAATGTGATGACTACCAATTACTCTTACTGCACCATGGACTGATCAGTGCAATTAATATACCAACAAGATTAGGATATAACGAAAATGCTCAAAATGTATCTGCCTCCTGTATTGACCACATCATGATAAAAACAAACAAAGCATACGGTACCGCCGTTCACCATTCCAATATTACTGACCACTTTATACTGCTACTTACCATTCAACTTCAAAATACACATACTTACATTAAAAATACAATAGTCAAAAATAGAATTAATATTAACAGGTTAAAGGATTTATTAAAATTGGAAGATTGGGGAGAACTACTTAAAATTAATGATTTTCAGGATTGCTGGCACTCATTTACAAGCATTGTTCAAACGAATATTCATAAATGTTCAGAATCATTCACTATACAAACTCCACACAAATGTAAAATAAAAAAACCTTGGATTACTCAAGGACTTCTAAAAAGTATAAGAGTTAGAGACAAATTACACTTAAAAACTAAAAAAAATCCACTTGATCTTTCGTTTCTAAATCTTTACAAACATTATAGAAACATGTGTTCCAAACTTCTAAAATTTGCCAGAGCTAACTATTACAAACGTCAGATTCAAAACTGTAATAATGACCCTAAACTTGTCTGGAAAATTGTTAAGGAGATGACATACACTAACAACAATAAAAGTAGTGATATTACCGAATTTGATACACCAAATCAAAAATTAAATACGAAAGAAAATCCAAAGGAAATAGTTCAATTTGTGAATGAATATTTTTCCAAGGTGGGTTCTAATTTAACTAAAAAAATAATTAAACCTCCTTATACTGATAATGAGATTAACAACACACTTACTAATAATATCACCTTTAAATTAAATACAGTTACAGCAGATGACATTATAAGCATTATAGATTCAATGAAACCAACACTAACTTCAGGATCAGATGGCATCTCAATGAGAATAATTAAATCAACTAGAGATGAAATAATTCAACCACTCCTCCACCTTGTGAACAGATGTATCATGGAGGGTATCTTTCCAGCAACGTTAAAAATGGGTTCTGTTATACCAATCTTTAAAACTTTAAAATAAAGCGGATATAAATAACTATAGACCGATAAAAATATTGAATAATCTTTCAAAAATAGTAGAGAAAGTTATAAAGAAGCATTGAAGTACCCACCACTGTCCCACCCCGGTATAGGCAACTTATGGTCGCCCCTTCGGGGTTCTCACAAGAATCTAATTTTTTTGAATAAACGGCTCTACATTTAATGTAACGAATCTAGACCTTCAATGTCCCCTCATACTGTGTAAGGTGGCGGTATGCGGTCGCGCCTACAGGACTGTACTGTAATGGTCAAAAACTAATACTACTGGTGTTAGTAGACATAAATGTATGAAAAGAGAAAACAAAATATTTAATACATTATAAACAGAGGGAGACCACACACTCCGTGACTGCAGGCATCTGCGTGTAAAGACAAAAAAAAAGAAAAAGAATCATAAGTTAAAAACAAAACATAAAACGGAAAAGACAACCGTCATGACCATCGTGAGCCCGGCGGTCCCCCAGAGAATGTATGAGGTTTTTAGTCCAACGTCACGGCACCCAGTGGAGTCGTCCTTTAGCCAGCCAGCCGGTGGTGCCTAGAAGAAGTAAATGGACTACAAAATGAAGACCCTAGGGAGAAAAGCGTCGGGTGGCCGGAGGGGGGACGGACAGACCTCTGGATGCCGCTTAATCTTTCCTCCAACCTTATCATGACCGGGGGGCACGGGCACAGAAGGAGATAACAATGATTGAATCGAAAAGGTAAACCTAAGGTAAAAAGTTAAGAGGGACAAGGCCCAAAGTCCAACCCCTTCGATGGGGAAAAGGACATTACAGAACAAACAAAGGAGTTCTGTCTAACCTCCAGATAAACAATATAACATTTATAACATTAGAACAATATAACATCTAAAAAAAAAGAAATTAATAATAGTCACGAAAATAATAATGGAATTATCCATCCCAAGCAGTAAATTCGACTGCTGCTGTGTACTAAAAAATAAAATAAACAAACAGAATTTGCACATACATGATGCCATGAAAGGAAAGAAAAACAATAGAACACAAAGGAAAGTGTATATAAAATAAACGTATAGAAATCAATAGAAGCAAATTTATAGTTGGCTAATTTGCAATGCTGCGCAGTGAACTTCCAGACTGCAACTGTATGTTTCAAACAAAATTGTACGTTCATATAGCCTAACAGAGAAAAGAAAAAAAAACAAAAGAACACAGAAAAAAAATAGTATTAAAAGAATATGTACATCCAGGCGAAAGTATAAAAGAGAGATCAAATCGTTGTCCGTGGTATTACAGGAACATGTACACCTGATAACCTATAGTCTGCTAATCATCGACTCTAAAAGCAGCAGCTCACTCAATATCTTGAAACAAACCTCATACTATCTGAAAATCAATACGGATTTAGAAAAAAAATAGGAACCTCCGATGCCATCGCCTCTATTGTAAAAAGTATAAAACATAGTCTCGATAACTGAAATAAGTGTATCGGAATATTTTTATATCTAAGTAAAGCCTTCGATACAATTGATCACACATATCTTCTAGAAAAACTCAAAAAGATTGGAATCTCAGGACGTGAACTAAACCTCATTAAAAGCTACATGTCAGAAAGTTTACAGTTAGTCAGGATTCAAAACGAATCAAGTCAACCAATACAAATCCAATATGGAGTCCCGCAAGGCAGTGTCTTGGGCCCGATTTTATTCCTGATATATATAAATGATTTATGTGAACTAAACTGTCACGGCTCAGTCATTAGTTTTGCAGATGACACAGTCCTTCTATTCCATGGAAAGTCATGGGAGACTGTATTTGAAAAAGCTGAAAAAGGGATGAATCGGGTAAAACAATGGCTTGATTCAAATTCACTAACACTAAATGATACAAAAACTAAATATATTAAATTCAAAATTCACAACAAACAGACGGACAACCTCAATACAAACCTAAACAAAAAAATTCATAAAGACTGTGTAAACGTGAACCGAGAAACTCCTTGCAACTGTCCAAAATTGAATGAAATACAAACAATAAAATACCTTGGAATAATTATTGATCAAAACTTAAATTGGAACTCCCAAGTGGAAAATGTGAGCAACAAATTAAAAAAAACTAACCTATTTTTTCAAAACAATAAGAAACATTATTAATTTAAAATAAAACAATAACTTTGTAAACACCACTTTTATTTTTATACTTTATGCCGACCGGGTTTCGCTACAACCGTAGCTTCATCAGGGCAGTATAATTCTCTACTGAATTATACTGCCCTGATGAAGCTACGGTTGTAGCGAAACCCGGTCGGCATAAAGTATAAAAATAAAAGTGGTGTTTACAAAGTTATTGTTTTATTTTAAATTAATAATGTCACATCACAAAGTATCCGCTTCATATGAACAAATAAGAAACATTTTAGATAAAGAACAGCTAATTAAAATCTATTATTCCTTAGCCCAATCTCAACTACAATATGGTCTTATTGGATGGGGAAGCTCATGCGACTCCACTATAAAACCAGTCCTCATAGCACAAAGGGCAATTCTGAAAATTATACTTAGAGTACCCATCAGAACCCCTACAGACTATGTTTTTAAAGCGCTGAATTTAATGTCACTAAAACAATTATATACAAAAGATATTCTAATGTACGCATTCAAAAATCAGGATAACTTTACACAGACAAACTCGGGCCGATTCACAAGATCTACATTACAACATACATTCTACCAACCTACAACTAAAACGACTTTTGGACAAAGAAATATGCAATACTTCTCTATAAAATTATTTAATTTACTTCCTCTTGCAATGAAATCCATTAAAAAAATAACCGCCTTCAAAAGAAGCATAAAAATATGGATTATGGACATGGGAAGGAAGAAAATAGATTCAATTTTGCAACCAAACAAAGAATAATGCTTGTTTTGTACTTTATTTTAGATCTAACTTCATAATTTTCCTCGGTAATATTCTAGCATAGGTATTTACTTATAATTCAAATAATAAAAACTTGTACAATGTGTCCTTAGAATGGGGTACCCCAGTAAGGACATATTTTCTCTAAAAAACTGTAAAAAAATAAAAATAAAATAAAATAAATAAATAAAAAAATATAAATCACGCTGCGCTAATTTCAAACTAATATTACTAATATAAATAAAGAACAAAACTTTGCACTGTTTCGGTGACACAGTCCAAGATGGGAGAAGTTGAAAAGTGTAAGGTTTTCATTTTTATTTCTTGCTGAACGTCTGCAGTTGTTGAAAGAACTTGTGAAAATTTCTACTAAATGTTCAGGCAAGCCTCCGCCATTTTGCCAATGAATTACAATCCTGGTTTTCTTTTAGGTTCTCCATTATGATATGATATAGAATAATATATTTCGTAATCATTGGCAAATCGTTTGGGCGTCTTTTTTTCATTATCTATAAGCGGCGACCGAACCACTCAACAAAGTAGCACTTAATCACTGCTTTGGAAAGTCATTAAAAGTTATGAAACAAAAACTAGGTTAAATATATTACGTCGGCTGGTTATGAGATATTTTTATTATATTTAAATTATTAAAGCATCAACTCTCATACTTCCCACCACTGTTAGTTAATATAATGAAACCTTACACAGGTGTGTCGGTTCAGAAGGGCTCCATTTGGGTTAATTAAAGTAACTTTACGAACTCTCAATCTAAAATGAAAGCGAGCAGGTGGATTAAAATATGAATATTAACTCACCATGAGGTTGATTATGCGCCTGAATTCATTTTCACTTTTAGGGCTTTCGGGTTATTATCATGCTTACAACTTTACTAATTCAAATACAAATTTATTGTATTTTTCATTGCGATTTTATTCCTTATGCAGACGGCGTGATGAAAGACAGCAGATGGAAGACTCATTTCCGACATAATATAAAACTTTTAATATGGTTAAATGATATTATATAAAATGTTATTATAGGTATTTATAAACTTATTGTTCTATAAACTTGCAGTGAAAACTTATTTTTGTTATGTTTGCGTGTGTATGAATTTATGTATTTGTAAATTTATGTATGTATATGTGTGTACCTATGCCTGTGGAACGTATGTGTGTATGAAAGTACATTTACATATATGCATACGTATGTACATATGTAAATGTACATTGTTTTTTACGCTCACAGTACTGAGACGGTATCTTGTTAGGTAAAACATACTCTGCAGAATGCTTTCTTAGTATTGTGAAGCGTATTATTCCCAGTTTTGTTATCAATGTTATGTTTGTCTTTCATTAGTGATAGTACTCGTTTCAACCATATTCAACGTAATTGTATCTGTGAGTGCTTTGATATGAATCACTGTTGACAAATACAATAAAAAAAATATAGACAGCCCAGATTTATTAAACTTAATTACCTTCCATATTCGAACTACTTGATCTAAACTTCATTTTAATTGCAATAACATATCAGGACTAAGTCATTTAAATACTCTCTTGTACGAGATTGACAAATTGCATGCACTTGACGGCCGGCGTAGTGCAGCGGTAAGGTGCTTGACTAGCATTCCGAAGGTCGCGGGATCGAATCCCGGCGTGGCAAATAAATTTTATTTGATTAATTTGTGTTTTTCACAATTTATTAATTTAAAATAATATATAGTATATTTTCGGCACGTTCCAGAGTGGAAGATACTCTCAGTATCGCCCTGGTGTAAGACCACCATTCAGAATTGAAACGTTGCTTGAAATGGCTTCTGCCGTGTTTGGTGACCAAATCTGAATAGCCAGGTACTTCCCCACCGTCCTCTTCCGTATCTCCTTCCCATTCCCACTGCCTTCAGCCTCACAACATACCCCAATTGGGGATGCCATAATCCTACTGGCTCCAGACGGGAGCAGTTGGGACTCTTGTGCGGTATTCATGTAAAAAAAAAGTTGGCAATATTTTCTAAGAAGTACTTAGTAGAAGTTTTCAAGGGCACAGAATATAGTTACAAACAGGCTAAAATAACATGTCTCAATAATAATTATCAATGATCATACTATTCTTCTACATAGGTTCTATTTAATTTAATAGCATTTTTGAACAAGATTTTTATGGATATCAATCGCATGCTTTCCAAATGTCACACTATGACATTCACCAGAAATAAACATATAATTAAGTACACTTATTCACTCTACAATGAAACTGTCATCTCTAAAAAGGAATGTAAAGATCTTGGGGTTTACCTTGATAGCAAACTTATATTTAATAAGCACATCGACTCAATCATTAACAGGTCATATAAAATGCTTGGTTTTGTTTTTCGTATCAGTAAAGTATTCAGTAATCCGCGTACAGTGGTAATGTTATATTTTGCATTAGTCAGAAGTATACTGGAATATGCCTCGCCAATTTGGAACCCGCAGTACAAACTGTATATTGATAACATTGAAAACATTCAACACAAATTCATAAAATATCTTACCTTTAAATTCAACAATAACTTTGAATGCATATTTCAAACTTTGCAACAAAGGCGAGCAATAGCTGATTTAACATTTATACATAGAATTTTAAATAATAACATCGACTCTACCGAACTTCTTTCCCTAATTAATTTAAACATTCCTTTAAGACGTACACGTCATACAGAATTATTCCACATGCATAATTATAAAACAAATGCAGCAACTAATTCGCCAATTAACCGTGCTCTTCATATGTTCAACAATGTTTGTCTAAATTCTAACATCGACATTTTCTTCGATTCACTTCCCAAATTTAAAAAGAGCATCATGTCAATAATATAAATTGTTCAGGGCCCATACATACATACATACATCACCACTTCTCACATCTACAGACATACTCACACATACACACCTACCCACTACGCACATCACCCGGTAATCACTTAATATAAATAAGATACTTCAATGAAACATATCATAGGTACCCACTTTAAAGTATACTTACTAACTGTAAAAAAATTTCACCACTGTAAATAATGTACTGTTTGTTTCTTCAATAAATAAATAAATAAATAAATAAAAGCTCGAATCGTACAGGCGTTTGTTGATATGAACAAATACGTAAATGTTGTACTAATGTTCATAATCTTGTCTTGTATAGTATCGTCAGTTCTATAAATGAAAAAAAAATCAGTAAAAACGTTTAAAGTAAAACTCACTAAGAAATTGGTACTAATGTAAAAATTCAATGTTACCAATTTTTTTATAGGTAGAAAAATCGTTTATTTCGTCCGCAAAAAACCTACAAGCGTAGTCGTCTCGCAAATTGTCGATAGCGTTTTCCTGCAGCGGACAGATGTGATATTATTGAGGTCATAATTCACCAACAGATTGGGATATTGGGAATCACATTCTTTGCAACAATTTTTCTGAAGAATGAACAAAAATTTATCAGCAAATGTATTGAGCTGACTTCAATAGACAGTGAATCTTGTGAAAGTGACTATTCTATACTGAGTTAATGGTGGCGAGTGTTGGGTTATGACTGTTCAGTTCTTACATTTATTTGTTATCTCCAGAGATAGAAGACATTTTTACAACAATAAAGAGTATTCTAAAATCTAAACTGGAAGCAGCTGAAATATTTTATCGAGCAATTTTTACGATTTTCATGGCAAAATTCGGGCAATGTTTGGTTTCTAGAGATTTAAAAGATAAGACTTAAAAGAATGGACCATTCAAAGATATTTGTTTCAAGATTAGACTTTCAGAAATCATTTGGGGTGGAAATCGGTACCTATCTTAATCGCAGTTATATCGGAGGGTTCCTTTTTGTGAAAGTTGAGAATAATCGGTAGTGGAATATTGTAACGGGTTTAGTTTTTTTTTACAACAATCTAATGAAATCATTTTATCTTCTCTTCTTCTTCCTTTGCGCTGTCCCAACTCATTGCCTAGGTAGGCTGTTGGGGTCGGCTCTTTGGTTTATTTGACTATATGGTTGTTTTATCCACCGATGGTCGTCAGACGTGGAACCAGAGTGACCCAACTAACTAGGGCTGCATCCGCTATCATTGCCCATTTTTATCTTCTCATTATATTTAAATCGTATTAAGTCTCTGATAAAGGGAATTATTTACTATACATATTTGTAATGTTTCTGTTATCTAAACCCATTGTTTATTAGTTAAAAAATGTTCCCGAAATTGTCAGAAAGGCATAAATAAATCTTTCATATTTATTCCTTCAGCCCTCTGGCATATTCTTTCAGAAGATATTTCCGCTTTGTAATAAAATCCAAATAAATGGAATATTTCTGAATGTATCCGAAAACTAAAAACAGTTATCGAAGGGAGATGTAAAACGCCTTCAAGTTTTATTCTTAGAAATAAGCAATAATTTTTGAAATATAAAATTTTTGAATGCAAACATGAAAAAGTTTTAAAAATACATTCATTTTGATAAGTTTTAAGATTTTCACGGCCAAAAGCATTTTCGTTATTTGTTTTTGGGGTGTTATGCCGTGTTGCGCTACCTCCTTCTTTAGCCAACGTTTCGGACATCGTTGCAGTGTCCATCATCAGGGCAGATCCGGTAGATGTGTGAACATCTACCGGATCTGCCGGCTAAAGAAGGAGGTAGCGCAACACGGCATAACACCCCAAAAACAAATAACGAAAATACATTCATTTTGCTCATTTTACGTTTTTTCTAACTTAAATTAATGATAACGAAAAAACACATATTCTGTTAGGAAAAAATATTATAAACGTTATTATCATCTCATTTGCATGTTGTTTTATGTAAATACAATTCATAAAAAAATTCTAAAAGTTTAATAATTTTTTTCAATTAGCAGTCTGAAACTTTGGTTTCATAAAGGTATACATTTTAATTTTACTCTGGTTAATTTTTAAACTTGAATATAAAACGTGGTGTTTTCTCCTTCTAACACTGTTTAGATCATATTTCTTAACATGAAATTAAGAGAGATCTAACGATTTCTATGAGACCTCTGTGAGTTGTTCCCAAAAGCGAACAAATTGGCCTGAGGAGATTTACTTATTCTGCGAAGATTCCCCCAAAATAATAAACAAAGCATGGCGGACAGAAGTCACGGCCTCACAGTTGACGGCCGCCGAGGACGAGAGATAAGGATCTTGACTCACAATCCGAAGGTCGCGGGATCATATCTCGGCATGCGCAAATAAATTTAATTTGATTATAAGGTGTAATTTCACAACTAATTGAATTAAAAAATATATTTAGTATTTTTGCGGCACGTTCCAGAGTGGATACTCTCAGTATCGCCCTGGTGTAAGACCACCATTCAGAATTGAAACGTTGCTTGAAATGCCTTTAGCCGTGTTTGGCTACAAAACTTGAATTGCCAGGTACTTCACCACTTTCTTCTACCCATCTCTCCAATACCTTCAACCTCACAACATACCTCAATCGGGGATGCCATAGTCCCACTGGCTCCAGACGGGAACAGCTGAGACTCTTGTGAGGTATTAGTATAATAATAGCAATAAATTTCCATAAAATAATAATAATTTAAAATAATTATTGAATTTCCCTTTATATTCATCTTCCACATCAATAATTCTTGTATTCGTTTCAAAATCCCCTTAGCATAAATTCGTCATTAAGAATTCTGAAAGAGAACCAAAAAGATTGTTTTCCAAAGTCCACAGCCGTCAACTTTTTTCTCAAGCTCCGAAAGATAACATTTTGTCTAAACTTTTCCGACAAGCCGCTCAAGCACGTAATAAGTTTTCTGTTACTCAAAATGGTAATGTTTACTTAACAAAGTTCGTGTTTGACTCTGAATGGTTCACCGGCTGCATTGTATTATTCTTTAACGATAAGTTGGATCACGTGGCGATCTGTCACCAGGAATAATATAACTAAAGAACCTAAAATAAATGCTAAGGAGGATAACGACCCGCAAAGAACTGTTTAAAAGAATAGAAAGAAACTAAAGAATTTTGTCAGAATATTCATGATTAAGGAAAGTTTATTGTTGTGAACTCTTTCGAATTTAGCCTCTGGCCCCAACACATTTTTGTTGAAATTCCGAATCGAAATTTCCTTTTTTATACTCTACGTCGTAGTTGATTGGGTTTCTTTTTCATCTACAGGTCAAAGGTGTTTTTTTATATTGTCAACAAGCAAAGTAATTGAAAATACTGGCAAAAATCCAACAAAACTTCAGAGGGTCGATCGTTATCTACCCCTTTGCCAAGGACATCATATTTAACATATTTTCCTATAATCTCAGACAAAAATAATGCTCAAATAAAATTGATGTTAACATAAATGAATGAACAGATTAAGAGGAACGACTCGCGGCCTGTTTTCATACAAATTTGAATTTGTTGGCAAAATACCCAACCAAACTGAACAATTTTTTTATTCATCAATAGCAATACAAATATCCAGTTACTTGATTTCTTACTTTAATTATTTGTGTTTTAGATTATGAAACATAGGCCATTAAATAATATTTTTTTCTGGTTTTTAGAGACAACTTTGACATTTTTGTATGAGTTCGAGTTGATAGAATGAATTGTAATCGACAACGAGTTTACCTAACTCGGATGTGGGGAAGTGGGTACATTCCCACGGAATTCATTCGGTCAAGAAAAACAAAAGTGAAATTCAAATTCTTTCTCAGTGCTAAGGATCGTGACCCCTACTCCAATTTCCATGGTGGACAACGCTCTTGCAATATTCGCAATTCAAATAGATGTATGTAAAAATGTGAAAAGAAACTAAAAATAAAAAATAAGAACTTCCTATAAACAATACCAAATATTGTTGTGAATACGCAATAATGTAATGTAATATTGTTATGGCACTATTAAAAGCTTATATATGATTCTCTTTTAATCAAGACCACAGTTCAAGCAATCGCTTTACCTCTGAGCCAACTTCACCTGTTATTATTTTAAATTTCAACAATCTCAAAATATCACTAACAGACCAATAAGACAATCGTACAAAAATAACATAAAAACTCCGACAGTGAATACAAGCTTTGGAAAAAGGCACTATAAATATCATGCTATAAAAGCATTCAACAATCTTACCCTTGAAAATAAAATAGAAGAAAACAAAAATAAATTCATACTCAAAATTAAAAATTGGATTAAAGAACAAAAAAGACAATATTTCCAAAATCTCATAACATAAACAGAATAAAACACATACATGTAACACAAAAAAAAAATCACATCATTTAAAAAAACATTTTACCTAAATTATAAATTTTTATTTTTAATTTAATTTTAGCATTCTTTTTTTTCTTTTTTTTTATGCAGCATTATTTTAATATTATTTTTAAAGTAATATGAATTAATTTTTATTTTATAAAATGGAGGCCTCAGCACAGGTGAGCTACCCAGTGAGGCCGACATTGCTGAATTGTATTAAAAATGTTAGATATCATGACAAATAAATAAATAAATAAATAAAGATTGTTTTAATCAATTGAGCTCCACGCAGTTATTAACAAATCTGTAGATATGTAAATTAATTGTGCAATTTTTCTGGATCTATTTTTTATTGTTCCAAGCCTTTCACGAAACCGCAGCCCTATGCGGCGTGGGAAATCCTTTGATTCGGGCTGTTGTAAAATTTACCAGTCCGTAGACAGGACTATTCAGAAAGTTATTTTTGTTATTTTCGAATATAGTAATCGTAAAAACCTATTACTCCTGGCTCCTTTTACCGCTTCCCGAAACAATTCGCAGGGTTGGTACTGAAGTTGAACAAGTGGTTCTAGTGGGATAAAAAAATATGCCGGAACATGGTTAGTAATCCAAGGTTTATAACCCATTTTACGCGAGACTTTTACACCTTTTTCCGATACGGTGGTTTTAGACTCTTAAACCACAAACCATAAAAGGCTGTCACGTGTGAAGGAACATATTTAATTGTATCGCTAAACAGAAAAGGTTTTATTTTATGTTTGCGTTCATTATATTCTTCCAAGCAGTTGGAATGTTTATTGGGCTGGTCATTTTAATATATAAAGGAAATTAGATATATTGCAAAACAATTATGGTATACAGAATTATACATAGTAATTTCAACTTCCTTTGACAGATGTTATTAGTATAGATGGTTATACGTTATATTTAGGTGTCTCAACAGATGTCAGTTAAGTAGTACCTAAGGGACTTCTATTGTCGTTCGATTCTAATGCAAGAACGGTTACGAAAATCGCCGATAGTTTATGATAGACCGTTGGGTCCCCACCGTAATTGGATTCCCAGCTTTAGGATAGAGCCTCCTAAAGTACCCACGTTTGGTAGAGGAAAGTATTCATTGTTAACCTTGCGATAACGTAAATAGAGCAACTTGTAATCTCGATGGAACTTGATATTTATTGGAGTTTTTGCGAACATATTTGAAGTAATATCAATCACTGGTAATATTTTATTTTTATTTTATTTTATTTTATTTTTATTTTGCAGAAACAAACAGTACATTATTACATAATGGGAAATAGTTACAAAGTTATAGAATTAATACAATAATTGGTACCAATGACATGTCTCTGTTATATACTTATGTTTTTGTGAGATAAATAATACATTATACCTAAATTAAATTAATAAATTATTGAAGGAGAGGGGTGTGTGAGAGTGTTTGTATGTGTGAGGGTGCGCGTGAGGGTGTGTGGATATCAATTACAATGTGCAGCTGTAACCACAAAAGTTAAAGCATATAAACACTTTCCTGAATCTTCTACTTCCCTAAACTCTCTTTCTAGTTCCACTGTCTTGTCACTTGTCATTTGACATAAAAGCATCTACACCGAGAAAACCATGTTTGACAAAAAAATACAAAAACTTATAAGCTTGACGACGCGCGACGCAAAGCTTTCATTGTTCCAATTTGAAAGGATAAAGACGTTTAGGTACCGTTCCTCCTTCCCGGGAGTAAAAAGATGTACCATAGAGCTAAGGAACCATATTAAGAAAAATGGCGACATAAAGTAAATAGCTCTTTTGGTCTTTTAACACCCGGTGAAAGAACCTCTCTAACGGTGTAAAGTTGTTAAATGAGGTTTAAAAAATAAGTTCATTTAATAAACCGCTTTGCTGTTTAGGTAAGTTTCTCGGAAGAGAAAAATTACAAAAGCGTGCCGCCTAAGGAAATTAAACATGACCCGCTCTGCAGGTTTTTGCTGCTAGGCCCTGAAGCGGCATTTAGGTTCGATTTCACCCAGCTTAAGTGTTGGTGAACATTTTATAAATCCAATACCATCTGGTTCCAAAAATAGCCGGTTCCTCGGATCCACTGGTATCCAGTGACAGCTAGTTACCGGGACAAAGTAACCATGACAGGCAATGACGCCATACGTAATATATAGCCGCGTGATACTATTATTCACAACTGTATAACCGTCAATCTTTCCATATCCGGATACAAATGAACCTACACAAACCTCACCCAATAAAAACGGACACCCCTATTAAGTCACCTAACGTAGCGCACCACTTGGGGTGATCTATGGCAGGGGTGTTTGTGATCCAATAAATGGTTCGCGAGGCGACGGTACCCATAACGCTTCCCAAGTTGGGTTGTTGTGAAGAAGTTTAATTTAAACAAATTCTGTCTCATGCAAGTAAAATCTGCCACAAGGGAAACATTTTTAATACCATTTACCATATCCTACCGATTACAAAAGTAAACATTGATAGATCTTTGCAAGGTAAAGGTTACCCCTGTCAACACTTTAACAAATGACTTAATTTAAAGCCATTATTTATCAGTACATAATGAGCACGGGTTTCTCTTGCTACTACCACCATACAACAAACTGCACTGTCTTATCATCATACATATTATCTCAGATGCTGGACACAGGTGTGTCTGCTACCTGCTTATCATGTCCTCTCTATTACCTCCTGTCTCCTGTCTCCTGGACACATCTCTTTATATTCCACAGCGAGTCTCTGACCAATTACCATAATTTTTGATTACATATAATTACGTGTTTACAGAGCGAACATGTCCAAAGAACAACATCTTTCGCAAGATAAAGTGCAATTATTATTATTTACTTTCTACGATGGTTAATAATGAGGGTACTTTCTGAGATTCCTGTTTGTTTAAGCTATCAGGTCTATTTGTTCGGGTTTCGGAATAACTCTTACAAGTCTCATAAAAATCTATATTTCTCCCTTACTATCATCATGGATAGAAATATAATACAAACGATGTTAGAAAGAGAACCAAAAAGCAAAAGAAAGAGAAAAAACCATGCTTTGTATACAAATCAAAAAGTTTACCGCAAAATAATTAAAATTTACACCGTTATAAATTCAAAATTTCCGATCGCAATTTGAAACAAAAATTTATGAAAGTTTGCAAATTTTTTATTAATTTATTGTTAGATGAAACGACAAAAAAGTGAATTGACGATAACGTGTATAATATATTTGACTATAAAAAATGTGTTTGTTTATAATTTTTGAAGGTATCAGTAATTTCATTTAGAAATAACGTAAAATTAGCCATTTTTAGTAATTGTTTTGATTGCATTAAGAAATTATATGTTTATTTCGAATTAAAAATTCTAAAAGCTTATATAATGAATAACTTATTACTTTGTATAAAACCACTATATTTAAAACAATATCAACATGTTTCGACAACAATGTTGTCTTCATCAGGATATGTTACTATGATACAATAAATGAAAAACAAGTATAGACAAATTAAAATAAATTATAACATAGATAAAATATTAAAAAGTAGAGGTGATTAATTACTTACTAATCATAAAAATAGTTATACAAAATTAAATTTAAAAATTATTTAAGGAAAAATAAAATTGCATTTAGATAATAAATTTTTTTTAAGAATAATTAATTAAAATAATTAGTCTAAATCAAAAATCAATAATTATAATTAGTTGTAAGTATTAATAAGAAAATAAATTTAAAAGATGGCTATTTTTAAAAAAGGTTTGGTTATTTATAATATTTAATTTACTATTAATGCTTTTTCTAATTTCTAAAATTTCTAAATTATCCAATTGTATGCCCGTAGTGTTAGTATGTAAAATTTTAAGACCTGTATTAATATCAAAAGAATGACTTGTTTCCAAAATATGGTTGGCAAATTCAGAATAATTATTATTATTTAAACATCTTATATGTTCCTTAACTCGAATGTTAAAATTTCTAGAAGTTTTTCCAATATAAAAAAAGTTACAATCATTACAAATTAATTTATAAACCCCAGATTTGTTCAAAAAATCACATTTATCCTTATTATTTAATATATAATTTTTTAATTTGTTGTTTGTATAAAAAGCTGGTTGTACATTATTTGGCATGTTTTTAATTATTAAATTTGAAATGTCATTATTTAAAAATAAAATTTTTCTCCAATTATTATCATTTTCAACAACATGTGGATAGATAAAAGATCTAAAAAACTTTTTCTTATATTTTTTGTTTAACATATTGTCTATTAATTTTGAATTATAACCGTTATTAATTGCAATTTGTTTAATAGTATTTAATTCTGTTTTAAAATTACTAAAAGATAAGGGAACATTAATTAATCTACTTAGTAAGGTATGAAAAGCTGCTAATTTTTGTGAATATGGATGATTAGATGTTTCATGTATAATGATATCTGTATATGTATCTTTACGAAAAATGTTAAATTCAAATTTATTATTAATGATAGAAATATTTAAATCCAAAAAATTTAAACTGTAATTATTTGGCTAGTTCTCTACATCCTCTGGAATGGGACTCTTTTGATGACCATGTAAGATTTATTGCGAGCATAAAAGCTTTTAAGAAGAAAGAAGAATTGATGAAGAAACTGAATAAATTAAATGTTATTAACGATAAACACCAAAATAAGTTTGGATATAAATCTTTACCATTTGAAAGTGATAATATTAATAAAGTAAAACAAGTTTTAACTTTTAATAATATAATCCAAAATACTAGCTCAAAAATGCTTAATATTAATAATGATTCAAACATGTTTCATGATCGTGTTGTAAACTTATCAAACCATATTTTTAAAAAAGAAGAGTTAAATTTATTATCAAAAGGTTTAAATCACAATATACAAATTGAAAATAATAAACAAATTGAATTATTAGCTGTTGATATAAATTGTGCAATAAATCAAAAAGATAATTCATATCAATACAAATTTGGTGAAATTATAAAAAACATTAAATCCAATAATCATAATAAAAATAATAACCAATGTGAAGAAAAAAAGCATGCTATCAATATTTCTAAAATTACACGTGACAAAAATCTTATAATAACGAAGGCAGATAAAGGAAATTCTATAATTATTTTAGATAAAGTTGATTACATAAAAAAGACTTTGGATTTTTTAAAAACTGATAATTTTGAGATTATTAATAAGAATCCTATAAATAAATGCCAGGAAGAAATTTTAAATACTTTAAAATCTTGCAAAAGTGAAAATATTATTAGTTTATTTAAAAACAAAAAATTAACAATTAATAATCCACAAATTCCAAAATTGTACAGTTTGATAAAAATTCATAAATTAGAAAAACCTATTAGACCGGTTGTATCCAATTGTAGTGCCCCTAGTTATAAGTTGGCTTCTACAATAAATAAATTAATTTTTGATAACAAAATTTTTAATCCTAAACACACAATAAAAAATTCCCTTGAATTGATTGAAAAATTAAAATCTTTGGATGTACCTAAAAATGCTACGTTAATATCATTCGATGTTGTTAACTTATTTCCTAGTGTTCCTCTTTTTGAAACTAAATTTATTATTAAAGAATTACTAGATTCCTCAAACATTTCCAAAAACTTTTCACAGGATTTATATAAAATTTTTAATGTTATTCTAAAACAAAATTATTTTCAATTTGACAATATTATTTACAAACAAAAAGATGGATTAGCAATGGGTTCAAGCACTAGTCCCCTAGTAGCAGATATTTTTTTAAACAATTTTGAAGATAAACTTTTTAAAAGTCGTGCGTTATTATTAAAATATGTTTACTTTTGGAAAAGATATGTAGATGATATTTTTTGTATATGGACTGGCACTAATAGACAATTAAATATATTTTTAAATTTCATTAATAAACTCAACAAAAAAAATTAAATTTACCCTAGAAATTGGAAATAATTACAGTTAAAATTTTTTGGATTTAAATATTTCTATCATTAATAATAAATTTGAATTTAACATTTTTCGTAAAGATACATATACAGATATCATTATACATGAAACATCTCATCATCCATATTCACAGAAAATTAGCAGCTTTTCATACCTTACTAAGTAGATTAATTAATGTTCCCTTATCTTTGAGTAATTTTAAAACAGAATTAAATACTATTAAACAAATTGCAATTAATAACGGTTATAATTCAAAATTAATAGACAATATGTTAAACAAAAAATATAAGAAAAAGTTTTTTAGATCTTTTATCTATCCACATGTTGTTGAAAATGATAATAATTGGAGAAAAAATTTATTTTTAAATAATAACATTTCAAATTTAATAATTAAAAACATGCCAAATAATGTACAACCAGCTTTTTATACAAACAACAAATTAAAAAATTATATATTAAATAATAAGGATAAATGTGATTTTTTGAACAAATCTGGGGTTTATAAATTAATTTGTAATGATTGTAACTTTTTTTATATTGGAAAAACTTCTAGAAATTTTAACATTCGAGTTAAGGAACATATAAGATGTTTAAATAATAATAATTATTCTGAATTTGCCAACCATATTTTGGAAACAAGTCATTCTTTTGATATTAATACAGGTCTTAAAATTTTACATACTAACACTACGGGCATACAATTGGATAATTTAGAAATTTTAGAAATTAGAAAAAGCATTAATAGTAAATTAAATATTATAAATAACCAAACCTTTTTTAAAAATAGCCATCTTTTAAATTTATTTTCTTATTAATACTTACAACTAATTATAATTATTGATTTTTGATTTAGACTAATTATTTTAATTAATTATTCTTAAAAAAAATTTATTATCTAAATGCAATTTTATTTTTCCTTAAATAATTTTTAAATTTAATTTTGTATAACTATTTTTATGATTAGTAAGTAATTAATCACCTCTACTTTTTAATATTTTGTCTATGTTATAATTTATTTTAATTTGTCTATACTTGTTTTTCATTTATTGTATCATAGTAACATATCCTGATGAAGACAACATTGTTGTCGAAACATGTTGATATTGTTTTAAATATAGTGGTTTTATACAAAGTAATAAGTTATTCATTATATGAAAAATGATGCCACAAAATAAATTTGCGAAGTTTGAAGAAGTCTAAAAGCTTATTTCATTACCTTTCAAAAACACTTTATAGTTTTCAGATATGTTCAGAAATTTTCCATTTATTTGGATTTATTACAAAGCGCTAAAATAGGCCGAGGCTTGAGGAGTTTGATGAGATAACTCTGTGCATTATTTAAGGGCTTAAGTTTATTCTGTTTTGGCGTCCCTAAATTACGTGTGTTAATTCTTGTCGGACCACCGGAATAATTTTTTTTACTGCCCATTTAAATTGACTCCCGACATTTTTACTGCTGAACTATTGACCACTTCCAAAAATAGATGAAGATAGTTACTCTTTTCTTTTATTAGGCAGTATCAAACAACTTTATTAACTAAAGGGTCAAATATTAGCCAATGCTTAATAAATAGCTAGCTGAACTTGCACATGGCGTGTTCCCTGTATTCCCATATGGCCCCTGGCCTCTGACATTCTTGTAATTCATGAGTTTTATTAGAATAGTAACTACAATAATCTGATTAACTAACAAAAGACACTTCAGCTGTGGGCATTCGTGTTAATGTTCTTCTACTATAGGCACTAAGGAAAACAATTTAAGAAGACACATTCGTTTAGACATTTTTTCAAGTTCGCTTTTAGAGTAAAAAAGCATCCATTAATTATTTTTTTATTTTTTTTATTTATTTTAGCATATAAAAAATAATGTACATTTAGATAATGTAATAATTTGCGTACATGTTCATGTTCTAATGTTAATACCACTCTTCCATAGAAGCATTAGCTTGTGTCTGGAAGAGTAGTGTACATTTTTTAATGCTATATTATGTTATGAGTTCTTAAATTACAATGTGAATGTAAAAAACAATAAGTTGTAAGTTCGGTGATATGTAATTAAAAATATTTATCTACTAATAAACAATTTTACTATTAGGATAATGTATCTTGAGTTATTGTAATTAGTTGTTAAAAACAAAACAAAATTTACCTTATTTGAAGAACGGGGTATCACTTGGAAACTGAGTTATAAAGTTGTTCTTGAGATTAGATTAGTCGGAAACTTTTTTTTTGAGATTTTCTTTAAAATATTTGTTAACAGAGTTTATTAATTGGATTTTATCATTAATTTTTCTAATTTCATCCGGTAATCGGTTGAAAATAAGTCTTCCTTGATAAGTATAATAATTTTGTGCGAAGGAAGTGTTTAATTTTGGGCATGAAAAAATATATTTATGTCTAGTACGATTTTCAGTTATAAATTGATACTTCTCTTTTTCTTTTATAATTTGAATCAATGCATTTCTATTGTACAGATCTTTGAAAGAAGGTACTTGGAATTCCTTAAATAATTTATCCGTTGGGTAGTCAGAGGGTTTTTTTAATATTATTTAATAATTAGCCTCTGCACAACTTCAATTGGGGAGAGATTAGTTTTGTATGCGGATCCCCAGCTAATGATAGCATATTGTAAGGTTGATTGAAACAAAGCGTAATATATTAGATATAAATTTTTTACAGATAAAAAAATTCTGATTCTTAAAAATATATAAATCAATTTTCTAATTTTTTTTACAACTTGACAAATTTGTTCCTTCCATTTTAAATTTTTATCGATAATAATTCCTAAATATTTGATTGTGTTTGTTGTTTTTAATATTGTGCAGTTTTGGATACAATAATTTTTACTATGTGTTGTAGAATTATCATGGATGATGATATTAATGTTTTTAGGGGTATCATTTTTGTCTATTGCAAATGGAATTACAAATGTTTTATCACCATTTAGTGATAGTAAATTTACGTCGAAGAAATTCTTTAAAATATTTATGTCTTCGGTGGCTTTAAATGTTACTTTTTCCCAAGTTTTATCGCTAATTATTAGTACCGTATCATCGGCATATGAAGTAATTTGGCCATGTAGTGGTTGAAAAAAAATGTCATTAACATATATTGTAAAGAGGATTGGTCCGATTACTGTACCTTGCGGGATTCCAAAGTCTATATTTCTTTATCGCTATTAATCTGATTTATTTTTACGACTTGCCGTCGATTTTTTAGGTAGTTCGAAATCCATTTAATCGCATTGTCTTTTATACCTATATTGTTCAGTTTTTTTAGGAGAATCTCATGGGATTTTTTTTTTTTTTTTTTTTTTATTTGAAATATACATACATATAACAGATTTACATAAGGAAAATACATGGTTCTTATAAATAATTACAAATAAAATAGTTTCTTGTTAATGAATCTACCCAATTTAAAAGAGAAAAAATTTCTCGTGTTTAAATTGGGGAGTCGTGTCATTACAGAAAAAAGATAAAAAAAAAATAAGATATACTTATATATATTTTTTTTTTAAATTAAGAAACAAATAAAACTTATGAATAAAAACAAAATATTAAATAAAGAAATATACTAACGTGGCAGTTGCTAAATTAGATATACATGTAGTATAGATATTTTAAAAGTAATAATATACAATAGATGTAGTAAAAATAAAAATAATATTATTGCATTTCTCTTAATAGGTAGGTGTTGAGATGGTAAGTACATATAGTTGATTCTGACAATGGGATTAACTGATAATATTGCAGGAGTAGGTACATAATGTTATTTTACGACAATAATCGCTTACATTTCAGTTCAAAAGTTGATGAAATATTTTAAGAGGATATGTGCAATCAATAAGACTACATTAATTTATAATTTATTTTTTGTTAATTAATGATGGAGTTAAGTGATTAATTTTGAAATAAAGTACATAAAATTATAATTAAGACTTGATCAATTTTTACTAATTAGTACATTGTAATCAAAAAATATACGTAGAAATTCTTTCTTTGAAATTAAAACTTATAATTAGTGTTTGGTTGATCAAGCAGTTGTTTAATTAGTGATTTAAAGACTTTATAATTTTCTTCGGATTTGATTTTATATGGGAGGGCGTTAAAAAATTTTATACCTTTATAAGTATAATGTTGTTGAAAAGCACTCGTATTAAATTTAGGGATTTCTAGATTACCACGTGATCTTGAACGGTTACTTATTTTTGTGATTGTTGTTGTAGAATTAAAATGATCTTTGTGTGTTTGTAACAGAGTGTTCTTTTTGAAAATTTTATTTACACTGAGTACCCTAAAAGAATTAAATAGTTGTATTGTTGGAAATAAAGATGGTTTACGTGTGATAACTTTTAGAATCAACCTCTGTACCCTTTCCACAGGTTGGAGGTTAGTTTTGAAAGTTCCCCCCCACCCGATTATACCATATTCTAGAATAGATTGGGCAAGAGAGAAATAAACAGTTTTAATCATACTAGATGATAGAATGTTTCTCAATCTAATGAATATGTAAATAAGTTTTCTTACTCTGGTTACCGTATTTTCGACTTGTTCGTTCCATTTTAAGTGTTTGTCTACAATGACACCCAGATACTTAATACTATTTTTGCATGTTATTTGTAGGCAATTGTCATCGTTGCATTCCTTTTTATTTTCACACTGTGATGAATGGATTTTAATAGTTATATTGTTCTCGACATTTTTTTCTTTCAAAGAGAATGGAATAAAATAAGTTTTCTCTGTATTTAGTGAGAGACAATTTAGGTCAAACCATGTTTTGAGTATGTTTATATTTGTATTTGCTTTACTCATCGTTTCCTCCCATGATTTCCCTTTAGTGATAACTACTGTGTCGTCTGCATAAGATATGATATCTCCAACTATGGGAAGAGTGAACATTTGATTAACATATATAATAAAAAGGATTGGACCGATGACAGTTCCTTGCGGTATACCAAATGATGAGGTTTTGGGTTCACTTAGGGTATCATTTATTTTGACGTATTGAAATCTCTCTTTTAGATAACTTTGGAACCATGACAGTACTGTTCCGTCCAATCCAATTTGCATGAGTTTCTCATTGAGTTTGGAGTGTGATATGCTATCAAATGCCTTGCGTAGGTCGATGAATATACCAAGACACTTTTCTCCATTATCTAAATTTTGTATTATTGTTGAAGTTAATTTAGCAATTGCATCTTGAGTGCTGAGATTGTCCCTAAACCCAAATTGGTTTGGGCTCATTATCTTTTTTTCTTTTATGTAATTGTTGAGTTGTTTTTTAACAATTTTTTCGTAGATTTTTGCAATGTTTGATGTGAGTGCTATGGGACGATAGTTGGAAATATTTTTTTCATCTCCAGATTTGAAAACAGGGGTGACAATAGTCTTCTTATAGTTGTTCGGGAATATACCCTTCTTTAGACTTACATTTATTATATGAGCAATCGGTTTACTGATTATCTCATGAACGGCTTTTAATGTTTTTACGGTTATATTGTCATAGCCAGGGCTTGCTGATCCCCGTAGACTTATTACAGCGTTTTCGACTTCTTTATCAGTTACCGAAGCAAATGTGTGGAAGCCTTCTTCAATAGTTGAGTTGTGCTCAGGTTGTTGTGTTTGTTTGTTGTCTAGGATAATATTACGCGCAAGATTAGGGCCGACATTAGTAAAATATTCATTATAAATGTTACCGCACAGTTTTGCATTTTTTTCGGTGTCAGTGTTGATTCCGTGATGAGTAATTTCTTTTGGTAATTTTTTTTTTGTGCTTTTATTGGTTATTGTATTGATGATTTTCCAAAACTCTTTGCTGTCTTGACCAGCATTTTTTATTTTATTACGAAAATATTTTTCTTTTGTCAGTCTTATTAAAAGCGCAAGTTTGTTACGGTATTTCTTGTAGAAGGTGTTTATTTTTTCATCATTAGGGAATTTTTTTGACTGGTGGTAGTATTTTTCTTTATTTCTGATTGAAATCACTAGTCCATGGGTTATCCATGGCTTTATTAATCTGTGCTTAGATTTTGGTTTGGTAACAATTATTTGTGTGGATAGGTTTATGTGGTTTTGGAAAACTGTTTCGAAATTCTCAGCACAGGTATTTGGATTTTCCGATTCAAATATTGATGCCCAGGTTTCCGTTTTAAGATTTGTTCTTAAAATTTCCATATTTAGATGTTTTTTTTCATATTTTTTTTTGTCAGTTGTATTAGAGTTGTTACTTCTTTTATCAATGTTGGTAATAAATATACAGGTGTAGTGATCGGTTGTGCTGGTTTTCCATAATATTGACATGTTTTTTTCATTGTTATTTGAGTTGCACCATATGTGATCGATGCAGGTAGGAATTTGTCCGCTGACATTCCGTGTTGGATTATTTATAAATGATTTATAGTTTAGCGATGTCATTACATTTATATAATCATCCTTCGTTTTACTCCTTACCTCTCCCAAAATGTTCAGATTAATATCGCCCGTGACAATGTTACAAGTACCTTTTAGTTGTAGTAATAACTCTTCCAGTTCTATAATGAAACTGTTAGGATTCGATCCGTGTGTGCGGTAGATAGCTATGATGTTGTATATAACTTCATTCACTTTAAGGTTCAGTTTTAGACAGTTTGCTAGCTTCATGTTGATTTCAGTGATTGTGACGTTATTGTGTTTATTTAATATGAAAACAGCAATACCACAGTTCTTATTAATATGCGTTGTGGACGAATAATATGTGTAGTCAGGGATGTCGTACAGTGCGGCAGCATTTTTTGTATTTAAGTGTGCTTCTGTTAAAACAATGAGGTCCGGTAAATTTTCAAGGAGATTTAATGTTAATACAAATCCTTCGAAATTTTTTTGCAAACTTCTGATGTTTTGGTGCAGAACAGTGAATGCATTTGGAACTTTTTTTAATAGATCGTTACATTGTTTTGAGTCTTCGCAAGTGTATTGTGAAACATCTGTTAATTTATCAATTTCCTCAGTTAGAAAATCATCCATTACTTATTCATAATCGATCCTTTGCTGTGCTATGATAGACATTCTTTTCCGGTAAGTACATATTTCACTATTTGCACTATGTTGAGTATTGTTTTTTGTTCCGAATAATTTGTTGTTATTGTCACAGTTGTAGCATTTGACACTATCTTTGCTTTTATCGCATTCGCTAAATTTGTGATTTTTTGAGCAATGTATGCATCTGGGCTTGTTCATTTTATTTAAACATTTAAGGGATGTGTGTCCGAAACCAACGCAATGATAGCACTGCATCAAAGGGTCGCAATCCTCTATGTGCGCCCGGACAAAGCCTATATTGATTCTTTGTTTATGTAGTAGCATTTTCCGGATTGGGCCTGTTGTTTCGATTATTATATTACGGAGTTGATCACTTTTTCTATTTTTCAATATTTTCGTTACTTTAATGGATTCATTTGTTATATCGTTAAGTTCACTGTTTTGTAGAATAAGATCGTTTAGGAAATTATCTTCGTTATACTCCCCACCGACACCTTTAATAATCATGCATGGTCTCTTCTTTTTTAATTCCGTTGCTGATATTCCATTTTTATTTTTATTTATTTCTGCCTTCAATTTTTCAGCATCTTCTTTATTTGAGCAGGTCATAATTATTTTATTATTTGTTGCTTTTTTTATTCCGCTTATTCCAATTCCTAGGTTAGGCGCTTTTATTGTTTTTGTGATAATACTCTTTATGTCTTCAGATGTTTCTTTGCCTTCAGCGGTGATTAAGACAGCAAATTTGGGTTCTTCGATTGGAATCGTCCTTTCTTTTAGAACCATTGCATAGGATTTTTGTTCATTGTTCTTTTCGAGCTTGATGATTACTTTTTTTTGAAGTTCAATAATTTGTTCTTGGAAATTGTTTTTTTCCCGTTTCCATGCTTCTTCTAGTAGTTGAATCGTTTGTTCAAGGTTATTTCTAATTTTTGTGTCTTTTACGGTCGATATGTTTTTTAGTTCACTTTTAATGTTTTCTATTAATGTTAGTACATCCATTTTTTATTAAACTTGAGTTGCCGTGCGGACGCACGTCACTCTGGGTCGAACTATGATCGAGTACTGTCTGGATATACTATCTGTACTCTGTACTGTACTGTACTGTATCTATACTGGATATACTATCAAAGGCTTTTCTGAGATCGATAAATATACCGGCACATTTTTCACCTTTATCCAATGATTCGTTGATGTATGAGGTTACATTAGCAATAGCATCTTGTGTGCTAAGTGACTTTATAAAACCAAACTGGTTTTTATGAAGAATTTTATTACTTTCTAGGAAACTGACTAATTGGTTTTTAACAATTTTTTCAAAAATCTTTCCAATGTTTGAAATTAGACAAATTGGGCGATAGTTAGTTACTTGTTGTGGATCTCCAGATTTATAAATAGGTGAAATAATTGTATTTTTATAGTTTGTCGGAAATATTCCCTCTGTTAAACTTAAGTTTATCAAATGAGTAATTGGTTTTATAAAAAAAATTTTCATGGATTTTAGAAAATGTACTGTAATAAGGTCAAATCCGGGAGACGAACCTCCTTTCATGCCTTCTATTATTTTTAAAATTTCACTTTCTGAGGTTGTTTCAAATTTTGATAAATTATTTTGATTTTGTCCATTTTCAATCGTTTGTGTTTTCGGGTTAAAAGATTTATTGATATTTTTCGCAAGATTTTTTCCTACATTAGCAAAAAAAGAATTAAAAATGTTTGCACATTGTTTAGGTTGAATATTAGCATCTATGATTTTATTTTCATGTTCAATGTGTTTTATTTTTTGTGTTTTTTTAGTGTTATCCATGGCTAAGTTGACTGTTTTCTATATTTGTTTACTGTTATTGTCTGTTGAAAGTATTTTATTTTTGAAATAGTCTTCTTTATTTTTTTTGATACAGTTTGTTAATTTATTTTTAAATGTTTTGTAAAAAGAGTATGCTTTTTCATTTAGAGGATTTTTCAATGCTGTTTTATAAAGTTTTTCTTTGTTTCTAATTGATATTATAAGTCCTTGTGTAATCCAAGGCTTTAAAGTTCTTAGTTTAGGTTTAATGCGGACTGTAGTTTCAGTAGTTGAATTTTTTATGTGTTGAGATAATATATTTTCAAAGTTTTTTGAGCAAGTCTCGGTATCATAACTATTTAACACGTTGTTCCATTGTTCATTTTTTAGTTTTTTGGATAAAATAGTCATATTTGTGTAGGATTTTGTCTTTGTTAGATTAAGTTTTTTATGTTTAATTTTGTTATCATAGAGAAGAATGCATGCATGGTGGTCAGTTATATTCGTTTTCCAAATAATTGATTTCATTTTGTCGATATCTTTAATATTTATATTAGTCCATATATGGTCTAAACAAGATGGAGTGTGATTTTTTATTTCTCTCGTATTTTTATTAATGCACGATATGAAGTTTAATTCAGTCATACAATTAATATATTCATTTTTGAAATTATTTTCTACGTTTTCATTAATGTTTATATTGAAGTCTCCTGCAATAAAGCAAAGTTTATTACTGAATTTTAACAGTATGTGTTTAAATTCATTTATAAATGTCGAGATATTCGAGCCGTGTGTTCTGTAAACAGCTATTAAGTGGTAGTTTGTTTTGTCTAGTTTTAATTGTATTTCAATACAATTTACTAGATGTATAGGATGTTCAGTTATTTTGACAATACTAAATTTATCGTGAATGAATATGACGAGACCACTATTTTTATTGATGTTAATTTTAGTTGTAAGATAATTATATTCTGGTAAATGATAAGTAGGTGATTCGTCATTAGTAAAAGTTTCTGATAATATTATGATGTCAGGTTTTTTATTTAGATTGTTTAATTTTAGAATTAATTCATCCCAATTTCGTTCCATACTTCGTATGTTTATATGAAAAATGAAAATATTATTGAGATTCTTTGAGATTATGTCATTACATGAATCGGTGTTTACACACTCATATTCTTGTATTTTAAAATTATTTTCTAATTCATTAGCTATGAAGTCATCCATTTAGTAAAAATATTAATGTGATGTTGATTTCTTTTAAATATATATACTTTTCAAAGTAGAGTGTGACAAGGAGTTATTAATACGAATACAAATTTTATAATGTGTAGATTGTTGAAGAATATTTCGTTTTTTTAATGTATAGATCATAAAATTACTCTTTTTTTATATCTTTTGGATATTCAGATGTAAATATATAAGACATTGAGAATAAACATAGGATACTTTTATAAACAACTCTTAAATTAATATTAATATTCATTCTTCTGTTGTGTTAATGCAAGTAATTTTTTGTAATATTTACAATTAGTTTGAACAATAAAAATATATTTTCATTTTTTAGCACACAAATAATAATAAGAATCTTAGAGTATGTACATTTTTAAGCATGTGAAAACTTGTTTAAAATGTAGGTATGTCCCGTGAAAAAGAAACGAAGGAAATTATGTTTACATAATTATCAATCTTAAGGTATATCTTAATTTGGAGGTACATTGTCACAGTAATTATGTTCGAAACAGAGGAAACTAAAGCATAGGAACTGGGAGTATGTAGTGAGTGTAGTGAAACATTCGATGCAGATGATAATTATAAAAATAGCTATCTTGAAGGCTATAAATACAATAAAAAACCATAAAACGGTCAATAGCAAGGTAAGTACTGATTATGAAGAGAGATTGATGAGAAGAAATGTTATCATGAAAAATATACATACATTAAAACAAGAAATATACAGAGATCTGATTAAAATAGTGCGTAGGCATTTGTTGTCTATTGACAAGGTATATGTGATAACAACAGATAAGGCTGATAAATAAATATAGAATACAATGCATTGCTTATATAACATCCTGATGAAGATTATGAAATTACTTTTGAATGAATAAATAATTAATATAATAATGACCGAGTTATCCATTTTAAAAGATATTGACACAGTAATGTAACTCAAGGCACTGTGAATACTTATGCTGTAAATAGGTTGGTACGAAAAATAAGTTCGAATAGAATATACAGCTACAATAATCTGCGATGTGTATAAATATATGCCCACTAACGGGATATAGGTACATGCATTGGGTTTTTTCCCAGATAGATTAATGTATATATAAAGCACTTAACATTTTATTAATTGGACAGAAGACGGACAGAAGATGGGCGGTAGACGGCCTCCGTAGTCGCGGGTTCAAATCCCAGCGTGCGCGTGCAGCGAGCGCGCCAGAACATAAGATACTTTCAGTATTGCCCTGGTGTAATACCATCGTTCAGAATTGAATCGTTGCCTGAAATGGCTTTAGCCCGGTTTCGTGATCAGATCTGAATAGCCAGGTACTCTCCACCTTTCTATTTCTCATCTCCTTCCTCTCCCCACTTCCTTCAGCCTCACAACATACCCCAATTGGGGATGCCATAGTCTCACTGATTTCGGATGGTTGGGAGCAGTTGGGATAGCGTCGATTCCTGTTGTTATTGGCTATATAAAAAATACATGTTATCTTCATATGTCGCGCTGCAGGATACCATATTAAGCACAGTACAAGACACACTAAATTTATGCGAACATAAAAAGTCTTAAAAATGAAAAAAAAATGTGTACATATATATGTTTTATTTTAAATTATTTTGGTTTTCGGATATATTCAAATTATTTGGATTTTATTGCAGAGCTGAAATATTTTTACGTTTTGACGGAACATGTCCGAGGCCTGAAGGGTTAAAAAAGTACTTAACGTTATATTTTAAAAAGAATCTACATGCATGTTGAGTTGGTCTAGCTCACGGCACACGCGAACACAATTCATTTTACTTTGTAAATTCACGAAATAAGCTTTGGCCATTATTCATTTTTTCTCATTTTGGGTCAAAACCTCAATAAATAATAATCTCTCAGCATGAAGGGACGGTATTTACATAAAGCAAAGCCATAAATCTACTGCAGGCGAAATTTAAATATAATTATGGGCTATTTTATGTTTCAGTTCATCGTCTCATGTTACTTATTGTTCTGAGGGGCTTACTCCTACTTCATATACTGAGATATCCATCTTTTAGAGCGCCATCGACTTCTATAATCATTCACTTCACATATTATATTAGATACTACAAATACTTTGTGTTCCAATACATAACAATAATTTATAATTTAACGTAAATAAAATGGCGTAGTTTTAGTGGAATTAGCATTTCAGTATAAATATTCTGTCTGAAGTCGGCTTTCGTGGTTCTTATACAAGTATATCTACCGTATATATAAAATAATTACATAAACACACCATTCTGATGACACTCTCAGCAGGAAAACGTTGTACATGGACAAGGCGCACTCCCAGCTGATGTACTTGCCATCAGGAGTAAGGAAAGAAGGGTGTGTGCCCCAATCCTGTTCACTGTATACACAGTGGCATAGCGTGGGGTTCGGCCGCCCGGGGCGGAGGAAAATTTTGCCGCCCCCCTCCCCCTCCCTATCTTTTACAGGTACTTCATCCGCAAATTTTCAAGCGCTGACCGGGGGGAGGGGGGGGAGATATCCTATTTTTGTATGCCAATTTTTTAAGCCGATTTTTACAAATCCCATGTGCCGAGAACGCTTCCAATAAAATCATGCTTTTAAATCCTACTATCAATTTATATATTAATTAACTGCTCTCAGAAATCGAGAATGGTATTCTTGTGATAAAATTTCACATCTTCACGCGAACGTATGGAATGCAGCACAAATGCAAAGCACGGTACACAATGAATCGGCAACTTTTTGTTATATTGATAACACCAAACTGGTTTAAATTAAACTCAATATGCGGTGTATCAAAACTACACTCAGAACATAAAAAATGGTTTTTATTTGATTTTAGTGGTTCTTGGCACCCAGAATGTAGTGTAGTTTTAATTCACCGCATACAAATCTGTATTCGGTGAATTAAAACTACATTCAGAACATGAAAATGTTTTTTTCTTTAATTCTGCCGTTACTTACATTCTGAACAAAAAACTGGTTTTAATTAAATCTGTATGCGGTGAATTAAAACTACCTACACTCAGAACATGTAAATGTTTTTTTTTTTAATTCTGGCGGCAAATACGTTCTGAACACAAAACTGGTTTTAATTAAATCTGTATTCACTGAATTAAAACTACACTCAGAAAGTGAAAATGTTTTTTTCTTTAATTTTTCCGGCACTTACATTCTGAACACAAAACTGGTTTTAATAAAATCTGTATGTAGTGAATTAAAATTCATCAATCCATAGGGGTGGAGGAAATTTTCGCCGCCCCCTTATTTAAGTACATCAAGCGGTGGGGGGGGGGGGGGTTGTAATTATTTTTTTTTATAACGACCTATTTATATACGAGCCGGATTGTTTTAAAGTTGATTAATTGATGCTCCAAAGTTGATTAATTGAAACTGCGTTAGAACGCCCAAATAATAGTTACACATGCAACAATTAATTTCTCAGAATTTTACAGCATTGTGTAATTCAAATGTTACGCATCACTCGATGCACGAAGAATCTGCTACTCGTTATTTAATTTATCAGTATATTCTGAACACAAAACTAGTTTGTGGGCGGTGTATTAAAACTGCACTATGAACATGAAAATGGTTGCTCTTTGATTCTGGCATTAAATAAATAGTCTGCAACTAGAATTTTATAACTGCACATCGAATAACAGAATGTTTTCCTTCGAAATGTGTCAGCAGATGAATCCACCTGGAATTCTACATTCTCTACTGGTTTATATTAAATCGGTACTTGGCGAATTAAAACTACATTCAGAACATGAAAATGGTTTTTCTATGATTCACGCAGCACACATATAGTCTGCAAATAGAATAATATAACTGAACTTCAAATAAGAGGATATTTTCCATCGAAATGAATCAACAGATGAATCCGCAACTGGAAATTTACATTCTCAACACAAAATTGGTTTAAACTAAGTCTGTGTGCGGCGAATTAAAAGTACACTCAGAACATGAAAATGGTTTTTCTTTGATTCTGGCAGCACAAACAGAGTCTGCAACTAGAATTTTATAACTGAACTTCAAATAAGATAATGTTTTCCTTTGAACTATGCCAGCAGATGAATCCTCAAATGGAATCTGAAAACTGTGTTAACCCTTTGAATAATAAGGAAAAAATATCATAAACTTTTACCAGTCAATGTATGCGCACAAAAATCCCGGTTCTTCCCATGCATTTTAAATGTTCCTTTTTATTGTTTTTTTTTAACCTTTCGCAAAAAACAAAATTGTTCTAAAATCTAGATAAAGTAATTGTTCTGACGTGCTTATTAGAAAATTATTGTTTCTAAATATTAAAATTTTGATATTGTAAATGTGAATTGGCTAAAAAAAACACGCCCGCGAAAATTCGAATTAAAGGACCTAAAATAGAATGAACTTAAAATTTTAAATACAGATTCCTTTTCTTAAAAAAATATTAAAGCTGTATCATAACTTTTTATCGCAATCACAAAATTTATTTTAAAATTAAATGTGTGGGATATAGTTTCACAATTATATTATAAAATTAAATATGTGTGACAATTTGCGTTTCTTGTGATTAGACGGGTTAAATTAAATCTGTATTTGGCGAATTAAAACTACACTCAGAATATGAAAATTGTATCTTTTTGATATATGACTAACTAGAATTTTATAACTGCACTACAAATACAATAATGGCATCTTTCGAAACGTATCAGCAGATGAATAAACAACTGAAATTCATTCGTTAATACATTTTGAACACAATTCTGGTTTTAATTAAGAATGCATCTGTTTGCGAGTTATCAGCTTTTATTAGTTTAACTCTCATAATACGCGTACGGTTTTCCTACGAATTGCGAAATTTGCACCTTAAAAAAATACAATTTTTGATATTTTTAATTAAAATAAAAAGATTTGGATTCGTAAACGAAAGTATCGTAGAACATTTTCAAATAATGATTTGAAATGGTTTAAATTTTTCCTAGATAATAGTATTATTTATTGTGAAAATTTGCCGCCCCCCTTAAAAGTGCCGCCCGGGGCGGGCCGCCCCCCCCCCGCCCCCCCCCCACGCTACGCCACTGTGTATACATGGACGAGTTATCAAATTGCCCGGACATAAGTGCAGGCTGCCGTATGACAGTAACTTTGAAAATATTTGAGTCTGTATTGAAGGAAACTACATAAGATATTATGTACTTTGACAAACTTTTAACAATAACAAACAATAAAGTTTGATTGTTATTCTTTTGATTGCCGAATTGTTTTTTAGTTGAAATGTGTTCCTTTACAATTTCCCTCAGATCTGCACATGACTAACTTCTTATTACAGAAGAAACCAAAATCCCTTGAGAGTTATTATATTAATGTTTCAGATAGCAACTAATTAATTATCAAAGTTAGGGTCGTAATCCCATTTAGATGGTGCCTGGGAGAGAGTGAGAGAGTACTGGGGGCTTTCAATTGCGTGAATTATTTTACGTAAATAAATACATAAGTAATATAATTTAATATAATATAATATAAAGTTCAGCGGAGTGAAGTATACAGGGAGACGATTAGAGTCTGACCATTTTTTTCTATGTTTAAGGGAACTACGAATACACGAAAATATAATGTACTTTTTTGATAAAATGTTAACAATAACAATCGATTTGATGAAGTTTATAATGTTGGTAAGGTTGTTTAGTTAAGATGAGTTCCTTTGCTGTTCCCCCTATACCTGTACACGACTAACTTCTTATTACAGAAGAAACCAACGTCATTTCAGAGTTATTATATTAATGTTTTGGACAATTAATTAATTACTAAAGTTGTGGCTGTAATCTCTTCCTGTAGATGGCGCCAGGGAGGGAGGAGAGGAGGGGAGGGGGGATTATAATTGCATGAATTGTTTTACGTAAATGAATACAAACATTTTAATTTTGTATAAAGTTCGGAGAGTGAAGGAGACAGCTGGTCGATTAGAGTCCCTCCTGTTATTACAGCCCTCATTCATTAATAATATTCAGGAAATAGACTGCGCTAATTAAGATGTCGGCAGGAAATTGTATCTGATTGCCGAAGTTTTATTTTATATCACGCTATATCCTCCATGAGATAATATTTATAATTTCCCATCCTCAATGGGTATGCTTATGTTGAAATAAATAGATGTCCTAGCATTATTACGATTATATAACTAATATTTGGTTTTCATCATAAGATTACTTTAACCTTTTCGTTAACTTTTACGATGCACGAACTCCTAATAATATTGTCAATGAAGTACGGAAAAAAATAATTTTAACAAATTTATAAACATGTAGTGATTGAATGGATCTAGCATTAAGTCACTCAAAGACTCACTCTGATCATCGGAAGCGTGGGATAGCTGATGAGGTATTGGATACCTTCTACCATCTTTACTTTGGCTGATGTCTTCTCTATGTCATGTTTTTCTTACCGTGGAAAATGGAAAATATCAATTCAGAAAAGTGTTCAGAAGGCGAAACATCTGCAACAAGTTAAATTCTATGTAATTAGAAGTAAAACGATGGATCAATTGTAGGTAGTTCTCTGCGATCAGCTGTTTGCTGTAATTATAGCACTTCCACTAGTAAAGCCACCCCGGGGGGAATGGAGATAGCCTAATCCTAAGTGCGGTACATCCTACCCAGCGTGAGTCTCCTTCTGTGAGGGCGGGGGGGGGGGGGAAATGAAACTCTTAACCCACTTCCAGCAAGTATCAGAAACAGGAAGCGGAGCCATATTTCAAACTAACCCCGTAAAGCCTTCAAGGTGGCTCAACTGTCAATTTCTGAAAGCAACGTAAAATTATGTGGTCATGTAACATTTTTTAAACTTTCATATATTTGGCTTTTTGTTATTAATTATTGTTTACTTGCTGGTAACCGGCATGCGTTGCAATGCCATTCACAGAAATAAATGTTTCTCCCTGCATGTCCTTTCCCACACGTCCCCGTTCCCACGTCGCCTTCCCCCCGCGTTCCCCTTCCACCTTGCCTTTCCTCGTCGAACCTCACATTCTTCGTTACCCTCTCCATCCTACCTTCCCCCTGCCGCTAAAATATATAAAATACACACATTTTCATTTATGCAAATTTCATAATGCCAGAGCTTACCAATAGCCTGTAACCTTCGTGGACGTGCGCAAAACAAATCACCAAAGTTTCATCGTAATCGGATGAACCGTGTGACATTGCATAAAATACGAAGAAACAAATATTGATTTTTATATTTTATTTGTTTAAGCCTTGATGGCTTTAACATGCAAATTAGATTGTACAGGAGCATTATAACAAGTATGTAGAATCATAACAAGTATATAGTACATAAAATAATAAACAGAACATGACAGACATAAGTTGGCAGAACACAAGTAGGTATGAGTATTGGATAAGTAAATTGTTAACAAAGGAGTTCAACCAGCAGAATCGTATTTGGGCTCAGGCTACAGTAGATTCAGAAATTATTGTCACAATATTACACAAAACATTATTACAAACAAGTTACAAACATACTTGAAGTCGAAGCAAACCGGTTGGCAGAGGTGTAAAACATTTTTAGCGGTTAATATAAAAGTAGGTAAATTTCTTGAAAATTATTTTTTTTTTGGTGCTATTATAAATGAACGTAAGTTTGTTATTAATGATTATTATTATGAAAATAAATAAATAAAAGGTATACAGCAATTATGAATTTATATTGTATGAATTTCTTATGAATGACGTATTTAGTTTATTGACTAAGTGGTTTGTTGTTTGTGCGGCTGTCTGGTTGAGATTGATTGAAATCCTACTGAGTCCTTATAACGCAACATTAATTAACTACTGCCCCAAGTTTTAATAGCTTTGTTCGTTTAGGGGTCGATAAAGTTTTGATATCGTAGGTGATTGGGCTGAAAGTTTCCTGTATAACTTATTAATTCCTTGGCCTCTGTGTTTAATCGGTCATTTCTCTTGACATTAGACCCAAAGACTTTAGTAAATTTGAAGATTACATATACCCTTAACACAACAAAATTTAGTTTGTTATTAATTGTTTGATAATCATTTTAAGTCATCATTTTAAGATAATCATTTTAAGTCATAATCATCGACGACCGGCGTATTACAGCGGTAAAGCGCTTGACTCGCATTCCGAAGGTCTTTTGATTAATTTGTGTATTTCACGATTTATTCATTTAAAATAATATATAGTATATTTGCGGCACGTTCTAGATTGGAAGATACTCTCAGTATCGCCCTGGTGTAAGACCACCATTCTGAATTGATAAGTTGCTTTAAATGGCTTCTGCCGTGGTTCGTGACCAGATCTGATTAGCCAAGTGCTTCCCCCACCTTCCTCTTCCCTATCTCCTTCCCTCCCCACTACCTTCATCCTAACAACATACCCCAATTGGGGGTGCCATAGTCCCACTGGCTCCAGACGGGAGTTGGGACTATTGTGCGGTATAATATATATATATAAAAAAAGTAATGATGTTTGAAAGAGATAGCAAGAAAAGATTGCAATATAGTTGTGAATGATGAATACTTAGATAGATGAATTTGTGTATCTGGGAAATATTCTTATGACAGATTGAAAAAGAAAATTGATATATTATTAAGTATAATAAATAAAAAAAAACTTTATTACGGGTTAATTTTGTGCATTAAGAAAATCTTTTTTATCACTCGTACGTAAATATATGTTGGGTATGGTTCCATGAAAGTTTATCCCCCGACTATGTGCGGTCGGTTTAGGGAAAATATTGATCACCTACTTACACAAAATATAACTGGCGTCTCAGAAGATGTGTGCAGAGAGAATGTACCGCCGAATAACAGAAGCATAAATCATATTTTCATTCAAATGCATCAAGGTTAAAACTACTTGTACTTGTCTAAATACTGTACTGTACTTGTATGTATACGTGTGTACCTAAGTACAAAAAATCGACAATGCAAATAAATTCGTTTGATATAATACCAACTTAAATTTTGTCATGTCATTTCGAGTGAACAACTGTCGGGAGATCAACATTCGGGTCACCTTATCTAATAACGTTTTTTTCTATTGACGTAAATATTTCAATTTATTTTTTGATATCTCCAATAACCCAACACTGGCCCGATTAATGTGAATAGTAGCGATTTATTATTATATAAGTATGAGGGTGGAATAGGGTGAATACTAAATAAGTATTGCTGGGAATTGGCGAAAAGCCTTTGAAAGGCTTGCTAATGGAAATCCCTCGTATTATAATCGGGTTAGACAATGGATATATTTTTAACATCAATAATTATGATGATAACCTAATACTATTGTAATTTAAAAACACATGGGGCAATAAGTAACACTATTATCAAGAATTCTGACTGATACATGACAAAAAAGGTTTTTTCCAAGTCTTCGATGTCGTTTAAATGTAGTTTTTGTAAACTGAATAGACATAATAGAAACAACAATCGTTTTGTATAAATAAATCAGAATTTTGTTTACCAATGACGCTGGATTATATAGATAACCCGTACCTATATTAACGAGTAAGACTTCCGACTAGCAATCTGAAGGTCGCTAGTTCAAATCCCGGCGTGCGTAAATAAATTTTATTTAATTGATTGGTGTTAACTCACAAATTAAAGCTTCAAGCGGCATGTTCCAGAGTGGAAGATTCTGTCAGTATCGCTCTGGTGTAAGACCACTATTAAGAATCATATTAGAAATGGCTTTAGCCGTGTTTTGTGACCAGATCTGAATAACCAGATATTTCCTACCTTCCTCTTCCCCATCTCCTTCCCCTTCCCACTACCTTCATTCTCGCAACATACCCCAATTGAGGATGCTAAATTTTGCGTTATTCATATTTAAGAAATAAACTTCAGTGTTTTGGGAACCATTTTTAACTCTAAAGCTGGATTATTTTCAAAACCTATCGGAGGTATTGACAATATTAAAACGGATAACTAAACTTCAGCATAAGTTTTATTACTAAATGCGAAATAATATGCCGCCAAGCAAGAAAAAAAATATACCAAAACAAATCGTCTCCGATCTCAAACAATCCAAAGCATAATTCCTTCAATATTATGTACTGATTAGCCGCGTGTGTTTTTTATTTTATTTATTTATTTGCAAAAACAATGTAAAAATCAATAAATTGCCAAAGCGGTATATACATGATGCATATATTTACATTTAAGATACAAATTATAACATGAGTGATATTTCACGTATAAACTCATTGTAGGACGTATGGAAATCCACATTTCCTGCGAGGCAATTAATTAACCTAGTGACACTTCCTAGGGGCATCACCATTGGTAAGTTAGTTCTGCACCCGGAAGAATCAAAAGCCTGTGTTGGCGGCCTCGCGTGAAATTATCCGGGACATGGAATCCTATTTTTGCTGGTATATCTGGTACCGATATAAAACCATTTAGAAGCTTATAAGTCATCAGTAGTAATGCGACATCTCTTTTGGAACTAAGGCTGCAGATACCCAACATTCCCGAGATAAATTCTGTTGGAAACAGCCATGGGTAAAAACCAAACTCTCTCATATAGAGGCATCGCAAAAATTTCTTTTGTATTTTCTCGACCACTTGTACACAGACGATGTCCTCTGGCTCCAAGGAACGTGTTTGCAGGCAGAGTGAGATTCCTATCCAATTCCTGTCACAGGTGTTTAGGTTTAGCTGTAACAGTACTCCCCCTCCCGCCACTCTGTGAGCCTCTAACCCTACTAACGGAAGGTACCGGGGATTTGCACACCTGTGAACAAGATTGATTTTCCGGGAATTTTATCAATTCATGAGAAACAATATGAAAACATTTGATATGATTTTAGGTTTTCACGGCCAAAAATTTTATGGTTATTTCCTTTTGGGGTATTATGCCGTGTTGCACTACCTCCTCCTTTAGCCAACGTTTCGGACAGCGTTACAGTGTCCATCATCAGGGCAGATGTGTAAATGTTAGAGATGAAATGTGTGCTTAAGTACTTCGAAGCAATACCGTGTTGCCAGCACCAATCTACTGCGGGCTGACATTACAGTATACCTCAAGATGGTTTTTTGTATTTAGCTTTGGTGTAGCCGTCAATTACCGGATACCAAGAACTATTGAGCTTAGCTCCGTCGTCTCTATTAATGTTAATAGGATTTTTATGAATTTCAATTGCCTCTGTAATTAAGCGTGCTCTATAGGTTTTGGGTCTTCCCAGGACTTCAGGAACAAATCCGAAGTAATGGCCGGTTTCAATTAAATGCTCGGCGATTGCCGATTTGTCAGGGTGGCCAAGTTTACATGCTCGAAAGTGTTCCGATATCCTTTTGGAGATCGTCCGCTCTGTCTGGCCAACATAGACCTTATCACATCCGGAACAGCTGAGTTTATATACTCCATCGGTTTCCAGAGGAAACTTGGTCTTTGCAGACCTCAGTAGGTCTTGTATTTTGGTCGTGGTTCCGAAGACAGTCTTGATGCTTTCTTTCCTCAACAGTCTGGCAATTCTGTCTGTCACATTGTGAACATAAGGTAGGAAAGCACAGCCTTTAGACTCTTGTTCAATTCTGTCTTCGTTTGGTGTAGATTTGGCTCTTATTATTTGCCTTGTCTGCCTTGCCGGGTAACCGTTTCGCTCCAGTGCATCGGTGAGCTTAGTAAGTTCCGCTCCGATTTTTGTTTCTTCACATATTCTGGTCGCTCGGGTTACCAGCGTATGGATAAGTCCTCTCTTCTGCGCTGGGTGGTGATGCGAATCAGCATGTAGATACCGATTCGTATGAGTTGGTTTCCTATACACTGTGTGTCCTAGGCTACCATCTTCTTTTCGCATCACTTCCACATCTAGAAAAGGCAGGATTTTGTGGTTATTTTCCAACTCCATTGTGAACTTAATTTTACTGTGAAGTGAGTTAAGATGGTCTAGGAATTCGTTCAGTTTCTCTATTCCATGAGGCCAAATGGCGAAAACATCATCGACATAACGCCACCATACCTTTGGAACAGCCGAAGCTGTGTCAAGTACCACTTCTTCAAACTTCTCCATAAAGAAGTTAGCTAGAACTGGTGACAACGGACTGCCCATCGCAACTCCTTCCACTTGCTCAAAAAGCTCACCCTGAAATGCAAAATATCCTGTTTTGAGACAGTGTTCAAAAAGTTTGCAAATGTCTTCCTCATATATCTCCCTGAGCATTGTCATGGAGTCTTCTAGAGGCACATTCGTAAAAAGAGAAACTACGTCGAAACTGACAAGAATATCCCTTTCATCAGTCTTAACCTTCTTAAGTTTACTGATCAGATCTGTGGAATCCTTAATCCACGATTCAGTTTTTCCAGTTTGCATCTGCAGTAGTCTAGATAGGTATTGGGACAGTTTGTAAGTAGGTTCACCAATAGCACTGACAATCGGTCTCATTGGTATATCCTTTTTGTGAATTTTTGGAAGACCGTATAGGGCAGGAGTTCTGGAGGCTTTTACGAATGACACGAGACATATGACAAGATACATATTATTATATTATTTACATATGACAAGAGACTTGCCATATTTTGAAAAGGGCCAAAATACCCCGCCCAAACATCACAAAAGGAGAGTTTGTGGCCTTAAAAGAATTGCGCGCCAATGAGGAAATCTTAGTTCTGCCTGCCGACAAAGGTAATGCCACTGTGGTGATTAATACGGCAGACTACATCAAAAAGATGGAAGACCTCCTGTGCGATGCCGGCACTTACAAGAAGATTAAAAACAACCCCACCAATAAGATTGACTTGAAGACAAGAGAGCTAGTTAAAGCTTCCAGTATTAGGAAAGAGGATCGATCTGGGCTTTTCGTAAAAGCCTCCAGAACTCCTGCCCTATACGGTCTTCCAAAAATTCACAAAAAGGATATACCAATGAGACCGATTGTCAGTGCTATTGGTGAACCTACTTACAAACTGTCCCAATACCTATCTAGACTACTGCAGATGCAAACTGGAAAAACTGAATCGTGGATTAAGGATTCCACAGATCTGATCAGTAAACTTAAGAAGGTTAAGACTGATGAAAGGGATATTCTTGTCAGTTTCGACGTAGTTTCTCTTTTTACGAATGTGCCTCTAGAAGACTCCATGACAATGCTCAGGGAGATATATGAGGAAGACATTTGCAAACTTTTTGAACACTGTCTCAAAACAGGATATTTTGCATTTCAGGGTGAGCTTTTTGAGCAAGTGGAAGGAGTTGCGATGGGCAGTCCGTTGTCACCAGTTCTAGCTAACTTCTTTATGGAGAAGTTTGAAGAAGTGGCACTTGACACAGCTTCGGCTGTTCCAAAGGTATGGTGGCGTTATGTCGATGATGTTTTCGCCATTTGGCCTCATGGAATAGAGAAACTGAACGAATTCCTAGACCATCTTAACTCACTTCACAGTAAAATTAAGTTCACAATGGAGTTGGAAAATAACCACAAAATCCTGCCTTTTATAGATGTGGAAATGATGCGAAAAGAAGATGGTAGCCTAGGACACACAGTGTATATGAAACCAACTCATACGAATCGGTATCTACATGCTGATTCGCATCACCACCCAGCGCAGAAGAGAGGACTTATCCATACGCTGGTAACCCGAGCGACCAGAATATGTGAAGAAACAAAAATTGGAGCGGAACTTACTAAGCTCACCAATGCACTGGAGCGAAACGGTTACCCGGCAAGGCAGACAAGGCAAATAATAAGAGCCAAATCTACACCAAACGAAGACAGAATTGAACAAGAGTCTAAAGGCTGTGCTTTCCTACCTTATGTTCACAATGTGACAGACAGAATTGCCAGACTGTTGAGGAAAGAAAGCATCAAGACTGTCTTCGGAACCACGACCAAAATACAAGACCTACTGAGGTCTGCAAAGACCAAGTTTCCTCTGGAAACCGATGGAGTATATAAACTCAGCTGTTCCGGATGTGATAAGGTCTATGTTGGCCAGACAGAGCGGACGATCTCCAAAAGGATATCGGAACACTTTCGAGCATGTAAACTTGGCCACCCTGACAAATCGGCAATCGCCGAGCTTTTAATTGAAACCGGCCATTACTTCGGATTTGTTCCTGAAGTCCTGGGAAGACCCAAAACCTATAGAGCACGCTTAATTACAGAGGCAATTGAAATTCATAAAAATCCTATTAACATTAATAGAGACGACGGAGCTAAGCTCAATAGTTCTTGGTATCCGGTAATTGACGGCTACACCAAAGCTAAATACAAAAAACCATCTTGAGGTATACTGTAATGTCAGCCCGCAGTGGATTGGTGCTGGCAACACGGTATTGCTTCGAAGTACTTAAGTACACATTTCATCTCTAACATTTACACATCTGCCCTGATGATGGACACTGTAACGCTGTCCGAAACGTTGGCTAAAGGAGGAGGTAGCGCAACACGGCATAATACCCCAAAAGGAAATAACCATAAAATGAAAACATTTGTTCGATTCAATAAATTGTTCACAAATTTTCTGTGTTTTTATAAAGTGAGCTCTGAGATATTTAGTCGTTCGTAATATATGTTAAAGTTTGATAACTATTTTATTGAATAAAATGTTACACTTTTTTGTCTTTTTGCCTATTTCAACTTTGGGGGATGCTTTGTGTTTCGTGACGCCCCATTGGTTTATCGATAAGTTTTTCTGCTTGCCAAGAGGGCCGGCTAGCGTTCATTGTGTCTATGGAGGCGCGCATGTGGTACCTACCTGCAACTAGTCCTGGGTCGATCGATCGTTTTACACAATCCGGGTTGCTCACGACTCACTGGCGTCATGAGCGGGTCGCGAAGAACCGCTCTTTTCGCGTCACAATATATGAAATTCGATTACGCTTCACCCAGCAACTTTCTACTACCTGAGTCGAGAGAGCGGGTGGCGAAACCCGGGTGTTGACAACCCGTTCGTTCTCTCATACATCTTTTTATCGACGCTCACACCGCCACACCCGCACCTGAAACCCAGGTTGCAGTAGTAGAGCGGTTGCGAAAAGTGGGTCGCGAGACCCGGGTGTTGACGAAAAAATGACCCGCTCGCTCTTTGGTGGTTTGTGAGCGGGTTTCAATGAGCGAGTTTAAGAGCGCTGCCGGTCGCTGCGAACATTTATGAATAGGTATTTTAAAAAATCTCTTTTATTTCACTCTCTGACAGTAGTCAGAATCGCGCTATAGATGTGTGAGTGAATGCAGGCCTTGTGTGTGTGGGCTACGCGCTTCACCCGTGTCGAATTATTATTTCTGCCGACCACGCATGTTCCAATCTGCAAATGTGTAGAGACAAGACCGCTCGCAGGGGCGTCCTATTGTAAGCGTCCTATGAATATGCTATTATAGCTACTTATCGTTGTTGCGCGCACAAAATATCCTGTGGGTATTTTAGAATATTAGGATACATAATAAAAAAAAACCGAAAAAAAAAAATTGGGGACCCATATTTTTATTTATTTTCATTAATTGTAGAGTTATTTTTGATACCATGTTTGGATGAAAACAAGTGGGCTTAATATACATTTTTTTATTAAAACCGACAATTTTTTCTTAAATTTTGCATTCAGGATTTTTGTGCGCACTTTTTATGCACATATGATATTTTGTGTAGCAAACGTAGGAAAGGCAACTTGACCTTTCTCATAGGACCCATATCCCTCAGGCCTCGGGCATATTTTTTCATAAGGTCGAAATATTTCCGCTTTGCAATAAAATCCAAATAAATGGAATATTTCTGATAGTATCCGAAAACTAAAAATTGTTTTTGAAAGGCGATGAAATACGCTTTTAAATTTTGAAATCCGAAATAAACCTTTGCTTTTCGAATATAAAAATTTTGAACGCACACATAATTTTTTTTAAAATGACTCATCTTACGTTTTTTCTAACTAAAATTACTGATAACGAAAAAAATAAAAACACGTACATATTTATTACACACATGTATTGTTAACATTTCCGTCACCTCACTTTTTTATTGTTTCATGTAAAAATAATTAATAGATACAAAATTCCATAAGTTTCATAAACTTTGGTTTTATAAAGGTGTACAATTCCATTATTTTGTGGTTAACTTTTGAATTTGAATATAAAGTTTGATATTTTCTCTTTCTCTTTCGAACACCGTTTAAAACTTATTTCTCAACATAATAGTAAGGGAGACACAAGATCGATATGAGTTGTTCCCAAAGCTAACAAATAGCCGAGGGGGGGGGGGGGGGTTAAATTTGGATTTGTGACCAAAACACCCAAATAAATTGAAAATGTATTTTTTTAGCAAAAGGTAGAGAAAATATCTTGTGCTGATAAATATGTTTTATTTTATTTATTTTTGTTTCAAATTACGAAATATTGGTCTTAAAAAAATGAATTTCGTATGATTTTGGATGCAACTTAATTTTTTGGTAATTTTTTGACAGTTAAATAGAAATATTAAAAAAATATTTTTGCTTTACCTACTGAGTTAATATTGAAGAAAATATATATATTTTAATATTTAATATAGATGTATAATTGTACAGTGGAGTTATATAAATTACATATGGTGTACATACATAGGATACGGTTACATACTAAAATATTGTGCACTTGGGAGAAATTCGAAAAATCTAAATAAAATAGAGGTGAATATAGATTAATAATAAATAGAAAGAATGAGAAAAACAGGTAATTATTTAGTTAATTATTCCTGATGAAGTTTGAGTTTCAGTTTATTGATGTCTTTGGTTTTTTTTATTTCAATGGGAAGGTTGTTGAAAAACTTTATTCCTAAATAGATGTAATTGTTTTGCATTAGTTTGGTATTAAATTTTGGTATTTTGATGTTATCTTCATATCTTTTTGATTTTAGTTTAAAATTTTTTGATGATATTATCTTTGTAAATTTGGGTAATTGCATTTTTCTTGAAGATATTCTCTACTCGAGGCACCGTGAAATCTGCGAAAAGCGTTTCTGTTGGATAAGTGGAGGGTTTCTTTAGGATTACTTTAATGATTAGTTTCTGGATTACTTTGATCGGGGTTAGAATATTGTTGTATGACCCCCCCCCCCCATGCAATAATTCCATATTGAATTAATGACTGGATTAGTGCATAGTATACTCTTTTTAGATTGTTGAGATTATTATTATTTTTTTATATGAGCTCCACACAGGAGGCCCTGAGGAAAATAATTTCTCTGAGGGCCTAGGTCATCTTTGGGGATGCTGTGTGTATATTATTAATATACACACAGCATCCCCAAAGATGACCTAACATTTCTTTGGGTAATTTTAATTTATGTGCGACAAATTTGAGTTAAAAAAATAATACGAATTCTTGCACACAAAAAGACTTTTTTTCTCATTTTAATTTTATAGTTTTTTATTTTTTTTATATTTCTGTAGTATATAGGCATTTAATTTTATAATTTTATATTTTTTTATATTTCTGTAGTATATGTAGTATATTTTTTAAATAATTACCATTAATTACAAGTAATGGTCAGAGTTGCCTCTAAAATGATTAAAAAGATGAATTTTTGAAAAATGGGATATATTTGTCAGTTTATTTAGGAAACTGTGGTGAATCAAATGGTGTAAACAAAAAAAAATTTGGTCGAAAACCTCACATGGGATATTTTGTGAATGCAACGACGATATTTTCTCAAGAGTTTTGAGAATAAATATATATATATATATTTTTTTTTTTTATACGTTATTAATTTATCAAAAAAAACATTCTTGCATCTATTTATTATATACTTGATGTGGAAAATAACATAGTTACTATATTAAGCCAAATAATGTATATGCGGATATACAATTGGATATATGCATAATAATAATTATACCATAATAAAAAGTCATACAGCTTCATATGTGCTAGAGCTACAAAACTACACTACTTGGATGTTTTTGACCACAAATGTTTAAAAAACTGGCGTAAAAGTACTAATGACGTGTAAGCCCATAGAAGGGTTCTCGAGAAACACAGAAATGCATTGATTGAAATTGCACAAACGAATTGGTTATGGCGACCCAGCTTGAAATGCTGCAAATGGGTCCAATCTTTGTGGCGTCATTTTTAGTAAAATGAGAACAAATAACTTTGTAAAAACAGCTTTATGTAATCAATATTATCAACATATTTCGAAAACAGAGTATTCTCTTCGTCAGGATAAGATTAATATTAAAAGACAAACAAGTATAGGCATATGAGAATTATAGACAAAATATTAAAGGGAGAGGTGATTAATTACTTAAAAATATCACAAAATGCAATTATACATATAAAATGAAATATAAAAATTATTTTTAAGTTAAATACCCTTATAGTATAGCAAAGTCATTGGAGAAGCTGTGTAGAGGATATTTTTAATGAAAGGAAGGAGAGGAATTTCTGGGTAGGTAAAAGTATGAAATGATGGTGGAGAGAGTCCGGCTGTAGAGATCAAAAGATCTCCCACTTCCAGTTTCTCCCAATCCGGCCCGCCACGCAGTAAGTGGACAAAATCATCCGCCACCAAAACCCATGCAGACCTTACCCGTGAACCCGGGAACCCATGCTCAGTCACCAAACATAGCGGACCACTTGGGGTGACCAAGTGGCGGGGGTGTTGGTATCCAATAAATGGTTCCCGGGGCGATGGTACCTATAACGCCTCCCAAATTAAAAATTTATTATAGTACTTGACATAAACAATTTTAATTTTGCACAATTTTAGTATGAAAGCTCGGTCAGTATTGGCATACCGCGATGAGTCACTGAACAGAAAAAAAAACGAATAAAAAATATCGATTACTCGGGCAAGGACAACACTAGTCTACCGATAAAATTCGTTACATCACTACTTCGCTTTATATGTATTTGTCAACACCCTCGTTCCCCGGCCCCCCCAGGAGAACTGAGCGAAAGGGACACCTGCACGTCGGGCCGAAAATACCTAAATAAAATCTTCGAAATCGATGTTTTGTATTCCCCATTTTTCTTCTCCAAAACTGGACCGATTTTAAATTTTTTTTTCACTAACTGTATTAAAAGAAAATATTCTATGTCGGTACGTTTTGCTTTTTTTCAAAATACATTGTTTAGTTTGTATACTGAACGTTTTTTGACGGCGTTTAAATTAGGCAATTTTATTCATTTTTGGAAGGTCCTAATTTCTATAAGAAGTAAATTATCAAAAAAAACAAAACGTACCGACACGCTAGTGGTCGATATCTATATTATGTAAAAAAAATTTTGCTCTAGGGTCAAAATCCAGAGAGATAAACGGGGAATACGTTTGTATGGAAAAACGCAGCTAGTATTTCCTCTTAATCACGACCGACCCAGGACTGCCTGCAACCTTACCTCGAGCGACGACAATAACGGTCAGTGTGAAATTATCGTTCCTGATATCCGCGCGCGACGCGCTTGTCAAGTTAATATCTTTTTTCATCTCGTACCGAATCGCATATTATTATCGGCCTATCGTATTTTCTATTGTACATGCGAAGAGTTGAAGTTTTAAGAAGGAAAAAAGTTTGAGAGGTGGGTAGGAATCTGGGGACAAATGTGTTCAGGAGTGACGGACGTATGAATCCATACTTCCCACTGAGGTGCAAGGCGATGGGTTGAAAGAGTCCGGCTGAAGAGGACTATGTTGTGTCTCTCTCAGTCAGTCTCTTCCGGTCCACGCAATTGGTGGGCAAACGCATTCGCTGCCAAGACTTAAACAAACTGACCCAATGTAGAGGGCACCCATGTTAAATCACCAAACCTAGCAAACCACTCGAAGTGACCTATGATAGGGGTGTTGTTTATCCAATAAATGGTTCCCGGGTTGGTGGTACTCATACCCGCCTCCCAAATTAAAATAATGTAATAATGAAGAGAACCTCCTCGCATTTTTCAAACAATGTTCAATGAACTTAGAATCAAGCAATTTCAATACCCCTTTGAAAAGCCATTAGAAAAAAGAAAAATTTAACTTAATCTATTTCATCAATTTTCTATGTTTATTTTTTAGTACTTTTAAAGACTTTTCAAAGGAGGGGTTGAAGTTGCATGATTTTAAGTTGTTCGGTCTCCTTACGTATTTTGTTTATTTGTTTATCATTTGTTTATTAAGACATACGCAGTACATTATAATACAAGTTATAAGATGTTAAATTTTTACAAGGTTATGTACCTATTACGTAAGTCAAAGAATGTAATTTGGTAGTTACGCCTGACATATGGAATAACGGATTTTAAAACTTAATTAGTGAATGAACAAGTAATAATAATAAAAATATAGGAAAGGAAGGGGGTGGGGAGTGGGGAGATAGAGAGACATTTAAAATCAAGAATTACATGCTCCTTAAATTGTAATTGACTGATTAAGGTTTAGTGAAAGGTTAAGTGTAAGTAGTTTTAAAATATATTATATTTATTTACATCACGCCAAGAAATTTAATAAATTAGTTTTGTATATTTACAAGGAATCATGGAAAATGTCTAAATGTAGTAATTTTTCGCAGTGAGTATAAGTTGTGATTGCGCGAGTAATAGGTGAGTTACTTGCTGCATTAGTATTGTTAGCTTCAATGTGAAGGCTGGAAGTATGCCTGGTACGCCTCATTGGGACATTTAACGGATAGCAATTCAGTACTATCTATTTTATTATTTAGCAGGTTGTGTAGAAACAAGAGATCTAACAATGTGCGTCTATTTTGTAAAGTTGGCATATTATTTATCATTTTGTTGTATTTCTTGAGAAAATTTCTTGTATTTCTTTTGCCCTCTGGAATCTGAATAAGTCACATGAAAATAAGTAGCGAAAAGTTCACAAGACAAATAGTTGTTATATTTCAAAGCTCAAGAAATCGTTGTGCGGCATTATTAACAGAGGCATAAGCAAATAATCTTCTTTACATTTCTCATTTTTTTCTTAGAAAAGCTGTAGTCTGTATTCCCTCTAGTATAGTATATACGTGTTTAATATCAGGGGTCAGGAGAAGGCAGTAAAGCAGGTGGCACCTGCCCACTGCCCAGTCACGTGTTCCGAATCGCAACTATTCCAGTCCTAACCTAACCCAAATTTACACACGTCCCTTCCTTCAACCCTGAGGGGAGAAAGGAATATGAAGCACGGGGCGTGGGGGGTTAAAAAGAAAATTGAAGCAATGTGTAAAATAAGGCGACAATAGTTATTGGATATTTTAAATTTATTCAACAGCAGTTTTTACCAACGTTTGTTGCGGGAAGAATTCTCTTTACAGCTGTTTTGTCTTGGACTGTTATTGGATAGGTTTATGAGAAACCTTAGCTCCCTGGCACGCCTAGAATACCAGAAGTAATGTGACACATATGGGGTTCCCATGTTCATGGGGTGAGGTTTGTGCAGGTCCTGGCCGTGGATGCGTCTGCCCACCAATTGCGTGGCGGACCGGATCAGAAAAGGTCGAGGGACACCCTTTGACCTCTCCAGCCGGATTCTCTCGGATGCGCCGCAGTGGCAGGGATGGATTCATACTTTCAACACTGATCATATTAATCCACAGTTGAACATAATAAAACTTCGAACAGGTGTGTTGGGCCGGATGGGTTCCATTTGGGTTAGTTAAAGTGTCTTCCGTTTTAATGAAATTTTAAGTAATGCTGTGGTGTCCAAAATGGTGTCGAGAACGATAATATGCCTTTTATGCCACCATTGATGTTTATTAACATTTAAACATTAACTGACATTTACACCCACCTTTAGGTAACGTGACTGAATTCGTAGGTTATTATTTTGTGCTTATAATAAAGTGTACACTTTAGAATGCAACGATTGTGACGCGCAATATGTAGGAATGACTACTAGAAATTTTAAAACCAGAATTAGAGAACATGAACTTGGTTTACGTGATAATAACTACTCAGAGTTTGCTAACCATCTTATAGAGACAGGTCATAGCTTCAAAAAAGAAAAAACTAAGTTTAAACATTGCAACGTAAATTCATATTTTAATTTGTGCGCCAAATATTATATGGGACATTGAGAATATCGCGTCCTCGAGCCCGGACAACATCAATCATGGCTCCCATGAAATTTTAGAAATGTCCAACTTTTTAAATTTGCATCAGATAAACCATGTGTACAACATCAATTCTCGTCTTCTCGATCTTGTCTTTACAGATTCTTTTAGTGTTAATGTTTATGCCTCTGATGAAATGATTCTTCCAATCGATAAATACCACCCCCCTCTAACAATCATTTACCTCAATACTTATGTTAATGTAATTGACTCCACCATTGTCAAACGAAATTTTGAAAAAGCAGATTACCCAAAGATTATCGAATTTTTATCTACTAATAATTGGGTTTATGATCTCACTTTCAAAAGCACTAGCTTAAATGAGGCCCTAGAATATTTTTACAATGTAATTTATCAAGCAATCGATAGCTTTGTTCCCCTACAAAAATATTACAGTTCTAAATTCCCTAAATGGTTCAATTCTGAACTAATTAATCTAACATATGATAAAAAAATTGCCCACAAACGTTATAAAATAAATAGAACGCTAGATAATCATATCGCATTCTCTGTTTTGCGCAAAGATTGTACTAGGAAATCGAAAGTATGTTTTAAGAATACACCAACAATGTTGAAAATTCTATTTTAACAAATATTAATAAATTTTGGAATTACGCTAACTCCTTTCGGAAAAATAACTCTAACTTTCCCGGTACTATGTTTTTCGGGAAAAAAGTGGGTCATGACAAAAACGATATTGTAAATTTATTTGCAGATTTCTTTAAGAGTGTATACGTTGAAGACAGTGATAACATTTTATCTGATAAACCCCAATTTACCGAAAGCTCACTCAACTTGCATAGCATCCATGTGGAAGCAAATGATGTTGTGACTTTTATCAAACAGCTGGATACCAGGTCGAATTCGGGGCCAGATATGATTCCCTCAATATTACTTAAAAACTGTGTTTATGTTCTAGCTCTTCCTATTACTATAATTTTCAATTTATCTTTATCTACAGGTTGTTTTCCTGAAATTTGGAAAAGTAGCTTTATAACACCTATTTTTAAAAAAGGAGATAAAAGTCAAATTGAAAATTATAGACCCATATGTATTATGTCATCACTACCTAAACTTTTGAAAAGATTATATTAACTAAAATCATGCATCAAATTAAACCACTTATATCAATATTTCAACATGGTTTCATGCCAGGTAGATCTACGTCATCTAATTTATTGCTTTATGAAAATTTTATTTCTAATGCACTTTCCAAGGGTCTTCAAGTTGACACTATTTATACTGATTTTAGCAAAGCCTTTGATACTGTTTCTCATCGCATTTTAATGGAAAAATTAAAACACTTGGGAATAAGCGGCAACTTTCTCGAATGGCTTAGAAGCTACTTATCAAATAGAAAACTATCTGTAAAAATTAACTCCACAACTTCATACATTTTTATTGCCTTTAGTGGGGTCCCCCAAGGTTCCCACCGAGGACCAATTCTTTTCCTACTATTTATTAACGACATTTCATTAATTTTCGATAATATTCACTTTCTTCTATTTGCCGACGATCTAAAGATGTTTAAATCGATTGAAAATTCTTCTGATTGTTTAACTCTACAAATGAACTTAAATAAACTTTATGAATGGTGCATCGCAAACAAATTATATCTTAATATCAACAAATGCCAAACGATCAGTTTTCATAGATCTAAAACCCCTTTATTATTTGACTATACAATTAACAATGCCACTCTATTAAGAGTCTTTGAATTCAACGACCTTGGCGTTATCTTTGACTCCAAATTACGCTTCTTGAATCACATTACTAGCATTACCAGTAAGGGATTACAAATGCTTGGATTTATTCTCAGAATCGCTAAAGACTTTAATAACATAAAAACCATAAAATTACTATACACGTCTTTGGTTAGAAGTCAGGTTGAATACAATTCAAGCATTTGGAGTCCTCATTTCAACTCTCATTGTTCACAAATTGAAAAAATTCAAAATAAATTTTTACGTTTTATTAATTTCAAAATAGGTATTCCTATTATTGAAATCAATTATGTCAATTTACGCAGTAAACTTAACTTACCGAAATTATCTGAAAGGCGAAAAATATTTGATCTCCTTTTATTACATAAATTTGATCATTCAAGGTTGGACTGCCCTGACGCTATAAACTTGTTATCCTTACATATACCTCCAAAATATACTAGACGAAATATTTTATTTTACAACAATAACTTCGCTACGAATTCTGTGATGGAAAGAATACACAGGTTGGGCAATGAACTAACTGATGTCGCTGACATTTTTAATTTAAATTTCGATACATTTAAAGCCACATTAGTCCACCACTTTTTAGATGTAAATAATGAATGAGAAATCATTTTATTTTATTTCGATTTTCTTTTGTTTGTTTTTTCTTTATTGGTTTTATTCTAAAAGCATACTAATGTGTAATGTGTTTTGTGTAATGTGTTTTGATTATTTTTAATGTTTTTGTTGCTCGTAGGTATATGAATTGTTATAACTACGAGTTCTCTAAAGTCATTCATGTGGAATTAGCATTAGATGTATTCCTATTTTTTTTTACTTTGATTTTATGCTTTATTTGTATATTTTGTAATCTTTTTTATTTATGTTATACTGTTGTTATAAATGAAATTTCTATTTGATATGTAAAAGCCCATTAGGGTGTCATAAAATAAATAAATAAAAAAAAATAATTTAATTACTAGTGTGATACAATTTCTGGTTGGTTTCAACTGTCTAGATTGCCAATCCGACATTTTTACCCACATTTCTTTGTTTCCATTAAAACACACAAATGTTCAAGTTGCTATCATGATGACCGTTTTTGATTTTTAAAAGGGTTCCTTTTATATACCTTAACTTAGAAGCGCATTTTTTACTTATTTTGTTCTACGCCGATTCGGGCCAAAATTACGAATAAAACATGGTGGTCAGTAGAAATGTGGCCTCGACGGCAGCTGTTAATCAATAATTGGCAAAAAATCATTCTAAAGCTGATTGAATTTCTCTTTGCTTTCATTTCCTTAATTGATTCGTGTAATTCTTTTTATATCACCTAATGATGTCTTTTTGAGAATCAAAAAGTTTCCTTTCCATCCACAGTCAACAAGTAAAATTTTGAGTGATTGTACTATTTGTCTCGTTAGTGTTGAGACCAGCCACCCTAAGGAAATCCCGAGTAACTTCCATCTCTCTCCCGAAGGAATATCTCCCTGACCTCCTCACCCTCAATAACATCCACCCCTTTATTCATTAATCTTTAAGACCCCACAATTAACAAGGCACCTAATCAGTATTAATTGTATTTAACAAGATTACAAAATTCTCTCAAAAATGTTTCAAGACTTATTTTACATTTTATCTCCCTTCTCGGCTAATTCCTGCTGTCGTCGTTTTTAGCAGATTTTCCTCCCTTAGCTTAAGTTTATTATCTTCAGGGTGTATTTATGTATAAGACACTTCTTTTCGCTTATTCTAGCAGTCATTAGACACAGAGATGCTGTCTCGTATTGTAGTGACCTTTTGCCAAGATCTTTCTGAAAAGCATTTTGTTATATTATCATAATTCTGTCGCAAAAACAAACTTTACGTGAATGGAATCAATTACAAATTCTTTGAATCTTTCGTTGATTACACATTATTTTGTATTATCTCTTTTGCTCTGTTTAATCCTAATTGTTGTTTGTCATTTAAACCAAATTTCGAGTTTTAAATTTTCTCATGTACATCGTTGTACGTCCCTTAATGTCATAGTGAGAAATATGTCTTAAAGTGACTTATCCCAGCTCAAAAAGAAGAAGATGGAGCGATATGTAATTATGAATGGTGGAGAGAGCGCGCTAATATTTGAAACGATGAAATTGGAGCGAAAATTGTGAAAATATTTAATAAAACACGACTCGTTTAAAATAGAGCAAGAATCTACAACAGCATTTAAAGAAACAACGTGAATTTTTTCATACATATAACTTGTGAAATAACTGAAACAAACATGTTTATAATAATTTTCCTGGAATAACTGAATAACTAAAACAAACGTGTTTATAATAAGACCTGAACAAACCTCACCCCATAATCCCGGGCACCCCTGCTAAGTCCCTAAACGTAGCAAACCACTTGGGGTGACTTATGGAAGGGGTGCTGGTTATCCAATAAATTGTTCCCGGGTGGAGGTACCCATTCCCGCCTCCCTAATTGTAAACTTGTTACTGAAAGAATCTTCCATTCTGGAAAGAATGGCATTTACTTTACTTGTTTAACTTGGATTTTAACCCTCTACTCTCTGCTAAAGAACTTAACGATCTAATATATGTCTGATTTGATAATTAAATAAGTCCAGACAATAATCTTGACAGACATGATATTATTAAGATCTCCTTGTGATATGAATAAGAAAACCTGTATCGCTCCTATATAATTTGATACCCATGCAGCATATTCTCGTTTCGACCACATTCAAGTTTATTTTAAATCTTTCCCTTGTCACCTTCTGCCTATCTGCCCCTGAAGGACTTATAACTGCTGACTGCCTCTCTGTGGATCAATTATATTAATATCACATCAGTACCGGCACCAAACATGATTTTATTATTATTTTCTTTTTTGCAATCTTAATCGAGTTCTTTAACTTGTACTCTTCAGTGGTTGTACCTACGCCACGAAATCCGTGACCGGAAAAGTAGCCTGTTATTTGAAACTGACAATCAAATATTATTATATACAAAATGCATTTCCGATTATAATGACGGAATCATTTTTTTACCAAGAGGAATAATTGACGGCCTCCATGTTCAAGGGATAAGGCTGTCGACTAAGAATCAGAGGACCGCGGTTTAAATCTCAGCGTGCGCAAAATAAATTATTTGATTAGTTCATGTTATATCACAATCAATTAATTAAAAATAATATATAGTATATTTGCGGTTCGTTCAAGGGAGGAATATGCTCTAATTATCGCCCTGTTGTAACTAAACCATTCAGAATTGAAACGTTGCTTGAAATGGCTTTAGCCGTGTTTGGTAACCAGATCTCAATAGGCAGCTACTTTCCTACCTTCCTCTTCTTTATCTCCCTCTCCTCCCACTATCTTCAGCCTCACACCGCCCATCGGATTCAGATTTGAAACGTTGCTTGAAATGGCTCTAGCCGTTTTTGTTGACCAGATCTGAATAGCCAGGTACTTCCCCATCTTCTTCTTTTCCATCTTCTTCTCCTTCCCACCATCTTCAGCTTCACAACATACTACCCCAATTGGGGATGCCATATACTTACAAGCTCCAAACGGAAGCAGTTGCAACACTAGTGCCGTATTCCAGGGGAGGAGAAGGAGATGAGAAATAAGAAGGTGAGATATAGCTGGCTATTCAGACCTGTTCAACAAATACATAAAACCATTTCAAGCAACATTTCAATTCTGAATGACGGTCTTACATTGTGATATTGAGATTATCTTCCACTCTGGAACGTGCCGCAAATATACCTTATAGTACTTTAAATGAGTAAATTTACAATAACACAAATCAATCAAATTAAATTTGCTTGTGCACGCCCAAATTTGAACCCGCGACCTTTGGATTTCTAGACGAAAGCCTTACTCGACCACGTGCGAATGTACATATTATTTGATTGCATATATTTTAATAGTATCAGTACAATTCTATCGCTCTTAATTGGAGCACTAAAATTATATTAATTTTCATATAAATCGAATCTTGTTGAAACTTTATATGCTCGGAAAATATCATATATCATATACTGGCGTACGGAAACCTCTGTTACAAGTTAATCACAAACCATCACACGATTCAGAAGAACTGTATTTTAAATGTTTATTCGGTTTCCAAAGAAAATTCTCATATTAACTAGAATTAACCAACTGACTTTCCCCATGAAGTGGCAGGTGCCTCGCGAGGGTGGGTTTCTTCATTTACCGAGAATGCTAAATGCAATGCTAATTGTAAAAGTAAACGGTCAAATGCATATAAATTTTAAAAAAATTTAAAATTTCGATCGTTTACTTTTACAATTAGCATTGCATTTAGCATTCTCGGTAAATGAAGAAACCCACCCTAAAACACGCATTAACTGAAAGGAATTTAATTTTTCAACTATTTTCAGCTGTGCTTTGATAATTTGATAATAAAAACGGGATAATACTCCTAGTTGGGCAGTCAAAATTTGATAAATTATGTATATAAATGTATATTACTGTGCTAAATAAACAAATTTAAAAAAATAAAAAATAAATAAAATAAAAAATTTAAGTGAATACTTTAAGGGTGAGTGGATTTCGCATTATTATATAAGAAAAGAGAGCCTAAGAAATGAGAAACATGTTACATTTGCATACCGGGGAAGCATTCAGGATAGACTTCGGAAGTGTCATAAGTTCATGCAAGTCATAACAAAGGGATTATAATAAATGTGGTGTAAGATGGAGGGATTGTGAGTATTATTTAATAAATGAAGTGGTTGTCTTGAGTAAGGGAAGGAATGGTTCACAAGTTTCATCTCCATAATGGATTTGTATTTGTGGTGTACTAGAATATTCACTGATTAGGATTCCAGTTTGTGACTAGCAGTTTTCAATGAAAACTTGATTCATCGAGATTATTAATTTGTTTATCTCTCGATAGGCCAAGATGTTGAACATACATACATACGTTACATTATGACTTTCACCCATAACAGAATACAAAAGGATTATGCATATTCCATTAATAATGTTCGATTAAATGCAGTTACCACTATCAGATATTTAGGAATCACTCTTGATTCAAAATTTAAATTGTATGTACACGTCAGTGATATCACGAGTAAATCCTTGAAAATGTTGGATTTATACATAGAATATCGAAACCATTTAAAAAATCCCAATACATTATAACTCTATACAACTCATTGGTCAGAAGCAAATTGGAATATGGTAGTGTTATCTGGAACCCACACTACTTAAAATATTCAAAAACTATTGAATCTGTGCAAAAAAAAATTCTGAGATTGTTATCATTTAAACTTGGACTAAATGCCTTACTCCAATCTTACGAGGAACGACTCCAATATTTTAAGTTTACAACTCTGGAAAAAAGGATAAAAGTTACTAACTTAATGAGTCTATACAAAATCATTCATGATAAGTTTGAAACAACTCATTGTCTGAGCAATATTCTTATTAAGGTCCCCAATAGACGAATTTAAGGAGTCAGAATATATTTCATCTTGAATTACGTATTTAAAAACAATATTGCATACTTCAATCCACGTCTCGAATGTGTCGTCTGTATAATTCCATTGAATGTACCTAACCATATAGACATCAATGCAAATAGTCTCGCTTACTAAAGCAAATTAATAATAGACTAACCTAACAAGTAATTGAGAATTGAAAATACTTATATATGATCTTGAACTTGAATGTGAATGGCTGTTTCTTACTCTATTTGTACTTTACTTTTTTTGTTTTTTATCGTATATCGATCTTTTTTATCTTTGTTATCTCTATATTTTATCATCACTATTTTTGTTATCTCTTTTTATACCTTTGATTATATTTTGCTATTTCTAATTTCTGTTAACTTCTATGTACACATAGCGAAAAACAACTATTAAACTGTGCATTCTGTGAACATTTTTAAGTGCACTATTAACATCTACGCTTTTTACAATGCTAATCTAATTACTTTTTTATGTTAATACTCTGTAAATGATCCTAAACAACAAATAAATAAATAAATATCTCCCGCTTATAAAGTTGGTGGTAGGAGTTTTTTTAATATTGCCCGATTTTTTGTAGCGATTGACTTTCTTAAAAAAACATAGAATAAGATTTGCTGCCTTGCATGGTTAACCACCGGAGCGACTAAAATTCAAAATAGGGATTGCTTTAATTTTTCTGCGATTGAAAGCGGTCCAAAAAAGGACCACATTTTTTTGGAGACCAAAGTAAACTATTTTGTAATATTTTTTTATAAATCCTATGAATATGTGACAATCGACAAATTAGCAGAATTCATCGGCTATGCAGAATAATCAGTTTTTGTCTCCATATTAAAATTCAGAGGAATGATTTTTTTAATGTTAGCGGAAAATATTCAGAAAAATCAGGAGCAGTCGGAGGAATTTTTTTTAAATCGCGCTGTCGCTTGAATGGTTAAGGACACAAAACTGTGACATAAAATATTTTCGTGCATTAAAACTTTTATTAAATTTAAAACAAAACAGATATTTAGAAAAGTTAAAGTCACCAAACGTAGCACACCACTTGGTCCGATCTACGGCAGAGGTGTGGTTGTCCATTAATTGGACTCCCAGATAGAAGAATAGAGTCAATATTGTTTATTCAGCGATCCACTTGAGCACAACAGCCCTGACTGTCTTCCTGGCAGCAGTGAGCCCTGAAGGGTCGGTGTGGTCGGTGGACTGCAGGTCCTGGCAGTGAGAAGTTCCGTTGATGAGGATGGCGAGGAAGCTGTCGGACAGGTCCTTCACGATGCCCAGCCTGTGCCACGGGTCGATGGTGCCGTGCACTGAGATCACCTTGGTGGTGTTCGGCGTCAGGCCTTCGAACACTTGGTTAGTCCTCTTGACTCCGGCGTTCACCAGATCAGCGTCGAAACTGAAAATAATTTATTTTTTTAGAATAAAAACGGTTAATATTAGGTCCTTACATATGAAATTGGCGTTTAAGCGTACTGGTAACTTTGATCTCAAATATCTTTTCTTTGATTAGGAATTCCAAATTCAAATTTATACAGCTATTTACTCATGTATTTGTATTTCAAAAATTATAATTCATTTGTTTTTTCCTTAATTGTTTTTTTCTTTGTGTCACTTAGTTTACTGCAAAGGTGTGCTGCAGAAATAGCTCCAATTTTGACGAAGCTTTTTAAACGGTCCCTGAAGACTGGCTCTGTGCCCTCTGGTTGGAAAAAAGTGGTTATCCATATCCATCCTATTCCAAAGAAGGGGGACCGCTCCAACCCGGCCAACTACCGCCCCATAGCAATCACATCAGTTCTGTCTAAGGTGATGGAACGTGTGATCAACGACAAACTGCTCACATACCTCGAGGAGAACAAAATTATTAACGACCGTCAATACGGATTCCGGCTGAACCGCTCGTGTGGTGATCGCATGTTTGGGGGCGATGCCTGGAACGTTTCGGTGAGACCCAAACGGTTGCACTGGACATCTCCAAGGCCTTTGATCGAGTTTGGCACCGAGGACTTGTCAACAATCTGCATTCTTACGGACTTCCCGCATCCTTGTGTACGTGGATTGCCGACTTCTTGAGGGAGAGGTCAATTCAGACGGTAGTCGATGGTTTCACCTCTTCCTCACACTCAATAAATGCTGGCGTCCTACAGGGATCGGTCTTGTCTCCGACTTTTGTTGCACATCAACGACCTTTTGTCATGTGCACCAAGTTTACAAGTTTACAAGAGTGCACAAATCTTATCTTGAGTTTGAAGTGATAAAACTAGTGACTTTCAAAACATTTGGATGCCACAACAGTTCATAAACAATCTTCTTAATCATCTGTTTATAAAAAAACTCAATTTTGACTAACCAGTTAAAACAAGTGAACCAATTTAACAACATATATTTAAAAGAATAGCTACATTAAATTATAAACAACAACATGAAGCCGTGCACGCGAAATGCAGCCCGCAGTGGGTCTCCAGCTGCAACTCCTGCGGCGTCGTCGCAGATGTTACCAGCTGGTTCTCTGGCCGAGATAATGGAGAAGCTTAATAAAATTGATGTCGAGCTCACTCGCATTAAGCCAATGTGGGGTGAGATATCTGACATAAAGAAAAGCCTCGAGTTCGCACTAGCAGCCATGTCCGATACGGAAAAGAGGGTGGAGGCGGTTGAGAAGAGACTGGAGACTGTCGACCAGATAGTTTCGGAGGTGGCATCTATAAAGAAGAGCATGGATATCTTCAGGTTCGAACTCGACGAGCGGGATCAGCTCTCCCGTATGAAAAACCTTGAAATTAAGAACGTACCATTAACGAAAGGAGAGAACTTACTCTGCATAGCCCAGAAAATAGGCGAGCAGATTGGTTTCGCACTACAGCCAGAAGATGTAGACATCGTGACGCGAGTGGCTACTAAGACGACCCAGGTTAAGCCGATCATCATCCGATTTGCAAGCAGACGGAGGAAAGAAGAATTTCTTGCCTTATCCAAAAAGGCCAGAAAGATAAGCACCACTGACCTAAAATATTCTGGACCAGAATCTACAATTTTTGTCAACAACCACCTAACCATAAATAATAAGATTCTGCTTTCGAAGGTTAAAACCAAAGCACGGGAAGCAGGTTTTAAATTTGTTTGGGTTAAGGACTGCAAGATCTTGGTGAGAAAAAATGAAAATTCACCAGCTTTTTTAGTCAGGAGGGAAGAAGACATCCAGAAAATAACATAAGAAAATACCTACTGCTCATCCGATTATTATTGCATACTCCTCCCTCTCCCTCCACACGCTGTCCTAACCTGCATCTCATATTGCCATTGAATTACCATTATATTTATCATATTCGCACAATCTTACCTTATATTTTTTTTCTTATTATGTTCTCAACTTCTGTCAACTGCGAGATATTCTCTCTTTTTGTGCTCAACCATTATAATGTACTTGTCATATTTCAAGTATCTATACATATTACACCTCACATTGTATCAACACATTCTCTGCATATTTTTGTTATTGACACTAAACTGAAAAAGAGTCCCTGCCTCTAAGTGTTTTTTATCAGAACGTACGTGGACTGAGAACAAAAACTGATACATTTCTTCGCAGTGTTACGAGCGGTGATTATGACGTGATTGGCATAACAGAGACCTGGCTTACAGATTCTATTTCAGAAGGGGAGCTTTTCGACTCAAGATACAATGTATTCCGACGCGACAGAAGTATCCAAGGTGTAACAATGGGTGGTGGGGTGCTCTTGGCTGTCAAAAAGGAACTCAATTCAATTTGTAATAACTCTTGGTGTTCTACAGATGAAGACATTTGGGTGACTCTTCGCATCCCACGTGCAAATGGATTTACTTGCGTTCATCTTTGTTGTATTTACCTGTCCAAAAGCTTCAACTTCAATGCTCGAATCTCCACCTTTTCGAATGATCTAGGTATTAAGCTTTTGAATCAACCTGACGACAAATTTCTTATCATGGGAGACTTTAACCTTTCCGATATTACCTGGACTCTTCCTGTGGGTGAGGTAAACATGATTCCTTGCAACTATACCTCTACAATAAGCGCAACATTTATCGACAATATTAATTACTGTAACTTCCACCAATATAATGGTGTTCAAAATACGTTAGGAAGAATTCTTGATCTCGTTCTCTGTAATTTCTCGGTACGCGTTGCTCCCGCGAACGATCCGTTGGTTCCTGAGGATATTCACCACAAATCCATCATTATCACTGCTGAGTTCGTTGAACCACCGGTCGTAAAGGAAAAATCAATTCAAAGGCCCTCATTCCACAAAGCTAATTATGATGACATAAGAGACAGCCTGGCACAAGTAGATTGGAACGTACTTAACTTAACCGATTCCGTCAATCCTGCAGTATCACATTTTTACAATATTATTAATAATTTGATCTCGGATAAGGTTCCATTGAGGCGTACTGGTAAACATTCCTACCCCCCGTGGTATAGCTCATCATTAATAAAACTTATTCGCGAAAAGCAGAAATCTCACAGATTATATATAACTTATAAGAACCCTTCCGATTACATTACTTTTTCAAGACTACGCACCAGACAGAAAAAAATGGCAAAGAAGTGTCACGAAGACTTTATTAATAATGCTGAAGAGAATATCGCCAAAGATCCCAGAGCATTCTGGTCATATGTTAAATCAAAAAAACTATCAGCATCTATTCCTAGCGTTTTAAATCTTAAGGATTTAACAGCCGAGGGGGGACAGGGAGTCTGTGACTTATTTGCTGAATATTTCCATTCCGTCTACGAACCGGCTCACCCTCTGGGGACTTCCTGCAATGACTCCGTAGTTAAGCAGGTCTGTGCGATAGGGTCAGTTTTTGTCGATGCTGACCTTGTATCTAAATATTTAAAACGGCTTGATTCCAACAAGGGAGCTGGGCCAGATGGTATCCCACCACTGTTCATTACCGAGTGCGCAAATCATTTGTCACTTCCGCTATCTATACTGTTTAATATATCGCTTAAGACTGGTACATTTCCTGATATATGGAAAAGAGCCTACATCACGCCAATTCATAAATCGGGAAATAAGTGTGAAGCAGATAATTATAGACCCATTTCCAAGCTCTGCATTTTTTCAAAAGTGTTCGAAAACATAGTCTATGACCAGTTATTCCCTGTGGTAAAGAATTCGATCAATGAATTTCAGCATGGATTCTTTGCAGGTCGCTCTGTTGCTACAAATCTTATAACATTTATAAATTTCTTGTCTGCCTCTATGGATAAACGTGTGCAAGTTGATACAATCTACACCGACTATAGCAAAGCCTTTGATAAGATCAACCACAGCGTCCTGCTTAGAAAACTTGCTAATCATGGTATTCATGGAGATCTCCTTCGTTGGTTATCTTCATACATAACAAACAGGTCCCAGGCTGTGACAGTGGGTGGATTTTCCTCCATCTGGAAAATTATCACTTCCGGTGTGCCTCAGGGGTCCATTTTGGGTCCTTTGCTTTTCTCTATCTATATAAATGATATTACGACATGTTTTCACAACGCTCAAATTTTACTATTTGCCGACGATATGAAGATATACCTTCCTATAAGCTCTCCAGACTGTTCTGTGCGTTTACAAGAAGATCTGGACCGACTGACGGATTACTGTCTCAGAAATAAGCTTTTTATCAATATTTCTAAATGTTGCAAAGTCACATTCACACGTAACCGAGTGAAAATACTGCATGATTACTCCATTTCTGGATTGCTGTTAACAAATAAAGATTATATACGTGACCTCGGGATTCTTTTGGACTCTAAACTTACCTTTGAAAAACACGTTGATAACATTGTCACCAAAGCAACAAAGAGTCTAGGCTTTGTACTAAGAACATGCAAATTTTTCAAAAACACCAAGACTTATCTGATTCTCTACAATTCACATGTTCGTCCTCACCTAGAATACTGTTCACAGGTTTGGAACCCGCGCTATATTGTTTATGTTAACAGGTTAAAAAGAGTTCAGGAGCGATTTCTCAAATTCCTCAATTTTAAATCATTCAATGTATACAATTCTTACGATGAAATCGAGAACCATTTTCAAATCATGAAACTGCTCAACAGGAGGCTTGTCGCTGATCAGATGCTCCTGTACAAAATTATTAACTCGAAAGTTGACTGCCCGGAATTGCTAAATAAAATTAATTTCCACGCGCCGACTCGATATAGCAGACATAATACCCTTTTCTACATTGATAGATGCAACACAAATTCCAACCAAAATGAATTTATGCAAAGGACATGTAACTACTATAACATTAAATTTGCACGTTTAGAAACATTTGCTGACATATTCACTGCTAGTTACTTTCGCTACAGAATTTCATTGTATAACATACTACGTGCGAATAATACATAACACATATTCATGATGATTAAATTAATTGTACCTAATTTTTTTTTAAATTACCTGCGTGGCAACTTTCCCTTATCCCTGTCCTCCCCTTACCTGTCCCAATCCGAATACCTGTTTTGCACCCTATTTTCTTTACATTTATAATAGCATTTATTTTATTGTTGTGTTTTTATATTTAGGTTTATCACTTGTTGAATCTACACCTGTATTATATATATATTTTTATTTTTTTATTGCTGCTTTGTCCTGTTTTTTATTCTTTTCTTAAATATTCTAGTTTACATTCAGTTACTTTTATGTTTCTAAATACCTATCTGTGAACATTAATAATTGGTCTGTTTTTTGTTATCTTCTTATGTATATTATGTTATTAAGACTGTTTATGTTCCTTAAATAAATAAATAAATAAATAAATTCATTGTTACGCGGATGACAGTACAGTTCATGATAGCTTTATGTTTGACAAGCCCCCAAAGGGCTCACAAACTCCAACAGCTCGTAAGGCTTTGAAGCAAAGAATGGACGGTTACCTCGAGAGTGTTTTCTCTTGGCGTAAAAATAATCTCGTTGAATTTAATGTTTCAAAGACCCAATCTTGTCTGATTACGTCTAAAAGGGATCGAAATGAAAATCTAGTCTCTTTCAAGCGAAGCAATCTTCCGAACAGGCCCTCCATTGATATGCTTGGTGTAACCCTAAGTAACCAGCTCAGGTATGGGGGCTCCATCGAAGCCAGAGTAAAGTTAGCCTCCCAAAAACTGGGCGTACTGTACAGGGCCCGTAGATACTTTAATAGTACACAACTGCTAACCCTGTACAAATCGCAAGTGCGCCCCACGGTTGAATTTGGCAGCCACCTCTGGTCTGGAGCTCCAAAATACCTGAAAAATACCCTCGACTCTGTGCAGAAACGGGCGGTCCGTTTGATAGATTCTCCCATCTGAACAGACGGATTGCAATCTTTAGAGCACAGGCGTCGGGTGGGAATGCTATCCTTGTTCTACCGGTATTACAATGGAAGATGCTCCGAGGAACTATCATCATTGATCCCTTCGGCACCGGTGCATAGTCGGGACACACGCCAAACGCGTGCCCAACAATTGTACACAGTTGTCATTTGTCATATGAGAACGGGTCGTTTCTTCGACTCGTTCTTGTGTTCAACAGCTCGGCTGTGGAATGATTTGCCGGCCTCTGTGTTTCCTCCTTCCTACAACATGGGTCTCTTCAAGACCAATGTTCATTCCTTCCTTTCCTCAAAAAGACCCTCCACACAACATCCCAGATGACATAGGCCCTGAGGGAAACTATTTTCCTCAGGGCCTCCTGTGTGGAGTTAATGTAAAAAAAAATGGAAAACTTGAAATATCGCGTTATTTACGAGTACGAGTTCCACCGTGACACCAGTGGTGCAGAAACGGCTCGAAGGATTAATGATGTGTATGGCGACGGTGCCGCAAAAGAAAACAAAGCGCGTTTTTGCTTCCAACGATTTCGTTCTGGAAATTTTGACCTGTAGAGCAAGCCCCGTGGACGCCGGAGACCAAAGTTGATAATGAAGAATTGAAGGCAATTGTGGAAGCGGATCCATCGCAAACCACGTCCGAGTTAGCTGCAGGCTGCGGTGTTAGAAATAAAACTGTTTTAATCCACTTGAAAGTAAATTGGCAAGGTGAAAAAGCTTGAAAGATTGGTACCTCACGAATTCAGTGACGCAAATCAACAAACGCGCGTTGACTGCTGCGTTGCACTACTCAACCGGCACAATAATGAAGGGATTTTAAATCGAATCATTGCCTGTGATGAAAAGCGGATCCTGTACGATAATCGCAAGTGCTTATCGCAATGGCTGAACCCTACCGAACCAGCCAAACCATGCCCCAAGCGAAAATTGACTCCAAGTTTTCCATTTTATAAACTAAGTGACGCAAAGAAAAAAAAACAATTAAGGAAAAAACAAATGAATTATAATTTTCGAAACACAAATACATGAGTAAATAGCTGTATAAATTTAAATTTGGAATTCTTAACCAAAGTTAAGATATTTGAGATCAAAGTTGCCAGTACGGCAAAACGCCAATTTCATATGTTAGGATCTAATAAATCAATTTAGGCATCTTCAAAATTGAAACTCAGAATCACATAAATAAGTCGCCTCAAATTAGTCTAACCACAGTTGAAAATGATCTTGTAAGCCGAAACAGCTGTCAGAATAATAAAAAAACGGAAATACTTGCAGTACTTACTTGCAGAAATTTTTTAATTAAATTTCAAAAATAAATAAATGAGTTCTACGAATTAAATACAAAAACAATAATGTTTTAAAGCAGCTGAACAGAAAATAATTAGATGTGTCAGGTAATGGCAAAACTTATTTTTAAAAATTAACTACACAAAAGTGGCCCAAAGGAAAATAATTTCCATCAGGGCCTATGTCAACTTTGGGGGTGCTTTGTGGAGGGTCTTTTTAAGGAAAGGAAGGACAGATAGTTCTGCGATGGAAAAAAGTATGTGGCGTGGGTAGGAATCTGGGGTTCGGAATGTCCAGACTACCTGTCGCCAAGATCTAGACTAGACAAACCTCACACCATGAACCCGGGCACTCCTGCTAAGTCACCAACGTAGCGAACCACTTGGGGTGACCTATGGCAGAGATGTTGGTTATCGAATAAATGGTTCCCGGGGCGGGGATATCTATTCCCGCCTCCCCAATTGTATAATCATGTAAGAATATTGGTAAAGCAAGGAGTGTATCCCTAGATAAGATTACGTCACATGCCTTCCTGTCCCCTGCCCTCCAGACTGTGTCAATAGTGATGACAGGTTCATGTCAATAGTCTAATTGTGTTTACCTTTTTCCGAAAAGGTCGGGGCACATGTGATTCACGAAATAAGACAGGGGGTGGTTGTCTCCGAAGGGCTGGTTCCGAGAGGTTGTGGTCTGGTAATACCCGAACTCGGTGCAGGTCTGGTAGAGCCACAAGCGCGCTGTAAAACCAAACACACATCATTAAACGGTTCCACGACAACGACAATTCAACACTCTTTTTAACCTTTGACTGGTGACATGGTTTTTGTGTAACGTAACTGGTGACGTATGGCCTGAGAGGCCGCTGCTGTATCTGGTCTATAGCATAGAAATTGGTAATGTAGCTTACAGCAGTCTTTAAGAGGGCATTACCAGAGAAAGCCGGAAATACGTCATTTTCAAAAAAGTTTTTAGACGTATTGACTCTTTTCCACAAAAAATTATAAATGGATTTCGAAAGATTGTTCTTTTATCTAGTGAAGTTATGTAATAAATTTTTAGATTTTTTTAAAATTTTTAGTATAATAAGGTTATTCCATAGGTCGTTGGCAGATTTGTTAAATTTTCAAAAAAGTTTTTGTATTATACCACACCCATTTCAAATAATGTAATCATGCAGTAAAATAAATCAATACATTATCTAGCAGAGTTATGTATTAGAATTTTAATTTTAGTTTCAATAAAATCATTAAAAAATATGTACGTACATGTGTTTCTTGACGAAAATTGGTCCATTTGTGTATTTATTTGCGCACTTACAAACTAATATATTTCAGATTTTTTTAACATTCTTATTAAATTTAGACATTATTGAAAAATGATAAATACTTATAATCAAAAAATTACTACAAAAAGTACACTATTTTAATAGTTTTATCATCACGCCTTTCAGCATTTTTGGATGAAGGTATAAATTAAAGCTAATTTGGATTGAAATAAATTCGATATTGAGTTATAATTTAAAAAAGCTGGTACGGAGAATAATTAATCTTTCTCATTGTAACTGCCCTGCACGATCGGAAGAACAACTTTCGACGAAATGTGGATTTTCGTCCGCTGGCTGGTTAAACGCTCTTAAAGAAAGATTAATAACGCATAAAACGATAAAATAAAAGTAATCAATAAACTCTAAATGTAATTTTAATGAAGAACTTGTTATTACAATGTATGTAGTGACTAAAATCAAAAAACTAGAGACGAGATCAGTAATCACAAAAAAAAAATCAACATATTATAACAAAAATACAAATTTTTCTTGTAGTTAAGATACTAATCAATAAATTTTTAAAAAATAATGCTCTGATCACTGTATCATTTTACAAAACTGACAACGGTAAAACTTTGGTTATTTTTATTGGCAGTCAAGGCATAATTGTTCAAACAAGCCCTACATGTTTTTTACACAAATTATATTGGTAATTAGATTTGCGATTTAACTTAGGCCAACTAGTCTGTTTTTGGCTTGCCATTGGAGTTTTGTGGTTCAGGTGGCAAATCAGAACCCAAAATACGCGCTAAGTTGGCTCGTATATCGCGTGGATTGTGAGTATTACAAACTCTGCGCTGCATGTTTTGTAAAACCGCATTTCTGGCCAATATTTTTTATGAATTTTCCTCTATCAATAGCATTGGCACACCCTACGCCTCTTTTTTGGAGGTGCGGAAATATTAATTGCAAGTAATAACTGTAAAAATACCGAAAAATAATATACGAAAATTACTTTAAAAAGTTACGTAAATGGTAACTTACTGATTTGGGACTGTACGATGCAACTATCCTTCTCTACGGTGTGGACATAACTAAAGTTGAAGCTACTCAGGCATTGGAACAAAGCAAGCGCGGGGAAGGAGGTTAAATGAAGTTTCACTGACGCTGCTCAAAGGTTAAAAGTAGTGTAAAATCATTAACATCTGAGACTATTTGTTTCACTTTTTGGAACGATTCATACGGGTCTCATAGAAATCATTGTGTCTCCCTTACTATTATCGTGAGAAATATGATATACACGATGTTAGAAAGAGAAAATACCACGCTTCGTATTTCAATAAAAAAATAACCACAAAATAAATCTAACGTACACGTTTATGAAACCAAAATTTCGGATCGAAATTTTGAAAATAAATATGAAGAGCTTGAGATGTTACTTCAAGATTTTTCAAATTACATAAATAACGAACTAAACGATAAAAAACAAATATTAGTTTCGTTTATAGACAATTCGAAAGCATTTGATAGTATAGATCCAACAAAATTGCTTAAAGTTTTAGAGGCGATAGGGGTGCAAGGACGTTTTCTTAAACTTTTGAAGAACTTCCATAGTGATCATAAAATTCAGGTCAAAATAAATGAAAAATTGAGTAAAGTGGGAACATTATCTACTGGTGTGCCGCAGGGCACTATCCTAGGCCCAACACTATATATATATATATTGTATTTGTCTCTCTTAATAAAGTATTTTCTTTTAGCAATCACTATGTATATGCTGATGGCACATCACTTGTCATCTCACATAGAGATCGGCTCACGGCAATGAATATGCTACAGCAGGATTTCATGGCATTACTAAAATGGTCTTACGGCTCTGGCTTAGTTATAAATGCACAAAAAGCAAAACTAATGCACATAAGATCGCATCATGCCCGATATTCAAAGGCAGAGAGATGGAGCCACTTCCGTCAGCAACTCGCAAACGGACTTGCCCCTGGCTAGCATAGATACCACGTTTAAGTGAAACAAAATAATCGTGACAAGTAGTTAATGTCCAAGAAATACAAAAAAAAATCTACTAACCTGAGAAATGGGAAGTATTCTGGTAGTTTTCAGTGAATTCTTTATATGAAGAGGATAAACAATCCGGAAAGGCCTGTCTCCTAACGTGCTCTCCGAGACGCTCCACGGGGGTGCTGTGGGTTTTGTCCACCAGCAATCTGCACACGGACGCGATCTGGCCTTGTTGCGCGTACTGTACCAAGCCGGAGAAAGCGTCGAAGATGATGCCGAAGAAGGTTTGCACGTCGAGGGCCTTGGAAATGTTGACTGGTTCGCATAATCTAAACAAATCACGCATTTGTTTATTTCGGTTCTTTGTTTTTTGTTTTACATTAGCTCCACACAGGGTCAGTGAATCTAGGAATGATGGACTTATGAATCAATTTTTGTGATTTTAGAGGGAACTTTTGCAATTTTAATGAGTTAAAGATGCTTGTCAAAAAAAATGTTTAGCCTTATTAATTATAGAAACGTAATAATAGTAAATGATAAAAACGTTTATTCTTTAATAGATTTTTTACAATATTACACATTTTTTAAATTTATCATTGATTCTATTGACAAAAACTCAGCTACAATTCAGGATTTCTCCAGGAATGCAATTAGTTTTCAGCAGTACCTGCAAATGTGATGTAATACCTGATACATAATTAAAACTATTAAAAAAATAAACTTTATGGGCGTAAATTAAACTTATAAATGACCGATATACGTTGGATTGTAATTTTGTCAAATATAAATTAAAATTTCTACCCAAAAAAGCCGTGTTAAAGATTTTTTTAATTTATTTACTTTTTAATTAAATGAAGGCAATATAAGCGAAACAAAACCAAAAATATGGAAACGGAAATTAAAAAAATATATATTTGCACCTCTGAGACACGAACCCAGAACCTTTCGCTTTCCGGGCAAATGCGCTAACCACTGCTGCAAATTTTTCATTAGCTTGGCAAAGTAATTAGTTATTTTTAATTAATAATTAAAACCGTTATAATTAATTCTTGAATGGCTTACATTTTATAATTTAAAACGTAAATAAACAAAGTAGCACGTATTTGTACAAAACATTTGTTAGATTAAAAAGGAATGATACAAATAATTTGGCCTCAAATCCAAAATTAAATTTAGTTCAAAAGAGCCGCGCAGCATTACGCTTTAATATTATTGAGATGAGCGAATTTATTCGCAGTAGTAAAAACAAGGTTCTATCAGAAACAGCAATAGAGAGCTCGTTATAATATGGACTTAGAAGTCAGTATATCACAGCAGTTACGTATTAGATAGAACCTTACTGTTCGAATGGAATGAGAAGATAAAACTTTAAAAAAGGAAAAGATGTGTTTGGCGATGAAATAATGTTAATGATTACCCAAAGAGTTTAGATACTTCGATTGTTCCGTTTTTAGTGAGTAACATGTCTTGTGCCTTGACAACACCTTCCCTGATGCTATCGAGGCATTTCTGTCCTCCCTCTGTCAGGATAGCGTCGTTGACATTTTCCAAGTATTCTGAAATAATTGAGGATATTATTATATGCAATGAGTGAGTTTGGAATACCATGTAAGCTGATCAATCTGGTGAAACTAACTATGTCCCCTGTAACGTATAGGAAGGAGCCCTTTAAAGTGCTCCACGGGGTGAGACAAGATGGATTATTCAACATAGCCTTAGAAAAAATTATTCGCGACTCTGCCATTGAGATAAGAGCAACTATATTTGACAACTTGTAACGGATTGATTCCATCACAGATCATCCAACCCCGATATCGTTCAAAAATACAAATAGCGGAGTTTGCGACATGTGGTCCCTCGTAGCAACCACTGATGGAAGGAGACCATTTGTTCCTGACTTCAGTACGAAGAAGCAAAGCAAAAATACTAATAGCGGAGTTTGCGACATGTGGTCCCTCGTAGCAACCACTGATGGAAGGAGACCATTTGTTCCTGACTTCAGTACGAAGAAGCAAAGCCAAGGGAAAGGAGAAAGGACGCTGCGACGACTCTCAAAACCATTCACACTATGGCGCTTTGGAAAATTGTTATCGTCCTATCAGAGGTTAGGTATATAATAATGGAGTAGTAAGATGTATGTGATGGATGTGTTTAATGTTTTTACCCACTGGTCATGTTATTCATGATATAAACACCACTTGTTAAGTGGGTGTATTAAATGTTAAAGTTACGTGGTATATTTAATATCACAGTTATCAGCTTTGACGCCGAATCTTGCCCTTAACAAGATATGCTGAGGGTGTGCAGTAGGCAGGCATGAGTTACTCTCATCAGAACGTGGGCATTGTTCTTTTTAACATTGTTGTGAATAATTGAAATAAAAATAAAAGAGTGGATGTATGGAAACAAAAGATATATTGAAAATAACTTGAAAATTGTATACCTGTGGAACAAACCTACTGAGAGCAAACTAGTTAAAGCCTGTTACGATACACAAATACGCCACTGCGCAAACTACAGTTTCACTCCCTCGCCGCTAGCTTACCGGCGCGCTACCGGCGGCGGAACCCAAACAAGCCACCGTCGATAGCGAGCCGCCAACCGCACTTCCCTCATCCCTGCAGTCCCCGGTCTAGTGCGTACGCCTAATGTGTGGACCGTTCCGCGCTCATTCCAGAAAGTTCCACGCGGAAGCATGGAACGTGTTTTTGCTAAGTGATACACTGCGACACCAAGAATGGCCGAATTCTTTCCCGACACGGAAGATACGAGAGTCCAAACGCTCACTGTGAGTACCCAAGCTGTTTTATACCCCCCTATTTGCGTGTGTTCACAGTAAATTCACCGCGGAGATAAATAGCCCTACCAGAGAGATTATAGAGACAGATTCCTCCATTTTAGATATAACTGTTGTTGCTACCCTGAATTACTCTGTATGCATTATTGTGATATTGTATTTACGCAGGTGTTTTACCCAATATAACTGTTGTTTACCCTGATTACTGGTTTCACTGCCTTCCCCCAGCCCGTAGAAATTTGAGCTTTATTCCAGGAAAGACCCACACACGCCTCACAGATCCTACCACCCTGGTGGTGAGGGCCTCTCCCGCTCTGCTGACTAAAACCTGAGCTAGTCTGTCGGCAGAATGTAGGGACCCCCATGTGGGTCCGCTAACAAGCCTTTACACGTTTGATGCGACGAATCTGGATCCATATTGAGGAGTCTCCAACTCCCTCTCGTAGCATCAGCGTCTGTCTGCGAGCTTTTCCCTCCTTCTTGGATGCATAATTGGTATGGGAACGCCTTGCCCATGGCGTCCTCCAACATGTGGTTAAAGTCCATCAGGTTGTGTAAATAATCGGCGTGGACGATACGGTTGAGTTGTGTGACGTTGAAATAATTATAATCCATCTCGTTGGACGACGGATGATGTTTATAATCTACGATTATAACAATACTTGGTCGGTCTTGCCGCCACTAACACGTCGGGAATGTAAACTCTGATTACCCGGTAAAAATAAAATTCTACAGACGCGATCACATACTGTCGGCTGAGAATAATAACCGTTCACATTTTGAAATATTTACTAAGACTGCCGCCGATTAATTAATAATATACATTTAATTAAAAATCCACATTTTGTCGATCTGTCAAATTCGGGTCTTGCCCCTTTGACACGAATTCAAGAAGTGACAAAAATTTAAAAAAAATAATCCAATCACGAACAAGGGTAATTTTTTTTCCATTGTTAATTCTATCAATTAAAATGCCGCTGCCGAGCTTCTTGAAGCACTGCAACGATGTCGATATTCGAAAATAGTATTCCAATCCAAAGTTTTGATGATGAATAGCTCAAATACAATCTGTGTTGTTTTGTCTCTTTAGCGTGGACTGTGTTTAGGAGAGTTACTTACGTATTTATTTTATAAATTACGCAGTAATACTGAGAAATATTTCACATCATCAATGGACAAACAGCCGAAATTAAAACGATTAAAATTAAATTTGATAATGTTATTATCAAGTTCTGCAAGTATTTTAGTATGTATTTTTGTTACAGCTGTTTCGGTTTACAAGCGCATTTTCAAACTGTTGAACCACGTTGAGACGACGTATTTGTACGAATCTAAATGTTGATTTTTGATCGCAATTAATAACGACTATGAGGCAAATAACATTAAAACATAATAAAAAACAAGAAATACAAAAATAAAATAATCTTATATATCCGGAACATATATCAAATTTAATTTTAATTCAATTTAAAAAAAGGAGTTCTACGAAGAAAACACAAAAACAATTTACAAAAAAAACTTACAATAAAAAGTAAATATTTTATACAAAACAGATTATAACTTACAACTCAAGTAAGAATCGTGGCTCCCTTATCAGGCACAAGAGCCCCTCTTTTCTGATAAGGTATACATGACCAGAAACGACCTCTAATTAAATATTTTGTAAAATATATGTGTATATTATGTAACTCATATTTTTTTATATTACAATAAAAAAAATTAAGAAATTAGAATCGAACAGTATTATTACGTTAACGTCTGCGTGGTAGAATTTCAGAACGCAGCCACGAGCGCAAGTTGGACCCCAAGCTTAGCGGCCCCCCCTTAAAATAACATCTGTGTGCGTGGAATTTCACACAAAGCTACTGATCTAATTCGGTTTCAAATTCAAGAATAGGCCGCTTGCATGGATTTCATAACGACTTGGATAAAATCATGTGGATAGATCTTTTTACTAAGATTAAGAAAAAGTTAGTAAAATTGTTTAGAAATGTACAGTTTTTGTTATTTTTAAATAAATAAATCCATTATTTAGGCTCGTGACGTCACTACATGAAAATGTCCCGTCTCCGAAAATGTTCCTATTATTTTTTTAAAATTCCACACTGATTTATTTTTTTATATGGCATCACTTTGATTTCAGGCGAATTTTTGAATTCGTTCACTAGATTTATTGTTTGTTTTCTGCGAACTTATCATTTGGTTTCACTTTTTGATAGATGCTCTGAAGAGAACCCCGTACTTTTAATGATCTACGGGGTTCTCTTCAGAACGTGCAGATGATGTCGGTACGTGTTTTAGAGGTATAATGATTATGGTGGTGATTTTAACAAAATTAAATTTTATTTTTTTTTTTATTTATTACAGATAATATATTACAAAATTATTACATAAAATTTATAATACATTACTCCCAATGAGTTTAATAAAACTCATTTCGGGAAGGACAAAATTATACATCTAAAGGAAAATTATTTTTACATAAGAACACGGAAATCAATGAACAATACATAGATTTTTAAATGGACTAGACACACTTGATACAGGTAATTGAAGAATATATAAGAGTTACAAAGGAAGACAGATAACTTCGTCACTGGTTAATAAAGTTGCTGAGAAAATATCCTTTTAGAGCCTTTGCCAATATTTTTTTGTTTGATTCTGGTAGTTTTAGGACATTAGGTAATGCGTTGTATTGCGTATGTGCGATGTATTGTAAGGAGTTAATTCCAAATTTAGTTGTGTGTGTAGATGACGATAGGTGTATTTGATTTTGTGATCGTGTTTTGTGCTGGTGTATATCGGAATTAAAGGCTGGTTTAGTGTTGGTGTGTGACGAGTGTTGAATTATTTGTAGGATGGCAGTGGTGATGCTATATTTTGGCAGAATGGTAAAGGGAAGAATTTGTGTCAGTGAGTATATGTCTTTGACATGCGTATCCCATGGTAGATGGTATATATTTCTTATGGCTCTATTTTGGATTACTTGTATTTCAGATATTTGTTTCTTAGTAATGGTGCCCCAGATACTAACCAGATAACTTAGGTGAGAGTGGATCAGAGCATAATATGTGGCACGCAGTAAAGCTGTGGGGAGCACATCTTGAAGTTGATAGAGTACACCAGTTATCGGGGAAATTTTGGATTTAACATATTCAACATGGGAGTTCCACGATAGGTTAGAATCTATGAATAACCCTAAATATTTCGTTACTTGTACATTTTGGAGCTTTTCATTTCCAAGAGTAATATTCATTGTCATGTAATCTTTTTTCCCGAAAGTGAGGTAGTGAGTTTTTTTGACATTGAGGCTTAATTTATTTATCCGCAACCATTTAGCTAGCTTTGCGAGATCTTTATTCATTAGAGATTCAAGTTCCCTCAGATTTTTACAACGATAATAAATCACAGTATCATCAGCGTAAAGTTGAAGTTTTCCCAAGATGCCGCATTTAGTTATATCATTGATGTATAGTAAGAAAAGTAGGGGTCCTAGAATCGAGCCCTGTGGCACTCCACATTATAATATTCTTATTATTATTATAATTTACAAGTACAAGTATATTACATTGAATTTAGTAATATAAACGCTGTTCATTATAATTATTTATGGTGAATAAGATGGATCAAGGAAAAAAAATATTTATGAGATGTAATATTTTTGGTATGCCTCGTTATTCTCCTGTGCAATTCGTGTGGAAAACGTTATTTTTTTTTAAATGATTTTCGGCTATGTAATTATCGTTTTTTCACACCTATAAAATTATGTCCCGTCTTTCCGGTTTAAAAAAAATGGTCTGATTTATCGGATTGAAATTTTCAAAAAATCCCCAGGGTTTCAAAAATTTGATTAAAAAAAAATAAAAATGCAGAATGTCTTAGAATATTTGCCTAAACCGGAAAAAATTTTTAAAAAATGATGCAAGTGGCCTATTCGACACAAGATGTCACTACTTCCGTTAGCAGCTCGCATGTGGATGTTTCCCCCCTGGGTATAAGTGCTACGGATTTATATACTTTAAGTAAGACTGAAAAGATTGACGGCAATACTTGACGAAGTTGTTATAATTTACATATAATGTCATTGCGTGTCTCAGTTACTTTGACATGGTTACTTTGTCACTGTCACTGGATCACAGTGTATCCGTGGAACTGGCTATTTTAGAAACCAGTTCCTACCGGATTTATAAAATGGTCACAAATACTCAAACCGGACGAAGCCGAATTAAAAGCCGCCCGCAGGGCCTAGCAGCAAAATCCAGCGGAGCGGGTTTTTAACTGCTTGTCAGAATGATTAATTCTCATCAAACTTACCATAAAAATCAACTTTGGCCAGCACGGGTCCACTGGAGGCCACCGCGGCGTCGATGACGTCGGGATGCTTCAGCCTGATCCATGTGGCCATGTTCCCGGCATAGGAGCCTCCGAACACGACCACCTTGCTCTTGGCATACTTGTCCTGTTGCTTCAGCTCCTTGACCAGCTCAGCCACGTCGGACAACGCCTGGTCGACGGTCAAAAACTTCAGGTTGTCTGTTCTGGTGTCACTGAAAGAAAAAGAAGTCGATTTGACCGCTGATATCGCTCAAAGACAAACAGAAAAATAAACCTAATACTTATTTAAATATAGTACTAGCTGGTCCCGGCATGCGTTGCTATGCCATTTAATAAAGAAATTGTTTCTCCATGAGAGTCCTTTCCCATTCGTCCCGTTCCCCTTCCGTCTCCCCATCTTCTCCTGCGTCCTCTTCCGCTCTCGCGTTCCCACTCCGTCACCTCGACCTTCCCTCTCCCCACTCCACTCCCCCCCCTTTCCCCCGTCCCGCGAACCCCCCTCCCGAGTTCCCCTCCCTCCTCACACGTCCCCTTCCCCTCCCGCGTTCCCCTTACACCTTCCCCGCCTTCCCGCTTCCCTTTCCCGCTCCCTCGTCCCGCCAACCCTCCTCCCGCGTTCCATATATTCAATCCCACTACACTCAGTTTTCAAACATTCCGCGTGCCACCTTTTACAATTTGTATTCAAATTTCCATTTTTCATGTATATTAAATTTGGTACCTAACTTAGGTACCTATTTAAAATATCTAAAATCCTTGATTCGATTCCAACTATTAGGGGAGTACCTACTTTAAATAAATTTATCAACTAAAGATTTTCAAAAATAGAATCCTAATTGAACAATCATTGTTTTGTAAAATGTCATTCTCAAACACGCGAACTGTCAAATATGCGATGTTTTCTGAAATTATCCAATTTTCTGCGCAATTTTCTTAATTTTTCTCTCCGTAAGAACCATCCTCGCACTTCAAGAAATATTCTAAAAAAAGAATTAGCGAAATCGGTTCAGCTGCTCTCGAGATTTGCGCTTACCAACAAAATTTAGCGATTCATTTTTATATTATAGATGTATAAAATTTAATAATATTAATCGAGGGAAGGCCAATAGATGAATAGATATATTGAAAAAAGGGTAAATGCAGCTAACTCCATGAATGGAGGACTGAATGCCTTTGGCACTAACAAAAAACTGTCCATAGAAGCGAAGCTCACAGGGTAGGTACCAGCTTTATGGCAGTGAGGCATAAATCTGGCAGAGGAAGGATGAAAGTAGTGGACTATGCCATGTAGAAATGAGATCCCTGAGGATTGAATGGTAAAACCATGATCGTGTGAGAAATGTGGACATCTACAAAGAATTCAACGCTGATGTAAGCGTTATGAGTAAGATTAAGAAAGGAAAGAAAGGGTTTTTTTAAATCTTATTCATATTCATGTTAAGATGATTCATATTGATTTTCTTACTTGAAAGGCCTTGACTCTCCGTAGAAGCGGTGCTCGGTGTAGACGAGCAGCGCGCCGATGTCCCTGCCGATCTCGAACATGTGCCCGCCGGTCACAAGTTCCGGGTCGATGGTCCACTCGCCGCCGAGCATCAACAGGATTGGGGAGTTGTCTCTCTTGAAGAATTGCTCGTTAGTGATGTAACGCTGCAAGAGATATCAAAAATCACATATCTACACTACATACATCATTCACTAAACGTCTTTCGTTGGTTTTTGACAAGTTGTGCATTTGTGTTAATTAATTTGCTCACGGAAATTGTTCGGAAGTTCAACTTATTTAAGTTCTCACAAAGCGACCTTTTTAATTTTATATTTATTTAATATTTGTAAGTTTTTTATAATAAGTTGGTATGTTATCAGTGTTATTTATTTATTTATTTATTTATTTATTTATTTATTGAATTTCACGCCCGGCTGGGCTTTTACATGCATTTTTTTTTACAAAGAACATCTAAATTTAAATAAGCATAACAAAATTTAAAAAAACAAAAACATAAACAAAACAAAAACAAAATCAAAATCAAAATCATAACCAAATCTAAAACAAAAATACAATAAAAAACAAATTGAAATAAAAACAAAATACTCCACCATGCAAGATGGAAAAAGATGTAGACTGAGAAAAGTAAAGTACATGTGAAATGATTCGAAGCAGAGCTATTCAGTTGGATTAATTAAATTTGTTGTTCTTCTTTTAGATATAAATTCTACTAAGACTTGTTTGTATTTAGTGAATGATGTGTTAAATATATCAACAACATCTTTATAGTCATTACCCAAATTTTGTATACGGCGAACGGGGGTATACAATTGTGATTCTGTGTTGGAGTTGTCACAATAGAATGGTAGATACTGCCTCGATGTTGAATTGCGAGGTATATGGAAGGAAATCAAGTTTAATAGTTCAGGGCTGTCAATTACTGAATTTATGATTTTATTTAAACATTTTAGGTCATATACTATTCTGCGTTCGGACAATTTTAATAAATTAAGTTGACATAGTAGATAATCATAGTTGATACATTCACTTGTGATACCCATTCTGAAATTAATATATCTTAAGAATTTATTTTGAATTCTTTCTATCGTGAGTGAATGCTTAGCATAACTAGGTGCCCATACTGTCGAGTTGTACTCGATTTGACTCCTTACCAATGACATGTACAAATTTTTAATGGTTTGAATATTTTTAAATTGACTGCAAATTCTTATTACGAAACCCAACATTTTCAAAGCTTTATTTGATGTAATTTCAATATGATTTATAAATTTCAGTTTTTGATCAAAGTTTACACCTAAATCATTCACCTCGGTTACAGCTGTTAGCACTACATCATTAATGGAGTACTCATAAATTATTGGATTTTTTATTCTATGAAATCTCATAATAAGACATTTACTTAAATTTAGTTGTAGATAGTTCTCTTGGCACCAAACAAAAAGTTTAAACAAATTATTAGACAATGTTTGACAGTCATTAATATTTCTTATAGCTTTATATATTTTCATATCGTCCGCAAACATTAAAACTTGGACATCGTTGAAAATAGTAAGAACATCATTCACAAATATCAAAAATAAAATTGGTCCCAAATGTGACCCTTGTGGAACGCCGCTGGTAGCGATAAATTTATATGAAGTAAAGCCTTCAATTTTAACGGCTAATTGCCTGTTACTTAAATAACTTTTAAACCACTCGTATAAATACCCTACTATTCCTAATTTGTGAAGTTTTTTTAACAAGAGATCATGATTAACTCTGTCAAATGCTTTGCTGAAATCGGTATAGACTGAATCAACTTGTAACTTCTTAGACATGGATTCGGATATATAGTTTTGGTAAATTAAAAGATTAGACAAGGTAGATTTTCCTGAAGTGAAACCATGTTGGTTAGGTAAAATTAGTGGCTTGATACAGTGGATGATTTTGTTTAAAATAAGTTTCTCAAATAATTTTGGGATGGTTGATAAAAGGCAGATCGGTCTATAATTGCTCACCTCGTTTTTGTCTCCTTTTTTAAATATCGGGGTGAGGAAACTGTATTTCCATTTTTCAGGAAAATTTCCAGTTTGTAACGACTGGTTGAAAAGAAAATGTAGTGGATATGCAAGAGTGGTGGCGCAATTCTTTAGAAAAACAGGTGGGATATTATCAGGACCACCGCTCTTACTTTGATCCAGTTGTTTTAGCTGAGTCAGTACATCGTTATATTCAATTATTACATTAGATAAATTTAAATAATGATCCGAGGAAAAAGTTGGCGAGCAATCTTTGAATGTTGTTGGGTCATGGATATAAACACTTTTAAAAAAGTCTGCAAATAGGTGAGCTACGTTTTGAGTGTCGTTGGCTCTTTTTCTTTCGTAACACATGTTAGAGGGTACACTAACGTCGTCATTTTTCAAAGACTTTGTGAAATTCCAAAAATGTTTTATGTCACCATTTATTGAATTTTCTACTTTATTTAAATAATTATTGTAGCAGATTTTTGACAATTTTTTGCATTCTTTTCTTATTTTACTGAACTCAATATAATTTGGAAGGGATCTCTCTTCTTTATATTTTTTATGTAAATTTTTTTTTTTAGCTATTAGTTGGATTAATTCCTTACTTAACCATTTTGGATACTTTGATTCTTTGTATTCAATTAATGGTATACAATCTACGATAATGGCATTTATTTTGGAATAAAATGAATCTATGTTAGAGCTCACATCGCTTTCCTCGAGAAACGACCAATCCACTTTGCTGAGATGTTCATTAATTTCATCGTAATTGGCATTTTTAAAGTTATAACTAGAACTTGTTAGTTTAATACTTCTTTGTACATTGTTAGGAATTATTACTGACAGTGGAGGATGATGATTGTCTATGGGAAGGATGGATTCTGATGCTTTACTAACTACTATGTCCTCTTCATTTGAAAAAACAAGATCTAGTAGGCGATTACTCAAATTATGCACATTATTAAATTGGGTGAGATTCAGAAATATTGACATGTCTAGGATTTCCCTTTCGCATAATGTTATTGATTGGGAATCAATACAGTTGAAATCACAATTTGGAAGATTGTAATCACCAAAAATGATGAATTTATGTTTTTTATATTTTGATTTTAAAAGTTCAACATCTTCCGAATGTTTTTTATACATAGATATATTAGCTGAGGGAGGAATATACACACAACCAATGACGTAATTTTGATTTTTATCATTTACCACAATGAAAATTTGTTCAACATCACGATTTTTAGTTTTTAACACTTTTGAGGACATTTTTTGCAGACTGCTATAAGAACCCCTCCACCTCTGGATCTGGAACTAGTGTTGATACTTCTGTCGAGCCGGTAGACAGGTAGTAGGGCTATTTTTATATTCCTTCATAACTACTACCGGTAGCCGGTAGTAGTTATGAAGGAATATAAAAATAGCCTTCTTCGCAGTAAAGAGACAAGGCTTTTGTGTTTGGTGAAAGAATTCATGCTCAATTATACCAAATAACATAAGTAAGTAAAAAATAAAATATTTCAAATAATAACCAAAAGATAAGTAAGAAAAACTCAAGATTTTTCAATGGTAGATTTTAAGATTTAAAAGAAATTATAATAGTGGATATAAAGTCTTATAGTATTTTCAGGTAATTTTTCAATTTACGCTGGAACTCACGATTATTTACGATAACTTTTAGATTAGAAATAAGTTATACCTCTAGAAAGAGATAGGTATTTTGAATGTGATTGGTATTAAATTTTGGGATTTTAATGTAATTCTGAAATATTGAAATTTAAGTTACGAGCTGTTTCTTTGAAAGTTTGTAGTATTGAATATTTTTTATATAAATTAATATTCTGTCTATTGTAAATTTAGATGTTTTTTTTTTCAAGATAACCTTAAGTTTCAATCTTTTAACTATTTTGAGTGGATTTAAAATAACATCATATTATGTTCCACACAGCCTATGATACCATCAGTATTGCAAGCATAAGTAATTGTACTTGCCGTATAATACCGTTACACCCATCCGTTTATTTGCGGTGAGATGGCCTTCTGTCAACAACGAATTGCTGCTAAATTTACGTTATTTTATCAATAAAGTTGAAAGGGACCAACTAAAATATTGGACTAGAAGATGGCTTGAGAGAAACAATTGTTCAGTTAATGGCAGAAATGAATTTTATCCAAATCATAGACAGTTGAAACATTATTTCGTAATTATGATTTAAATATTAAACAAAAAGCAAAAACTATTTGAATCATGTATTGTGTTTGATTTATGTTAAATTGTGCATTTAATATAATTGTGTAAAAAAACTCTACAAGTGTTTTATGTATGGAGGTAGGAATAAGTTCTGGAATAAAATTCGTTACGTTAAAACGTTTATGAGACTCTGTAATGTTATTAATACTCAGGCGTGGAGAATGACTTTGAAGGCGCCATTCTGCTGGCTTAAAATTAAAACTTAAGCACATATCTAGGTCAACATAAAGAGCAATTTTTTGTAAAACTGTAATATTTAACTGCAGGGCGCCAGTCCAGCAATAAACATCCGAACATTGGAGGTTGCCCACCACTTTCCCACGGCGTTCTAAGGAAACAGATGGTTTCCTCCTTCACCGTACTCGTCAGGACTCTAATTTTTTATTTATAAAGAAGCTACTTTTTTATTTAAAATGACTCTAGACCCCTAATGTCCGGGCATACATGGTTAGCAGGCAGTATGCGAGTGCGTACATATTGTTAGTTATTTATTTCACAGTATCACGTCTTATCTCCGCCACCTGATGTAGCTGTAATAAAAGTTTGTTAATATGCAGAATAAAAATAAAAATAAAAATTACATAATTTGATGAGATTGTTTAACTTAACCAAAGTAGCTGAGCTACAGTCACCCGGCAGTCCCGCCGAGGATAAGCGGAGCCATCAGTCCAGTCGCAAGCGAGACTCGGTGTCCGCGCCCCTTAGCTGGCTCCCCGGTAGGCACTCGAAGAAAGTGTTGGGATTAAGGGCAGAAAAACCTGAAGACACTAGGGATAAAAGAGAGCATCGGGTCACCGGAGGCAGGGCGGAAGGGCACCGGTCCGCTACGGTTGGTCTTCTGGCCCGCTCATGGCGACGGGGGAGGCGCGGGCGGGTTATGCAGCGGCTACATTGGGAGTCATCTTCTCGGTTGTTGCACGGACATAGATCTAGTCCACTCCCTTGATGGGGTGTAGGACAATACAAAAATGAGATGGTAGTTCAGTTCCGGCTCCTTGAATGATACAAGTCAAGACACGAAGAACTTGTTGATATATATCTTAGATTTAGAAAAAAAGTGCTAGAAAAATGCAAGTATAGTTAGGATACGCGAAGGTTATTGATAATATCTAGTTAAACAAAAAGGAAAAAACAAGTAATAGGCAAATTTTAGATGTTAAAGAGGCTGTTGAAGATGATACCTAAGAGAACATGATATATATATATTAATACAAAACATGATACATGAGTAAACAGTTTCAGCGTGAATAACAAAATGTAGTGCGTAATATCCGGGCAGTAGTAGTAGTATAAATATTGTAAAAGGGTGACCGTGGATGCCAGGAGCAATTACACCTGGATCCTAAACACATAATGAAGTTAAATTTAATCATCGACTCTAAGTTCAGGCCACCTCTCAACCCAAATCCTTGTAAATTTCCTCAGGCATTCGAGATTCTCCTTGTTCGATACGAGATCCGCATTCCATGCTGGTCTCATAGTTACTTTCAGACCTTCCAACATTTCATCCCTTGCGTCCGTCAAAATCTCACAGTGCCACAGAATGTGCTCGGCTGTTTGGTTTGTGTCACCACATGCACAGTTTGGATGGGGAGACAGGGTCAGGCTGTGCAGTCTTCCCCTGAATTCACCATGACCTGAAAGTATTTGTGTTAAGTGATGATCCAATTTGATGAACGCCCCTTCCATTCTGGCTTTAACTGACGGGAAGAAGGAGAAAGTCCATCTGCCCGTATTCGATCTATCCCAACGATTTTGCCATTCATTAAGAGTGAGTTCACGCATCTCTTTCAGCAGTCGAGGGAGAGGTACTGCCACACCTGGTATTAGTTCAACTCCAAGATGGACGGCTGACCTTCCTCTAATTAGTTTTTTCTTAGTTAACACTTCCCTTACTTCTAGATCAATGGGCAAAATACCGGCCAGAACCGGCAATGCGTCCGAAGCTACAGTCCTGTATGCGCCCGAGAGTGCCAGCAGGGGAGTTCGCTGGCCCCGCTTAAGTGCCGAGTGGATCAGTACGTTGTCTAGGCGATGCTCCCATACAGAGGCTGCGTACGTGACTTGTGCCACATACGATCCCCTATACAGTAGGCGAAGTGCCGGAGAGCGTAATCCCCACTCCGCAGTTGAGATTCTTCTCAGTTTCATGAACAGAGCCTGGGCCCTGCTTGATACACTCTTGACATGAGCCAGGAAAGATGAAGAGCGATCCAAGATAACGCCTAGGTATCTTGCATTTTCCATAAATCGGATGTTGGAGTCTCCCATTTTTATAGTAGGATTTCTTCCTCTGTCAAGGAAGCCCTTTATAAGGAGACCCATGGTCTTTTGGGGAGCGAAATTCAGCCTGTTTCTCTTACCCCACTCAAGGATTACTCTCAAACCTTCTTCAGCTTTACTTTCAACTTCTCGCCTGCTGTTCCCCGAGACCAGTAATAGTTTGTCATCAGCGTAGTCGACCGAGATACATCCTTCAGGCAAGGGCAGCCTGGAGGAATCGTCAAAGAGTATATTCCAAAATTCCGGGCCAAGGACCGAGCCTTGTGGGCAACCCATGTTCACTTCCCGGTTAATGGTGATATCACTATATGTTAAGGAGATACTTCTGTTTTTGAGATAGTCAGAGACTATCTTAAACAACTTACGAGGGCAGTTACGGTTTTTTACTTTCGACAGTATCATCGGCCACCACGCATGATCGAAGGCACCAGTGATGTCTAAGAAGACTATAATAATAATAATAATAATAAAACGTTTATTTGTTATAGAGAATACATCAATACAAAGAAGCTTTGACTGTCCAACTAGGAAGGTCTCCCGTTCTAGGACAGTCAAATGACAAACATTTTGATAGGCGTAAATTTAATTTAGAAATTACCAATTTGGGACACAAATCAACAAATCATCGCCAAAAAACTTTATCTTATTTACTAAAGTTCAGGCAAAAATATTTAATTATTTATAATGTATGCATAATTTAATTATTTACTAATTTAGTTATTATTAATTATTTATAATTATGCACAAGTGTCCTTTACGTACATGTTTTTTTTTCAATATAGAAAAAAGAAAGAAATGTAAAATTATAAGTTTACTTGTAAATAAACCAAAAGAAAAATAATACATATTACCAAAATAAAAATAATACATTCTACCAAAAGAAAAATAATACATAAGAAAAATAATACCTATTAATTATAAATAAACCAAAAGAAAAATAATACATATTAATACAAAGTTATTGAAAGCAGTGAAGAAGAAGCAAACAGAAAATACTTGTATATGGTGACCTTGTTAAAAAAAACGTACTGCTAAATTGTTTAATTAGTACAGCTTTATACTTCAGTAAAGGCATACAAAAAATATCAGAATCGTTAGCATAAAAGGTTTTCAAAAATGTTTAAAGTGTTTTCCAATCGTACTTTAAAGAACTTATTAGCTACAATAAACTAAATCCGAAAGAAGCCTCGTAAGCAAAACATCTTACACAAATGCAGACTCTCAATTAATTTTACAAAAGATTCTCAATTAATTTGTTCCAGCAAGAAAAGACTCCAATCACGTACCTCTTTGGACCCTCACCCATTCAAGCGCAAACTTAATGGCGTGCTCCGTGGATTTACCCGGGACAAAGCTAAATTGACAGTCGTCCGCTGGAGACAGGGTTTGGTATAGTCGGTTCCGTATAATTTTTTCTAGAATCTTCCCCAGAACAGGAAGCAGCGTAATAGGTCTATAAGCCTTGATATCCGTTTTTGGCTTATCGTTGCCCTTGGGTATAATACGGAGCACCCCTTTCTTCCACTCTGTGGGGAAAACTCCTCTTCGCAGACACGTGTCCATGACTTGGAAGAGCTCCTCCTTGGCATGGACCCATGCTTTCTTCACTATTACTCCGTTCAATTTGTCAAAGCCGGGTGCCTTCTTAGAACCTAAGCCCTTAATTATTACCTCCAATTCAGCTTTACTTACAGGTGTAATCTGGTCCTCCTGGGAGAGGTTTCTAGGAAGAAGCCGTGACAGATTTCTAATCTGTTGGTGGTGGTCGCTTTCCCCAATTACTGAGTCTAGAGGAACTAACTTTCCCAGAAGTGTTTCGAGAGTGGTGGCCACGTCCGTACTCTCAACATTCCTGCCATTGTTATCAACGACGATGCTTGTTAAAAACCGGTCAGAACCTTTTCCCGTCTTTGCAACAGCGCTGGGAATTTCCCACGGGTTGGCGTTACCCACATCTTTAACCCAATTATGCCATGCGGCTCGTTTTGCTGTAAGTTCGGCCGATTTGAAGGCTGTACGGGCCAGTCTGAGGCGGCCCAGGAGTGCTGATGTCTCCTCCGTCGTGCAAACTCCCTGCCTGGATTGACTCAAAGCCCTGTAGGCCCTCTTATAGGCCCCCTTAAGCGAAGTCAGCTCACTCGACCACCACGGCGTCCTTATGATCTTCTTTGGGTTTGATCTTCCCAAAGATCGATCAGCAGCTGATACCAGGGCCGCATTAAAAAAGTTCCCCAAATTGTCCGGATCTCTAGCAGCTACGTCATGAAATCCCCTTAAAGTATCCCGTAGTGCTTCCCCAAAGTTATCCCAGTTCGCCTGAGTGGTTTTGAAATTCCAGGAGGATCTTGGTATTTCGGTCTTTTTTACACCCCCTTTAAATGTAATTAATCTGTGATCTGAGGCGATCGCACGGTCGTGAACTTTCCATTCAGATATCTTGGCCGCAACGGATCCAGAGCAAAGAGTTAGATCGATGTTGCTCTCGCCTTGGGTGCCAGAGAATGTAGATAAGCTACCTGGCTCGTTTAGTAAAAATAGACCCTGCGCTGCAATAAGATCTTCGACAGTGTCTGAGCGTTCCGTCCGAATTCCTCTATTATCATACCACAAAGGCGAGCGAGCGTTAAAGTCTCCCCCTATAACTATGTTACGACCTTTAAGCGCGTTCAGGGCGCGCGTCAGGCTCAAGATATGTGGTCCGACAGGATTCCCGTACTTAAAGTATACCGAGATTATAATAATCTCGGTTATGCCAAAATTAAGCGAAACGCAGGTTTGGTACTCATTCGATAACCCCTCGAGGAGGAGGGGGCTGATCGACGAAGTGTTGACCAGAACACCCGCTCCCGGGGAGTTACCTACTTCGAGTACCGCTCCAGGTCTAGTAGTAGGCGTTTTACCTTGCCGGGTGTATTGCTCCTGGATTAGCAGGATGTCAATATGTAGGTCAGTCAGGGCCTGCAGCGCCTCGATCGTGGCCAGTCGGGATCTCTGCAAGTTTATCTGACCTATGGTAATAAAGTTATTAGTTTCCATAGTCGGTGCGTCTCATCTGTGCTTCAATGGCTGCTTGATGGGCGGGGCATGATCAGTCACCGGTGGAATGAGCCGATGGTTTTCCAAAGCGCTTGCAGGTCGCACAGACAGCGGATTCTGCTTTCCTTGGGCAATTATCCATCTCGTGACCATTTTCAGCACAGTGGCGGCACGTGGTGGTGGTCATGGTACAGAATTTACTCACGTATCCGTAAAGATGACACTTAAAGCACCTGGTGGCTCCTAAGAAGTCGCGAACACGGCAGGCATGCCAACCAAGGAAGCAGAGTCCGCTGTCTATAAGAATTTTTCTGCTCTCCGGATGACAGGTAACGATCATGTTCATCGTGCTGCCGTCTCGTTTGCCGAAAAGTGAGACTCGACGCATGGTTCTAAGGTGGTCATCCTTGGTTAGGTTGGTCTTTCCCAGAATATTGTTTGTGAAAATTTCCTTAAAGAGGGCCTGGTCTGCAGTTGCCTCGGTTTTGGGCACATCATATATGACAATAGGCCACTTGCATGGACTTCATAACGACTTGGAAAAAATCGTGTGGATAGAGTTTTTTTACTAAGATTACGAAAATGTTGGTAAAAATTTTTAGAAATGTACAGTTTTTTTTTATTTTTAAATAAATAAATCCATTATTTGGGCTCGTGACGTCACTACATGAAAATGTCCCGTCGCCGAAAATGTTCCTATTAATTTTATAAAATTCCACACTGATTTATTTTTTTATATGGCATCACTTTGATTTCAGGCGAATTTTTGAATTCGTTCACTAGATTTATTGTTTGCTCTCTGCGAACTTATCATTTGGTTTGATTTTTTGACAGATGTTCTGAAGAGAACCCCGTACAATTAATGGGTACGGGGTTCTCTTCAGAACGTGAAGATGATGTCGGTACATGTTTTAGAGGTATAATGATTATGGTGCTGATTTTAACAAAATAAAATTTTATAATATTCTTATTATTATTACAATTTACAAGTTCCAGTATATTACATTGAATTTAGTAATATAGACGCTGTACATTATAATGATTTATGATCAATAAGATGGATCAAGGAAAAAAATATTTATGAGATGTAATCTTTTTGGTATGCCTCGTTATTCTCCTGTGCCATTCGTGTGGAAAACGTTCTTTTTTTAAAATTATTTTCGGCTATGTTATTATCGTTTTTTCACACCTATAAAATTATGTCCCGTCTTTCCGGTTTATAAAAAATGGTCTGATTTTTCGGATTGAAATTTTCAAAAAATCCCCAGGGTTTCAAAAATACGATTAAAAAAAAAATACAGAATGTCTTAGAATATTTGCCTAAACCGGAATTTTTTTTTTAAAATGTGATGCAAGTGGCCTATTCTGGGGAGATTCCCTTGAGGGCGGACCATCTTAAAACCACTTGCTTTGATTTTCGCGGCCGCCTTTTTTATATTTTCTAACCCACTCGTGCTGGAGGTCTGTACTAATACGCCAGCCCCTTTAATTTTCCTGGTTCGTACAGCTTGGAATCCGTCTTTAGACGGATTCAGGACTTTCATAAGGCTTTTCTGAGTTTCCTCAGAAGTTTTTCCCTCTGGCACGGTTGGGTAGAACAGTATGGTAGGTTGAAGCGGAGGGACCTTTCTCTCCTGTCCGTTTACCACTAGTGTCTGGGATGCAGGAGCTTCCGACGCTACGCTGGCGTAAGTTTTCTTTCCTCCAATGATTGGCTGAGGGATAACTGCTGGTTGAGGCCTGTTGATGAGGAGATCAATTTTGGAGGCTAAGCTTTCCTGAGCATTAATTACCTCTGCAAAAGCTTGCGCACGAGCGATTGCGGCTGCATTGGGGATGGCGATAGTCACAAATTTTTTTTTAATGTCTTCAAGCTGGTTGAGGATCGATCTCCTGTCTTCCTTGTTAATTTTGTTTTTCCCCTCAACCACAATATCGGTTATTTTGTTAATGTTCGTCAGTACGGGTGTCAGAGTGTCAATGTCGAAGCTACAGTCGTCTCCACTCGGAAAAGAGTCCTCACCACGCTGTCTCTTTCTATTAGCTTGATTTGGGGAGGTTTTGGTACTTACCTAAAGGCGTTCGGGTTGTCGAGCTGGTTGGTGGGTGGCATCGCTGGTTGATTCAGCCTCTGCTTCTGAAACTGCCTCCAAAAGCATATTGCTATGTATGCTAGTGTAGGGTGAAGTTGGACGTTCTAGAAGGGGAGGAGGGTCGATAGTTGAGATTAAATTTTTGAATGCTTTTTTTCTGGGCGAGCCAGTCGACTTTCCCTTACCTTTGCATTTTCTCAAAGGATTACGTAGTTGTTCTTCTTGTAGTCGGCTGTCCTCGCCCTCCGATTCTGACGACATGTTTTATTTATTAAAATAAAATAATAGAAAAAAAAGATTAAAATATATACATATATATTTAATAATAATATATTAATATAAAAATATATATAAAATAAAAAATTAATTAATAAATCAAATAAAAAAATAGTATCTATTTATGATTAATAGTTTTTTTAAGACACAGAAAACGAAAAATATGACGACTTTATACGTCACAGAGTTTTCTTTATACGTCCTTGACCTTTATATTTATACACTTTTCACTTGAGAAAAAAAAAATAGGGTAAAACGTTTATATCAGTCAATTATCTGCAAATGAAACTTGTTGAAACGTCGCCCGGCGCGGCGAACCGACACTGATGTATGACGAAATAAATAGGTATTTCAAAACAAAAATAAACTACCGCCTGATTTGAAACTTGTATTGATTGATAACTTCGTTATATCTCAGCCGAATTTTGCGGGCTTTGCACTATTCGGCGGGGAATTAAAAACTATATTTGGTTGTTATTATTATATCAATTAACACTTAAGCAATATAACACCTAAAAAAAAAAAATAATGTTCAAGTTCATGCCACAAGGTTTGCTTTCGGGCCAAGACCTGCTTTTGTTTTTTTTATTTATTTTTTTATTTTTTTTATTTCAAGCATTTTTGTTTATATATTACAATGATAATATAGATATATAATGCAAGATTACAAAATAATTCATGTTTTATTCTACTACTCCATAAGATGAGCTCTAGGAGCTCGTGTTTATGGGAGGAGTATTTTACATGCAAAAAAATAATCATAATGTTCATTATGTAAACAATTTTCAAAGAAGTAATGAAATAAACATCTTAGGTAAGTACACAATTTAGACAAAAATAGTTATATGAGGACAATATCAATACAATTTTTTTTTTAATATTAAATATTGCTGTTTAAGTAAGGGTAAATTAATTAATTATATAAAGGGTAAACATTAAGGGTACAATATGTCATTATCCAATTTAAGGGACTTAATTTGTTTTTTGAATAATTCATAATTCAGTGTATCTGTTATATTAATTTTGTTATTGGATAATAATATATTGTACCATCTTACACCTAAATACAAATAGTGGTGCTGAGCCGTGGTCGTTCTAAGCATAGGGATGGCTATTAAGCCATTAGTTTTAAATCTATTACTTATGCTACCTGAGGGGTGAATTTTTTGAATAAAATATTCTTTATAAATTTGGCATAAGGCGTTTCTCTTATACAATTCTGTAATAGATGGTACATTAAATTCCCGAAATATCTGTATAGTAGGGAAGTCGTATGGTTTCCTAAGAATGTTTTTTATAATTATTCTTTGAATTATAATTATGGGCTGTAAGGAAGCCTTAAAGGCCCCTCCCCACCCAATAATGCCGTACTGTAATAAAGACTGAATTAATGCATAATAGACAATTTTGATAGTTTTCTTGTTTAAAATATTTCTTATGTTATAGAAAACATAGATAAGTTTTCTTATTCTTTCCACAGTGAGATTGATATGATCTTTCCATTTAACATTTTTATCTATTAAGATTCCAAGATATTTTATATTAGATTTATGATTCAGCTTAGCGCAGTCCGTATTACATGTACCGTCATTTGCACAATTTTTGGAATGAATTGTTATGTTAATTAAATTATTTGGCACATCTTCTTGTAGAGAGAATGGAATGTAATAAGTTTTTTCTGTGTTGAGTGATAGTAAATTGTTATCGAACCAATTTTTTAAAACCTTCATGTCTTGATTGGCTGCATTGGTAATATCGTTCCACGTCTTTTTTCGATAATTATTGCAGTGTCGTCAGCAAAGGATATAAGTTTACTATTAAGTGATAATTTAAACATTTGGTTTACGTATATTATAAATAAAATTGGTCCAATAACAGTCCCCTGGGGAATTCCAAATTCTAAAGTTTCATCTACACTTAGTGAGTTATTTAATTTTACTTTTTGATTTCTTTGAGTTAGATAACTTTTCAGCCAATACCTAACCTTACCAATAATACCGATATCATTTAATTTATTAATTAGTTTTGTGTGGGAGATACTGTCAAAAGCTTTGCGTAAATCAATGAAAATGCCAAGGCATTTGTTTTTTTTATCTAATGCGTTGTATATAGTTGAGGTAAGTTCAGCAATAGCATCATGAGTACTTAGTTTCTCTCTAAATCCAAATTGGCTAGGACTAAGAATTTTTTTATTATCAATGTAGTACATCAGTTGCTTTTTTACGATCTTTTCAAAAAATTTTGCAATGTTTGAGACAAGAGATATAGGTCGATAATTTGATATTTCTTCAGGGCTGCCTGATTTGAAAACGGGTGTTACGATAGATTTTTTATAAATGGAAGGAAATATTCCACTATTTAAACTAATATTTATAATGTGTGCAATTGGAATGCTTAAAAAATTGTTATATTTTTTCAATATTTCTACTGTAACTCCATCAAATCCTGGTGCAGATCCACCTTTTAATTCATTAATAATATTTTTTATGTCATTTGTTGTTACTGGCTGGAAAGCTGACAGGTTATTTTGTTTAAGACAATCCTTCTCGAAATTATCAACTTTGTTTTTCAATTTTGTTTTGTGCTCACAATAAATGTACACACATAATTAACTTAAACACTAAGTAACTTATTTTTTACGCTAATTTAGTACACTAATATACTTAGAATCTATATAAAGTTGTAAAATTACACTTTTAACCACTGAGATACAACTCAGAGAAATGTCAACACTGAGAAACGTCACTGTCACACTTATAATTAACGATTATTACTAAATATAGAGTATTTTACCAAAGAAAATAGAGAAATGTAGAGGGAATAAGTACCCACACACTTACGCACACAAAAAAAACCTTATTTTAACTTTTACGCGATATTTTCATAAAATTAGATGGCATATTTTACGAAATCTTCCGTACCAAACGGAAGCTAGAACCGAACAAAAAGTATAAACAGTAATCCTCTAAAAAAATAATAATCTCGATTTAACCCGCCCAGATCCACGATGCGATTTTAGTTTACAAAGCTCTTTCAAACATCAATAACTCCTCAAATGCTTCAATCATTAAATCAACATTTTAGGTATTCCTAAAAAATATATTTTTGGATCCGTAAAAAATATTAAAAAAATTGTGACGATTCTGTATAAAATAATAAAAAATGTTTTCCTAAAAGTCGACACATTTCTATGTCAGATGAGACAACAAATTTTAAATTTCTACGGGAATAACAGAGAAGACCAAACATTAATTCATTCCAACCTCATTAACCTACGTCCAATATTACGATCTCCTTTTAGTGATGTATGATAAAAAGAGATGTAAAATAAAACGTTAAAACCTTTTGCCTATCTGTAGAGACTATTTTACTTCTCAAAGTTGACATCATAATACGTTTGTCGTCGCTTTCTAGTGCATTTATTTGAAATGTCTGGAAACAGAGATGACAATATTAAATATCTTGCTGCAAAAAAATTTGGGTTGCTTGACATTCCGTTTTCATAAAAAAAAGAGCCACAAAAAAAATAAGGAACAACATCGGAAGGTTCGGCCGACCGACCACCTGATCCTCAAACCAGAGTCATTTTTTAATCCCTTTCTGCGTATTTCCTTGAAATTAACGACAAAATGGTACGATGGTAGACAATCAGATGACGGGGGACGTTTTTTGTTTAGTTTTATGGGTTTTGGGTTATTTGCAGGGTCATGCCACATTAGTTAAGAAGTAATAAATGTTTGTTTACTTTCATTTTATTTTTATCAATTAATCTCTTCGTGGAAGACTTGATTAAGACAATGACAATGCAGTACTTTTTTTACAATAGCTCCACACAGGAGGCCCTGAGGAAAATAATTCCCCTCATGGCCTATGTCATTCTTGGGGATGATCTGTGGGGGGTCTTTTCAGGAAAGGAAGGTTAGGAAGTTCTGAGAAGGAAAAGGATATAAGGGGTGGGTAGGAATCTGGGTATCATTGTGTCCAGGAGGACGTATGAATCCATCTCTTCCACTGCGGTATAAGGCGATGTTCCGAGAGAGTACAGCTGGAGAAGTCAAAGAGACTCCCTCAACCATTCTCTCCTGATCCGGCCTGCCATGCAGTAGGTAGGCAGATGCATCCACCGCCAAAATCAGGACAAATTTCTACCTACGAACCCGGGCACCCCTACTAAGTCACGAAACGTAGCTTACTACTAGGGGTGACCTTTGGCAGATGTGTTGGTTATCCAAAAAATGGTTCCCGGGGCGGCGGCACCCATACCCGCCTCCCAAATTGAAAAGCAAGGCATTGAACTGGCAAAGGAAGGATAATTGTTGACATGCTGTATAAATGAGATTCCTGATATATATGTGTTGTAAAACCATATAGTTAGTTACATTAAAGGTAGAGCCATGTTAATTTGTGGAGATCTGGAAGAGATACAAGATACAAGTCCGATAAAAATTATAATAATTTCCACCTTTTTCTAGCACCGTCTAGTGATAAAGTCACGTCAAGTATACTTGTGGATGGGATTAAAATGTACGCTTATTTAGTTATGGAATTCAAAAAGGAAGATATGACGCGAAGTGAATAGCCAAGGAAGTCACGGCATGGTCAAGTGAATCAAATACTTTCGGTCGGACCATGCCAAGAGACAGAATAATAGAAATATACAGATAAATCATTTTTAATGGTTTTGGTGGTATATCTTCTCTGCTGCAGAAGGTAGTTTCGGTATTGAAGACAATACTTCATCCAAAATACGATTGTAAACATTACTGCACCACCATAAAACTCTTTTGTGAGGGTCGGGTGCAATATTTAGAATCTTACCTACTATTTTATTACCAAAACTACCCCTATAAAATAATTATTTTAAAAAGGGACTTTCTTTCCATTGAAACAGTAGCAAAGTGACGTCTTTACAAATGATTATTACATGGAAGGAAGTAGCAATAAATATAAATGGTTAGGTTTCAATGAATTGAAGGTACAATTTGAAATGAATGTTAGGATTTTTAGAATATATTTTTTTTGGAATTATTTATTATTTTTACTATTTTAGAACGCTCACTGTCTTTGTTTAACTTGCTATTTCGATCATCTTCTAAAATGCATATTTTTCATAATAACGGCATGCCGCCACCTCTAAAACCATTTATTGGACAACTAACACTTCTGCCATAAGTGACCTTAAGTAGTTTGTTACGTTTGGTGACTTAGGAGGGGTGCCCAGGTTCATGGGGTAGGTTTGGTTCCGGATCTTGGCGGCGGGTACGTCTACCTACCAACTGGCTCTGCGTGACTGGCCGGGTCGGGAGAGACTGGTTGAGGGAGACCTTTTGACCTCTCCAGCAGGAAGACCTTTCCCCAAAGATGACATAGGCCCTAAAGCGAATTATTTTCCTCAGGGCCTCATGTGTGGAGCTAATGTAAAAAAATCTGTATATCTGCACTACAGTATCCACAGCTTAAGTTCTTATAGTTTCGTAAAGTACTAGATGACGTGTGGTCGCTATTTTACGATTTATTGTAGATTTACTATAGACGAATGCATTACATAATACATATGTAGGTAAATATAATAACAAAGTCTTTGTTTTGCTTTTTTGTAGAAATCTTTTACATCTACATTTTAACCTATATTTTGTTATGATAAACACATCGGATTAATGTTAAAATAACGTTCTACCTAAATGGTTTTGGTCGTTATGTTCCTGTGAAATAAATGTTTTTAATTTGCTATGTAAACTATTTCCACCCATAAAAGTCAATTTTATCCTAAAAGTTATCACTAAAAATCGATATAAAAAATAAATTTCGCAAAAATGTTAAAACATACGAGTATTAAAAAAATACTAGTGGGAGTTCACACCGGTAGAAGCGAAACCTTCAGAAAATTAAAGTAGACAAGAGTCGGAAGGCTACGAAGCACCGCATAAAGAGGAGACCGATTATTCTAACCCATTCTCTAAAAATGCTATAGATGCATGTGTTTGTCTCTTTTTAGTGTCGCTTTTTCGTTTATCCAGTTTCAAATCACACCGGTGCTAAAGAAGTTTTCACTTCAAAGTAATTATATCATTATTTTTTTCGTGGTTTGCTTATTGTTTTTTTTTTCAGTGTCGCTTTTTCGTTTCATCCAGTTTCAAATCACTACGGTGCTAAAGAAGTTTTTCACTAAAAAATAATAATAAAATTATTCTTTTCGTGGTTTGCTTATTGTTTCTTTTTAGTGTCGCTTTTGCGTTTCATACAGTTTCAAATCACAACGGTGCTAAAGAAGTTTTCACTTCAAAGTAATTACAACATTATATTTTCTTGGTTTGATTATTGTTCTTTTTAGTGTCGCTTTTTCGTTTCATCCAGTTTCAAATCACAACGGTGCTAAAGAAGTTTTCACTTCAAAGTAATTATATCATTATTTTTTCGTGGTTTGCTTATTGTTTTTTTAGTGTCGCTTTTTCGTTTCATCCAGTTTCAAATCACTACGGTGCTAAAGAAGTTTTTCACTTCAAAATAATAATAAAATTATTCTTTTCGTGGTTTGCTTATTTTTTCTTTTTAGTGTCGCTTTTGCGTTTCATCCAGTTTCAAATCACAACGGTGCTAAAGAAGTTTTCACTTCAAAGTAATTACAACATTATTTTTTCTTGGTTTGCTTATTGTTCTTTTTAGTGTCGCTTTTTCGTTTCATCCAGTTTCAAATCACAACGTTGCTAAAGAAGTTTTCACTTCAAAGTAATCATATCATTATTTTTTTCGTGGTTTGCTTATTGTTTTTTTTTAGTGTCGCTTTTTCGTTTCATCCAGTTTCAAATCACAATGGTGTTAAAGAAGTTTTTCACTTGAAAATAATTATAATTTTTTTTTCGTGGTTTGCTTTCGCGTAAAACTGTAACAAAAATTTAAAATTCGAGTGTTCTTAAGTATTGTATTTTTATTGTAATCTATATAATATATATAATCTTATATATAATCTTCTCAACAGAATCACTTTTCAAATTGTTTCCAGTACCAAATATCGATGACATATTCAAACAAGCTTCTATTATAAAAATGTGTAAAGAAAAAAATAACAAAGAATATCAAGAGTTTTACAAACTAATAAGAAATGAAAACCAATTTATTACACCTAATTTTAAAACAACTCAAATGCAACATCATTATATTTTCCAAGCCATAAAAAACTATAATAACCTCCCTTATGAATTACGCAGTATCATCACCGAATCAGAACAAATAAATAAAATTAAACAATTTTTCAAAAAAAAATTACAGTAAAAAGTAAATATTTTATGTTATATTTTATATTATATTTTATATTTCATATTATAACTTAAAACCTAAGTAAGAATCGTGGCTCCCTTATCAGGCACAAGAGCTCCTCTTTTCTGATAAGGTATACATGACTAAATACGACCTTTAATATAAAATTTTGTAAAATATGTATATATATATATATGTAACTCACATTTTTTATATTACAATAAAAAAATAAAAAATAAAAAAAATATCTCTATGCAACTAGTATTAAAACCATTTTATCTGGTATTAACTTAGATCAGCAAACATAATAAGCTATTTTTTACGATAAAGTATTTATGAAATGATAGTATTTAAAAAATGATAGTAGGTCGGTGTCAGCCCTTACTAGTACCTAGCGCATTCCACATGTGGCTTTCTGAAACAAGGGTACTATGCTGAAGGCTAACGTGACCCTAGGCGGTCGCTGTCATAGCCGGCCCGCCTTGTTGGGCGTTTCAAATAATATTTGATTATTTATTATGAATGATTTTTTTTTAATATTTCAGTTTTAGGGCACACAATCAATATTTTTTTCTTACAATAAATTAATATAAGCCAAATTAAAAATATGCACCATAATATTTTTACAAAAAACCTGAAATAATTTCCAAATCCCATAGAGTAACGCTGTGTTACAAGACGGTTTGTCGAGGGTATTTTTAGCATGGTATGGGAAAGGGTGCTCTCTTGAAGAAACCGCCATCCTACAGTTCGGACACAAGGACAAGCTGCCTTCATTTACGCCAGCTCTGAACAAACGGAAGTAGCGGACGTAGCGGTCAAATTCTGAACTAAACAGTCATTGTGACGAGAGCCTAGAGTGTTTCACAGACTCGCGACCGGCGGCTGAGCGATGATTCTACTCGTACTTGCTACACAGTACACGGTGACCCGACATTTGATCCGGCGACATTTGGTCCGGCGACAGTTGGTCCGGCGACATTTGATCCTGCCGACATTTGATCCGGCCGACACTTGATCCGGCGAACAGTTGATCCGGCGGACATTTGATCCGGCGACAATTGATCCGGCCTGATCCTTTAGAAGATTTTTTCTTCAAGTAAGTATGTAAAGAGGATATACGGCCGTACAACCAAAGTCGATGTACTTATATCTGAAGGCATCTTGAGTGAAAATCCGCTGTAAAAATATTTTTACCAACAATAATTTCAACTCTCCGAAGAAACATGCTGCAATACAAAATACGACATACGACATACGTGCAGTCAGTTTAACAAAAAATCGTAAAAAATTCCTACTTGCGTATAACGTTTTTTATCTGAAAATTACACTAGAGTCCCAACTGCTCTCAACCGTCTCGAGCCAGTGAGTGCCAATGGCATCTCCAATTTTGGTATGGTGTGATACTGAGGGTAATGGGGAGGGGAAGGAGATGTGGAAAACGTACCTGGCTATTCAGATCTAGTCACGTCATTTCAAGTAATCCGATTAAATCTACATACACTGTACACCATTGAACAAATTACAAAAATCGTATGATCTAAATTTTTTAATATTTTTATTTTTATTTTTTAGAACTTTTATCAAAACACAAGAGTAGCAACTGCTCCCAACCGTCTGGAGCCAGTGAGATTATGGCATTCCTAATTTTGATATGTTGTGAGGCTGAAGATAGTGGGGAGGAGAAGGATATGGGAAAATCTTTTACGGTTTTTTGTTAAACTGACTGCACGTATAAGTATGTCGTATTTTTATTGCCGCATGCTTCTTCGGAGAGTCGAAATTTACCATTTTCGAGGTTTTTGAGTGAAATTTATTATTTGTTCATTTAAAAATTTTAATTAGGTACTTATGAATTCAACCAAAAACAAATAAACCATAACACGATGTAAGAAGAAATGTGTTTACCATCTGAAAGGTCGCATTGATGGAGCCTTGGTGATCCAGCGGCTTCGTAATCCAGTGGGTTTTCACTGCGTCCGCTTTGACCCTGAACCCCCTCAGCGGGGGTGGCGGGCCACGCTTGTCCCAGAAGCGCAGCAGCCTGCGAGGTTTGCTGTTCTCCGCTCCGACCGCGCACCCTCCCAGCACCAGGCACAAGGATAGGATTGTGAAGAAGCGCATCCTGCGGAAAACAATATCCTTGAAACTGTTGATATGTGAAAACGCAGCCGTTGGAGTGGCATATTACAATAAGGTCACAGAAAGGAAATGGTAGGTAATAAATAGAAAGTTATTTATTTATTTGTGAGAAACAAACAGCCTTTATATAATTACAGTGATAATACACAATATAAAGTGAACTGAAGTCAAGCCACAGAAGTTTCTTATGCTAAAGTTAATTGGCAAAGAAGTTTTATTATCTTAAAATTAATTTTGGGTAGGGTATAGGAAGAGGAATATAGGAAAAGGATAGGAGATGCTCCTGATACATTCCATACTCTCGTATTAATGATCTATCGCACGCGTTACTTCATATCGGTATTTCTTTATTTTACTAAAAATATCAATTTTGTGAAATTTTGTATTATATTGTGCATGTACACGAGGAATCGGGTAATTTATTCTAATATTTGTTCTACACGAGGGCAAATAAAATGAATCGGTTTGTCGGGTTGATCTTGACGGAATATGAAATTTATCGAATTGGTGAGCTCTGTTGAGTTCAGGCCATTATTTAGAATTTTAAACAATAGAATTCGATCGAAAATTAGACACCGTCTTTGGAGGGAGTTGAAATTGTGAAATTTAATGGATTCGGTATAATTTGAGAAGTGTAAGTTAAGTTAATAAAATTTTTGGTTTGAATTCTTTGTATTCTTTCAATGTGGGTTTGGTAAAAAGGAGTCCAGATCGGTGTACAGTGTTCCAAGTGTGGGCGAATATATGAAGTGTAAAGGGAATATAGAGTATTTGTTCATATGAAGCGGATACTTTGCGATGTGACATTATTAATTTAGTAGTTTAGTAGTTAGAGTATTATACTGCCCTGATGAAGCTACGGTTGTAGCGAAACCCGGTCGGCATAAAGTATACAAAATAAAAGTTGTGTTTACAAAGTTATTGTTTTATTTTAAATTAGGAATATAGAGTGTTTCGGAAGGGTTTTGCTATAGGAATTATAAATCCCAGCATTTTATTGGCTTTATTAATGACTTCATCAGTGTGTTGGATAAAGTTTGATTTAACATCCAGTGTAACTCCGAGGTCCCTGACGTAGTATACTTCATTGATATGTGTGCCGTTCAATTTATATACAAAGGAAATTTTATTTTTATTACGTGTAAACATTAATTTATTGCATTTGGAGATGTTAATAACAAGTTTGTTTGATTCACAATAGACAAAAAGACGATTAAGGTCTTCTTGGAGTTTAATGTAGTCATTGATTGATTTAATAACTAGGTACAATTTTTTATCATCTGCATATGCTAGGTAATTAGCATGTAAAAAACATTTGTGAATATCATAAATATATTTAATAATAATGGCCCCAACTGAGAACCTTGAGGTACCTCGGAGGGCACGGTGAAGAAGCTGGACTTAGTTCCCTCGACTGAAACACATTGAAGTCTACCCAAAAGGTATGAAGTGAGCCACCGTAGTAAGTCACCATGGATGTCTAATTGATTTAATTTTTTAAGTAGAACATACTAACACTACGGGCATACAATTGGATAATTTAGAAATTTTAGAAATTAGAAAAAGCATTAACAGTAAATTAAATATTATAAATAACCAAACATTTTTTTTTTAAATATCCATCTTTTAAATTTATTTTCTTATTAATACTTACAATTAATTATAATTATTGATTTAGACTAATTATTTTAATTATTTGTGCTTAAAAGTTTTTTATTATCTAAATGCAATTTTATTTTTCCTTAAATAATTTTTATATTTAATTTTGTGTAACTATTTTTATGATTTGTAAGTAATTAATCACCTCTACTTTTAAATATTTTGTCTATGTTATAGTTTATTCTAATTTGTCTATTCTTGTTTGTCATTTAATTTTCTTTATATTAACATATCCTGATGAAGATAATATTGTTATCGAAACATGTAGATATTATTTATAATATAGTGGTTTATACAAAGTGATCTGTTATTCATTATATAATTAATGATGCCACAAAGTAATTTTGCGAAGTTTGAAGAAAGAATGAAATGGTTTACCTTATCGAATGTCTTAGAGTAATGGGTGTAGATTACGTCTTCTTGGTTTCTCTTGTCCATATTACTCGTTAAATATTCCGTGAAATTTACCAAATTCGTTAGTACCGACCTTTTTTGTAAAAATCCGTGCTGTTGGTTTTGTATATTGCGAGTAATTGTCGGATAAATTTGATCGTAGACAATTTCCTCAAAGAGTTTACTAAATAATGTGAGAATTGAGATTGGGCGGTAATTTACAATGTTGCTTTTTGAACCTGTTTTATGAATGGGTATTATAACTTCTTTAAATTTTGTTGGAAATTTTCCTGATTTTAGTAACAACATAAATATGTTAGTTAAAAGGTATGAAAGATTTTTGGCACATTTTGAAACAAAGTATGGCGAGATACCATCACTGCCAGCGCCCTTACTAATATCTAAATTCTTCAGGTATTTATTGATAATTAAATTGTGTATTAGTACGTTCCCAATCGGGTCATGGTTATTCTCGTTGGTAGAACTATCATTCGTGTTCCGCTTACATAGGTGGATTGAAAGTGTTTAGAGAATAAATTATGTTATGATGTGTGATAGGTATTTTACTAATAAAACCCCATCTCTAAGTAACTTTAACATAGGAGACCTTCTTGGCTTGACTTAATTTAACTTTGTATATATGTATCTATATATTTGTATGTATAAGCTGTTTGTCTCTTACAAATAAATAATACTGACCGGTCAGTAGCTGCGTGAGCATCGCGTTTGTGTCCCACCCGGACGTCGCGTGTTCGATACCTTGACTGGCTAAATCCTCCATTAGCAACATTTAGACATTTCCTCCATTAGACACAAGCAACATTTTCCGCTTAGTGCGGTAATAGAAGGAGATTTACAAACATTGTTGGATTATTAGTAACCCGGGAATGTTTCTTTCTTGCAAAAAAAAAATAAAAATTCTACATTCTGAGAGATGAGAGATGAGATCAAATCCACTAAAGCTAAACCCCTTTAACACATATTTATTCTGTTTAAATGAAATATTCTCTGTTATTATAACATTCTATACCTTCAGAGTACTTCATATATTATTCTTATTTGTCTGGTTGTAACACACATTCAATAATTGTATCCTAAACCTAAATACTAGCTTTTATCTGACAAACACATCGATATAATAACTCTTGGTTGAAGACATACATCATACTTTGTTTCATGTCAGATCTTATATGAATCGAGTATATTTTTTAACTATTACACGAGTACGTATTTATATATATTATCTCATTTTACTTCTAACAGCAACTGTATCACTTCAGTGTATTTTTGTGTACTCATTCTTATTGTGATCTAAATGTAATACTGGAACCTCCCTGTGTACCACTGTATAATCTCATCCATCACTTTAATATAAAAGCCAATTTATGGTGTTTAAATAAAGAAATTAATAAAGGTTTATTTGTGTAAAATTAGGGAGATTGAGATGAGATCGAATTTGCCGTTGTGTTAAGTTAACCCGAAACCAGAGTTAAGTTAGCCTCTCAGAAACTGGGCGTACTGTACAGGGCCCGCAGATAGTACACAACTGCTAACCCTGTACAAATCGCAAGTGCGCCCCACGGTTGAATTTGGCAGCTGCCTCTGTTCTGGAGCTCCAAAATACCTAAAAAAAAACCCTTGACTCTGTGCAGAAACGGGCGGTCCGTTTGATAGATTCTCACATCTTAACAGACGGACTGCAATCTTTAGAACATAGGCGTCAGGTGGGAAGGCTGTCCTTGTTCTACCGGTGTTACAATGGAAGATGCTCCGAGGAACTAGCATCATTGATCCCTTCGGCACCGGTGCATAGTCGAAAAACACGCCAAACACGCCAAACACGCGCTCAACATTTGTACACGGTTGACATTAGTCACATGAGAACGGGTCGTTTCTATGACTCGTTCTTGAGTTCAACGGCTCAGCTGTGGAACGATTCCTCCTTCCTACAACATGGGTCTCTTCACTCCTTCCTTTCCTCATAAACACCCTCCACACAGCATCTTCAAAGATGACATAGGCCCTGAGGGATATTATTTTCCTCTGGGCCTCCTGTGTGGAGTTAATGTAAAAAAAAAATAAAAGTCGAGTTAGTTACACCATTTATAACTCAAGACCGGCTGGACCGATTTTTATGATCTTTGATTTGTTGGATTTGTCTCCGCCCCGAATAGCAGAATAGCTTTTAAAACATCGGAAAAATTCACGGAAAAAAATTATGAAGAAAATTCTTTTCCTCAAACATTTTGTATGGAACGAATTCCCATTGTTTGAAAGAGCTGCAGCAATATGGTAATAAATATGATTATGAACAGTGTTTGATTTCCAAAATTTAAAAAACGGAAAATGTCAATGCGCTGATTGTTTTGCTTTTGTTCTTATACGTATAATGCTACCCCTCTTTCTTACACACTAAATGTCAAAAGTCGAAAATGGGACAAACGATGAACGTATGTCTGCATCCCTCCAAATAAAAAAAAAATATATTAAATCTCCCTCACACGTGTAAAGAATACGGAAAAGTAAGAAAATCATAAAAAAAAAATAATTTCGTACACAACCCCATCTCTAATACTGACATAAACAAAACACGGACAGTTGCGCATCGATAATTGCTTCATTGTGTATTTTTTATCTTAATAAAAAAACTGAATTTAATTCATCTAATAAGTTAACACAATAGTTATTGATTCTGAGGCGGAGGTCGCCGGGTCAGCTAGTTATAACTAAATTTTACTGCCAAAACGGGTACAAACTACCTTCTGATTCGAAACACCCAATGGATAGATTAAAATAGAAGTGTAGTACGCCCTATAAAAATATTATAATTTGAATATTAAATGCTAAGCAATAAATTAAAAAACAACGTTTTTATTTCTCCTCATTACTATTACGTGGGTAAATGAAATTTCCTGATAAAAATTATATTTTACTGGCAGGCATGTTAAAGTACATTCACTCAAAGGTACCTACGTTATTTTATGTAAGACTATAAAAATTACTTTTTTCTGGCAGGCATGTTAGGGAACGTACCCATAGTACGTGACCAACTTTTTGCAATTTTTACCCCCCCCCCCCCCCCGGTGACCAAAAACCTAAGCAACCCGCCGCACATTTGTATGGAGCGTGACATTTTGAAGACCCCCCCCCCCCCCCTAAACGTGTCACGTAGTATGGGTACATTCCCTTAAAGTACATTCACTCAAAGGTACCTACGTTATTTTATGTAAGACTGTAAAAATTACATTTTACTGGCAGGCATGTTAAAGTACATTCACTCAAAGGTACCTACGTTATTTTATGTAAGACTGTAAAAATTACATTTTACTGGCAGGCATGTTAAAGTACATTCACTCAAAGGTACCTATGTTATTTTATGTAAGACTATAAAAATTACATTTTACTGGCAGGCATGTTAAAGTACATTCACTCAAAGGTACCTACGTTATTTTATGTAAGACTATAAAAATTACATTTTACTGGCAGGCATGTTAAAGTACATTCACTCAAAGGTACCTACGTTATTTTATGTAAGACTATAAAAATTAAAAGTGCAATAATTAACATCTTTATTAATTATAAAATTACAATGCTATAATATATGTAAAATATTACTTTAACGCTCGTAAATCACATACCTATGTAAGTGTTTTTTCTAATTTATGTGTGATAAAGTTTATAGTACCTACGTTTAGGCTTATCAGTATTATGAGGAAAAGCCATAAATTTATATGGCAATAAACATGTTAAGGCCCCGCAACTCGGATTTGTACCGATTTATTACATATTTCCCTTAAACACGGTAAGTTTTAAAGCTCTTAAAAAAATATATGTTATTCTTGAAGATAATATCTAGACTTTGCCCGCGCCGAAACGTAAATTATATAAAATTCCCTCGATAGAAAAAAATCGCAAAGTATGCTCCAAAAAATATTATTAGCACGTTTGTTTCAGTTATTTTACAAGTTATATGTATGAAAAAATTCACAGTGATTCTTTAAATCCTGTTTAAGATAATGCCCTCGAGATTTTTGCTCTATTTTAAACGAGTCGTGTTTTATTAAAGATTTTCGCAATTTTCGCGTCGATTTTGTCGCTGCAAATGTTAGCGCTCTCCTCTAACATTCGTAATTTCGTATCTCTCTATCTTCTTCTTTTCGGGCCGGGTTGCAGAGCCTTAACACATTTTATAATTTTTTATATTTTTAAAAGTTTTATTTTAATCAAATTCAATAATGTTATTATTAAGTTCTGCAAGTACCTAAGTTTTTTTTTCACTAAGTTAAGTTTTTATTTTAACAGCTGTTTCTTTCTAACACGGCGTTTTATAGATGTGATTAGACCATTTTGAGATTTCTTCTTCTTCTTCAATGGCGCTACAGCCCATTTCGAGCCTTGGCCTCCTTCAAAATAAGCCTCCACCGCCCTCTGTCCTCGGCCGTCGTCTTCCAATCTGCAACATGGAGTAATCCTCTTGCATCCTTCCTGACATCATCCTCCCATCTCAGTCTAGGTCTGCCCGCCTTTCGTTTACCTCCCGGGTGTCCTGTCAGAACCTTCTTCGGTACTCGTGTGCTTGGCATTCGGTGCACATGTCCGGCCCATCTTAATCTTTGGAGTCTTAAATGGGTGGAGAGTCTGGGAGCTTGGTAAATATCATAGAGCTCATTATTGTGGCGGATTCTCCATGCCTCTCCCTCTCGCACCGCTCCTAAGATTCTTCGAAGTACCTTTCTTTCGAAGATGTCCAGCCGTTCCGCTGACTTTGCTGTCAGTGTTCCCGCCTCACATCCATAGGCCAAGACCGTTCTGATAATTGTTTTATATAAGGTTATTTTGGTTTTCCTATGGACGTTTCGGGATTTGAACACTGGCAGCAACGCGAAGTAAGTTTTGTTAGCGGCTGTAATGCGCTTTCTTACTTCTACTGGGTCTTCATTGTCCTGCGTTATGATGGAGCCCAGGTAGGTAAACTCTTCGACCACTTCGAAATTATAATTGTCTTTAAATTTCACTTTGTCTTTTATTCTGCGGTGAGGGGTTCTGGTTTGCATCATGATTTTTGTTTTATTTTCATTGATTTGCAAACCCACCTCTCTTGCCGCGGTCTCCAAAGGGTCAAACACTTCTCTTACAGCCTGTAGGGATCTTCCGACAATGTTAAGGTCATCTGCGTAGCCAACTATTTGATTGCTTCTGTAGCAGATGTTTGAGTCGGTACTGATCATTGTCTTCCTCACGACGTGCTCCAGTACAATATTGAAAAGGGTGGGTGCTAAGCCATCACCTTGTTTCAGCCCCTGGGAGACGTTAAAATCCTCCGTTGTTTCACCTCCTATCCTTACTCGACACCGTGATCCGACCATTGTTGCTTTTACAAGCTTGACTATTTTGGGCGGTATTCCAAAATTGAGGAGTATTTCATATATTTTCTCCCTATCTATACTGTCATACGCCTGTTTGAAGTCAACAAATAGTTGGTATATATCTATATCGAATTCCCAGCATTTTGTCAGGATTTGTCGAGTAGTGAAGAGTTGATCAGTGGTGGATCTCCCCCTCCTGAACCCTGCCTGATATTCTCCTAGTAAGTTTTCTGAGTAATATTCTAGTCTTTCTTTCAAAATCATTGTGAAAATTTTATACGCTGTACAAAGTAAAGATATTCCTCTGTGATTTTCACACTTCAATTTGTCTCCCTTTTTATGTATGGGGCATATTATGCTAGTTTTCCATTCTTCTGGTACTCTTTCGGCGGTCCATATTTTCACAATGAGATTGTGTAGCAGGTTCTTCAGTTGTTCGTTTCCATATTTATAGAGCTCTGCAGGGATATTATCTCCTCCCGGAGTTTTATTGTTTTTCAATTTCTTTAGGGCAGCCCTTATTTCTGCCATTGATGGCGCTCTCGTTGTTTCATCACTATTTAGCTCGTCCGGAATGTGAGTTGGTTCGACTGTCAGGTTGTTATTGGGATTTAAGAGCTGTTGAAAATATTCTTTCCACCTAGTCTTGATCTTTTCCTTATCTCCTATTATGTCTCCATTACTATCTCTGCACAGAGATGTGTTGGGTTTGAAGCCCTTTTTAAATGCATTGACGCCTTTATATGCCTCACGTGGATTGTTATTTGCAAAGTCATGTTCCATTTTCAACAATATGTTGTTAAAATACAATCTCTTCTTTCTTTTAATTAAATTGTTAGCATCTCTTCGTGCTTGTTCGTAGGCTTGTCTTTTTGCTCTAGTTCCTCTTTCTATACATAATTTTTTTAGAACATTTTTCTTGCAGACGCTCTGTATGCACTCCTCATCGAACCAGGGATTTCTAGCCTGTCCTTGGTCTATTTCCAATGCCTGATTCCGCCGCTGTCAGCAGTGCATTTCTCAGATTGGTCCAATCCTCTTCTAAATCATTTGGGGAGAGCGGATCACTCAGTTGGTTTGGTAGGTTTGTTGACAATGAGTCATGATATCTTTCCAATCCTTCTGGTGTTTTTAGAGCATCGATGTTTAGCTTTGGGATACTTGGCTGATTAGACCTTTTATCTCTTGCTATTCTGCATCTATAGGATGCTACTACCAAATAGTGATCCGAATCACAGTTAGCTCCTCTGTAGCTTCTTACATTTGTGATACTGGTCGCCCCTCTTCTTTCAATTAGGATATGGTCTATTTGGTTGTGGTATCTGCCGCCAGGTGATGTCCATGTCCATTTATATATATTCTTCCGTGGGAACTGTGTTGATGCTATTATAATATTCCTTGATTCTGCAAAGTCAATCACTCTTGATCCATTGTTATTGCTTTCCGTATGAAGACTGTTTTTTCCTGTAACCTGTTGGTGTGCCGGATCCTGACCAATTTTTGCATTAAGGTCTCCAATTACCATTTTTATATCATTGGATGGTATGGTGTCATATATCTGTTCCAGTTTATGATAGAAAGTATCCTTAGTTACTTCATCTTTGTCTTCTGTCTCAGCGTGAACATTTACGATGGAAATGTTAAAGAATTTAGTTTTTATACGAAGTATACATATTCTTTCGTTTACAGCCTACATTTTGAGATTTATCTAAATGATTCTATTCACCCTCGTCTCATTTCAATTTTAATATTGCCGTTTTTCTAATTTTTTTTATATGAATACCGCACAAGAGTCCCAACTGCTCCCGTCTGAAGTCAGTGAGACTATGGCATCCCCAATTGTGGTATGTTGTGATGCTGAAGGTAGTGGGGGGGGGGGGGAAGGAGATAGGGAAGAGGAAGGTGGGGAATAACCTGGCTATTCAGATCTTGTCATTAAACACGGCTAATACCATTTCAAGCAATGTTTCAATTCTGAATGGTGGTCTTACACCAGGGCGATACTGAGATTATTTTCCACTCTGGAACGTGCCGAAAATATACTATATATTATTTTAACTGAATAAATTGGGAAATAACTAATCAAATAAAATTTATTTGATTGCGATTCAAGAGTCTTTCCGCTGGACTACGCCGGCCGTCCTTTTATTTACCGTAAAATTAGAATTTCATTCCATTATTTCACGTAATATAGTTTTTTTGTTTCAATAACCCATTACACTACAAGCTGCTACGTAACTAAAGCCTAATCCTCGATCCAGACGCCATCTTTCTCATAAACTGATAGTTGCAATTTGGAAGGCGGGAACGGGTACCGCCGTCCCGAGAACCATTTATTGGATAACCAACACCTCTGCCATAGGTCACCCCAAGTGGTATGCTACGTTTGTGATTTAGCAGGGATACACGACTTCATGTCATGGGATGAGATTTGTTTAGGTCTTGGCGGCGAATGACCAGGACATGCTGAATGCCAGATTGCTACCCACCCCTCTCCTCTCCTTCATTACCTTAATAAAACCCTCTACACAGCAACTCCAGATGACGTAGGCCCCGAGAGAAATTATTTACCTTCGGATTTCCTGTATGGAGCTCATGTAAAATAAGAGATGGATCAAGCTTCAGAAGACATAATATAATGCTGAAGAATAATTTTTCGTACATAGAGACTGCTCAAAAACAGCACATCAATTATTTCCAACTTAACAGGTTGTCGGGGGGTAAAGTGCATTCACTTCGGGAGGTGATTCTATAATATTCTACACGATAGGATAAGTAAAAAAGAACTATAACTTTTTTCGAAATTCCAAATTTTAGGGATAGTTTTGTGGTAAAAAGGTTTTTTTTTTACATTAACTCCACACAGGAGGCCCTGAGGAAAATAATTTCCCTCAGGGCCTATGTCATCTGGGATGCTGTGTGGAGGGTCTTTTTGAGGAGAGGAAGGAATGAACATTGGTCTTGAAGAGACTCATGTTGTACGAAGGAGGAAATACAGAGGCCGGCAAATCATTCCACAGCCGAGCTGTTGAACATAAGAACGAGTCGAAGAAACGACCCGTTCTCATGTGACAAATGTCAACTGTGTACAAATGTTGGGCACACGTTTGGCGTGTTTCCCGACTATGCACCGATGCCGAAGAGATCAATGATGCTAGTTCCTCGGAGCATCTTCCATCGTAATACCGGTAGAACAAGGATAGTATTTCCACCCGACGCCTATGCTCTAAAGCAGGGGTGGGGAACCTTTTTAGCGTCGCGGGCCATTTGGATGTTCATACTTTAACCCGCGGGCCGCACTCCGATTTCCGTCTCGAGGGGGAGGGGGGGGGGGGGGGGGAGAAAGAACTGGTTTTACTGTAACTAATTAAAAAATAGTTACGTTATTGCCAAATCCCTTTAATTATAGATACACTCAGAACATGCAAATGGTTTTTCCGAAATTCTGGCTGCATATAGTCTGCAACCAGAATTATATAACTGGCACTATGAACACGAGAATGGTTTCCGTCAAAATGCATCAGCACTTGCGGGGAATTAAAACTACACTCAGAATATGAAAATGGCTTTCTTCTAATTCAGGCAGCATAAACTAAGAAATTAAAATTTTATAAATACACTTCCAACATAAGAAATGCGTCAGCAAATGAAATCACACCTGATGCGTTTTCGTTGCATTCTTAACACAGAACTGGTTTTAATCACAGATTGAATCTGTACGTGAGGAATTAAAACTATACTCAGAACGTGAAATTGCTTTCCTCCAATACTGGCAAAGCATATGCAACTACAAATTTATAACTGTATATTTATGCACTTCACACACGAGAATGATTTTTTACGAAACGCGTTAGCGAGATAAAACCCCACCTGGATTTTTTTTTGTTGCATTCTAAACACAGAACTGGTTTTAATTATAAAGTGAGTTTGTACGCGGAGAATTAAAACTCCACCCAGAACATGAAAATGGCTTTCCTCAAATACTGGCAGCACAAAGTACGCAACTAGAATTTCATAAATGCACTTCTAAGAGGAGGAATGCGTCAAAAAATGAAACCCCACCTGGATTTTTTTTCATTGCATTCTAAAAACAGAACTGGTTTCATTTATAGGGTGAATCTATACGCGGAGACTTAAAACTACTGAGTGTAGCCATTTTACTGAGTACATGAAAATGGCTTTTTCTCTAATACTGGCAGCAAAAAAACTACTAGAATTTTATAAAGTTTCTACGAAATGCGTAAGCAGACGAAACCACACATGGAATTTTTGAATTTTTTCATGGTTTTTTTCATGGAATTTTTTCATTGCACTTAAACACAAAACTGGTTTTTCCGTCAGAGCGAATTGGATTGTGAGTCCCCAGCTTAAATTAATACTGCACCTAGAACATCAAAATGGTTTTACCTTCGAAATGCGTTATGGTTAGCAGATGAATCCGCAACAGGAATTTGCATTGTTAACACAAGATTGGTTTTACCTTTAGAATGAATCTGCATAGAATTCCACTAGTCAACCTGCTTAAATTAAGTTGTACTCTGATTACGTGAACGGTTTTTCTACATTTTGTAGCATATTTATTGTCCGCAATATAATTTTATATTTATTTAACTAATTATGATAAATTACCTTAAGTGGTTTATTTATGCCAGAAGTGTGGCAATTATTATGGCATTAATATTTGTATTATAAACAAAATGTTAAGGGACGTGCTTGACATATAACCAGTGATTCCTGACTTTATTTGGAGAGATTGTTAAATCTAGTGCGCTTCAGATTATCAGGCACATTCGATGGTTCGACGTTGAACGGTGTAGCAAATATTTTCAAATCCGTTTGCTCTCTTTTCACGTCCTTAAATACTTCATTAAATGCCTCACTTAATTTCGCGCAATCACCAGCGTATTCAAACGATGTAGAAGGCTTTTGTCCTTGCAGTGTTGGAAAATGCGTCATGTCATTCATTTCGAGTTACCTACTTTCCACAGCCTTAATTTAGTTTCAAATGATTTCACGTTTCAGTCAGCTTCAACTTTTCTTTTCTTTGTAGTTGTCATTAATAGGATTTTATTGATTTATTTTCTACTTTACCTACGCAACGATGACTAGAAAATATTTTTTATGACGGACTGCCTAAGATTCCCCTCCGAATAGAGTTGCTATCAATCCTGTCAAATATCAAGACTGTCCTGTACAAGAAAATTAAAAGTTCCGATGGAATTTAACTATCGTTTCACAATAACAAATTAAAATAAAAGTAAAATGGTAGGTTTAATCACGTTTTCATTGGTATTTAAACTACTTGCTAGTAACAATTTTGTAATAACGTCTTAAAAATGCATCTGAAACACCGTCAAAAACCCATCCCGCTCTGTGTAATTTTTTGTGGTTCTTTCAGCAGGCCGCACCAAAAGAGCCGGCGGGCCGCACCAAAAGGCCTCGCGGGCCACATGCGGCCCGCGGGCCGCAGGTTCCCCATCCCTGCTCTAAAGATTGCAATCCGTCTGTTAAGATGGGAGAATCTATCAAACGGACCGCCCGTTTCTGCACAGAGTCGAGGGTATTTTTCAGGTATTTTGGAGCTCCATACCAGAGGTGGCTGCCAAATTCAACCGTGGGGCGCACTTGCGATTTGTACAGGGTTAGCAGTTGTGCACTATTAAAGTATCTGTGGGCCCTATACAGTACGCCCAGTTTCTGGGAGGCTAACTTTACTCTGGCTTCGATGGAGCCCCCATACCTGAGCTGGTCACTTAGGGTTACACCAAGCATATCAATAGAGGGCCTGTTCGGAAGATTGCTTCCGTTGAAAGAGACTAGATTTTCATTTCGATCCCTTTTAGTCGTAATCAGACAAGATTGGGTCTTTGAAACATTAAATTCAACGAGATTATTTTTACCCCACGAGAAAACACTCTCGAGCTAACCGTCCATTCTTTGCTTCAAAGCCATACGAGCTGTTGGAGTTTATGAGCCCTTTGGGGGCTTGTCAAGCAAAAAGCTATCATGAACTGTACTGTCATCCGCGTAACAATGAATTGGTGCACATGACAAAAGGTCGTTGATGTGCAACAAAAACAAAGTCAGAGACAAAACCGATCCCTGTGGGACGCCAGCATTTATCGAGTGGGAGGAAGAGGTGAAACCATCGGCTACCGTCTGAATCGACCTCTCCCTCAAGAAGTCGGCAATCCACGTACACACGGATGCGGGAAGTCCGTTAGAAGGCAGTTTGTTGACAAGTCCTCGGTGCCAAACCCGGTCAAAGGCCTTGGAAATGTCCAGTGCAACCATTTGGGTCTCACCGAAACGTTCCAGGCATCGCCCCCAAACATGCGTCACATATGCGAGAAGATCACCGCACGAGCGGTTCCGCCGGAATCCGTATTGACGGTCGTTAATAATTTTGTTATTCTCGAGGTATGTGAGCAGTTTGTCGTTTATCACACGTTCCATCACCTTAGACAGAACTGATGTGATCGCTATGGGGCAGTAGTTGGCCGGGTTGGAGCGGTCACCCTTCTTTGGAATAGGATGGATAACCGCTTTATTCCAACCAGAGGGCACAGAGAAAATTGGAGCTATTTCTGCAGCGCACCTCTGCAGTACCAAGGCAGGTATTCCGTCAGGCCCACTAGCTTTATTAACATCAAGCCCTCGTAAAACATGGAGTACTTCCCGATGCCGGTTCCTCAGCTTTTTCATACGAAAACCGCAGTGAGGAACCGACGTCGGGACAGCACCTTGGTCATCGAGGGGTGAGTTATCCGCAAACATTTTACCTAATAAGTTAGCCTTTTCGGTGGCGGTGTTTGCTAGTGAGCCATCAAGTCTGGTAAGAGGCGGCAGACTGGATTTTCAGAAATTGCGACCTATTCAGCCCGCAAGCGACCAGAATTGTCTGCTGCCATGCGGGCATGCAGCCAGCTTTCTGCTGATCTGCTGGTCGTGCTCAAATTTTGACCTATTTATGATTCTCTTGGATTCCTTTGCCATTTTGTTGTAAGCTGTTCTGTCTTCGGATGTTCTAGATGTGTTGTAGGCTCGGTAAGCCGCGTTTTTTCGTCGCACTGCTTCAGCGCATTGTCGACTGAACCACGGCTTTGAGCCTACACCAGTTTCCTTAACAGTAGATTGTATGTAGTCATTCATCGCGGATGTGATGACTTCACCAATTTCCTGGGCACATCTTGAGGGATCCGAAGTCCGAAAACAGACAGCTGACCACGGGAAAGCATTAAAATGTGCCCGCAGACCGAACCAATCTGCTGACCTATAGTGCCACACTTTTCTCTTCAGCCTCTCGTTTGGTGGTCTGAAGATTACAGGGATTGATGTCGTCACCAGGCAGTGGTCGGACGATCCTAAAGGCGCTGTGACTTCATTCTTGTAACCGTGTGGCACAGTAGTTAAAATAGGTCTAACAGATTGGAACGGTGAGTCTGGACATCAGGAACCCTTGTGGGCTCCTGAACCATTTGCTCCAATCCGTAGCAAAGGGCAAAGGATTCCGCTTGGCGTCCAGCAGAGTCTGTTGATCCTGAGAACTTCAACCAAGGTTCGTTATGAACATTGAAGTCCCCCAGGACCACAAACTCTGCCGTAGGGTAGCGGGGCAAGAGGTCATCAATAGTGTTCCTTAAGTATTTGAAGAGCTCGTACGTGTCTGATTCGCTAAGGTTCGGTGAGCGGTATAAACACGCGAAGAATCTTACCGTACTGGCAAGATTGACGTGTACCCACATTAAGTCGAATCTGGAGTTTTCCAGATTCAACAGTCGCACACAGTTGACGTCAGCTCGAATATAGAGACAGACACCTCCTTTAGGTCTGAACTTGCCTGCGAGGGTGAAGCCCGGGCAGTCCAGATAGGAGGCGTCTTCAGGCTCAGCTATCTTTGTTTCAGACAGGAAAAGTAGGTTGGGGCGTTGAGAAAAAAGGTGGTGGTAAACAGAGTTTAAATTGGTGGGCAGGCCGCGAATGTTGGTGTAATTCACCAACAGTTTTGGCCTGCACCGGGGACGCCTACTCCTCGCCGCTGAAATGACGTTAATTGTTGATGGTTGTATATTCGTGATTTTATTTGTTAGGGTTATTAATGTGTGATATGAGAGGAAGGAAGGTCTGGGAGGGAAAAGGTAAAGGGGTGGGTAGGATGCTGAGGTTCAGAGTTTCCAGAAGTGACGGACGTATGTATCCAACCCACCCACTGCGGTGCAACGCGATGGGAAGGGAGAGTCCGGCTGGAGAGGTCGCCCAATGCGCCCCAAACGCTACTGCTGGGTCCCCTCCGGTCACGAACCGGCACAACAGCAGCGGCGGGGTTTTTACACTCGTTGATGGGGCAGCCCACCGTCAGTCGTGAGCCTGAGGGTCGGGCCCCTGTACTACCGAGCGGCCTGAACAGCGGTAACCGGTTGTAAACGATCTCCCTCAACCAGCATCTCCCAATCCGGCCCGCCACACAGAAGGTGGGCCGACGCACCCGCCATCAAGACCTGGACAAACATTACCACAAGAACCCGGGCACCCCTGTTAAGTCACCAAACGTAGCGAACCACTTCGCCCAATGGAAACGGACCAACGATCGCGCCCGGCAAGCTCACAGCATATTTACCGGGTAAGTTTGTACCTTAAACTAAGTGTTTTTAGTGGGTATGTCTTTTTGTATGGGAAAAATGTCGGAATTTCAGAAAAAGTTATTAATCTTTTTTACTCCTACCATAATGTAGAACCACCTCCCGAAGTTAATGCACTTTACCCTCGGCCACCCTGTATATGAGACACCCTGTATATGAGACACCCTGTATATAGAGATGCAATGTGCCGAATGGGGCTATCCAGTTCCAATAAGTTTGATCTACGCATCATTATAAAACACTACATACCTTAATTGCCATCTTCCTCCCGGTCGTCGCCCAAGAAATGGTAACCAGCAGTAAACCATCCGCTTCTCACTAAGGGAAAACATTTTGCCGAGTCAATAGCTTTAAAGATCTTGGTATCGTCTTTGATCCCACACTGACATTCTCGGATCATATATCACGGCTCACTCCAGCATGCTACAAACTCCTGGGTTTCATCATCAAAATATGTAAGCAATTTGATGACCCATATGCAATCATAGCCATGTTCGATGGCGTCATAAGAAGTAAGCTGGAGTATGCTAGTGGTGTGTGGACTCCGCACCAAGCTAAATATATTAATATGCTGGAATAAATTCAGAAAAAGTTCCTTAGGTATATCTATATGCGGATGCATGGAACATACCCGAGATTCATGCACCATGTGGAATAACTTGAGGCAACAAATAGATTTAGATTGGAAACTAGACGTTATGCAAATCTTGCAATTCTTAGTTTTAACAAAATCCATAACTGTATTGACAGCCCATTCCTCTTGGAATGTTATGGCTTATACGTGCCTGAAAATTTCAGCCGTGCGTCGACACGACTTGTTCAAAATACCATACGGCAGAACAGATGTTCTAGTACAGCATAGCATGACAAGAGGAATGGTGCTGTTGAACGAAATATCGGAAACACTAGATATATATAACTCTTATTTAGATAGCCTCAAGATTTTTTTGTATAATAATCATCTTCCTAGGTGTTAAGACTGTCAAAATGAGAAAATTGTACAGTAATTAGATAATAATCTGTTGAACAATTAAAAAAAATATATATATATATTGTAAAATGAAAAATTACATTTCAGAATGAATAAGTAAAAAAAAAACTCCGTTTGAATTTGATGTACAATGTGCCTCATGGAAAATGATGGTAGCTTAGATATGGACTATGTGCCTAGTGAGTAAAATTATTTAAAAAAACACTTGAATTTTCTTGCTTGTTTCCATTGAAATAATATAATATTTCTATTCACCCCACTGTGAAGGTGAATAGCAACATGTTTCACCCTAATTTCTCAGTGAGAATATATACGAGTATTTCATGTTAGAAGTGGGTAGAAACAAAAAGACTTGCCTTAGAAACATATTTTTAAGGCATTTTGATGTGCTATGAACATACATTTTCTGAGCGATAAGTTGCTATGTTCAAATCACCCCAGTCTACGGTTCCCTGTTTGGTGGAGTAACTGGAACGATAGCGAATTTTAAAACTTTTTGTACTTTTGCTCGAGATTTTCAGCAGATTTTTTTTTAATTTTTCGCCAACATAAACAAAAATCATACCCCCGAATTTGAACAAGGAGACATAAAAACTTTTTATAGTGCTGTATAGCCAATGAATAAACCTGCACTTTACCTTTTATCTCATATTTGAAGGATTTATATATTTTTTTTAAATCGTCAAGTTTATAGCCACGTGAATCCTGCGTGGTTGTTACTTTGAAACTGCCGTGAGAGGTACTTATTCGAGAATTCAGTTTCTGTCGCCGTGCAGGTAGCACGTCCAGAAATTACGATAAACACAGTAACCGATAAGTACAGTGCTAAGCAGTTAAATATATTGTTATTGTAAACTTAGCAGGCTGACTGACGTATTTATTCGCCAGACAGCCCGCATAAAGTAATAACTCATTATGGACCGGAACGTACAACGACAAATTGACGAATTTTATTTTTGCTAGCGTTTTATTCACAGTAAAACTGATGCGAATCAACGGCAGAAACTAGAACCTGTAATAAAATTACTCAATTCGGCTCGGTTATATTTCCCGCCGATAGGTTCGCGTTTACAAATGAAACATGTCTTTTTGGCCATCAGTTTCAATGCAAATGAAAATGCTAGGATTGTTGAAATAGGTCTAGGTCTGAAGTGTCAAATGTTTAGCCTAAATAATACAGACTTTTCAGAGTTTTCGGTTGTGGTTTTACGGTACGTGGCATTGCGGCCCAAAAAACGAGCCCTTCTAAGATGTTTTTCAAAAATATGTTAGCCTGAAGGATTTTGCAATTTTTAACACCAATATTACACGTCAATGGGACGTGTAAACAAAGTTGAATTATTTCATTTATTTTAATTCAATATTTTCACCTTTTGATAAAATACGCCTGATTCTTGAGGGGTTTCGTTTTTTGGGTTCTTTAAGCCACTGAATGTACAAACAATATTCAGTATTGCTTTCAATAAATACAGTTCCCTGTAAGCCGAAACGAGCGAGGTTTATTTACTTCGCATTAAGTCTAATTAGACTGCATTGATTATGAAAGGAAAAAAACAACAATATCTCTGCTGGAGAGAAGTATTTGGTGCTTTGGTTTGGTGAACTTATACTATGATGCGTTTATATTTAGTAATTAAGTAAATTATGAAATTTCTGATGATATACTCGTATACATCCTATACTAGGGAGGTCCTGGGGAAAAAAACTCCCTCAAGGCTTATGTCATCTTTGGGGATGCTGGGTGGTCTTTTTAGGGAAAATAAGGAGAGGAAGTTTTGGGAAGGAAAAAAATATGAGGGGTGAGTAGCAATCTGGGGGTCAATGCGTTCAGGAGTGGCGAACGTATGAATCCATCACTCCCACTACGGTGCAAGGCGACGGGTCGAGAGAGTCGGGTTGGAGAAGCCAAAATACTCCTCTTCACTTGTTTCTCCCAATACGGCCCACCATGCAGTGAGTGGTCAATCAACACTGAGACAAACCTCACCTTATGAACCCGGGCACCCATGTTAAGTCTTTAAACGCAGTAAATCACTTGGGGTGACTTATGGAAGGGGTGTTGGTTATCCAACAAATGGTTCCCGGGCGGCAGTACTTAAACCCCAATTTGATCTATCGGTAACTAATAACTCTTACCTTCAAAAGTGTAAATTTGTTCTTTCTGGAATCAATAGCATATACTTTTCTTATTTATCTTGGATTTTCACCCTCTACTCTGAGTCAAGGATCTTACCGATCTGTTTAGATGTCTCTTTTGATAATAAAATAATTCCAGACAATAATCTTCCCATGATGTTAAATATACAGTCGCATTAAGATCTCCTTGTGATATGAATAATAAAACCTGTACTGCTGTTATATAATTTGATACCCATGCAGTATATTCTCGTTTCGACCGCATTCAAGTTTATTTTAAATCTTTCCTTTGTCACTTTCTGCCCATCTGCTCCTGAAGGACTGATAACTGCTGACTGCCTCTTAGAGGTTCAGTCACCGCAGATCCAAATCAGTTACATTAATATCACATATGTACCTGCACCAAACATAATTTTATTATTATTTTCTTGTTTGCTATCTTACTCGAGTTCTTCTTGTTGGATGTTCTTGTTCTCTTGTTTTCTTGTTCTCTTTTACTTGTTCTCTTCAGTGGATGTACGAGTACCTAAGCCATGAAATCCGTGACTCGAAAAGTTTCCAGTTATTTCAAATTGGCAATCGGTTATTACTGGATACAAAAAGCAATTTCGATTATAATGACGGTGTCATATTTTTTTGATAAGAGCTGTAATTGTCGGCCTCCGTGGTCAAGGGATAAGGCTCTCAACTTACAATCCGAGGATTGCGGGTTTAAATTCCGGCGTACTCAAATAAATTATTTCATTAATTTGTGTCGACATAATTAATTTATTAAAAATTATATGTAATAGGTATATTTGCGGTACGTTCCAGAGTGGAATATGCTATCATTATCGCCCTGGTGTAAGACAACCAGCCATTCAGAATTGAAATGTTGGTTGAAATGAGTTTAGCCAATTTTTTATTTTAGACAAGATCTGATTAGTTAGGTATTTCTCCACCTTCCTAAAAATTATATATAGTACTCTATTTACTTCTTATCCTCACTACGTACCCCAATTGAGGATGCCATATTCTCACTTCTTGCTCCAGACGGGAGCAGTTGGGACTCTTGTGCCGTATTCCTTGAGAGGGGATGGAGATGGGGGAGAGGAAAGAGGAAAAGTAGGTAGATATTAAGATCTGGTCACCAAACACGGCTAAAGTCATTTCAAGCAACTTTTCAATTCTGAATGACGGTCTTACATGATGATATTGAGAGTATCTCCCACCCTGGAACATGCTGCAAATATACCTTATAGTATTTTAAATGAATAAATTTATAATAACACAAATCAATCAAATAAAATTTGCTGGGATTTGAACCCGCGACCTTTGGATTCCTATACAAAAGCCTTACTCGATCAGGTGCGAAGGCACATATTATTCAATCGCACATATTTTAATAGTATCAATACAATTATTTCGCTCTTAATTGGAGCCCGTGCCAAAAAATAAATGAGAATAATATTATATTAATTTTCATATGAATCAAATCTTGTTGAAACTTTATATGCTCCGAAAATATCATATATCATATATGGGCGTACAAAAACCCCTGTTACAAAGTTAATCACAAACCATCACACGATTCAGAAGAACTGTTTTTTTTTTAATTTTATTCCGTTTCCAAAGAAAATTCTCATATTAACTAGAATTAATAACTGCCTTTCCCCGTGAAGTGGCAGTGAAGTGCCTCTCGAGGATTAACATTAAATCTCGCATTAAATTAATGGGATTTAATTTGCAGCTATTTTCAGCTGTGCTTTGATAATTTTAAATGAATACTTAATAAAGGCTGGATTTCGCATTATTATGTAAGAAAATGCCTAAGAAATGGGAAACATGTAACATTTAGTGAAATAAGCAGCCCGGTGAAGCATACAGGATAGGCTTACGGAAGTGCCATAAGTTCTTGTAAGTCATAACAAAGGGATTAGAATAAATGTGAAGTTAGATGGAGGCATTGTGAGTAACGTTTAATAAATGAGGTGCTTGTCACCAGCAGATTTAAGCTTGTCGCTACATGTCGACATTGCCTCGTTTATTTATTTGTTAATAAGTGAGGGAATGAGTGATATACAAGTTTCATTTTCATAATGGATTTGTATTTGTGGTGTACTAGAATATTCACAGATTAGAATTCCAGTTCGTAATCGGAAGTTTTTAATAATAAATTTTTTCGTCGATGTTGTGAGTTTGAAAACTATTGTTGTCGTGTTTTCAATGAATAATAAAGTGCACTCAAAAACCCGTTCTTGGAGGTACTTTGTGTTGATCTGCCAAGTGGGCCGACACTGAGTGTGATGCTCGCTGTAAATTGGAGATCTTCGTAACCGTTCGGGATAATACTAATAGCGACATCTGTTGAGAGACATTGTATCTGCATTCACATTTTTTTAACATTAGCTCTACACGGGAGACCCTGAGGAAAATAATTTCCCTAGGGGGCCTATGTCATCTTTGAGGATGCTGATTGGAGGGTCTCTTTAGAGAAACAAATGATATGAAGTTCTGGGAAAGAAAAAAGTATGAGAGGTGGGTAGGAATCTATGGGTCAATGTATTACATGTATCTTCTGCCACTTTAATGTTTTACCTATGAATATTACGGTGTTTTCAAGTGCAAAAAATATCTTTTATAAAAAATAATATATTCTAAAGAAACATGAGGATGGATGTGTTTATTTTGATCATAAATCATGCTTCACATGCGTATTTAAGTTCCTGAAATTTGTTGTTACGATCTTATACGAAATGTTAATGTGTTTTCAGAAAGCGAAGCAATTTTTCTGCAGCTGAGTGCGATTGGTTTGAATTGAACAAGATAACCAACCCAATCAGCTTCCAAAAGCGAGAGGCGACGTGACACATCATTGCAGCAGAATTTAATGGCGAAGACTCTTTCTTCCGTTCCGTCAAGCAGCTCCGAGCTCGATTTGATAACATGAAGCGTCGTGCAAGACAGGTTGGAATCTTTTTCTTAATTGGTATTATTACTCTGCTGTTAAATTAACTGTTACATTTAGAAATTGGTAGGGTTGAATCGTTTAATTCATGTAAAATGAATATGTTTATTAATTGAGTTTTAATAATGCTTCAAGGACGGTAGCAGAGAGATCCAACAGCGCAGAAAGACTGGCGGTGGACCTCCAGCAGCACCAGAGAAGGAGGAGACCACTTTTATGCGTAGCATAATGGCCACGTCAATTGACAGTCTCCCCAGCGTCTCGTTGATGTTGTGGACACTTTAGTGCTGCAGGAGCCGATGGTGGAGGCAAGTGTGATGAGTGACAAAACCGAGGTGTATTATGGTTCAGACGGCTGTGTTCTTACTACATGTAAGAACTTACAAAGATTCCTTGTATATCGGTTCTCCATTTAAGGAATAATTAATTAACAGATTTTTACGTTTTTTAAGCTAATTCAAGCTCCACACTATTCGCGAAGTTGAACGAGGTTAGCCGAATACGATAGTGCGGAGGGGCACTTCGTCTAACTTCGTCTAATTTCGTCCAACCTTGGCTCGCCTCGGGCGACCTCCAGTTTTTGTCGGTTTTTGCGCCCGAGTCAAGGGACTCGAGGTTGCACGAAGTACCTACACGAAGTGCCTTTCTACACTACTCGGTTAACTTCAGTTCGCTTCAATACGTCGTCGTGAATAGATGTGCGCGCTAGTAATTATTTTTCATTAGTATTGTCATACGGCACGATTATGAGTGGAATACAGTGTCGCAGGAGCAAATTCTGTTGCTCCTGCGACCAGCAATGGTATGTTAGAATTACCCGTAGACGAATTAAAGAAAAAGAAGGATTCGCTTTTTGCTACGTACAGGAGCTACCGTAGAAAAAAAGATGCGTCAATAAATAATAATGGTTTATTGTCTTCATTTCTTAGTAACAAGTAGAGATAATGATATCCTCACTCGGATCTCCCGTGCTGAGGATTTCACTTACATATTATAATTTAATTATAAGAAATTAATATGAAATAGACATAACATATATCATGTAGCATATATTTTTTAAATAATTATAAATAAAATAAGATAGTTTTTTCTTTATAATTCAGTTCACTAGATTTAGTTTTAGTCTGTATTTGATATCAGTATATTTTCTATTTCTGATCTCCCTATATTTAGTATCCAGATTTTTATTTGAAAATTAAATGTTATAATGTTGAGGTTTTTGAGTGAGAGTGGTATTTTATTGTAGAGTTTAATGCCATAATATAAGAAGCTTTTTACCCAAATGTTGTGTTAGTAGTTCCTTCTTTTATTTTTATATTTCTTCGTTTGATAAATATGTACATAGTTATAATAAGCAAGCGTGCACATTGCAACGGCAGCTGCTACTTGAGCGTCCATGACGTGCGAGCCGTGACGGCACCACCGCGCGAATGAGCTTCTCGCGAAGTTGACAGTGTTGCCAACAGTTAGCTATACCAAATTGCTAGACATCTTACAAATGTTGCTAGATTGCCAGTTTTTTTTACCCCAAAAAGTTGCTAGAAGTAGCTAAACGTTACAGTAGGTAGACAAGGGAACGTACCCATACTACGTGACCAACTTTAAGCACTCCGCCGCTCATTTGTACCAAGCGTGGTATTTTGAAGACCCCCCCCTAAACGTTTCACGTAGTAAGGGTACGTTCCCTAAGTTACAATGAAATGACAAATTCTGACAATCGTTTTTATTTCCAGGTTTTATACGGATAAAACAAAACAACACAAGGTAGTGCGTACTATTTTGGTTGTATTCTGTCTGTCGTAGCTAGCTAGCGCACAGAACAATATTACAGTGCCACAAAGTTATCTGTTCCGGTGGTGGTGTCGCAAGTTGTGAACAAATATGTCATAGATACAGCCCCGGATCTAATGGGGGGCAAGCCGGGGCCCATGCCCCGGGCGGCAAGTTCCGAGGGCGGAAAAACTCAACTTTGACCACGGAATTAATAATAGTACAAGTAGAGAAATTTCACGGCCATATTAACTCGACTGATACCCAGAGCCCTGAGTGAGACGTGCTGCACGAACATTTATTATTCGCGAGGCGCGTAGGCATAGTTCAAAATACGCACCCGACCCGCTCGCCCGCAGGAACCATAGATCGCGGCAGCACGCGTCTGCTCTGGTTACCGTGCGTGCGAAAGAGATGAAGCTATATTCGAAAACTCCCTCATCGATCTCTCTCCACGACAGTGTTTTGTTTTAAAAATGTGTTAAAAGTGTGTTGTTTATTTTTACTCTTTAGTACTTGTTGATCAACCGAAGGTACAATACTGATGTCATTAGTGTCGCATCAATAAATCTATCACAGTTCATGGATCGCTTTTCTGGGTAAGTATTTTATATAACTATCTTATGCTTTTTAAGTTACTATATTTATTTTTTAAACTCAATTTAATACGTGCAATCACTTACGTCGTCAATTCGTCATTATTCAAACTTACTTAAAATTTTTACGTCGTTATGCGTGTCATGATTTGTTTATTAAACGATGGCAGCCATCATATGACTGAGAAGTAAAACAGCCTTTTTATTTCAGCTTTTATTTAAATACAATGCAATGTAGCAGTTTAAAACGAATAAGCAGCCAGCAAGATAAATTTCAGTTGTGATTTCATCTGCTGAAGCATTTTGATGGAAACCATTCTCGTGTTCAAAGTGCAGTTTTAAAATTCGGGTTGCAGACTATATGCAGCCAGAATTTAAGGAAAACCATTTGCATGTTCTGGGTGTAGCTATAATTAAATTTCTTAATTAGTTACAGTAAAACCAGTTCTTTGATTCGAATATGGCCCACCCCCCCCCCCCCCCCCAGCAAGGTTAAAATAAATATAGATACCTAAGTGGGCGGGGGCGGCATTTTTCAGTTTTTGCCCCGCCTAAAAAAAACGAAGATCCGGGGCTGCATAGATATATCAAAGTTTGTGGCACTGTAGTCACTGTACTCCAAAAAGGGAGAGCTAGTGCAGCAGGAGACGGGGATTTTCCGGCCAACGCCACTTATACCATAGCGTCTATGACCATATAGTCGCGTTTGGTTTTTACTTTTTACTATACGACGTAGCGTTTTATATTCTCTTTGCTCGATAGCCTCACATTTCATGACGAAATCGAAATGTCGAACAATGATGAAAAGTTGCTATAAAAAGTAGCTAAAAAGTTTAGCTACAAGTTTCATTAAAATGTACCTGTCTGACATCAAATAATAGCTAGATCTAGCTATAAAATTGCTAAGTTGGCATCACTGGAAGTTGAACGAGAGTGTAGCAACGTACTTCGAACTTCGGTCAACTTTCCCGAATATTTCGTCGAGGAACTTCGCGAGCAGTGTAGAGCTTACATTACAACTCACAAATTACAACCGCCTTTGACAGGAGCGCCCCAGAACCAATGATCCACAAACCTGTTTCCTCTCCTTTGAAATATAAGCGAATTTGTCAAACGATTTTATAGAAGTTTTCAAACGTACTATCAATAGAATGTAGTTTCAAAAAATTATTTTTGATTTATTTAAGATAATAATCTGATTAGTTATCCAATCGCTCACTTTCAATAATCAACTCGTGCAATTCAAGCTATGGTTGTTTCTTTCTATTAAATTTGTTCGGGGCATTAATAAAAATATTATTGTAAACCATAAATATGTTTTTAAACCAACAAGAAATAATATATATTTGCAAGTATGATTTTGCCAATTTAACTGATTTTTTAAAATGTAGATTATTGAGACAGGAAGAAGCAATATTGAAGCCCAATCCATGCTAAAAGTAAACAGAGGGTTGCTCTTGCTTTCTGTTCACCGTCTATCTACATATTAAAGAATTTAAAGGTAAGTATATAGATATCCACCGATATCCAATGTTTTTTTCAATAATTTTTTTTCTCTTTTTCATGTGCACAATTCTTGAGGTATTTTCTTGCTTAAAATTGATATTATTACCTATTATAAAACATTTTAAATGTTACATGATGTGCTAACTACAATATACAATGTGCACATACAACGGTAAACTCCAGTAAGGCCAAATTTTTCTTTTCTTTCTTATTGTATTCTGTAAACTAATAAATATGCAGATTGTATATGTTATATCTGGGTTTTTCTGCTATGCCTATATTGAATATTAAGTGACCTGTTGTGTGTGACGTATAATTTTTTTTCTTTTAAATGCTTGTTAATTATTGTTAGAACAAGGTCGATGGATCATTCGCACTAAATAAACTACATAGTCCATTCAAAATAGTTTAGCGTCTGGTGCATATTATGTTCTTAAATGTTTCTTACCCATCATACATAATATAAGGATGTTTTTTTGTTGTAAATTACTCTCTCTTTTGAGAGAGTATTATGCTGTAATTTGACTTTTTTGTATTTATATTTAAACACTTGACTCACTCTATACATACTCGTATATATGTAACAGTTAGAATTTTTATGCAAATTAATTAACGATGCAGAGTTTGTTAATTCGTCAAAAACAAACTATTTTATTATTTCCCCAGTCCAAAGCCTACATGATGGCATAGAAATAAATTCACTGCCCTTGAAATTTTCATTATACCATAATAAAAATTTAATTAGAAATTTCTAACGTATCGTTTTAATAATGGAATAGTAAATGTTTACCATATGTAATACATGTATTAACATATGTACTTGACTTTTCTGTTGATTTTTTCTGCTATTTACTGAAGGTTCCTACATTTATTTTCTCTTTTCTTTTAGCTTGTTTATTTTGTTCCTCTTTAAAAAAAACCCCCAAGGGCGTATATAAAATAAATGAAATATTATACATGTAGGTAATTTATTTATGTATTTATTTAAGGCAACAGCCAAGTATAACTTTGTCGAAGACATAAGGTTATAATTAGAATGCAGTTGCTGTCAGCTCATTCACATTTAATAATGATCTAACGCATTTTAATTATAATTTCCAATACTATTTATATTATAAACAAAGTAATTTACTAGCTTTGTAAAACATTAAAGTATAAATCGTTATAAATAAATAGAAGATTATGTCATTGAAGAAGAGGATAAAACTAATAATCTAAACGAAAATATGAAAGAGAACAAGACACAGAAAAATAGAAACAGATAACGGTAAAAAAGATAATTATACAATAATAAAAGATAACAACTCTCTTTTTGTAACCTTCAAAAGTTATAAAAAGAGAGTTTTTTTTACTAAAAATTAAATAGAAGATTGATTGAATTAGATTGATTGATGTTGATTATTTTAAATAAATATATTATTTTGAAAATCGGCTTTTATTATATCCACACTTGTACTGATTGTACGCATGTGTCGTCTCCAGGCGGCAGATCTTCAGATGTTATAGAAAGTGCTGAGATTGCCCATCATCCCATGGGTCGGTAAGGAATCCACATAAACCCAGTTCTGTAACACCCTTGGCAGTAAAGTATTTATTTATTTGTTTCTTTACATGGTACCTAGGTCTAATAATTACAATTCAGTTTGTAACCTCACTAGGTCAAGCCTGTGTTGAGGTTAACGACTCTACAATTTAATAAAATAACACAAAAATAATATAGTTATTGAAGAACTATAATATTGTTGCATGTTTCTTACAGATTATGATTAATACCTGATAAGCTGAAGGCGATAGTACATTACAATGTTAACATGTAGGGTGACCATAATGTTATGATTTGATTTTTAGAAACATTTATTTATTTTAAAAGAATTAAGATGAGAAATATATATACATAGTTTAGTTGGCTAAAGTAAGTCAACGGTTTGCGATGCACAGGTTTTTACAGTACTCGGTTTTAATATCTATTCGTCTATCAATCTGGCAAAATATGAGGTAATTAGGGTTTGACGAACACGGTCATCTCCCCATGGTTGGCACCTGCGCTGGTACATCATTAACCTCCTCTAAGGCTTCTTCTATGAAGACAGGCGGCTGATCTTACCTACAAGTTTTATGTTCTACATAATATTACCTTGCTGTTCTTAGCCTACAAATATTATGTAGAACAACAGTAGCTACAATAATTATCCCTTGTACCTTGCCTACCTGCATTTTAATCTTTGAAGAAAGAACTGGAAACCTTCTTTTGATAACTTCAAAAGTTCTTTCGACAACATTTCGGGTCCTAATCTGACTTTCATTGTACAAATGTTGTTCCGGAGAAACAGGATTCCTTAGGGGTGTTAAAATATATGTCTTTATTCCGTAACCACCGTCCCAACTATCACCAAACTCGCCCGATTCCAACCTTACTTTAATGCTACTTTGTTGAATATATGACTATCGTGGGTACCTCCAGGCCACCTCGCCACTCTAGGTATTCGTTATTAGCATTTATCACCATTTGTACCTACATTGAAAGAAAAATAGTCTTTTCGATTTCTATAATACTCTGCATTGTCGCCACCTGGAGATTGAATGGGTGCATGCGTGCAATCGATGACCCCTATCACTTCGGGAAATCGCGCAGTCTTGTAAAACGCACTCACTGTCGATGCAATTTCTTCTGGGTTTCGTGGCATATAGGTTGTCGAAGTTTTGCTACTGCTTTTGTCACCTTCCAAATTATTCTTGATACTGTGGACTTGTCGAGCCCTGATACATCTCCCACGGAACGCTGCATCGATCCTGTTGCATAAAACCGCAATGTTTGCTCTGTCGGGGTGACAGCATGATTTCTGAAAGGGATCGTGTAGGTACCTATACCTATGTAGTACTAGGTAGATTTCATAAGAAAGCTGAAACTGAATGGAATTGTATTGCATATTCTATGTGTAATTAAATTAGTTACTGGTTTGTAACTGATTTTATGTCGTTTCCAATCAAGTTAACTAATGTTTTTACGACACTTTTGTACATTCTAAATCGCGAAGAATTCAGAATCGTCGCACAAAATCTGCTCTCTGCGAAGGTTAAAAATTTTAGCTTCTCTTTGCTTTGCGTATTGTACTATTAAAATGTCTTCCTCAGAAGAACTGGATGAACCAGAACTTGCCATAATTATATAATATAGGTACTTACAGACAATTACAATGAATTATCGGCATAATTTAAAAATAAACAACGCTTTTGTCAATGTTTCAATAGCTGAAATCAACTAGGAAACTGGCGCGGGTGGGACACCTGTCAAAATTTTTCGCTCGTCTGCGCATGCGCGTGCCATCAATTCTCCACTAACCGCCGGAATTCGGCCGGTCAGATTTAAATGAAATTTCATTTGAAATTGCACTTGACGGACGGTGAAACAACCCAAATTTCGTTAAATGACGATTCATTTGCGATTTGACGGTTCATCAGACGTGATTTTTTTCCGAAACAACTGGCCCTTAATCTGCACCGTGACGCTTACTAACCTGAGTATAAGCTTTACTAATACAATCATTGCATAGTATAAAAATGAAGTCGCTCAAAACGTATGTGCGCGTTAATCTTTTAAACTACGCAACGGATTTTCATGCGGTTTTCACCAATATATAGAGTGATTGAAGAGGAATGTTTATATGTATAATACATGTAAATTATATTAGAGAAAAGTCGAAAAATTCAAAGAAAACATATTTTTGTGCAATTTAAAACGGTTGGCGGGCCGTACTATAGTCACTTTTGAAATACGGAAGAAATTGGAAAATAGATGTCCTAGAGTAAGTAGGTATTTGATTTTCCCTTTTTAAATATCCAGTGTTGCATTGCAAGCATTAAATAATTAGTGGCGATCGCTCGAATTGCATTATTATTACTTAGTATAAAATGATGTCGCTCAAAATGTATGTGCGCATAGATCTTTTAAACTACGAAACAGATTTTCATGCGGCTTTCACCAATAGATAGAGTGATTCAAGGGGAAGGTTTATATGTTTAATACATGCTTATTATAGTAGATAAATTCAAATACCTATTCAATTCAGGCAGCGGGCAGCGGGCAGCTGGCAAGCGGGTGGTGTAAATTTTATAAAGGTTGGGTAATGTGTTTCATTAGCCACAACAACGTGTGGCCGGGTCTGCTAGTTACTAATATACGTTAAAAGCTGTTATTTTAACAAGCGTCATTCATATTTACTAGAAAATCATTCCTTCATATATTTTAGGAAAACCACATTAATTTTTGCAGATGAAATTAAAAGTTAATTAATGGTATCAATAATCAAAAAAATGATTTGTTTTTTTTTCTATATCCCCTGTAATTGTATACGAGAGGACCGAAAAAGGTGGTCTGGTGGATACGGATAGCATTGTCCATTATTTGTTTGGGAATGGAATATTAAAAGGGTAATAATTCATTTAAAATGTTAAGGGGAAAAGCTTTTTAATGGACAATTATTCGAAGCTTTTCGTTCTAAAAAACTTGCATTTTCATATTTAATTAAATGAAGACAATATAAGCGAAACTCAATCGAAAATCTGGAAACAGAAAATCAGAAAAATATATTGACACCTCTGGGACTCGAACCCAGGACCTCTTGCTTTCCGGGCAAACGCTCCACGAAATGATATGATTCTTAGTCGAAGTATGATACAGTTAAAAATGACCGAATTTAATATCGACACCGTGGCGCAGTGGTTAGCGCGTTTGCCCGGAAAGCAAGAGGTCCTGGGTTTAAATACCAGAGGTGTCAATATCTTTTTCTGACTTTCCTGTTTCAAGATTTTCGATTGAGTTTCGCTTATATTTTCTTAATTTAATTAAATATTACAATTTGAGGTTTTACTCATAAAGTTAAAATAAAAAACAAAAAAACATGTATTTTCATTTACTTTTAAAAAGTTATACCCGATAAAGCTTTAAGAATATATTTTATGAATTACAATTTTAATCATTTCTTCACTCAACAAATTTTATCAAATTAGTAAACCATCCGAACAAACTTTTATTATCAGCATTTTAAGAGCAAAACTTTTGGTTAGCTATTTTAAAGCAATTATATAATTTAAATAATGATACTAAACCTTTGATACGTACCAAATTATACCAAAACACAATACCCGGAAAACTTTCACAAACTTGTTATCAATTAAACCATATTAAATATATAAATTAATTAAACCATACAGACATGCTAAACTTTTATTAAATTTGGATCATTGAACAAAATGACGTGACCAAAGTGATATTTGAAGCAAAACTAAACTCAGGCTGTGTTTAGATTGGGCGATTAGTTTCATATAAATGGATGTTTTTATCGTGCCTTCTAATGACCTGTCGTGACTATTTGCCTGTCATTACCATCTGTCAAACTGACAGCTGTCGTTGGAACGTAGAGCGTAGAGGAACTGCCTGCTCTACCACTCTACTTAAATTTTGATAAAATGCTTAAAATGCATATATTTTTGAGAGTCTTTAAAAGTGTCCGCATTGTGTGGAAATATATCGAAGAAAAGTTGGATATTTTTTGATATAATGATTGACACTATCTAATAATCATGCGTTGAGTGAGGGAGTTACCCGTGGAAGAATTGATTTATTCAGGCACTATTTTATTGGTAAATATACATCTCGACTCGTTACCCAACACATCTATTCCGATAGTGGTATTGAAGCATCGTTGAAGCATCATTAAGCGAAATTCGGTTGAACTGAAACCTTCAGCAATATCACATAACAATATATATTTTTTTACATTGTCTCCACAAAGAGGCCCTGAGGAAAATAATTCCTATCAGGGCCTCTGTCATCTTTGGGGATGAAATGGGAGGTCTTTTAAAGAAATATAGGAAAGGAAGTTCTGGGAAGGAAAGGGGTATTAGAGGTGGGTAGGAATTTTAGAGGTCAGTGTGTCAAGGTGTGACGGACGTATGAATCCATCCCGCCCACTGCTGTGCAAGGCGATGTTCCGAGAGAGTACGGCTGGAGATGGATTCCCTCAACCATTCTCTCCCGATCCGGACTGCCGTGCAGTTAGTGGTCAGACGCAATCGCTGCTAAGACCCGAAAAAACCTCGGGCACCCCTGATAAGTCACCAAACGTAGCGAACCACTTGGGGTGACCTATGACAGAGGTGTAGTGCACATGAAATGTAGCTACAACAAAAGCTGCCACATTCATAGTTCACAGGTCCATTTCAAAAGGTGATTTTCGTTATTTTAATAATGTTAACAACTCGAGTATTCGCATTAATAATTGAAATACTCGTCCTACGTCAGAAATTTCTGAGCGTCCGATTTGAACTCCTTCCCCTCCCCTTTACCTTCAGCCTCACAACATACCCCAATTGGGGGTGCCATAGTCTCACTGGCTCCAGACGGGAGCAGTTGAGATTCTTGTGCGGTATTCACTGTAAAAAAAAATATATATATATATGCAATATACCACATACATTCAGTTTAGGGAAATTACTACTTACACAAAATAAAACGTATTTTCATTCAAATGCGTCAAGGGTAAAACTATTTGTCCATATTATGATTTATAAACCAACGTATAAGTTCGATACTAAATCAAAATAATCGACACTAAATAAATTTGCTTTGTATCCATACTAACTCATTATTACGTTAAAAAACGGTAAAAATTGCATAACAAGTCATATTTTTATCGGTACTATTTATAATTTCAGAGGTCAGGTCACAAAATATAAATAATCTTCTTCATAATGTATAAAACAAAGTCGGGTTAGTTACACTATTTATAACTCGAGATCGAGTGGACCGATTTTGATGATCTTTGATTTGTTGGATTTGTCTCCACCTCGAATAACAGAATAACTATTAAAACATCGCGAAAATTCACGAAAAAGAAAGTTATGAAGAAAATTATTTTTTCATACATTTTATATGGAACGAATTCTCATATTTTGAAAGAACTGCAGCAATTTTGTGATAGGTATAATATTTTTCTGTTCGTGAATTCCAAAAATTCAAAAACGTCAAATGTCAGTGCGCCGATTGTTTTGCTTTTGTATTTCATAAGATGAGTGATAACTTCCTTCTCCTCCTTCCCCTCCCCAGTAGCTCACTAAAGCGTTATTTTAAAATGTAAAACACCTTATCCAAATACAATCTATGGTCATAAATTTACAATAGCATTACGTTACAAAGTCCGGTAATACACAACCTCAAAATTTTACATATTTCTTTCTTACTTTTGTTTTTGTTTGCTCACAGGAGGCCCTGAGGAAAAAAAATCATAAGAATTCCTAATTTCTGGGAAGGAAATATGCACGCGAAGGTAAGGTGGGTCGAAATCTGGAGCTCATTATGTCCAGGTGGGAATGCTGTCCTTGTACCGGTATTACAATGGAATATGCTCTGAGGAACTAGAGTCATTGATACCCTCGGCACCGGTGCATAGTCGGGAAATACGCCAAACACGCGCACAAAATTTGTACGCAGTTGACATTAGTCATGTGAGAACGGATCGTTTCTACGACTCGTGTTGTGGATTGGTTTGCCGGACTCTGTGTTTCCTCCCTCCTACAACATGGGTCTCTTCAAGACCCATATTCACTCCCTCCTCTCCTCAAAAAGACCCTCCACACAGCATCTTCAAATATGACAAAGATGACATGTGTGGAGTTAATGTAAAAAAAAGGAGACGTATGAATCCATCCCTCCCCCTGCGTAAGTCAGGTCAAAATGTCTCTCTTACCCAGATCACCCAGATCCGTCCCGCCACTTAGTTTGTGGACAAACACATCCACCGCCAAGACCTAAACAAACCTAACGTTAACCTGGGCACCTTTGCTAAGTCACCAAACGTAACGAACCACTAGGGGTGATCTATGGCAAGGGTGTTGGTTGATCTTGATTTGCCTTTGTTTCACAAAAGTCAAGTTCGTGTCAAGTTACTACTTACTTTATTTTGTTTCGCCGGAAACTATTTTATGTTTGGAGCAATAAAATTTACTAATGATGAGAACGAGTCGGTTTATTTAATAAAAATTCAACAAGAAATTAATGTTATTTTTCTGTTCGTGTGAGTTTCCTTCCAATTTGGCTAATTGAGTTTTACGCCCATTTCGTTTTGGTTTAAAAGCGAATTTAAAAGGTTTCTGTGAAAGAAAGGTACTCGTATTAATATCTTTTGAAAATATATAATTTACCTCCCATTCACGCACAAAAATATACTTAACCTTTCGTGGCACCACCGTTTAAAATCTAGACCTTTATCACAGGGCCGCTGACAGTCAATCTGGGCCCCAAGTCCAAGGCCCCAACTTTTGCCACCAACTTACCGGGGGGGGGGGGGGGGAGAGAGAAAACAATTAAAAAGTCATGATAACCTGCTACGAATACTATTTCATTACCTTTTCTTATTTTCTAGTATCTTATACCATTATACCAATCATTCGAATTTAGCATAATTATTTAATGGAAATGTTTAAAAAGTTGCCGGCACGATGGCGTGCTTGACAGCTGGGCCTACGGAGCTTGCGGGCCCGGCCCGCGTCTGCTCCGGGTGTCATTGGCTTTTATAAGTAAAAAATCCGGGGACCATGTGCCCGTCCCGTTTCAAACTTGGCCAACATGCCCTCTCGGCGGCCCTGTTTATCACGGCACGCTGGTGGGACAGTAAAGGAATGAGACTAGGCGTGCTATACTAACAGGCTTAAATTCAACAAGAAAGAATTTTATGACCTCTCAAATTAAATTCAGGTTGTTGGATTTTTTTCAACCCTTCGCGCCATATTGTAATCTTTGAGCCACAACAGGTAGGCGCTGCGAACAACAGCCTTTTCTTGAATTAGCATATTAATATTATAAAAGGTTACAAATGGAGTGCAATAATTTTATTGTGCAACAGAGGGACAAGGGAATAAATTTGTTACTAGTTTGAGCGCTGAGCTTTGGTTAGTGAGCTTTTAAATCTGTTCGGAAATGCGAATGACGACTTAAACTAACTCTTAACTTTGCTTAAGTGTTTGGTGACTTTTTTTAGATTAGCTCGTTCTGGAAAGAAAAGGATTTGATGTGTGGGTAGGAATCTGGGGTCATTGTATCCAGGAGTGCGAGGCAATGGGTCGAGAGAGTCCAGCTGGAAAGGTCAAAAGGCCTTCATCAACCAGTTTCTCTCGATTCAGCCCGCCACGCAGCAGGTAGGCAGACGCATCCACCGCCAAGACCCGGACAAACCTCACTCAGTTACTTCCCAACGTTCTTCTACACCACCTCCTTCCCCTGCCAACTTACCTTCAGCCTCACATCATACCCCAGTTGGGGATGCCATATGCGCACTGGCCCCAGGCTGTTGGGAGCAGTTGGAACTCTTGAGCTGTACAACATTAAAAAAACCTTAAGCAACTTAAAGTGGTACGGTTTAATGTCTTCCTACCCGTTCAGAGACATGGAGTGATGTTATAAAATAAAAACCCCATTCTAACTTACTTACTTGACTACAGCTAGGAACATGGTAACTTTCCTGGAGGCAAATTACTTAACAAGGCATTATGAACTATTATTCCTCCCGGAGGGTCTCCCGGAGTGACTAGGCTAACCTTTAAATATACTGGAAAGTAACATCTATTTTTTTCCTAGGGACTAGATACAAAAAAACAGTACTATAATTTAGGAAACTTGAATTTAAGCCGCTGATAAGCCGCCATAGCTCAGTGGTCAGAGCATCCAACCGGCAATCAGAAGGACACGGGTTCAAGTCCCATTGGCGGCAAGTATCTTTTCTCGGAAGATTTTTCAATGTAAATGAGTGTTTCAGGCTGACAATTATTGCTTATAATAAATGTATAAATTTATTTAATAAAAAAAATAATAGCACCCTGTAAGTAACCTTTGTTGATATTTTGACTCCTCCCACCGTTATTCCTCTTCCCACAATTCACAATTCAGTGCCGGCAACCCGGGCGTTTATTTATTATTAGTTATGTACAACATGATTTTTTTTTCCTTACCCTCCTCACTAGACTAAAGTCTGTTCTGAGGCTGGTAACTAACAATTTCTAATTACATAAAAACAAATAAGTGGTAAAACAAAATAAAGAAACATATATATATATTATAGTAAAAATAATAATAATAAAATAAGAGGAAAATCAGAATTTAAAAACAGAGTAGATTCCCAAATCACCATTCCCACTACCCGCAAGTAATAATATCTAATCATTTCTGTAATTGTATAATTATTAAGTTAGTTTTAAGACCGCTAGTGAATGACACGGATGTGTCAAAACCGGTAACAAAAAAATAAAATTAAGTAACAAATGTACATGTGCAATAAAACACTTATTATTATTTATTTTGATTATACTCTAACACGTTCATTTCTCGCCCAGTCATCTTCCAAATTCGCTCCTCCTTCCAATCTTGTAAATGAGCGCATTAATCACTAAACAAATCCCCCATTAGAGTTGAAAGAACTAAGTTTTAGCACGTAATGCTTTAATGCTCAATTTAATATTCCTAGCAAATTAAAATGCCACGAATTATGGTCATCTTTCATTTCTTTGTAACTCTTTCAGCCATTCATATTCAAAGTTTCCTTCTTCTTCTGCTTCTTCTACTGAGTAACTCCACTTCCCCACTGTCTGCTCGTATTATATTCCTAATTGGCGTCCGTCTTAAAAGTTTTTACACGAACCGAAGCATTTTTGTGGATCTCTACTATTTTTGTTCGCTAAACTTTACACTAGGGTTTAGCAAATTGATAACTTAACAAAATCAAATCAATAGGTTCAATTTCTGATGATTTTATATCCATATAACGAGCACGGTTGCGCGGTTGACAACCAAACTGATGTTCACAAGTAATAAATAAGAAATCTGTAAACGATGGAAACACTGGCGTATCTGTTTATGAATTTACATTCCTTAACGTCAAACCGTTACGTCAATCTGTTCGACTATAGTATTATAATAGTAACAAATTACTTTGAACTTATAAAATTTCGTTAGTAGTTGATAAGGAAAGACAAAGAGTTCTGAAAATTAATTAATCAGTCACCTAATTCACTGTCCGGCACAAAGGTATTGAGTAAAAAAGTTGATCTTTTTTAATATCATTTTGTATTTTTTTTAAATAACAAGGTAATAGTTTCGACATAATCTGGATTCAAAATATCTTTATTGTTGGTAAACCTTTGTCAGAATAAATCACGCACCCTCCAACTACCGCCTTAGCCCCCTGGCGCTTTGAATACCGGAAATAATATGACACGCATAAATACAGTTATTACGAATTTAGATTCTTTCCACATTAGAAAAAGCAGAATTGTTTACGTCGAAAAATTGTGTTGTTATTATTAATATAAATATGAAGGAGCTGGTTATATAGTATATTACATTGATAAGTATAGCCTTCAAAAGTTATTATTTCAAGATTATTACAATAAAAAATTAACAACATTGAAAGAAACATTGTTTCATTTATCTATAATAATATTGAGATTATGGAAAAATATTCTTCAGAATTTCGTATCAAGTAAATCCTTCCTTACTCTCGAATTAATCATCGTTTGGTAATTAATAAATAATAAATGAGAATCAAAATTTCTAGTTAGTTAGGAAACTTTCGTCGAATAATTTATTTTCATCTGTGAAGTACTTAATATGTAAATGTTTAATTGATTTCCATTAGCTCTAATTAATCCCTTTGATTCACCTGAATATATTTTTAATGCGCATACTTTTTTTACGAATCAAACACTATTTTAAATTAACATGGTGTAATGTATCATAACAGTCAATGTTTGGTACATACTTTACCATAGTGGTGTAAGGGCTCTTCGGGTCACATGGTCTTGTTGCCGAGTTGTGCCGATGGTGACCGAATGTAGATTTGCGAAGTCTTTAGGTTTCAGGAGCTCCGTTGATGGAAACTAGCCTTCAGCCTTAAAGGACGTTTGTCCTAAGATATATTTTTATGATAACAAAACGACAGTAAATGGAATCTCTGTGTTATTAAGTATTTTTATCAAGCTAAGCTCTAAGTACTTACATAAGCTCCCAGTACTTTCCATTTGAAGATTTTCTCTGGAGAGAATATAAAAGACAAAACACCTTGCCTTACAGTCTATTCTATGAGGATAACAATACTGGATGTTATCCGGAAATTTTAGATAAAGTAGCAGTGTGTATTGTTAGCACTGCATCGGAGGGATTATATTCACCAAAGTTTAACCACTTTGGTTCGAATGGAGTGGAAAATTGTTCACACGTGCAAACGTGGTTAGGCAAATCCCCTTTCTGATTTTAGTAACCGCTCTTTATTAATGCTATCATTTAGTTGTGTAAAATATGAATATGGTAGCCAGTGGTGCAGTTTATATGACAATGGAGGCATTAAAATGTAAATCAACTTTATAAAAGTGTCAGTTGAATATTGTAAGTAAAGGTAAATGCGTTTGAAAACGTTTAAACGTACTTTAGAATCACTTTGGGAAGTTTCAAGTGTTTATCATTCTCTATGGAAAACATTGTGAGATACTACTTCACTATTCTATTCCCAAGAAATGCCCCGGGAACCATTTCATCCCAAGTTCGCTACTTTTGGCTACTTAGCAGAGTTAACGGGGGATGGGGTTTGCCCTGGACTTGGTGGCGGATGCATCCGCCTACCAATTGCGAGGCAGGCCGGATCGGGAGAGACCTTTTGACTCTTTGAAGGGATGCATTCATAAGTCTTTCACTCCTGGACACACCGACCTCCAGATTCTTACACACTCCTCATACCAGACTTCCTCTCCTTCTTTTCCTGAAAAGACCCTCCCATCCCCAAACATTCCCAAAGATGACAAAGGCCCCGAGAGGAATAATTTTTCCCAGGGTCTACTGTAGGGAGCTAATAATATGACTTCCTTTCTGCACCTAACAGTACATCCAATGGTAAATTAAACCTTTTGTGCTACTTCTCCACTGTAAAACTAGTTGCTATTCTTGTTCTCTCCTCCACCACTATCCTCACTCCTCCCCACATATATCAACCACCTCTTCATTTAACATTTTCAGCTTCGGCAACTGCTGAACTGTGCCACGTGTAAGTGACAATAAAATGTCTATATATTAAAACTTAAGAATTTATTAAACTTACGGCTCCAGTCGATATAGCACTGAATTGTCAAATTCTTCCGAAACCAGTTTTATTTTGCACTTAATGTAAATTTATCTTTAATTTGACAATTTATTCGAGCGAATTACTTAACCATTGCTCTTCTTAGAAGATAAACATTCTATGAAATAAATATTCTACCCAGTGTGGAAACCAAATTAATTTATTATAACATTTATTATTTCTACGAATTATTTTCAACTTAAATGCCAACAAAAATCATCCATTTTCCTCGTTCCACAATTCCAAAAACTCTTGCAAAGAACTCACAGCGGTGCCGCAAGTTGTAGCACTAGCAGAACTAAAATTTCTTTCCAACTGGAACTTGTTCAGCTACTTAATTTCCTCGTTCTCCTGACCAACTTGTTCTTGTTAAAAAGCAGAAATAGGATCCAGAGAAGAGAATAAAGGGTAACTGGTCCAAGGCAAGGACTATAACGTAGACCTTTCTTAATCTCATTTCTGTTACTAAAACCAAATCACTGAAAGGATAGTCACCGAGCTTTTATTTTCTTTATTCAAGAGAGCGGAAAGTCACGTATTCGTTTATTTGGTGCTGTTTTGAACACTTTAGGTACGTCGTATCCGGTTGTTAGTTAAGAAAAATTATGTCCAATCACCACACTGAAAAGTACACGAAAGAAAGAATACAAAGAAAGGTGAATTTTTTTATGTGTAATTTTATCACCCTTCAAGCCAATTATTGAATAACCAACACCCCTGCCATAGGTCACCCTAAGTGGTTCGGTACATTTGGTGATGTAGCAGGGATGCCCGCGTGAATATGAAAAAAAAACAAAATAAAATTTTGGGTCAAATTGTGATGGTATTAGACAATATTCACAATGCTTTAATAATAATAATAATAAATGTTTATTCCGGTATGTGGGGAGAATAGTGCAATCTCACACATTCCATAAAGGTTATAATACATAATATACAAAATATTTAAAGAGAAAAAATAAATAGAAAAGCAGGTAAGCATGAAACAAAGGTGATAAGATATAAGATGTAATAAAAGATATAAGAAGATAGTAATAATTATTGGCTTTTAGAATTCTCTGACCCCATTAGGAGGCAGTATTTTTCTCCAGTGTGCATCAATGCTGGATGATGAGCTGAGGCGCGCTTCCAGGACTTGAATATTACCAGAGCTGCATATCCTTTCCCTCATTCCTGCCACCCTGGATCTAATAAGGGCTGCATGAGTGCATAGCCGGGAACTCGCCCCTCCGTGAACTTCTGGGAAGCGCAGCAATATCTGGGGAGACCAAACATTATGCGGAATAAAGAGTTAATGTGGAGGTTAGTGTGCTGCACAGTGAGTTATAGGATCTAACAACTAGCAGCTGATTGGATCTTTAGGGGAATGGTTGTTAACAAAGGAACTATTCCGCGGACCATTGCTTTCGATATTACCATTCACTGCATGAATTAGATGGAACCATATACTCGTAGATTGCACCATTATTTTTTTTTGATTTTGCTCTCTGTAAAGCAAAGAAAAGAGCTCCAAAATAATGTTATTCCGTCTTTCTGACCAATCTTATCATACCTCAATCTGTGCCATTAAAATAAACCTGATAATGTATTTTTTTTAACAAAGTATAACGTTTTATTTTCTTCATACATAAATTACAAAATAAACTTTATCAAACCTATCACAAGATAAATAGAAAACATGTTTTATAAAATAATGAATACGCTCAAAGCGAACTAATGAAATTAAGCCGGAAAATTCATATTTTTTTTTTTGCATTTCCTTTTAGGCCGCGAGAATTATCAATCGGAATATAAAGCTTTTTGTGTTTTTCCATTTCGCTTAATGAATAATTTTTTTTTTTTACTTTAGCTCCATGAGGAGGCTTTTACGAAAATAATAATTGAATGCTGTGTGCAGGGTTTTTTAAGGAAAGTAAGAGTTGAAGTACGGGGAAGGAAAAATGACACGAGGGGTAGGTATGAATCTGGGGCTTAGTGTGTCCAGAAGTGACAGACGTACGAATCCATCCCTCCAACTGAAGTCACAATATCTCCTTCAATTAGTCTTTAACGATCCGGCCCGCAATGCAGAAGGTGCAACAAGACCCGGACAAACCTCACTCCAGTTCCCGGGCACCCCTGTTAAATCACCAAACGTAGCGAACCACGTTCGACGGCCTATGGCAGGGATGTTGGTTATCCAATAAATGATTCCCGGTAGTTTGTGTGGAATATGAAATGAAACGGAATATCCGTCGGCTAGAGGGGAGAGCTACAGGGTGTATAAACACAATCCCAGCTTGCCACAGGCTATGAGGGGAATACAAACCATTTCTTCTATCTGGGAACTGGGAACACCTCATGGCCGGGACGTGATGCACCTACTAATAATAGAACTACACAATCAAAACAGAACGACCGTATTTTGCTGTAACAAATTGCTTGTCAAATGTTTTGTATAATAATATTTTTAAACCACTTTCTTCTCCCGCCCCAGTGGGGGGGCAACAGAGATAACTAACCTAATGATCGTGCTTTCTTTTTCTTCCCAGTGGGGGGCAACAGAGAGAACTAACCTCTTGATCGTGCTTTCTTTTTTTTCCCAGTGGGGGGCAACAGAGAGAACTAACCTCATGATCGTGCTTTCCTTTTCTTCCCAGTGGGGGGCAACAGAGAGAACTAACCTCATGATCGTGCTTTCTTTTTCCCCAATACCCCAATTTGGTCACACAAATGCGTTTAATGTACCCCCTTTCGAACTTTAATTCTTTAAAGTGAGTGTGACTTTTTCCTGCCAATTCTCGATATTTTTTTCGTTTGGCCTGGGATTGCCACTGATCGTTAGCGTATGTTCTTACTAGAGCAGCTGTGCTGAAAAGGGATGGTGAAGATTACAGGTGGAAAGGATAGAGTTATGGAGATTAGACCCTCCGGAGAGATTGCCTGGCAAGCCAAACCCAACATCCGTGCAACCACTAAAATTCTTCAAGCCAAATACTCCCCTTGTGTGCTTATAGATGAATATCCCAAACGAGAGCCTTGCAATTTAATTAAAAATTCAACATAGTGTTTTATAATTCTCCATTTTGGTGTTGTGTAACATTTTGATACAGATCTAAAGCGTATGTTGTGTGTTGGTTTAGTATTCATAACTAGTGGTGGGTGATGCTATCACAGTAGAAACGGAATGGTAGATTAGAGTGGTACAACCAGCTACTTGCCTGCCCCGGGGTGGACTGGAATGTATGTATGTGTATTCCTGATGCAATCATTCAAGATAAGTATCTTTTAGATTTAGATGGTCGAGGATTCTTTTTAACTGCATAAAGTTACTGAAAACTTTTTTTTAATCTAAATTTAGATTATTTTTATTGGATAAAGTTACTACGCACTATGGAAACTCCGAAACCTACCAAAATGTTCTAAATTAAAATATTCTTCACTGAAGCAATATTCTCAGAAATATTAGGATATTAGTTACTTCGATATTTCCAATTTCCCACAGCGCGCCTGTAAAATGGCACCACCGGGAATTTATCAGACAGTTTAGTGTCTCTTGCGGTTCCAAATTCAAACATGAAAATGTTTTCCTTTAAATGAATTTAGGAATATTTGAACGCATTCATATTTTCGTGATAAAATTCCCGATATTACAAGCTGTTAAAATTATTTCCTACCACGCATTACAATTTTTACATTAGCTTTGTACGCTTCAAATGCGAAATGCTACATGAAAAATTCGTGATATTTATGTAGTGTTCCAATGTGTGTAATTATGCAACTCTTGTTTTGTTGTTTGTTTATTATAAATATACCAGAAATGGTTCAGGAAATTGTGCAATTTTGTATTGTTCAAGAATTCAACTTTCATACTGGCAAAACTGTTGAATAAGTTAAGAGAAAAATGGTAAACCGGTGAACGAGGAAAATGTCGTGAAATATTCACAGTTGTTTCTTTTCGGAAATTCTGTAAACTTTTATTTAGAGGTGGTTCAATGCAAGCCTTTCTACTTGTAATATTTTGTGACCTGAATAATATTAGACCCGAACCGAAACAACTTTTTAGAATTGTTCTTACTGTTGGATATGATTTTAGATTTTCACAGCCAAAATTATTTTTATTGTTTGTTTTTGGGGTGTTATGCCGTGTTACGCTATCTCCTCCTTTAGCCAACGTTTCGGACAGCGTTACAGTGTTCATCATCAGGGCAGATGTGTATGCCCTAAAGGAGGAGGTAGCGTAACACGGCATAATACCCCAAAAACAAACAACAAAAATGTTCTTACTGTCGTTCAAAAACCCAACACGGGATAAAAGAAAAACTATAAAACGAAAGGTTTTTAACACGTGTTAACGTAACTATATGCATTTCCCTCTAACATAATTTCTCTCATTCCTCCACCAAACCTCTTATCCAAGTACCTGTCCCAATCTGACAGTGTTTGGCCAATTAATTTACCTACCTACCCAATATCTGATGAGACACCTTATAACTTTTTTTTTTTTTTTTTACAGTGAATACCGCACAAGAATCTCAACTGCTCCCGTCTGGAGCCAGTGAGACTATGGCATCCCCAATTGGGGTATGTTGTGAGGCTGAAGGTAGCGGGGAGGGGAAGGAGGTGGGGAAGAGGAAGGTTGGGAAGTACCTGGCTATTCAGATCTGGTCACTAAACACGGCTAAAGCCATTTTCAAGCAACGTTTCAATTCTGAATGGTGGTCTTACACCAGGGCGATACTGATAGTATCTTCCACTCTGGAACATGCCGCAAATATACAATATATTATTTTAAATGAATCAATTGTGAAATAACACAAATTAATCAAATAAAATTTATTTGCGCATGCCGGGTTCGAACCCGCGACCTCCGGAATGTGAGTCAAGAGTCTTAGCCACTGGACACATAACTACATATAATAGCGTCATCTATTGAAGAACATTGAAACTTAGAATCAATATTTAACTGGACAAACGTCCGTTCTAATGGATGCTATGTCTATGTGTAATTATGAAGCCAGTAAACTCGTCACTGAAGTTTCCCAATTAGACTATGGCATCCCCAAATGGGGTAGTGGGAAGGGGAAGGAGATGGGAAGAGGAAGGTGGGGAAGTACCTGGCAATTCAGACCTGGTTACCAAACATGACTAAGGCCATTTCAAGTAACGTTTCAATTCTGAATGGTAGTCTTACACCAGGACGATTCTGAGAGTATCTTCCACTCTGGAATGTCCCGCAAATATGCTATATATTATTTTAAATGAAATAATGCGGGGATTGATCGATTCTATGGTTGATGTTTAATTTCGAGAGGAATTTATTTCGTGTTTAATGTAAAGTTCATTTGGCAATCTTCTGGGGCGAATGATTAATAAACATTTTATCATAAATTTAAGAAGAAAAATCGAATTAAAAACTTTAATATTTTCATGCGCTCTCGTTTTCTTTATTTACCTCAAAAATTCTCCAAATGTCGATTGCGCGTTTTATTCTTAGAAGACAATGATAAACTAAAGGGTCGTCTGAGGCAAAAGATGGACGAAGGTTTCCGTTGTATCGACATTTCTAGGAGCTTAAAGTATCGCAGATCGTCTCTCATGTCCATTTCACAATTTATATACAAATAAACACTGTTCCCAGAATTCATCCTTTCGTGAGTTAGCGCAATACAAACTCTACCTTGAATCTAGCTCAATCCATCGAATAAAATAAACAGTTTTAGAAAATGACGATGATTCAAAAATTTGTTTTTTCATAGTTTCTTAAGATTAGTGAAATTTTATGCATTAAATGTATTGCATCTCCTGTTGTAGATGTCCCCTGGTTTATATTACGACAGGTCTGTGGCTGATCCTGAAATTTAAGTCACTTCAACCCTCGATTACTAAACTATCCTACGAGTGACGTTGTTACTAAACATTCGTAAAAAATACGACATGGGAAAAAAACGGGAATAAATAAGATAATAAAAAAAACTTTATTGTTTTAGAAGTAGTACTCGTAGTAACATTCTTTGGGTTTAAGAGATCACGTAATAATGAGTTTTTTTTTTTTTTAATTTTATTATTATCTAATGCGCCCTACATATGGTTCTTTTGCATTTCATGCAGAAGTTTGTTGACTTTTTTCTTGACTTGGATGGACAAAAGGCAAATATTTTTTATTGAATTGTTGCAGCTTCGGGAACAGATTCAACAAGCAAGATACTTTTTATGAATTCTTTTATTGCATACATATTAACTCTAGAATACTAAACTATCGTAAACATGTAATCGTAAATTTTTCGACACTTGCTATAATTCAACACACAAATGACACCCGACCACGTTGACAGGCACACTGACACGGAACAAATTAGGAAGGTACTGTGGCTACTGTGGTACGAGGGGTGCGGGGACGACGCGAACATTATTTTTTTCAGGAATTGTCATTTTTCCGACGTAATTTTTACGACAGTTCAGTATTCTAGAGTTAAATCTCACAAAGTATTTAAAAAGCAGAAATAATATTACACAAGACATGAAAATGAAATTCTGCTTCTGCCACGTGAGTTTTAATGTTAATTATTTTAACAACCAATTTACCTATATTTACCTAATTGCACAAAATCAGTAATTCCGTGACAGATCCTAATTTGTTGATTTGTTGAAGTAAAGTTGTGTTTGAATATCCTCGCATCCTTCAGCACTTACCTCAGTACCCGAGTTGTATTATTCCACATCTCACTGCCTCTACCATCTTCTTTTCACCTCTATCCACTAAGTAACACGTGTTGCCTATACTCCCGCGAGCCATTTCTTAAAATAATGTTGGTTCGGCAATCAACGGTGAAACCGTGCTCGGGGCATCGATATAAAATCGTCCGAAGTTACGTCTGTCGATCAGATATTGTAAAGTTATTGATTTCACACTGCTCGAGTCACCGGAGTAAGAATTAAGGTGTATTTAGTAACTACCATAGCTGAAAAGTAAAAAATAACTGATGTAAGTGATCAAACTAAGACAATGTATTTTCTTTCAGTAGCAACTTTACCGGCGCAGCTAAGAGTATCGTGTTGTACTGTTTAGTTTGCGATTTTCCGTCTTTACCTCCTTTGATAACAGATATCCGCTGAAGTTTAGTGCATACTTTGGTACCACCAGACAATACGTAATGCCTCTCCACTCTCTTCAAGGACCACTCTGTTTCTATGTGAGATATATTTAATAGGTTGGAGGGGGTAGGTGTTGAAGAAGGAAAGCGATCAGTATGTATAAAGCAGGAACATAACTAGAAAAGGTTTAAAATGCTAGAGTACCATAAGGCCATAATTTTCCTCCCTTGTAATGTGCTTGTAAAGCAGAGACATTGGGTACATTTTAGTAGTTCTTAGTCATATTGCGTCTAAGGGTCTCAGGGGTAGTTCACCGCCTGAACAGGGAGGGGTGGTTTAAGTAGTATATTGTGTGGGTTGGTGTTCCTATCGAGTGAAGTTAGTGACAGGTGTGATGCTGAAACACAAGTTTTATAAAAGAAAATTATCTCTCGTTCAAAACTTTTGACAGATAATTAAAATTGATGAGTTTGAAATTTTAAATATAAAGAAAAGTAATATAATGTATGAAAGATCCAAATAGATTTATCTTTATCAAAGTTATGGATGTACTCTTAAATAGGTTCGCAATGAGTTTGAAACTAGAAGGTAAAACTTTCTCATTAAATTTCTTGTAAAAATGAATCTGCTTGAGCAAGTCCAAATTCGATATTTAAATTTCTTTATGAATGATAATGAAGTCAGTTGTAGTTCTGCAGAATGTAGACCGCTCAGTGCTCGGAGATTCCGCTGGGCAACAAGCAGCTCAAATTATATGCTCCCTACTCATAGAATATTGAATAACACTATTCTTTTTACTATATTCCTACCAGTCCCAAATTATTTTATTATACTTGAAAATATCCAAAATCTATATATTCGTCAAATTTCTTAGAATACTGAAGAAGTTCTACAAAATCTTAGCTTTCAACAAATTCGTAGATTTTCATTCTCCAGCTGGCTTTATCATAAGTAAGAACCAACATTATTTAAGATTATCTAATTTACGGCGTCGGGCTCTAAGGGATAAAGCTAACACGTGTTACTAGGTGGATATAGGCGGGAAGGATATGGAAGGAACAGTAATATGTGTAATAATAAAACACGGGTACCAACTTTACTAAATGCTGAAGGATGCCAGGACCGAGATATTCAAACACAACTTTACTTGGTCAAATTAGGATCTTTCAAGGAATTAATGATTTTGTTCAGTTAGGTAGTTCTAGGAAAGATGGTTATTTTTTTTTAGTTTAATGCTGGCAACCCGGGCGTTTATTGTTTTAAATTATCTTATATAAACTAGTAAGTAACCCGCCTCACTAGACTATGTCTGTTCTGAGACGGGTACCTATACATATATTTACAGATGCATACACTTACAGACAACTATATATAAACACACTCATATGTATGGAAACACACATACATGCATGCATATATACACTAATATGTATATATATACTCATACATTCATATATATACACATACGTTCACAGATACATATACATACGTATTCGTATAATGCACATAATCATACAGATACAATAAAAACAGCAGTATAAATAATCAAAAAAGAATAAATGGCATACACATAGTTTCATATAACCAAAATTTATTAGATACACATAGTTAAGCAAGCATCTAGAACTAAAACTATTCAAATTTCAACGAAATGATATAATCAAAGAACAATTGTTGGAATTTACATAGTATCATATGACCAAAAACTTATTAAAGATACACATAGTAAAGAAAGCATCTAGAACTAAAACTATTCAAATTTCAACGAAATGATATAATCAAAGAACAATTGTTGGAATTTACATAGTATCATATGACCAAAAACTTATTAAAGATACACATAGTAAAGAAAGCATCTAGAACTAAAACTATTCAAATTTCAACGAAATGATATAATCAAAGAACAATTGTTGGACTTTACATAGTATCATATGACCAAAAACTTATTAAAGATACACATAGTAAAGAAAGCATCTAGAACTAAAACTATTCAAATTTCAACGAAATGATATAATCAAAGAACAATTGTTGGAATTTACATAGTATCATATGACCAAAAACTTATTAAAGATACACATAGTAAAGAAAGCATCTAAAACTAAAAATATTAAAATTTCCACACAATTCTCGTATTTCAAATAAACATAGGCAGTAATAATAATATAAGCAGGCGTAAAACATAAACAGTAGTAATAAGTAAGAATTAATCTCTAGACATGTAAAAAAACACATATTTATATTTTATTTATTAAGAATGGGGAATAGAGACTAAGATGAGATTCCTAATAACTTGGTGATGGATGCCCTTTTTTAACAGTAACCATGTCGTGAACTGTTTATATAACCATTTTCGGTTATTTTTAGTGACGTAATAGGTGGTTTCTTTTAGGAACATGTTGAAAATGAGAGGTGCGATGTAGGATTATTGTCACATGTTTTCTCTTTTTGTCACCTAAAATAGCACTCATCAATAAATCCTTGTGATATTTCAAAATCAAACTTCATATAAAGTAGAGAGTTTTTCTGATTAGAACTCGAGTTCACAAACTAAATTCCCTCAAAGTGACAGGTGCCTCGCGATATTTAACATTAAAAATCGCATAGCTGAAACCGAATTTCATTTCATATCAAGCTTTGTAATATGCTTTCTACTTTTCTTTGACATTCCTTAATGAAATTTAAAGTGACTAATTTGCAATGCCAGTGTTTGTATGTGATACGCTCTAAGGACCTCTACTATAATTTGGAGGCTTGAATCAGTGATAAAAATTAGAAATATGGAATATTTAACGCAAGGACAAACATAGGGAAGCATAAATATTAATATTACAGAAGTATCACATCAAAGGGATTATATTGTGTAAGATGTTAGAGAGAAGGGGGGAGAGTTGTAGACAAGATTAAATAAATGAGATGGTTGACACCATAGATTAAAGGCTGCAGCGAAATTTTGCCATGACATAGTTTTATAGAATATTGATAATAATATCAACCGGTAAGTAAGGGAACTTAGTCACTGAATTCTTTAAATAAAACATACTAAAATAGACGTGTAGTGTAGATGTTAAAAATCAAACCGATATCAAAATTGTTTGTTCCAAAAATCGGGTTACGAAAACGTATTTAAAAAAGAAAGTGCATTATTTCGTAGTCAAAATTTAGCAAGAATTATTGTTTTGTATGGGTTGTTGGTCTGCAAGGACCAAATTTTTCTCCAAAATGTTCTTCCGAAGCGAGCTGACGCTACGGTTTTAAAATTATACATAACATAATTATAATTATTCGACTAAATTTGTAAGACACGCCATGTCTAGATACTATTGAAATATCAATGGTTTCACATATCAATACTTTAATTCGATGGTGGAAAGTTACTAAATTAATTAATTTTCGCCTAGTTCCATGGACTGCTGTTCCATGAAGCATGTGACATGAACTCACTATCCCCCTCTCTCCCAGGTGGGTGTCACCTCCCAGAGATATCCCCGTGACACTTTACAGTGGCAGGTAATTCACCGCAGTTAGAGTTACATCTGACCGTAATGCTGTCAGACCAAATATATTGGAATAAATAAAAGGCGTGAAATGTGGGGATTGGGGAAGCAATATAAAAATACGTGAATAACCTAAATAAACATTTCGTCTTTTCCACTGACCCCTCTAAAGCGTTAATATAAAAATACCTTGACAGGTATTTGACAGTACGTTGCTTCAAATCATCTCTTACGGGGTTAACTGTGATCTGGAATTACAACCAAAAACCATCTCTGTATATACAATATAAAAATGAATCCCAGTTTCCCTTGGTCACGCCACAACTTCAGAACGACTTTACATATTTCATGTGGGGATTTGATGTATGCATGCCCGCGATGGTTTCTATATAATATATAATTGTGAGTTCTGGCATCATGAAATTATGTGTTGCTAACCGTTAATCCGATTGCGATGAAACTTTGGGGATTTGACGTTTGCATGCCCGCGATGGTTTCTATATCTAACAGCAAGCTATGGCGTCATGAAAATGCATGACTAAAATCATATTTCCATGACTAAACCATTCATCCGATTGCAAGGAAACGTTGGTGAGTTGTTGTGTTCACGCCCGCGAAGGTGTCTATATATAGACTAATGAGCTCTGGCATTATGAAATATGTCTAAAAAAATTGCAATAGGTGGCACGCTGGCTAGAGCTGTTTAAAGACTGAATGTACTGGGACTGAATGTATGGAATGAGGGTGGGGGAGCGGGGAGGGAAACCCGGGAGGGGGGAAGGGGGAGGGGAACCTGGGAAGGGAGGGGAGGGGAACCCGGGAAGGGGGAGAGGAACTCGGGAGGGGAGAGGGGAACTCGGGAGGGGGGTTCAAGGACGGGGGAAGCGGGCGAGGGAAGTGGGGAGAGGGAAGGCGGAGTGGGAACTGGAGAGGAGAAGGGAACGCGGGAGAGGGAGGGGAGGCGAAGGGGAATGGGACGAATGGGAAAGGACACGCAGGGAGAAACAATTTCTATATTTAGTGGCATAGCAACGCATACCGGGAACTCGCTATAATAATATAAATGAAGCGACCGATCTACGTAATTTTTAAAAACAGAGATAATAGGAGTTTTGGGAAATGACATAGGCTACTTTTTATAACTGAAAAAACATTTCATTCCCGTGGGAAAATTGTTTATATAGTAATTTCCCCCCAATACCATATGAGCGAAGCCGCGGGTAGAGGCTAGTTATTATATAGATTGTAGGCATTGATAATTCTCCTCCAGAAATAACGAATTTGCTCACTTAGCGCCTTGAAGGTTTTTACATAATATAGTTACATTATCATAGTTATAGCCCAAGTTATACTCTCCTTGGGGTGATTGATTTAAACCACTCTTATAATATGAAAACCAGCTTTCTTAATCATTTAATCTGTTAGGCTTTGGAAAGGCATTATTGATAAATAGAGATCGAACCTAGAAACCTGTAAAACATACTCATTTATGAACCGTGGTTTCTGTTAAATAATTGTATGAAATTTAATCTAGGTAATTTGTTTCATAAATTTAGTATTCGAAATTTAAAACGATAAAAATTATATCTTGCCTTTATTCACTCTACTTTTACGAAACCGTTTTGCTGCCAGATTAAATTATATCTTGCCTTTATTCACTCTACTTTTACAAAACCGTTTTGCTGCCAGATTAAATTATATCTTGCCTTTATTCACTCTACTTTTACGAAACCGTTTTGCTGCCAGATTAAATTTCCAGTCCTCGTGGATTATTTTCCATCCCGCCCACTTATTTGTTTGTTTTTATATTATTTTTCGTTCCAGTGTCGTTCTGTTTATCATGTTTATTAGCATAATACCTCTTGTCTTGCGCGCCCCTCTCACTTTTATTGCCAATATTCTGCGTGTATTCTTAGCAAAAGAGCACCTTTTGTTTTTGTTTGTTTTTTTTTTTTTTTTTTTTTTTATTTATTTATGTATAAACACATGATACATAATTAACACATATTTTTACATAAAGAAGATATACCTCACTGGAAATGTTTGACTTTCCTAAAAATTTGGATGCTCCGGAATAAAAAAAGATTTGCTTTCAATTAAAATGGTTTCCATACAAAGCACCTGCTTTTAATACATTACTGAGATCTTTACGGGTTTTGTTTTGCTCCTAGCATTGTTTTGTAAAGTTCAAGTGAATATTCTACCAGTATTTCGCTTACCTTTAGCCACTTCTTCGTGAATGCTGAAATAAGTTCGCATCTACAGTTTTCAATTTGGGAGGCGGATATGGAAGCTGCCATTTATTGGATATCCAACACATCTACCACAGTTCACTCCAAGTGGCTCGCTACGTTTGTTAACTTAGTAAGGGTGCCCGTGTACCTGTCTATTCAGATCTGGTCACTAAACACAAACACGGCTAAAACCATTTCAAGCAACTTTTCAATTCTGAATGGTGGTATTAACCAGGGCGTCGTTTGTGTGGTCGTTGGGACTCACATTAAAAAAATAGTACTCTTTGTTTCAGCAGAAATATTAATATGCTTATCAAAGACTGTCTTTGTGTTTTAGGGGGTCTAATTTTTTGATGGTGAATATTTGTTTAAGAAATATTATAATATTTTTTTTATTTTTTGGTCAGATGAAAATTTTATGCCCCTTGCACATAATCCAAAAAAAAAAATTTATTTTCCAAAATATAAAATATTTAAAAAAAACTAATACTTCATGTGTAACTGTTTAACGTGTACACAATGTGATAAATTGACATAAAAAAATATATATTTACCGAATACTTTATTAATATTGCTGAAAAATTTTTTTAATAAAGAAATCTTATACAATTTATTATTAATAACTTGTTTAACATGATCCTATGCGAAAGTAGAATATGCATCAATATTATTTAATAGAGAATCCTTATTAACATTTCGTGTCCTTGCTGTCTTCGGGGAAGTCTGGGTTTAAAACGAAAATTGGATGTATAATAAAGATGACCTCCCAGGAAAGGGATCAGATTAAGGTGGATTTAAAAAGCTTAGAAATTATATATTTGGGAGCAGCTCGATCAGCATTTTCGAACTTTATTTTTAAAATTTTCCCGGAAAAGACGTGACCATCAAAACGTAATGAAATTTAACTTTTCAACTAAATATAGGAGATCAGTGTAATGCATCCTCCGGATTTCTGACAAGGCGCAAGGTTTTCTTATTTTTTATTTTTATTTTCCGTGAAATTATTCCGTATCATTGTAATATCACAAAGAGGAAATATGATTGCAGATTGTGCGATAGTCCTAAAATAACAATAATATTAATTTTCTTGTATACCATGACATGTTTTCCTTTAATAAGAAGATACAGTATTACAAATATGTTCTGAATGATTGTTAAATCAACAGTTAACCGCGACACTGACATAGCAATGGTAGACTCAACAGAGACAAACACTCAACATAAGGGTAACATAAATGTTCTTTACCCCATTTTCGCCTTGAAATGAAAATAGAAAAAACAATTACGGAAAAGTTTTACAGAAAACAGGTCGAAATCGCATCGCCGTTTAGTCAAATACTCACATTTTATCATTCAATAGATCTGACAGCGTATTCATATTATTCATCAGAAGAATATAAAAAGCAGGCGTGGTGACAAATAGACCAAGGTGCTTGGGGATATTTGAATCAGTTAGTGGAATACGAACAATTACATTTGTCGTCAAATTTAAAAGCTTCTCAAAATAATTGTTTAAAGGTTTTTTGTTACCTTGAGAATCTGAGAAAAACAATTTAGTCATTTTGGCCTTAGCCATCTTGTGCGGAAGGTCTTTTTAGGGAAAGGAAGGAGAGGAAATTCTGGGAAGGAAATGAGGGTTGGGTAGGTTTATGGGGGTCGAGTCCAGCTGGAGAGTTAAAATGTCTTCATCAACCAATGTCTCCTGATCCGGCCTACCACGCAGTAGTTGGACAAGCGCATGTGCCGCCAAGATCGAGACAAACCCTTCCTCATGATCCGCGGCATGCTCAGTCATCGAACGTAGCGAACCGTTTGGGGTGACTTATGGCAAGAGTTGGTCATCAGTCATCAATTAAATGAATCGAACGTAGCGAACCGTATGGCAAGAGCTGGTTATCCAATAAATGGTTCTCGAGGCAGCGGTGCCAATGCCATTACAATTTGGTGTAAAAAGACACATTGATTAAATCTCCCAAAAGAAAACTAAACCTGGCCCGCTAATAGACAACTGTGAAAATTTGATTGAAAAACGTTTTATATTTGGCAAATAATTGAACCCTAAAATCATTTTTGGATCACTCTTACGAAACATCGTCGTAAAATTGTTATTTGAAGCAAAACTAAACACATTTCAAAATGGGTCGATTGGTTTGGTATAAATCGCTGTTTTTTATCTTGCTAATGCCCTGACATCATGTCACGCGACATTTTGCCTGTCATTACCATCTGTCAAACTGACAGTTGTTATCACCGGAGCGTGCCGCAAAGGAAGTCCTACTCCGAAATTTTGCAAAAATACTTAAAAACACCTACATTTTTGAGTGACTCTAAAAGTATCTGCGCTGTGTGGGAATAAAAGTAGAAAAATCTGAGATGTTTTCTGATAAAATGATTGACACGCTTCACACGGTGAAATGAAAAGTTATGTTGGTTTATTCAGAGTTCCACGAACCACGTGTTTGTAAAACTGTTACTGCGCTCGGCGAGGCGCAAATTTACGCATTATATTGACGACCCTTAAAAAAAACAAAGCGGCCAATGAGCACAGACCTATCGTCGTTTCCGTTTTATATCTCAACCAATAGGAGCCTTGAGCGCAGTTTGATGCTTCGCAGGTGCCGTAATGCATCATTTCCGTTTCGTTCGAATTTCAAATCACTCTAACGGGACTAAGGTAGTTTCACTTCAAAAATAACCGTCGCAACTTTTTTTCTTCTTTATTCTTTGCTTTGAATGGTTACATCATTTGTGGATTTTTCGACCACTATGCTAGGCTCATGTCCGTGTTATGGTGGTAGATTTTACGTAATATTATAGTGCAATAACAATTTAGAAGCAATAATGTAAGAGAACATAAAGGATTGTAAAATAATATCAAAAAATATAAATAATGTAGTATTAAAGAATAAAAATGAGCATAAAATAATATGAAAAAAGTACTAAAGATATAAAAGAATATAAAAATTATAGTATCTACTTGAAGGAATATAAATGTGTACATTTTAAAATTATCTAAAATCAACGTAAGTACTAACTAAAAGAGTTATTATATCTAGTGGGGAAATATTATTCGTAATAATATTTAAATAATATCGTAACTAGGAAAAACTAATATAGGCGTATTGCTTTTTGGAAAACATTCCTCCTTCATTCGATTTACGTGATAAGTTTACCAGTACTATCAATAGCTACCCACTATAGAATGAATGTGCCGACACATGGTTCTAGTCCAGAGAAATAAATTATCTTGATCCCCAGTATAAACTGCTTTGTGTTACAGCCTAACTACTAACTAGAGGGAATCTGAGGCTTGTTTGAATGAGTTCCCTGGGATCAACACTTCTTCTCTTTATCACTGAGTTCCCTACAAATTACTCAGATTCGTAAGTTCTTACACGTTAATTACAAACAATTTAAAACAGGTTCAAAGTCATTTCAGCATGATGAAAATGTCCAAAACCTGCTGCCATGCTCACCGACACCTTACTAACAGTGTGTAAAAATGATTTAACTAGTATCTATGATATGTTTTTCTATAATGTTTGATGTTAGGTGTAACGAACGTCGACAGTTTATGAAATATAATATGATGAAGTAATGTATTTGGCAATTAATTGGACCTTACAATCTATTTTATATCGCTTTTCCAAAACATGCAAAATGTTTGTTGCAAAACTGAAGTTAAAAAGTTCCTTGATCGGGTGATTAATTTCATTAACCCCTCAGAAAATCGCCGATATGCACTTTTAATGTCTTTAACGAAATGACATTTTACGAAAACTTTGTATTATTACCGCTTCACAATTAATGCTCTATAAATGAAACATTTCTGAACGTAGCCGAATAGTAAAAACTGTTTTAGACAGGTTACAAAATAAGCTTTCGAATTATTATATTACAAATAAATATTAATATTTGTAAATATTAAAATTTAGAATGCAAACATTAAAAAAATGTGAAAATGACTCACGTGATGTTTTTATGTGAAAACGGTACTAAAATCACAGATTATGTAAACAACAATACTTATTCTATTGTATAAATGTGTAATAAACACTTTTATCATCTCACTTTTTTTATCATTTCATATAAAAATATTTAATAGAAATTAACAATGTCGGGCGCCCGTAGGAAATTTGGCGGGATAAATTATGTGTCAGACTGTGCGTCTGACAGAATGTTCTTTTTATGTATTTCTGTGGACAACTTGAATAGAAATGTGCAGCATGATTCACTATCGACCTTTAACTTTTTATTTTACGGATGTAACTAAAACAATAACGGAGTTATAACGGTTTCTATGGAGACACACGCGCTGACGTGTAAACACGCTTATTGTACTTGACTGCTGTCGTATTTTTAACGCATATATCTGCTTACGTTGCGGAGGGGTTTTAACGGGTATTTTATCTTGCTAATACTAATTGCCCGTGTCACGCGACATTTCGCCTGTCATTACCATCTGTCAAACTGACGGGTGTCGTCGGAACGTGTCGCAGAGGAACTACCTACACTACGGGAAATTTTGCGAAAATATGTAGGTATTTTTTTGAGTGCCTCTAAGGCTTGCCGCACAAGCACGTTTTCCTTATTCGATTTCCGAATTCGTTTTCCGTATTCGGAGACCGGAATGCATGGAATCAGTAGAAAATACATTAACTGACGCACACGTTCGGTTTTTTTCCGAACGGAAAAAATTCCGTACGTACGTTCCGAATGCAAGCCGGCGCGTTCGGAGAAACCGAACGGAAAAAACCTAATGACGTCATGCGGAACGCAGCGCTTCCATACATTTTGTTTGGGCCGGCGCATACGTTCGGAAATTTCTATTCAGTATCGCATCGGCACCGCGTGCATCGGACGTATTCTTTGTATTTGTTACGCATAGAATCGCAACACGATAATGTGTGAGGCAGAAACTTTCATTATTAATTCATTATTTTTCATCATTCCATTATTTTTTTCTTCTTCATTATTAACAGAAATGCAATTGCTAATAAATCTTCAACCTCCATCGTCGTGCGTTCACCACGCTATCACTATCTGTACTGACGTGTATACATTCCGAATGAAGAAAAACGAACGTTTGCGCTAGTCTCACGGAATTCCGAATCGGAATTCCGCATCAGGAAATCGAATAAGGAAAACGTCCATTTGCGCCCAGCCTAAAAGTATTTACTTTGTTTGGGAATAACATGTCGAAGAAATCTCAGAAATTTTCTAATAAAATGATTGACAGACTTCTTTAGATCACACGGTGAAGGTAGAAGTTGTATTGTTTTATTTAAGGTAAGTGGAACTTCGTGTTAGTAGTATTTATTATTGGTCCATATATTTTTTGGTCTCTGCAATTACATCCATTCCAATAGTGATATAGTAGTCTTGCTGAAGCCTCAACGCCAATATTCGGTTAAGAAACTGTTAGCGGACCTACATGGGGGTCCCTACATTCTGCCGACAGACTAACTCAGGTTTTAGTCAGCAGAGCGGGAGAGGCCCTCACCACCAGGGTGGTAGGATCTGTGAGGCGTGTGTGTGGCTTCCCTGAAATAAAGCTCAAATTTCTACGGGCTGGGGGAAGGCAGTGAAACCAGTAATCAGGGTAAACAACAGTTATATTGGGTAAAACACCTGCGTAAACACAATATCACAATAATGCATACAGAGTAATTCAGGGTAGCAACAACAGTTATATCTAAAATGGAGGAATCTGTCCTTATAATCTCTCTGGAAGGGCTATTTATCTCCGCGGTGAATTTACTACGAACACACGCAAATATGGGGGAAAACAGCTTGGGTACTTACAGTGAGCGTTTGGACTCTTGTATCTTCTGTGTCGGGAAGGAATTCGGCCATTCTTGGTGTCCCAGTGTAACACTTAGCAAAACACGTTCCATTGCTTTCCGCGTGGAACCTTCTAGAATGAGCGCGGAACGGTCCCCACACCATGCGTGCTTACTAGACCAGGAGCTACGGGCAAGTGGCGGTTGGGCGGCTGGCTGCCCGGTGGCTTGGGTTCCGCCGCCGGTAGCGCGCCGGCAAGCTAGCGGGGAGGGAGTGAAACTGTAGTTTGCGCAGTGGCGTACGCTACAACTTGGGAGGATGGGCCGAGTAATTTGCAGGGGTGTATTTGTGTATCGTAACACCTCCCCCCGTGCTCGGAAAAAAGCGACGTGGCAATGGAGCAATAGGGCAAGAACCCTCTACGTTACCCGCGGGAGTTGAAAGAGAGATTTGTTGACCAGAGAGAGAGCTGACTATCATCTTAAAACTAGCTTATGCTATGGGCTAGGTACAATGTTTGTCAGGGTAGGGAGCGAGGTACATAAAATATGAGGAACAGGCAGTTATCACAAGGAGGGGGTGAAACAACATACATATTTATGCAATTGAAAGAACAAAAACAAGGTTATGAAAATGTGAAACAAAGACAAAAATGTGAAAATGTGAAAACAAAGACAAAAATTATGAAAATGTGAAAACAAGGACAAAATTATGAAAATGTGACTCTAGGGTTTCATTGGTCTGGAAGCTAAATTTGCGGTGCGTAGATTTGTTTGTGTTTTTGACGGGGTTCGAAGAGTTTCGAAGAATTGCGAAGAGACGTGATTTCACAGACTCTAAAGGGATTACATTATCACTGTAATCTGACCCATTTGAGATAACACTCAAGAGTACACTAGGGCCTTGGAGAAAAAAACACTTTGTTTTGTCGTAGACGTCGAAGGTTACGAAGTGGAGACTGTGGTTGCAGTGCGGAGGGCTATGGTTACAGAGGTCGTTGAGGAGAAGAATCCAGGGTCTGCAGACATGCCAGTACGAATCCTAATGTGCCATTATGGTGGGCACGGATCGTGTATAATGGTTATCGAAGCATAATGTAGTTTGGAATAACTTGTGAGGGTGCGCATTCAGCGAATACTGGAGAGTCAAGGTAATAATGGTTTACACACATGGTGTGCGTCACTGCATGACAGAGCAAGAGACGGTAAAACTGGCTTGGTAGCGAGAGCAGGAACAAAACCCAGGGGTTAGCGTGCCCAAAGGTAGTCCAGAGTGTCATTATATATAGCGGGACAACTCGGCTCGCAATGGCGCAACAAGACAACATACATAAGGGCGGTATGGTCTGTGCTTTCAGGAACAAATATGTAGAAAATGGCGGCGGGGGACCTTTGTAACCACAGCGAAGGCTGCTAGGAAGTGAAGCTCAGCTTGGCTGCCGATGGAGACATCCTTCTGGGCTTCTTTTTAAATCCGGGAGGAATTATTATTAAAGCAAAATTCTTGAAGTTTACCTGCCTAGAGACCAATGAAGAAAAGTTTGGAGAGAAACAAAGTGTGTTCAGAGAATAGCAAACGAGGTTTTAACCCGGTGACCCAGAGAGATTGAGAGAGAGAGAGAGAGAGAGAGAGAGAGAGATTCCTAGCTAGTGTACAATTACATTTTTGAAAATAAATACAAAGGTATCCTTTGTTAGGATAACCTGGCTTTGCCGGGTGACAAAATACCTTGGTTAAAAAGCAACCGGCCTTCCATGGCCTATGTTAACATAAAATGGTAACATTTTTGAAGAATTTCAAAGAACAAGACACAAAGTCGTGAGCGAGTCACGGCAAGGCAGCGAAACTGATTCATGGATAAAGGTTGTCAATAAGAGACAGATGATACGCCAAGTGCATAACATACGTGTCCAATATTCATGAATCTGCCTCATTGAAACCAGGATGAAGAACAGAAGAAACATGTGACAAGAGTGAAATAGAAGGCCCGTTATGCCTGGTTAGGTACCGATTCGAACTCCAAGTGAGGGCGAAATATGGACAACAACGGATCTTCCACTTCATGCATGATGAGAACATGAGGGAGGGAAGGGGAAAATGGATAGAGGGGAGTTGAGTGACGAAACTTGCTAGGGACTGGACTAATTTCCAATTCAAACTCTATGTGAGTATGAAACGTAATCCACCAGCATGCTTCCTGACTCTTTACATAAGAAAAAAAATGATATGAAAAGGAATACACATTACACCAAAGAGACTAGTCTTTCGCGTGTATTTGACGAAAGATTAGGGGTCACTTAAAACTTCTCCTTGATTGTTAGAAAAGATAGACCCTCGCTCCAATTTCACAATCCTGGGATTTCTTTTATTTGCTTCCCAGACGACGAGTTTGGTGGATTTTGTGCCCATTCGATTAACTCCCACGGCACTATGCCCCATAGCGGACAGTGAAGCTGACAAGCTAGTCCTTTTGAGATAGTAGATATTCCTGGGCTTCTTTCCTTTAGAGATAGAAGTGGCAAAACAGGAAGTCCACGGGCATTGTCGTTGAACAATTTGCAAAAAGGTTGTGGACTACTTTGTGTAGTGTGCACAAAAAGGGTTGATATTATTTCGTTCGCACGATTCATGGTGAGTGTTGTAACGTCTTCACGTTTGGTGCACAAATTATATAAGTACACAATTATAACAAGGTACAGCTCAATTACAGACAGAAGTCAAAGAGTGTTATACAATGCATCTTAAAGAAGATAGCAAGGCCGATATTATGTCGTTCACACGAATCACGGTAAGTATTATTACGTCTTCACGTCTCGTGTACAGATTATACAAGTATACAATTATAAATAAACAAGGCGGTTCTCATGACAAATTAATGACACACGACCAAAAAGGGCGGTTCTCATGCCAAATTAATGACACACGACCAAAAAGGGCGGTTCTCATGCCAAATTTAATGACACACGACCAAAAAGGGCGGTTCTCATGCCAAATTAAAGACACACGACCAAAAAGGGCGGTTCTCATGCCAAATTTAATGACACACGACCAAAAAGGGCGGTACTCATGCCAAAAGACACACGACCAACTCAATAACATTTAGTTAAGAGTATAAAGTAATTATAACGAACTTCTCGTATCGTGGCGGATGTTTTAAGGATCTCTCCTATCGCGTACAGGTTGTGCATAAGTACAGCAAAATAAATGATGACAACATTCGTTTTAATGTTGTTTATAAAGATTCGTTAGATTTAACTTACCCCGTAGCCCGGGGGCGTACGATAGAATGACATAAAGTGATGGCAGGGTATATTCTGCTTACACCGAGCAATAAAAGAGACAGACCTGGAGGGGTTTTACATACTGTCCGAGTAACCATTTTTTAGAAAAGAAAAAAAAGGTGATAATTACAAAACGATGATCGAACAAATCAATGTTGATTTACGTTAAAAATTACAATTATTTGGATTCGAGAATCAGGATGACCGTTTGGTTTTACTAACCTGTCTCGTGTTACAGCGTGTAATACAAAACATACGTGACGCAACAGTAGAGAAGAAATAAATCAGTGGTTTCGTTGTAGCAACCAAAGACCTGGTGATTCGGTTTTACATACTTTAACGGATTTGTGTATGACTTATAAAAAGCCAATTTGTAGGTTTTTTTTTTTTTTTTTAATATATATTAAATACATATATTAAATACAATTTCCAAAATGGACGAGTCAATATCCTATTTTGGGGAGAGAAAAAAAAATTGAGCACGGGTGAAAAGGACGCCATCAATTTTTGATTTAAGTGAAAAATTGAAAAAGACTTATATGTACAAGAAAAAAGGTGAAGTAACCATTTCTGACTTTCGTGCTTGAGACCACTATTGGGTTTTACGTACTCAAGGTGAACTGAAAATCAAGAGGTAAGAAAAAGGTTTTACCATGGAAGGTAAAATGCGACGAACGTGAGAATGAGGTAAAAAAATGTACAAGGGCGGCCGAAACTGAGGCCATAGACAAAACAAAACAAAAAACGAAAAAACGAAACACAACAAGTGACGTGACATGAGCATTGCATAGTGTGGGGTTGAGAAACGACAATTGGGATCATGACTTCCCAAAATATTGTGACTCGAGGTGTGTCTCTGCTCTGAAGTAATCAGCCTCAGAACAGGTGAGAGGAGAAAAAAAAATGTACAAAGAAACAATGCTGGCAATTTGCCGTGATGGGGAAAAGAGAAGTTGGTACAACCATGACATTTGGATGTACCTATTGTGAATGTACATTTATTTACAAACAAGTATAAATAAAGGACTTGCTTTATTTATAGGGGTCTGGTCGTGTAATTGACACTTTACACGCCAGTTAAAAGGTAAAACTTTTTAGGTTTACCGAGGGAGGTAGGTATTGCGGAAATAATTCTGTGAATTGTAGTTCCTTGTGTGAACGACGCCATTGTTTCGTTCACGATGTATTTCACACATAATAATCGTATGTGCTTCCAAGGGTTTAACAGCTGCAAACAGCGCCGTGGTACAAGCTTGCGGCCAGCGTATGCAAACGAGAATCTTCTTCCTTGCGCTGTCCCAACTCATTGCCTAGGTAGGCTGTTGGGGTCGGCTCTTCTCGTTCTCAGGTTGTAATTTCTCCTGTTCTGGGTATCGCCTTCATCCAGGCCGTTTTTCTGAAGAATTTTGGCGCATTGAGTCATCCAGGAGTTCTTCGGTCTTCCTCTGGATGACTGTCGATGAAGCTCCATAGACCTTGCCTGCCTCACTGTGTGGTCCGATGGTCTCCGTCTTATGTGTCCATACCATCTGAACTGTCGTTCCTCCAGCTTACTATTTATGTCTGTGACACCCAGGCTACCACGAATGCGTGAACTTTTGATCTTATCTCTTAGTGATACTCCTGCCGACCATCTAAGCATTCGCATCTCTGCTGTTTCAAGTTGCCTAGTGTAGGAGTTGTACATAGTCCAGCATTCGGAGCCATACATTATTGCGGGTCTTACAATAGTCTGGTATATCTTTCCTTTCAGTTTTACAGGCATTTTGGAGTCACACAATATTCCTGTTACGGATCTAAATTTAATCCATCCCACACCTATTCTATGGATGACATCCGCTGCACATCCTCCATCTCTGTGGATTAGTGAGCCCAGATACTTAAATGAATCACAGTTGGCCAATGTTACTCCATCCAGTTGCATCGAAGGAGTTACAGCATTTGTGTCTTCAAATGGTAAATACAAATATTCAGTCTTTTTCCTGCTAATTTTTAGGCCATTATCCTCCAGAATCTTTCTCCACCTTTCCAGGCTATTCTGTAAGTCACAATGATTATCTGCTATCAGTACTACATCATCTGCAAAAAGCATAGTCTTGAGAATACTGTTCATTTCTTGACTTGTTAGATAATTCATGACCATTATGAATAGCAGTGGGCTGAGGACAGATCCTTGGTGTACCCCCACTTTAATTGGAAATTTTGGTGATGTCCCTGATGTGCATCTTACTTGAGTTTCAACGTTTGTGTACATATCTTGTATGGAGAGCACATATCCTTCTGGTACATTGTGGGCTCTCAATGCCGCCCATATGAGGCTTCGGGGAACCCTGTCAAATGCTTTTTCCAAGTCTATAAATACCATGTGCAAATCTTTTTTTGCATCTCGATGTTTTTCAACTATTATTCTGACTTTTTGAATAGCATCTATTGTTGATTTTCCCGACACAAATCCGCATTGATCTTCGTGTATTTTTACAATATTCCTTATTCGTGTGTTGATAATTCTCTCATATATTTTCATGGTGTGAGACATAAGCTTTATCCCTCTATAATTGTCGCACTTCCTAGAGTCTCCTTTATTTTTGTAAAATGGAAGAAGGTAACTCTGCCTAAAGCTTTCTGGCATTGGTTCTCCATTCAGTACTTTATTGAACAGAGTGCACAGCCATTTATGTCCTATTTCACCACATTCTTTCCATAATTCAACTGGAATATTGTCTGGCCCAACTGCTTTCCCCACTTTCATCTGTGATATGGCTACTTTAACTTCTGTTTGAGTGATTTCTTCAACTGGCCCCTGCACTGGTTGCTCTGACACTTGAGTTGTTCTTGGAAATTCTTTATTCAGTAATGTAGAATAATAATCTTTCCATCTTTGACATATTTTCGTTTCGTCTGTGATCAACTCACCGTCAGTGTCTTCTATGTATTTGGGTGTTCTAATGGATTTGGCCCTTTCTTTCCTGTGTGCTGCGATTTTGTAAATTCTTTGCACCCCATTTGGTGTTTCTAGGTCATCATACAGCTCTTTCATTGCCTCATGTTGTGCAGAGGCAACTAGTTTCTTTGCTGTCTTTTTGACTTGTTTATACACTATCCGGAGTTGCTCTTTCTCGCTATCGCACTTACAGTTTGACCAGTTTCTGAAAGCAGTTTTCTTCTCTTTTAGACACGTTTGCAACTCATTTGTCCACCACCACGATTCCTTCTTTATTTTCAGTTTACCCTTGGAGACTCCCAGATGTTGTTGGGCTTCCTGTAAACATATTTGTTCAAATGCTTTCCACATTTCAGTTGGGTTTTGGGTATCTTCTTTTTGGAGATTTTCTAGCATCCAGTTTTGGAGTTTTGATGTTAACTGTTTTCCGTTTTCTTTTGAGATATTGAACCACTTAATTTGGGTTGTAGGTTTTATCTTATCTTTATACAATTTATGTCTCGTCACATGTAATTCCAGCAATAGTAGGCGATGTTGTGTTGCAAGGGGTTCACCAGGGATAACTTTACAGTCTCTGAGCGTTTTCCTCATTTCGTTTCTACATAGCCAATAATCTATTTGTGTTGCAGCATTTCCACTTTTGTAGGTTATGAGATGTTCTGGTTTCTTTCGGTAGAATGTGTTGATGATAGTGAAACCGTATGCATCTGAGAAATTTAGTAGCTCATCTCCTAGTTCGTTTCGCACTCCATATCCAAAGCCGCCATGGCTAGTATCATGGCCACTATTTGACTTCCCCACATGCCCATTCATGTCTGCCCCCATTATGATAGCTTCACTTTCTGGAATGTTTTGGATTAATTCTTCCAGCTTGTCCCAAAAACTGTCTCTTTCTTCTCTATCACATCCCATTTGTGGTGCATATGCACATATGATATTGTAAATAGCGTTACATATTACCAACTTTAACATTATAATTCTATCATTTGGTGCTATTACTTTTATCACATTTTCATGAAACCTCTGCTGTAGTACAATGGCTACTCCATTTCTGGTACTGCTTTCTCCGTAGTAATATAATTTATAATCATTTGTCTGTGTTTCCAGGTATCGGCACTTGTCTATATTGGTATTTTTCCATTTGGTTTCTTGAATGCACGCAATATCAATCCTACGTCTTCTCATCAATTCGGCCAATTCTTTGCTTTTTGCTGTGAGCGTTCCCAGATTCCAAGTGATGGCTCTTATCTTTTCAAACCCAGAACGACTGTCTTTCCTCCGCTTCATTTTGCTTGCCCCTGGAGTCCTGCAAGCTGGCCCTGACACGATGTCAGTCTCTGGATCACCGAGGAGAAAATCACCCTCGCTGCCAGATAGGGTAGTGCATCTTTGCGTACGTTTTTCCATGAAGCTTTGGTTTATTTGACTATATGGTTGTTTTATCCACCGATGGTCGTCAGACGTGGAACCAGAGTGACCCAACTAACTAGGGCTGCATCCGCTATCATTGCCCATTTATGGTCAATTATCGGATTAAACTAATGAGCCTGGATACCCATTAGATATGGTGTGTACAACTAGTACCCGAATACGTCGAGTTGCCACACCCACCATTTGTGAGCCGCCACTAACCTGTGGGACAGACGCTCACTGCTTCTCACTTTAGCCGTACTTTTAGGATCCCCCGACGGATTTTTTACCATCAACTTCACCCTCTAGTCCGTTGCCCGTTGGTCACCGCGTGGAGGTATGAGAAGCTTGGGTGGGAGAAGCTATGTCGGTCCAGGCCCTAGGACCAATGTATTACGCTATAACCACCCGACCAACTGAATGTAATGCAATGAATGTATGCAAACGAGAATGTCGCGCGCAAATTTTTGTTGCCATGCGCGACTTGTGGTATCTCCTCTATCCTCCTGGATGGCACGACCTGTGAGGTGTGTCCCTTTCTTGAGTACATGTTTACGGGTTTGACAGCTCTTATAGCTTGCGGCCAATGTACTTGATGATGGTTGTGTTGTTGATAGCGCATCGTGCATGATTTTGTCGATGCCTTTGTGGGTTGAAGATGTTCGTGGTTATGTACGAAAGTTTTGATTATCACTCTTTGTGATTCCATTTTGGTGCAGGTGATGGACGGCGTGACAGCTTAAATTCTTTCGCTGGTCGATGAGTAGAGAAAGAAAAAAAACAAGAGGGACTTTTTTTTTTAAAAAAAAAATTTTCCAAGTCCAAAATTTTGAAAAATTTTTGCCAAGGGGGATCCTTACAAAGTTGCTCTTTTGTGTTTAAAATAAGCACTTTTTGAAAATTTGTTAGAATTTTTCAAAGTATTTTAATTTTTGCGAAATTTGGCCAGGGGTCTCCTTCTAGGGTGTATATTCTTGGTTTCACTTAGATACTTTTGAAAAGGTAGCACTTTTGTAGGAGCATCAACACTTTTGAGACGCAAAAACACTAGTCAGAAAAGAAAAAATTGGACATAGATTTTCCTGTAGGGTCAGCTAGTTTGGTTTTCACAAAGCACTTTTGCAAACTTCACAATTTCACTTCTAAAAGATTTCACTTAGGAAAAGTTGTTTTGTTTCTTTTTCACGAAGCACCATTGGAAAACACGATGGAAATTACGAATATTGTTTTTGGAAAAAAATTGTCAAAGGAGGCCTTTTGAAAAAAAAACACTGTTTGATTTCACTGTTCACTATTTAAGAGTTTCACACTTCCTGAGAAAGAAAACCAACACGGGGTAAACGTATTTTGATGGAAAAAGTGGCCGTCGGGTCTTGCTTAGGTATTTTACATTATGTGCATTTCGCTTCACTTGACGCGCGAAAACATAACAACACTTGTGTAAATAAGTCACAATGTACCTAAATATTGTCACGTAAATAATTATCAATTTGTGATATAATTATTTACCTGACCACTAACCTGATAATTTGAACAGCACGGAATGGATTGGCAACACTTTTTTTTTCTCTCTGGTTTTTACTTTTTGAATTCGCACCGTACGGGAAGCCGGTGTTGATTCGACTTGTCACTTTAGTGATAGTTTTGGATTTAAAAAATGGGATAATCTCTTCGTTACAAATTGTTTTAAACGATTTTAATCGCGAGCCGGGCGATGTACATTTTGCAAACGCTTCTTTCTGATGTGATCGGAACGCTGTTTCTAATGTGATTGGTCGCCGCCATTGGGACCGATATTTATCCGCGAAATAACGGTATTGTAAATTACCTACATAATCGCGACTGGCATATTGAAAAGCTTTGCGAGGGAGAGTCCTTATGACCTGGTACGGTTATTGCTGCTCATATTTGTGACGGATGGTCACTCGGCGTTCATTTCCTGATGAGGTGTGCTGACGGAAATCGTGTTTCATCCGGTGGGCTCAACCGGAGCGCTGGTGCTGATCTTGGATGCTGCTCCCTGGCGGGGAGTCCTCATTCTCTGGCCTTCCTGGGGGTCTTTCCTGGTTCCCATCCTGGAGATTGCGAGAGAATATGGCCCGCGGTTCATCAACGCGCTATATTCAAGTAAATTAAGAGTTCGTGTCAGTGTAGAATTAGATAAAGATCCATGGTCCGCAGGTACGATATTTCTTTCTGCTTAATTATATTCCTGTCAAATCTGTTATGAATCTGTTATGTTTCAGAATCTGTTATGTTTTTGGGGATGTGAAACCCGGCCCCTCAAAAGGGCAACATTGTTATGTTCTTTATAAAATTATACTGGGCTTTGGTTGTTTTGGAAATGAACTCTTTTATTACTGAAACCAATTTAACCTCACAAGTAGAAACCTGTTTTCGTTTATTCCCAAACATTCTTGTTCTTTTTTTATTCTGGAACAAAAAAAGCAGAACCTTCCTACATTACGGATCGCTAGGACCCACATAACCTGAGAGAGAGAGAGATAACCTTATATTTGGCGCTCCCAACGTTTTAAGTTGAATATTCTGCTTTTGGTGCCCGTATATTCTAACGGTCTGTTATGTTTTAAGTTTCTGCTTCTTTTTCCGAATTTTCAAGGTTGGATATGTATTATTCATTAATATCTTCATACTGTTATAATGGTACCAGTGTGTGTGTGTAGATGCGTTATAAATGTTATAATGGATTATATGAAATATTTCGCGGTAGTTTGAAATTTTGTGCATATTATTATGTCATTTTTTTTGCTTTGCTTTAATTTGTATTGGTTTCCGGTTGAGCTTCGTTCGCTCTCAAATTTTGTGTAACGTAAACATAAATATACCTTCTAGAACAGCTTCGTTCTTTTTTTTCGGATAATATTTTCGGGACATTTTTGTAGGCTGGCAAGTTTGTCTATGGTTATGTCAGTTGTTATTACAGATCAGCTGAGAGCGATTTTTGTTGACATGTGTCGGATGTCATTATTATACTTCGATTGTGTTATCGTAATAACTTTATAAACAATTTTCCGGACTTAATATAGTGTTATTCGGTTTATTTCATAAATATTAACTATTTTATATGGAATCATTTGGAATTTTTTCTTCGTTTTTTTTACATAAATAAATTCCATTTGACAAAATGTCGTTGTCTAACATCAACGGGGCCTCAAAAGAGGAAATGATTCAGATGCTTTCTGACGTTAATATTACTCCAGAACCCACTTTGTCCGCCATGAGAGAGCAAGCGCGAATTTACAACAGGAACCTTAAACAATCTAGTGGTACTTCTTCTCAACAAGAAACAAGCAGTGATGAAAGTCCTAATACAAATACCATCATAACTAATAATTATTATCAGAATATAACTACAAATCCTTCCGTACATAGCTGGGGTGTTAAGTTTAACGGATCTTCAGACATCCGTGACTTTATACAACGTGTGGAGGAGTTATCTAGGTGTCGTCATATTGAGTTGCCGCTTGTTGTCACTTCGTTTGCTGACCTTTTGGAGGGAAGAGCATTGCTATGGTATCGTACCATTTATAAAGATAATTTAACTTGGCTAGAACTGAAAAAACTAATTTTATCTCGTTTTGATCCAATCGCTAACCAAACCGAAGCTTTAAAAGCTCTCTTCTCTATGAAACAGAAGTATAATCAAAGCGTAGTTGATTATGTTGAAGACGTGCAATTAGCTAATTTAAGATTAAACGTTCAACTTCCGGAAGAACAAATTGTGGATTTAGTGTGCAATAGCCTATTGCCGAAATATGCTCTTGTTATTGCTTATTTTGAGGATAAAAATTTAAATTCCTTAATTAGTGTTTGTAAGCGATTTGAAAAAAGTTTAGCTATTTCCGACGATGAAGCAAATTCGGTCAAAGACAAGAATAAACCGTCATCCGTTCCGTTGAATAATAATGCTGCACCTTCTTCCTCTTCTTCTTCTTCTTCACCTTCTGCACAATTTTATAGAAATAAATTACTTTGCGCTTATTGTAATATAAAAGGTCATTCCAAGCCGTTTTGTAGAAAATGGAAGTTTGATTCTCAGAAGAATCATACCAAGCGACAAGCTAATCCTGAACGACATAATTCAAAAAACTAGACGGGGGTCCCCCACATTCTGCTAGCGAGGATGCTAGGAGACCACCGATAGTTTCAAACTCGAGTACCAGTCCCATCGACCATGACATGGACGCATTCATGCCGATGATGACCAGCGGTCAAGATATTAGACCTCATGTTAATATTGCAATTAACAATTTAGTTTTTTCAGCTCTTTTGGATAGCGGAGCTAGTGTGAGTTGTTTTGGTGGTTCACTGTATAGGTTTTTCTTAAGTTTAGGTTTTAAGTTAGATAAGCTTGATTCTTACGTTACCACCGCGGATGGTAAACATCAAGATGTAATTGGTACTATGCGGGTACTAGTTACTTTTAATAGTATTAAGAAATATATAATTTTTTTTGTAATTCCGTCTCTTTCTCCCGTGATTGTTTTGGGAGTCGACTTTTGGAAACAATTTGACATCGCTCCTCAATTGTTTTCAAAGGCCAACAGTGGACGTGATGTTGAGAATACTTTAAGTGAAATTCGCAAGATCACATCAGCTTCCCTACTGTCCCCTCAAGACAATCATAGGCTAAATAATGTAATTGATAAATTTAAGTCAATTTCGTTTGAAAAATGTGGACTGGGTCGTACTCATTTAGTGCAGCATAAAATTAATACAACAGGAGATCCCATTAAGCAACGGTATTACCCTTTGTCTCAAACTCGTCAGCAACAACTTGAATCACAACTTAAGGAAATGTTAGATTTAGGTGTTGTTCGCCGTTCGCGTTCGGCTTGGTCGAATCCGGTTTTGATCGTGCCTAAGAAGGATGGTTCTGCAAGGTTCTGCTTGGACTCTAGGAAACTTAACAACGTCACGACAAGGGATTCGTACCCCTTGCCGTATATTTCGCGCATTTTAGACAAGCTACGTGGTGCACGCTTTATAACCTCTATTGATTTATCGAAAAGTTTTTGGCAGATACCTTTACATAAGGACTCTTGTTCTAAAACGGCTTTTGTTGTACCAGGTCATGGACTTTTTGAATTTGTTAGGATGCCATTTGGTCTGAAAAATGCACCTAGTGAATTACAGCGTCTTGTTGATGCTCTTTTTGGTCCAGAGTTCGATGAAAACGTTTTCTGCTACCTGGATGATTTAATTATTATTTCAGAAGATTTTGAGTCACATTTAGAATTGTTAAATAAAGTTTTCACACGTATTAAAGAAGCAGGTTTAACAATTAATCTCAAAAAATGTGAGTTTTGTAAGGACGAGTTGAAGTATCTGGGTTATATTGTTGATGCAAAGGGTCTTCGCACAGATCCAGTCAAGCTAGAGTCTATTCGAACTTACCCCACTCCTAAGAATTCTAAACAGTTAAAAGCATTTATTGGACTTTGTGGATATTATAGACGTTTCATCAAGAATTTTTCCACAATAGCGGCCCCTTTAACAAGACTCACTGGCTCAAGAAAGGGGGTGAGTAATTTTTCTTGGTCTTCAGAGGCTGAAGACTCTTTTAAAAAATTAAAAAAGGCATTAACTTCCGCGCCGGTTATCAATTGTCCTGATTTTTCACTTCCATTTACCATACACTGTGACGCGAGCAACGTTGGGATAGGCGGCGTGCTCACACAGGTCTTTGAAGGAGAAGAACACCCGGTTTCTTTTTTTTCTAGGTGTCTGAACATTCACGAGCGAAACTACGGCGTGACGGAGCGCGAACTCTTAGCGGTGTTAGATTCGGTGAATCACTTCAGGCCCTACATAGAGGGAGTTCACTTCACAGTAGTAACTGACCACTCCAGTTTGCAATGGCTAGTGTCTTTATCAAATCCGACAGGCAGACTTGCACGTTGGTCTACCCGCCTTTCTCAATTTTCTTTTGACGTAGTCCACAGGAAGGGTAAATTTAACACTGTACCCGACGCTCTTTCGCGTAAAGACGATTTAACTATTGGAGCCATTGACAACCTTCCTACTAGCACGGATAATTGGTACAATAACTTATTTACTAATTGTAAAAATAATCCTCAACGTTTTAATAATTTTCAAATTAAGGATAATTGTTTATTTCGTCACTCTAAGTCCCGTTTCGCTCTACAGGAGGATACAGCTTGGAAGCTGGTAGTTCCTTTTAAGGACCGTAACGCTATTTTAAGTAAAGAACACGAGTCTATTAGCTCTTGCCACCCAGGTGTATTCAGAACGTATAAGAAAGTTCAACTCCGTTATTTTTGGCCGGGTATGTATAATGATGTCAAAAAGTTTGTTAATAAATGTAAATTATATCGCTATTATACACTAGGACCCACATAACCTGAGAGAGAGAGAGATAACCTTATAATATTCATGGGAAAGAACAGTAAATCAACATTTCGTTATTTATAAGAAGTATTCCCGCCTGATAACTGGAAGGTATATGTTTGGAGGCAAACCACGTTGTTAATTTTCGCGCGCATGTCGTAGTTTACGGCTTACGTAATAATAGATCATTCCCGAATAATGTTGTTGTTCTCGCGCCAAAACTCGACGCGTCGTTGAAATGACGTAATCGACGAACCTTCTAGAATTATTATGCGCGGGAACAAAGGTACATACGAATATCGTTTACAATATGCGATTGTTAGGTATTATTCTGGACCAGTAAAGCTGAGAAGAAGACAAAGGAACAAAAATAAATATCCTGCTGTAAAGATTTGAGCTCAGGAAGAGATGGAATGCCAGTATTGGCGCCACAACGCAAAAACGTACCACGTTCGGGCAACAGTGTTAAGCACGACGTGGGGGAAAAGATGAGGAGGAAAGAAAAAAAATTGCCCCTAAGTTGGGAACGCCAGTGTTAACGGACCTAAATGGGGGTCCCTACATTCTGCCGACAGACTAGCTCAGGTTTTAGTCAGCAGAGCGGGAGAGGCCCTCACCACCAGGGTGGTAGGATCTGTGAGGCGTGTGTGTGGCTTCCCTGAAGTAAAGCTCAAATTTCTACGGGCTGGGGGAAGGCAGTGAAACCAGTAATCAGGGTAAACAACAGTTATATTGGGTAAAACACCTGCGTAAACACAATATCACAATAATGCATACAGAGTAATTCAGGGTAGCAACAGCAGTTATATCTAAAATGGAGGAATCTGTCCCTATAATCTCTCTGGAAGGGCTATTTATCTCCGCGGTGAATTTACTGCGAACACACGCAAATATGGGGGAAAACAGCTTGGGTACTTACAGTGAGCGTTTGGACTCCTGTATCTTCTGTGTCGGGAAGGAATTCGGCCATTCTTGGTGTCCCAGTGTAACACTTAGCAAAACACGTTCCATTGCTTTCCGCGTGGAACCTTCTAGAATGAGCACGGAACGGTCCCCACACCATGCGTGCTTACTAGACCAGGAGCTACGGGCAAGTGGCGGTTGGGCGGCTGGCTGCCCGGTGGCTTGGGTTCCGCCGCCGGTAGCGCGCCGGCAAGCTAGCGGGGAGGGAGTGAAACTGTAGTTTGCGCAGTGGCGTGCGCTACAACTTGGGAGGAGGGGCCGAGTAATTTGCAGGGGCGTATTTGTGTATCGTAACAAAACCTTCAGAAATCGATCCTTTGTATGAAATGGGGACACCATAGATGCCATCATTCATAGGCCCTTGTCAATAGGTCTTTTTCCTTGTTTTTTTATATAAACTCCACACAAGAGATCTTTAGGAAAATAATTTCCCTCGGGGAAAGGAAGCAGAGGAAGTTCTAGGAAGGATAAAGGTATCAGAGATGGATAGGAATCTGGGGTCAGTGTGTTCAGCGGTAACGGACGTGTGAATCTATCCCTCCAACTGCGGTGGAAGGTGATGGGGTGAGATAGAGAACTGGAGTGGTCAAAGGGTCTTCCTAAACCGATCTCTCCCCAACCGGCCCTCCACGCATCCGCCGCCAAGAATTGAACACACCTCATCCGATGAATCCTGATAAGTCGCCGAATGTAGCAAGCCACTCAGGGTGACCTACGGCAGAGATTTTTGTTATCTAATAAATGCTTCCAATGCCTCAAATGCTTCCTATTAATGCTACAATAAACAATAAATCTTTCTTAAAACAACAATAAATTCTGTTAAGCTCTGGATGAGTTGGATCTCTCGCTTAACACTCTAATATTATACTATATTTAATGAAGCCGCCCTTTTGAAATTGAAGATAATTTAATTTCGCTTTCACATGAGGAAGCTGTGAGACGAAATTTTAATATTTAATAATAAAATTTACTCCGGAGTGTTTCCTTACCTTCCCCTTACCTCTTCCCCCTCCTTCCACTCCCCTTTAATGTATTCTCGTCTGGTAACCAAGAAGTGATTAAAATAAACGAGTTAAAGAGAAAATAATTTAATACTGCCACCTGGAAAATATTGCGAATCGGTCGGAAAAGTGATAAAAAGTAAAATGAAGACAAATTTGTTCAAGTTTGTTGTTGTTTGAAAATTTGTTGAAATTGAAAAAGAAACAATTCAAAACAGCATGACTTTTAATGCGGAGTTAAAAATATTCTAAAACCTCAGTTTAATCTAAAACCTTCTATAATAGCTCTGTACCTATATCCTCTCCAGAGATATTCCTTATTTATCAGTACTGGGATCAGTATTCTCCAGAAGTAATATTTGACTAATTTAAATAGCGCCGTTTTCGTGAAAAATCAACTCAAGGAAGATATGACCATTAAAAGACTTAGGTTCGTGAGATCATATTGACTGTTTATTAACCCGGTTCGGGACCCGATCCGCCACGCAGCAGGTGGGCGAACCTCACCCATTGAACCCTTGCAAAATCACCAAACGTAACGAACCACTTGGTGTGACCCTTGGCAGGGGTGTTGGTTATCCAATAAAAAATTATTTCCGAGGCGGCGGGCCTACCCACACCCACCTCCAAAGTTGAATATTTAGTAAAATTTCATTTCTAAATTTTTCCATGTTCTATAACATAACACCCCTATGATTTAACTGTTCAAATAATTATAACTACAAATGTAAAGAACCCGTTGTTGAAAATTAATTTCCCAGTTCTCAGAATACACAATATTGTAATCAATGGGTGGGGTTTTATTTATGAGTTAAGTTTTCATTATTTCCAGATTTTCGCAGATAAAGGCTGGAGGAATTGTTTATAGTAATTGTTATTACGATAACTGTTCAGTAAACAGCTAAATATGATCGTCGTTATTTAGGCAAAATGATGAGGGAACAACATTATTGGCAATTACATTATTGAAATAAGGGTGAAATGGTTCATTCCCTGGTTATGAATATAATAAAGAACTTGTAATGGTGACTTTAGTATCTGCATGTTGTGTTGGTATTATGTGAACTGTTGATAGTAGTACGGTCACTACTAATGCGTGTATTTTCATGTTGTTCCAGGTAAGGCCCCCCTTTTTTCCCATCGAGACTGTGTGACATTCTCTTCATTGGTAAAGTGTGCTTACTTTTCACGAAACTTTAAACCATCTTTGTATAAATAATCCAGGGGGTCTAGCACAGTGAAATCGATAACTTTTCAATTTGGAACGGTAGGCGTAACTACCGATTATTTTTATAAGGATTTCTTGAGCACGGTCACGCTGTCAATAGCCAGACCAATATTGATAAGACAACAAATAAGAAATCGATACACGCTGGCAATACTTTCTATGGATTGGGCATTCTGAATCGTCAAACGCTAACTAATTGGTGATGTTGAATTGAAATAATAATCTAAATTTGGATTTGCAGTCAGCATTTACTTCTTAAAACTAAAATGGAGTTTATTAGTTAATGAGGTCTTTATTCATAACTGATTTAGTGAAAATCTTTCATTTCTCCAAACCTAAACCAATGTAGCATCATTGGCCCGTGCGGATTCAACTCAGAGTGTATTATTTCAATTCTAAAAGCTTTGTTAGTTCAACTCACATTATTCCAAAATATGCGTATATTGATAGTTAACCGAAGGCTATGTGATACTGGGGGGTGGCCAGTGGGCTAAAATTTATCAATCGTCGGTGGGAAATTTTTTTATCAATTGGTGACCGTGCTCGCAAATAACACCAACTGACCATAGATGACGGATTTAGTCAATATCGTATTGATATTGGATTTTATCGATCATCCAGAACCTCTCCTCCATAATTAAAACCTTTCTGTATGAAGTATTTTTCATATTCTCCATCGATGAAACTATAAGGCTTTCGATGTGGAAAAAGAACACAAAAAATACCCGTCAAAGCTCTCCACAACACCATATTCAGGAAAACAATCTCGTAACGAGTGGCGCGAACAAAACAATGCTGTAGTTTGACTGTGTACCTCTGCTATCTCCCCCCTTCCTGTCCCCCTTTATTATATCTGGAAATCCTTTCACCCGTGTGTCTAATTGCCTCGTCTAGATGAGATAGATGCTGGTAGTTAGGGTTGCTAGATATTCCAAAAAAAGAGTGGATGGAAACACCGTTCGTTTTCCCTCCCCCTGCAGTGGAGGTATTTTGGTAGACTTGGCTTGAAGTGTGATTGAAAGACGTTTGCATAATCTATATTGGTACTTGCGTTAGGAAAAATTCGCTTCGTTCATTTTTGTTCGAGTTTTTAATCAGAGAGTGAATAAATACTTTGCTAGATTTTATTTTCCAAACATAATGAAATGCTGAGGTGAACAAAATGACGAAGACAAGCACGTATAAACTCGCATAAATTTTATAATAGAATGAAAGAATTCCAAAAGGAGCGTAAATCTCAAAACGTGTGAAATTAATTTCCCGTTCTTCTGCTTCTTCCCTTAGGGCTGCTTTGTTATTAAGGGATGATAAATGTTAAACATGAAGCTCTCTCCTCAGGTACTCGCTATTCCCATTCGGTTAAACGCTCGTTGGATAGGGTAGAGGATGCAGAACAACGGCTATAGTAGCTAAAGAAAAACCTCAAACACTCCCAATAGAAATAATTTACGAGGATAAACATTGTTCATCGTGTAGTTCTTTCACCCTGAAGTAATGTTCACCGTAAATAAATCCCAAAGTCCTCCTCCACCAGTGCAGCGCCTGTATTTGAGGGAATGTTAAAACATTGTTTTCTTTGAATTTTGAATATTTTCCTTTCTCTTGTCTTAATGGCGGTGCAAAGGGAAACTGAAGAAAAGTTTTCAAGCATCCTCACGAATACGGGAAAGTTCAATATGCTCAGCTCGTAGAAGTTTGTTAGACCTCCGATTTCTTTACTTGCCATTGGCAGCAGATGTCTGTTTCAATAGAGTTTGGTTTAAGTTGTATAAAATTATCCAAAATTCAACAGAAACATGAAGAAAGAACAAAGAGTGCGTTAAATAAACGCGTAAGTGAGCAGGCGACCGCACCAATCCGACTGTTTCAATGGGAGTGTTGGGGAAATATGTATTATTTTTAGCAAAATAATTTTTAATCATACATTTAAATTGTTAAACATAATAACCAAATTAAAAAAAAAATAATCATTCTTTGTGTACAACGCAATCCTGTCTGTGGCAGTCTGGGGGAACAGAGTCCACATATTATATGTAATAAGGATATACCGCACCTACGGTGCTAAACTGTCACTTATGCAAATTTTCTCAAAATTGATCTGAGTATGAGAAAAGGTAACTAATGTACCTCTTTACTTGGTGTATCATTGTCGCTTGAGTAGTGCGTATAATTTCCGCGTGAGGGCAGTTATGTCGTTATGGTTTTGGTGCAAATCTAGCCGCCATTGGGAGAAACAACGTTTGATTGGTCAGTTGTGCAGTTGATATATTTATGACCCCGCACGAGTAGCACTCTCCTGGAGCTACAGCGCCACTAAGGTAATTGTGATAATTCATTTTTATGTTTATGGAGCAATGACAACACTTCAGTTTGTTGTGACATTTGTTTCTTGAAATAACAAAGATACTTGGTACGTAGTGACATTGTTTCCCCAATCCTTATGTTTTATGGTATAAAGTTTTCGTTTGATTAACTATTGTGACAATAATTTATTGCAATTAGTGGAGGCAAATATCGTACCAAGGTAGTATGAAAGTTTCTACAATGACCTCATTTATTTTTTTTTACTTGTAATATTCTATGGCCACATTTCCACTTGCAGGGAAAACAAGTGTATTGAAACCGCAGCGTTAAAGACTCCCAGATTTTCCTGGGAATGTGACAATAATTTTAAGATTTTTGATTTTTAAGAGTACCCAATTAGTACAAAATTAATGCTAATTAAAAAAATAATAATATTTTTATCATAAAAAAAATAAAAAAATAAGAAAATATACACATTTAGGAAATGAGATTAAGAGAATTTGGCATTCTCAGACTGTAAAAATATTACCATTTGTTATTTCGGCTACTGGCATTATACCTATCTCTCTCATTCAAAATTTAGGCATATTAGATTTGTCAAAGAATTTATACATAAAATGCAAAAATCAGTCATTTTAAATACATGAAGTATTACAAAAGATTTTTTAAATATTTATATTGCGGGATCTGTAGGATTTATAGGTCAATTAGGAGTGCCACCGAACCGAACCCTCTGATATGAAAATATCTGGAATCGGTAAATTATTTTCCCATTTGGTCTCTTTGACATGTTGTTCTTGTATTATTTTGTATTTATTATACTTATACATATAGTGCAAGTGCATAATGTGGATTGACTAGGTGATCATTTGTGGAGAAGTGCGTGAAAGGGTTTAGTTTTTCCTGCGGGAACGATTTGAACCGGACATAAAATAAGTTAAAGAAATTGTATTTGTTTGATATTATTGTTAATTGCGTAATTATATTATTTGAATAGGTACCATGCGTGACCAATGACTAATTTAATATGAAACGTCGCCGAAAACCGTTCGTAAAATGGGAAAAAGACTGAGATTAAAAAGTCTGATTAATAGTAAAGTTCTATATGTAGAATTAAGAAAGTTTGTTATACTGCTTTGATATTTTATTTAATAAAACTTTAGAAAGGTACGATTTCGTGTTTTGATTGATATTACAAAATTGCCCGGTAAATTGTTTTCTAGTGCCATAACGTCACTTCTGGGAGTGTTGCAAATAAATAATTATATTTTTTATTACAAAATTGTGAGACGTTTGCTTTTACTTTGATGTGAAGTTTAAAGTTGTAGTTTAAATAATTACTAGCTCATTTCTTTAGACAAGAAGAACTATACATTATAATAGGATGTCGAATTTTCAAACGCTTCTCCTGAAAAATTACATTATTTGCAGAAGTGACAGTTTAGCAGCATAGTGCGATATATGTAATAAGGATTTACAAGGAATTACTTTCTGCAAGGAAATACTCGTAATTTCTATTGACAAGTGAGTATTTCAAATAAGAATACCTCAACAGTTAAAACAGGGCCAACTAACCACCTATGTACATACTACCTGTAGAGTTTGATGGTAGTAAATAATAAAAAGGGAAAAACATGAATAAACCTGATCGATTTTCGATATTTACAGAAGTTGATATCAATCCTTGTTTGAGATGTTTATTATTTGATTCATTGTGTATTTAGGCGGAAAACAGATTGTCTGGTGGAACGGATTTTATTGGAATAAACAATGTAGATAGATTTATGTTGAGAATATTTGCGCTACGCTTTGGAATCTTGTTTGTATTTATTTTTTGTTTTGGTTTTGATATTTTCTCCATAAAATCCCATTTTATGCAATTATAAGACAGTTTTTAATGTATTTCATAAGCCCAAACTCCCGACAGTAAGATCGTAATTCTAAGTTTAAATCCGCGCTGTAAGAATAATCCACGGTTTATAGAGAGAGAAGGTGGTTGAGACAAAGTTATTTTAGAATGATTTTTATTTTTATAAACTATTTAAAGACAAGATTTTTTAATTCTACACGGGAAGGAAGTGACGTTGGAAATTCATTAGCAGAGAAAATATGTCTTGGAAATAAAAAAGATAATTTATTTAAGGCATTTAAATTGACATGTACCCTAAAATAAAAACACTTTTTTCTTATTTTGTGTGTTTGAAGTGTTTGTACGGGATCATCAAGAAAAGCAATCAAAGGTTTTCAGCAATGAGATATTGGAGTAAATCCAAGTAGAAGAAGATGTACCTGTCGGATACGCCATGAAATACGAGTAGGGTGTTATATAAACCAGAATTATATTTCTGGGCCAAGATTTTATTTGAACTATTATCCGCCTACCCCCGAGATAAAGGCTTCCAATGGATCCATACAATTAACACAATAGCACAGGTTCGTTAGGCTTCTTTATTCCAAAAGAAAAAATCTCATTTCCTACATTACTTATTTATACATTTCGGTGCACAATCCTCCAGAATCTATTCAGCAGATATCTATTTCATGTTCTACCTGTACACAATATAAATAAGTTAAAACTCTGTTCATTACATTCCCTTTGTTCTTCGTGTTCTCTGATTTCTTCCACCACTTTCTTTATCCCTTATTCCTTCAACAATATTCATTACATCTTGTAATTGTGTCAATTGAGACCATTATTTTCATAAATACCTTTTCATGGCAAGTACTGATGGCAAGTACTGGGAGAAATAAAAGATTTTAAATGCTTTCATTGAAACATTCTACACAGATTGTACTTTCTGTGGTCTACAAGCGGGAACTTTAGATCACAATTATTTGTACCTCTCTAAATATCGAGACTAGTCTAAAATTTCCTCTCACCCCATTATTCAATTTAACGATGTCGGTCTGGGTACCGCCGTTCCGGCCACCATTTATTGAATAACCATCACCCCTGCCATAAGCCACCCCAAGTGGATCGCTGCGTTTCTGACTTAGCAGGAGTGCCCGGGATCATGGTGGTAAGTTGGTCTTGGTGGCGGATGCTTTTACCCACCTACTGGGTGGTGGGCCAAATCGGTAGAGATTTGGTGAGGGAGACCTTTTAACTTCTCCAGCCGGACTCTCTCGACCCATTGTCTTGCACCGCAGTGGGAGGGATGGGTTCATACGTTAATCACTACTGAAGACACTGACCATAGATTCCTGCCCTCCCCTCACATCTCTTTATTTCTCAGAACTTCCTCTTCTTCCATTATCTAAAAATACTCTCCACACAGCATTCTTTAAGATGTCATTCTCAAAAAAATCCCTCAGGGATAATGAAAAAAAAAGTTCAACTTGATCATTTCTTCTAAGTCTGAACTCGACTCCAATCTTACATATAAATTATGAAATTTGCCCATTTAAAATAAACCTGTAAAATCGCCTTTACACCTTCCATAATTACAACCTCATTGTTAGATTAATTACGTAAATACTTAATATGATCATTTCAATTATTCATTAGATAGCAAAGTCTTGATTATTTTGAAGAATTTTTATTTTCCAAGGAATCTACATTAAAAGAGGCGGTCCTCTCTCCTTTAAATCTTCCTTCCCTAATCGCCCTTTCAGGATAAATATTGACTTAACGTCTTCCCGAGGACGATCGACCCGATTGCTGGGAATTCGCGGAATGCCTCAAGTCGATTTGGGATTAGAGTTGATGAATGCGTCATAATATTAGTAAGAAAATTAATAATTAAATCACGCCAAAATGCTACCGATTTTTTTTAGCTGCCAAATATTTAAAAATTACAACCATTTATTTCGGCTTTTTAATTATCATTTTTTTAATTGTTTAATTTATAACATTGTTACAGCGTTGAGCATAATATTAGGTAAAACAAAATAGTGAAAAACATACTCGTATCTTTATGAATATCTATGCCAATTACGAGTGCTAGCTCTTGAGCTTGGCGTAGGAGTTATTTCATAATTATTTCATTACTACTAATAATTACTTCGAAAACTCGCCTATCGAAAGGCTTCATCGACTAGGAAATAAATATAACTCAATCGATGTTTATCGTCATCTGTCAGTGACCAAATTTAAATTCAGTATATTGGAATATTTACAATAGAACTATTAATCCCCATCTTGAAATTTTGTGTGCACAGTTTATTGTAAACCCTCATAGTTAAGTTCCGTTAAAAACACCTACAATATAGGGCGTAATATAGGTTAGTAATTTATAATTTATAAACAAACCTTATAAAAACTGTTCTTGTTTATCGTTGTAATAGGTAATAATAACAAAATTACTTTAACGACTTATACTTTGATTAACATTTTAAAACATTTCCCTGTGGAGGGCAGCCCAGCTTCCTGAGGTAACCTTTAAATAAACTGTAAAGTCGTTCAACATCTAATATTTGAAGTTATTTCCCGAGGGAAATAAAAAAACTGCCACAATAAAAAACTGTTTCGTTATCCAAGAGAATAGAATATGTTTTTCAGATTCAACGACAATATCAATAGAGCTCCAACTAATAATAATTAGAAATAATGTAATAATACAAAAATGCTGAGACACTTTTAAATTTAGTTTGTTTTAACTTTTGACAGTTTATAGTCACTTTTAAATGGAGTGGGGGGTAGGAGATGAGAGAGTGGAAGGTTGGAAAGAAAACCTATCTAATTATTCAAATCTTGTCGCCGGCATCGCCATATCTAGCAACGTTTCGATTATGAATGATATCTTTCACCAGGGCTATACAACATTACCTAAGTACCTATGTTTTTTTTACAAATCTCCACGCCGGAGGCCCTGAAGAAAATGATTGCCCTCATGGCCTATGACGGCCGGCGTAGTCCAGCGCTAAGTCTCTTGCCTCGTAATCCGAAGGTCGCGGGATCGAAACCCGGCGTGGCAGATAAATTTTATTTGATTCATTTGAGTTATTTCACAATTTATTCATTTAAAATAATCTTTATCACTCTTGGTTCTACAACCCCCGGCGAGTCTTGGCCTCCTCAAGAGTCTTCCTCCACTCATGTGGTTTTTGTGCCAGATCTCTTCAGTATAGAAGATAAAAGGTAGATATATATTTGAGGACGTTGTCGCTCCATCTTAACCTTGGCCTTCCCAGGCTCCTTCGCCCTATCGGTCTTGAGTTCAGCGGGGACTTTGGTGCTTGATGCTCGGTCATTTTCTCTATATTTTTTTTTTTTTTTTTTTTTTTTACATGAGCTCCACACAGGAGGCCCTGAGGAAAATAATTTCCCTCAGGGCCTATGTCATCTTTGAGGATGCTGTGTGGAGGGTTTTTTTAAGGAAAGGAAGGAGAGGAGAGTTCTGGGAAGGAAAAGGATTTAAGGGGTGGGTAGGAATCTGGGGTTCAGTATGTCCTGGTCATCCGCCTTCAAGACTGAGACAAACCTCACCCCATGAACCCGGGCACCCCTGCTAAATCACCAAACGTAGCGAACCACTTGGGGTGACCTATGGCAGAGGTGTTGGTTATCCTATATCTATATCATTTAAAATAATAATAGTATATTTGCCGTACGTTCCAGAGTGGAAGATACTCTTTTAAGAGTATACCGCCCTGGTGTAAGACCACTATTCAGAATTGAAACATTGCTTGAAATGGCTTTAGCTGTGTTTGGTGACCAGATTTGAATATCCAGGTACTTCCCTACTTCACCTTCCTCTTTCCCATCTTCTTCCCCACCCCTCTTCCTTCAGCCTCACAACATACCCCATTGAGGATACCATAGTCTCCTGGCTTCCAGACGGGAGCAGTTGGGATTCTTGTGTGGTATTCACATTTTAAATGACTAGATATGAATAATAAAGGGCTTCCTAAGTCTCCTCTCCCCTATTGTATTTACTTCTACATTCAATTTTATAATATTGAGAGTGACATAAACTGTTCAACTGTATTATGAATACAAAATGTAATTGACATATTTCCTTTGATTAAGTCACTCGTCTCTCTACTTTCCCTGTGGGGACAAGGCTGATTTATTAGTGATTTTATAAATATAATTGATTTATGATGATTGACTGCCATTACAACTACTGAAATGATGTGGAGGAGTATTTTCGAATGGCTCCCGGAGAGGAAAGAAATAAATCAACATTAATTGGACATATCATATGGAAGTACCTGCAGCTACTGCTAGACATATTTTTATGAATGATTACAATGGGAAAAATATAAACACAATTAATGAAATCTTATTTACCTTGAACTGTCTTCATATTTAAACTGTATAAACATTTAATAAATCATGACATTACAAAACCCACCATCTTCTGCATGAGAAACAAATCAATTAATTGGCCATTCTTTTGTTTCATTCTGCAAATCTTACCGTTTTTTTATAAATTGCTATCAATTTAAAATATTGCCTCTCACGTAGTTAATCGTGAATAATTGAAAACACATAACTTGTTGTGAATTAAAATTCCTCTTTAGCTGTTTAACGTTGATTGTGGCGCCACATTCCCTCTGCCAAATTCCCATTCATCGCCAAAGATAACATAGTACCTGTGGGATTTTTTTCCTCAGGACCTCCCGTGTAGAGCCAACTGAAAAAAAGATTTCTATTCAAATCTACATAGAAGACATTTCTAGTGTGGTTTGTCTATTCAGTGTGTTGTTTGTTTTGGGAAATGTCTTGTAAAACTTTTACGTTAGTACTTACATAGTTATCTATTGTGGCTCCTCATACTTACACTTTCAATTCCAACTCAAAGTTTCCACATTCAATTAGAAATTTCTTATTTCCTTATTGTTTGTTATCTTAATGTTCTCAAATTTTCAACCCAACAATGGAGGGAGGAATATTAATGATCCGTGGAAATTTTGTACAAAAAACTGATTAAAACCTCACAAAGATAACAAGTTTTTATACTGGATACAAAAGTTAATATTTTTTTCGAGCCTTTCAGAAGATTTTTTAATCAGTGGAACAATGGAAAGCGATCACAACTTTCTTACTTTGTTATTTAATTTAAATACATAAATTTATTATTCAAAGTTTCACGCCTCATGTTACTTATTTATTAATATTATTTTTTCTCTGCAAAAAAAATATATTTTTTAATCTGTACGTAATAAACTAATAAACAATACAAATACAATCTATTGACAGATTATCACATAAATATAAAATTATAACAAAAACTAACGGTCGGATTAACCCGTTGGCATAAGTATTTATAAAGAATACAAACATTGTAAATATTAAATAAAAAAAATAAAATCAGATGTAAAAACACAAAATAATATTGTCACTAATAAACTACGTAACACATTTAAAAATTAATGCTGCTACGCTAACAACAAGTTATGAATACTACTTATAAAACCGCATTCCGATAAATAAACTACACTTACTTTCCTCAAAACTTCACAATATCCTTCGCCAAGACAAAAATATTATAAGTACAAATCAAGGATAATAATCTGATTGAGTCAATGGAACATCCTCAAAAAGACACTAAAAACGACATAGAAGACAAAAAAACTACAATTAATTAGTGAAGAGGACTAAGAAATACAATATCTATAATTAAATTCACCATTGTAATGTGTAAACAATATTTTGTGTAAAATAAAATAATCACTAATATATGAAACTGAAATATTTTTTATAAAAAGAATGGCAACAGGAAAAATTCGCTGAAATAACCTGATAACTTGCAATATGATAAAAAAATATTTAACGTTAATTGTATATTTTTAAAAGTTCTTAAATTAAACGAAAATATGTCCCAAGGGCGGATTTAGGGGAGGGGGGAGGGTATTTTTGTGAAATGTGGAGTTACATCACAGTACATACTTCGAAGCTAAAACTGTTTAAGTATACGATTGTTTTGACACTTTCATAAACCTTCCTATACACTTGAACTTGATAGATGAACTTGAAGACTTGAACTTGAAGTATGTTACTTCAAGTTTATTTCTAACAGTAATTGTTGATTTTTTTGCCCGTCCGCCCCTTGTGCCCCCCTTCAGGAAAAAATCCTAACAGTAATTGTTGATTTTTTTGCCCGTCCACCCCTTGTGCCCCCCCCCCCCCAGAAAAATCCTAACCTTGCGCCCCCCCCAGAAAAAAATTCCTGGATCCGCCTTGTATGTCCACATCACGAAAATACTTATTAAAAATGTTAAATGCTCTGAATATAAAAGCGATTGCAAATCTAAAATCTTACATTATCCGACGAAACTCTCTTTCGAATATTCAATTGCTCAAAAGAGCACGTCGACCTTTTGAAAGATTTTATGAATATACCTATTTTTATATTTCACGAATTATTTGTCAGTTCCGCACATTTCTTCTTTGTATAATAAAATGTAATTCTGTAGAAAATTCTAATAAAACCGTTGCGTTATTAACTACTCGTATCGGGGGTCCTTTCTTTCAATTCTCATTCAGGTAGACGCTTTGAGACATCTTCGTATCGCTTCATCAGTAAACGTATTGAAGGTGGGAAGTACCTGGCTATTGAGATCTATTCACGTAACAAGCATTCACGTAAAGCCGTTTCAAGCAACGTGCTAATTCTGGACAGTGGCCTTACACACTTACGCCAAGGCGATACTGAGAGTATCTTCCATTCTGGAACGTACCGCAAGTATACAATACATTTTTTTTAAATGATTAAATTTTGAAAACAGAAATGAAATGAAACTGAAAAACCCATTTATGCTATTTCTAATTTCTTTTCATCATGCTTTTCATCATTCCACCTGACTTGTTTTTTTTTTTTAACTTTCGGTGAGGAAACTCTGCTTTCATCTGATATCCGAGGCAATTTTGCCCACAGGAAATAGATATTTTTAGTTAATGGGTCAACATTTTTGCGTTTCCATCTTTATAAAATGGACTCACAGTATTTTGAAAGCTTTTTTACGACGTCAAAAATTGTACTTTATGAGAGGTACGGCCATGTGGATTTTCACCTTTGGAGAGTGTGCCGTAGGTGTTTTCATATTTAACGCAAAGTTATGGCCCAATTTAGGAAAACGCACACTTTATAAAAAAAGAGAAGGATTTTACAACTTTACGTGGATGACGTGAATAATTTAATGGCAAGGAAATAAATTCCTTACGGGTATGCACTTAACCTTGGACAGAACATAAATACATTTTACTAACCCCTTAGGCTAATTTTCGAAACAACTCGGAATAAGACCTAAACGGAGTTAGAAAGAGAAATTGCCAGGCTTTATAGTGAAATCTAAAAGTTAACTACAAAATTATTCACATGTATGCCTTTATGAAACTTAAGTTTACGATCGCAATTTGAAAAAAATAAACATATAGGAATATTTTATCAATTATTTTTACATGAAAAAACACAGTAAAGACAATAATGTTAATAATATAATCGCCTAATAAAACATATGTGTTTTTATTTTTTTTCATCAAGTATTAGTCATTTTAGTTAGAAAAAACGTACTGTAATCCATTTTTAAATCTTTTTTGTTTGGTTTTAAAATTTTTATATATTAAAAATTGTATGTTTATTCGAATAAAAGAAAACAGATTTTAGTTTTCGGAAACGTTCAGAAGTATTCCATTTATTCGGATTTTATTGCAAAGCGGAAATATTTTAACCTTCTTTAAATAGGCCTGAGGCCTGAAGGATTAAATAAATTTAAACTTGTAAAGCAAGTTACCTCTACCTAACATATGTCCCCTCTTTCCTCCATGCAACCTGTTAATCAAATAACTCTCTCTATCTGACAGTGTGTGGCAAATACACCTACGTGTGTGACATTTACAAATTATGGTACAATTAGTTTGTAAAGAAAACCAGTAAAGTGATCATACTCAATTGATGCCTTGGTGAATTTACTACGAATCTGTTTTCTATGCTTGTGCAGTGATTACCGCCAGATAAACCCTCAAGTTCATAACATAGATTCACCATAATTCAGTATCAGAAGACAAGAGGAATATCCAAATGTTTACCATCTCTCACAAAGTTGTGACAACTTTAAAAGTTTATAGTTGTTGATTACAGTCCACAAATTAGTAGTCACAGTAGACAACAATAATATTCAAAGTGACAGCTGTCTGCTACATTTGCTCCCGAAAAAATAACAAAATAATAAGTTTTAAAAACTATTAACTTTTCAAATAAGTTGCTGTTTGTACAGGGACAGAATCCCTCCACCTTTCGTCATTTTCTGGTTGAAAATAAGCGAGTGCAAGTGCTATTTTTTCTTAGTTTACACTCTGCAGCAAAAGTCAAATCGTAGTTCAAAAATCTAATGCTACTTTAGTAGCAAGGCAGTGAAAGTGCATTACTCGGATTATAGATATAAGCTGACGAAATGGCATCTACCCGCAGCAACACGGATAAAACTAAGAAGTTCGCAGCTATCCCGATTTCGCCCTCTCCTGACTCACACACAACGCAGCTGACTTTAGAAGATTTTAGAAAAGGCATGAATGAATTTGAAACTAATATTTACAAAAAACTAGAAAGGGAAAACTCAGAAACAAAGAAATCACTGGAGTTTATCAGTTCTAAATATGACGATCTTATCAAAAATATAGAGATGGTACTAACTAATAACAAGAAATTGGAAGATAAAATGAGTGTTCTCCAGGAGGAAAATGTTAACCTTAGACAAGAAATCGAATCACTCCGAGACGCTCAGGACGAAATGGAACAACGAAGCAGAGGGTGTAACATAGACATTCACGGCATACCCGAGGTCAAGGGTGAGAATCTGATGACCTTATTGGACAAAATGGGATCAACTGTCAATGTGCCGCTTCCGAGTAGCAGTATTGTGTCGGTGCACCGCGTCGCTCGCGGTCACTCTTCGCCCTCCAACCGACCACGCAACATCGTCGTGCAGCTCTCGACAAAGCGCCTCCGTGATGACGTCATCGCTGCAGTAAGGACTCGTCGCGGCCTCACCACGGAGCAACTAGGACTTGGTGTTCCCGCCACAAATTTCTATGTTAACGAGCACCTGACCTTAAAAAATAAAATACTTTTTGCAAAAACACGTGCCGCCGGAAAAGCTAACGGCTATAAGTACACATGGGTGAGGAACGGAAGTATCATGGCGAAGAAGGATGATCTCTCTAGGGTGTTTACCATTCGTCGTGAGGGAGATCTTCAAAAGATGTGACTACTACTATTACAAATCTGTTACTGGTCTTATCGATGCCCGCTTTCTCTCAACATTCTGTACCATATCCATTCACATCTTATATTGTTGATTTATTATTATATACTAATTAATCTAATAAGTTATCTATGTTTCATATATAATTTTGATGCTTTGTATGTCCTACTTAAACTACCGCTCCCGCGAATGTGGAATATATCGATATACACTATTACTCTATTGAAATGATCTCATCATCTATATCTGTTTATTACCAGAACTGTGGTGGTATTAGAACTAAAACTCAGAAACTACTTATGAATATTTTATCAAATAACTATGATGTTATAGTTCTAGTTGAAACATGGCTTGTAGCAAGTATAAATACGGCTGAATTAATAGATTCGCACTACACGGTGTTCCGACGAGATAGGGACCGTACTCTTACTGGTAAGATGGACGGAGGCGGTGTACTGGTAGCAGTGCGCAAGGAGCTCGCAGCATCCCGGCTCGATGACTGGGAAACCAGCCAAATCGAACAAATCTTCGTATCTATTCCGGTAAGGTCTTCCAATCTCATCATATGTGCAGTATACATACCTCCTGTCTCGCCACCAACGTTTTATGATATTTTCTCCAAAAACCTAGAATCTGTATTTTCATCTGAACCAAATAATATGTTTTGTGTACTTGGAGATATGAATCAACCTACTCTTACTTGGTCTTTTTCCGAAGGCTGCAGTCAAGGTCTCGCCTCTTTAAACACGGCTGCATCGCAAACTTTGCTGCAAACAATGTCATTGATGAACTTGCTCCAATATAATTGCATACCTAACCATAATGAAAAATACTTAGACCTCATATTCTACAGTCGCGAAACAAATGTTACACGCAGCAATGACCCTCTGCTCTCAGAAGACAGACACCACCCAGCCCTTGAATTTGATATATCATCCGAAACTCAACCAAAAATCAAAAACAAAAAAGAGCGTAGGCGCAATTTCAGGAAAGCTGATTATACTCAGATTAATAATGACATTAATTGTATTGATTGGTTATCTGAAACCGCAAGTTTATCAGCCGAAGAAGCAGTAGATTGATTCTATTTAAAAATAAATAATATAATTGATAAGTCCATTCCATTATTGGCACGACGAAATGACAAATTTCCCATATGGTTTACTCCCGAACTTATTAGGTTATCACGGAAAAAAGATAAAGTCTGGCACAAATGGAAGACATATAAAGGTCTTTCTGACTATCGTGAATTTTCCTTCTTACGTGCTACATACAAAAGACTGGCTAGTGATTCTCGAAAGTTATTTTTCGACAACATCGAAAGTTCATTGCAAAATAATATTAAAAGTTTTTGGTCATACATATCCTCATTAAAATCGTCTGATGGATACCCTGCTACTATGTCCTTCGAAGGTCGCAAATCTAACGATGCCCAGGAAATTTGTAATATGTTCTCTGAATTCTTTAAATCAACATTCGAACCCTCCTCTGTCAACGACATGATTAACATCGACCAACTTGAAGCTGTTTGCGACTCTGAACTTGCGCACATTCACACCATTGAATTAACGGAACAAGAAGTGCTCTCGAGTTTAATGTCGCTAGATATAAACAAGGGTGCAGGTCATGACGGAATACCGGCATTTTTCCTCAGATCTGCTGCTTCGTCACTATATGTTCCACTTACCATAATATTTAACAAATGCCTGAGTGACGGGGTTTTCCCTGATAGGTGGAAGTTGGCCTATATTATACCGGTCCACAAGGGCGACTCACGGCAAAAAGTAGAAAACTATAGGCCAATATCCATTCTCTCGGCGATCCCTAAACTCTTGGAAAGACTTGTCCATGACCATATATATCCCCAGCTTGCCTCCATAATTACGGAACAACAACATGGGTTTGTAAAAGGCAAATCTACCATGAGTAATTTACTTCTTTACTCAAACTTCTTGTTCAACAGCATGGATCGAGGCCACCAGGTAGATGCAATATACTGCGATTTTAAAAAAGCTTTTGACAAGGTTGACCACCTGATTCTTATTAAAAAAATTATGTACAACGGAATTAGAGGAAATTTACTACGTTGGTTTGTCTCATATTTAACAAAAAGACAACAAGCCGTATCGTTGCGAGGACACACTTCTACATGGGAGCCAGTTACCTCTGGCGTGCCACAGGGGTCAATCCTGGGTCCGCTGTTATTTATACTCTTTATTAACACTGTTACTAAATGTTTCTTGCATTGTTTATTTCTTTTGTACGCCGATGACATAAAAATATTTGCCATTGTTAGGAATTTAAACGATTGTCTGCTAATCCAAAGCGACTTAGTAAGGTTCGAAGCATTTTGCAATGAAAACAAAATTTACCTTAGTTACAACAAATGTAAACAAATAAGTTTTACTAAAAATCATAACGCCATCATACAGAATTATTGTATTGGTAACTATTTACTCGAGCGCGTTTACTGTATAAGAGATCTAGGCGTACTTTTTGATTCCAAACTCCATTTCGATGCACATATTGATAATATTGTGAATAAAGCTTACTGCATGCTAGGATTTGTCATCAGAAACAGCCGTGTATTTCGAAAACCTGAAACATATCTTCTTCTTTACTACACGCTGGTCCGTTCTCAACTTGAATACTGCACCTCCATATGGAATCCACTTTACGGTATCTATAAAGAAAACATTGAAAGTATTCAAAAGAAATTTCTGCAGTGCCTCAATTACAGAATGAGCGCACCTAAACGCGGGTACATAAATATGCTTTCGAGTTATAACGTCTCCACGCTATCTAACCGACGAACGTACCTTGATCTCATGACTCTATATAAAATCTGTAACAACGTTATTGACTGTCCCGACTTACTGAAATTAATAAACTTTAAAGTACCACCCAGAGTAACAAGGCTTAACGACTTATTCCACATTAGCCGGACGCGTACAAATGCTGGTGTCAGGGACCCAATCAGAAGAATGTGCGAATCACTTAATCAGAATCAAAAGCTCAAGGATTCTGACTTATTTTTTGATACACGCAGTACTTTTAGTAGAAAAATGAAGGCTGTTTTCCTACAAAGTTCAAAGTAAACAACTTAGACATACATTCGTTTATATATATATTTTTTTTTTAAATTTCTGTATAACATTGTTTATCTATATTTATATTTTTTTGTTTCAAAAATAATCTGTAAATTCTTATAAGGATATTGCGCATTTATTTCATATCTCTATTTGTAAAATAATATTCTTATGTACTTATATATTTTTTCCCCTATTTATAAGACAAAATATTTGTATATGTTTTTAACTGCTGTTTAAGTCAATTCGTGAGAAATAGTTTGGATGCAGGTGAATTCTCTAGTTGATGTTTTGTATATTCTTGCCAATTAATAGCTGTATCTGTATTTTCTCCTAAATAAAAAAAAAAAAAAAAAAAAAAAAAAAATTGAGAATTGCATAGAATACACGCGACTACACTTAGTGTGTTGTGTAATCAAGTGATTAATATTCCTTGATTGTTAGTTGATGAGTTTACAAAAAATATAATAGTTAATAATCTTTCTACTTGACTACGATCAGTACACACGCGATTTATTTTTTATAGCGTTTTGAACTTGAAGTTTATTCTTGGCAATGACGTGTTTTGTGCGATTAGTTTCACGATTGTATTTGGCAATGACTATATTAAACCACTAATACTCATCCGAATGTTTTATATCTATTCATTTTTATGTTTGAAAGATCCGTCAATGTTTTAGGTATGATTTTCAGTCAGTGTCTGATTTAGTTGTTACCTAAAAATATTGTATTGACTACTCGCACGCGTTACAGTTTGGGTGGGTGGTTTGGTATAATTTTGCAGTTTGGCAACTAAATACAAATTGCCAGTACTTAAAATCAAATTATTAGTACACATTTATTATAGCGTTCTGATTTTTTAGGTACGAAGTACATATATTATTCTTCTTAAATAACTTTGATTTATCATTGAAGAAGAAGATAACACTAAATAATCTAAATAAAATATGAAAGGAGGACACGGAAAAATAGAAAAAGATAATGGTCGCAACTGGACTGCTTCCCAGAACCTCTCGTCTAACCGGGACGTGCGCTTTTATTAATTCAGACATTGCCACCTTATCATAATTGTCAATCTCATATTTTGAAATTTTAGAATTAACAATATTGTTTTCAACTAATTTTTCCATATCATAGGCAACTAACCTTTTCATTGGAAACAATCTATCGAAAAATCTTTTTCTATTTTTCTTTCTTTTCTCTTTCATATTTTAGTTCAGATTATTAATATTATGATTATTAATGTGATGTATTACATTGATGGGAATAACCTTCAAAAGGTATACATAAAAAGAGTTTTTCTTATAAACAACTTTGATTTAAATGACTTTAAATGGGAGGTGTGCTTAGAGCTTCCATTACATCGCCAAACATTTATTCTCACCCCCTTTGTATTTATGGTGTGAAATTAAATATAACTGCACTGAATTTCTATTAACTTTTACAGAACAGCAAAATACTGTTACTAAAGTTGTTTATTATACTACTTGAGCAATTTTGTCCCGAAGATCTCATCGATTGAAACAAATGTGTAACTAGATACTATAAAGGTCGTTGTAGTAAAAGTAATGTCCCCAACCTTCTCCTGACCTTCAACAGATAGTTGATGAACTTAAAGAGCGAATAACAAAGTCTCCACAACTAATCCAATAACAGAACTCTCCAGTGGGGAGGCATTTGGGGGTATTGACGGGATACCAGGCCCTTAAGCTGTTGAACTTTTCTTATGAAAGTAGAGTTATATGAGGATCAGTGGCGCAGCGACAATCTCCTGCCCCCAGGCAGATTGTTGATCGGGACCATCACTTATAAACCCGAGAGTAATATTTTTTGATTTGTTCCGTATGTAGTATCACTCCAGTGAAAGACCATCATTGAGGTTCAAATAACTTTGCTCGAAATTGTTTTAGCTGTGTTTGTTGACCAGATCTGAATCGCAAAGTACTTCCCAACCAATCAGGAACACTATAATCTGACTCGTAGCAGTTGAATGAAGCAAAGAGTTTGTACCAATACAGAATTGTGTTATGTTTTATTTTCTCTATCCCTTTCTGAGGGGAAATGAACTTGGGGCCAGTTGTTTCCAAGAATTTGACAAATCATCAAATTTCAAAGCATTCATTATGGGCCTTAGGTTGTTTCACAGAACTTTTTTTATGTTAATACAGCTGCCCCCAACCGCCTGCGGGCAGTGAGACTATGTCATCGATGTATATCTTGAGGCTGAAGGCAGTGGGGAGGCGAAGGATATGGGTGCGAGAAGTACCTGGCTATTCAGATCTGGTCACCAAACACGGCTTAGGCCATTTCATGCTAAATCGTGGTATTATTCCAAGTCTTAAGACTTAAGTCGAAATGTTCCAAATACCAAAGTTCGTTTTTTTTTTAAAATATCTCTTTAAAAAAAATAAATTTACATATCTTATTTCCTTGCTTATGCTATTTAAGCATAAGCAAGGAAATAAGATATGTAAATTAAAATCACTGCTTGGAATTTTTTGTCTTAATTATTTTTGAATTCCTCACGCAATCTCTGACTACCACCTTCACCCCCCAGAGCTTTGAATTCCGGAAGTAATTTAACACGCTTAAATACAGCTATTTAAAAAAACCATTTGTTAAAAATTATGAGAAAACTGTAATGTTAAAATATTGCTTATTTGCATTTTGATGGATAAAATACATACACGTATTTTGCTTTAAATTGCATTAGCCGTATTTGGTGACCAGATCTGACATCTGAACATCCAAGTACTTCCCCGTCTTCCTCTTCCCCATCTCCTTCCCCTCCCCGCTACCTTCAGCCTCACAACATACCCCAATTAGGGATGCCATAGTCTCACTGGCTCCAGACGAGAGCAGCTGAGACTCTCATTGTAAGGTAATCACATTAAAAAAAAGGTAGAGCAACACGGCACAATACCCCAAAAATAAAAAAAAAACGATAATACTTTTCGGCATGAAAATCTAAAAACATATCCAAGTAAATAAATGTTCTATATTACATCTTAAAATAAATATTACATTTGGTCTTTTGGATGTTTTTTTGTATTCTGATATCCCATTTTAAATTATGTATGTAAATGTATATTACTGTGCTAAATAAACAAATAAATAAATAAATTTTCATTCCGATTCTTTGAGAGATCGCATTTATTCAATTGTGAACGCAGAAGATATGATAATCTCCAATCGCAGAACGCAAAACATTCACATCAAGCAGCTAGCTAAAATGCAAAGGCTATAATAAAAATAATCCAAAAAGTACCCATAAGAACTCCATCAAAAGAAATTTTTAAAAACTTTTATGTGTTCAGCATTATTAAATTATACTCAAAAAATGCACTACTCAAATTTAAAGAAAAATAGTGAAGCCTTGCTGACCAACACACCTACACTACAAGGTCAAAATCCTCAAAACTACTGAACATCCCGCAATTAAATACATCTTTTGGCCAGAAAAATTCATAATTTCCATGCTACAAAATTATATAATGCCCTTACAATTGAAATTAAGAACACCACATGATAGGAGATACAAATGTTTAAAAAAGACAAATTATGGTTAAGTAAACAGGAAGATGAGGAATCATTAGAATTATTTATTTATTTATTTATTTCAACGCCATAAAATGGCTATTACAATCCGGTGATACATGATACACAGTGGTACACAGAACAAAAAAAAAATGAGCACGTACAAAATACACATTTTTATCCAGAATATAAATAAGTAAATGAAGGTGAATTATTAGAAAAATTCTCAACATCAAGTATAATATACCTACCTACTTTACTTTTATTTGTACATATTGAATTATGAAGTAACCCCAATACAACCTGCAGACAACAAACATAAATACATTTATATTATTTATTTCTTATTTTGTGAAAATCAAGAAACTAGAAGATGAGGAAATAAAAATCAACACCCATTCAGCAACATACAGTCCGCCTCGGAACAGGAATACCTAGTGAGGAGGACTATTAACAAACCATTCACTTTGTATTTTTACTTATTTTGTAATTTTATTTTATCTTATATTGTCATTGAAATAAAAAAAATTAAAAATGAAATGGAAATAAAGCGAATGATTGATTCAATGGTTTTTTATAAAAATAGATAAGGCAGTATACTAGTTGCTTGGAGGCGGCATTAGAATACTATTAAATTTCATATAGCATTTTTCTTCTAGAAATTTAAAAAAAAAAATGTTTTAACCAGTCCGGCTTCGGTCTTATTTTGTCGTGTTGTTTGTAAGGTTAAAATATTTCCGATTTGCAATACAATCCGAATAATTGGAAATTAAAACCAGTTTTGGAAAGGTGATGAAATACACGTTCAGATTTCATAATTCCAAATAAACATAAAAATTTCGAAGTATAAAATTTTAATTTAATAATTGTGAAATAACACAAATAACATTTATTTACGCACACTGGAATTTTAACCCGCGACCTTCGGATTGCCATTCGAGAGCTTTAACCTTGAGGTAACGGAGGCCGTTTAATTATTATTATTTTTCAAAACTTTTCTGGAAGATTATCACCCTGCAGGTGTATTATTATTTTGAAAACTCTTGCCAAATAAAATTTCTGAAAAATTACGAACGCGAAAATTTGTGTCGAATATTTTATTTTCCCAGCGAATTTCTTGGTAGTTGAAAAATAGGGCTCTTTTAGCTCTTATTAATAATCCTTCAGATTTCTCGAAAATCATATTTTCATGTTTATTGTATTTGACCAAACAAGCGCTTTGATTAACTTTGACTTTTTGTAATTCATTGCAAATTAGGAGAAAGCCACAAGCCAAAAATGTATGTATTCTTTGTGTGCCTTATATCGCCACAAATATAGGTAATAGGCCTAAAAATCGCTTGACAAATGGAGTCTAGAGGTCACGACTTCAAGCACAAAATTGTTTTTTTATAATTTTATAAAAAAGACAAAAAGTTATCAATGAAAATCATAAAATTACATTTATTTTCATTTTTATTCGATTCATTTGAAAATACCAGAATTATAATATAATAACAATGTGGGCTGCTTTCCTGATATATTAAATCAAGGAGCATTGTGTATTGTTTGCTCTCCAAGGATTATGTTTATGAAGTTTTAACCACATTTAGTTTTGACTGCAGTGGAAATTCGCTTCCACGAGCAAATGCGATTATGCTAATGGCTTGTTTAATTTAAGTAACCGCTCTTCAGTAATGCAATTATTTATTGTGTTAAAATTAATACGTTAGCCAGTAGTAAAAACGAAACAGCTGTCCTTAAGGGGAACAGCTGCGAGGCCTTTTTTGCACAAAATTAAAATGTGGATTTGAGGCCAAAATACTTATATTTTAAATGCAGAATTCGATTTTTCAAGATTTTAGAGTCAAATTTGACAATAATTGTAAGTTAATAATAGTTGCTTAAAAAATAGTTTTTACAATGATTTCCTTGTAAATATAATAAAATATATAAAAGCTAGATGTGCAGAGTCAATAAAATTCTAAGCTTCGCAGACGAAATCTAGCTTTCAGCCCAGAAGGACGTCAGAAGTATAGGTCATAGATATATATAGTAACAATCACTGTCAACTAAAGAAACTAAGTCTTTCAATAATTCTGAAGCATACTGATACCATACTAACAAACAACGAATATGTCTGGAGAAATCAGAGCTGATATTACATTTGTAGAGTTCATTCACCAGTTTATTTAAGCCGGAACAATGTACGTACCATAAAACAACGTAGATCCTTCTTCCCGTCATTATCACTTCACGAACAATTTGTGAGCTGTGGTGTGATTGTGTGGAATATCAAATGAAATGGAATAATCATCTGCTGAACAGGGTGAACTACAGGGAGTATAAAACACAATCCCAGCTTGCTACAAGCTATGGGGTAATACAAACCATTTTATTATTTTATTTTATTTTTTTATTTAAATTAATAAACCATTTCCTTTTATCTGGGAATACCTCATGGCCGGGACGTGATGCGCCTACTAATAATAATATCTCAAAAACAACACCGCAACATAATCAAAACAGAATGACGGCATTTTTCTGTGAAACATGTCTGGTATAATCTTATCAAACCATTTCCAACTCCTGTCCCAGTGGGGAGTAGCAGAGAGCCACCAATCTTTGTCCTGACCTCATGATTGTTCTTCATTTCTTTCTCACCCAGACATCTCCTCAATTTTGTCACACAAAAGCATTTGCACTGTATCTAATTTCGAACGTCGTTTTAGTGAATAGGTTTTTTTCTTCCAAGTTATTTACGTTTGGCCTAGGCTTGCCACTGATACGTCAGCGTATTATCCACTTAATAGAGCGGCTGTGCTGGGAAAGGGATTTTGTATGTTGTAGCTGAAAAGGACAGAGTTCTGGGAATTAACCCCCCCCCCCCTCTCCCCAAGCAAGCCAAAATACGGTTTAAATCTAGGTTTTAATCATACATAACATATGGGGGAAAAGAAGAGGGTTGTCTACAAGGATTTTAATCAATTATATTGGTTTTTTCCATATTAAATTGTTGCTATTTCGTCTTTGACTATCAGGTACGTAGTAAGAAATGACATATCAACAAATATTTAGATTATGAAACGTAGATTAAGAAACAATTATACCAGTCGGAAGACGGTCTTAAACAGGCTGAAATGGTCGTTGGTTACGGTCACAAAAAAATTAAGTGGAAATAAGTTTTTTTGTTTGTTTTAATTGTTACGTTACAAAAGATAAAGAATAGACCCCCTTATTCCTGTTGCGAGGAGCTAGTGAATTGACCCCAGTGCACTAACTCGCCGCACCGCCCCTCTCCGCCCCCCTCTCCGCCCCCCTCTCCGCACGCGCAGTCCGTGGCCCGAGGCCGAACGGCACCCGGCAGCCATTCCCCCGCTGCTTTCGGGCTAGACAACAGTGTCCTAGAGTGTCCACAGTAATTGCGCCGCGACGCTGTGTCGAGAACCTAAAAACTCGTAATGTTTTCTATAATGTGTATTGTGCACGAGAAGGCTTCAGCCCACAGTAGCCTGTCTGACGACTACCTCATATCCTGCTTTGTGAGTAAAATGAATCTTGTTCCCTCTTGTGTGCCACATGTTACATCCCGCGTTTAAATTCACTAATACGTGTGGAGAGTTGAGAGAGAAGTTCCCGCCATGTTAGGATACTAAGTGCTAGCAAGTACCCATGTGTAGTTTGCCGAGGCTGGCAATTGTAAAACCCTGTCTTTCTAAATGAATAAACCCTTTACGTGCAAAACTGTGTTCTGATTGAGGAAAGAGACCTGGAGATTGTGAGGAAAGGAGGAGAAGGAATTCACCAGCGAACCACAACACTCGCCTTGGTTTTAAGAGGAACCTTGCTCGCGCCGGCTCTGAGCTAGTTCTGTTGGCCTATGTATTGCGTGTCCTTTCCAGGTTTTGGTTTGGCAAATGGCCGTATATGCGGCAATGCCAACACTGGCTTCCAACTTAGGGGCAAATTTTTTCCTCCCTCTTCACGGTCCCACAGTCTCGTTCTTCAATCAGCAATTGTTAAAAATTTATAGTGTATAATGTTTTGTCTTGTTATTCGCAATTTGCCTAGCATTTTCAACAGGAACCCCGGCGCGAACGTAACTTCGAATCGCAATTTATATTATTACGGGCACGATCCCTTCATTTTCGAGTCGTCACTCGACAAAAAATTGTCACCGGTATTCCTACGTAAAGTGCTCAACCAAGAAATTTCTCGCCGTGAATAATATAGTGTTAACAAGTGTCGACCGACTAAATTTGCTAGTTTCAAATACAAGTTAATAGTGGAAATGAACACAAATATTTAAAACAAAGTTATTCAACAATTAAAATCCTGTACATGATAAACCAATTACCCGCTTTGTTTCCCGAGAGTTAATAAACCTATTATTTTATAATTAACATATTTCGCAAAGTACTGGCCTGTATATATAACGGCATATTTTGCAGCTTAAGGGAAACAAGTGGATTAAATTCTTGCTGCCATTTGACAATTGGGCATTTTTTTACTTCTGCCGTACGTTTCTTCTTCTTTTTTCTTTTGCTCCTATTATCAAGAAACATACGACATAATTCGAAAGATGCCTAGTTCGCGTTGACGTCGATTCCTCGAGTCAGACATTACATCCGTATGTATAATATCTGCATATAACTTGTTATGACAAAAGGAAGTCGGCGGGTAAATACCAATAATTGGTGATGCTCAAATCAGGCTAGTCTAGCCACGTAAATAAAAAAAAACTATTCCCCAAGACATTGTTGAATTTTCAAACAAATACTTCCACGAAAACTTGTATAAAAGAAAAAATATTTCTTTCTTTTTCTGAAGAATTTCCCTTTGGAAAGCTAATGGAAATATTCTAAAAAAACATGTTCGTTTAAGGCGAACCTCGTTTCCGTTTTTTATTTCCGGACTTTTGCAAAATTCCAAACCTTTTTCAAAAAACATCGGAATAAATTCTAAAAACGTGTTCCATTAAGGCGAATCCTGGCCCGTGAAATTTTCATATCCGGACTTTGAAAATTTTCAACAAATTTCCAAAACATCTGGATTTTTTCACAAAAACACGTTTTTTGAGGCAAACCGCTGCGCAATTTTTTTTCATTTTATGGACTTTGAAAATTTTCAACAAATTTCCAAAAACATCTAGATTTTTTCACAAAATCACGTTTTTTGAGGCAAATCGCTGCCCAATTTTTTTTTCATTTTATGGACTGAAAATTTTCAACAAATTTCCAAAACATCTGGATTTTTTTCACAAAATCACGTTTTTTGAGGCAAATCGCTGCCCAATTTTTTTTTCATTTTATGGACTGAAAATTTTCAACAAATTTCCAAAACATCTGGATTTTTTCACAAAAACACGTTTTTTGAGGCAAACCGCTGCGCAATTTTTTTTCATTTTATGGACTTTGAAAAATTTTCAACAAATTTCCAAAACAGCTGGATTTTTTCACAAAGTCTAGTTCTCACTTTTTCCAACATAAGGTCACTCTAACACAATCCTATACACCATGGAAGTTCCTCAAGTTACCCTATGTATAATACCGCACATTCTTACTTCAAGAAAGGAAGAACTACTACAGGCCCTGAGAAATAGAAAGATTTCTCCTAGGAATAAATTCAAAAAATGCCTTACTCTATATGCTTCTTTGTACAACAAAAAATACATCAGGAGGTTGCAATTTCAACCGGAAGTCACCTCTCACGGAATCAGTAAATTCCATCACATCAAGTACTCAGGCGTTATCAAATTGGCAAAACGTGCATCTTGTTAACCCTGATCATTATTACGCCCCTGACCTCTCTTGGCCAGTCGTCAATCAGTGCGATGCGGTCTCTTTAGAAGTCTTATAATTCTTGTCATAAATGACGTGAGTTACTTGTAAATATTAAATGTAAATAATCACCCATATGGGCATTCGTAAGGTAATCCTTACACCTGAAGGCACTTTAATGTCAACGGTAGCATAACTCCTGTACATTCTTTTTCTTTTTGCATAATTTTATATGTTCTTGTACATTCTGCGTGCCTTGCCTGCTGTACCACAAGAGCACCTCTTGGGGCACCGTTTTCATACTTGTATGCATCCTCTTCCTGAAATTGATCACTTCGGGAAAGGGCCTCCTTTTCCTCCTACCATCAACGGTTCCGGAAAACTCTTGCTCCGAGACGTCGCTTTCCTTTTCACAATTTTTGCAGCATCCGCGCGTTTTTTTTCTCACCTCATCGTCTCATCTTGTCATATCACCTTTTTTTTAATTGTTTTGTGTCGGGTTTTTGTCGTACCAGTACGTCCCTACCCATGTGAGATTTGAGCAAGGGTCTGTCATTTCTCGCAAACAAGTAGGAGAATAAAACGACCCTCTAATCTTCTACCCAATACACGTGGAGGATTAGATTCTTTTATGTCAGTGTATTCCTTTTGTCCTACACTACTAAATGGTATTGTAATGTGCCAGGATAACTGCTGTAGACCTTGTTTCACCTTCCACTCAGAGGTCGAATTTTGGAAATAGCCGAGTCCTCAGCAGTTTTCTTCGTTCAAATGTTCCCAATTGTCACCCTTTCCCTTCCTCGAAATTATCCGTGAATGGGGATATATGCGTTACGCACTTGGCGTTTCGTTTGTCAAATGGGACAACCTTCATACACGGATCCTTTCAACTTCCTACTCCTTTCCCACTTTTCATAACTTATTTGTACTCAATGTTTTTGTTCTTCGAAAGTAGAAAAAATGCTACCGTATAGACGTGAGCATAGGTCATGGAAGACCAACTTCTTTCGAACGGGGCATTTTGTCATACGTACAAACCCTTACCCACGTGTTCTTGGAAATGTATTTAGTTAAAAAAAAAAACTAAATGGGTTAAACAGAACCTTCCTTGAATACGTACCTTTGTAATATGTATAAGTCTGTAGTCGCATTTAGTTAACTCTCTCTCCGTCTCTCTCTCTCTCTACACGTCAAACAAATCCAATCTTTCTCAACATGCACACCTTGTTTCTCTCCAAACCTTTTCATCATTGGTCTACCAGGCAGGTAAAACTTCAAGAATTTTGTTCTAATAATAATTTTTTCGCCGGATTAATAAGAAGACCAGCAGCTCTTCACCCTATCTACACCTGCGCCTCTCTTCATGCTGCCTTCACTACCGTCACGGAGGTCCCATGCCTTCAAACCCTGCGCACCAAAAGCACCCGACCGCACCTAACTTAACCTAGTGTGAGTCGTGCGTGTAGTTGCGAATTGTATCATCACAAAACCATCACTCAAACAAACCCGAGCACGTCAGCTCTAAGTTGGTTCATGTTCCTGTTGCCATCGTGCAAATGTTCCTGCGGCACCTTGCAAATGTTCCTGTTGCCATTGTACAAATGTTCCTGCGGCACCTTGCAAATTTTCCTGTTGCCATCGTCCAAATGTTCCTGCGGCATCTCGCAAATGTTCCTGTTGCCATTGTACAAATGTTCCTGCTGCATCTTGCAAATGTTCCAGCTGCACCTTGCAAATTGCTCTGTTGCCATCATGCCAATGCTCCTGTGCCCTTGCGCAAATAACAATACCAACGATTGTTCATACAACAATCCCACTGTATACAAACCAGTGTACCAACCACCATCACAACAACGGCTGTCATGCACACAAACCACCTCCTCTATAAAGGACCAACCACCAATTACAATTCCACTCTCCAGTACCTCAATGATGTCATACTGGCCCACCCACAGGATCCGGAAGCAGCTACCTTTTTTGACCTCTGTGATAGGTAGAACCCTCTCCACCACCAAGAAGCCTCATCCTGCGTTCTCTTCTTCGTGTTTTCTTTAAGGCCCTAGTGTTTCTTGAGTGTAATCTCAAGCGGGCCAGGTTACTGTGACAAAGTAACCTTGTAACTTCAGTGTAACGTTTAAACACCCCAGACATCCTACGCAAACCACGCTACGCAAACATAGCTCACAGACCAATGATACAATTTAGAGTCATTTTTTTTCTATCACTGCATAACCTTTGTACCTTTCTCCAGCAGGTCCTTGTTTATATTTATGTATGTCACTGCTCTTTCATGTACATTCATAGATAATTCTTTGTTCACCATGCTTTTTTGTCTTTTGTTTTTGTTTTCTACTATTTTGTAGCTAGCAACTTTTTACTCTCTCTCTCTCCTTTTTCTCTTAAATGTTTTTTTGGCACAAGTGCTAGAAGGGTAAGAGGATTTCTTAGCCCTACTGCTCCATTACCACGTCGCTTTTATTGCGGCGAGGGGGGAAGTGTTACGTTACAAAGATAAAGAATAGACCCCCTTATTCCTGTTGCGAGGAGCTAGTGAATTGACCCCAGTGCACTAACTCGCCGCACCGCCCCTCTCCGCCCCCCTCTTCGCACGCGCAGTCCGTGGCCCGAGGCCGAACGGCACCCGGCAGCCATTCCCCCGCTGCTTTCGGGCTAGACAACAGTGTCCTAGAGTGTCCACAGTAATTGCGCCGCGGCGCTGTGTCGAGAACCTAAAAACTCGTAATGTTTTCTATAATGTGTATTGTGCACGAGAAGGCTTCAGCCCACAGTAGCCTGTCTGACAACTACCTCATATCCTGCTTTGTGAGTAAAATGAATCTTGTTCCCTCTGGTGTGCCACATGTTACATCCCGCGTTTAAATTCACTAATACGTGTGGAGAGTTGAGAGAGAAGTTCCCGCCATGTTAGGATACTAAGTGCTAGCAAGTACCCATGTGTTGTTTGCCGAGGCTGGCAATTGTAAAACCCTGTCTTTCTAAATGAATAAACCCTTTACGTGCAAAACTGTGTTCTGATTGAGGAAAGAGACCTGGAGATTGTGAGGAAAGGAGGAGAAGGAATTCACCAGCGAACCACAACACTCGCCTTGGTTTTAAGAGGAACCTTGCTCGCGCCGGCTCTGAGCTAGTTCTGTTGGCCTATGTATTGCGTGTCCTTTCCAGGTTTTGGTTTGGCAAATGGCCGTATACGCGGCAATGCCAACATAATACATACTTTATAATGGAATTCCACTACGAATTGTTAGTATCAAATATAAAAATATTAACACGCTTTTAGCCAAACACTCCCCTATGTATATCGATGAATTTCCTGAAAGAGACCTTCACTATTTTTCGTCAGCAAAATTCAACATAATCCATGTTTCTCCATTTCAGAGTTATGTAAAATTTAGATTAATATCTAAGCGTGTGTTGTGTTCAAAACAAGTAGTGGGTGATGCAATCACAGTAGAGACGGAGTGGTAGATTAGAATGGTATAACAACAGGTCTCTGCCTGCCCCGGGGTAGACTGGAGCATATCTGTATTGCTGATGCAATCATTTAAGGGAAGTAGCTTTTTAGATGGTCAAGGGTAGATACTTCAAGTTTTTCATTCTTAAAAATATTGTGATATTAGTTCCAATATTAGATAGTTTCATATTTCCAATTTCCCACAGCGCTTGCAAGATGGCGCCAGAGGAAACTTGTCTGCCTTTTTATCCCTTGTTTCCCAAATTCAATGATTTTTCATGTTCATTTCATGAAAATGATTATCCTTTAACTTTAACATATTTTATATTTTAAATGCAAAAACCCGCTTTGTGAACCACCGCTTTTATTGAATTCATAAATGTGGTGTATCACAAACAGGCTTTGTTAATCTCAAGTTTCATCAAAAGGGAGATTTTGTATGTTTTGTGTTATATTTTGTGTTAAGTCAGCGTTAGGAGACAATTAAGACAAAGGTGTTCGTCGTGCGTTATCGGCTGTCAAATTTTTGTGATTTTTCCATGACTTTCAATGGCTTGTTTATGCCTCTCGTATGTTGATGTCAGTTGTTGTGAATTAATTACCTTCTTAAAAACACGATTTACAATTTATTAGTTTTTATGATTTATAAGCCTTATATACAAGCCTAATAGGGGTTCTTAAATGATTATCCATCTGTCGTAATATTTTGATGTTCGTAGCGATGACACGCGTTGAACGGACAGAGCACGAGAAAAGGAAGAATCAAATGTGTGAAATATAACACGTTCATTTGTAAAGCCCTTAAAATATTTTAATTACACGTTACTTATTAAATACCTACTAAATTGTAGTGACAGTTCAGAGGTTTGCAAATTACAAACGAAACTATTAGTTCAATCCACTGCCTGACCATTTATAAACTGTAACGATATCTATTTGACTGCCAATTTATTTTATTTCAGTGATTTCGGCTTAAATGTGCAACATTTCAGGAATCGCGGTTTAAATCCATGCCATTTATTTTTCAGAGCTTTTATCGGGATTTCCCACCTTTAAATATTTAATTTATCGAATAGTCAACCTGGCAATTAAATTAATAATTGCCTACCAATACTCACTAAATAATGAAAAATGGAAGGTCTGTGAAATTATCAAGGAAATTTTTTTCACAAATCTTTTTTATCTACTTGAAAAAGTTGAAATTTTTATATTTAAATTTCTTTTTTGAATAATAATGAAGTCAGTTGTTGAACCGTAGACTTTTTGTAGACTTCCCGGTGTTCCGTCGGGCTATAATGATATAACCAGAGGAAGCAGATCAGCGTCAAATTGTTTCAAAATTATATTTTTGAACTTAGAATCATTCAAAATCTATGTTTTTGTTAAAGCTGTAAAATCGTGCTTTCGACACTTTCATACATTTTCATTACCCAGTTAGTTTGAGCAAAAGAGAGTTCCTGTATTATAAGAACACCTAATTAACGCCATCTGGCTCACGGGAATATTATGTAGTCACGTGTTAGTGAGTAGATAGAGGTGGAAATAAAATAGAAGGAGCAGTAAGATGGGAGTAATAAAACTTGGGTACTTTGCTAAGTGCTGAAAGATGTCAGTGCCGAGATATTCAAACACAACTTTACTTCTTTAAAATAGGATTTCTCAAAAAGGAATTGCTGATTAAGTACAACTGGGCAATTTCAGGAAAATTATTTGTTGTTTGCTAATATTTCTTTTCGTCAAGTAAAAGCTTTAACAGTGTTTTGGGCACATTTTGGCCAATTTGATAACACCATCGAGCGCTTGCTGGCCAAATGTGTCCAATTTGAAGAGATATTTTTAAAACATTTATATATTATTTTAATAGTTCCCATGCGTTGAACTTTGATTAAACAAAAAGATAACTTAGTATTTTTACTTTTCATATTTTGATTCTGAAAAATATTTCCTGAATATATTAAATCGATTCTAAAAAATAATACAGAACATAAAAATAAAGAACGCCTCCAACTGATGGGGACTGGATTTAATAAGCATGTTAATATTTCTTCAGAAACAAAGGCCATTGTCTTCCTACTAATATTATAAAGGCGAAAGTTTGTTACTCTTTCACGCAAAAACCACTGAATGGATTTTAATGAAACTTTACAATAATATAGCTCGTACATCAGAATAGGTTATAGGCTATAGCTTAGAGTTCTGGCATTATGAAGTTTATATTAAAAAAAATGCACTAGGTGGCACGCGAGCTGTTTGAAAAATGAATGTAACGGGTATGGAGGGGTTGTGAGGGGGGGAGAGGATGTCTGTGCAGGGCGGAGGGTGGTGGGGGGAGGGTGAGGGGTGAGGGGGGATTTAGGGGGGGGTGGGGGGAGAGTGGTGAAGGGACGGCGGAGAGGAGGAGGGGGGGATTGAAGTGGGGATAGGGAAGGTGGAGGAGGCGCTATGGGTACCCCCTAATACTATGCGAGCAAAGCCGGGGGCAAAAGCTAGTTTAATTATATAATTTTGCTAGCTGGAATAACTTCATAAAAATATGTCATTTATTCATACAAATGTACAGCATTCCCTTCCGATAGGACTTTGCAGAATTAACCACTGAATTAGAGACATAAAAAGAATTTTTAAAAAGTTTTTGATTTCTAATTAATGCTTTAAATTAAAAAAAAATAAAGACTTTCGAATGTAGCAAAACAATTATTATTAGTAAAAGACGAAAGATAAACAAATCGTAGCAAACATTCACTTGAACCTTACAAAAGAAATCCGTCACGACCTCAGTTAACATATTAAAAGTAGGTGCTTTGTATGGAAGCCATTTAAGTTTAATGTATTTTTCCCTTCATTAATCTTTTTTTCCGGAGCATCCAATTTATTGACTTTTCAAAAAAAAACCTTTAGGAAAGTCAAACTTTTTCAGTGCCGTATTGTTTTACTGAGAATCTACTTATTTCATTTTTAGTAGCATTTGCAATAAAAGTGAACACTCTCCAGGGGCGCGCAAAACGGAGTATTATGCTAATAAACACGATAAACAAAATGTTGGCAGAGGAAACTAATAGATAAAACAAACAGTTACGTGACGCTATGAAAGATAATCCGCAAGCACTGAGGAATTTAATTTGGCTGAGAAAAGTACAAATTCAGGAAAAATACATAGGTTAAATTGTAGAAAACCAGAATTTCCACGCAAAAATTCTACAGCAGTACAAATTGAGGTGAAATTTCATGCAGTTATTGTGCAGATGTCAGTTGGACTTTGTAAATTTATTGCATATTTAACACAGTTTTGTCTGGAGCGTGTTTTCAATTTATTCCTCGTTTAATGGCATCTTGCGTACGCTGCAAGCATCTGCAACAAATAATAATGAAAACGAATATGGTGATATGAAGAATGCTAACGTTGCGTGAGATATTTCTTTCGTCTTCTGGTAGTACCAGCGAGAATGTGTATAGCGGTCGGTCTGGCTGTGAACGAATCTCAACGTCTACGTCCTTTAGCCGATTTCTCGGTTATGCCCTAATGATAGTGAGTGGGAGGTAGGGAGACGTACCCGAAGACCCTAAGGATGGACTACTTACAGCTGTTCTTCGTCCTCTTGCTTGCTGTACCCTCCCAGGGCCTGGCTGATGGTGTCCACGTCCATATGGCTGGAGTCGCTGAGCAGCTGGTTGGACTTGAGCACGGTGCTCCGCAGTTAGTAGCTGAGTTCCACCACGTAACGGCATTTGTGACAGATTTTGCCTGGCAAGCTGTCCGTCACGCATATCTGCAACACAACACACGTGGGTCTTTGATTTGTATGAAAATGCGCAAAACAATAAAATTTCTCTTTAGTTGAAGTCTGGCACTAATGCTCGTCAAGAGTCCAATGTTGGGAACTTTTTTGTTTTTTTTTTTTGTTTCATCAGCTTCACACAGGAGGCCCTGAGGGAAATAATTCCCCTCAGGGCCTAAGTCAACTTTGTGGATGCTGTGTGGAAAATGGTTTTAGGAAAGAAAGGAGGGAAAGTTCTTTTTTTATTTGAATACCTCACAAGAGTCCCATCTGCTCCCGTCTGGAGTCAGTGAGATTATGGCATTCCCAATTGGGGTATGTTGTGAGGCTGAAAGTATGGGGGAGGGGAAGGAGATGGGGAAGAGGAAGGTGAGGAAGTCACCAAACATGGCTAAAGCCATTTACGGCTATGGTCATTTCAAGCAACATTTCAATTCTGAATGGTGGTATTAGGGCGAATACTGTGAGTATCTTCCACTCTGGAATGTGCCGCAAATGTACTATATAATATTTTATTAATTTTTGGGGATCGATAACAACGGTTAATATGCACTTTTTAAAAAAAAAACCTTTTGATTCACCTTAATTACATTAAAAGGCAACTATTTGCATTGGGGGAAGTGGAAAATATTTCATTCTAAATTTCATTCCGTAAAATTAAAATTATCTTTCGTCTTGTGAGATTGTACGCCAGAATCACAAACCATGTTACACAAACCTAGCGTAGCCGCTAAACTACTTGAAAACTGGGATGTTTTTCTTGCCTTGACGCGAGTAGGCGTTATAAAGGGGCACTTTCTTTTGTATCACAAACCATGTTACACAAAAATATTTTCCACTTCCCCCAATGCAAATAGTTGTCTTTTAATGTAATTAAGGTGAATCAAAAGATTTTTTCAAAAAAAAGTGCGTATTAACCGTTGCCAGCGATCCCCAAAATTTACCAATATTTTAAATTAATTAATTGAAGTAAAATCATGTATTGGTTTAATAGTGTTTTCACACAAACGAAGTATTGAAATCCGTAAGTCTAAACTTAAACTTTAGGTCGCACAGTTTACACCCGTGCTGTGCAAGCGGGTTCCCCACAGAGCGTCGGACGAAGGAAAAAGGTATGAGGGGTAGGAATTAGAGGGTCAGTGTATCCATGAGTGACAGACGTATGAATCTATCCGATTTTGGGGGATTCGGTTTGTGAACTCGAGTCAGATCAGAAAAAACTTTAAACTATAATTGATGTTTGATTTTGAAATGTCACAGGGACTGATCGATTTGCTACCGGAGCGTTCCGCTATATAATCGATTTCAATCTTGAGCACTGGAAAATTTTTGAGCCTTAGCTTGAAAAATTCTAACCTTCTTTAAAAAAATCATTCAGAAGATATGCGAGACACAGAATTGTAGGAAAATAAATATTTTAGTGATAATGAAATAAATATCTACAACTTGAACTATTGTTGAAAAACTTACGTTTTCGCTATAAATATAAAAAAGATCACGCTTGAGTAGATTTTGGACCAATATTATGTAATAAAGGGTTATTATTTTCATTTGGTGAAATAGATAAATCGAGTAAATCTTGTCTTGATCACATCAATGTGAAAAATGTTAACTTTATTGACACATTTGTTATACACTCAACTATTTCAGACCACTATACAACATCTCTTTGTCTTAAAAACAAGCCTCCCACTTCTTCAAAAATTAAATACGTTGCTAAAACTAATTTCAATAATTTAATTGAGGACTTGAGCGCAGAAAACTGGCTAAATGTTCTAGATCAATCAGATACTGACTTAGCAATGAAAGAATTTATTACCAAACTACACGAGTATATATCAAAACACACAAGTAATATAACCGTATCTAATAAACAAATTAAATTCACACCATGGATCACCCAGGGTCTAGTTAAATCGATTCACAAAAGAAATCATCTTCATGAAAAGGCAAAAACATATCCTGAGAATTTGGTATTACAATGTTATTATAAAAAGTATAGGAATTTGTGTAAGAAATTAATTACATCGGCGAAAGAAAATTATTATAAGAAACTCATTTACGAAAACAACTGCAATCCAAAACGTTTTTGGGATACCTTTCGCAACATAACCAAATCCAAAATCAATAAATCTTCAGAAATTAAATCGCTATACATTAACACGTCAAACTCTGAAGTCCCCAAAGATATGGCAAACTATGCAAACTGCTACTTTTCATCTGTGGGAGATACACTTGCTAAAAAAATTCTCGATAAGTGTAAGAAATCAGAAACCGCTCTCGCCAATTTAACTATCCCTAATATCGGTCACAAAATAGACTCAATCGCAACGTCATCTAACGAAGTCATGAAGATAATTGACGACCTTAAGTCATCAAAAGCATGTGGTCCCGATAAGATTTCATCAAATCTTCTAAAAATCATTAAAGGATACATAGCCTTACCGATTGCGTTCATTGCGAATCTAAGCTTTAAATCAGGGAAATTCCCTAACCATTTAAAGCAGTCAATCGTCATTTTACTGCATAAAAGTGGGGACAAATCACTGATACATAATTACCGGCCTGTTTCCCTGCTCAACTCTGTCTCAAAAATTTTGGAGAAAATTGTAAAGAACCGTCTCATCCATTATCTAGAAAATAACAACATCCTTTCTAGTAGACAATTCGGCTTTCGCAAAGGTTTAAGCACTGAAAACGCCATCGCTAATTTAACAAAAATCATCTCTAATAATCTAGATAAAGGTAGTAAATGCATTGCACTTTTTTTAGATCTAGCTAAAGCATTTGACACTATCTCGCACAAAATTCTGCTGAATAAACTACAGCGAATTGGGATACAGGGTCAAATTTTCAAGTGGTTGGTTAGTTACCTAGAAAACAGGAGCCAAAGAGTGGATATTAACGGTACTCTAAGTGATCCAGCCAATATTCAATATGGCGTACCGCAAGGAAGTACTCTAGGTCCCATATTGTTTATTGTTTATATAAATGACTTATGTAATACTTCCTTTGCAGACCACATTATTACATTTGCTGACGATACAGTACTTTTATTTGAAGGCAAAACCTGGAATGAGTCTTGCAGTAAAGCTGAATTTGGCATAAACAAAGTTAAACAGTGGCTAGATAGTAATCTCCTCACTCTAAACTCGGATAAAACGAAATTCATCTGCTTCAGTTCAACTCAAGCGGGTCAACCACAAGAAATCCTTAAAATTAGAATACACCATTGCAACGACATTATTACATGTAAATGCAATACCTTAGAATGTGTGGACAATATAAGATACCTAGGAGTTATCATTGACAAATTTCTGAGATGGGATAAATATATAGCATTTACTTCCACAAAGGTCAGGAAACTTACACATCTGTTTATAGCAATAAGAAATATTCTATGCGTAAATGATTTGAAACGAATTTACTTTGCAATGTGTAATTCCATATTAGACTATGCCTCCTTAGGTTGGGGCGGTTGTGCTAAAACTATACTCGATCCCTTAGCTAAATCCCAGAAATCGCTTATAAGAGTCATACTGAAAAAACCTTTCAGATACCCCAGCGATGCATTGTTCGCAGAGTTTCGTGTTCTTGATGTAAGACAATTATACATGAGGAAAATCATATTACATACTCAAAAACAGAAGCACCACTACGCTTCCGTAAACCACTGTCATAATACAAGACATGCAAAAAAAAACCCAATAGTTCCGCCCACCACTTCCTCATCTTTAGCACAGAGACAATTCTCATACTTAGGCCCTAAATTGCTCAATCTCATACCTGATGCATGGAAGGCAAAGAGTACTAATATTCTGCGTATGCAGGTAAATAATTGGCTTCTGGTCTTGGGGAGAGCTGAATGCGAGAATATGCTAAACAACAGTAATTGAATTGTAATTTTTGTTTTTCTTTGTTTTTCTATTACATTTTGATTTATATTGGTATTATATTAGCATTAAAGTAACTGTATTTTTACATAAAGTAAGTTTGAAAATTGCTCAATTCTTAGTGATATTTTTCCTTAAAGGAAAAGTTCCTTCTTTACTTTCAGTTTTTTATTTTCAATTTTCTTGTTTTATCTATTAATATTTCTTTAGTTTATTATGTCAGCTAAACAATTGAAAAAAATGTCGTGGTAAAACTAAAAGTATTCTAGAATATGAATACACATATGTATTATTTTACCAACAGAATAGTCAACACTATAACTTACTATAATTTACATGTAAAACCACTATCATATTGGAATGTCCTAAAACGGGCATATGCCTAGTTGGACATTTTAAGTTCATTATATTGTATTACGTAATATTTACAAACAAACAATAAATAAATAAATAAATAAATAAATAAAGATAATCTTTAGAAAATTTTATTACCTTTAAAATGGAAATTCGATCTTTAGGATAATCCTAAAAGAACAATTTAAGATATGTAACAACAGGCCACGGATTTCATAACGACTTGGAAAAATTGTTAGTAAATTTTTTTAGAAATGTATAGTTTTTTTTAATAAATAAATCCATTATTTGGGCTCGTGACGTCACCACATGAAAATGTCCCGTCTCCGATAATTTTGTGAAATGTAACACTGATTAATTTTTTTATATGGCAACACTTTGATTTCAGGCGAATTTTTTAATTTGACATTTAACGTTCACTAGATTTATTGTTTGTTCTTTGCGAAGTTATTTGGTTTGACAATTTAACAGATGTTACGAAGAGAACTCCGTACATTTTATGCCTTCTGTACCTGTTTTAGAAATGGTGCTAGTATTTCTATACTATGTCTATGTTCTGTGTTTTATATCTATGATGTTACATTTCAAATACTAGCATTATTATAAATAATTTTTGCTGAAAATTAAATCCCCAGTTCTCAGTTCAATATTGTAATAAATAGGCGGGGGGTTTATGGCGTCATGTTTCCATTATTACCCAGACAAAGGGTGGAAGGATTTTTTATAGAAATTGTTTTTGCGATAACGGTTCAGGAAACAGTGAAATAATTTAAATAAAAATTGTATTATTGAAATAAGGGTGAAATGGTGGTTTTACGTGTAATAAAGGATTTGTTGATTACTTTAATATCATCTGTATGTTTTTTTGGTTTTAGGCGAACTGTTGATAGCAATATAGTCACAAATACTAATGTAAATATTATCTTGTTGTTCCAGGTAAGAACCCGCCATTATTTACTTTTGAGGGTGTACGTGTACATTCGCTATATAGGTAAAGTATGCTTTCACTTCACTAAACTCCAATCTTTCTATTTATATATAATCCAAAACAGCTGCCTGCCTTAACCTTCCCTGAATATTTGAGACCTTTATTTTGGTACATGTTTTCCTTTAAATGAAAATGCAAAGGTTTCGTCACGGAAACCGAACAAAAAAGTCACCCATCAATGCTTCTCACAACAAGGAAAACAATCTCCGTACCGGGTGGCGTAAACACAAAACTGCTGCGATTTGACTTTGTACCTCTGTTGTCTCCCTCCTTCCTTTAGTCTCTCTCACCAGTATATCTAATCCATCCGTCTAGACTTCTAGACGGAGGCGTCTACTAATATCTACAGGAATTCCAAAAACTGAAAAAATCGAACTAATATCTATGAGAATCAAAGTGTTGACGACAGGGCCGCCGAGAGGGTACGTTAGCCAAGTCTGAAACTTGGGGCCCGGACCTAAGGGGGGCCCGGGACGGGCTCACGGGCCCCGGATTTTTTAATAATAAAAGTCAATGATCAGAAAATGGTCTGGCCAGAAACTTGGACGTTGATGATGTTATAAATAGCTTTGCAAACAAGAAAAGTAGAAAAGCAATATTGTAGATGACAATTTTTATTTTCCTATATTATTATTTTATAGTTTGTGGAGTTTTTGTTGGTGCCAACGGCGTTCCTCCATTAATAGTAACTCTATTAATGGAGGACTTAATAGAGTTACTATTAATGGAGGACTAACCTGCATTCACCCTTCTTTTAATATCTCTATCAGCCTTCCCATCTCTCGTAGAGAATGTATGAGACGTTGTATGAATGTAAACGAGGCAAGGAATGTGTGCCAAGACAGGGATGTTTGGCGGTCTGTCCTCTCTGCCTACGAAACGGCGTGATGGTTAGTTAGTTAGTTTGTGGAGTTTTTACTATAATTTTAAAAATATTCCAATTTAGTATTCCATTACTAACGTATCTGCGTTGATATTATAATAATTTAATTTAGCCTTAAGATATAATGAAGAATGTGTAAATACACACACAGTAGCCTAAAACAATAAACCCAAGTATTTTATTTTGAGTATTCACCATAACTTTTTAAACATTTCCATTGAATAATTATGCTAAATTCGAATGATTGGTATAATGGTATAAGATACTAGAAAATAAGAAAAGGTAATGAAATAGTATTCCTAGCAGTAGCAGGTTAGCATGACATTTTTAATTGTTTTCTCTCCCCCCCCCCCCCCCCGGTAAGTTGGGGGGAGGGGGGCCCGGTATAGTCTACTAGACTTGGGGCCCAGATTGGCTGTCAGCGGCCCTGGTTGACGAATATCTACAGCTCAAACTGTTGATTAATATCTATGAGAACCAAAGTGTTGACGAATATCTACAGCACTGGCAGAGGTTGGATTTGCAATTATGTATAGCATATTGGAATAACGTAATATTGCGTATGCAGTTTAAAAAAATTAATTTATGTAAATATGTATGTAAAAATCCCTAATATCGGACTATTGGACACATTTAGCTGATTAGTCCAAACTACGCTCTGTAGATATTAGTTCAACCTACGCTCTGTAGATATTAGTCAACATTCTGAAATTCGTAGATATTAGTTCAACATATGAGCTGTAGATATTCGTCCGACATACAGGCTGTAGATATTAGTATCTGGAGTCTTCTAGACTAAGAAAGATGCTAGTAGTAAAGGGTTGCAAAATATTCGTTGAAAGGGGTTAAGTATCTGCAGTGGAGGTAGTTTGTCGTGTATTTTGAGAGACTTGACTTGAAGTGTGATGGAAAAAAGATTGCATAATTTATAATGAAAATTTTTCTGAAAGATAATTTGTTTGATTCATTTCGGTTCTTTTTTTTAGTCAGCGGATAAATATTTCAATATTTCATCTGTTACCAAAAGAGGATAAAACGACGCATTGGTATAACACTATGATGAACAATACTACAAAGATAAATTATTTTTATCTACTTCTTTACGTACCGTTGATTTTTTTTAAAGGAGATGCTCTAAATTGTTTTTGATAAATGAGGTCAACATACAACGAGTAGCTTAACGCGCTGAGACAAAAGATCCTGGGTTGAAAGAAAAATGTTTTAGCCTCAGTTTTTCTGTATTTTGTTAGTTTTCGTGGTACGTTTAGATTTATTAGCATTATTTTCTTTTTGAATATAATAGTTTTTTGCCGGTAACCCGGGCGTTTATTAACATCAATAGTTATTTACAGATCATGTGCGCTACCGACTCACTAGACATTATAATATGTTCAGAGCCTGGTACCAGTGAATGATATATTATATTGATGGGCATAAAACCTTCAAAAGTTATTCCAATAAAAATTGGATAAAATACCTATTAGTTTTTAATATTATGAATATTATTTCTTGCAACATACGCTACGGCTGTTAGCTTAAATCCACTTTTCTGGGTTATGTGACTTTTATAATGAATGTATACTTTGCGTGTACACCCTTTTCAGCTGCCTTTGAAACCATCCCCTTGAATAAACCAATAACTCTTCAGGTTTTCCTCCATATTTATTATTTATGGGTTCGCCGTCACAGCGGCACGAGTGTGGACTATATAGTATATCATCCTGGGGTAATTGGCAATACAACCTATCCACTTCACACTATCATCAATTCTAAGTGTTTCATATTACAACATTCGCTAACTTTACTACTCGAGCGTACTTCGTGTTTAATGTACTCTTTCGGTGTTAAAAGTTTTCACATATTGTACTTATATAAGAATCATTTAACGTAGTTTAAAACGGAGTGACATAATAAACCATGGCTGTAATATATCTGGAATATGTTTGAAGGGATGTGATGTTCTATAAGGCGTGCGTAATTCTTGTATACATTTATTAAAGTTTCAACCAGCACAGTAGCCATGGTTTTTTTTCCCTTCATAATTTCTTCTCCGTAACCACTCGAGCATTCGCGTTGATAATTGAAATACGCGTTCAACGTCGTTTCTGAGCGTCCGATTTGGAATTTTCTCGCCCTCATTAAAATGAAAGTAAACTGAATGCTGTTGAAATGAGATCCCTTAGGCGAATATGTGGTAAAATCATGTATGATCGTGTGAGAAATGTGGATATCCGCAAAGGCTGTAAGGCTGATGTAAGCTAAGCATAATGAGTAAGATTAAGAATGGAACCCTCAGATGGTTTGGGCGTGTAGAGCGAATGAAAGAAGAAAATAGTGTGGGAAGAATATATGACTCAAATGTGAATGGGAGAAGAAGTCGGGGACGCCCGAGGAAGACATGGCACGATGAAGTGAATTAGATACTTGAGTCGGGCCATGTGAAAAGTCAGAATAATAGAAAAGTATGTATGAGACATGTTTAAATAAGGGAGGCAAAGACTGACTGTTTGACGATCCATCCTCTTTGCCTACCCCTGCGGGGAAACTGTATAACAAATAATTCAGAAGAGATGCGAGATATCTCTTATTGAAAAGTGAAAATACCATATTTTCTTGGTGATTAATCGAAGTATACAATTATAACTTTAGAAATCTATATAAATCTATAAATCTTCTATATAAATAAAAATGAATCGCCGAAATGTATGTACGCGCATAACTTTCGAACAATTGCACCAAATTGGATAATTCTTTTTTTGTGTGTTCGGTATTGGTAGTGTTAGGTTTGTATAAAACTTCTGGTGAGCTCTGGCATTATGAAATTTGTGTAAAAAATTGCTATTGGTGGCACGCGAGCTGTTTGAAAACAGGAGAACGTATGGAATGCGGGAGGGGGGAAGGGGTAGGGGATCTCGAGTAGGGGGTTCACGGGAGGGAGGAGGGGAAACAGGGAGGGGGCAAGGGAACCTGGGAGGGGGAGGGGAACCTGGGAAGGGGGAGAGGAACTCGGGAGGGGGGTTCGCGGGACGGGGAGAAGGGGGGGGAGTAGAGTGGCGAGAGGAAAGGTGGAGGAGACGGAGTGGGAACGCGAGAGGGGAAGGGGAGGCAGGAGAAGAAGGGGAGGCGAAAGGGGAACGGGACGAATGGGAAAGGACACGCAGGGAAAAACAATTTCTTTATTAAATGGCATATCAACGCATGCCGGGTACCAGCTAGTAATTCTAATAAATGTTTTAAAATACTTCTTCAAATTGGCCACATTTTGGTCAGTGAACGCTCGAGGGTGTTAGAAATGGCCATAATATGGCCAAAAACGCTCCACTAGATAACTTTATTAACGAGTTTTAGCGCTAATTGATGTTTTAGTGAGATTAACTCACTTATCAATTAATCAGAAGAATGAATATTGTGTTTTCGTGAACTGCATTTTATAAAGATTAATGATCGAGTATTTTCCTGGTCTTGTAGAACATGCACTGTGTTGAATCGTAATATATTATCATCTCCATCTTAATGCAGCTCTGTACAAGGAAACCCACTTAGGATAAAGTGTACTAACTCTGAAAGTTAATAAAATATATTTCAATATTATGAAACACGACGAGGCTCACGTCTTAGTTCCTGGTCGTTAAACCACAATTTTAACTGTGATGTTAAATTTCTTGACTTCCGGAGGAACTGGGGAGATGGTTACAAATATTGCTTTTACCCTTTCTCAAATAATATTAGATGTTTTCAATCATACAGTAATCATTTGTTAGTCACATCCAACATTTGAGCAATTGTATTATGAGACCTAGACTAGCCTCACTTCGTGATGGGCACCCCTGCTAAGTAAACAATCATAGCGTTTAGGATTGACCAATGGAGGGGTTGTTGGTTATCGAATAAATGGTTCCCGGGGCGGCGGTCATAATACTCGCCTTCGAAATTGAAATAATGATTGTATCATGATTCAATCTTCAACCGTCATAATTATTTAATATTATAACTAAATACACCATAAATTTTGAAACCCTGACCATATTTAAAAATAACAATAGAGCGTTACCTCCTTCTTTCGCCAACGTTTCGGATAGCATTATAGTTTCCGAAACTTGGCTAAAGAAGAAGGAAGCGCAACACGGCATAACACCCCAATAAATAAATACCACCCTTTACAAACAAATATCGAAAATTCTTTTGGCTGTGAAAAACTAAAATCATAACAATAGAGCGATTTACAAAAGTCACATGGTCAACCCTTTATTATTAAAATCTCTAAATTTAACCCAAAATTCGTAATAATAAATACCCCGAATATCATAAATTTAAAATCACGCTGTGAACATAAAAGGAACATAAATAAAAACATAGAAAACCAAAAAAACAATCCGACCCCCCAGTAGCATAATGGGACGACAAATTATATTTCAAAAAGTGAGTAATGATTTAATAAACTTCAGAGATCTGATAACTTCCTCCCCAGTACCACATTACAGCTTTGTTTTCAAAGCTTTATCTAAATCCAATCTTAGGTCGTCAATTTACGACAGTATTTGGATAGTCCAATGATTCGTAAACTGGTATACCTACGTATTTATAAGTCTTACTTTGGCTTCAGAAAGTCGATTTCTTATTTATTCCCTGTCAATATCGGTTCGACTATCAACCGTGAAACCATCATGTGCTAGGAAACCATCGCAATATCGATCTGACGTTGTAAATTTATCGTGCTAGATTTCTGTTCTGGTAACTAAATGATTGATTTGCCTTTGTTCCATGGTGACCGTTTTTGTTAAATAACTAATTACTTTATTTTATTTTGCTAAAAAATGTTTTAGACAAGAAGCGATGATAGAATGTACAAGTGAACTGAACGATTCGGGTTTTTATAAAAATTCCACAAGAATTTATGTTGGTTTTTGTTTTGTGGAAGTTTCCTTCTCATTTGACTAATTGAGTTTACACCCACTTCATTTGGTTTAGGGGTTCAAAAGGTTCACCATAATTAATGATCTAAATACGAGGAACTTTGGCTTCCTAACTGGCTGATGATGTATTTCCCACCTTTCCTTAGCCAGCCACATGCGATGAAGGAGGTGGACAGGACAACACGCTCCCATTCGTGGGATTTATGACAAGGTCAGCGCCGTCCCTTTATATACCACCTTATTATTCATCATCATATGAAGTCCTAAATAAATGACCCTGGTCTCAGGGGGAGTAGGGACAGTGGAAACTTTTAACGATGAACATTTCCCAGATAATATAACAGACTCTTCTCGTAGAAAGGCAAATAAGCTTTAAACAATAGAATATTCCTATAATGATGCAAATTATCCAAACTGTGAATGTTTTTAAGATGTACAATGTGTACATATTTAGAAGAAGTGAAGTTTGTTGGCACGATTTGAGATTGGTTCTAAGTTCCATATATCCCTACATAAACGGATTCCCTATTGTTTAATATCCGATTGGCGGTTAAATGGACAGTAAAAATGAAAAATAGAAGGGTTTTTGACGAGGTGAAAATTTAAAATTCCGAAATTTCGAGATAAAACTGGACATCAGTGGAGGCTCTAATGGCCGTTATACACGACATCTTTTTTCAGCCCGATTCCAATTAGACACAAAAGTCAACATTTTTCGCTCTACGCGATCGCTATTATCATCTCTATTTTCATATCTACGGTTTCAATTGTCATCACTGCAAACAACACATGAACCATGTTGTTAAAATCGTAATATGAAAATAGAGATGAAAATAGCGATCGCGTAAAGCGAAAAATGTTGACTTTTGTGTCTAATTGGAATCGGGCTGAAAAAAGATGTCATGTATAACGGCCATTAGGGTCCAGAAGTGTAGGGTCAATATCACAAAACTGCGCTTTATAATTTACTAGTAGACCCGGCCACACGTTGCTGTGGCTAAAGAAACACAACGCCACGCCATTGCCCAACCTTTATAACCACTGCCATCTGTTAAATTAAATCCACACCGCCCGTTTGCCAGCCCGCTGCCCGCTACCGCTTGGCCAGATATATTATATATTTCAACCAATTTAAACAAAACCTTGACAAATTATTTACTTTAAAACCTTCCTCATGAATCACTCTATCTATTGGTGAAAACCGCATGAAAATTCGTTGCGTAGTTTAAAAGATATAAGGGCACAAACAGCGGGAGCGACTTCATTTTATACTACGTAAAGATTTTTTTATTGTGTTTACGCACCATAAATTTATTTTTATCAGTTGGTTGCTAATAAATTAGTTTAAAATATTTAATAAATAATAAAATTATCGCCTTTGGTTTTTGGAGGGTCAATGTCCAGATGACCATAAGGACAAGCCGCCGCTGCTGGAGAAAGAAAACTTTTATTTTGGAGTCTGTTGATTATGTCAAGTGAAGGTTATTTCGAATGATTTGAGTATAATCTTTTGTAAATACTTTCTGGTTCATAAAACAAGAATATTCATTGCCACCTGAATGAACGCCCACTGTTTGCTGTCGTATTATAAGAACGTTAAATAGCCCGTTTTGGAGAAGCGTTTTATTTTGAGTTGAAATATCGCAAAGCTACTTCGGATTTCTTGGAAGGTCTGGAAGGTTTGGAAAATTGAATGATTTTCCGATTTTAATGTGGACTTTGTCACCCACTGCTTTTTAAATTTGAAGCTTATTTTGTTTCTTGAAATATCGTTTTTATTTACATATATATAGTACTTATAATATTTAAAGGCTACATAACGTCTCTTCTTTGGATTTTTAACTCCTCAGGGCAATTTTTTTGCTTTTGGGAACACCTTATATAGAAATCGTTGTCTTTCCTTTACTCACATGGTAATTAATATATTATGATCTAAACTGTGTCAAAAAGAGAAAAACTTCGCTTCATATTATCCACAATTTAACTAACGAAATATTGAAATAAGCACCTCCATGAAATTAAAGTTTGTTACTGTTATTTGTGAAATTTTTAAAATTTTTTAATTCATTATTTTTACATGAATCGACAAAAAAATGAGGTAAGAATAATATTTATTTTACATTCGCCTAATAAAATATGTAGGTGATCTATTCTATTTTTTCGTGATTGGGTAATCTTAGTTAAAAAAAACCGTAATGTGAACCATTTTTTAAATTTGTTTATGTTTGAATTTAAAAAAAATAATAAAATATTGTGCATCGCAAATAAATTTATGCGCTGTAATCTTTTCCTAACCTTTTGGACACATGAAGAGGGGTTTATCGAGTTTTTGCATAATGTTCCTATATCTCACTTAGTAAGTTGACTAAAACATCTTAACCTAATTCTCACTTGGCCTCTGTAAGGTAGTTAGGAACTTGATATCGCCCTGGAGGCAAATTGCTTTGCAAAGCATTATGAACTATTTCCCAGGAAGGGTATCCCCGACTGACTTAGCTAACATAATTTATAAGTATGCATTTCCGATGGTACTATGCTTACTGTCTTTTATTTTAAACTTATATTAAGATTTTATTTATTTCAATGAGTAAAAGATCAAATTGTAATATTTATTAGACTTATTCACATTATACATCCCTTGTATTGTGTCTGTAACATGCATAAGGCGGCATCTAAAAGGTTTCAGAAAAAATACCGTATGCCATCAATAAATAGATAACTACGAATATTTTAAAGAAAAACAATAAAATAGATTTTTTTTATGAAGGTGGAAGAACTCTCTTGCTAAAAATGGATTACAGGTTCATGCGAAATAATTACTAAACGAAAGGTTTTTTTAAGGTAAATTCGAAAATAGTTTTGATTATACTAAGCAATATCTACCAGTACCTGCCACTGCCCCGGGAACCATTTATTGGATAACCAACATCTCTGCGATAAGTACCTCCAAGTGGTTTGCCAAGTTTGATGACTTAGCAGGGGGGACGGATGCGTCTGCCCATCGTCCGTGTGGCGGCTGCAGAGACTTATTGAAGGAGGCCCTTTGACCGCAACAGCCGGACTTTCGCGGAACATTGCCTTTCATTGCAGTTGGAGGGATGAATTTATGCGTCCATCTCTGGGCACACTAACCCCCAGATTCCAACCCACCCCTCGTACCTTTTTAATTCCCAGAACTTACTCCTCTCTTTCCTTAAAAATACCCTCCACACGGCATTATTTTCTTCAGAGTCTTATGTGTGGAGCAAACGTAAATAATGGTATTTCTCTCGTAAACTTATACGTATAAGAATAGTCAGTATTGACGGCTCTATCTATTATGTTAGAAGAGAAGGTTAAGTAATACATTACCATTCAATAGGTTTCCTCGATCATGTGGAAATATACGAGAGGTTATTGGAATGCTCGCCTTCAGATTTCTGGAATCGTCAAATACATTTATTTGTAAAAAGAAGGTTCTTCCTTCGACTGTGTCAGTACCTACTTAGCTTTAAGCAAGTGCCTTCACGCTTTCAAATTGAAGTGGACGTTACGAGTTTCTTAAGTGGAGTCTTGGTATTTTGCAGTTTTTTTTGTATTTACTTAAACATATACGGTATCATTGGAAGGAACCAAAAAGTTTTAGTTGTGTTTGCACACCTTTCACTTGAAGATGCCTTAAATTTCCTGGACATAAATTGATTCCTCAAATCGATTTCAATGAAAATGATAATATAGAAAAATCGGTTGCGATTCTCCGAATTTCAATTTTCCGCGTACTTGTAGGGGTTTATTTTTTATTTTCTAGAATCCAATAAAATTATGTCTCTTGTAAAATATTTCGTTATGCAGGGTTCTTCATAGTAACGAAATGCTGCTGATTTTATATTTTCTTTGGTTCACTGAAAGCTTCCCATTAAATATAGTTACAGTGGAATAACTAAAATATTACTTTCAGGTTGAAGTTTATTGTAAAAGTTTTTTGGTCAAAGTAAAATCTTATTCAAATATTAACAGGGGTGCAAAAGACCGGAGAGATTTTCTTTTTTTACATTAGCTCCACACATAAGGTCCTGAAAAAAAGAAATCCTTCATGGACTCTTCATCTTTAGGGATACTGTGTGGAGAACATTTTTAAGGAAATGAAGTAGAGGAAGCTTTGAGAAAGAAAACGGAATGAAGGATGGGTAGGAATCTGGGTGTCTATATGTCCAGTAATATTGGTAGATATAATTCCATCCCTCCCGTTGCGTAGTTCTTTGTCAAACTAAAGTTAAATATGACCGAAGGCGATAGGGCTCCATTAGCTCAGTGGTCCAGGGTTGGAGAGGTCTTAGAGGTCCAGGTCCAGATTCATAACGACCGTATCTTTTTCTGATTTTTTATTTTTCCAATTTTCGATTGAGTGTCGCTAATATTGTCACCAGAGATTAGAAATTTAATCGTTATTTTCTACACCCGTATAACCTATATCTGAGCATTTTTTAATATTCATGTATCTAGTACATTTTACATTCGGATGGGTATATCCACGTTTATTTCCTCCCGTCAAACTGCGGCAACTGACAATGTTTAATGTCACCAAATATGATGTTAAATTAGAGTATGTTTTCATTTACCTGGCCTGCAATATTAAAATCCTTCAGCTTTTCCTGAAATGGGAGCGAGCTTTTTTCCTCTATTACGGAGAATTTTCATTTCGTACGACTTTTAAGCATGTGCTCAAGAGACGGCGTATTATAATAAAATGAAAAGGGTAGGTAAATATTGTAAATACTTGGAAACGAAATAAAGAAATGAGCCCGGTAAAGATTTAGTGCCACCTTGATTCCTTGAAAGGGAAACTTTGAAAATAACTTTTTCTTCCATAGTGTTTTCATTTTTAACGAGTGAAATTAAATATTGTTGTGAAAGTTAGACTTGAAATGAAGTTCAGACATCTTGCAACATGTTGTACGGGGAGTATCGCGAGTGTGTTTGTATTTATTGCCTGATTGGGGGTTAAATGGACTGCACAAAATGAAAATTGAAGAGCATTTGATCGGGTTACGATCACTGGGAATCTAGGAGAGATGGATGAAGCCTTTCCTTTTTTTGCTATTAGTTCCTGACAGTTCCCAACCATGGCTCACTTCAAACATGGTTAATTTTGTTTGTAACAATTGATAAGAAATATTTTGACCGACCATTGACAAATTTTAACAAAGAGTGTCAGTTAAGCTGTCAATGTACAAAACATTTTGAATAACGTCGTTCGTTATGCAAAACAACCAGCTTATTAATGAATGGAGGTGAAATAACGAAGTTCTTAGAATTGAAAGAAATCGTATATATGATCCGTATACTTAAATAATTCTCTAATTAAACATCTAAGACTAAGACTAAATTATCGTCTAACTAGTAGACTACCTCCTATCGGAAAATATAGAAAACTTGATATGCTTTATGTTAATTTCGTGTGTTGTTCCTTCTAAAATTGATGTACAAAAGCATTCATCTGTTTACATCAAATTTTGCAAGAGAGGTTCTTCTGTTTCTCTGCGTATTCTGGTCCTATTACGCAATGCATGATTTATGATATAGAAATTCTGAAACTTTTTCGTTTCTTCTTTCCTACAATGTCTGTTTGATTTAGTGCTTTTTTACCAAGTACCTCATCTACTAGCAGTACCTACTGACAGGGAAGTTCACAACACAAAATTGGTAAAGTTTTAACACACAACGGTAAAGTTATGGTATAAATTGCTTTGAGAACGGTTTTTAAATTCGTATAAAAAATGTTCCTCATTATATTCATCGGATTTCTCCGTCCATTTTTTTTATGTGAATACCTCACAAGAATCCCAGCTGCTCCCGTCTGGAATCAATGAGACTGTGGCATCCCCAATTGGGGTATGAGGGTAATGAGGGGGGAATGTAGGTGGGCAAGAGAAACGTGGGGAAGTATCTGGCTATTCAAATCTGGTCAGCAAACACGGCTAAAGCCGTTTAAAGCAACGCCAACGTTTAAATTCTGAATGGGAGTCTTACATTAGGGTGATACTGAGAGTGTTTTACACACTGGAACATACCGTAAGTAAATTATATATTATTTTTAATAATTAATTGTGAAATAACACAAATTAAACAATTTCAATTTATTTGTCCACCCCTAGATTCGATCCCGCGACCTTCCGGTTGCGAGTCCCATTTTTCTTTCCACGAGTTTAACACCCACACTTCCCTGGCGTGTGCTTGTTTCACATATAATAGACTCGAACATTTTTTTTCCTAGTATTCGCTCCCTGCCCCCTGAGGTAGGTACTTTAATTGCGGAAAAGTTGGAAAATATTCCAAAATCCATAAAAATTCAAAAATGTTAATTACTACCGTACCGAAATACCGTAATGAATAGTCTCCCGTGTGCGACCTGCCTCATAATTCCAGTCCCTTGCAAATTGCAATTTGCAATACTAACCATATGTTGAACTAAATTCAAACAATCTGATTTAAGAAATAAAAATTCTACCCCGTTTCAGCGACATAATCCTGGTTGGGAAAAGTTGCAAAACGAAATGTATTCTTTTATTTTTAAATTCTTGCAGAACATCTGCGGCTGGGAGAACTTTTGAAAAACGAACACTATTTCATTCAAGCTTCCGCCATTTGCAAGGGGGATTATGTAGGAATAACCATTCTGGGAAGTGGCCTGAAAATACTCTTAAAATTATCTTAAAGTAATTTATTTAATTTTAATATTAGCTTTGAAGCACGTTTTCGAAAGTTCTATATTTTGTGGTATGCCATTATTGAAATATGAGAGACGTGTTATGCGCAGTTTTTACCAGGTGGGACTGTGTTTCCGGGCGTCGCCGATATTAAAGAGTTAACTAAATGAACTTTAAACTAAATGAACTTTAAACTATTTTTTTTTTTTTTATTATTTCATAAATGATTAAATGTTAAATTTTTGGCCATTTTTGACTACCACACTAGGCTATTGCCCGTGTTGTGGTAGTCATACATGTAATATAATTTTATATAAACAGATAATAAAATATAAGAAGAGAAAAGAAAAAAATAACATATTTAGGGATATATAAAACTAAAAACAGATAAAAATATAAGAATTGCAAGTTATCTAGGAAATAAAGAAAATTTAAAGAAGATTGAAATAAACATTGGTGAGCATTATTCTTCTTGAAATAAAAATAGAAATAAAATTTGGTAAGTAATCTTCTGCACGAGAGTACATGTTTGTAGTCATTTTTGATATTCGTTCTATGAAAGAAATTGGAAAGAGTGTTAGAGAAAGTAATTTTTTGTTTGATTTTTTTTTAAATGCAATATTAAGTTAAAGTAATTGATTAATAAAAATTTGTAATATTTTTTTAATTAATATTAATATTATTTGTTTTTTATTGTAATATTAAGCTCTCATGTGTTGTTTGAAGAAATCTCTTCCTTTTTCAATTATCCAATGATTGATACGGGATTTAAAGAGAGATTTAGAATTATGTGACTTTATATCGACACCCAAAGCATTATACATTTTAGGAGCGATATACCAGAATTGTCGTTCAGCGAAAGAAGTTTGAGTTTTAGGGACCACGCAACCCAGGTTTGCTAAGAAGCGTGTGTGTGCTTGATGTTGTGGGGCCACCAGTAGATTATTTTGGCATATATAACGTATGCTTATCTTAGTAAATAGCTGTCGAATATCTAAGACTCTGATTTTTGCAAAGATATCATTTGACGGGTGGGTAGGTTGACATTTAAATATAATTCTCAGAATTAGTTTTTGAACTAAAATAATTGGTCTAATAATGGATTAAGCACAACCACCCCATCTCACTATACCGTATGTTGCTATGGATTGGAAAAGGGCAAAGTATACGCTTCTTAGAGTTTGTAAATCTAAGATAGACCTAAGGGAGCAGAAAATATGGTAGAGTTTACGAGGTTTTCTTTCCTTTTCTGAAGGACCCCCCCCCTTTGGAAAGGAAATGGAAATATTCTAAAAACATGTTCGTTTAAGGCGAACCTCGTTTCCGTTTTTTATTTACGGACTTTTGCAAATTTGCAAACCTTTTTCAAAAACATCGGAATAAATTCTAAAAACGTGTTCCATTAAGGTGAATCCCGGCTCGTGAAATTTCCATATCCGGACTTTGAAAATTTTCAACAAATTTCCAAAACATCTGGATTTTTTCACAAAATCACGTTTTTTAAGGGAAACCGCTGCCCAAATTTTTCTCGTTTTTGGACTTTGAAAAATTTTCAAAAAATTTCCAAAACATCTGGATTTTTTCACAAAATCACGTTTTTTAAGGGAAACCGCTGCCCAAATTTTTCTCGTTTTTGCAACTTGGAAAATTTTCAACAAATTTCCAAAACATCTGGATTTTTTCACAAAATCACGTTTTTTGAGGCAAACCCCTGCACAAATTTTTCTCGTTTTTGGACTTCACGTTTTTTAAGGGAAACCGCTGCCCAATTTTTTCTCGTTTTTGGACTTTGAAAATTTTCAACAAATTTTCAAAACGTCTGGATTTTTTCACAAAATCACGTTTTTTGAGGCAAACCCCTGCCCAAATTTTCAAATAAACCAAACACTTATAAAAAACGCGTTTTTTTTCAAAAACTTTTTGTAAAAAATACGTCCCCAGTGGTCAATCTCTGCCCAATTTCTTTCCAATTGCGAGTCTAGTTCTCACTTTTTCCAACATAATGTCACTCTGATACGATCTTATACACCATGGAAGTTCCTCAAGTTACGCTGGGTATAATCCCGCACGTCTTTACTTCAAGAAAGGAAGAATTACTACAGGCCCTGAGAAATAGAAAGATTTCTCCTAGGAATAATTCCAAAATGCCTTACTGTGACGGAATCAGTAAATTCCATCACATCAAGTACTCAGGCGTTATCAAATTGGCAAAACTATTGTCATAAGTGACGTGAGTTACATGTAAATATTAAATGTAAATAATCACCCACATGGGCATTCGTAAGGTAATCCTTACACCCGAAGGCACATTAATGTCAACGGTAGCCTAACTCCTGTACATTCTTTTTCTTTTTGCATAATTTTATATGTTCTTGTACATCCTGCGTGCCTTGCCTGCTGTACCACAAGAGCACCTCTTGGGGCACCGTTTTCATACTTGTATGCATCCTCTTCCTGAAATTGATCACTTCGGGAAAGGGCCTCCTTTTCCTCCTACCATCAACGGTTCCGGAAAACTCTTGCTCCAAGACGTCGCTTTCCTTTTCACAATTCTTGCAGCATCCGCGCGTTTTTTTTCTCACCTCATCGCCTCATCTTGTCATATCACCTTTTTTTTAATTGTTTTGTGTCTGGTTTTTGTCGTACCAGTACGTCCCTACCCTAATGTTGTAAATATAAAATCATAAGTGCAAGTCTGTATAATAACCATTGGTTTCAGACCATTGCCGCAGCTCACTACTATGGTCACAGCACCATATTGTAAGAATGTCGCGACGATTTCTGTTATAATAGGAAATCCTCCCGTTTTTTCTTTTTTCTTTTTCCTCTTCACCCCATCCTAACACATTCATAGTAATGTTGTATATTGGGGATCGTTTCGAATACACCAAATGTACACACCTATCAGGTCACATTCGCTGGATTCGAAACAATTCAAGAGCAACCTTGTTGCTACTTGTGGTTTTTTCTTCTTTTTCCAAAAATTAGAATGGCGCTCAACCCAATTGCTCTATTTTTTTTCCAGAATCGTATTTTGTCGGATTCTGAGAAAAATATTTGTTATAAAAGTGACAATACGTTTCGTCCCTTCATTAACATTGTTCTTTGTACATATACAACTTCATTATGAGGTACAATATTTTATCATGACATCAGTTTCTTTTGTCCTTTATTGTACCATTATTCTTGTTTGAAGTTTAAAATCTTGGCCAGATCTTCAATAAAATTTGTGTTAATCGCCTTTTGGCAAGTCTTGTAACGTATCCTAATATGAAATTATTAAGCTACAGCAGTGCCGTATTAATTACATCATTGCAAACCGCCGTCTGTATTGAATGGGGACCCACATTTTCGAACGTAAACTTTTGTAACATTATAGGCGCGAGCCTTACAATATCTACTATTATAGGTGTGAACCTTACAATATCCACTGCTATAGATGCGAATCTCATAATATCTTTGTGTTTTTACACGTCACGGGGAGTCCGTCATAACTACTCATTGTTTGCTCGTCAACACAGGGTTGTTGATCGAGAGGGTGATTTATCTCATTAAATTGTTTTAAATACCTATTGGGTTACTGTCTTTCAATACTGGGCAAAATTTGTTGTAAATCGTTCATTCCTGTCACGTGAGACGTGAAAACGTGACAATATCTACCATCATAGGAGAGATCCTCAAAACATCCGCCATGATACGAGAAGTTCGTTATAATTACTTTATACTCTTAACTAAATGTTATTGAGTTGGTCGTGTGTCTTTTGGCATGAGAACCGCCCCTTTTTGGTCGTGTGTCTTTTGGCATGAGAACCGCTTTGTTATAACTGTGTACTTATATAATCTGTGCACCAAACGTGAAGACGTTACAATACTCACCATGAGTCGTGCGAACGAAATAATATCTACCCCCATGTTTGTGTGACCTACCAAGTGTGGATCACACGTCTTTTATGTCAATGTATTCCTTTTGTCCTACACTACCAAATGGTATTGTAATGTGCAAGGATAACTGCTGTAGACCTTGTTTCACCTTCCACTCAGAGGTCGAATTTCGGAAATAGCCGAGTCCTCAGCAGTTTTCTTCGTTCAAATGTTCCCAATTGTCACCCTTTCCCTTCCTCGAAATTATCCGTGAATGGGGATATATGCGTTACGCACTTGGCGTTTCGTTTGTCAAATGGGACAACCTTCATACACGGATCCTTTCAACTTCCTACTCCTTTCCCACTTTTCATAACTTATTTGTACTCAATGTTTTTGTTCTTCGAAAGTAGAAAAAATGCTACCGTATAGACGTGAGCATAGGTCATGGAAGACCAACTTCTTTCGAACGTGGCACTTTGTCATACGTACAAACCCTTACCTACGTGTTCTTGGAAATGTATTTAGTTTAAAAAAAAACTAAATGGGTTAAACAGAACCTTCCTTGAATACGTACCTTTGTAATATGTATAAGTCTGTAGTTACACTTAGTTAACTCTCTCTCCGTCTCTCTCTCTCTCTACACGTCAAACTAATCCAATCTTTCTCAATATGCACACCTTGTTTCTCTCCAAACCTTTTCATCATTGGTCTACCAGGCAGGTAAACTTCAAGAATTTTGTTCTAATAATAATTTTTTCGCCGGATTAATAAGAAGACCAGCAGCTCTTCACCCCATCTACACCTGCGCCTCTCTTCATGCTGCCTTCACTACCGTCACGGAGGTCCCATGCCTTCAAACCCTACGTACCAAAAGCACCCGACCACACCTAACATAACCTAGTGTGAGTCGTGCGTGTAGTTGCGAATTGTATCATCACAAAACCATCACTCAAACAAACCCGAGCACGTCAGCTCTAAGTTGGTTCATGTTCCTGTTGCCATTGTACAAATGTTCCTGCGGCACCTTGCAAATGTTCCTGTTGCCATCGTGCAAATGTTCCTGCGGCATCTCGCAAATGTTCCTGTTGCCATTGTGCAAATGTTCCTGCGGCATCTCGCAAATGTTCCTGTTGCCATTGTACAAATGTTCCTGCGGCATCTCGCAAATGTTCCTGTTGCCATTGTACAAATGTTCCTGCTGCATCTTGCAAATGTTCCAGCTGCACCTTGCAAATTGCTCTGTTGCCATCATGCCAATGCTCCTGTGCCCTTGCGCAAATAACAATACCAACGATTGTTCATACAAAAATCCCACTGTATACTAACCAGTGTACCAACCACCATCACAACAACGGCTGTCATGCACACAAACCACCTCCCCTATAAAGGACCAACCACCAATTACAATTCCACTCTCCAGTACCTCAATGATGTCATACTGGCCCACCCACAGGATCCGGAAGCAGCTACCTTTTTGACCTCTGTGACAGGTAGAACCCTCTCCACCACCAAGAAGCCTCATCCTGCGTTCTCGTCTTCGTGTTTTCTTTAAGGCCCTAGTGTTCCTTGAGTGTAATCTCAAACGGGCCAGGTTACTGTGACAAAGTAACCTTATAACTTCAGTGCAACGTTCAAACACCCCAAACATCCTACGCAAACCACGCTACGCAAACTTAGCTCACAGACCAATGATACAATTTAGAGTCATTTTTTTTCTATCACTGCATAACCCTTGTACCTTTCTCCAGCAGGTCCTTGTTTATATTTATGTATGCCACTGCTCTTTCATGTACATTCATGTATAATTCTTTGTTCACCATGTTTTTTTTTCTCTTTTGTTTTTGTTTCTACTATTTTGTAGCTAGCAACTTTTTCTTTTTCTCTCTCTCTCTCTCCCTTTTCTCTTAAAATGTTTTTTTTTTTTGGCACAAGTGCTAGAAGGGTAAGAGGATTTCTTAGCCCTACTGCTTCATTACCACGTCGCTTTTTTTGCGGCGAGGGGGGAAGTGTTACGTTACGGAATTGATCCCCGTGCGAGCTAATAGCGAATTGACCCCTTGCACAGGCCCTCCGCCCCCCTCTCCCCACACCGCGCGGCGCCGGTAGCCAAGCGCCGAGCGGCTCCCCGTATCCATTCCTTCGCCGGCCTTCGGCAGAACAACTGTGTTCCCCGTGATTCGCGCTAGTCGCTCTCCGTGAACTAAATTCACGATGTATTATTTGAATTGTGCTTTGTGCCCAATACCTAGCCAGACGGCTGACTCCGCATCTCCCGTTATGTGAGTACCAATCTACTCACCTCCCACACCGTGTGCTATGAACTACTTCTAACTTCACTAAACGTGTAGAGAGAGAGGAGAAAATTCTCGTTAGGCTAGCAGTGTAGTTAACCTTGTGTTTCGTGCCGAAGCTGGCTTTGTGTACCACCCTGTTCTGTTTTTTACGAATAAACCCTTTAAGTGCTAAAACTGTGTTCTGATTGAGGAAGGAGACCCGGGGATTGTGAGGAAAGGAGGCGGAGGAGGAATTGCCAAGCGAACCACAGGCACTCGCCCTGTTTTTAAGAGGGACCTTGCTCGCGCCGGCTGTGCAGAGCTAGCCGCCGGCTTGTTTATTGCATGTCCTTTCCAGGTTTTGGGTTTGGCGTTGGCCGCAAGTAGCGCCGATGCTAACAATACATAGAAACCTTTGCGGGCATTCGCACAATAAATCATCAAATTTTCATCGCAATCGTATTAATGGTTTAGGAACGCAAACATAAAATAATGGACTAACACAGAATCATTCATTTTTATGTATTAAGATATCATTTCATGGGGTCAACTTTCAAGTCACCAACTTATGTATTTACATACATTCCCCGCAATAATAATCCCCGGAGAAAACTAATTTGAAATTGTAATTGTAAATATATTGACTATTTTGCGGACTTCACCGTTGTTCCTAAATAAATGGTTATATTTTCGCAGAGTCAACTTACATTACGTCAATTGCTACAAAGAGATTCCATGCTTTAAACTTTTCATTCATCTCTCTGTAAACTTACCTGAATCTAATAAAACTGTTTGATTTTCTTCATTTGTGCGTGTTGGTTTTTGCCCTACAAAAAGAAAAAAACTTTGACAAGGGTTTTACAGGAAGCGAAATCTAAAAGGGTAAATCGGAAAAACCTGAAGACACGTTTCGTAATCTCGAGTCAGCCTGAAGGTACATCTATTTAAAAAAAAACCATCCAACCCAGGGAAAAGAAAATCCTTTTTTCCATTATATTTGTTGAAAACTTGACCTTATTTTAAATAGGTCCTTTGCGTATTTTCCTTCATCGTTTGTTGGAATCTGTAATGATGTCTTTACGGTCCTTTTAGGATTTTTAACAAGGTTTAAAGTGGATTGACCGCCAAACAACGCTTTCTTGGCACACACTCTTTCCTTCATTCGCATTCGTACATCGGCTCATACGTACCCTTCTATTGTTCATATTCTTGACATGGCCTTTTCATTAACTCGACACAGGAGGCCCTGTGAGGTGGTGCTTTTCGTGGAAAGGAAATAGTGAACCTGGGCCTTAAAGAGACTCATGTTTTGGGAGAGAAAAACACATTGGCCGGCAAATCGTTCCACAGCCGAGCTGTTGTATTCAATAACGAGTGTTAGGCCGAAGGAATCAATGACGCTAGTTCCTCGGAGCATCTTCCTTTGAAATGCCGATCGAACAAGGACAGCATTCCCACCCGACGCCCATGCTATAAAGTCTAAAGTTTGTTAAGATCTGAAACTCTGAAAATCAAGTTTCTACACAGGGTCGAGGATTTTTTTCAGGTATTTTGGGTCTCCAGACCAGAAGTTTAGTTTCTGCCAAATTCAACCGTGGGGTGCACTTTATATTTTTACGGGTTTAGCATTTGTGTTGAGAGGCCAACTTAACTCTGGCTTCGACAGAGTCCCCATACCTGATTTAAGTTTTTCGGTGGGACCATGTCTTCCTCGGGCGTCCACGATTCCTTCTACTATTACTATTTGCTAATTTTCACATTTATACATGGTCATGAATTCACGGATTTTATTTTTCAAATAAAAATTTTGCTATCTTTTTCTTTCATCAAATACTGTTCAAGCGTGCATCTTGTGGCAAATGATCTAAAAATAATATTTTCTTTGTTTACAGGTAAGAGCAGCCTACTATTATGGTGTCCACAATGTATACCATATTGAACCAGAAACGGACCACACAAACTATGTCCAGACTTCTCTGTGCTAGATGAAGTACTCTCAGAAAGGTAGGACAGCTCTATAAACATCTACTTGTAGTCTCTTGACTGACTCAGCTCAACGATAATGTATGTAGATAACTTTCGCTTTGTCAGTTTTTTGCACCAAGAACAAATACACTACTTTGGTGATGTTAGAAAATTTGTGAATATGCCTTTATTTTCTATCGACGATTAGTATTATGTTATGAATAAGTTACGCTTCTTCAACATAAGTGATATTAAAAATTGCCCGGCAATTTCATAATTTTTATTTATATCTGACTTCCAAATTGACATATTTTTTTCTAAGGAGCGCTCATACCCAGGACCGTTACACTAAATGGTAGATGTAGCTAGTTTTGTAAAAGTTTTCAGCTATTGATCTCATTGGGGCTATTTCTTCAATAAAATAAAATAATTACTTTGTTTTAACCATGATTTTTTTTAAAATTTAATACGACTGACTTGTTTTGCTTAACATAGGCATCATCATATTACAAAATTAAACTTATCAAAAAATACGTTGTGTGTGCTTATATATATTATATACATACATAATGAGACAAAATATAACTTGAAATATAGGAACAGTGAGATAGCATGAAACTAAAATTTTATATAGTAACCGGGAGAAAGAAACAAATGTGTTACCATATTATATAGCTTTGATAATTTCGTGGTTATAAACAAATGAATAGGCCAATTGCATAACATTTTTTAAAAAATATTTCCGGTTAAGACAATTATTCTAAGACATTCTGTGTTTTTTTAATCGTGTTTTTGAAACCCTGGGGGCTTTTTGAAAATAGCAATCCGAAAAATCAGACCATTTTTTATTAACCGGAAAGACGGGACATAATTTTATAGGTGCGAAAAAACGATAATTACAAAGCCGAAAATCATTTAAAAAAAGAACGTTTTCCGCACTAATGGCACAGGAGAATAACAAGGCATACCAAAAATATTACATCTCATAAATATTTTTTTCCTTTATCCATCTTATTGATCATAAATAATTATAATGTACAACGTATATTTTACTATATCCAATGTAATATACTTGTACTTGTAAATTATAATAATAATAAGAATATTAAAAAATTTTATTTTGTTAAAATCAGCACAATAACCATTATACCTCTAAAACACGTATCGACTTCTAAAATGTACGGGGTTCTCTTCAGAACATCTGTCAAAAAGTCAAACCAAATGATAAGTTAGCAGAGAACAAACAATAAATCTAGTGAACGTATTAAAAAATTCCGCCTGAAATCAAAGTGATGCCATATAAAAAAAAAATCAGTGTGGAATTTTACAAAATTAATATGAACATTTTCGGATACCGGACATTTTCATGTAGTGACGTCACGAGCCCAAATAATGGATATATTTATTTAAAAATAAAAAAAAACTGTACATTTCTAAAACAATTTACTAACATTTTCGCAATCTTAATAAAAAGATCTATCCACACGATTTTTTCCAAGTCATTATGAATTCAATGCGAGTGGCCTATTGTTTTATTTGATTGAAGTTAAAATTATTTTAAAAGGGCAGTAATGAAGAAAGGCGTTAAAGGTCAAAGCCTACTATAGGCTTTGAGAAAAGGATCAAATGCAAAAGATTAGGGTATTCGAAGTAATATAGCTGAGCACGTCAATATTAGAAATTGTTTCCAGTTGCCGATTTTACCAATGTAAACCTGTCTCTGAACACATACCCTTCCAAGTAATCTCACTCCCTCAAACACGTACATTTCCCTAGTTCAAATAGTGCGGACTTTCTAGTTTAGAGGAAATACAGTTCCTTGGGTAAACAGGGGACTGATAGGCCCGAGGGTAAATGTTTTTGGATCGCGTCTGTTTCAAGTATCATCTATTTGTATAGTCGTAGTGTATTTACTTTTCTAGATCCTATCTATATTTTTATTCTGAACGTGGAAAACAAGCAGTTGAATTTATCACTTTTTTGAAGATAAATATATAACTTCTTCAATAACCGCAAATTCACTTTATGGGGCCATTTTTTATATGAATATCTCACAAGAGTCCCAGCTGCTCCCGTCTGGAGCCAGTGAGACTATGGCATCGCCTATTGGGGTATGTTGTGATGCTGAAGGAAGTGAAGAGGGGAAGGAAATGAGGCAGAGAAGGGTGGGAAAGTACCTGGCTATTTACATCTGGTTAGCAAACACGGCTAAAGCCAATTTCAAGCAACGTTTCAATTCTAAATGGTGGTCTTACACCTGGGTAATACTGAGAGTATCTTCCACTCTAGAACGTGCCACAAAACTTATTAATATTATACATGCGAAAGATTGTTTGGATGTGTGCGTTTGTTACTCTTTCACGCCAAACCTACTGAATAGATTTTAATGAAACTTAATTTTTTTTTTACATTAACTCTACACAGGGTGCCCTGAGAAAAATAATTTCCCTCAGGGCCTATGTCATCTGGGATGCTGTGTGGAGGGTCTTTTTGAGGAGAGGAAGGAATGAACATTGGTCTTGAAGAGACCCATGTTGTAGGAAGGAGGAAACACAGAGGCCGTCAAATCATTCCACAGCCGAGCTGTTGAATACAAGAACGAGTCGAAAAACGACCTGTTCTCATGTGGCAAATGTCAACCGTGTACAAATGTTGGGCACGTGTTTGGCGTGTTTCCCGACTATGATCAATAATGCTAGTTCCTCGGAGGATCTTCCATTGTAATACCGGTAGAACAAGGATAGCATTCCCACCCGACGCCTGTGCTCTAAAGATTGCAATCTGCACCGAGTCGAGGGTATTTTTCAGGTATTTTGGAGCTCCAGACCTAAGGTAGCTGCCAAATTCAACATTGGGGCGCACTTGTGATTTGTTCAGGTTTAGCAGTTGTGTACTATTTAAGTATCTGCGGGCCCTGTACAGTACGTCCAGTTTTTGGGAGGCTAACTTTACTCTGGCTTCGATGGAGCCCCATACCTGAGCTGGTCACTTAGGGTTACACCAAGCATATCAATGGAGGGCCTGTTCGGAAGGTTGCTTCCGTTGAAAGAGACTAGATTTTCATTTCGATCCCTTTTAAACGTAATCAGACAAGATTGGATCTTTGAAACATTAAAGACAACGAGATTATTTTTACCTCAAGAGAAAACACTCTCGAGGTAACCGTCCATTCTTTGCTTCAAAGTCCTACGAGCTGTTGGAGTTTGTTAAAATAATAATATATAGCTCATACATCAAAATAACATATAGGCTATAATTTATAAAGTTAGCTAAGAAGGGGGCGCGGGAGGGGAACGGGGACGCACGGGAAAGGTGATTAAGGGAAAAACAATGTATTTCTTTGAATATAGCATTGCAACTCATGCCGGGAACTAGCTAGTGTACTATACATCATTTTAAATGATTTATTTGTGATATAACACAAATAGAAAAATTTACTTGCGTATCTATCGACATATCGATAGATAGATCCCAGCGATCGATCTATCCCTTCGGATTGCGAGTCGGATCAACCTTCGGATTGGAAGTCAAGAGCCTTACCCCTCCACCACGGAGGCCGTCGAATAAAGACAATAAAAAATAATCACTTTGTGTGCATCATTATTAAATCCAAATAATCGACGTGTTTCCCAAGTTATATATTTATCCTGATGAAGAAAGTAATGGTTTCTTAAATGTCGGTTATTTCGAGTGGTGTATGGCAAGTGATTCACTTTAATTAAACGAAAATAAACACAACAAATTAATTGAAATGCTATTTATACAAAATATAAACTTATCTCTTCATAGTTGTCATTAATAAGATAAGATACGCAGATGATACTGTATTACTAGCTGACTGTATCAATGACCTCCAAGACCTATTAAATATTGTTAATAATGCTAGTGAGCAACTGGGCCTAACAATCAACGTCAATAAAACTAAATGGATGACATTTGGACGACTAGATCACTCTGAATCAGTGATACAGTTAAATGGTTTCTATGTCGAAAAGGTGGAAAGATTTAGATACCTCGGCAAAATTCTCACGGAGACTCTTGACCCAGATGTAGAGGTTAGATGCAGAATTGAAGCAGCAAGAACTGCTTTCATTAAAATGAAATCCCTCTTCTACAATGACAATTTCAGCTTAAAACTAAGGCAGAGAATGCTAAAATTTTATATGAGGTCGGTCTTGCTTTATGGATGTGAAACATGGACCTTGAAAGTAAATACCATGAAAACATTAGAAGCTTTTTAAATGTGGCTTCACCGGAAAATGCTCAAGGTCCCATGGACCGACATGATCACCAACACAGAAATTCTCAGGCAGGCTAGAGCAGATAGAGAACTGCTTACATTAATAAAAATCAGGAAAATTTCATATCTGGGTCATATACTTAGAGGTGAGAAGTATCACTTTCTCCATTTAACCCTCCGCCCGTCGCGCCTTTTTTGTAACGCGAGGTGTCGCGTGGGGTCGCTTAGGACCCCAAAAATAAATATGATTAAATTGTTGTTGTAGCATACATTTTATATGTTATTTTAACTGATTACAGTCAGGTGATAATGATTGCTTTGAAATAAAAAGAAATGTTAAAAATTAGTTATTTGGTATTTTGTTGATTTTTTTAGCCTCACGCCGAAACACAAGTCTGTATCTCACATCCGCAAACTAAATTTTCTCGGCACTTGCGTCAAGTATAGTCCCTTTTAGGAAGCTACCTAAAGTAAGAAATCAGTGGGAACATTTAAAATGAACATAATTAGCATTTCTGTAAGACCTGGGCTTTTAAAGACCCCACGCGACGGGTCGAGGGTTAATATTGAAAGGCAAGATCGAGGGTCGCCGAGGGCCTGGTAGGAGACAAATGTCTTGTCTGCGTAATATACGAGAGTGGACCGGCATTAAAAGTGTGGAGGAGTTATTTCGGGCAGCGCAAGACAGAGAGACATTCTCAAGAGTGATCGCCAACGTCGGCGTCGGGGGGACCTGATACGGCACACAAAGAAGAAGAAAAATATATCCAACAATCTACAAGAATGTAGATCTGTTTAAAATTCATTATGTTATCAAAATATTAAAGCGTGTTATTAAAGCATGATGAATAATATCATGTTTGGCGTATTACACGACTTGCCTACAAGCATAATATAATTAACTTAATTACATTTAACATGATACTCTGAAAATATATAGCCTGTAATAAAACAGTGGTAGAGAATCCATCACCTAATGAACTGTTGTTTATTAGAGTGTCCCCATAGGGGAGGTAGGAAATAGATTAATATATTCCCTAGTTGATTTTTTAAAGCGTCATTGAAACTTCTAGAATATGCAGACCGTGCCAAAACTTTAATATCTCTCTTCATCCTGATACACGTCTATTCATTTTGTGGGCAGCTGAAATTAGTAATATATTTTTTATTGCAATGACATAATGTATTGCATATTATCTAATAAATCTCATTAAATGTCGGTTGGAAATTTCTACCAAATGAAGTCAGCTTATCAGAATGGTACTATCTTTGCTTCGTTAGTTCCATGAATAAATTAGAAATATGATTGAAAACCTTTTTAGTAGTTACAACCCACTAACACCTTGCTATTGATATAAAAATCCCATATTACTTAACTTCATAGAAAATTGTTTATTTTGTCAGCGAAAATTCCACAGACGTAGTAGTCGTCCTCACTTATCGCCGATAGCTTTTCCCTGCAGCTGACAGATATTATTGAGACCATAATTCACCAACAGAATGGGATATTACGTCACATTCTTCGCAATATTTTTTCTTAAGAATGGACAAAAATTATCACAAAAGATATTAAGCTGTCTTCAATAGACGGTGAATCTTATGAAAGTGACTAGTCCATACAGAGTTAATGGTGGCGAGTGTTGGGTTATGAGAGACTCTTCTTATATTAATCTGTTATCTCCACAGATAGAAACCATTTTTACAATAATAAAGAAATTCTAAAATATAAACTGGTGTCATCTGAAATATCTTACTGGATATTTTTTACGGCTTTCACTTTGGTTTCTCTTTGCTTTTTGTAGAAAATACTTTTAGAAGAATGGACTATTTAAAGATATTTGTTTCAAGATTAGGCTTTCAGAAACCATTTGGGGTAGAAATCGGTGCGTCTTAACCGCCTTTAGGCTACGTGTACACACGCGAGCCGAACCTGCTTTCCGAACCATAAACGAAGAGCGGAGACGGCTTTGCGGTTGCTTCTTTCCTTTCCCACAATTTCAGTCTCGGCTCGTGCTTATATTTGCAAATGTAAACGCAGCTTTATAGGGGGGGCTTCCTTTTCATGAAAGTTTAGAATAAGCGCTAGAAGAATATTGAAAAGAGGCCTTATCATGTTGAGCTTTTTTTGTAACGAGTTTAGTTAATTAGTTTAGAGAGAATTAATGAGATCTTTTTGATTTTCCCATTTCATTTGAATCGTATCAAGTCTCTCACAAAGGATTTTTTTATCTCTCTCATTATAAGTTTTTCTTTTGACTAAACCTCCTGTTAACAATTACACACAAAATTGTAAAAAACCTTTCTTGTTTATGTAACTCCTATTGAATATGGCTCGATGACGAAATCTGAATAGCCAATAACTTTCGGTTGACCTTCCCATGCGTTCCCCTCCCATCGCTGGAATTAATATTCGAATCTGATCTACTAATGCCGACGTGTTCTCTAAAATCTCTATATCTCGAAAACACTTATACTGATTCGATTCAGCCACGTGTTAATTTTTCTAGTTTTGACATTTCTTTCTAAATTTAGATTTTTTTTGCATATTTTTTATCCATCAATATTTAGCATGTGCATTAAAAAAAACTTGATTTTAATTTATATTAAAAAAATGTATTTTTAATAAAATAAACATTTTTTGGTCCCCAAAACATAAAAGCGTATACGACATAACGATAAAAAATTGTTCACACAGACCCCACGTAAATTACGATATCTAATACATACATTAAAAAAATATCAAATGAAACTCACCACGAGTCGTCGTCCGTGATAAATACGAATTTGCCATAATTTTTTTGTCGCACTTATAAATTTGTATGTGCATTATCCCAAAAACTGTTTATTATATTAACACAATATCAATTGATAATGAAATATTATTTAGGATGGAAATATTTGAACAAATATAAACATTTGACTTTAACCGGTGAATATTTGGGTTTATAGCCATCAAAATAAACTTTAAACTGCTCACCTTAACCATCCGGGTTTGAAGATACGATAATTTACGTCACCGAAATCATTATTGTGGTGATGTATTGGTCTATTCTTCATTTTGCCAATTTCCCCGTTAAAGATCTCCATTCGAGAAATGGTTCATTCGGAGATATTCGTTACAACCCTCAATTGCAAGTTAAATTGCCGTAAAATAAACAGATTAAACTTCAGAAAGCATTCGTGGATAGAAATGGAGAAAACGTTCTTATTTCCAGGCCTTACTTGGGTTAAAGATTGGGAAGCTAATATAAGGAAATTACACTGGGATCTGTTTATTTTGGGCTCTATATCTCAAGCTTACTGTAGTTTATAGGTTTGTCAAGTAGTTTGATAACCTACTGAGGCACGTCATAAGATATATTATATATTACTCAGAAGCTCTTCGACTATGAATGGGTCTTCGGTTCTATTGTATATTTCATTAAGGACACATGATGGATCACGTGGCAACCTTGTTATCGCGACCACGTCACAGTGAATAAAATAAATAGAGTAGAAATGGTAAAGAAGATAACAACCTACAAAATACTTTCAAATTGGTTTAAACATTTCCAAAATAAATTATGAAAACTCATTTTTCTATAACTCTAGTAACAATACTATCTTCCACTTCTTATTCAACGACAGCGCGGTTTCTAATTGCGTTACTTCGTACTTCTACAGATTGTACGTTTTCTTTGTGGACACCGCTAACAAGCGAAGTGATTGGAAATACTTAGTAAAAGTATAAACTTGCAGCAGGTTGACAGTAGTTATTTCCTTTTTCCTTTATTGAAACTTTTTCTTAACAGATTTTATGACACGATATTTAAACTCAACCCAAAAAGAACATGCAGACATTTTATTCGTCTTTGTTGCATTATCGGTGTATTATTTCAAATATTTGGTTCATTAAGCGTCTGAATGTACAAATAATGTCCAGTAATTGCTTTGAATAATCCAGTTGCCTGTGAACCGTTGCGATGGTTGACTTTATAATTACTTTAATTGAGCACTGTTGATTATTAGAACAGGCAAAATTCTCCAATGTCTCTGTTGGAAGAGAAGTATTTCGCGGTGTTGACGTTATTAAGTTTTCCAAATGGATAATTAACTTGGTGTTAGTATTTTTTCATCTTATTATTTAACGCCCTCCAAAGCAGAGCGTTTACATCCGTAAATCGATAATATATTATCTCAATTATTGGTATGCTATGCACTATGCAGGCAGTTACTACTTTAAAGTCACAAGAAACATCTTTTTATATTCTCCACACAAACTTTCAGTAAAAACGCTACCATAGTTTTTATGTTTATCATAAACACGAATGAATGGACACATTAAGGACGCGTCACAATTCGCCTCTGGAATTCGTGTTTTTAGAGCACAATATTCATCTTACTTCTCACCGCGGCTATTCCGGAATGTTGTCTGTAGATGTAGACGTTATAGTACGTATATATTGAGCAGTGTTTTCAGCGAATTTCTGACTGCTTGTTTATCTCATACGAGTGTTGTTCAGTAGGAAATAAAAAAATCAATGCAAATATAAGGATGTGGTGAAAATGCAAATAGTGTAGATTTTTCTGGGGAATGAAGGTAGGGAGGTTTTAGGGAAGGGTACAAAGGGAAAACCAGGAAACCATTGACAGATATACATTCAGGGACTGACAGAAACTTTCACACAGAACGTAAATATTATTGGCGGATGCAACTGCTCACCTGCTGCGAGGTGGGCCGGATCGGAAGAGGTCGGATGAGGGAGAAACTTCAACCGCTCTATTCGGACTCTCTCGACCCCAATGCTTTGCGTCGCAGTGGGGGGGGGGGGGCTGGATTCGTACGACACTCCTGAACAAACTGGCCTCCAGATTCCTACCTATCCCGTCATACCTGTTTTATTCCCGTTAATATATTAGTAAATACTTACCTATTACTTACTCTTACTCTCCTTCTTTTAAAAGACCCTCCGCACAGCATCCCAAACGATGACACAGGCCCAGAGAGAAAAAAAATCCTCATTTACATTATCCTTTTTTTATTCCAAACTGAGGAAAATAATGTATGTCATCTGAGATGCTGTGTGGAGGGTCTTTTTGAGGAGAGGAAGGAATGAGTATTAGTCTTGAAGAGACCCATGTTGTAGGAAGGAGGAAACACAGAGGCCAGCAAACACAGCCGGGCTGTTGAAACGTGCCACACGTGTTACCTGTTGGACTCAAGAAGGAGTCAAAGAAGCTACCCGTACACATGTGACAAATGTCAACCGTATACATAATATGTTGGGTTCCTCCTCCTGTGTGGAGTTAATATAAAAAAATCAAGAGTTTTTTGATTCGATTTCATAATTTGTCTTGATGTTTTAAATGCCAATGAAATGTCAGCCACAGGTTATGGTGGTTCGATAAGTTTTTTGGTGTTTATTTAGTTGTGATACTTAATATTTTAATAATAAATAAAGAAGTCATAAACCGAATTTTTTCAATTGTAATTTTGATTTCAGTAATCGTAAACCTATTGCATATATAGTAATTGTGATTATGTTGCTATTTGCAATGAATATCTCAACAAACCCATTTCTCCGTTACGACATTTGATATTAAAAAAAGTCGACGTAATTGATTTAATCTGATGAATGGACTCGAAGCTGAAGGTTTTCATTCAAACTTTAAAACAATGCAGGTGCAAACCTTTATGTGGTGCGCGCTGCGCCGCTTCGTTAGCGCATTCCACCAGAGAACAGCCTTTTTGTCAAACCCATAGACATCAGAATTCAATCATATGTCCGTGGTCAAACCTTTTTATACTGGCTAACATTTATCAGGACTGCATACTGAGGTGTAGGAAATCTTTTCATTTTGACGGTTATATAATTATTTTATCAAGGGACTACTTTTGTATTGATTTTTTTTAGAATCTGCATTGAACGGTAGGTAGGACTTCTAATCTCCTTGTTTTCTTTTCATTTGAAGAGTTTTATTGCGCATGTACATTTGTTACTTAGTTTTTATTTATCTGCTTCCTGTTTCTACATATCCGTGTCATTCACTAACAATCTTAAAACTAACTTGAAATTTATTCAAGTACAGAAATTATTCGATCTTATAAGTTAACAGTAGTGAGAGGGGTGATTTTGGGAGAGTAGTAGAATTGTGGGAGGAGTTAACATACCAGGGAAACATTGTCAATAATGGTAATTCACAGGATGTTATTATTTTTTTAACTGAATTAATTTTTCATTTATTTTATTTTACCTATTTCTGAAGTTTCTAAAGCGCACAAATTAAAGAAAATATTAATACTAGCTGACCACCAGTTGCAGTGGCTAACGTGGCTAACGAAGCACACCGCTATCTACTGGATGGTTTCCCAACCTTTATAACCACCGCCATCTGTTAATTTGCATACGAATCGAATCCACACCGCCCGCTTGCCAGCCCGCTCGTCTACCACATAGAGACATTTTCCTTTATATATTATATATATATTTCAACCAATTTACAGAAAACCTTGACAAATTACATACCTAAACCATCCTTATAAATCGCTAGATCTCTTGGCGAAAACCGCATGAAAATCCATTCAGTAGTTTTTGACTTTATCACGAACAGACAGACAGACAGACACACGCGGCGGAGGACTTTAATTTATAATATGTAGAGATTTGAATGATTAAACTTGTTCTTTTCTTTGATGAAGCAATGGCCAGTCTCTATTAAATGATTAGCAAAATCGGAATAATTATTATTTCGTAAACAAAGTTCATGTTGTCTGATTCTAGTTGTAATAATTGTAGTAGTTACATATACCTACATAATGTGCGTCACAATTATTACATTCTTAAACGTATTTCCCATTTTTTTAGAATTTATTATAAACATCCTCATTATTAATATTTTATTTTTATAGAAAGCTGGAGATATTTGATACTTATATCTTATATTCTCCCCTCTCCCTGTTTTACTAATATCCACAACAATTCCCAAAATTTCGGATGAAGCCATTCCGATGATAAATGTACGAGAAAAGTCCTGAATTCTGCGTGTTAATATTCCAAGGTTTAAAACCATTTTTATGCGAGACTTCCTTTTCCAATACGGTGGCTTTAGACTCATAAACCACTAACCCTAAAAAGTTTCCACGTGCGAAGGAATATATTTAATTGCATCGTTAAGAGGAAATACTAGCTGCGCTTTTCTATACAAACGTATTCCCCGTTTATCTCTCTGGATTTTGACCCTAGAGCAAAATTTTTTTTTACATAATATAGATATTGACCACTAGCGTGTCGGTACTTTTTGTTTTTTTTGATAATTTACTTCTCATAGAAGTTACGACCTTCCAAAAATGAATAAAATTGCCTAATTTAAACGCCGTCAAAAAACGTTCAGTATACAAACTAAACAATGTATTTTGAAAAAAAGCAAAACGTACCGACATAGAATATTTTCTTTTAATACAGTTAGTGAAAAAAAATTTTTAAATCCGTCCAGTTTTGGAGAAGAAAAATGGGGAATACAAAACATCGATTTCGAAGATTTTATTTAGGTATTTTCGGCCCGACGTGCAGGTGTCCCTTTCGCTCATTTCTCCTGAGGGGGGCCGGGGAACGTGGGTTTTGACAAATACATACATATAATGCGAAGTAGTGATGTAAAGAATTTTATCGGTAGACTAGTGTTGTCCTTGCCCGAGTAATCGATATTTTTTATTCGTTTTTTTTCTGTTTAGTGACTCATCGCGGTATACCAATACTGACCGAGCTTTCATACTAAAATTGTGCAAAATTAAATTTTTTTATGTCAAGTACTATAATAAATTTTCAATTTGGGAGGCGTTTTAGGTACCATCGCCCCGGGAACCATTTATTGGATAACCAACACCCCCGCCACTTGGTCACCGCAAGTGGTCCTCTATGTTTGGTGACAGAGCCTGGGTTCCCGGGTTCACGGATGAGGTCTGCATGGGTTTTGGTGGCGGATAATTTTGTCCACTTACTGCGTGGCGGGCCGGATTGGGAGAAACTGGAAGAGGAAGATCTTTTGATCTCTACAGCTGGACTCTCCACCATCATTTCATACTTTTACCTACCTTTTCCCTACCCAAAACTTCCTTTCCTTCCTTATCCTAAAAATACCCTCCACACAGCTTCTCCAATGATGTCCAACAACTTCTCCAACAAAGTCCCTGAGCGATTATTTTTCCTCGGTGCCTCCAATGTGAGGTTTATGTTTTTAAAAAAAATCTGTTTCAAATTTTTAGTTGAGAGTCGCTTACATTGCCTTCAGTGATTAATTGAAATTTTTTGTTTGTAAACACTTTATTGTACAAAATTTTTTACCACTATACAATGAATTTTAAACAATTTATGATTTAGATCTTTCTCTCGCCGGTAAATTTCTTGATATGCGACCGTCAATTGTTTCTGGTAAAAGGCATTGGTGGGAGAAGTTTTTCTAACAGTGGTTCAATTTTTTGCCAGATTGAATCGTCCCTTTCAATTTTTTCATACGGCAAACCTTTAGGACTCCACACGACAAAATAACAGTATTTACGACGAGTAATGTGTAACTGGCCTTGTACTTGGTAGAAGTAATTGTGATTCCGTTTTAATGTTGAAGCATTGTCTTCAATTTTACAGTTATCAATTTTTTTTGTTCAAATCCTTCTTCTGGTGACATATTTACTATACTATATGGGCATTTCACTTCAATTATAGAATCCTTGCCAAAAAGGCCATCCGGACTTGCCGCTAAAAAGTTTTTGTTTTCATCGATAAATAGTCCACAGGCGAATACCTCTAATTTTGTTTCTTTTGTAAATTGCTCAATTGCTTGGTTTTCATTTTCTTTCCCATAATTTGTGGCCATATTTCCTTTAAATGGCGAGTACAGTAGCGAGTTTAATACTCTCGCAACTGAAGTTTTTGGCCGTAGCTTACATATTTTTGTCCAAAGTTAGAAGCTGTAAGCCGCTTACGCCTTTCAATTGTCCACAAATTATTATTGCTTTGGCCCACCGTATTCCTTTCGAGTTCATCCTTATTCGATGGAGATAATTCTTTGAAAAATTCCTCTTTATCGTTTCAAATAATTCAGCTGGCATATCTGGATCTAATTCCAATTGACCATAATTTTCATCAGGCCCTGTAACTTTTTTTCTCTTTTCTGTCGTGTTTTCGTAATACCTTAGTTTTATTTTTCGACACCTCTGTATTGTCTCCTTCGAACGTCGTTTTCTTTCAATAAAATGCTTCGTGTAGTTGCCAGGACTGTGGCCTTGGATTTTTTTTGTATTCGTGAATGGGTTGTCATTTCACTATTCCACGAAGTTACTGCTCAAGAAGCTCAACTGCTGAAGTTATCCCATTTTTGTAAAATTTGCTCTTTTTCCGCCTATAAATTTGGCTATAACGTTGTTGAATTGCTCCACAGTGTTATTTGTCACGTTAATAATAAGACTTTCTGCATTTGCTATTAGAGACGACAATAATTGTTGAATATCAGTCCTGTTCCACAATCTTGAAGATCGCTTACTAAATTTGGATCATTAGTATACTTCTCCGACTTGCAATAGTATGACGAACATTTTGTATGATCACCAAAAACATGGTTTGCGGCATTTTTTTGTCCATTTTCAGATTCTTTACTTTATCACTTTGTGCCGTGTTTTCTTGCTCTTTTCTGTAATTTACTGCTCAAACTATAGCTTTTCTCATACGTAAAACGTTTGCTTCAACCTTTTTCCTTATGTGAACTGGTACAAAGCCTTTAGCGTTGTTGGTTTTTTTTCTAAGTGCTTTTATTTTATTGCAAAAATTGCGAAGTAAGTGATTTTTGCACTTTTTTTTGTACTATGAAGTTGGGCCTGAAGCCTTGGGTTGAAGTTTCGCTAATATTGTCTTCATGTAATTAAATATTACAATTTAAGGTTTTATAAAGTTGAAAATAAAAATAAAAAGTTTTGAAGTTTAAAAAAATTATATATTTGTTTCCTTTATTTCAAACTGACTGTAATAAATATTTAAAAAAAATGTGTAGGTAAATCTATCTATAGGTAAAAGACCAACATTTTTTATTGAATTTTGAACGAACTAACACATCCTTTTTTGTATTTACTGCTTAAAGAAACTCAAACATACAGGAGTACAAATCAAACCTCAGCAAGCGATATATCTAACATTTTAAACATTATTATTTACAAACATGTCAACTCACACGTATGATACACACAACACAATAAATCCATTTAGATTTAATTGTCTAATAAAATATGTAAGTGCTTTTATCTTTTTCGTTATCGTAATTTTAATTAGAAAAAAACTTAAGGTGGGCTATTTTTAAACCTTTTTTATCTCTACATATTATAAAGTAAAGTCCCCCGCGCCGTCTTTCTGTCTGTCTGTCTGTCTGTTCGCGATAAACTCGAAAACTACTGAACGGATTTTCATGCGGTTTTCACCAATAGATAGAGTGTTTCGTGAGGAAGGTTTACGTATGTAATTTGTCAAGGATTTGTGTAAATTGGTTGAAACATAACGATAATTGTTAGAAGTGTCGGAAAAATTCCAGCCGCCTGGTAGCTTTCATCGAAAACGCTGCCTAATCCTTTTGGGATATAACAAAACAACGCTTGGTGGGATATTCCTCTTTTATAGATCTACAAAAAAGTCCGCGATGGCATATATCTATCTTTTACTATACGCATTCTATCTTCTTATCTTATTATTCTTATCAATTGCATTTTAGATATAATGTGTATAGTAAGCTATCCGTAAAAGATAGATATATGCCTTCGCGGACTTTTTTGTAGATCTATAAAAGAGGAATATCCCACCATTAATTGTTTTGTTATATCCCAAAAGGATTGTGCAGCGTTTTCGATGAAAGCTACCAGGCGGCTGGACTTATTTCCGACACTTCTAACAATTATCGTTATGTTTCAACCAATTTACACAAATCATTGACAAATTGCATACTTAAACCTTCCTCACGAAATACTCTGTATATTGGTGAAAACCGCAGGAAAATCCGTTCAGTAGTTTTCGAGTTTATCGCGAATAGACAGACAGACGGCGCGGGGGACTTTATAATATGTAGAGATAGAGATAATCGGTCAAAAATACATTTTTGTTGCATATGCATTTTTGAGTTTTTTTTTTAATAAGATAGGTAAGTGCCAAATTATATGAGTAGAAATTTAAGTTTTGTGGTATCATCATCATTACATAGTATAAAATGAAGTCGCTCAAAATGTATGTGCGCATAAATCTTTTAAACTACGCAACAGATTTTCATGCGGTTTTCACCAATAGATAGAGTGATTTAAGAGGAAGGTTTATGTGTATAATAAATGCTTATTATAGTAGAGAAAAGCCAAGAAATTCAAATATTCAATTTAGGCAAAGGGCAGCGCGCAGCGGGCAGCTGGCGAGCGGATGGTGTGGATTTTATAAAGGTTGGGTAAATGGCGTTGTGTTTCGTTAGCCACAGCAACGTGTGGCCGGGTCTGCTAGTTATTAATAAAATAAAAACAAAATTATATGTTTATTTCGAATTATAAAATTTGAAAGCGTATTTCATCATCTTTCAAAAACAGTTTTTAGTTTTCGGATGCGTTCACAAATATTAAAGTTATTTGGAATTTATTGGAAAGCGGAAATATTTTGACTTTTCGAAAAACAGGCCCGAGGCCTGAGAGGTTAATACTAATTTTCAATAATAACTAATGTATCATAGAGAATAATCATATGTATGTATATAATAATTCGATGTAGTTGGTTTGACTGCATATTTATAAACGCAAATACAGTGAAAACTTTAAAACTACTAACCTACATAGAGTTCTAGTAAAATAATTCGTAATTTGTCGGTAATAAGCGTGAACAGAAGACATTGTTACAATACCTATCGACGATATTTATAAATAACCGACAATAGCAGACCTCGTGCGTTTAAAAATAATGGGCCCTTTTTCTGTCACACCGCAAGGCCGATTCAAAAACTTCATTAGCGACGAAATAAGTCGAAACATGCTTTATCTAAACAGAATATTGGATATGGCGGTATGAGGCGAAAGACGGTAGGCATGAGACGCAGAGGGGGCGAGAGGGTGTACAAGCCAAACACTCACGTGGTCTCACCAACACATCGATAGCTAGTTCTTTTTTGAGCGCGGTGCGATAGCGAGAATTTTTTAAAATACCTACCGTCGAGATTTCTCACCGGTGCTATTACCTCTTAAACGTTAAAGGGTATATTTTAGGCTTACCTTCATTATATTCTTCCAGGCAGTTGGAATTCCTTACATTATCTGTCATGTTATTTTAATATGTATAGAATAATACGGAGATAGTTTAAAATAATGTTAAAAATTTATTGTATCATTATATCGCTGTGTCTTCAAATGTTAAGAAACGAAATACCGTCCTGAGTTTTCTACTTTCCAAAGCGCTCTTCCTAGTTCCACTGTTTTGTCGTAAAAAGCATCTACCCGGAGAAAAACGTGATTGATAAAACACTATAAAACGCATAGGCTGGACGACAGTTTCAAACTTTCATTGTTCAAATTCGGAAAGTTTTGCAATAAAAACGGATGAAGTTTGGGATCCGTTCCTCCATCCCAAGAGTCAAAAATTCAGCGCTTAGTTATGGCTCCACAGAGTGTTGAGAGAAACGACGATTAGTTCTTCTAACATCTGGTGATGGGATGTCTTTCCACTTTCCACGGCCTAAAGTTGTAGAAGTTTGATAAATAACTTAATTAAACCGCTTTGTTGTTTGGGTCAGCGTTTTTTTTTTCAGGATAGAAAAATTACAAAAGCAAATCTTATAAGAAAATTAAATATGATGTCATAAGTAAGAAGTTTCCAGCGAATGGCATTCTATCATCATGTTCCCACAACCCGGCCTTATTGATAACTCTTGCTTTGGTTCTCAAAACCGTTCTTTTTAACAATAGCTCCACACAGGAGACTCTGAGGAAAAAAAATACAATGTTTACAGGGTCATTTTAGGATATGGAAAGAGAGGAAGTTCTCTGATGGAAAAAGGTATTTAGGATTGGTAGGAATCTGGGCGTCGATGTATCCGGGAGGGACGAACGTATGAATCCATCCCACTCACTACAGTGCAAGGCGATGGGTTGAGAGAGTCCGGCTAGAAAGGTCTGGGTTAGGTTTCCCTCAAACCATCTCTCTCGATCCGGCCCGCCACTAAGATCTAGACAAACCTCACTCCATGAACCCGGGCACCCCTGCAAAGACACCAAACGTAGCGAATCACTCGTGGGGACCTGTGGCACAGGTATTGGTTATCTAATAAATGGTTCCCGGGGTAGGTTTCCCGTACCCGCTTCCCAAATCGACAGCCCATACGCACCATAAGCAGACGTATATCATTAGAGCCTCCCTCCTTACTAGGGCTATTTGGGGATTTGCAGTAATAGCTTTTATTGGGATCGCGGACTGTATTTTGTTTAAGATACCTGTAGATTGTTGGTGGCGTTAAATCTTTGAAAAAAAATTATAAAAAATAACATCGGACGGACATAATATTTTTGGAAAGGATGCGTAATGTCTTAACTAACTAACCATCACGCCTTTTCTCCGCCGGGGGTAGGTAGAAAGGACGAACCTCCGAACAACTCGGTCTTCGCACACACTCTTTGCCTCATTCACATTTATACACCTTCTCATACATAATCTTTTGTAATTCTGACTCTTAAGGTGGCCCGGCTCATGTATCTGATTCATTAGATTGTTCCATGTCTTCCGTGGGTGTTCCCGACTCCTTTTAACATTCACATTCTGTCATCTGTATTCTCTTACACGCCTTTTTTCGTTCACTCGCTCTACTCGCCCAAACCATCTTAGGTCGCTTAATCGTACTTTGCTTGTACGTTCGCTTACATCAGATCTTCACATTTCTTACACGATCATACAAGGTTTTACAATACATTCGCCAAAGCGATCTTTTTTCTACATCATTCAGTCTACTTTCATCCTTCCTCTGCCAGTTTATGCCTCACTACGATACATCAAGGTATGTACCGGCACTCCATTATGGACTGCTAGCTTCGCTTCTTTGGACAGTTTTCTGTTAGCACTTACTAAGAATTATTGACGTCATGTTCGCAGGTTGTTTCAAAGAATTAATCAGGGCTTTATTGGATAACGAATAAATCGCATTTCTCTGTATTGACAGACATGTGATCCCTTTCAAGGTGGAGTGATTTATACCCTGTTAACACGCGCCATACATACCTGAGAGGGAAGATATTACATCAACTTTATAATACTAATGAAGACTGGAGATAATCTATAAAGAAAGTAATGGTACGTGATTTATGCATTTATATCATCTTGTCTGATATTCGAGAATTTCTTGTTAAATCCTTTCATTGAAGGTTTCCACTTGGTGTTTAAAACATTTATATTCCTCAGTGAAAATGTTTGAAAACAAAAGATGTTTGACTGATTTAAAAACCGACAGTTTCACTGAATTTAAATGAATGACCCATCGATATGATTAGTTGTTTTTTAATCTGTTTTTATTTTACATTTTCCACGCAGGAGGCCGTCTTTGGGGATGCTGTGTGGAGGGTCTTTTTAGGAGAGAATGAGAGGATTTTCTGAGAAGAAAAAAGAGTGGGTGGAATCGGTTCGTCAGTGTGTCCAGGAGTGACAGACGTATGAATCTATCCCTCCAACTGCGGTGCGAGGCTGGTTGGAGTGGTCAAAATGCCTCCCTCAAACTGTCTCTCTCGATCTGGCCTACCGCGCAGCAGATGAGCAGACGCATCCGCCGCTAAAATCCGGACAAACTTCAATCAATGAATCCGGGCTATCCCGCTAAGTCATCAAACGTAGCTAACCAATTGGGGAGACCTTTGACAGAGGTATTGGTTATCCTAATCTAATCATAGTATTACTCTCATCCATAGTTAATGTATTTCCCGAGCGACATGTTTGTCTTTTTGTTTAAAAAATGGTGGATTTGTTCTATTTTGGTCAAATATTTTCGGTGTTCATCAGTTCATCATCAGGAAATACAAAACCAAAGTTTTTTAAAGACAAAATAACACGAACTGACCGCACACATTATTTACCTGGTCTTACTACCGAATTATTGACCACAACTTCTTAAATAAATAACGACTGGTACGTTATTCTTTTATTAGGCAGATTAACACAAATTTATCGACGGAAGGGTAAAATATTAGTCAATGTCTTATATACGACGTATTCTATGTATTTCCACATGACCCCTGACCTTCTTGTAATTCATGGGTTTTATTAGAAAACTAAGTCGTTTAATCTGATAAAACTAACAAAAGACACTTCAGCTGTAGACATTCGTGTTGGCGTTCTTCCACTATTACCAACGAATACAGAATTTAGGAAGACTTTTTCGTTTAGAAAAGTTTTCAACGCGGCTTCTGGAATTTAAAAAAGCATCCATATTATTTGTAAAAATTATTTTTATAAATTTTGGTATTGAAGCTTTTTTTACATTTACATCCATTTCCCTGAGAAAAATAATTTCCCTCAGGCTCTATGTCATCTTTGGGCATGCTGTGTGGAGGATCTTTTCGTGGAAAGAGAGGGGTGAGATTGGGTCGTAAAGATTCCCAAGTTGAAAGAGGGAGGAAACACAGAGGCCGGCAAATCGTTCCACAGTAGAACGTTGAACTCAAGACGAGTCGTAGAAATGACTCCATGTGACAAATGTCAATTGTGTACAAATGTTAAACGCGCGTTTGGTGTGCTTTCCGAGTTTGCACCGGTGCCGAAGGAATCAATGACGCTATTGAAATACCGGTAGAACATGGTCAGCATTCCCAGAATTCCCACCCAACGACGCCTGTACTTTAACGAACGGGCGGAATCGAGGGTTTATTCAGGTATTTTGGAGCTCCAGACCAGAGGTTACTGCAAAATTGAACTATGGTGTACACGTACACTGCTATTGAAAGTTTGGCATATCCTAGCAAAGTGAATGAGTGTTACGTTTTACAGCTGCAATACTTACTGTAAGGTCCATCATACTTTAAAATCAACAATATCTTAGAAACTTCGTTCTTTCAGTTTTATAATCTCGAGTAAATACAATAGAGAAAATAAATCCACATTTCCTGCTTTGTTAGGTGACTTTTATAGCTATGATTCATGTTGTGATTGGTTCTATAAAACACACATAGTATCTCTGTTGCACTGCGGGATAACGTATTAAACAAGTACAACATAGTAAGTAAGAAAAATAAAAATATAAATTTAAATCAGGGTTTCTGTCCGGTTAAATGTTTCCTGCAGTACACGCAGCAGTCATGTGTAATTCTCTTTTGATTAGTGCACATAAAGGAAAGCAGTGTAATAAGTTATGGGTTCCGTAATTCCAATAACGGCCAAGTCTTTGAGGTTTTCATTCCTGATCGCCGCGTCGCGTCAATAATATCACAACGAGGAAAGCGATTGTAGGAATATTGCTTTTTGGAAAACATTCCCCCTTCATTGGCTTTACGTGATAAGTTTACCACTACTATCAATTGCTACCCACTGTAGAATGAATGTGCCGACAGAAGTTCTAGTTCAGAGAAATAAATTATCTTGATCCCTAGTACATATAAACTGAGTTGTGTTACACAGCCTAATTACTAACTAGGGGGAATCTGAGGTTTGTCTAAATGAGTTCCCTGGGAACAACACTTCTTCTCTTTATCACTGAGTTCCCTACAAATTACTCAGATTCGTAAGTTCTTACACGTTAATTACAAAAAATTTAAAACACGTTCAAAGTCGTTTCAGCATGATGATAATGTCCAAAACCTGCTGCCATGCTGACCGACACCTTACTAACAGTATGTAAAAATGATTTAACTAGTATCTATGATATGTTTTTCTATAATGTTTGATGTTAGGTGTAACGAACGTCGACAGATTATGAAATATAACATGATGAAGTAATGTATTTGGCAATTAATTGGACCTTACAATCTATTTTATATCGCTGTTACAAAACATGAAAATGTTTGTTGCAAAAGTAAAGTTAAAAAGTTCCATGATCGGGTGATTAATTTCATTGACGGGTATTTTATCTTGCTAATGCTAATTGTACGTGTCACGCGACATTTCGCCTGTCATTATCATCTGTCAAACTGACAGGTGTCGTCGGAACGTGTCGCAGAGGAACTACCGGGAAATTTTGCAAAAATATGTAGGTATTTTTTGAGTGCCTCTAAAAGTATTTACTTTGTTTGAGAATAACATGTTGAAAATATCTCAAAATTTTTCTGATAAAATGATTGACACACTTCTTTAGATCACACCGTGAAGTTAGAAGTTGTATTGGTTTATTCAAGGTAATTGGAACTTCGTGTTAGTAGTATTTATTATTGGTCCATATATTTTTCGGTCTTTGCAATTACATCCATTCCAATAGTGATATAGTAGTCTTGCTGAAGCCTCAACGCCAATATTCGGTTACTCGGAAACCTTCAGATCGATCCTTTGTATGAAATGGGGACACCATAGATGCCATCATTCGTAGGTCCTTATCAATAAGTCCTTTTCCTCTTTTTTATATAAGCTCTACACGGGAGATCCTTAGGAAAATAATTTCCTTCAGGGCCCATGTCATCTTATGGGATGCTGTGTCGAGGGTCTAATTAAGGAAATGAAGTAGAGGAATTTCTAGGAAGGATAAAGGTATGAGAGATGGGTAGGAATTTGGGTCAGCGGTAACGGACGTGTGAATCTATCCCTCCAACTGCGGTGGAAGGTGATGGGGTGAGATAGAATACTGGAGTGGTGAAAGGGTCTTCCTAAACCGATTTCTCCAGAACCGGCCCGCCACGCACCCGCCTAGAACTGATCGCACCTCATCCGATGAATCCTGATAAGTCGCCAAATGTAGCAAGCCACTCAGGGTGACCTACGCCAGAGATTTTGGTTATCTAATAAATGCCTCCAAGGGCGGCGGTACCCATACCCTCCCGAAATTTCTGCTTTATTCGTGCTACAACATGTTAGGTTAACTGGAAGAAATAACTGGATGAATCCTGATAAGTCGCCAAATGTAGCAAGCCACTCAGGGTGACCTACGCCAGAGATTTTGGTTATCTAATAAATGCCTCCAAGGGCGGCGGTACCCATACCCTCCCGAAATTTCTGCTTTATTCGTGCTACAACATGTTAGGTTAACTGGAAGAAATAACTGGATGAATCCTGATAAGTCGCCAAATGTAGCAAGCCACTCAGGGTGACCTACGCCAGAGATTTTGGTTATCTAATAAATGCCTCCAAGGGCGGCGGTACCCATACCCTCCCGAAATTTCTGCTTTATTCGTGCTACAACATGTTAGGTTAACTGGAAGAAATAACTGGATGAATCCTGATAAGTCGCCAAATGTAGCAAGCCACTCAGGGTGACCTACGCCAGAGATTTTGGTTATCTAATAAATGCCTCCAAGGGCGGCGGTACCCATACCCTCCCGAAATTTCTGCTTTATTCGTGCTACAACATGTTAGGTTAACTGGAAGAAATAACTGGATGAATCCTGATAAGTCGCCAAATGTAGCAAGCCACTCAGGGTGACCTACGCCAGAGATTTTGGTTATCTAATAAATGCCTCCAAGGGCGGCGGTACCCATACCCTCCCGAAATTTCTGCTTTATTCGTGCTACAACATGTTAGGTTAACTGGAAGAAATAACTGGATGAATCCTGATAAGTCGCCAAATGTAGCAAGCCACTCAGGGTGACCTACGCCAGAGATTTTGGTTATCTAATAAATGCCTCCAAGGGCGGCGGTACCCATACCCTCCCGAAATTTCTGCTTTATTCGTGCTACAACATGTTAGGTTAACTGGAAGAAATAACTGGATGAATCCTGATAAGTCGCCAAATGTAGCAAGCCACTCAGGGTGACCTACGCCAGAGATTTTGGTTATCTAATAAATGCCTCCAAGGGCGGCGGTACCCATACCCTCCCGAAATTTCTGCTTTATTCGTGCTACAACATGTTAGGTTAACTGGAAGAAATAACTGGATGAATCCTGATAAGTCGCCAAATGTAGCAAGCCACTCAGGGTGACCTACGCCAGAGATTTTGGTTATCTAATAAATGCCTCCAAGGGCGGCGGTACCCATACCCTCCCGAAATTTCTGCTTTATTCGTGCTACAACATGTTAGGTTAACTGGAAGAAATAACTGGATGAATCCTGATAAGTCGCCAAATGTAGCAAGCCACTCAGGGTGACCTACGCCAGAGATTTTGGTTATCTAATAAATGCCTCCAAGGGCGGCGGTACCCATACCCTCCCGAAATTTCTGCTTTATTCGTGCTACAACATGTTAGGTTAACTGGAAGAAATAACTGGATGAATCCTGATAAGTCGCCAAATGTAGCAAGCCACTCAGGGTGACCTACGCCAGAGATTTTGGTTATCTAATAAATGCCTCCAAGGGCGGCGGTACCCATACCCTCCCGAAATTTCTGCTTTATTCGTGCTACAACATGTTAGGTTAACTGGAAGAAATAACTGGATGAATCCTGATAAGTCGCCAAATGTAGCAAGCCACTCAGGGTGACCTACGCCAGAGATTTTGGTTATCTAATAAATGCCTCCAAGGGCGGCGGTACCCATACCCTCCCGAAATTTCTGCTTTATTCGTGCTACAACATGTTAGGTTAACTGGAAGAAATAACTGGATGAATCCTGATAAGTCGCCAAATGTAGCAAGCCACTCAGGGTGACCTACGCCAGAGATTTTGGTTATCTAATAAATGCCTCCAAGGGCGGCGGTACCCATACCCTCCCGAAATTTCTGCTTTATTCGTGCTACAACATGTTAGGTTAACTGGAAGAAATAACTGGATGAATCCTGATAAGTCGCCAAATGTAGCAAGCCACTCAGGGTGACCTACGCCAGAGATTTTGGTTATCTAATAAATGCCTCCAAGGGCGGCGGTACCCATACCCTCCCGAAATTTCTGCTTTATTCGTGCTACAACATGTTAGGTTAACTGGAAGAAATAACTGGATGAATCCTGATAAGTCGCCAAATGTAGCAAGCCACTCAGGGTGACCTACGCCAGAGATTTTGGTTATCTAATAAATGCCTCCAAGGGCGGCGGTACCCATACCCTCCCGAAATTTCTGCTTTATTCGTGCTACAACATGTTAGGTTAACTGGAAGAAATAACTGGATGAATCCTGATAAGTCGCCAAATGTAGCAAGCCACTCAGGGTGACCTACGCCAGAGATTTTGGTTATCTAATAAATGCCTCCAAGGGCGGCGGTACCCATACCCTCCCGAAATTTCTGCTTTATTCGTGCTACAACATGTTAGGTTAACTGGAAGAAATAACTGGATGAATCCTGATAAGTCGCCAAATGTAGCAAGCCACTCAGGGTGACCTACGCCAGAGATTTTGGTTATCTAATAAATGCCTCCAAGGGCGGCGGTACCCATACCCTCCCGAAATTTCTGCTTTATTCGTGCTACAACATGTTAGGTTAACTGGAAGAAATAACTGGATGAATCCTGATAAGTCGCCAAATGTAGCAAGCCACTCAGGGTGACCTACGCCAGAGATTTTGGTTATCTAATAAATGCCTCCAAGGGCGGCGGTACCCATACCCTCCCGAAATTTCTGCTTTATTCGTGCTACAACATGTTAGGTTAACTGGAAGAAATAACTGGATGAATCCTGATAAGTCGCCAAATGTAGCAAGCCACTCAGGGTGACCTACGCCAGAGATTTTGGTTATCTAATAAATGCCTCCAAGGGCGGCGGTACCCATACCCTCCCGAAATTTCTGCTTTATTCGTGCTACAACATGTTAGGTTAACTGGAAGAAATAACTGGATGAATCCTGATAAGTCGCCAAATGTAGCAAGCCACTCAGGGTGACCTACGCCAGAGATTTTGGTTATCTAATAAATGCCTCCAAGGGCGGCGGTACCCATACCCTCCCGAAATTTCTGCTTTATTCGTGCTACAACATGTTAGGTTAACTGGAAGAAATAACTGGATGAATCCTGATAAGTCGCCAAATGTAGCAAGCCACTCAGGGTGACCTACGCCAGAGATTTTGGTTATCTAATAAATGCCTCCAAGGGCGGCGGTACCCATACCCTCCCGAAATTTCTGCTTTATTCGTGCTACAACATGTTAGGTTAACTGGAAGAAATAACTGGATGAATCCTGATAAGTCGCCAAATGTAGCAAGCCACTCAGGGTGACCTACGCCAGAGATTTTGGTTATCTAATAAATGCCTCCAAGGGCGGCGGTACCCATACCCTCCCGAAATTTCTGCTTTATTCGTGCTACAACATGTTAGGTTAACTGGAAGAAATAACTGGATGAATCCTGATAAGTCGCCAAATGTAGCAAGCCACTCAGGGTGACCTACGCCAGAGATTTTGGTTATCTAATAAATGCCTCCAAGGGCGGCGGTACCCATACCCTCCCGAAATTTCTGCTTTATTCGTGCTACAACATGTTAGGTTAACTGGAAGAAATAACTGGATGAATCCTGATAAGTCGCCAAATGTAGCAAGCCACTCAGGGTGACCTACGCCAGAGATTTTGGTTATCTAATAAATGCCTCCAAGGGCGGCGGTACCCATACCCTCCCGAAATTTCTGCTTTATTCGTGCTACAACATGTTAGGTTAACTGGAAGAAATAACTGGATGAATCCTGATAAGTCGCCAAATGTAGCAAGCCACTCAGGGTGACCTACGCCAGAGATTTTGGTTATCTAATAAATGCCTCCAAGGGCGGCGGTACCCATACCCTCCCGAAATTTCTGCTTTATTCGTGCTACAACATGTTAGGTTAACTGGAAGAAATAACTGGATGAATCCTGATAAGTCGCCAAATGTAGCAAGCCACTCAGGGTGACCTACGCCAGAGATTTTGGTTATCTAATAAATGCCTCCAAGGGCGGCGGTACCCATACCCTCCCGAAATTTCTGCTTTATTCGTGCTACAACATGTTAGGTTAACTGGAAGAAATAACTGGATGAATCCTGATAAGTCGCCAAATGTAGCAAGCCACTCAGGGTGACCTACGCCAGAGATTTTGGTTATCTAATAAATGCCTCCAAGGGCGGCGGTACCCATACCCTCCCGAAATTTCTGCTTTATTCGTGCTACAACATGTTAGGTTAACTGGAAGAAATAACTGGATGAATCCTGATAAGTCGCCAAATGTAGCAAGCCACTCAGGGTGACCTACGCCAGAGATTTTGGTTATCTAATAAATGCCTCCAAGGGCGGCGGTACCCATACCCTCCCGAAATTTCTGCTTTATTCGTGCTACAACATGTTAGGTTAACTGGAAGAAATAACTGGATGAATCCTGATAAGTCGCCAAATGTAGCAAGCCACTCAGGGTGACCTACGCCAGAGATTTTGGTTATCTAATAAATGCCTCCAAGGGCGGCGGTACCCATACCCTCCCGAAATTTCTGCTTTATTCGTGCTACAACATGTTAGGTTAACTGGAAGAAATAACTGGATGAATCCTGATAAGTCGCCAAATGTAGCAAGCCACTCAGGGTGACCTACGCCAGAGATTTTGGTTATCTAATAAATGCCTCCAAGGGCGGCGGTACCCATACCCTCCCGAAATTTCTGCTTTATTCGTGCTACAACATGTTAGGTTAACTGGAAGAAATAACTGGATGAATCCTGATAAGTCGCCAAATGTAGCAAGCCACTCAGGGTGACCTACGCCAGAGATTTTGGTTATCTAATAAATGCCTCCAAGGGCGGCGGTACCCATACCCTCCCGAAATTTCTGCTTTATTCGTGCTACAACATGTTAGGTTAACTGGAAGAAATAACTGGATGAATCCTGATAAGTCGCCAAATGTAGCAAGCCACTCAGGGTGACCTACGCCAGAGATTTTGGTTATCTAATAAATGCCTCCAAGGGCGGCGGTACCCATACCCTCCCGAAATTTCTGCTTTATTCGTGCTACAACATGTTAGGTTAACTGGAAGAAATAACTGGATGAATCCTGATAAGTCGCCAAATGTAGCAAGCCACTCAGGGTGACCTACGCCAGAGATTTTGGTTATCTAATAAATGCCTCCAAGGGCGGCGGTACCCATACCCTCCCGAAATTTCTGCTTTATTCGTGCTACAACATGTTAGGTTAACTGGAAGAAATAACTGGATGAATCCTGATAAGTCGCCAAATGTAGCAAGCCACTCAGGGTGACCTACGCCAGAGATTTTGGTTATCTAATAAATGCCTCCAAGGGCGGCGGTACCCATACCCTCCCGAAATTTCTGCTTTATTCGTGCTACAACATGTTAGGTTAACTGGAAGAAATAACTGGATGAATCCTGATAAGTCGCCAAATGTAGCAAGCCACTCAGGGTGACCTACGCCAGAGATTTTGGTTATCTAATAAATGCCTCCAAGGGCGGCGGTACCCATACCCTCCCGAAATTTCTGCTTTATTCGTGCTACAACATGTTAGGTTAACTGGAAGAAATAACTGGATGAATCCTGATAAGTCGCCAAATGTAGCAAGCCACTCAGGGTGACCTACGCCAGAGATTTTGGTTATCTAATAAATGCCTCCAAGGGCGGCGGTACCCATACCCTCCCGAAATTTCTGCTTTATTCGTGCTACAACATGTTAGGTTAACTGGAAGAAATAACTGGATGAATCCTGATAAGTCGCCAAATGTAGCAAGCCACTCAGGGTGACCTACGCCAGAGATTTTGGTTATCTAATAAATGCCTCCAAGGGCGGCGGTACCCATACCCTCCCGAAATTTCTGCTTTATTCGTGCTACAACATGTTAGGTTAACTGGAAGAAATAACTGGATGAATCCTGATAAGTCGCCAAATGTAGCAAGCCACTCAGGGTGACCTACGCCAGAGATTTTGGTTATCTAATAAATGCCTCCAAGGGCGGCGGTACCCATACCCTCCCGAAATTTCTGCTTTATTCGTGCTACAACATGTTAGGTTAACTGGAAGAAATAACTGGATGAATCCTGATAAGTCGCCAAATGTAGCAAGCCACTCAGGGTGACCTACGCCAGAGATTTTGGTTATCTAATAAATGCCTCCAAGGGCGGCGGTACCCATACCCTCCCGAAATTTCTGCTTTATTCGTGCTACAACATGTTAGGTTAACTGGAAGAAATAACTGGATGAATCCTGATAAGTCGCCAAATGTAGCAAGCCACTCAGGGTGACCTACGCCAGAGATTTTGGTTATCTAATAAATGCCTCCAAGGGCGGCGGTACCCATACCCTCCCGAAATTTCTGCTTTATTCGTGCTACAACATGTTAGGTTAACTGGAAGAAATAACTGGATGAATCCTGATAAGTCGCCAAATGTAGCAAGCCACTCAGGGTGACCTACGCCAGAGATTTTGGTTATCTAATAAATGCCTCCAAGGGCGGCGGTACCCATACCCTCCCGAAATTTCTGCTTTATTCGTGCTACAAAAAACAATACATAATTCTATCTTAAAACAAACAATAAATTCTGTTAAGCTCTGGATGAGTTGGATCTCACGCGTAACACTCTAATATTGTATTATACTTAATGAAGCCGCCGTTTTGAAATTGAAGATAATTTAATTTCGCTTTCACATGAGGAGGCTGTGAGACGACACTCTAATAATTTATTAATCAAATTTACTCCGGAGTGTTTCCTCACCTTCCCATTACCTCTTCCCCCTCCTTACACTCCCCTTTAATGTCTTCTCGTCTAGTAACCAAGAGGTGATTAAAAATAAACGAGTTACCGACTAAATAATTTAACACTGGAAAATATTGCGAATCGGTTGGAAAAGTGATAAAAAGTAAACAGAAGACAAATTTGTTCAAGTTTTGTTCAAACTTTAATTTCACTTCCCTTTTACTAAACGAAATATAGAAAATTTGTTGAAATGTATTTCACAATTCGAAACAGCATGTGGAGTTAAAAATATTCGAAAACCTCTGTTTATTCTAAAACCTTCTATAATAGCTTTGTTCCTAGGTCCTTTAGAGAGCTATTCCTTATTTATCAGTACTGGGACCAGTATTCTCTAGAAGTAATATTTAACTAATTTACATAGCGCCGTTTTCGTGAAAAATCAGCTCAAGAGAGATATGACCATTAAAAGACTTCGTTTGATGACATTGACGGTTTATTAACCCGGTTCGGGACCCGTATCGCCACGCAGTAGTTGGGCAAACCTCATCCCTTGAACCCTTGCAAAATCACCAAACGTAGCGAACGACTTGGCGTGACCTATGGCAGGGGTATTGGTTATCTAATAAATGGTTTCCGAGGCGGCGGGCGTATTCATATCCGCCTCCGAAGTTGAATATTTAGTAAAATTGCATTTCTAAACTTTTCCATGTTCTGTAACATAACACCCCTATGATTTAACTGTTCAAATACTTATAACTACACAATATGTAAAGAAACCGTTCTTGAAAATTAATTTCCCAGTTCTCAGAATACACAATATTGTAATCAATGGCTGGGGGTATTATCAATGAGTTAAGTTTTCAGTATTTCCAGATTTTCACAGCCAAAGGTTGGAGTAATTGTATATAATAATTGTTTTTCGGATAACTGTTCAGTAAACAGTGAAATAATATCGTCGTTATTTGGGCAAAACGATGCGGTTACAACATTATAGGGAGTTACATTATAGAAATAAGGGTGAAGTGGTTCATTCTCTGGTTATGTATATAATAAAGAACTTATAATGGTGAATTGTAAGTTGTATTGGTGTTAGGAGAACTGTTAATAGCAGTATGGTCACTACTAACGCATGTATTTTTATGTTGTTCCAGGTAAGCTCCCCCTTATTTCCCATCGAGGATATTCTCTATTATTCTGTGTGATATTCTCTACTCCGGTAAGGGTACGTACTTTTCACAAAACTTTAAATCACCTTTTTATAATCCAGGGGTGTAGCACAGTAAAATCGATAACTTAACAATATCGGATCGATAGACGTAAGTCCCGATGATTTTATAACGATTTTTTTAAAGCAAGGTCGCGATATCGACAGCCAGACCGATATTGATAATGCAATAAATAATGAAGCGATATACGCTGGCAACATTGCAGGTGTTTTCTGTATATTGACATTCTGACAAAAATTTCGTAAAACTAATAATAAATTGACAATGTTGAATTGAAATACTAATCTAAATTTGGATTTGCAGTCCGCATTAACTTTTTAACACTAAAAAAGGAGTTAATTAGTTAATGACTGGTTTAGTGAAAATCTTTCGTTTCTTCAAGCCTGAACCAATGTATCGTCATTGGTCTGAACATATTCAAATCTTTCAATCCTAAGAGCTTCGCTAGTTCAACTCCGTTCATCAATAAGACAGTTATTTTGCGTAATGAACGAAATTATTAAAAAATAATCATGAACATTGACAAGCTTATCCGATACTTTGGAGGCAGCGCTATGGTTGGTTGGAATATTTCTTATTAATTGATGACCATGCTCGCAAATAGCGCCAACTGACTACAGATGGCGGATTTAGTTAATATCGTATTGATATAGGTTTTTATCGATCGTCCGTGCTAGACCTCCAGGACCTCTCGTGAATACTTGCAACCCTTCTGTATGAACTGTTCTTCATATTCTCCTCTGATGATAATACAAAGCTTTTGCTGTGGATAACGAACACAAAAAACACGCAACAAAGCTCTCCACGACACCGTGTTCAGGAAAACTATTTCTGTACCGGGTGGTGCGAACAAAACACTGCTGCAATTAGACTTTGTACCTCTGCTGTCTCCCCCCTTCCTGTCCCCCTTTTTGGTATCTAGCAATCCTTTCACCCGTGTGTCTAATTGCCTCGTCTAGACTGAGATAGATGCTGGTAGTTAGGGTTGCTAGATATTCCAAAAAAAGAGTGGATGGAAACACCGTTCGTTTTCCCTCCCCCTGCAGTGGGGGTATTTTGGTAGACTTGGCTTGAAGTGTGATTGAAAGACGTATGCATAATCCATATTGGTACTTGCGTTCGGACAAATTCGCTTCGTTCATTTTTAATCGAGTTTTTAATCAGAGAGTGAATAAATAATTTGCTAGATTTTATTTTCCAAACAGGATGAAATGCTGAGGTGAACAAAATGACGAAGACAAGCACCTATAAATTCGCATAAATATTAAAATAGAATGAAAGAATTCCAAAAGGAGCGTAAATCTCAAGACTTTTAAATTAATTTCCCTTTCTTCTGCTTCTTCTCTTAGGGCTGCTTTGTTATTAAGGGATGATAAATAGTTGAACATGAAACTCTCACCTCAGGTACTCTGTATTCCCATTCAGTTAAACGCTCGTTGGATAGGGTAGAGGATGCAGAACAACTGTTATGGTAGCTATAAAAAAACCTCAAACACCCCCTATAGAAATAATTTACGAGGATAAATATTGTTCGTCGTGTAATTCATTCATCCTGAAGTAATGTTCACCGCAAATAAATCCCAAAGTCCTTCTCCACCAGTGCCTGTATTTGAAGGAATGTTAAAACATTGTTTTCTTTGAATTTTGAATATTTTCCTTTCTCTTGACTTAATGGCGGTGCAAAGGGAAACTGAAGAAAAGTTTTCAAACCATTCTCACGAATACGAAAAAGTTCATGCTGCTCGGTTTGTAGAAGTTTGTTAGACCTCCGAGTTCTTTACTTACCATTGTCAGCAGATGTCTATTTCAACAGAATTTCGTTTAAGTGCATAAAATTATCCAAAATTCAAAAGAAACATGAAGAAAGAACAAAGAGTGCGTTAAACGCGTAAGTGAGCAGGCGACCGCACCAATCCGACTGTTTCAATGGGAGTGTTGGGGAAATATGTAGTATTTTTAGTAATAAAATAATTTTCAATCATACATTTAAGTTGTTTAACATAATAACCAATATTTTTTTTAAATAATCTTTCTTTGTATACAACACAATCCTGTCTGTGGCCGTCTTTGGGAATAGAGTCCACATATATGTATAAGGATTTCCAAGTAATTACGTTCTGCAAGGAAATACTCGTTATTTCCATTGACAAGTGTGTATATCAAATAAGAATACCTCAACAATTAAAAACAGGGCCATCTACCCACCTATGTACATACTACCACAGAGTTTGAAGGTAGCAAATAATAAAAGGGGAAAAACATAAATGAACCTGATCGATTTTCGATATTTACAGAAGTTGATATCAATCATTGTTTGTGATGTTTATTATTTGATTCATTGTGTAATTTGTGTATTTAGGCGGAAAACAGATGGGCTGGTGGAACGGATGTTATTGGAATAAACAATGTAGATAGATTTATGTTGAGAATATTTGCGCTACGCTTTGGAATCTTGTTTGTATTTATTTTTTGTTTTGGTTTTTATATTTTCTCCATAAAATCCCATTTTATGCAATTATAAGACAGTTTTTAATGTATTTCATAAGCCCAAACTCCGGACAGTACGATCGTAATTCTAAGTTTAAATCCGCGCTGTAAGAATAATCCACGGTTTATAGAGAGAGAAGGTGGTTGAGACAAAGTTATTTAAGAATGATTTTTATTTTTATAAACTATTTTAAAGACAAGATTTTTTAATTCTACACGGGACGGAACTGACGTTGGAAATCCATTAGCAGAGAAAATATTTCTTGGAAATAAAAAAAAGATAATTTATTTAAGGCATTTAAATTGTCATCTACCCTAAAATAAAAACACTTTTTTCTTATTTTGTGTTTTGACGTGTTTGTACGGGATCATCAAGAAAAGCAATCAAAGGTTTTCAGCAATGAGGTATTGAAGTAAATCTAAGCAGAAGCAGAAGAAGATGTAGCAGTTGGATACGCCATGAAATACAAGTAGGGTTTGATATAAACCAGAATTATATGTCTGGGCCATGATTTTATTCGAACTATTATCCACCTACCCCCGGATAAAGGCTTCCAATGGACCCATACAATTAACACAATAGCACAGGTTCGTTAGGCTTCTTTATTCCAAGGAAAAAATCTCATTACTTATTTATACATTTCGGTGCACAATCCTCCAGAATCCATTCAGCAGATATCTATTTCATGTTCTTCTTGTACACAATACAAATAAGTTAAAACTCTGTTCATTACATTCCCTTTGTTCTTCGTGTTCTCTGATTTCTTCCACCACTTTCTTTATCTTTCTTTATACCTTATTCCTTCGACAATATTCATTACATCTTGTAATTGTGTCAATTGAGACCATTATTTTCATAAATACCTTTTCATGGCAAGTACTGGGAGAAATAAAAGATTTTAAATGCTTTCATTGAAACATTCTATACAGATTGTACTTTCTGTGGTCTACAAGCGGGAACTTTAGATCATAATTATTTGTATCTCTCTAAATATCGAGACTAGTCTAAAATTTCCTCTCACCCCATTATTCAATTTGGGATGCCGGAATGGATAGGTACCGCCGTTCCGGCCACCATTTATTCATCCATCACCCCTGCCGTAGGCCACCCCAAGTGGTTCGCGTTCGTGAGTAGAGCAGCGGGGCCCGGGTTCACCCACCTACTGCTTGGTGGGCTGGATTGGCAAAAACTGGTCGAGGAAGACCTTTTGACTTCTCCAGTCGAATTCCCTCGGCCCATCGCCTTGCACCGCAGTGGGAGGGATGGATTCATACTCCTAAATACACATCTTTTTCCTACGCAAAACTTCCTCTTCTTCCTTTCCCTAAAAAGACCTTCCACACATCATCCTCAAAGATATCATTGGCCCTGAGGGATTTTTTTCCTCAGGGCCTCCTGTGTGGAAATAATGTAAAAAAACCCGTTTCTTCCAAGTCTGAACTTGACTCCAATCTTCCATATAATTTATTAAATTTGACCATTTAAAATAAAACCTACAAAATTGCCTTTCCTCCCTCCATAATTTGAAATGATGGCACAGAACACCCGTGTCAGCCAGAAACATTGAAAAAATAATTTATCACAACCTTATTGTTAGATTTATTTCGTAGATACTTAATTAATACATTTCAATTATTCATAAGACGGCGTCTTGATTAATTTTGAACATTTTATATTTTCCAAAGAATCTAGATTAAAAGGGGCGTTTCTCTCTCCTTTAAATCTTCCTTCCCTAAACGCCCTTTCAGGATAAATAATAAATATTGACTTAATGTATTCCTAAGGACGAGCGACCCGGTTGCGTATTTCCAATCCCTAACGCGGTTGGGTCACTCTAACGACCGAGCCGCGTTAGGGATTGGAAGGCGTAAATCGCCTTACAAACACTACCGCATTTCAGTCGCGCTAGTGACCGAGCCGCGTTAGGGATTGTTATGCATAAATCACCTTACAAAAGCTAAACCGATTCAGTCACCTATGCGCTTCGTTGCTCTATCAGTTTCTGGGAGGGCGACGACCGTAATTATAGAGAGGTTAGCAGAGAGGATGGACAGCGTTTTTTTAGTTAGCATTTTTTTTACATTGAAAATTTATTTTAAGTAAAAAAAAACGCGCGTTTTTCACGAGGACTGATAGCGTCCGTTCCGTATCTGTTGAGGCAGGCGTTCTATCCTCTCATTAAAAATTCATTCAAATCAAAATCATCGGGAATCGTTTACTTAAGTTCTGTTATAATAATAATAATAATCTTTATTCAATGAAATAACAATATAACTAAAAAAATTACATGCTCAATGTAGTTTACAAATAGATTACATCAATCAGTACAGAAAAATTAACAAATAGAAAGTAACGTAAGAAAGGTTACACAGGAGTAGTAGAGTTATACAGTATTTTTAGTTGTGCATAGCCTGCTTCACTAGGTGAACCTGTATTGAGGCAGAATTTTTGTTAATTGTTTCTCGCAATTTTATCTATGTTTTTTTTATAAATGTGTAAAGTAGGTTTCCATACACCAAAAACTTTATTTTAGTTAACATTATTGTTTGCATATACCTACATAATTCATAAACTGCAAGGTTATTACTACAATAAGTTCCTTTCGTTACTTTTATAAAATAATCCTTTTATAAAAAATCTTCTAGCTTGCTATGCATTTATTCATTGAGTTACCTTCCCATTTGACTAATTGAGTTTTACACCCACTTTATTTGGTTTAAGTGCGAATTTCCACGTAAAGCTCCGGCCTGATGGGAATTCGAAAGATTTCAGGAAAAAATATGATGTTCTGAAGTTACGATAGCTTACTGGAATTAGGAAACTTTATGTATTTCCGCAAGTATGTCAAATTTTGGGTTTGGCTGCCCAGCTTCCTGAGGTAACCTTTAAATAAACTGTAAAGTCGTTGAATATATAATTATTGAAGTTATTTCCCGAGGGAACAGATACAATGAAAAACTATTTCGTTATCCAAGAGAATGGAATATCTTTTTCAGATTCAACGACAATATCAATAGAGCTCCAACTAATAATAATAAATAATGTAATAATACTGAAATGCTGTGACACTTTTAAATGAAGTTTATTTTAACTTTTGACAATTTATAATCACGTTTAAGTGGAGTGGGGGGTAGGAGATAAGAGAGTGGAAGGTTGGAAAGAAAACCTATCTGATTATTCAAATCTTGTCCCCGACATCGCCATTTCGAGCAACGTTTCGATTATGAATGATATCTTTCACCAGTACCATAAAACATTACCTAAGTACCTTTGTATGTTTTTTTTTAACAATTATCTTCACGCCGGAGGCCCTGAAGAAAATAATTGCCCTCATGGCCTATGACGGCCGGCGTAGTCCAGCGCTAAGTCTCTTGCCTCGTAATCCGAAGGTCGCGGGATCGAAACCCGGCGTGGCAGATAAATTTTATTTGATTCATTTGAGTTATTTCACAATTTATTCATTTAAAATAATCATTATCACTCTTGGTTCTACAACCCCCGGCGAGTCTTGGCCTCCTCAAGAGTCTTCCTCCACTCATGTGGTTTTTGTGCCAGCTCTCTTCAGTTTAGAAGCTAAAAGGTAGATATATTTTTGAGGACGTTGTCGCTCCATCTTAACCTTGGCCTTCTAAGGCTCCTTCGCCCTCTCGGTCTTGAGTTCAGCAGGGACTTTGGTGCTTGATGCTCGGTCATTTTCTCATTTTCTCTATATCTTTTTTTTTTTTTTTTTTTTTACATTAACTCCACACAGGAGGCCCTGAGGAAAATAATTTCCCTCAGGGCCTATGTCATCTGGGATGCTGTGTGGAGAGTCTTTTTGAGGAGAGGAAGGAATGAACATTGGTCTTGAAGAGACCCATGTTGTAGGAAGGAGGAAACACAGAGGCCGGCAAATCATTCCACAGCCGAGCTGTTGAACACAAGAACGAGTCGAAGAAACGACCCGTTCTCATGTGACAAATGTCAACCGTGTACAAATGTTGGGCACGCGTTTGGCGTGTTTCCCGACTATGCACCGGTGCCGAAGGGATCAATGATGCTAGTTCTTCAGAGCATCTTCCATTGTAATACCGGTAGAACAAGGATAGCATTCCCACCCGACGCCTGTGCTCTAAAGATTGCAATCCGTCTGTTAAGATGGGAGAATCTATCAAACGGACCGCCCGTTTCTGCACAGAGTCGATATCTATATCATTAAAAATAATAATAGCATATTTGCGGCACGTTCCAGAGTGGAAGATACTCTTTTAAGAGCATACCGCCCTGGTGTAAGACCACTATTCAGAATTGAAACATTGCTTGAAATGGCTTTAGCTGTGTTTGGTGACCAGATTTGAATATCCAGGTACTTCCCTACTTCACCTTCCTCTTTCCCATCTTCTTCCCCACCACTCTACCTTCAGCCTCAGAACATACCCCATTGGAGATACCATAGTCTCCTGGCTTCCAGACGGGAGCAGTGACTAGATATGAATAATAAAGTGCTTCCTAATTCTCCTTTCCCTTATTGTATTAACTTCTACATTCAATTTCATTATATTGAGAGTGACTTAAACTGTACCACGGTTTTGTTTTGTCATCATATATATCTGTCTAGAAATGACATAAATACATCGTCTGTAGGTGGTAACAACCACAGTTTGATGATGCCTTCAGAGGGCCGAACAGCTGTAACGCATAATAATAATTACGAAGCAGAAGCAGAACTTGTTTATAATAAACTGTTTTTATACATTGAATAATAATAATAATATAAAATAAATAAAAAATTAAAATGGAGTTCTACAAAATAAACTTAATAACAATAAATAAATAAATAAATTAAATAAAAAATAAATAAAAATAAAAACTGTACCACTGTATTATGAATACAAAATGTAGTTCACTTATTTCCTTTGATTAAGTCACTCATCTCTCTACTTTCCCTGTGGTGACAAGGCTGATTTATTAGTGATTTTATAAATATAATTGATTTATGATGAATAACTGTCATTACAACTGCTGAAATGATGCGGTGGATTATTTACGAATGGCTCCCAGAAAGATAAGAAATAAATCAACATTAATTGGACATGTCATATGGAAGTACCTGCAGCTACTACTAGACATATTTTTATAAATGATTACGATGGAAAAAATATAAATAGAGTTAATGAAATCTTATTTACCTTGAACTGACTTCATATTTAAACTGTACATATTTAAACTGTATAAACATTTAATAAATCATGATATTACAAAACCCACCCATCTTTTGCATGAGAAACAAATCAATTAATTGGCCATACTTTTGTTTCATTCTTCAAATCTTACCGTTTTTTTATAAATTGCTATCAATTTAAAATATTGCCTCTCACGTAGTTAATCGTGAATAATTGAAAACACATTACTTGTTGTGAATTAAAATTCCTCTTTAGCTGTTTAACGTTGATTGTGGCGCCACATTCCCTCTGCCAAATTCCCATTCATCGCCAAAGATAACATAGTACCTGTGGGATTTTTTTCCTCAGGACCTCCCGTGTAGAGCCAACTGAAAAAAAGATTTCTATTCAAATCTACATAGAAGACATTTCTAGTGTGGTTTGTCTATTCAGTGTGTTGTTTGTTTTGGGAAATATCATGTAAAAGTTTTACTTTAGTACTTTCGTAGTTATCTATTGTGCCCTCATACTTTTACACTTTCAATTCCAACTCAAAGTTTCTACATTCAATTAGAAATTTCTTATTTCCTTATTGTTTGTTATCTTAATGTTCTCAAATTTTCAACTCAACAATGGAGGGAGGAATATTAATGATCCGTGGAAATTTTGTACAAAAAACTGATTAAAACCTCACAAAGATAACAAGTTTTTATACTGGATACAAAAGTTAATATTTTTTTCGAGCCTTTCAGAAGATTTTTTAATCAGTGGAACAATGGAAAGCGATCACAACTTTCTTACTTTGTTATTTAATTTAAATACATAAATTTATTATTCAAAGTTTCACGCATCATGTTACTTATTTATTAATATTATTTTTTCTTTGCAAAATAAATATATTTTTTTATCTGTATGTAATAAACTAATAAACAATACAAATACAATCTATTGACAGATTATCACATAAATATAAAATTATAACAAAAACTAATGTTCCAGTACCCGTGGGCTTAAGTATTTATAAAGAATACAAACATTGTAAATATTAAATTAAAAAAATAAAATCAGATGTAAAAACACAAAATAATATTGTCACTAATAAACTACGTAATACATTTAAAAATGTATGCTACTACGCTAACAACAAGTTATAAATACTTATAAAACCACATTCCGACAAAGAAACTACACTTACTTTCCTCAAAACTCCACAATATCCTTCGCCAAGACAAAAAAAATATGATAACAAATCAAGGATAGTAATCTGACTGAGAGAGGTCAATGAAAAACCCTAAAAAAGACACCATAAACGACATAGAAGACACATAAACTATACTAAAATAACTTTAGTCCGCCTCGGCACAGAAACCCCTAGTAAAGAGGACTAAGAAATACAATATCTACGAGTATAATTAAATTCACCATTATATTGTGCACACAATATTTTATTTAGTCGCAAAAATAAAATAAAAAAAACAGTAATAATCACTGATATATACGTACAACTAAACTGAACAAATGTTTATAAAATGAATGGCATGCAACTGGACATGATTCATAGCAATAACATGATAACTTGCAATAAGTTAAAAATTATTTAACGTTAACTCAGATTTTTAAATGTTCTTAAATTAAACGAAAATATGTTCACACCATTAAATTTCTTATTAAATATGTTACATGCTCTGAACCAAAAATCTCCCATTTTCAACATAGTACTTACTGATCCAACAAAATTCTCTTTCGAAAATTCAATTGATCAAAAGAGCATGCCGTCCTTTTATTTATTTCAAGAAATATCCTATTTTTATATTTCGCGGATGGAACGTGTTCCGCACATTTCTTCTTTGTGTGATAAAATGTAATTCTGTACTAGGTACTGAAAATTCTAATAAAACCATTGTTTTATTAAATCCTCGTATCGGGGGTCCTTTCATCCTTATCTTAAAATTCTCATTCAGGTAGACGCTTTGAGACATCTTCGTATCGCTTCATCAATAAACGTATTGAAGGTGGGGAAGTACCTGGCTATTCAGATCTATTCACGTAAAGCCGTTTCAAGCAACGTGCTAATTCTGGATAGTGGCCTTACACTAGGGCGATACTGAGAGTATCTTCCACTCTGGAAGGTACCGCAACTATACCCTATATTATTTTAAATAATTAAATTTAAAAAAACAGAAATGAAATGAAACTGAAAAACCCGTTTACGCTATTTCTCAATGTAGTGAAAACATAGACTTTTCATCGTTCCAAGAGACTTGTTTTTTTGGACTTTCAATAAGGAAACTACCCTCCGCATTTATCTGATATCCGAGGCAATTTCGCTCACAAAAAAATTGATTTTTTTAGAGGAGTGGGTCAACATTTTTGCTTTTCCGTCTTTAAAAATGGACTCGCAGATTTTTTAAAGCATTTTTACGTCGTCAAAAATTGTACTTTATGTGAGATAGGTTTACGTGAATTTTCACCTTAGGAGATTGGTTACGCATTGCAATATGTTTTTTTTTTTGTTTGTTCGAAATTTTTAAATAAACATATCACAAGCATGGTACTTACTTTACTTTACTCCTTGGAATTGACAAAGACATCGAAATGGATTGATTTTCAAAATAAATTCTAAAACAAGAAAAGAACTGACACTGTCTGTTTTGTTGGAAAATTTTCTTCATTGTTTGAAAAGGAACTTTGATTACACTGCATTACATAAGGATTTCTTTTACTGCATCTAATTGTTGGTTTGATGACAAAGGAGGCCTCCACACATCAAGATAAGCAAAAACAAGGTTGGTGGATTTGTCATTCCCTGGAGTTTCTCTTTTGTGCCATCCTTTGTGATATTAGTTCGCGCAAGTAGTTTCTTTTTCACAATCATAATTTCTTGGGTATTAAGCCCAGAGGGTCTGGGGTTATTTACACACCTCAGGCTCGCATATTATAATGCATAATTATGGTCCTTCGATCGCCAGATTTGTTCTAGCAAGGTTAATTTTATAAGAAAGGTTTCAGATTTACGTAATTTTTTGGTAATATTCTTGAAATACCTACCTCTTATAGAATTATTTAGCGTCAATTTACGTATTTTTTTTGGTAAATTTGAAATAGAACCTACAAAATCTTTATTGGTTGCTTAATTTCATAATTACTCAAATAAAGGTTTGTGATTACGTATTCTTTGGTAATTTACGAAATACCTTATAGGTAGTTTTGTGAAAATTTAGTGACGAACATTTAAAAATTATTTTTATTTAAAATGCCCTTCATTACGGAAGAGTCGAGTGACCAAACCGATAGAAAGTTGATCATTTTGACAGCAAAAAAGGAGAGGCTTTTTTCCCGGTTAAACGATTTGTTTAATTTGGCTAAAAACATTTCCACCTTTGAATCAAGGCAGAATGAAAACTTCTTGTCTAAGTCAGAAAGAATTGAAGAGATGCGGGAGCAGTTTGAAAATGTTATTGATGATATTAATAATATCCAATTGATTTCAAACCCGACATTTGAACCGGATTATCAACAATTGGATGCTTTTGAGGATTTGTTTGGTAGTGTGAAACGCGTACGTGACAAAATTCAAAATGCAACAACAACGTCACAGAATAACGTCCGCGATTCTCGCGTACCAGTCATCAAACTTCCCTCTATAGAACTTCCCTCCTTCAACGGTAAAATGGATACCTGGGCAAAATTTTATGAGTCATTCAAATCGAACATCCATAATAATACACAGCTGAATGATTCTCAACGTGTGCAGTATTTGGTAGGTAAATTAACGCATAGCGCGTTGCAGATTACCGCGGGTATTATACCTACCGGAGAGACGTACAAGATTATATGGGATTCGTTGGTTTCGAAATATCAAGATAAACGTGCACTAGGCACATATTATTTGAATAATATTCTTGACATAAAGGGTTGCACAAATACATCTGTTAGTCTTGATTCATTTGTTGAAAGGTATTCTTCGTCTGTTTTGGCGTTAAAACAGTTAGATATTGAAGATTTAACTGACTTCATATTATTACACTGTGCGCTAAGGAAAATTGATTCCCAAACGTCACAAAATTTTGAAATGTCAGTTAGAACTCAAGAAATTCCTGCATACAATGAGTTGATCTCATTTGTGAAAGATCAAGTAAAAATATTAGATCGGACAAGCAATAATCACGGTGTTATAAATAAGGCGCCTACCTCTTCATCACGTGCAAATAATTACAAAACGTTCGTCGCGAGCAACGAGAGTATCCATGTTCCGGCTTCGCCCGCGAAAGTTTGTATTTATTGCAACAAAACTGGTCATTCAATTAATGTTTGCTCACAGTTTAAAGGTTTGAGTTCGCCACAGGCCCGATTTGAATTCATTAAATCAAAACATGCCTGTGTGAACTGTCTCAGCGGGTTGCATACAATCAATTCGTGCAAATCATCGGTTGTTTGCGAGGTATGCAAAAAACGTCACCATACATTCCTACACTTCGAGAGTAGTAGTAGAGTTAAAACCAATACTCACGTACATACGGCTCAAATACCTACCAGTGACGAGTCGTCTACGCCTCCTTTGCCAGGGCCATCCAACGTCAATATTTCGTGTAATTGCAATGCGAAACTAGAGGAGCCCTCGCACGTTAACTCTTCGTGTTCATTGTCAGCTAAAGTAGCTCCTAATACTACAATTTTACTATCAACTGCTCAAGTGTATGCAAATCTTAAAAATGGAAATAAAATTATTGTTCGGTGTCTAATTGATAATGGCTCACAAAATCATTTGATCACGGTCGATTGTTGCAAGGCGCTGAATTTGCCAATAATTCCTTTAGTAATTCTTTTGTTAAAGGAATTGGTTCAGCATCACGACAAATTCTTGGTTACGTTTATTTGGACATTGAGTCTCGCGTATACCTAAATAATAAATATAACATATTTGCGCTCGTTGTCGAGTGCATTACCGACAAGTTACCTAATCACTACATAGCAAAGGTTGATATGAGGTATTTAGAGGGCATACCCCTCGCTGATTTAACGTGGAACATTCCCGGAAACATAGATGTTGTCTTAGGGGCACAATTATTTCCACATATCTATTTAGGGGACAGGATTGAATCAGGGACTAGTGCACCCCCCGCATTATCGACCGCGTTTGGTTTCGTGCTAATGGGCGACTACCCTGATAATGTGCTTAATACAAGTACTTCATTTTCCGCACTTGCACTTAATGATTTAGTCCAAAAATTTTGGCAGTTAGAAGAAATCCCTAACATGCAATTTTTAAGTCCGGAGGAGACGGAATGTGAGAATCTGTTTACTTCATCTATCGCTCGCGCTGTCAATGGAAGGTATTCTGTTGCTTTACCTTTCTGCAAAGACCCAAAACAATTGGGTAATTCTCTTACTACCGCCCAGCGCCGATTTATGGCCTTGGAACGAAAATTTAAACAATCACCTTCTTTACAGGAGAATTATAACAAAGTTATCGGTGAATATATTGACAGCAATTATTTGTCAGAAGTCAAAGAGCCTGAAATTACAGATGATGGATATTACATCCCGCATCATGCCGTCAATCGTCCGGACAAACCTATGCCTCGGATTGTGCTCGACGCTAGCGCCATGACTCATTCAGGGCTGTCATTAAATGACGTCTTGCATACTGGTCCCAATTTGCAAGCTGATTTGTTTTTGCTTTTGCTTGACTTTCGTCTTTTTCCCATCGCTATGACTGCGGACATAAAGCAAATGTATTTACAGATTGAAGTTCCTATCAAGCATCGTAGATATCTAAGAATCTTATTTCGATTCTCCAACAACGATCTCATACGGACTTTTCAATTTAATCGGGTCCCTTTCGGACTAACGGCAAGTCCATACTTAGCAATGAGGACTGTTCGTCAGTTAGCCCAAGATATGAGACCACATTTCCCGGATGCTGCCAATGTGGCAGAATCCAAGTTGTATATGGACGACCTGGTCTATTCTATTGCAGATGAGTCCAGCGCCATACGTCTTTCTCGAGAATTAATCTCGTTATTCAAGTCCGGTGCCTTTGATTTGGTCAAATGGACTAGTAATTCTCAAGTTGTACTTGAAAACCTTCCAGATTCTCACCGCAGTGCGGTGGATTTCACTGTTGGTTCTAACAATGCCTCTAAGGTGTTAGGCCTCTCGTGGGAACCAGTTGATGACAGCTTCTTCTTTACGACTTCTTATGTTCAGGAGAAGTGTACAAAGCGGAACATACTCTCTATAGTCGCCCGCTTATTCGATGTCCTTGGCTTGGTCGCCCCCATCATTCTGTACGCTAAATTGCTTATTAAGGAGCTATGGCTGTGCAACATTGGTTGGGATGATACCCCCCCTGAGAGCGTTATTCAAAGGTTCTCGGCACTCACACAGGAATTTCCTTTAACTTCTACGATAAAAATCCCACGTCATGTTGGTGTCCTACAGGGCAGTACAGTGCTCATTGTCGCTTTCTGCGATGCGAGCCTGAATGGTTATGGCTGTGTGATATATTTACACACAACTGATCCGTCTGGGAATATTACCGTGAGATTGTTGTGTGCAAAATCAAAGGTCTCTCCCGCCAAAGTGACAACACTCGCTCGTTTGGAGCTATGTGCCGCGGTCTTGATGTCCAAACTAATACGGACGGTTCAAGACAATTATCGTTCGCGTCTTCTTATTGCCGGGATATATGCGTTTTCAGATTCGACCATTGCGCTCTCGTGGATACATTCTTCACCGCATCGATGGTCGGTGTTTGTTAGTAATCGCGTGGCTCAATGTCAGGAGAATTTGTCTCCTGAGAACTTCTATCATGTCGCCGGTAGCGAAAATCCTAGTGACTGCCTTTCACGTGGAGTGCTTCCTTCCCAACTCGTTTCACACGAACTATGGTGGAACGGCCCATCATGGATTCACAGCACACCTTTGGAATGGCCAATAAAACCTTTTCATTTCACAAATACTGGTGAAATGCCTGAGCACAAAACTAATGTGCTCACTGCAATAGTTCAACGTGAACAATCGGTCCTGAGTGAACTTGCTCAGCGCATTTCCACATGGGATAAACTTTTAAGGATTGTCGTTTATGTTCTCCAATTCGTAAAAAGGGTATCACCTTCTTCTGGAACGGTCAATAATCTTATGACTGCTGAAAAGGCTGTGATTCGTTCTGTGCAGAGTATTCATTTTGAAGAAGATATTGCTGCACTCCAGAAAAGCAAATTGCCTTCAAAGAAGCTTCGGAATTTATCAGTTTTTCTCGATGAGGATAATTTATTACGTATTGGGGGGCGGCTTTCTAAATCGGACTTACCATTTGAGGTTAAACATCCGGTATTACTACCTAAACATGACTGTGTTGTGGATCTTATCATCGATCATTTCCATGTCATGAACTGTCATACAGGCCCTGGACTCCTTATGTCCATCTTACGGCAGCGCTATTGGATATTAGATGCCAGGACTGTTATTAGGGCAAAAGTGCGGAAATGCAATTGCTGCTTCCGCTCAAATCCGTCGCATCCTACACCGAAGATGGCGGATTTACCTTCATATCGTATTGTAGAAGCAAAGGCTTTCGTTCATACCGGTGTAGATTACGCAGGTCCCCTCCGTATCACGCTTGCTCGTCGGAGAGGACAACATTCACAAAAGGCATATATCTGTCTTTTCGTATGTCTTGTAACTAAGGCCATTCATATTGAGTTGGTCTCTGACCTAACTTCAAATGCTTTCCTGGCTGCTTTCAGCCGTTTTATTTCTCGGCGTGGCCCTGTGTCATGCTTGTATTCAGATAATGGCACCAATTTTATTGGTGCAAAGGCACAATTAGATGATCTCCATAAGTTTTTAGTTGAGTCAGAATTTGAGCCCGCTTTAAAGCGCGAACTCGCTAATCGCCGGGTTGAGTGGAAAATGATTCCCCCACGCGCGCCTCATTTCGGAGGTATATGGGAGTCAAACGTAAAGAGTATGAAGACTCATTTGTACCGTGTGATCGGAACTCAGCTCCTCACTTATGAAGAACTACAGACCGTTCTGGTTCAAATAGAGTGTTTGATGAACTCGCGCCCACTCACAGTCGTGTCTTCCGAACCCTATCCGGAAGTGATTACTCCTGCGCATTTTCTAATGTCGACACCTTTACAGTACTTACCTGTTTCTGTTTTGACAGACGCTAAAACAAACTTTGCTCAGCGCAAGCAGTTATTAGATGGCATGGTTCAATCCTTCTGGAAAAAGTGGCGTTTGGAATATCTGCACACGTTGCAAGTCAGGCAGAAGTGGACTACGACTGACCATCCTATTAAGGTTGGAACTGTCGTACTTGTGGGACAGGAGGATTCGCCTCCGTTAAATTGGCCTTTGGGCGTAATCATGGACGTTCATCCTGGTACTGATAATATAATTCGAGTTGCGACGGTAAAGACCAGATACGGATTTTTTAAACGTCCTGTCGTTAAATTATATCCCATCCCAACGCAATAATTTTATCTTTATTTTATTTTATGTTAATAACTTATCATAATTTAATTCTTTCGGACTTAACCATGACATTCTGTATTTAACACTTAGTTGACTTAGCAACATGATATTCTTTATTTAACACCTAGTTGACTTAGCAACATGATTTTTATTTTATTTTTAAACATTTTTCAACTTAGTGATTTTATCCTTAATAAGTTTAATTTAAACTTTGTTTTGTTTTTTGAAAGTTGCGTGAACTTCCAAGGCGGGGAGCATGGTTACGCATTGCAATATGTTTTTTTTTTTGTTTGTTCGAAATTTTTAAATAAACATATCACAAGCATGGTACTTACTTTACTTTACTCCTTGGAATTGACAAAGACATCGAAATGGATTGATTTTCAAAATAAATTCTAAAACAAGAAAAGAACTGACACTGTCTGTTTTGTTGGAAAATTTTCTTCATTGTTTGAAAAGGAACTTTGATTACTGCATTACATAAGGATTACATTGGCTGCATTACATAAGGATTTCTTTTACTGCATCTAATTGTTGGTTTGATGACAAAGGAGGCCTCCACACATCAAGATAAGCAAAAACAAGGTTGGTGGATTTGTCATTCCCTGGAGTTTCTCTTTTGTGCCATCCTTTGTGATATTAGTTCGCGCAAGTAGTTTCTTTTTCACAATCATAATTTCTTGGGTATTAAGCCCAGAGGGTCTGGGGTTATTTACACACCTCAGGCTCGCATATTATAATGCAGAGATTGTACCGTAAGTGTTTTTCATATTTAATGCAAAGTTATGGCCCAATTTAGGAAAACGCATACTTTACAAAAAAAAGAGAAGGATTTTTTTTAAATTACATGGATGATGTGAATAATTTAAAGCCAAGGAAATAAATTCTTTGGATGGTTGTGTCACATGTTGATTTTTTCAATTATTTTTTTACATGAATACCGCACAAGAGTCCCAACCGCTCCCGTCTGGAGCCAGTGGGACTATGGCATCCTCAATTGAGGTAAGTTCGCAGGCTGAAGGCAGTGGGGGTAACCTGGCTATTCAGATCTGGTCTTCAAACACGGTTTAAGCCATTTCAAGCACGTTTCAATTCTAAATGGTGGTCCAATACCAGAGCGATGCTAAAACAATCTTCCTGGAACTAACAACAACTTTAACAACTCTGGAATTAACGGAACTTAAAAATTTACTTCGAAATTTGATGAATTGTTCATATTCTTTGAAACTATATAAAAAATATGGTGTGAGGACCTACATTCTAAACACAAAAGCAAATTATTGTATCAGTAATAAAGTCTAGAATCATCAACAATTTCACACGAAACAAACGAGTTAAGTCGGAATATTCCAAATACCATAGTTCGTATTTTTTATAAATTTCCCTGGGAATATTTTTGGCATTTTGTGGAAGAAAATAAATTAAATTAACTGCTTGGAATTTTTGTTGTAATTATTTCTGAATTCCTCACGCAATCTCTAACTACCACCTTCACCCCCCACAGCTTTGAATTCCGGAAGTAATTTGACATGCATAAATACAGCTCTTTAAATAAAAACCATTTGATAAAAATTATGGAAAACTGTATTGTTTACCTACGGCATGATATTGTATATTTGCGTTTGATGGGAAAAATACACATGTATGGTAATTGGTCTGCGAGTTATAGTTGAAATAGACGACTGTGGCTGCAAGAAGTCTTTATACGGATTACTGTTCTTCTGAAGTTGGTTTCTCATTGCTGAGGATCGTGACCCCTACTCCAATTTCCACGGTGGATAAGGCTCCTTCACTTCTCGCGGTTCTGCGCTAATTGGAAAGCCAAGGACACCTTAGTACCCGACTCCAATGTCACTTGGTCACTCCAGAGCACTGGTGACCTGCCTCTACCTCATCTACAAAACATTTTTCCAGTGACTATGAGTTTCTTCAAGTTGCAGTCCATGTTTTCTCGAGCAACGTGTATAATGTAGCTTAGATTACTGGTACATTTTAAGAATTGTTGTGATGTCATTAAGTGTATGTATATAAGCCAGACAAAATAATTAATCTCCAAAAGGATATTTGAACACTTTTGAGCATATAATTGAAACCGGCATGGCAATTACATTGTTGGATTTGTTTTTGAAGTCCTGGGAAGACCCAACACGCATAGAACACGCTTAATTACGGAGGCAATATTAATAGAGATGACGGGGTTAGGTTCAATAGTTCTTGGTATCCGGTAATTGACGGCTACACAAAAACCAAACGCAGAAAACCATTTTGAATTATACTATAATAACAGCTCATAGAGCAGGGTTTATTAAACTTTTGCAGTCACGGACCACTTTCACAATTCAAACAATTCCACGGACTCCCCCCCCCCCCCCGACAAAAATATTTTTGAAAATGAAAAAACCTTATTTATATTAATAAAAAATACTTTTATTGGTACTTTCATTACACTTACTAAGTTAATGAGAAGGGTGCTGCTATTTGGCCTCAGTCAAAACGTTAAATTGTGGGATTGTCTTCGATAAGGCAAGGCGCATGTCATCTGCGACGTTCAATCGTTTGCTACTTTTTGTTTTTATTGACACCAAAACCGAAAACCCTGCCTCGCAAAGATGCAAAGATGTGTAGTAGCAAATGGTATCATAATGGACATAGCTCACTTGGCAAGAAGAGGGTAAGCTTGAATCAAAGAATACCAAAACTCGCCATGATCTTTTGCGTGAAATTCAGAAAAAACTTCTTTAGATCTTATGTCAACTAAGTCATCTTTAATAAGATTTTCATCGCTGATATTATCAATATCAATTAAAAATAGAATCCGCACCCACGTTTCTTTTTCAAGCTACCCGATAACGACAATGCCTCTGGTCGAGTTGACTACACACTTTCCTAGTAAATATGTTTACAGACTGACATACTGCGGACCCCTGATACACATGCTACGGACCACTAAGGGGTCCGCGGACCCCACTTTAAGAACCCTGTCATAGAGGATTGGAGCCGACAACACGATATGGCTTATATATACGTACATTGAGTATGTGTGAGTAAGATTAAGTTAGGTTAAGTTAGATTAAGTAGATTAAGTTAGATTAATTTAGACTAAGGATGTTACGTAGATTACTAAATACATAAGGTAAATGTATTATTGGGGGGCAAGAATTCCAATAATCCATGCGCTTGATAGCTGCAAGACGAGTTGTTATCTAGCCTCCTACATAGTTAAGTAAATTAAAATACGTACATATAAAAAGATATTTTATTTTATTTGATTTATTGGGGGGCTAGAATTCCAACAATCCATGCGCTTGATAGCTGCAAGACGAGTGGTTATCTAGCCCCCTACATAGTTAAGTAAATTAAAATTCGTACATATAAAAAGATATTTTATTTTATTTGATTTATTGGGGGGCTAGAATTCCAACAATCCATGCGCTTGATAGCTGCAAGATGAGTGGTTATCTAGCCCACTACATGGTTAAGTAAATTAAAATACGTACATATAAAAAGATATTTTATTTTATTTGATTTATTGGGGGGCTAGAATTCCAACAATCCATGCGCTTGATAGCTGCAAGACGAGTGGTTATCTGGCCCCCTACATGGTTAAGTAAATTAAAATACGTACATATAAAAAGATATTTTATTTTATTTGATTTATTGGGGGGCTAGAATTCCAACAATCCATGCGCTTGATAGCTGCAAGACGAGTGGTTATCTAGCCCCCTACATAGTTAAGTAAATTAAAATACGTACATAAAAAAAAAAAAATTATTTTATTTAATTTATCGGGGGGCTAGAATTCCAATAATCCATGCGCTTGATAGCTGCAAGACGAGTTGTTATCTAGCCTCCTAAGTTAAGTAAATTCTAATGTAAAATCCAAGCTTATCTGTACAGCGCTCTTGAGGCGATTTTTCGCAAAAACAGCGCTATATAAGTTGTCCAAATTTATTATTATTATAAGCACATATTTACACATGCGTCCTGGTGAGGGACACTATAACGCTGTCCGAAACGTTGATTAAAGAAGGAGGTGCCGCAACACGGCATAATACCTGAAAAATAAATAACTAAAATACTTTTGGCCGTAAAAATCGCATCTATGTATATAAATGTTCTATTTTATATCTATCTCTACATATTATAAATTAAAGTCCCCCGCGTCGTCTGCCTGTCTGTCTGTCTGTTAGCAATATACTCGAAAACCACTGAACGGATTTTCATGCGGTTTTCACCAATATATAGAGTGTTTTGCGAGGAAGGTTTAGGTACGTAATTTGTCAAAGGTTTGTGTAAATTGGTTGAAACAGAACGATAATTGTTAGAAGTGTCGGAAAAAGTCAAGCCGCCTGGTAGCTTTCATCGAAAACGCTGCCTAATCCTTTTAGGATATAACAAAACAATGCATGGTGGGATATTTCTCTTTTATAGATCTACAAAAAAGTCAGCGAAGGCATATATCTATCTTTTACAGATAGCTTACTATAACCTATCTTACTATAGTTCTATCTTTAAAAAAATGGTCACGTACATTGCGGTAATTGAAAAGTTATTTAGACGGATACAGCATTAATCCTTATTAACTTAAATACGTTAGTTACCCCAAGCATTTCATGCACATTATTATAATCTTTCACACCATCTCTACGTATTATAAATGAAAGTCCTCCGCGGCATCTGTCTGTCTCTTCGCGATAAACTCAAAGACGGCGGTGGTTATAAAGGTTGGATAACCATCCAGTAGATGACGTTGTGTTTTATTAGCCACAGCAACGCGTGGCCGGGTCAGCTAGTAAGTAATAATAATACATTTGGGTTTTTGATGCTTTTTGTATTTTGATATCCCATTTTCATTCCGATTCTTTGAGATCGCATTTATTCATTTGTGAATGCAAAAGATATGATAATCTCCATTTGCGGGACGCAAAGCAAAATACTGAACATCCAATGCATTCAATGAAGCGGGGAATAGTAAATAAAGTTTGCGGTAAACCCGATTCACAGGATTTACGGAAAACAGTTGTTGGATGGACAATGGACATATGGTTTTATTGAAATGGAAATAAGGCGAATGATTTGATTCACAAGTTTTCATGAAAATATAAAACTATTCTTTCGGATTTACGATTCGCCGCACGGAAGATTATTAAAGGAAATGCCTTTTAATGGATTTTCCGAAGCAGGATGTTATTGGTTATTTCATTATCAAGTATTTAACGGACTTTTTTATATTCTAAACACTTTTTTGATGTTGAGTCGTTTTATTTACAATAAAATTAATCTACAACTTATTTTAGATCCACACTCTAATAAAAACTTTGGTTTCAGCCCGACCCCCACTTAATCTGCTAAAGATAACCTTTTACTAAGACAATATTAATGCTATAGAGTATTTTTTAAAGTAAAACACACTTTTTATACTATAATAATAGAAACGGATATATATGATCCAAGATCGTTAATCAGCAACTAGGTCGGTAAAGCAGAAACAAACGGTCGGTAAAGCAGATGCAAACGCAGAGGTAACCTCTAACGGCAATGTCGAACATTAAAATGCTAATAAGTAATTAAAAACCAATTTAATACAATAACGGAACATAGATGTCTTTAGCCATCATTATTTGAATTTATTAGCAGAGGGTGCTGGAAATACTGCCCAAAGATTTTTTTATGATTCCACAATTTGCACGTATAATGGGCATTGATGGCTGCTGCTTCGGCGGTTTAGCGGGAGCTTATAATGAAGAATAAATAAATAAAAAATAAAATTCATATTGGCTTGTCTGCAGCTTCCCTCCATTTGTGTTGCTTCTCTCTCCCCCGGCGGAAAGGTGGCTCTTGTTCATTATGTGCGGAATTCCGCCAAAGTGCCGGAAGCCCATCTCATCAACTTGTGACGTCATTTCCGCTTTGTTTACTGCGCTTACTCAAACTTCTGCAGCAGCAGATTATTTTGTCTAGTTCCTTTCTGATGTTTCTTGCCCAAATAGCAAAGTTTTAAACGAATCTAATGAATTAAGCCGATCGTAAATAATAGAATAACATTATGACCTAATATCTAACACAGAAACAGTAAACTAAAGTCTTCCCGGACAAAGGTCGTATCTTCGTCACCATGGAGCATTCGATAGGAACGCAGTTCTAACTTCCTTCTTATTATATTAATTGATGACGGTGACCATCCTTCCAAAATTAACGGCACCTTTACAATAGAATATATTTATTTCACAACTATGTCCACTGCGCGCGAACTGTAGGTATCTATATTGAATACGTTTTTAGATTTTCACGACCAAAAATATTTTTGTTATTTGTTTTCGGGGTGTTATGCCGTGTTGTGCTATCTCCTACCTGTGTCCATCTTCGGGGCAGATATATCACACATCTTGCATCCGCATGCTTCTTGGGTACAGATGATATTAAAAACGTAACAATAATAGTAGTGGGCAAGTAAGCCGCATTAAAGAACATTACAAGTGCCTACCTCGATTATTAGGATACATATTTTTTTATCTATGCATGCATAATAAAGATGTGGAATCGAAATAAAAGCTCGAGAAATTTATACGCACATTTTGACTTGTTCAGTAGAAATCAACTCAGCCTGAAAAAATAATTTTAAATGTATAGAATTATAAAATTATGTAGGAATATAATGTAATCAGTTACATTCAATTTACAAATAATAAATAAAAAAAATCGTTAGGTAACATTTTCATTAAAGAAACAAGATATATTTTTATATTCAATGCATTTTTTCAAATGTTCTAAAAGTTCTTACAAAATATATTCAAAAATGCATCATCACAATGAAGTATTACAAATCGAGAAACAAGTCCCATAACTATAATATCATATTATTTTTTCTGTAAAATTACTAACAAATAATTATGTAATTGATGTTAAATGTTTACCTCTGTGTAGAGTTTATTACCGTTTTTTCGTTTTATGAAATATAGGATTTAATATTGAAGTAAAACTTCTTTACGCACGCTTGACTTGGGGAGTAAGCTGGTGAATGCGTGACGAGAGCGTTATGAAAAGTGCGATCGGGCAAGGCGAACGGAAATTGAGAGGGAGATATAAGTTAGTGAAGTTTTACTTCAGTCGTGTTGTTTTTTTTTTCACACTTGTTTTTTTCGCTTGTTTTTATAACTGGCAATACCATAATCTTCATACGACTCGGAAGAAACATTTTCGTTGTCATACAAGACGCTTGAGAAGAAAGATTTTTATCGACGGTTTATAGGACGACCGTCAATGACGTAGATACGCTCTTTCCCTAGGACTAGTATATTATATTACCAGGAGGAAAACAAAACAATGTTGAGAGTGACTCTTTTTCCATACTTTCTTGAGTACGTCTGCACTTCATAGAGTCCACAGTCGATGAGAATAATAATACTGCTGTCTGTTCTCCCGATACAATAGCATTGTGTATTGTTTGCTCTCCAGGGATTATGTTTATGAAGTTTTAACCCCATTTAGTTTTGAATGCAGTGGAAATGCGCTCCCACGAGCATTGCGATAATGCAAATACCCGGTTGAATTTTAGTAACCGCTCTTCGTTAATGCAATTATTAATTACCTTTGTTAAATATAAATATATTAGCCAGTAGTAAAATAGAAACAGCTGTCTTTAAGAGGAGCGGCTGTGCGGCCTTTTTCAAATTAGAGTAAAATTTGGAGTCGAAGTCAAAATACTTAAGACGATAATATACCCAAAAATATATTCAGAATCTTAACGACATAAGTAAAGAAGCCGTGTATACAAATTGCGACTCGCGAACCGTGTATTGGACGGAACTGCTAAAGGAAGAAGAAGAAAAATAATGTGGGAATCTTAACGACGTAAGTGAAGAAAGCGTGTGAACAAATATACGCCTCGGCACGGCGAATTGGATGGACGTACGGTCGAATTAACCCTAGCAGGTCTGGAGATACGACTTTTACGCCGCGTTCATTTTAATTAATTCTGAAGAACGTGTTACAGATATTTAAAATGTGTCTCCATGTTGTCCTCCCGAAGTAATTAATTCATCGTCTAGAAAAATATAATCTGGTGCTTACAGCTGACTTTATAGTTGAAAAACGGGTTATAAAGTTTTAAAATCGTTGTACGTAAATATATTAATGGTAAGGTACTGTTTTTATTAATCTAAAATATAAATAACTCTCATCTCTTGTGCGGCATGGAAATAAAAAAGTTACTCTAGTAAGTTACGAATTCGCCGGAAATGATTAATTAAAATGTGAGTTAATTAACAAAAATTATTAGGTTTGGGTATCGTCTGCTTAACCAAATTGAAAAATTGTTTTTTCATATATTTATATTTTAATATCTAGTATGAATTTGTGCTACTTTAATTAATTATGTTTCAAATTGTAAAATGCAGGTCATTAAAGAAGACGATTTTTCAAGATTTTAGAGTCAGCTTTGAGAATTATTGTGAGTTTGTAACAGTTTGGATTTACACTGGCCAAATATTCACTCGAAGTAAGCACCCATTAATAATCACCTAATAAGTAGGTTGCTACGTATCAATTCAAATTGAAATTTGAATTCCTAATTGAAATGATTCTATGAGCAAAATGAATCGAGATTTTCGTTTGTTGCCCAAAAACATACTAGGAACAAGAAAATTTTCCTTCAGAGTTCCAAGCTAGCGGCCAGAGAGTTCGGAGGTCTGTCTCAACGTGGGAAAGCACATACTTCGGTGAAATCTTAATTACTGTGAGCTTATAACTTCTGTTAGTTTAATTTCAATTGATTTACCATTTAATATTTTGTTCTACTTGAACTGGCGCCCATATAATAATTTTAACATCTTAAGATCATTTTTAAAGTCATAACAAACTATCGATTCATTTATTAGATTTTAACTATTTAGTTTCTTCTTCTAAGGACTAAACACGCCCCTGAAGAATTATAATATTATTTTATTAAGAGTCTCATGTTCTATTTTATTTAATTAATAATATAATTTGATTGTTGCCTCAACTCTTTTATTTTTAACTATAAATATTCTGTTTTACGCATTCTTTTATGTAGTATTACTCACTGATAATTAACAACCATTACATTGGCGTCCACCGTGGTCCAATTTAATTATATTTTTATTAAGCTTTACATTGATTTGTACAGCATTACATTGGCTGGCCCATCGTGGTAGAACCTGGTTAGCTTTGATAGCATTGTAGGTTAGGTAATTTTGGAACGTGTTTTTTTTAATAGAATAGTTATAATATTGATAGAAAGTATTCGTTTACGGGTAAGGTGATTGTACGTGCCTCCTACGTTGAGCGGACTTCCTAATTCTCTGGTAAGTTATTTTATAATTATTTTCATTGGGAACTCCGGATATTTTGCGTTTGTTAAAATATTCGTTATAAATATATTTTTTTTTATATCGGCATGCTGGCGGCATATTTCGTACGGTTTTTCGGTTGTTTTCGTGTTGTGCTAATTTACGTTTCAAAATTGGGACTATTTATTTTATTCTACTAGGAAATAATTTGTTATTAGATTCATATCGGATTTGTTTTCTGTTTGAAAAGCATTAATTTGTACTTCTGTTTTCTTTTAAAATCGGAATTAATTTTGATTTTGTATTTTAAGTTTGATACGGAGCTACGTGTCGACTCGCTGATGTTTTCTCAAGTAGGGATTTTTTAAATATCAGACATAATTTTTTTTTAGCGAAAAATTTATTTCGAAAGTGATTGAAAATAGAATCTGGGTTTCTAATGTTATTTTGCATAACATTTACATGAAAACCTAAATACTGTTTTGCATCGTTTCCTCGAGTTGGATTTTAGAGGTGAAATATTTATTCGTTTGGATTACGTGAAAATATGTTCTTCATTTTGAATTAATATTATCTTCAATTGCGGTCATTTTTATTTTCAAGTTAACAATCGGAATATTATTTGACATTTCTTTTAATTAAGGATCTATAATGTGAAATATTTTCTGAATGTTAAGATTTGAAATAAGACGTCATTAGCGATTTGTTGTTTAAAGTGTTGAGAATTTTCTCATATATTTTTTTTTTTAATTAAAAGAGGATTGTGTTTTGGTAATTTCTCAAATGGGTATTTTATTTAACAACGTAATTATTGGTTTATAATTGAATATCATGTTTAAATAAAACACATGGTTTGGTTTTACTGTTTCATGAAAAGAAATAATTATTTGGATGTGATATAATATTATTAACATTCTACAGGACGTGTTGCTTGTGTATTTTTTTTTTTCAATAGTGTTTGGAAATCGGGTTCCTATATTTTCTTCTTCTAGGAAATCAATTAATGTTGGGTTCCAATTGGAATTAATTTTATTTTCGGTTATTTGGAAATGCATCTTTTTGCATTGGTTTCGTTTCGTAAATCGGAATAATTTATTAATTTTTATTTCGCAATATTCTTGTTTCGGTTCGGAGTTTTTTCTATATAAGCTACGTTTCGCCTTATGTCAGAGGAACAACGGATCACTCGTAGTCGTGCCAAATCCGAGAGGATTTCTACAATGGCAAACAATCAGGATGATTCAGCGGGCAAGCCGCAAGAAGTTTTTCCTCTGTCAGCCAAGGTGGTGCCTATTTACAAATGGAACGTTGTATTCAATGGGTCATCTTGCGTACGAAGTTTTATTGAACGGATAGAAGAACTAGCCGAATCTCGCGCAGTAAGTAAATCTGTATTATTTACTAGTGCTATTGAGTTATTTACGGGTGATGCCTTGAATTGGTTTAGGGTAAACCGTTCGAATTTTAATTCTTGGTCTGATATTGTAGAAGGCCTCAAAGAAGAATTCGAACTTCTCGATAATTGTGACGTATGTGTATGAGGGTGACGGCATGAGAGCGAGATAGCGAGTATGGGAAGTATAAAAGGGATGTACCGCTATTGAGCGCTCTCTCCATATTAATCTGGCAACCAATAAACATTGTAACATTAACAGATGTTATTACTACCCGATCCCAAGACATCACAGTTGGCGCAGCTCGGTAGTTCGTAAATTTTTACGTAAATTGGAAGAATCTACGCGGTAGATTTCGGGATCTGACGGATTGTTGTCAGGATTGCAGGAAGCGATCGCAGGAAGCGATCGCATTAAGAAGAAATTGGAGCAGCCACACGCAATTATTCGCGTGTGTGGGACCGACAAATTACAAAATTATTGTCGTTCGGGTACACCGTGTAACGGGGTACAAAAGGACCGGATCAAGGATCGGGTCAAGGACTGGATCATCGTGTGGATTAGCCGGGAACCAGGACTTGGTTTCCGTCGCTGCAGTCTGGGAAGGAAGACCTCGGAGTAGGGATTGGATCCGCAGCTGTCGGGAGACGGAGCCAGACGGGGACGGTGATCTACAGCTCTGGGTGGCGTGCACGTGGAACGTGGAACGTGGACCTCGGAGTGTAGCCTTCTTGGAAGTGCTGAGATAAGTAGTCTAGATTATTTTGTTTCAGCTCTTCCCCCATTGGAGGGTGTTTGTAAAAATTTGGGGACGTTCTGTTACAGAACGGGAAACTGGTCATTGTTCAAGGAACGACTGGATCAGGCCCTCATTTTACATGATGACAAAGTGTTATCACAAGAACGCAAAAGAGCATTTTTGCTGAGTTGCCTCACCGAAGAAACTTTCTCTTTATTATGTGATCTATGTTTCCCTAAAAAGGTTTCTGTTTGTTCTTTTGATGATTTATGTAAATTATTTGATTCACATTGCAAACCTATTCAAAATATTTTCGAGTCGCGTGAGTTATTTTATAAGTGTAAACAGCTAGCTAACGAATCTATTAAAGATTACGCTGCTAGGTTGAGAGGACTGAGTTTGACGTGCAATTTTGAATTGAGGCTGGAATCTTGTTTAAAAGACATATTCATTATTGGAATTTTCAATGAAAAATTGAAACATAAGTTGTTCGTTGAGGGGGTAAATACTTCTTTTTCGGAATGCATTCAGTTAGCAGCTTCATGGGAACATGTTGTTAATTTTAAGAAAGTTGATACGAATTTAAATGTTGTGCATAAGGATAGTAATGTTGTCCGTAAATCCAGGTCGGATAGTCCGATCAGATTTAAAAGTGCAGTGCGTAGTAAGACGCCAGTAAATATTGCATTAAAAAAATGTTTTTTGTGCGGAAAAACGAATCATTTGCAGAAAGATTGTTGGAAGAATATTTTTTGTAATCGGTGCAATAAATCGGGTCATCCTAGTAATGTGTGTAAAAACAGTAAAATTAATGTAGGTAATAAGAATAAACGATTAAATTCGGTTTTTATGTTGCATGACGGCACGGGGCCGGAACCGATATTCGTAGATCTCATTATTGGTAACACTGTTCTGCGAGCGATTGTTGACACCGGCGCTGAGATTAATGCAATTCCATATGAAGTGTATTTAAAAGATTTTGTTTCTTGTAAATTGGAAAGATGCGATATTCAATTGTCAGGATATGACGGGAAACGGTTAAATATTGTAGGTAAAGTTAATTTAAGTGTGTTATTTTTAAATAAAAGTGTAGATACGCAGTTTATAATAATTAAAAACGGTAATTCTACGATTGTTGGTAGAAATTTTTTACAAGTTTTCGGTATCGGATTAAGTGGAATAAATTCGGTAAATACCAGTGAGACTAGTTGTGATAATCAATTAAATTTTCGTGATAGTTTAAAGAAAAAATATGCTCATGTGTTTTCAGAAAAATCGGGTAGGCTTATAGGTTATGAAGCTAACATCGAAGTTATTTCGGAGTTCAGGCCAAAGTTTGTGAATCCAAGATCGTTACCTTTTAGTTTACGTGGAAAGGTAGAGGAGGAATTAAATAAGATGTTACGTGAAGATATAATTGAAAACGTAGAAATAAGTGATATGGCTAGTCCGATTGTTGTTGTAAAAAAGAAAGACGGTTCAATTAGAATTTGTACTGATTTTAAAACCACATTAAACCCTATGTTAGCGAAGTTGAAATATCCATTGCCTCGTATAGAAGATTTAATTTCATCTTTAAATGGTGCGAAATTTTTTGCTAAAATAGATTTGCGTAATGCTTTTGGTCAGATTTCGTTGAACGAGAAGTCGAGAAAATTATGTGTGATTAGTACGCATGTGGGTTTATTCAGGTATAAAGTGTTGCCTTTCGGTTTGACCACAAGTCCGGCTATATTTATGCAAGTTATTCAGGCGGTAGTAGGTAGACTTCGTAACGTTCGTATATTTCTAGATGATATTTTGTTGTTTGGAAATTCTGAAGAGGAATTATTCTCTATTTGTGAATCTGTACTTAGCAAGTTAAGTGATTGTGGATTAACTATTAATGAAAATAAGTGTTCTTTTCTAGAAACTAAGATAGAATATTTAGGTTTTAAGTGTGGGGGTGTGACGTATGTGTATGAGGGTGACGGCATGAGAGCGAGATAGCGAGTATGGGAAGTATAAAAGGGATGTACCGCTATTGAGCGCTCTCTCCATATTAATCTGGCAACCAATAAACATTGTAACATTAACAGATGTTATTACTACCCGACATTTATTAGCGCAAATAAGGCTTACCTTTCAAGAACAAAAAAAAAATCTTGGTGCTTTTATTACCAGAGTATTACTCCTTAACAACAGATTAACAAATAAATTACCGGAGGAAGAAATATTAGAATTATTACAGTGCAACATGTTACCTAGGTACATCCATAAACTTTCTTTAATGGTAATAACTGATATAAATTCTCTTAAGCGATATGGAAAAATGATCGAACTAGCCGAAAATCGATCAGAACAAAGGATTCAGCAGTGTAATTCTAATAATGAAGATAATAAAGTAAAAAGTTACAATAAAAACCAATCCTTTAATCGTAAAGATAATAGAGAAAGTAAACGTTCTTTTAATGATTATTCAAACAATAGGAGGGAGCAGACTTCTTCTTTAAATAATAATTTTAGAGATGGGAATGTAAATTACAGGTTCCAAGTGAGATGTTTTCGGTGTGGCTGTCCTGGTGTTACAGCCCCTAACTGCAGCTGCAGACAGTCAAAAAACTAACATCCCGGGCAGTTCTTGCAGTGGACGAAAAGACGTCATCGTCTCCTGTTGAATCTGTTCCGGAATGGACTGCTTGGCTGGCTGTCGTTCGGCGCTTTTACGAGGATCTGAGAATTTCGAAGGATGGGAGTACTTCCAACAGGGATGGTCGTCCTTACATTTCCTTCCAGGTTCTGGGATCAGAATTTACTGGTCTTCTTGACTCGGGATCGCATGTTTCTATTATAGGTAATAATTTTCATTTGAAATTCTTAAGATTAGGTTGCAAATTATCTAATTTAGAACGAAAATTTTCTTTATCATCTGCGACGGGACATTCAGTTAGTTGTAAATTTAAAATCACCGTTTCTTTATCATATAAAAATATAAATAAAAACTTCGACTTTGTTGTAATCCCGGAGATTAAATCTAATGTTATTTTAGGTTGTGATTTTTGGAAATTGTTTAATATATCTCCAGAGATTTCTAAATTAATGACTTCTAATGGAGTCGAGGTTATTCCACAGTTAGCTGAAGTTAAGGGTATTGAAAACTTACAAAATTTAACAGCATCACAACGTCAAAATTTACAAAATGTAATACAAGAATATGAATCTATTGCAGGAAATCGATTGGGCAAAACTTCGTTCGAACAACACATAATTGATACCGCGGATTGTTATCCTATTAAACAACGCTATTACCCTATTTCGCCTCATTTACTCCCGGAGGTACATAAAGAATTGGATAGGATGTTGGAATTGGGGGTTGTAGAACCAAGCAATAGTGCTTGGAATAGCCCGGTTTTATTGGTTCCTAAGAAAAATGGGAAATACAGATTATGTTTAGACAGTAGAAAATTGAATTCGGTTTCTAAGAGAGACGCATTTCCAATGCCTTATATTTCTAATATTTTGGATAGTCTAGGAGGGGCACGTTTTCTTTCTACGCTAGACATGAACGACGCTTATTGGCAGATACCTTTAGAAGGAAGTTCTAAAGAAAAAACGGCATTTACTATCCCAAAGAGGGGTTTATTTCATTTTGTTAATATGCCTTTCGGTTTGCACGGAGCAAGTTCACGAATGATGCGTCTTATGGATAAAGTTTTTGGCCCTGAATTCGAGGGTAAAGTATTTTATTATCTAGATGATATTATCATTATCAGTTCTTCTTTCGAAGAACATCTGTCACTTCTAAGAGAGGTAAAACGAAGATTGGAAGTAGCAGGTTTAACAATTAACGTAAATAAATCAGTTTTCTGCAGGGAATCTTTAAAATATTTAGGATATGTGGTTGACAATCAGGGTTTGAGAACGGATCCAGATAAAGTCAAAGCTATTGTCGATTTCCCAATACAAAACTCTCAGAAAAGTCTTAGGCGGTTTATTGGTATTCTATCCTGGTATAAAAGATTCATTCTTAATTTTTCTATAATTGCTGCTCCTTTACATAATTTGACAAAAAAAGAATTCTCGGGTAATAAATTCAAATGGAATAATCAAGCACAATTAGCATTTACAAAGTTAAAAGAAACTTTGGTTCAGGCTCCAGTATTAACTTGTCCTGATTTCGAGAAACCTTTTATAATTAGTTGCGACGCTTCGAATACAGGATTAGGCGCAATTCTTAGTCAAAAGGATGATTTTGGTAAAGAACACCCCATCTCCTTCATTAGCAGATCACTTTCGGCACAAGAAAAAAACCATTCAACTACGGAAAAGGAACTAAATGCAATGATCTTCGCATTAGAAAAATTTAGGGGTTATATTGAGGGTTTCGTGATACCAGTTAAAATAATAACAGATAACTACAGCTTGAAATGGTTAGTAAATATCAAATCGCCTTCAGGTAGATTAGCTAGGTGGGTAGTGAGACTGCAACAGTTTAATTTTGTGATAGAACACAGGAAAGGGAAGGAAAATATAGTTCCTGATGCATTATCACGAGACCCTTTACAAATAGATGTGATTAATCTTTCATCTAATATTACAGACCCCTGGTACATCAAATTGCGTAATAATATTTTAGCTTCTCCGGAAAAATTTCCAGAATGGAAAGTCTGTGATGACGTAATTTACAAACATATTCAGAGTATGGAAGCTCTTCATAAATCTTACGACTGGAAGATGGTTTTGCCTAAAGAACGTAGACTCGAAATAATAGAACAATATCACGTTCCTCCTACATCGGCACATTTTGGGATAATGAAAACTTTGAATCGGATTAGTCTTAAATATTATTGGCCAAGAATGGCAGCAGACATAAAAAATTTTATTTCTAAATGTCTTTCATGTTTGGGTCATAAAAATACTAATTTAGCACCTCCGGGTTTAATGGGAGATCCAAAATTAGTTCAGCGTCCTTGGCAAATGATTGCTACGGATCTTTTGGGTCCACTTCCTAGTTCTTATAAGAGGGGTTTTACATATCTGTTGGTAGTTTCAGACTTTTTCACTAAATTTACAAAATTATATCCATAAAGGAAAGCTACAGGGAGAAATGTTACATCAATTTTAGAAAATGAAATTTTTCTTAAATTTGGCGTTCCAGACACAATTGTTCTTGATAATGGACCACAATATATTTCTAGGGATATGAAAGCTTTGGTTGATAAATATCATATTCGTCATCTCTTTTATAATTGCAGATATCATCCACAAAATAACCCGGTTGAACGAATTAATAAGGTTTTGGTTGCTGCCATAAGTTCTTATGTTGGATTAGATCACAGGACTTGGGCTAATTATTTACCAGAGATAGAACTCGCTATTAATACTGCGGTACATGAGGTTACTGGATATACTCCGTATTTTTTAAACTTTGGTAGGGAAGCTATTATTTCAGGAAACCATTATAGGTCAACTAATTTCAACTCAGAAGATATAACTTTCGCGAAAAGGGATATTTGGGCATCTGATTTATCCGAATTAAATGATATATTTAGTCAAGTTCGTACATGTTTAAGACAGTCATACGAAAAGAATAAAGTAAATTATAACCTTCGCCGTAGGGAGGTACAATACAAAATTGGGGATATTGTGTGGCGTAGATCGTTTAATCTTTCTGACGCAAGTAAATTTTATTCAGCTAAACTGGCACCCAAGTTTGTGAGAAACAAAATTATAGATAAAATTTCTTCTGTGGTATATAAATTATCGGATTTAGATGGAAAATATGTTGGTACATTTCATATAAAAGATATTATAAAAGTAGAGACTTAAATCCTTATTTATAAATGTCTTTGTTTTCAATGTTACAAAAAAAAAAAAAAATTAATTATTTTAGTTTTGTAAAGTCTTGCCGGCTTTATTCAAACTTGCGAATGTAATAACTTGCGTCCGCAAATACGTTAATTTTGGGAAAATTTTATTTTTATATGTTTGGCTTTGTATGAATTTTCCGTTTATTCCATCTCTTTATTGAGGATTTTATATGGGAGCGGTGAACAATTTCGTCTGTTCAACGATCGGTTTATTTTGAATTGTTCTAATTATTGAATAATCTAGTTTTGAATTTAGCTTGGGGCTATTATTTCAATATACAGCATTTTGGGAATTTTATTTCGTATACTAGACACCGTAGGCGTGTTCAATATACCAATACATTATATCGTTAGGTTTTAGTGTGTGGTTATTTGTGGTGGTTAATTCCTTCATGATATAGAGGAACTATGGTTTGACGATATTCGAAAATGAATATTTGAAAATATAACATTAATTTGTTCATGGGAACATGGGAACGTATTTTCTAAGCAGAGAGATATGGAAGAATATGCGTATTTCCATCTCGGTTATAGAAGATTTATTGGGAAGCCACGCATGATTTTGTTTTCTGAGGATCTCAGGAATAATTAGAATTCTTCTTTGCAAAATACTTTGCACTCAGAATTAGTTTGTTTACTAGAGAAGCTTCTAACCTTTGGGATTTGAATTGAAAGCATTTAACTACCGTATGTGGTTACTAGTAAATATAAAAAAAAAAACTAACGATAATTTGTGAAATGGAATTCTTCTTTTAAAAGAGTTTCTTGGGGTGAGTTTACAAACTATAATCATCATTTTTTTTTAAATAAATCTTATTCCTTTTGCAATTCTCCATGACGTCGGGAAATTGTTTAACGAATTTGTTGGTAATAATTGTATGTTCAAGTTTAATGATTCAAATTTAAACATTCAATTGTTATTTATATATTTAAATATCGTATATATTTTGAATAATGTGCTCATCACAATTGTGTGAGAATTTCATCAAATATTGAATTCATATTTAATGCTTGTATATATTTAGTATATTCCTTGTATATATATGTATATTGATTACTTATACGTTTGTATAAATAGAACGAGTTAGAACTTGTAGTTTTGATTTTTAGCAGATTAGAGGTATATTTTCTCGTATCATGTATTTACAATTTGTGTTTTGGAGTTATATTTACTTTCCCTGTAAGTAAATCTACCTTCGACCAAATTCTATTTAATTATATTTCTACACGATATGATTCTTATTTAATTACTATAAATAGTGTTTAATACGTATGATATAATACAATTATTTGTATTGTAATTACCATATAGGATTTGATTTTGTGTATTTGGAACTAGTAATAGTTTTACTTTGGAGTAATGTTGGTAGCTGTGATTACTTTCATAATTTGAGTAATTCCATTAATATTTATATATTAATAGTTTTAATGAACAATTGGCTTAACTTTTCTAAAAAAATACATGATAGCTACAGAAGCTTATAATATCTATTTTATGGGAATTTTAGGAAACTCCTAAATATAAAAGCAAGCCAATAGTTTAAAACATCATATGGTACATTTTTCTCTAAACCAGGAGAGCATTTTAGATAGCTCTACCTATTTTGAATGAATTTTAGGAAATTCTTTATATAAAAAAAAAACAAAGGCTCATCTTGTGTTTTGAGACTTTTGAAGAATTTTAATTACCATATGGAATCTGAATGTGTAGATTTGGAATTAGTAATAGTTTTACTTGTTTTGGAGTAATTTTGTTAGTTGTGATTACTTTCATAATTTGAGTAATTCCATTAATATTTATATATTAATAGTTTTAATGAACAATTGGCTTAACTTTTCTAAAAATACATGATAGCTACAGAAGCTTATAATATCTATTTTATGGGAATTTTAGGAAACTCCTAAATATAAAAGCAAGCCAATAGTGTATAATACTTCATGTTGTACATTTTTCTCTAAACCAGGAGAGCATTTAAGGTAGCTCTACCTATTTTAAATGAATTTTAGGAAATTCTTTATAAAGAAAAATAAAGGCTCAACTTGTGTTTTGAGACTTTATTATCATTTCATTATACTCATTTTACTTTGTAAAATAAGTTTTTGGGTTTAGCTTGATATTGCTAGATAATACTTTATTTTAACTTTGAAGAATTTTCAAGTTAATTTTATTTTAATTTTTTTTTTTTGCTTGCGTCTTGTTGGAAAATGGAAAAGGCAACTTACGTTGTTTACTCTATAACAATATATTTTTATTTTTCAATTTAACTATCAAATTGAATTTGAAGTTATTGTTTTGGTGAACCTTGGGATTTTCTCAAGAGTTCAGAGAATCTCTCAACGTTCCGGAATTTAACATGCTAATGACACGTACGGAATTTTTGTGTCGTATTTCAATTTTGTTTATTAAAACATTTGAATTATGAATTTTAAAAATAGTTCCTTGCTAATTGGATTTTTTTTTTTTTCAAACAACATTCTATACTGGGATGATACCTATGGATATTTTCCTTTTGCAATATTAATTGATATTTTAGTTGAATTCTGACACGAGTCTTGATTAGGAAGTTATTTTATTTTTCATTATGGTAATTTTCAAAAGATTCTTGAAGGGGTCAGTTTATTTTTAGGTTACTTAAATAATGAATAGATTTTCTTGCATATTAAGCAATTTTATTGAGTCAATTTAATAATTAATTATTTCGTTAGTTAATGGTAAATCACGTTTAGGAATATTAGCAATAGGGCTGAAAATCCACATTTTGAAGAGTCCGAAGAACAACATAAATCTATGAAGAAAGAAGATGTTGCAGCTATTTAGGAGACACATACAGCTCCAGAAGAAATAATGAAACAATTGAGACGAATTTTGGTTTTGGCATATTACAGTCTACAGCTCCATAAGAAATGATGGGACAATCAGGACGAATTTTGGTTTTGGCATATTCCAGTCTACAGTTTCAGAAGAAATAATGTACATTTGAGATGAATTTTGAAGCTGGATATTCTAATCTACAGCGGCGGAAGAGGATGGTGTTGAAGTTCATCGGGAGGAATTAAATTACATTCTTGGGTTGCAACCACTTCATGCTTGACAAGATGGACCATCATGTCTCCAGTAATTGACGATGCCGGGAGGATCGTGGAAAATTTCAAGTTTGAAATTTTTTCTTTGTGGAGGGGCAATGTAACAGTTTGGATTTACACTGGCCAAATATTCACTCGAAGTAAGCACCCATTAATAATCACCTAATAAGTAGGTTGCTACGTATCAATTCAAATTGAAATTTGAATTCCTAATTGAAATGATTCTATGAGCAAAATGAATCGAGATTTTCGTTTGTTGCCCAAAAACATACTAGGAACAAGAAAATTTTCCTTCAGAGTTCCAAGCTAGCGGCCAGAGGGTTCGGAGGTCTGTCTCAACGTGGGAAAGCACATACTTCGGTGAAATCTTAATTACTGTGAGCTTATAACTTCTGTTAGTTTAATTTCAATTGATTTACCATTTAATATTTTGTTCTACTTGAACTGGCGCCCATATAATAATTTTAACATCTTAAGATCATTTTTAAAGTCATAACAAACTATCGATTCATTTATTAGATTTTAACTATTTAGTTTCTTCTTCTAAGGACTAAACACGCCCCTGAAGAATTATAATATTATTTTATTAAGAGTCTCATGTTCTATTTTATTTAATTAATAATATAATTTGATTGTTGCCTCAACTCTTTTATTTTTAACTATAAATATTCTGTTTTACGCATTCTTTTATGTAGTATTACTCACTGATAATTAACAACTATTACAAGTTAATGATAGTTACTTATGTAAATAATTTTTGCAATAATTTATTTTTATATTTTATACAATTTAGATATTTTTTTAAATTATACAGGGTGTAACAGGACGTACCCGAGGGATTTTAACCAGCGATTCCTGAGCATATTTGGAGTAAAAAATGTGAATGAAATTTTTGTCTCCGGTGACTTTTTTGTGACTTTTTTTTTTAAATTTTTTTTCTTCAAATTCAAACAAAAAAAAATTTCTTCCGCTTGTTGTCATTGGTCACTCAGCCGAGAAACCGACCAACCCCTAAACTCGCCTCCAACTGTCCAACACCTACCATTTTTTATGTTTTTCTAGAAAAAATAAATAAAAAAAAAATCAAAAATATCACCGGAGACCAAAATTTCATTTACATTTTTTACTCCATATAATGTCAGGAATCGATCGTTAAAATCCCTCGGGTACGTTCTGTTACACCCTGTATAAAAATAGCATTTTAGTAGGTTTAAATTTAACTTATTAATGACCGATATACGTAGGAACATAAATTTGGCGGATGTAAGTTTTAAATATTAACGCCTTAAAAAAAAAAATTATCTTATATTTCATTATATTTGCTAATTCTAATAATTACTTTTACTTGCTTTCCCGATAAAGTCTTATTAAAATGTCTGTGAACGTTGAGCATTGTTTTTAATAATACCGACGAAGAAATGTCCCGTTTTCTTTGAAGTACATAGTTTGCCATCCCGTGTTAGAGATAAATAAATACTCTAAGCTCCCATAGTGGAAACCAATTATTTATTATTCCCAATAATAATAGAAATACCAACCAAACCACCCAATATTCTCACCCCACATCTGCCTGGTCTCTTTGTAACTTTGTATGTTATTGCGCCTCTAGTAGAACTAAAAGTTTTTCCCAACAGGAACTTGTTTCGCGGCTTAATTTTCCTGCTCTACTAACTTGCTTCTCCTCGTTATATTTATAATAAGATAAATAGTAGAGAATATAGGGTAAATGGTCAAAGGGAAGGAAAATGTAGACCTTTCTTGATCTCATTAATGTTGTTAAAGTCAAATCATTTAAACAATATTTTTATTTTTATTTTAACTTTATGAGTAAAACCTCAAATTGTAATATTTAATTAAATGAAGACAATATAAGCGAAACTCAATCGAAAATCTGAAAACAGAAAAATCAGAAAAAGATATTGACACATCTGGGACACGATGTGTCAATATTTATATATCAATATCATTCGTGTCCCAGATGTGTCAATATCTTTTTCTGATTTTTCTGTTTTCAGATTTTCGATTGAGTTTCGCTTATATTGTCTTCATTTAATTAAACATTTAAACAATAGCCACTGTACTTTTGGGTTCATTATTCTCTGTAGTAAAGGTGTTCAAAATAGGTAATATTAAAAGTTAAGATAATCTAAATAAACGTCATAAAATAATACAGAAAATTAATGAGTACAGAACTGTGGAGTTCCTGCCTACTGCTAGATAGGGGGCATTTGGGTGAAGGTTTAACAATGTGTAATCAAAACTGACCTCAGCTACTCGTTGGATTAACCCTCTCCCGCATTTATCCAACGTTAGTTCTGTGAGTACAGAACTATTTCAAAGACGACCTCCGTAGTCCAGTGGGTAAGACTCTTGACTCACAATCCGGAGGTCACGGGTTCGAACCCGGCATGCGCAAATAAATTTTATTTGATTAATTTGTGTTTTCACAATTCATTCATTTAAAATAATATAAAGTATATTTGCGGCATGTTCCAGAGTGGAAGATACTATCAGTATCGCCATGGTGTAAGACCACCATTCAGAAATGAAACGTTGCTTGAAAATGGCTTTAGCCGTGTTTAGTGACCAGATCTGAATAGCCAGGTACTTCCCAACCTTCCTCTACCCCATCTCCTTCCCCTTCCTACTACCTTCAGCCTCACAACATACCCCAATTGGGGATGCCATAGTCTCACTGGCTCCAGACGGGAGCAGTTGAGATTCTTGTGCAGTACACTGTAAAAAAAAAAAGATTTTTTCCATTTTTAGCAACGATTTTCAGGTGTTCATGACACACATGTTTTAGAAAGCCTTTAAAACTTTCAGATTAATTTAACTGGCATAATCTTGTACCATTTCTTGGATAACCAACACCTCTGTAATAGGTCATCCATTTGCTCACCAACTGCGCGGCAAGACGGATCGAGAGAGACTGGTTGAAGGAGATATTTTGACCTCTCCAGCAGGACTCTCTCAGAACGTGGCCTTGCACCGCAGGGGAAAGGATGGATTCATACGTCCGTCACTCCTGGAGACACTGATTCCTACCCACCCTTCATACCTTTTCCTTCCCAGAACTTCATCTCCTACCTCAAAAGATTCTCCACACAGTATCCACAAAGATGACATACGCCCTGAAAGGAATTTTTTTCTTCAGGACCTTCTGTGTGGAGTAAATGTAAAAAAATACATTATCAACGTGTTGACACGTCAATTTGCCAGTGATATTTTATTGTTTCCCTTTTCAAATTTTTAATCTTAATATTATATAAAACAAAGTCGGGTTAGTTACACTATTTATAACTCGAGAACGGCTGGACCGATTTTGATGATCTTTGATTTGTTGGATTTGTCTCCATCCCGGATAACAGAATAACTATTAAAACATCGCAAAAATTCACGAAAAAGAAAGTTATGAATAAAATTAATTTCCTCATACATTTTGTATGGAACGAATTTTCATCTTTTGAAAGAGCTGCAGCAATATTGTAATTGTGTTAGGTATAATATTGAAGTTTGCGTGAATTCCAATAATTCAAAAACTTCAAATGTCAATGAGATGATTGTTTCGCTTTTGTTTTTAAACATATAATGCTTCCTCTCTTTCTTACACACTCAATGTCAACAGTCGAAAATAAGACAAACGGTGAACGTATGTCTGCAACGTATGTCTGCACAACTCCAGGAAAACAGCCACTTCTTTCCAAAACATTCAAGGCATATTGCAACGTGGAGTATTGCAATACGGTGAAGTCAATCAAATACATCTGCAAATTTGTCACAAAATTCAGCGATATGGCGGTTTTGGCGTTCAAACTACACAGTTCATCTAAAAAGTGACGAATGGTTTTACTTTGGGTTGTTGGTGGTGAATGTTCGTGGGCCGGCATTGTTTGAATCACAAGTCAATGGTGTAGTGTGCCTAACATTTCATGTTGCATGTCAGCAGGTCAATTTGCTTGAAAACGATATGCATTTAGGCCAGTGCAATTAGCGATCCGCGATCGGAATTATTCCGGTAGTCCCAATTTTTTTATATGTTTTATATACTCAACTCCTGATGTAAAATCTGAGTTTTCGACCTTGGGTCACTTGAGCTTTCGCCGCCATTTTGAAAAAACCAGCCGAAATCGCGCCAAAATCTAGTTTTTCTCAAATATCTCGTTTTTAATAACAAATTTGGATAAAGTAGCTTCAAAAGTTTAGTAGAACATAAAATAACCTACAATTTTTATTTGACAAATTTTCTTCTATCTCTAATAAATATCGAGATATGCAGTCGTAAAAATGTGTAAAAGTTTATAAAAACCGGTAAATTGCCCGACTTGGTTTGGTTTTTTGTGCGTTTCTCTTTTTCAGTACAATTTTGTGAAAAAATTATTGATATGAATTTTGTAGAGAATAAAATTTCATAAAAGACGTAGGTACATGTTTAATTTTTTAGTCGTATTACGTATCTAATTCAAAATTTTCACAAAAAAATGTTCAAAAACTAAATCAGAAGAATAGTGTTGGCATAAGGGGGCGTACATTAATTACGTGAGCATAAAAGGAGGGAGGGGGTTCCAGCAAAATCTCACGTTACTTGAAAAGAATATACGAAATGGCCCAAATTTATCTCACCAAGAGGGGGGGGGGGGGGGGGGGGGGTCCAGTTTGGAAGAATAACTGCTCACGTAATTAATATATGCCCCCTAACTTGATTATTATTTTTTTAAACAATTACTGTTGAAATAACATGTAATATACATAACAGCAACATTAACCATCAATGTAATCAAAACATAAAAATAAAATTAATAATTAAGGTACATAGATGTGGTAAAAAAAAAAAATTATAATTAAAAATACATTTTCTTAAAATATTTGACTATTGACTTTAGTTTCTTACTGCCACATACGGGCCCCGAACAGCTTCAATATAGTCTTCCTATGCTCATAAGCCGAATTTGGGGCGACTGGGTCACAAATTCCTCGTCATCATCATGAACGAAGGCTTTCGCAGCATTCTCGCTTGAGCTGCCATTATAGTGAATACAGAGTAGGGAGCATTATTTCAAACCCGACTTTCTACATGTGCACTTTCCAGCGCAACCTTTATTGCATTGGCATGTTATAACGTTATAACGTTCAGCAACGCCTGAGATGCAACCTCCTTCATCATTGGTACTGGAGTTAGTAACCCAACAGCGTCCTTCTTCCACCCCCATTCAGTTGGATCTTTATGGTGACCAAGCCAAGCCTGCACTTGCAAGTATGTTCTTGAAGCATATTGCTGGACTGCATGATGGGTGGTATCCTGGATAAATAGAATTTATTCTTTTTCACTCCTTTGACAAAAAGAATGTACCTTAAATTTTCCAAATTTGATTTCTCATTGCCGCCATTCAAAAGTGCAAAGAATTGTTCGGCAGCGAAAGTGATTGTTTCTCGCTTTGCTTTTGGATCTTGAAATACACTAATAAGTTTTATTCACTGAGTGGTTAGTGGTTAAGAATATTACAAAATTTGTATATACCTTGACCAAACGGAGCACCAGTTGTGTCGCAGCCACTTATGGCATGGATGAATAAAATGTTTTCAACTGTTTCATTGTCTTTAAAACATTTGTTGGAGTACAACGCGTTAAGTGATTTTCCTTTACCGACTTTTTGGTAATATACGTTTGGAGGTGAGAGAGCTGTGAGGAGTAGGTACCAACAGTAGGTCGATATCCTAACCAATGATTATGACTGCATCATGTTGAGATGATAACGACTTTACTGTGGTTATTATGAGAACATCAGCATCCTCTTCAGCTTGCACTGTCGTTATTTGCTGTCGTTCAAATGAGGCTATGAGTAGGGAAATAAAACGAAACTTGTTCTTCTCATTTTCCGGAAACTTTTCCTTGGTGCTTTTCTTTTCAACCGACTCCGGGTATCCATCGAATACCACTTATGTATTGGCTCCATAATGATTTTGTGCATACCTGACATATTGCTGAAAAATAATTGAAAAGGGTTGAGTACGACCCCATACAACATTGTGCAGTAAATATCACCCATCAACGTGTATTTTACTGCTTTCCAGTTCTGTATTATTGGTAGAGGGTTGAACAATGAGTAAAATATGGACTTGGTTCCTTTGCGCATGCCTTCCTCTGAGAAAAGAGACAATGGGGCAGGAGATAGTTCATTTGTCAAATATTCTTTAAATTCGATTTCACACTTTTTGGCAATACACATGCGATGGGATAGCATTAATGGATCCATTGCCACAGTCACATCCTGATTTTGTATGCTGCTGGTTACCACCGCAAGAGAAACTATCGCATCCTTACGTGTAGGTTTTAAGTGTTTAAGGTTTCCAAAGTTCTGGTTGATAACTTTAGACAGAAAAATTTCCCCATCTTTTCAGCCATGTGACAAGTTACTTTGCTATCCCCGATCGTGCCTTATAGACATAACCTTATAGACATAATCACGTTTGTTTTAGGAAATGGTTCATGGCAAGTAACCAATCAATGAGAGTTTGGACGTCTTTATCATCCCTCTTAATTCGTGTAGGCATCATCTCTACTTATTACTCCGACGTTCCTGATTCAACCCTGGGGTAAACCCCCACTCTGGTTAATTTATATTCTTTTTTACCACATCTATGTATAATTTTATTTATATGTTTTGATTACATTTATGGTTAATGTTGCTGTTATGTATATTACATGTTAATTCAACAGTAATTGTTTAAAAATAATAATAATCAAGTTATGCGAACACTGAACATCGGATACAGTTTTTGACCTAATTTTTGTGATTTTTTTTATTAGAATCTAGATACGTAATTGCGATAAAGGCATCTTTTCAGCCATGTGACAAGTTACTTTGCTATCCCCGATCGTGCCTAATAGACATAACCTTATATTAGAGGATTAAACATATACCTACGTCTTTTAAGAAATTTTATTATCTACAAAATTCATATCAATAATTTTTTCACAAAATTGTACTGGAAAAGAGATACGCACAAAACCCAAACCAAGTCGGGCAATTTACCGGTTTTTATAAACTTTTACACATTTTTACGACTGCATATCTAGATATTTATTAGAGATAGAAAAAAAAATTTAAAAAAATTGTAGGTAATTTTATGTTCTACTAAACTTCTAAAGTTACTTTATCCGATTTTTTTATTGGAAACGAAATATTTCAGAAAAACTAGATTTTGGCGCGATTTCGGCTGGTTTTTTCAAAATGGCGGCGAAAGCTCAAGTGACCCAAGGTCGAAAACTCAGATTTTACATCAGGAGATGAGTATATAAAATATATAAAAAAATTGGGACTACCGGAATAATTCCGATCGCGACCCCCTTTTTGGCGCTAATTGCTGTTACGTAACAGAATCGGCTCCCGAGCGGAAGGTTAAGTGAATCGTCCCCACTACACGTGCCTACCGTTTCCTCTCCCCGCACCGCGCGACCACCCCGCGTCAGGCGCGAAGCGCCGGGCGGCCCGCCGGCCGCCATTCCTTCGCTAGCTCTCGGCCAAGCAACTGGCTACGCGCGATTCGCGCTGTTTGTGCTCCTCGATATTAACTCCGCGATGTATTGTTTGCAATTGTGTTGTGAACGGAATCCAGAAACGATGGCAGACCACGCATCTAGCTATGTGAGTACCAACTCGCTTCCTCCCCCCCACCGTGTGCTTTGAACCGTTTGTAACTTCATTTAAACGCATAGAGAGAGGGAGAAATCCTCGTTAGGTCAGTAGGGTAGTTTAACTTGTGTTTTGTGCCGACACTGGCCGTATGTGTATCACCCTGTTCTGTTTATTGAATAAACCCTTTAAATGCAAATACTGTGTACTGATTGAAGAGGGAGTCCCGGGGATTTTGAGGAGAGGAGGGGAAGGAAGAATTGACCAAGCGAACCACTGGCACTCGCCCTGTTTTTAGGAGGAATCATGTTCGAGCCGGTTTGAGCTAACCGACGGCTGTTATTGCGTGTGTTTTACAGGAATAGGGCTTGGGGTAGGCCGCCGCAGCAGCGCCCCCAGCACTGGCGTTCCCAACTTAGGGGCAATTTTTTTTCCTCCCTCTTCACAGTCGCTCGCCTCGTTCTTCAATCAGCCATTGTTTAAACTGTATAATCTATAATGTTTTGTCTTGTTTTTTTTCCCAATTTGTCTAGCATTACCATCAAAGAACATCGACGCGAGTGTAACTTCGAATTGCAAATTTAAACTATCGCGGGCACATTCCTTCATTTTCGAGTCGTCACTCGACAAAACATTATCACCGGTATTCCTAAGTAAAGTGCTCAACCAAGAAAGTTGCCGTCGTGAATAATATAGTGTTTACAAGTGTCGACCGACTAAATTTGCTAGTTTCAAATACAAGATTAATAGTGGAAATGTACACAAATATTTAAAACAAAGTTATTCAACAATTAAAATCCTGTATATGATAAACCAATTACCCGCTTCGTTTCCCGAAAGTTAATTAACCAGTTTTCATTAATAAACTTATTCCGCAGTGTGCTGGTCTGTATTTGATATCGACATATACTGCGAATAGGGGTCTATTTCGCAAAATACTGGCCTGTATATATAACGGCATATTTTGCAGCTTAAGGGAAACAAGTGGATTAAATTCTTTCTACCTTTTGACAATTGAGCATTTTTCTAATTTTGCCGCCTGTTTCATCATTTAGCTTTTTTTTCTTTCGTAAGAAACAGACGACATAATTTGAAAGACGTTCGGTTCGCGTTGACGTCGTTTCCTCGAGTCAGGCATTACATTACGTATGCACATCTGCATATAACTTGTTATGACAAGAGGAAGTCGGCGGATAAATACCAGTAATGGTGTATGCTCAAATCAGGCTGCAGTATAGCCACGTTAAATAAAGAACAATTCCCCAAGACATTGTTGAATTTTCAAACATACTTCCACGAAAACTTGTATAAAAGAAAAAATATTTCCTTTCCTTTCTAAAGAACCCCCCCTTTGGAAGGCTAATCGAAATATTCCAAAAAACATGTTCATTTAAGGCGAACCTCGTTTCCGTTTTTTTATTTTTTCTTTTCCGGACTTTTGCTTATTTGCAAACCTTTTTCAAAAACATCGGGATTTTTTCTCAAAATTACGTTTTTTGAGGGAAACCGCTGCTCAAATTTTCTCTCATTCCGGACTTAGAAAATTTTCAACAAATTTTCAAAACATCAGGATTTTTTCTCAAAATCACGTTTTTCGAGGGGAACCGCTGCCCAATTTTTTTTCTCGTCTATGGACTGAAAATTTTCAACAAATTTTCAAAACATCGGGATTTTTTCTCAAAATCACGTTTTTGTAAGGGAAACCGCTGCCCAAATTTTTCTCGTTTTCGGACTTAGAAAAATTTCCTACAAATTTTCAAAACATCGGGATTTTTTCTCAAAATCACGTTTTTCGAGGGGAACCGCTGCCCAATTTTTTTTCTCGTCTATGGACTTTGAAAATTTTCAACAAATTTTCAAAACATCGGGATTTTTTCTCAAAATCACGTTTTTGTAAGGGAAACCGCTGCCCAATTTTTTTTCTCGTCTATGGACTTTGAAAATTTTCAACAAATTTTCAAAACATCAGGATTTTTTCTCAAAATCACGTTTTTTGAGGGGAACCTCTGCGCAAATTTTTCTCGTTTTTGGACTTTGAAAAATTTTCAACAAATTTTCAAAACATCGGGATTTTTTCTCAAAATCACGTTTTTGTAAGGGAAACCGCTGCCCAATTTTTTTTCTCGTCTATGGACTTTGAAAATTTTCAACAAATTTTCAAAACATCAGGATTTTTTCTCAAAATCACGTTTTTTGAGGGGAACCTCTGCGCAAATTTTTCTCGTTTTTGGACTTTGAAAAATTTTGAACAAATTTTCAAAACATCTGGATTTTTTCACAAAATCACGTTTTTGAGGCAAACCCCTGCCCAAATTTTCAAATAAACCAAACACTTATAAAAAACGCGTTTTTTTTCAAAAACTTTTTGTAAAAAATACGTCCCCAGTGGTCAATCTCTGCCCAATTTCTTTCCAATTGCGAGTCTAGTTCTCACTTTTTCCAACATAAGGTCACTCTGATACGATCTTATACACCATGGAAGTTCCTCAAGTTACGCTGGGTATAATCCCACACATTTTTACTTCAAAAAAGGAGGAACTACTACAGGCCCTGAGAAATAGAAAGATTTCTCCTAGGAATAAATCCAAAAAATGCCTCACTCTATATGCTTCTTTCTACAACAAAAAATATATCAGGAGGTTGCAATTTCAACCGGAAGTCACCTCGGAAATCATCACTACCCCCCTCACAGTCTCCGAAGCAAAACCCGTGGTAGTGCAAGCCCAAGAACCAACAAAAATATACGATCTGACATCCTGGAAAACAAAATACAACGGACTCACGGATGTAGAGGATTTCATCAACAGAATAGAGGAAACAGCTCAAGTCAGAGGAATTCCCGAGAACATCCTACACAGAAATTTCATAGACCTCATCGCTCCTGAAATGCTTACCTGGCACAGGATACATAAGAGAAAAACAAACTCATGGAAGGAACTCAGGGCGGCACTTTTAACGAGTTTCGGAGAAAAAAAGGCCCAACACAGAATCAGGTTATCCTTACTCGCTATCAAGCAACACCCCGGAGAGCCTGTCGCTAGATTCACGCAGAGGGCAGAGGCCATCAATATTAAGCTCGCCCAACCCGTTCCTGAAGTGGAACTCCTCCCAGTTTTGATCGACGGTCTCCTGCCCAGATATGAGAACATCATAACTTCCCAGAAAATTTCCACGCTGGAGCAACTTAAGGACGTCTGTCAGCTACTGGAGGCATACCAGGATCGGAAGAGAGACGAAAGGTTCCCCAAGGAAAACTTTCGCCCCAGCACTTCGTCCGGCATAAAACCAGAGCACAACGAAAAGAAATCCTGCTCTTTTTGCCACAAGGTTGGTCACTCCCAAGCCTCTTGTTTCAAACAAGCTAAACTTTTATCTTCAAGAGACCCCCAATCTAACAAAAGGCGATCTGTCGATCGTTCTCCAAGAAGAGATGAAGGGAGGAAGTTTGGCAAAAGACCACGCCAAGACAATACTGAGACACCCATCCCGGACCTCAGATTCATCAAACCCCCTACAGATTTCTCAAGGCCCCCTCCCAATTGGACAGTCAAGAGGCCAAAAAACTAGAACCCAACCTCCCGGGCCATCCTCCCCATAGGCCGAAGGAATGGTCGGAGTGGTTGGAACACGTCAAATTCTTCAAAAAGGCCTTACCCCTCTCTACAGTTTGCTGCAAACAGGCAATAGACGGTAGACCCTTCGCGCATTTTTCTATAAACAATGTGGTTTTTTCTGGTCTCCTCGACAGCGGCGCGTCTGTCAGCTGTCTGGGCGACAACGCTCACACCTTATTCACAAACTGTGGTTTTAAAATGGAAGAACATTCTTCACATGTCACCACAGCAGACAACACTTCACAACGTGTCATTGGTTCTCTTACCCTGCCGATCAATTGCGACACAAAAACAGTTCGGATCAAATTTCTGGTTGTACCTACAATCTCGCAAAAATTTATCCTGGGAGTGGATTTTTGGATGGCTTTCAAAATTGCTCCACAGTTGTTTAACAACCCCTCCGTTCCCCCCCAAGTGAACGAAATCCGTACGGTAATACCGTACGAAAATTTGAACCCCCTGCAAACAGATCAGTTGGATCAAATGATAAACAAGTTTGAATCAATCTCATTCGAAAAGTGTGGGTTAGGCTTAACCAACTTAGTAGAACACCATATAAAAACAACAGGCCCCCCAATCAAACAAAGGTATTATAACCTCGCTCCTCAAAAATTAAAAATATTAGAAAAGGAATTGGACGATATGTTAAGAATGGGAGTGGTGGTACCCAGCCGCAGTGCTTGGACCAACCCCACCTTAATAGTTTCAAAGAAAGACGGCTCGGCACGTTTCTGCCTCGATAGCAGACGCCTCAACGCATGTACAGTGTCAGACGCCTACCCCCTCCCTTTGGTTAACTCCATCCTCGACAGACTTCGAAACGCTAAATACATCTCATCTATAGATTTGAGCAAAGCTTTCTGGCAAATACCTTTGGATCCCAGCTCCTGCGAAAAAACTGCCTTCGTAGTGCCTGGCAGGGGCATGTTTCACTTTAAAAGGCTACCCTTCGGTTTAAAAAACAGCCCAGCGGAGCTACAAAGGCTCATGGATAAATTGTTTGGCCCAGAGTTCGACAACAACTTATTTTGCTACCTGGATGACTTGATCATCATCAGCGATACTTTTGAAAAACACATACTCATTCTAGAAAAGGTTTTTCAACAACTCAAACAAGCCGGTTTGACTATAAACCTTAAAAAATCGGAATTCTGCAAACATCGCCTACGATACTTGGGCTTCATAGTAGATGAAGAAGGCCTAAGAACCGACCCCGCAAAAGTTGCAGCTATGACAAACTTCCCCCGGCCCACGAATGCAAAAGAGGTAAAAGCTTTCCTCGGCCTCACCGGTTATTACAGAAGATTCATAAAAAACTTCTCAACACTCGCGGCGCCGCTCAACAAAATCACGGGCGTCCGCAAAGGTACCAGTAACTTTGCCTGGTCCGTAGAGACCGAGTCAGCATTCAACTCCTTGAAGGAAGCCCTTCAGTCAGCCCCGGTACTGAATTGTCCTGACTTCAGCCTCCCCTTTACGATCCATTCAGACGCATCAAACGTCGGAATCGGAGGAGTCCTCACTCAGAATTTTACGGACGGCGAACACCCCGTGGCATATTTCTCTCGAACCCTAAACAAGCACGAAAAAAATTACGGAATCACTGAGAGAGAATTATTAGCAGTCATGGAATCCATTCAACATTTCCGCGGATACATTGAGGGCAGTAAGTTTACCGTGGTTACGGACCATAGCAGCCTAAAGTGGCTGATCTCGCTAGACAATCCCTCTGGAAGATTGGCTCGCTGGTCGTCCCGCCTATCTCAATACACATTCGATGTCATCCACCGTAAAGGCGCGGATAATATCGTCCCGGATGCCCTTTCTAGAATCGAGATTGCGATACTAAACACGGTATCATCCAATTCTAGTCTCCCCACAAAAGATTTATGGTATCAAAAAATCTTCCAAGGATGCAGTAACAACCCACAAAAGTTTCCGAATTTTACAATTAAAAACGGACAATTATACCGCAACTGCAAGCCACCACTGTCAATATTAGAGGATTATGCCTGGAAAATGGTAGTCCCTCTCGAAAATAGAGAACAGGTTATTATCAATAACCACAGTGCCGTAGATTCCATACACCCTGGAACCTTTAAAACATATAAAAAAATATCTCTGAGATATTATTGGCCTGGTTTATTCAAACAAGTACGTCTATTCATCTCCAAATGTGACATCTGTAAGGCTTACAAACACAGCACGGCACCACCGTCTGGCCTAATGGGCAACCCCAAGCGTGCCGATAGACCACTTCAATCCTTCTCAATGGACCTCATCGGACCTTTCCCTAGAAGCTACGCAGGTTACATGCATATACTCAGTGTGGTGGACGTTTTTTCCAAATACTGCTGGTTGTTTCCTCTGAAAAGGGCGACCGCAGCAGCAATAACCAATCTGTTAGAAAAGCATATTTTCATACCCTACGGTATTCCTCGTACTATAATATGCGACAATGGCAAACAATTTATAGCTCTAGAATTTAAAGAGTTTTTGTCTAAATATGGTATAAAGGATATATTCTACAATACCCTTTACACCCCACAGAACAACACCGTCGAACGATACAACCAGACCATTAATACGGCTCTGGCAATTCTGGTCGGCAAGGACCAACGTACATGGTGCAAAAAATTAGACAAAATACAAGCAGCCATGAACAACACGGTGAACCTCGCTACAGGCTATACACCATTTTTTCTCAAACACGGCATGGAGCAAGTAGTTCACGGTTCATTACACCCTGACATTTGCCTTCCACCCACCCCTTCCGCCACAGCAGATCCCGCAGCAAATTACGCTCACCGCTTGGAGGAACTCTCCGCTATCTATAGCGAAGTAACAGACGCTCTACTATTGGCCCACCAAAAGAGTGCCGACAGGTATAACCTTCGCAGAAAGCACGTCACGTTCAAAGAAGGAGACATCGTTTGGAGAAGGAACAACACCTTGTCGCAAGGTGCGCTATACTTCTCTGCCAAATTGGCACCCCGCTTTGTAAAAACGAAAGTTCTAACAAAGATCTCAGACCTCGTTTATCGATTGTCTGACATCTCTGGTATACACATCGGAAATTACCATGTGAAAGACATTGTCAAAATTGGGAATATGGAATCAGTAAATTCCATCACATCAAGTACTCAGGTGTTACCAAATCGGCAAAACATGCATCTTGTTAACCCTGATCATTATTACGTCCCTGACCTCTCTTGGCCAGTCATCAATCAGTGCGATGCGGTCTCTTTAGAAGTCTTATAATTCTCGTCATAAACGACGTGAGTCATGTGTAATTATTAAATGTAAATAATCACCCATATGGGCATTCGTAAGGAAATCCTTACACCCGAAGGCACATTAATGTCAACGGTAGCCTAACTCCTGTACATTTTTTTTTTTTGTGCATAATTTTATATGTTCTTTTACATCCTGCGCGCCTTGCCTGCTGTACCACAAGAGCACCTCTTGGGGCACTGTTTTCATGCTTGTATGCATCCTCTTCCTGAAATTGATCACTTCGGGAAAGGGACTCCTTTTTCCTCCTACCATCAACGGTTCCAGAAAACTCTTGCTCCGAGACGTCGTTTTCCTTTCACAATGCTTGCAGCATCCGCGCGTTTTTTTCTCACCTCATCGCCTCATCTTGTCATATCACCCCTTTTTTTAATTTTTTGTTTTGTGTCGGGTTTTGTCGTACCAGTACGTCCCTACCCTAATGTTGTAAATATAAAATCATAAGCACAAGTCTGTATAATAACCATTGGTTTCAGACCTTTGCCGCGGGCTCGCTACTATGGTCACAGCACCATATTGTAAGAATGTCGCGACGATTTCTGTTATAATAGGAAATCCTCCCGTTTTTTCTTTCTTTCTTTTCCCTCTTCACCCCATCCTACACATTCATAGTAATGTTGTATATTGGGAATCGTTTCGAATACACCCAATGTACTCACCTATCAGGTCACATTCGCTGGATTCGAGACAATTCAAGAGCAACCTTGTTGCTATTTGTGGTTTTTTCTTCTTTTTCCAAAAAATTAGAATGGCGCTCAACCCAATTGCTCTTATTTTTCTAGAATCATATTTTGTCGGATTCGGAAAATTTTTTTTTTTTTTTGTTGTTATAAAAGTGACAATATGTTTTGTCCCTTCATTAACTTTGTTCCTTGTACATATACAACTTCATTATGAGGTACATATTTTATCATGACATCAGTTTCTTTTGTCCTTTATTGTACCATTATTCTAGTTTGAAGTTTAAAATCTTGGCCAGATCTTCAATAAAATTTGTGTTTATCGCCTTTTGGCAAGTCTTGTAACGTATGCTAATATGAAATTATTAAGCTACAGCAGTGCCGTATTAATTACATCATTGCAAAAAAACCGCCGTCTGTATTGAATGGGGACCCACATTTTCGAACGTAATTGGGCTACTGTCTTTCAATACTGGGCAAATTTGTTGTAAATCGTTCATTCCTGTCACGTGAGACGTGAAAACGTGACAATATCTACCATCATAGGAGAGATCCTCAAAACATCCGCCATGATACGAGAAGTTCGTTATAATTACTTTATACTCTTAACTAAATGTTATTGAGTTGGTCGTGTGTCTTTTGGCATGAGAACCGCTTAATCCGCCGTCTGTATTGAATGGGGACCCACTTTTTCGAACGTAATTGGGCTACTGTCTTTCAATACTGGGCAAATTTGTTGTAAATCGTTCATTCAACCCGCCGTCTGTATTGAATGGGGACCCACATTTTCGAACGTAATTGGGCTACTGTCTTTCAATACTGGGCAAAATTTGTTGTAAATCGTTCATTCCTGTACATGAGACGTGAAGACGTTACAATACTCACCATGAATCGTGCGAACGAAATAATATCTACCCCATGTTTGTGTGACCTACCAAGCGTAGATCACACGCCTTTTATTTTCTGTTATCAGAAAATTATTGCTTTTGCAGCAGAGTACTCATTAACATGCCCGTGGACTTCCTGTCACAAGAACCCAGGAACTATCCACTATCTCAAAAGGACTAATCATACGCTTCACTCATGATTATGGGGCATCGTGTCGTAGGAGTTAAGTTGATGGACACAAAAAACACCTAACTCGTTGTCTGGGGGACGAACAAGAAAACCCCCAGGTTTGTGAGATTTGAGCAAGGGTCTGTCATTTCTCGCAAACAAGTAGGAGAATAAAACGACCTTCTAATCTTCTGCCCAATACACGTAGTGGATTAGACTCTTTTTGTCAGTGTATCCCTTTTGTCCCACTCTACCAATTGTATTGTAATGTGCCAGGAAAGTTGCTGTAGACCTTGTTTCACCTTTCACTCAGAGGTCGAATTTCGGAAATAGCCGAGTCCTCAGCAGTTTTCTTCGTTCAAATGTTCCCAATTGTCACTCTTTCCTTTCCTCGAAATTATCCGTGAATGGGGATATATGCGTTACGCACTTGGCGTTTCGTTTGTCAAATGGGACAACCTTCATTCACGGATCTTTTCAACTTCCTACTCCTTTCCCACTTTTCATAACTTATTTGTACTCAATGTTTTGTTCTTCGAAAGTAGAAAAAATGCTACCGTATAGACGTGAGCATAGGTCATGGAAGACCAACTTCTTTCGAAAAGGGGCATTTTGTCATACGTACAAACCCTTACCTACGTGTTCTTGGAAATGTATTTAGTTTAAAAAAAAAACTAAATGGGTTAAACAGAACCTTCCTTGAATACGTACCTTTGTAATATGTATAAGTCTGTAGTTGCATTTAGTTAACTCTCTCTCCGTCTCTCTCTCTCTCTACGCGTCAAACAAATCCAATTTTTCTCAACATGCACACCTTGTTTCTCTCCAAACCTTTTCATCATTGGTCTACCAGGCAGGTAAACTTCAAGAATTTTGCTCTAATAATAATCTTTTCGCCGGATTAATAAGAAGACCAGCAGCTCTTCACCCTATCTACACCTGCGCCTCTCTTCATGCTGCCTTCACTACCGTCACGGAGGTCCCATGCCTTCAAACCCTGCGTACCAAAAGCACCCGACCACACCCAACATAACCTAGTGTGAGTCGTGCGTGTAGTTGCGAATTGTATCATCACAAAACCATCACTCAAACAAACCCGAGCACGTCAGCTCTAAGTTGGTTCACGTTCCTGTTGCCATTGTACAAATGTTCCTGCGGCATCGCAAATGTTCCTGTTGCCATTGTACAAATGTTCCTGCGGCATCGCAAATGTTCCTGTTGCCATTGTACAAATGTTCCTGCGGCATCGCAAATGTTCCTGTTGCCATTGTACAAATGTTCCTGCGGCACCTTGCAAATGTTCCTGTTGCCATTGTACAAATGTTCCTGCGGCATCTCGCAAATGTTCCTGTTGCCATTGTACAAATGTTCCTGCTGCATCTTGCAAATGTTCCAGCTGCACCTTGCAAATTGCTCTGTTGCCACCATGCCAATGCTCCTGTGCCTTTGCGCAAATAACAATACCAACGATTGTTCACACAACAATCCCACTGTATACAAACCAGTGTACCAACCACCATCACAACAACGGCTGTCATGCACACAAACCACCTCCTCTATAAAGGACCAACCACCAATTACAATTCCACTCTCCAGTACCTCAATGACGTCATACTGGCCCACCCACAGGATCCGGAAGCAGCTACCTTTTTGACCTCTGTGACAGGTAGAACCCTCTCCACCACCAAGAAGCCTCATCCTGCGTTCTCTTCTTCGTGTTTTCTTTAAGGCCCTAGTGTTCCTTGAGTGTAATCTCAAACGGGCCAGGTTACTGTGACAAAGTAACCGTGTAACTTCAGTGCAACGTCCCAACACCCCAAACATCCTACGCAAACCACGCTACGCAAACAGCTCACAGACCAATGATACAATTAGAGTCATTTTTTTTTCTATCACTGCATAACCCTTGTACCCTTCTCCAACAGGTCCTTGTTTATATGTATGTATGTCACTGCTCTTTCTTGTTCATTCATGTATAATTCCTTGTTCACCATGCTTTTTTCTCTTTTGTTTTTGTTTCTACTATTTTGTAGCTAGCAACCTTTTTTTCTCTCTCTCTCCTTGTTTCTCTTAAATTTTTTTTTTTTTTGTTTTGTTTTGGCACAAGTGCTAGAAGGGTAAGAGGATTTCTTAGCCCTACTGCTCCATTACCACGTCGCTTTTTTTGCGGCGAGGGGGGAAGTGTTACGTAACAGAATCGGCTCCCGAGCGGAAGGTTAAGTGAATCGTCCCCACTACACGTGCCTACCGTTTCCTCTCCCCGCACCGCGCGACCACCCCGCGTCAGGCGCGAAGCGCCGGGCGGCCCGCCGGCCGCCATTCCTTCGCTAGCTCTCGGCCAAGCAACTGGCTACGCGCGATTCGCGCTGTTTGTGCTCCTCGATATTAACTCCGCGATGTATTGTTTGCAATTGTGTTGTGAACGGAATCCAGAAACGATGGCAGACCACGCATCTAGCTATGTGAGTACCAACTCGCTTCCTCCCCCCCACCGTGTGCTTTGAACCGTTTGTAACTTCATTTAAACGCATAGAGAGAGGGAGAAATCCTCGTTAGGTCAGTAGGGTAGTTTAACTTGTGTTTTGTGCCGACACTGGCCGTATGTGTATCACCCTGTTCTGTTTATTGAATAAACCCTTTAAATGCAAATACTGTGTACTGATTGAAGAGGGAGTCCCGGGGATTTTGAGGAGAGGAGGGGAAGGAAGAATTGACCAAGCGAACCACTGGCACTCGCCCTGTTTTTAGGAGGAATCATGTTCGAGCCGGTTTGAGCTAACCGACGGCTGTTATTGCGTGTGTTTTACAGGAATAGGGCTTGGGGTAGGCCGCCGCAGCAGCGCCCCCAGCATTGCACTGGCCTAATTGGGACATGACAATAGCTGATATCTTTTGGGGAAACTCAGTAATCGCCAAAGATGTTTTGATCATCCAAAAAAGATGTACAAAAAAAATGACAAACTCTGCTAATCGGGATTCATGTAGACCTATAATTAAAAATTTGAAAATTTTTACACTCACCGACATAATATATATAATGGAGTTATGCATGTTAGTGCGATCATCTCCAGAAAAGTTTCCACAAAAAAACTCTACACATAAACACGCTACAAGGTTTACAGAAAATTTATTAATACCAAAAGCAAACAAAACAATTTTCCAAAAAGGACCCTTTTACATGGCCATTAAAGTATACAACAACCTTCCACATGATATTAAACAAATACGAGATACACTCAGATTTAAGTCATCACTAAAAACATTCCCTCTGAACAGGTCTCATTACACATTAAGTGAATACTTCACATAGGTACAACTGTTTTTATATTTATGTTTATATAATAAATTAAAACAAATTAACTTTGTATTACACCACTTTTATATTTATATTTCATTTGTGTTCAAATCTGTACAACATGTTAGGTTAACTGGAAGAAATAGGATATAAGTACCTATAAGTTATACCTTTTGTACTAAATGTAAATTTTGTACAATAAATGATTGTGATTTTGATTTTGAAGCAATTGTTTCTGCATCTCCAAGCCTGATACGCCTTTTATTTGCTATCATTATTTGCCATTATTATTTCGACATGTTTCCCATCGAATCTACGTGAACTATGGAACAATACAAAGATGACAAGGATGACATTTTACATCGAATCCGTTTCAGTTCAGGGAATCCTGATCTCGAGGTGAATGAGGATATACATAACCAGGCATTGTTTTTGATTTTGAGAATTCATTTTAACTTTACAAAAATAAATTAATTCAGCTAATAAGTTAACACAACAGTTATTGATTCTAAGGCGGTATGAAGTTCGCCGGGTCAAAATAAAAGTAAAATTCAGTTCAGTAAAATTTTGTTTTAATGTGTATCATGTTTATCGTGGCACCAAGGTTTATGTTTTAAGCCTAAGTAAAGTACTTTAAACATTAAAATAACATTTCCGTATTAGTTAGAATAGCTTTTAATCTTTACAGGCGCTTGTTTACTCCAGGGATTTGATTTTAATTTTCCTTGCAAACCAACTTTTTAAAGGTTGTTATTGTTGTTTGTGTTTGTAAAATATATATAGTTTGTCTGTTTCGGGAATAATTATAATATTCATAGGTATTTTAAACAAAAAAATATTAAAATTAGCTTCGAAATTGAAGATCCAGAAAACAAGAAAAACTACGATAATATCAAGAGGTTTCGTAAAGTCACATATTCGTTTAATTGTTACTGTTTTGTACACTTTAGGTACTATCATATCGGGTGTTAGTGAAGAAGGGATGATTCGCAACCTCCGCACAGAAGTGCAGTCAGAAGAAAGGGTTAATTAAGTAAACATAAATATATGAGACAATATTTCTTTGTTTCAACCACTATATATGTTTATATACGCCGACCGGTTTCGGAACAACCGTTCCTTCCCCTGGAAAAAATATACTACATATTATGCTTTGCCTATGTAATAGACATGCAAATATATTTTAAGTGAGTTCCGGTCGGCGTACATAAGAAAAAATAATTGTTCAAAAAAATTAATATTATTTCATTTGAAGACACAAATGCTGTAACTCCTTCGATGCAACTGGATGGAGTAACATTAGCCAACTGTGATTCATTTAAGTATCTGGGCTCATTAATCCACAGAGACGGAGGATGTGCAGCGGATGTCATCCATTGAATAGGTGTGGGATGGATTAAATTCAGATCCGTAACAGGAATATTGTGTGACTTCAAAATGCCTATAAAGCTTAAAGGAAAGATATACTAGACTATTGTAAGACCCGCAATAATGTATGGCTCCGAATGCTGGACTATGTACAACTCCTACTCTAGGCAACTCGAAACAGCAGAAATGCGAATGCTTAGTTGGTCGGCAGGAGTATCACTACAAGATAAGATCAAAAGTTCACGCATTCGTGGTAGCCTGGGTGTCACTGACATAAATAGTAAGCTGTAGGAACGACAGTTGAGATGGTATGGACACTTAAGACGGAGACCATCAGACCACACAGTGAGGCAGGCAATGTCTATGGAGCTTCATCGACAGTCATCCAGAGGAAAACCGAAGAACTCCTGGATGACTCAATGCGCCAAAATTCTTCAGAAAAACGGCCTGGATGAAGGCGATACCCAGAACAGGAGAAATTACAACTTGAGAACGAGAAGAGCCGACCCCAACAGCCTACCTAGGCAATGAGTTGGGACAGCGCAAGAAAGAAGAAGATTTCCTTTATATTAAATGAAAAAACACACTTTGTAAAACAACACTTTTTATTATAATTGATATTTAACAGCCTTGTTAAGTGTGTTTTTTCATTTAATATATAATGTCACACCACAAAGTATTTGCTTACTTCGATAAGATTTCTTTTGTTTACAAGGGTTAATAACAATTATAACTTAAATTAATAGTGATTTGTTTTTGGGTTATTATGCCGAATATCTACCACCATCATTAGCCATCTTCTATCATCTTCTTTAGCAAACGTTTCTGACAATCTTTGCGAAAATGTTGGCTAAGGAGGTAGCGCTACACGCCATTATAAATCAAAAACAAATCACCGTAATACTTTTGGCCGTGAAAATCTCAAATCATATATTAACGTAACTTGTTTATTCAATCTGTTATTTTATTTGGTTAGATTGAAGTGAAATAACACTTTTACATCTCTGAAATTTAAAACGTGTATTTCCTTGTCCCATTCATTCAGAAGTGGTGTTTTTTTATCAGAGCACTTCACGGAATGCTTTTGTTATTTGGCTGTATTTTCCAATAATCCTCATGTGTCGGAAAACATCCCCTATTGATTACATGTGGCCATATTCTCGTGTGTGAAGTGTCGGGGAAGGGAAATATAAAGGGTTTTGTTTCCTCTTTGGTAAAAATGAAAAACCAAAGAAAATTGTGATAATATTAGGAAGCATTTACATTGCTAATGGTGAGTTAATGTGGAGTGTGAGTTAATTGTGCTGTGCGAATAGTGAGTTATATCTAACAGCCAGCAGCTGATTGGGACATTAGCGGAAATGATTATTAACAAAGGAACTATTCCGATGACCATTGAACTATTACTCTTGTTATTACTATTTACTGCATGAACTAGACGGATCCAATGCACTGTAGTTTGCACCATTATCTTTCCCAACTTGCTCTCTGTAAAGGTAAAGAAAAGAGCTTCAAAACAATATTATTGCATCCTTCCAGCTTAATCTTATCAAATCTCTATGGGTGCCTTTAATGTAAACCTAGTATTTTGTTTTTCCTTTTCAAATATATCGCGTATTTTTTTGCAAACGTTAATTACACTAAGTATATACTTTTGCAAAGCTATCGCAAGATAAGTAGAAAATATGCTTCATAAATTAATGAATACGCCCGAAAGAGGCGAACAAATAAAATTAGGCCACAAAATTCAAAATATTTTATTTCCCGTTTCCTTTCAGGAAAGAATAAATTTGAGGCACGAAAACTACCAATCGGATTATGAAAATGTTTGTGTATTTCCCGCACATTGAATAAATCACCGAGACGTGACGTTATTACATTTTCAATTGTTCAAAAAATTCTCCCTTCTCATACTGAATAGCTCTACAATAAATATTCATTATGGAGAAAACAATGCATTAATTAAACATTTTCATATAATGAATAACTTATTACTTTGTATAAAACCACTATATTTAAAACAATATCAACATAGTAACATATCCTGATGAAGACAACATTGTTGTCGAAACATGTTGATATTGTTTTAAATATAGTGGTTTTATACAAAGTAATAAGTTATTCATTATATGAAAAATGATGCCACAAAATAAATTTGCGAAGTTTGAAGAAGTAAACAATTTCAATTGAATGTTATATTATATCATTATTAGTACATGATTATTTCTCACATTACTTTAGTATGTATAGGCTCTTCGGGTCACGTGGTCTCCTTTCCGAGTTGTGCCGAAGGTAGATGTGCAGAGTCATTATAGAGCTTCGCAGACAAAATCTGGCTTTCAGCCAGGAAGGACGTCAGCCCTCCGAAGTATAATTATAAATTACGATGCGTTAGTAAACAATCATTTTGATCAAAATAACCTAAGTCTTTCAATAATTCTGAAGTATAATGATCTCAGTACTTATTCAAGCCGTAACAATTTATGTACCATAAAACAACGTTGACCCTTCTTCCCGTCAATATCATTTCACCAACTATTTGTGAGCTGTGTTGTGATTGTGTGGAATATCAAATGAAAAGGATTAATCGTCTACTGAACAGGGGGAGCTACAGGGAGCGTAGAACACAAAATTCCAGCTTGCTACAGGCTACAGGGGGAATACAAACCTTTTCCTCTATCTGGGAATATCTCATGACCGGGACACCAGGACACCAGGACACACGTGATGGGACACCGGGACACACGTGATGCACCTACTAATAATAATATCATCAAAACAACAGAACTACGTAATCAAAACGGAACGACTGTATTTTCTTGTGACGCATGTCTCGTTTAATCTTTTCAAATCTTTTCCATCTCCTGTCCCAGTGAGGGGCAGCAGATAACCATTTTCCCCAGTCTTTACGTCATGATCGTGCTACATCTCTTCCGTAGCAATACTTCTCCATTTTGTCACACAAACACTTGTACTGTGTCCCCTTTCGACCTTACGTTGAAGTGAGCATGACTTTATCATGCCAATTCTCAAGAGGTTTCTTCTGCCACCCTTTTTACGTCTGGCCTGGGCTTCTCACTGATTCTTTTTGTATTTATTGTTCATTCCATGTAACAAATTCTAGAAATTTTGTTTAGAAGAGTTTTATTTTACATATTCCTACATCTGTTATTAATTTTAGTAGTAGATAAATAAATATTAAATAACAAATATACATGTGAAACAAAACTCACCAAAACACAAGTGCCAGTGATAAGTTAGCGTTTCCATTTACTAAAGCGGCTATGGTGGGAAAGGAATCATCTACTTTATAACTGAGCAAGATAAACTGGGAAACTGATAAACTCCCAGGACAAATTAAATACAATTAAACTATGTACCCATATAAAAATCAACATTATAGGATAATGTTTTAAGATAAACAAGATAAAAAATGGAAAAGTAACACAATGAGAATGAGAAAACAACACACAGCAGGGGTAGAGGGTTCGTTTTTAACAATTTCTTTTCATTTATTCTAATACGTATTTAGTACGTATTTTATACGTACCTAATCGACCTGAGGAACTGAGTAAATTGACCTGGAAAATATCGGCGGCTGAAAAGAGTTTAAGTATTTTGTGCACGTCCTTCTGAGAAACGTACATTATATCCATGTAACCAAAAATGTACTTATTGTCTGAATTGTCTGATGAATAATGCGTGTTTCTCCATTTCAGTGTTGTGTAACATTTGGATTTATGTCTAAAGCGTACGTTGTGTGTTTGTTTAGTATGCATAACCAACAGTGGGCGATGCTATCACAGCAGGGACGGTGTGCTATTTTAGAATTGTGTGACAACCAATTCTCTGCCTGCCCCGGGCTGGACTGGAATATATGTGTATTCCTGATGCAATCATTCGTGGGAAGTAGCTTTTTAGATGGTCAAAGGTAGATACTTCCACCAAGAACTCAAAAAAATATTCTAAATTCAAATGTTTTTCACTAAAGCAATATTCTAAGAAATATTATAATATTCGTTTCAATATTAGGTAGTTTGATATTTCCAATTTCCCACAGCGCTTGCAAGATGGCGCCACCGGAAACTTATCTGCCTTTTTATCCCTTGCGGACCTAAATTCAAACATGAAAACGATTATTCTTTAACATATTTTATATTTTATATGCAAAAAAACACACTTTGTGATTTATTTATTTATTTATACTGCGTTTTTACAGGTTGTTCACACACATGTGAGAACAACTCAGTTATAAAAACTCAGTTAATTATACAAATAAGATAAAGCAAAAATTTATATACAATCAATTAGCCAAATAATAAAATAATAATTTTGGAACAGACAAAATAAAAATTAGATAAAAAATAAAACAATTAGACATATAGAATTTAACAAAAAAATCAAAGTTTACTCAAATAAAAATTAAAGAGAGGCAAGATAAGAGACATAATTAGAGACAAAAATGATACAAAAGTGATACACCACTTTTATTGAATTCATAAATGACAGACAGACAGGTTTTTTTAATCTCAAGTTTCATCAAAAGAGCGATTTTGTGTGTTTTGTGTTATATTTTGTATTAAGTCAGCTTTAGGAGAAAATTAAGACAAAAATGCATCGGACGTCGGAATGCGTCCATCGTGCTTTATCGGCTGTCAAATATTTGTGATTTTTCTATGGCTTTCAATGGCTTCTATGCATGTCGTATGTTGATGTCAGTTGTTGTGGATTAATTCTTCTTAAAAACCTTCTTAAAAACACGATTGATTTACTATTTATTAGTTTTATACGACTACTTATATACATTTAAGCCTAAAAGGGGTTCTGAAATAATTATCTCTTTTGTCGTATTATTTTCACGTTCGTACGCGATGACACGCGTTGAATGGACAGGGCACGAGAAGAAGAAGAATCAAATGTGTAAAATATAAATCACGTAAAGCCCTAAAAATATTTTAAATGCACGTCACTAATTAAATACCTACTAATTAAATACCTAAGTTGTCGTAACAGTTCAGAGGTTTGCAAATTACAAACGAAACTGTTAGTTCAATCCACTGCATTCATTGATAAACTTTAACGATATCTATCGAAATCCACGATTTATTTTCAGTGATTTCAACTTAAATGTTCTACGTTTCAAGAATCACGCTTTTAAATCATCCCATTTATTTTTCAGAGCTTTTGTCAGGATTTCCCACCTTTAATTTTGATTTATCTAATACTTTACTAGGCAATTAAAATAATAATCACTAAATAATGAAAAATGGATGGTCTGTGAAATTAATTATCAACGATATTTTTTTCAGAAATCTTTTTCACCTACTTAAAGAAGTTGAAATTTTGATACTTAAATTTATTTTGAATGATAATAAAGTCAGTTGTAGAACTGCAGACTGTAGACTTATTGTAGACTTCCCAGTGTTCGGCCATAGTAGACAACCAGATGCGACTTTATCGTTCCGATCAGCGTCAAATTGTTTCAAAATTATGTTTTTGATCTTAGAAATATTCAAAATCTATGTTATTGTTAAAGTTCTTAATTTTACTGCATAACCCCTGTAAAATCGTGCTTTCAACACTTTCATTGATTTTAATTATCCAGTTAGTTTGAGCAAAAGAGAGTGCCTGTATTACAAGAAAACCTTATTAACGCCATCTGGTTCACGGGGATATTATGTGATCACGTGTTAGTGAGTAGATAGAGGTGGAAAGGAAATAGAAGGAGCAGTAAGATGGTAGTAATAAAACTTGGGCACTTTGCTAAGTACTGAAAGATGTGAGGGCCGAGATATTCAAACACAACTTTACTTCTTTAAAATAGGATCTCTCAAAAGGGAAATGCTGATTATGTACCTACAATTAGGCATTATCAGGAAAATTATTTGTTGTTTGCTAATATTTCTTTTCGTCAAGTAAAAGCTTTTGCAGTGTTTTGGCCACATTTTGGCCAATTTGAAAACACCCTCGAGCGCTTGCTGGCCAAATGTGTCCAATTTGAAGAGATATTTTTAAACATTTATTGGAATTATTTCAAAAGCTACAGCGCGTTGGACACTTTGATTAAACACAAAGATAACTTAGTATTTTCACTTTTCAACAGGATATGCCTCGCGTGTCTTCTGAATGATTTTTTTTAAGTTAGAATTTTCCAAGCCGAAAGCTCAAAAATTTCCCAGTGCTAAAGATTGAAATCGATTATATAGCGGAACGCTCCAGTGGCAAATCAATCAGTACCTGTGGTATTTAAAAATCAAACATCAAATAAAGTTCAAAGTTTTTTCTTATTTGAACTCGAGTTCACAAACCGAATCCCATTAAAGTCGCAGGTGCCTTGCGAGATTTTACATTAAAACTCCCATAGCTGAAACAGAATTTAATTTTCATATCAACTTTTGTATTATGTTTTCTGATTTTCTTTCACATTACTAAATGAGATTTAAAGTGACTTATATTTACAATGTTAGTGTTTGTAGGTGATCCTAAAGCTCAAAAGAGCCCTTCTGTAATCTGGAGGATGGCATTATAGTATTATGTGTAATGACAAGTGAGAAATAAGAAATACTTAATGCAATAAAAAGCGGAGAGAAGCATAATGGATAGGATTAAAGAAGTGCCACGGCAGAGGGATTATATTGTGTAAGATGGTAGATGAAGGGATTGTAAGACAGGTTTAATAAATGAGGTGGTTGTCACCATTTAATTATTATTTTTATTGTTAAACTAACGTTTAAGACAAGATTTTTATGCATAGCACAAAGGGTAACAATTATTATAAGCAATAATTATCAGCCTGAAACACTCATCCACATTGAAAAATCTGATAGATCAGGCTGATAATTATTGCTTATAATAATTGTTACCCTTTGTGCTATGCATAAAAATCTTGTCTTAAACGTTAGTTTAACAATAAAAATAATAATTAATATTTGTATTATTTGTATAATTAGTATTTCCCCAATAAATGAAGACATAATTTGTCTCGACGCCACCTAGCGAGGGATTTTAACACTAACAATGTCTCTCTCGCAAAAATAAAGTTGGTTGTTTTCAGGTGGAAAAAATACAATAAGCAGTAATTGTTGAATGAAACACTAGTATATATTGAATCATTTGGCGGGTACAAGATAAGCCGCCATAGCTCAATTGGGAGAGCAACTGACCGGCAATCAGAAGGACACGGGTTCAAGTCCCGTTGGCGTCATTTATCTTTTCTCGGAAGATTTTTCAATGTGGATGAGTGTTTCAGGCTGATAATTATTGCTTATAATAATTGTCACCATTTAAGTGAAATAATTGTATATAATAATTGTCACCATTTAAGAAATGTTTGAATGATTGCTTGACCCCGTTTTTGAATGATTAACATCAACCATATAAGTACCCAAGACAACGAATGGTACGTATATTTATAACAATTATTATTAATCATTCTGACCACTGGGCATTATCACAATATTCATTCCGCTTTTTCACTGAATTCGTTAGTAAAATATGATAAAAGTAAATTCTTCCCATTGTAATCTGTGATCACTTAGCAAATTACTTGAAAACTGATAAGTTTTAAGATTTTCACGGCCAAACGCATTTTCGTTATTTGTTTTTGGGGTGTTATGCCGTGTTGCGTTACCTCCTTCTTTAGCCAACGTTTCGGACATCGTTGCAGTGTCCATCATCAGGGCAGATCCGGCAGATCCGGTAGATGTGTACTTGAAAACTCTTTTATTAATATTTGGTTGATTTATAAAGTGCCGTTTTCGTGAAAAATCACCTCAAGGGCGATCTTTTGTAGGTAATGTGAGCATTCTCGAAAGTGGATCAGTAATATGGGGACCCGAAGATGCCCTACACTCAAATGATGTTGAAAAGGTGCAAAAAAAGTTCATGCGGTACCTGTACATGCGAGAGTTTGGGTACTACCCTTTGTTGTATCCCTCTGATTTTCTCGCGGGAATGCTGGGACTAAATCGTCTCGACGTTAGGAGAAAAATTGCAATGGTACTAGTAGCACACAAGCTGCTAAACGGGCACATTTGTAATCCTGATGTCCTGGAAAGGATTTCACTTTATGTCCCCGATAACTTCACCAGAGCAAGGCAACACAGACTTTTTACTTTTCCTAGAGGCAGGACCAACCTACCGATGGTTATGCCTCTGGGGAGAATGACCTCACTATTAAACCTTTCTTCTGAAATTGACATTTTTCAATCAAACTTCAATCATTTCAAGAGCGAAATAAAGGTATTCTTTAGCACCTGTCATTATTAATGTACCTATATAATTAATGTATTACACTATTAACTAAAAATTGTGAAATGTAATTGGATATATATGTTAACTGTTTTTCACAATAAATAAATAAATAAATGTGTGTGGTAATGATTTTAAATTCCTATGAACAAGCATGCGTGCATTGTGACACGTGTCAAATGCGAGGGATATTCAGCGCTGGGATTAGCATGATACGTGGACACCTCGGTTTACTAAACGCCCACATATTAAATATAAAAATAACAAGCACCATTGCTTACATTCATCACCATCATCTTCTTCCCCTTGTCCCATTCGGGTCGGGGACCCATTGCACCGACAAGGCTCCTCCATACGTCCCTGTCTTGTGCTGATTGTTCGGCCTCCGTCCATGGTAGCCCCATCCTCTCCTCACACAGTTTCTGGAGTTGCCTCGCCCAACTGTGTCTGGGGCGGTCCACTGGACGTCTATCCTCTGGAATCGCACTCAGTATCTTCCTCGGAATTCGGTCATGTGAGTGATAAATTGAAAACACACTCTAGACAAAACTGCATTAAACATAATACAATAATGTAAAATAGTCAAAGTGAGGTGTGAACAATAACCATATGAAATTTTGTCTCAATTTGTACCGCTAAAGATTTTTTGCGTAACAATCTAGGTATTCTACAATTCAATCTATTTTTCCTGTTGTTGTACTTTTCTGAACCAGGTTTCCCCAGTTTTATCTTTCATAGCGTCACATATCTTTTTGCTTTTTTCTATTACTTTTCTCCGCCACCGTTTTGTTTATCGTGTTTATTAGCATAATACTCCGTTTTGCGCGTCCCTGGAGAGTGTTCACTTTTATTGCGAAATGCTACTAAAAATGGAATAAGTAGATTTTCAGTAAAACAAAACAGCACTGAAAATGTTTGACTTTCGCAAATGTTATTTTTCGAAAAGACAACAAATTGGACGCTCTGGAAAAAAGATTAACGGTGGAAAAAATACATTAAACTTAAATGGCTTCCATACAAAGCACCTGCTTTTAATATATGACTGGGGAAGTGACGAGTTTGTTTTGTAATGTTCGAGCGAATATTAGTATTGACTTGATTACTTTTTGTCACACTTACTAATAATTGCTTTTGCCACCCTCGTATGTATTTAAAATAATTTAAAGTTAAAACATTCATTAAAAGTAAACAACGTTTTTTGGTTATTTTTATGTCTTAAATTTATTGGTTTATTCTGCAAAGTCCTGTCTAAAGGGAATGTTGAACAATGACATATTTTTTACGAAGTTGTTCCAGTTAGCAAAATTAAATAATAAAAACACAATGGCCTTTGTTTCTGAAGAATTATTAACATGCTTATTAAATCCAGTCCCCATGAGCTGGAGGTGTTCTTTATTTGTAGGTTCTGTATTATTTTTAGATCAATTTGGGTGGAGGGAATGGGTACCGCCGCCCCGAGAACCGTTTATTAGATAACTATCACCTCTGCCATTGGTCACCCCAAGTATTTTTGTACGTTTGGTGACTTAGCAGGGTTACTTGCGTTCTTAAGGTGAGGTTTGTATAGCTTTTGGCGGCGGATGACCTGAACACACTGAAACCCAGATTCCTACCCACCCCTCATACGTTTTTCCTTGCCAGAACTTTCTCTCCTTCCTTTCCTTAAAAAAATCCTTTACACAGCATCCCCAAAAATGACGTAGGTCCTGGGGGTAATTATTTTTCCTTAACAGGGGTACCTGGTTGCGTTCTTGGTGTGAGGTTTCTATAGCTTTTGGAGGCGGATATCCTGGACACACTGAACCCCAGATTCCTACCCACCCTTCATACCTTTTTCCTTACCAGAACTTCCTCTCCTTGCTTTCCTTTTTTACATTAGCTCCACACAGGAGGTCCTGGGGAAAACGTCCTGGGTTCGAATCCAAGAGGTGCCAATATCTTATTCTGATTTTTCTGTCTCCAGATTTTCGATTGAGTTTCAGTAATATTGTCTTCATTTAATTTCAAAAAAATTGTATCATTGAAATAAGGGTGAAATGTTTCATTCCTTGGTAACATAAGTAATATAGAACTTCGTTGTTAGTATCGGTATGTGGTTTTGGTGTTATGCAAAGTGTTGATAGCAAAATGGTCACTAATACTAATGTAAGTATTATCTTGTTGTTCCAGGTAAGACCCCGCCATTATTTCCCTCTGAGACTGTGAGACATTCGCTACATGGGTAAAGTATGCTTTGACTCCACTAAACTCACCCTTTCTGTAGATACAATCCAGGAGCGCTGCCTGCTTTAATCTCCCGGGATATTTTAGACCCTTATTTTTAGTCCCTGTTCTCCTCTTAATGAAAATGCAAAGGCTTCGCTATGGAAAACGAACAAAAAATGTCACCCATCAAAGCTTCTCACGACAAAGTGTTCAGGAAAACAATCTCCGTACTGGATGGCGCGAACACAAAACTGCTGCAATTTGATTTTGTACCTCTGTTGTCTCCCCCCTTCTTTTAGTCTCTCTCGCGATCATCTCGCCCGTATATCTAATCTCCCCGTCTAGACTAAGAAAGATGCTAGTAGTTAGGGGTTCCAAAATATTCGTTGAAAGGGGTTAAGTATCTGCAGTGGAAGTAGTTTGTCGTGAGACTTGACCTGAAGTGTGATGGAAAGAAGTTTGCATCTCTACATATTATAAATTAAAGTCCTCCGCACCGTCTGTCTGTCTGTCTGTTCGCGATAAACTCGAAAAGTATTGAACGGATTTTCATGCGGTTTTCACCAATAGACAGAATGTTTCGTGACGAAGTTTTAGGTATGTAATTTGTCAAGGATTTGTGTAAATTGGTTAAAACATAACGATAATTGTTAGAAGTGTCGGAAAAGTCAAGCCGCCTGGTAGCTTTCATTGAAAACGCTGCCTAATCCTTTTGGGATATAACAAAACAATTCATGGTGGGATATTCCTCTTTTATAGATCTACAAAAAAGTCAGCGAAGGTATTTATCTATCTTTTACGGATAACTTACTATACCCATTCTATCTTCTAAAAAAATGGACACTTGCATGGCGGTAATTGAAAAGTTATTTAGACGGATACAGTATTAATCCTTATTAACTTAAATACGTTAGTTACCGCAAGCATTCAAGCACACTATTATAATCTTTCAAACCATCTCTACGTATTATAAATTAAAGTCCTCCGCGGCATCTGTCTGTCTCTTCGCGATAAACTCAAAGACGGCGGTGGTTACAAAGGTTGGATTTTACAGTTTAAGTGTTTTATTTGCCACAGCCACGCGTGGCCAATTAAATAAGCAAGTAAATTATAATGAAAACTTTTCTGAAAGATAATTTGTCTGATTCATTTTGGTTCTTTCTTTTAGTCAGCGGATAAATATTTCACTAAATCTGTTACCAAAAGAGGAAGAAACGACGCATTGGTATAACGCTAAGATGAACAATACTACAAAGATAAATTATTTTTATCTACTTAACTTCTTTACATATCGTTGTTTTTTTTTTTAAAAGAAGATGCTCTAAATTGTTTTTGATAAATGAGGTCAACATACAACGAGTAGCTTAACGCGCTGAGACAAATGATCCTGGGTTGAAAGAAAAATGTTTTAGCCTTATTTTTTCTGTGTTTTGTTCGTTTTCGTGGTTCGTTTAGATTTATTAGCATTATTTTCTTCTTGAATATAATTGTTTTTGCCGGTAACCCGGGCGTTTATTAAGATCAATAGTTATTTACAGATCATGTGCGCTACCCGACTCACTAGACATTATATGTTCTGAGCCGAGTAGCAGTGAATGATATATTATATTGATGGGCATAAAACCTTCAAAAGTTATTCCAATAAAAAATGGACAAAATGTGTGTTTTTAATATTAAGAATATTATTTCTTGCAACATACTATGGCTGTTAGCTTAAATCAGCTTTTCTGGGTTATGTGACTTTTATAATGAATGTTTAACAATTATTATAAGCAATAATTATCAGCCTGAAACACTCATCCACATTGAAAAATCTTCCGAGAAAAGATACATGACGCCAACGGGACTTGAACCCGTGTCCTCTCGATTGCCGGTCGATTGCTCTTGACCACTGAGCTATGGCGGCTTATCTCGTACCCGCCAAATGATTCAATATATGCTAGTGTTTCATTCAACAATTACTGCTTATTATATTTTTTCCACCTGAAAACAACCAACTTTATTTTTGCGAGAGAAACATTGTAAGTGTTAAGTCCCTCGCTAGGTGGCGTCGAGACAAATTATGTCTTCATTTTATTGGGGAAATACTTAAACTTGTCAAATATTAATTATTATTTTTAATTGTAAAACTAATGTTTTAAGACGCCTTTCATTTCTCTCTACCGATCCGGCCCGCTCCCTCAATTGGTGACCCCGACGTGATTGAGGGAGCGGGCCGGATCGGTAGAGAGAAATGAAAGGCGTCAAGTCGAAGTATGAGTCAGTCGTTTATTGGGCTACGTAGCAGATGGTCGGTGGTCGGTAACATGATGTAATGCGGAGTGCCGTAGATGATGCTGCAGGCGTTCGGATGTGATGGAGATGGTGCGGTGAAGGTCAGCGAGTTGCTCGACACCATGGCGGTGGAGATGACCTATCTTCCAGGCCGTTGCTCGACGCTTTGAATCGCGGAGATGAACGGTGTGTGGCTCGGTGAGCTGAGCCACCAGCAGGTAGTCCTGGCGAGGCGGAGCGTGTTTCCATGGCAGCGAAGCACGGTGAGGCTTCGGGGTGCCATGAAGTGGTGAGCTGATCCCTTGGCTGAAGGTGCGTCAAACCTTATAAGTCGCGGGATGTAGCTGATCTCAGGAGCTGAAGACACGATGGGCCTTGTAGCTGAGACGTGGTGGTGGACCTCGAGGAAGCTGCCCTGGAGCGTAGCGATACCATGCAGGAGCACTTATTACATGCTGAGATGTTGGCCGACTGTTAGTGTGAGACTGAACTGCAGCGGGCGAGCGATCGGCTGCTTATATAGCCGCGGTAGAGTAACTACCTCGCGGTAGGTAATACGAGCCACTTCGGCAGTTGACGAGAATATTCGGCGCCGTACAGATATTGTACGGTGCTGTCTCGAGACCTTTCTAGGCGGGGCGATATTATTATCGTCGGGCTGGCACGGGAGGCGCGAAAGTACATCGCGGCCAGTATAGGTACGAAGGTACCTAGGCAAGTAGGTTTGCCGATGGGCGCGAATATTAGGAGATGTTTCTCGTATGTTCTTTTGATGGCGATGATAATAATGATGTGTCGCCACATATCTTTTCTCGGAAGATTTTTCAATGTGGATGAGTGTTTCAGGCTGATAATTATTGCTTATAATAATTGTTACCCTTTGTGCTATGCATAAAAAATCTTGTCTTAAAACGTTAGTTTTACAATTAAAAATAATAATTAATGAATGTTTACTTTGCGTGTACACCCTTTTCAGCTGCCTTTGAAACCATCCCCTTGAATAAACCAATAACTCTTCAGGTTTGCCTCCATATTTATTATTTATGGGTTCGCCGTCACAGCGGCACCAGTGTGGACTATATAGTATATCATCCTGGGGTAATTGGCAATACAACCTATCCACTTCACACTATCATAAATTCTAAGTATTTCATATTACAAGATTCGCTAACTTTACTACTCGATCGTACTTCGTGTTTAATGTACTCTTTCGGTGTTAAAAGTTTTCACGTATTGTACTTATATTACGGAGACGTATTTTAAAACGGAGTGACATGATAAACTGTGGCTGTAATATATCTGGAAAATGTTTGAATGGATGTGATGTTCCATAAGGCCTACGTAATTATTTTATACATTTATTAAAGTGAAACCCAGCACAGTAGTAGCCATGGCTTTTCCCTTCAAAATTTCTTCACCACAACCGCGTTCGAGCGTTCGCGTTAATAATTGAAATATGCGTTCAACGTCCTAGATTTCTGAGCGTCCGATTTGAAATTTTCCACTTCATGGAGATATTTAAATCGCTTACAGTGTTAGAGAGCCATTGAATGCACCCGTTTAAACCTTATTTACTTTAAAATTGGCGTACGTAGTATCTACCTATTTGGAGAATATTAAATAATATTACTTATATATGTTGCCTGTAGCCTAGTTGAAAATCACAGATATATATTTAAATTCGAACATGCGTTTTTTAATATGTGTAAACACATGATCAATATTTCAATAATTTTGATTCGAGAAATGTCTATAACAAATAATTCACAAGAGATGCAATAAATCTCTTATTGAAAAGCGTAAGTACTACGTTTTCTTGGTGTTAATCGAAGTATACAACGCGCGGGAACTTTTGAAATAATTCTAATAAATGTTTTAAAATATCTCTTCAAATTGACCACATTTTGCTCAGAGAACGCTCGAGGATGTTTGGAAATTGGTCAAAATATGGCCAAAAACGCTCCAGTGGATAACTTTATTAACGAGTTTTAGCGCCACTTGATTTTTTAGCGTTATTTAATCCCATGAATTAGTCAGAAGAATTAATATTGTGTTCTTAAGATCATACATAATATAAAGTAGGTATATATTAATGATCGAGTATTTTCCTGGTCTTGTAGAACATGCACTGTGTTGAATCGTTATACATTATCATCTCCATCTTAATGCAGCTCTGTACACTGTACAAGGAAACCCACTTAGGATGAAGTGTACCGAGTCTGAAAGTGAATAAAATATTATTCAATATTATGAAACACGGCGAGGCTGACATCTTAGTTACTGATCATCAGCCCACCATTCTCATCATGATGTTAATTCCCTTACTTCCGGAGGAACTGGGGAGTAGCTTACATATATTGCTTTTACTTTTTTCTCAAAATAATACCTATGAGATGTAGTAATCATTTATTGGTCACACCCAACATTTGACCAATTGTATTATGAGACTTAGACACACCTCACTTCATGATGGGCACCCCTGCTAAGTCAACAATCACAGCATTTGGGGTTGACCAATGGGGGGTTGTTGGTTATCCAATAATGGTTCCCGGGGCGGTGATCATCATACGCGTCATCCAAATTGAAATAATGATTAAATTATGATTCAATCTTCAATTTTCATAATTATTTAAGATTAGAACCAAACACGCCGTAAATTTTGAAACCCTAACCATTTTTGACAGATACTAAAAATAACAATAGAGCGCTATTCTTATTTATTTTTGGGGCGTTATGCCGTGTTTCGCTACCTCCTTCATAAGCCAACTTTTCGGATATTTGGACAAAGAAGGAATTAGCCCAACACGGCATAACACCCCAACAAATAAATACCACCCTAACAAATAAATAACGATAATACTTTTGGCCGTGAAAATCTAAAATCATAACAATAGCGCGATTTACAAAAGTCACATGGTCAACCGTTTATTGTTCAAAGCTCTAAAAATAAACCAAAATTCATGATTTTAATATTCCCCGAAGATCATAAATTTAAAATCACGCTGTGAACATAAAAGGAACATAAATAAAAGCATACAAAAAAAAATTTTGGGACCTCCCGGTAGCTTAATGGGACGACAAATTATATTTCACAGAATGACTAATGACTTAACTTCAGAGGCTTAAGGACCTCCTCCCAGTAGCACACTAAAGTATTGTTTTCTCAATATTAAACAATTTATCTAAATCTACAATGGTACATAACCTGATATAAATATTTTGTAGTCTTACTTTGGCTTCAACAGATCTAGCATAATCGACTGATAAAACCCTACATCAATACGATGTAGACCAAATCCGTCATCTATGGTCAGTTATCAATATTTTTGATCACGATCAACAATTGGTAAAAGATATTTCGATCGACAATTGATACATCTTAGCCCGGATTCCACAGTATCAGATAAGTTTTAGTTAATAGTCAATATAAGCATTTGTTTGTAAAATGTCGTCCGTTTTGCAAAATAACTGGCTTAATAATGAACGAAGTTCAACAAACGAAGCTTTTAGAATTGAAAGAAGACGAATATCCGATCCATGAACTTAAATATTTCAAATAAGACGCGGACAATTTATTTCGTCCTCTCTTTGTAGTCCAGTAAACGAATGGTCCAAAAGGAGGTGTAGAGTGCGTGAGCAGGGACCTAAGCGATTCTTTCAGGACTTGTTTAGGATGCTTAGGGTGTGAACATACTAAAAGTCCTGACGTCTAGGTGGTGAGCTAGGGGGGGAGGGGGGGGGGAAGGTCCCGATTTTCGGGTTTCCGTTTATATCTCAAAAACGGTGCGTCGCAGAGAAAAACTTTTTTAGAATAAGTAAAAGCTCATAAAATTATCTACAACTTTTATTCTATACATAATTTTGAAAATCCCAGCCGTTTTTGAGTTATACGCTCCACAAATGTCAATATTATCTAAAAAAATCATTTTTCCTCACATTTTTCATCAAACATTCCTTCATATCGTCTAAAATATTCATCCAAGAAAGAAATTTATTCAAGAGAAGTTGTAAATAATTTAATTACCTTTTAGAATATACACACATGTTTAAATAAATCTCTAACCAGTAAATATTTACAGCTATTTTAAGTTTTTTTGTAAAATGTCGTCATTTTCAGAAAAAGCTGTTTTTTCTTACCAAAATGTTAAGATGGGTTTTTTCTTCATGGGAAATTCCTTATTAATTTTTGCACGCAAGAAAGCAGGTAAGTTGTTCTCGAACAGATGATTAGTGAAATTCATTTTATAATCATTATTATTGTGATGGATAATTAGGTTAGTCGTCGGAGATGCTACAATAACGTGCTACGATGCTGTTCGAGTTGGTGAAAAGGCAATGAATGCGATAGTGGGCTTGACATTCTCAGACATCAAGTTGTCCCGCAAAGATCGGGCATTCCCAATGTCTTCTGTCAGCTCGTCGATAAAAATTCACGATGAAAAGGTTGCAGTTGACCCAACATTGCTGTTTCAGCGGATGTGTAAAAACAAACGATCAGATGAGGATTTGATGAAATTCTTTGAGTGTGAGTTGGCCCCATTTCCCTTGACACTGTTCAATGAAAGTGGGATGCGAAAGACAAATAAATCTGTTCTGTATAGCTTATTCGAGCCTTTCAAAAAAACTGTTCTACTGTCTCAGATGAACATAGTTGAGGACGGAGGATTTCTATCATATATTATACACATATTATCTATATTATACAGAGTAATTTGACAAAAAGATGCCTCCGTTGCCGCAATTTGTGATCGTTATATCACCTATGTCAACCACTGCAACCTTTTCATCGTGAATTTTTATCGACGAGCTGACAGAAGACATTGGGAATGCCCGATCTTTGCGGGACAACTTGATGTCTGAGAATGTCAAGCCCACTATCGCATTCATTGCCTTTTCACCAACTCGAACAGCATCGTAGCACGTTATTGTAGTATCTCCGACATCTAAACTAATTACCCATCACAATAATAATGATTATAAAATGAATTTCACTAATCATCTATTCGAGAACAACTTACCTGCTTTCTTGCGTGCAAAAATTAATAAGGAATTTCCCATGAAGAAAAACCCATCTTAACATTTTGGAGAGAAAAAACAGCTTTTTCTGAAAATGACGACATTTTACGAAAAAACTTAAAATTGCTGTAAATATTTACTGGTTGGAGATTTATTTAGACATGTGTATATATTCTAAAAGGTAATTAAATTATTTACAACTTTTCTTGAATAAATTTCTTTCTTGGATGAATATTTTAGACGATATGAAGGAATGTTTGATGAAAAATGTGAGGAAAAATGATTTTTTTAGAAAATATTGACATTTGTGGAGCGTATAACTCAAAAACGGCTGGGATTTTCAAAATTATGTATAGAATAAAAGTTGTAGATAATCTTATGAGCTTTTACTTATTTAAAAAAAAATTTCCTCTGCGACGCACCGTTTTTGAGATATAAACGGAAACCCGAAAATCGGGACCTTCCCCCCCCCCCTCCCCCCCCCTAGCTCACCACCTAGACGTCAGGACTTTTAGTATGTTCACACCCTAAGCATCCTAAACAAGTCCTGAAAGAATCGCTTAGGTCCCTGGTCACGCACTCTACAACTCCTTCCTTTACTGGACTATTGAGAAACTAGTGTTTGAAATATGACAAAAGATCTGATTAATGAATTAACTCCTGTTTAGTGTCAAAAATTAAATGCGGACTGTCAATGCATATTTAGGTTAGTATTTCTAATCAACGTTGCTAAATTATTAATATTTTTACATAATTGATTGGCGTTTGACGTTTAGTGATATCAATTCGTAGACAGGTCCACCAGTGTTGCCAGCGTATATCGATTTCTTATTGATTCCCTGGTCAATATCGGTTTGGCTGTCAACGATGAAACCATGCTATAGAATCATCGATATAGAATCATCGGAAGTTACGCCTATCCATCCGATATTGTAAAGCTATCGATTTTACTGTTCTAGAGTTCTGTTCTGGTAACTAACTAAATGCTTGATTTGCCTTTGTTCCATGGTGGCCGTTTTTGCTAAATGACTAATTACTTTGTTTCATTTAGCTTGAAAATGTTTTAGATGAGAAGCGATGATAGTAAGTATAAATGAAGTGAACGTATCGGGTTTTCATGAAAATTCTATAAGAATTTACGTTTTCTTTTTGTTTTGTGGAAGTTTCCTTCTCATTTGACTAATTGTGTTAACACCCACTTCATTTGGTTTAGGGGTTCAAAAGGTTCAACGTAATTAATGATCTAAATACGAGGAACTTTGGCTTCCTAACTGGCTGTTGATGTTTTTCCCACCTTTCCTTTAAAGCCAGGCACGTGCGGTGAAGTAGTTGGACAGGACAACACGCTCCTATCGTGGGATTTATGACAAGGTCATGCGCGGTCCTTTTTTATACTACCTTATTATTTATCATCATATGAGTCCCAAATACATGGCAATGGTCAGAGGGGGTAGTAGGGGCAGTGGAAACTTTTAACAATGAACATATCCCAGATAACAAAACTGGGTCTTCTCGTGGAAAGGCAAATAAGCTTTTAACAAAATATTCACATAATGATGCAAATCATCCAAATTGTTGATGTATTCAAGATGCACAATGTGTACATATTTGGAAGAAGCGAACTTCATTGGCACGATTTCAGATTGGTTATCAGTTCCAATATCCCTACACATACGGAATCCCTATTGCTTAATGCCCAATTGGTGGTTAAATGGACTGTAAAAATTGATAATAACTTTTGATCGGGAAACAATTACCTCACGATTGATATTGATTTTTGATAATTCCCGTCCATGGATCACTTGAATCACAGTTATTTTTGGATGGCACGGAATCACACGACACTTAAGAAGAATGATGCCAAATTCACATCACATATATGATTCGAGTTTAAAAAACAAATTTGCGAGAGTCCCAATAATGATCTGAGTTTGACCACGTCGAGATTTCAAATGACAATAACATGTATGCACGGGGGGCGGTATGTGTACCACAGATACCCCTGCCATAGGTCACCTAAGTGGTTCGTTACGTTTGGTGACTTTGGGTGTCCGGGTTCATCAGGTGAGGTGTGTTCAGGTATTAGCGGTGGATGCGCCTGCAAACCAGCTGCGAGCGGGTCAGATCGGGAGAGACCAGTTTGAGGAAAACCCTTGACCTCTCCAGCTGGTCTCTCTCGACCCATCGTCTTGCACCGTAGCGACATATCTTCCGACTATAATCTTAAAACTAACTTAATATTTATACAAGTACAGAAATGATTACATTTTATTAGGTGAGGGAAGTAGGAAGGGTGAACTTGGGGGAGGGGGAGAACGGTGGAAATTATAAAATTAATTTAGTTAACAAAATAAATGGCGCTCTGTAAATCACCTTTTGTCTTTCATTTTTATAGGGTCAATATCCAGATGACCACAAAGTCCAAGCCGCCACTGTTAGAGAAAGAAAATTTCTGCTTTTCCAGAGTGCATTGTTTTCGTCAAGTGAAGGTAATTTCGAATGATTTTGGTACAAGCTTGTGTAAATACCTTTTGGTTCACAAAACAAGAATATTCACTGCCACATGAATGAACCGCTTGTTTGCTGTCGTATTATAAGAATGTAAAATAGTCTGTGTTATTTTCAGTTGAAAAGTCGCAAAGGTACCTCTGATTTCTTGGAAGGCCGGGTTTGGAAAATTGAATGATTTTACATTTTTTATGTGAACTTTGTCACCGACTGCTTTTTAGGCTTAAAGCTAATTTAACTAACTAACTAACTAACCAACACGCCGTTTCCCCGCAGGGGTAGGCAGAGAGGACGGACTGCCAAACATCCCGGTCTTGGCACACATTCCTTGCCTCGTTTACATTCATACAACGTCTCATACATTCTCTTCTATTATTCTGACTCTTGACATGGCCCGACTCAATTATCTGATTCACTTGGTCGTGCCATGTCTTTCTTGGGCGTCCTCGACTTCTTCTACCATTCACATTTGCGTTATATATTCTCCTTACACTCCTTTCCTCGTTCATTCGCTCTACATGCCCAAACCATCGGAGCGTTCCTTTCATGATCTTACTCATTACACTTACATCAGCCTTGCATTCTTTGCGGATTTCCACATTTCTCACACGATCATACATGGTTTTACCACACATACGCCTCAGGGATCTCATTTCTACAGCGTTCAGTCTACTTTCATCCTTCCTCTGCCAGTTCCATGCCTCACTGCCATACATCAGGGCAGGTACCAGTACTCTATTATGGACGGCTAGTTTCTCGTCTTTGGAAAGTTTTTTGTTGGTGCCAACGGCGTTCAGTCCTCCATTAATAGAGTTACCTGCATTCACCCTTCTTTCAATATCTCTATCAGCCTTCCCATCTCTCGTAAACGTACTTCCCAAATAAACAAACTCATCCACCTGCTCCAAGTATTCATCTTTAACAACTATATTGCATACAACTATATTGCATACAACTATATTGCATACAACTATATTGCATACAAGCTAATTTATTTTATTGTAATATCGTTTTTATAATACGTGCTTAGTATTTTTAATATTTGAAGGTTATATAACGTTCTTTGTTAAACTGTCAGTGAAAGGCTTTTATTCAGTTCATGAAAGTTTCTTATTTGAAAATGTGTATCCGCTGGAGTTGAATTGAAAGACTTCGTAAGGCTCCGTAAGGAAATGAAAAAGTGGTTTAACTTGTCACAAATGTTTTCTCTTTATCAATATTAAAAGCTTCCTTTCCCCCCTTTCTAACGCAAATGTCAAACCAATGGATTTACTAATGCGTCAAACGAGCCCTCTTCCCTCAAATAACGGCTTTTCTTTTTTCCCTATATTAAATTATTGTTAAAGCTTCAGGTCACATCAGTAAAACACACACTCCGTTCAGACAAGTATTCTCACTTTAATTTACAATTACGTTTACATAAAGATTTGCACTTTTATTTCTACCAAGCTGAAGACCGGCTGGGTAACAGTTCTCAGGTTTTTGAAGGAACTGCTTGTTCTGCTTGGGAATTGGAAAGAGAAGGATTCAAGACGTCCAATCGCATTTATAAACCAAGGGTTTTGAAGAACTACAACTAAAACAAAACCAACTGTTGGGGTATTACAAAAGATCATAACAAAATCTTCATCACCGACTGAAAGAGAGATCTGTTGGATCAAATAAATTATTTAAACTAAATGACGGTAGGTTTTAGTTAAGTTCCGAACCTAATGCCTTTTAAGTTTTTACTCCACAGAGGGCAATGATGGTTTACAAGTATATGTACATAATTATATTTTTGGTATATTGCTCCACGCAGGAAGCCCGGTGGAAAATAATTTCTCTCCGGGCCTGTGAAATCTTTAGAGATGCTTTGTTGAGGGTTTTTAGGAAAAGAAGGAGAGGAAGTTCTGGAAAGGAAAACGGTATCCGAGGTATGTAGCTTGTCCAAGAGTGACGGACCTATGAATCCATTTCTTCCACTGCGGTGCAAGACGATTATCCGAGAGTTTCCTGCTGGAGAGGTCAAAATATCTCCCTCTACCAGTCTCTCCCGATCTGGCCTGCTACGCAGCATGTGGGCAGTCGCATCCACCGTCAAAACTTTGACAAACCTTACTCCACGAACCCGGGCACCCTTGCAAAAGTCACCAAACACAGCGAACCTCTGCGACCTATGGCAGAGGTGTTGGTTATCCAATAAATAAAAATTTATCCCGGGGGGCGACACCCATACCCGCCACCCAAATTGCTTTTTAAAAAGTTTTATTTTTTTCTATTTATTGAAAACAACACTTTGTGGTGTGTAGAAACACCAGAAACAAGCGCGGTTATTTCGCTATACATTTCTGTTTGTGAGCCCGATCGAGTTCCGTTTTCACGTGTGCGTGTATTATATTATGCATTTTCTACCTGCATAAATAGACCAGTCAGTAGTTGAGTGAGCATTGGGCATAGCGCTTTGGTCCCACTCGAGCGTCGCGTGTTCGATTCCTCGGCTGGCTAAGTCCTTCATCACAACACAAGCAACATTTTAGGCTTTCTGTGGTAGTAGTAGGAGATTTTCAAGCATTGTTGGGTTATTCATAACCCGGATCTTTCTTTAAAAAAATAAATAAACGTTCATAAAGTTATACGGTGTAGTTTTTTCCCAACCGTTTGAACACATGAAGAGTGGTTTATCGAGGTTTTGCATAATGTTCCTAGCTCATTCTCACTTAGTAACTTGACTAAAACAACTTAACCTAATTCTCACTTGCCCTCTCTGAGGTACTTAGCAACATGATATCGCCCTGGAGGTAAATTACTTTGCAAAGCATTATGAACTATTTCCCACGGAGGGTATCCCCGGCTGACTAAACTTTCTTAATATATAAGTTTGCATTTCCGATGGTACTATGCTTAGTATCTTTTATTTTAAACGTAATATTAAATTTTTATTTTTATTTTAACTTAATGAGTAAGACCTCATATTGTAATAACTAATAGTCTCATTTACATTATACATCCCGTGTATTGTGTCTGTAACATGCATACTATGGCGGCATCTATTGGGGGAATTTGGTTTCAGAAAAAAAAGACCTTATGCCTACAATAAATGGATAACTACGAATGTATTAAAGAAAAATAAGAAAGAGGTTTATTGTAATGAAGGAGGAAGAACTCTCTTGCTAATAAAAATGATAACAAGTCCATGCGAAATAATTTCACCAAAATAATTACTAAACGAAAAGTTTTTTTAAAAGTGAATTCGAAAATAGTTTGAATTATACTAAGCAATATCTACCAGTACCAACCACCACCCTGGGAACCATTTATTGGATAATCAACATTTCTGCGATAGGTCCCCTCAAGTGGTTTGCTAAGTTTGGTGACATAGCAGGGGGGATGGATGCGTCTGCCCACCGTCTGTGTGGCGGCTGCAGATACTTATTGACGGAGACCTTTTGACCGCAATAGCCGGACTCTGTCGGAATATTGCCTTTCACTGCAGTTGGAGGGATGAATTTATGCGTCCATCTCTGGGCACACTAACCCCCAGATTCCAACCCACCCCTCGTACCTTTTTAATTTCCAGAACTTACTCTCTGCTTTCCTTAAAAATACCCTCCACACGGTATTATTTTCTTCAGAGTCTTATGTGTGGAGCAAACATAAAAAATGGTATTTCTCTCGTAAATTTTACATATAAGAATAATTATGCTACCACGAAAGCTAATAATAATAAATAAGTTGTCAGTATTGACGGCTCTATCTAGGTATTATGTAAGAAGAGAAGGTCAAGTAATACATTACCATTCAATAGGTTTCCTCGATCATGTGGAAATATACGAGAGGTTATTGGAATGCTCGCTTTCAGATTTCTGGAATCGTCAAATACATTTATTTGTAAAAAGAAGGTTCTTCCTTCGACTGTGTCAGTACCTACTTAGCTTTAAGCAAGTGCCTTCACGCTTTCACACTGAAGACGTTACGAGTTTCTTAAGTGGAGTGGTATTTGGCAGTTTTTTTTGTATTTACTTAAACATATACGGTATCATTGGAAGGAACCAAAAAGTTTTAGTTGTGTTTATACACCTTTAACTTGAAGATGCCTTAAATTTCCTGGACATTGGTTCCTCAAATCGATTTCAATGAAAATGATAATATAGAAAAATCGGTTGCGATTCTCCGAATTTCAATTTTCCGCGTACTTGTAGGGGTTTATTTTTCATTTTCTAGAATCCAATAAAATTATGTCTCTTGTAAAATATTTCGTTATGCAGGGTTCCACATTTATATTTTCTTTGGTTCACGGAAAGCTTCCCATTAAATATAGTTACAGTGGAATAACTAAAATATTACTTATTATCAGGTTGAAGTTTATTGTAAAAGAAAAATTTTTGGTCAAAGTAAAATCTTATTCAAATATTAACAGGGGTGCAAAAGACTGGAGAGGTTGTCTTTTTTTACAATAGTTTCACAAATAAAGTCCTGAGGAAAACATCATTCAGAGACTATGTCATAATTGGGGATGCTGTATGGAGGACATTTTTAGGAAAATTACGAAGAGGAAGATTTGAGAAAAAATAGTTTGAAGGGTGGGTAGGAATCTGGGTAATCCAGTAATGATGGACGTCCATCCCTCCCGCTGCGTAGTTCTTTGTCGAAGTACGGTAAAGTTAAATATGACCGAAGGTGATAGGGCCCCATTAGCTCAGTGGTCCAGGGTTGGAGAGGTCTTAGGGGTCCAAGTGCAGATTCATAACGATTGTATCTTTTTCTGATTTTTTTTTTTCAAATTTTCGATTGAGTGTCGCTAATATTGTCACCAGGTATTAAAAATTAAATCGTTATTTACTACACCCGTACAACCTATATCTGAGCATTTTTTAATATTCATGTATCTAGTACATTTTACATTCGGATGGTTATATCCACGCTTATTTCCTCCCGTCAAACTGCGGCAACTGACAATGTTAATGTCACCAAATATGATGTTAAATTAGAGTATGTTTTCATTTACCTGGCCTGCAATATTAAAATCCTTCAGCTTTTCCTGAAATGAGAGCGAGCTTTTTTCCTCTAATACGGAGAATTTTCATTTCGTACGACTTTTAAGCATGTGCTCAAGAGACGGCGTATTATAATTAAATGAAAAGGGAAGGTAAATATTATAAATACTTGGAAACGGAATAAAGAAATGAACCCGGTACAGATTTAGTGTCACCTGACTCCTTGAGAGAGAAACTTTGAAAATAACTTTCTTCCATGATTATGTTTTCATTTTTAACGAGTGAAATTAAATATTGTTGTGAAAGTTAGACTTGAAATTAAGTTGAGATAACTTGCAAATGTTGCCCAGGGAGTATCGCGAGTGTATTTGTATTTATTGCCTGATTGGTGGTTAAATGGACTGCACAAAATGAAAATTGAAGAGCATTAGATCGGGTTACGATCACTGGGAATCTAGGAGAGATGGATGAAGCCTTATTATTTTTGCTATTAGTTCCTGACAATTCCCAACCATGGATCACTTTAAAAAGGATTAATTTTGTTTTGGAAAGCGCGGATCACGAAAGGACATTTAATGGACACTTAGCAGAGGTGTCCGGGTTCACGAGGTGAGATTTGTCCGGATCTTGGCGGCGGATGCGTCTGCCCACCAGCAGCATGGCAGGCCGGATCAGAAAAGAATGGTTGAAGGAGTCCTTTTGACTTCTCCAGCATTACTCTCTCGGAACATCGCCTTGCACCGCAGTGGGAGGGATGGATTCATACGTCCATCACTCCTGCATATTGACCCCTAGTTTCCTACCCACCTTGTATACCTTTTTCCTTCCCAGACCTTCTTCTCTTTCCTTTCCTAAAAATACCCTCCACTCGGCATCCCAAAAATGACTAACTCTTAGGTGAGTTGTTTTCTAGAGGGCCTCCTGCGTGAAGCTTATGCCAAAAAAAAACAAAACTATGAAATATTTTTGTATCAGACAAAGAAAGCTTAACCTTTCAGTGTTGCCAAAATGTAATCACTCCCACATTATGTTGGCGAAAACTTCTTATTTTTAGATTTATTTTTCCTTATTCATCAACATTTTCTTACTTATTTCCTCATCACTTTCACATAAATCTCTGTCCACAGCTTTATACCAACTACTTATCATCCTCTCTTTCACCCCCTTCCCCTAACACTTAGGGTTTATTTTGATTGGCAACCTGACTTGCTACCAGCCACTAAGGCCAGGAGCTAGGACTAGCGCGGACGATCGATAAACCCTATATCAAAACGATATTGAATAAATCCATCATCCATGGTCAGTTATCAATATTTGTGAGCACAGTCAACAATTGATAAGAAATATTCCGACCGACCACTGACAAATTTTAGTGCGACTCCTGAGTGTCAGATAAGCGGTCAATATACAAAATATTTTGAATATTGTTACGTTACGGAATTGATTCCCGTGCGAGCTAATAGCGAATTGACCCCTTGCACAGGCCCTCCGCCCCCCTTTCCCCGCACCGCTCGACACAAGTAGCCAAGCGCCGAGCGGCTCCCAGCATTCATTCCCCCGCTGCTCTCGGGCTCGGCAACAGTGTCCACAGACACAGCTCCGCGGCGCTGTATCGAGAACCTAAAAACTCGCGATGTATTAACTTTAATTGTGCATTGTGCTCAAGAAGCTCCCGCCTAACCAGTACCCGTCTGATGACCACCTCATTTCCTGCTTGTGAGTACAAATGAACCTTGCTTTCCCTCTGTGTGCTAAGAACTGACATTTAAATTCACTAAATACGTGTAGAGAGTTGAGAGAAGCTCCCCCGTTATGATAGGATTAAATAGAGATAGCCAAATACTCATGTGTATAGTGCCGAGGCTGGCCTTTTGTATAACCCTGTTCACCTTTAAATGAATAAAACCCTTTTTCGTGCATAACAACTGTGTTCTGATTGAGGAAGGAGACCTGGAGATTGTGAGGAAAGAAAGGGAAGTAGGAATTTACAAGCGAACCACAAACACTCGCCCTGGGTTTAAGAGGAACCTTGCTCGCGCCGGCTGGTTGAGCTAGCCGCTGGTCTGTTTATTGCATGTCCTTTCCAGGTTTTGGGTTTGGCGTTGGCCGCAAGTAGCGCCAATGCTAGCACTGTCGCCCGACCTGTGGCAATTTTTTTTCCTCACCTCCCCAATGCCAACACTAGTTTCCAACTTAGGGGCAATTTTTTTCCTCCCTCTTCACGATCCCACAGTCTCGTTCTTCAATCAGCAATTGTTTAAACTTTATAATGTATAATGTTTTGTCTTGTTATTCCCAACTTGTCTAGCATTTCCATCAAGAACCCCGGCGCGATTGTAACTTCGAATTGCAATTTAAATTATTACGGGCACGATTCCTTCATTTTCGAGTCGTCACTCGACAAACATTATCACCGGTATTCCTACGTAAAGTGCTCAACCAAGAAAGTTGCCGTCGTGAATAATATAGTGTTTACAAGTGTCGACCGACTAAATTTGCTAGTTTCAAATACAAGATTAATAGTGGAAATGTACACAAATATTTAAAACAAAGTTATTCAACAATTAAAATCCTGTATATGTTAAACCAATTACCCGCTTCGTTTCCCGAAAGTTAATTAACCTATTATTTTATAATAAACCTATTTCGCAAGTACTGGTCAGTAGTTATATCGACATATTTTGCGAGTACTGGTCTGTATTCATATCGACATATTTTGCGAGTACTGGTCTGTATTTTATATCGACATATTTCGCAAGTACTGGTCTGTATTTTTATCGACATACTTCGCAGGTACTGGTCTGTAGTCATATCGACATACTTTGCAGCTTAAGGGAAACAAGTGGATTAAATTCTTTCTACCTTTTGACAATTGGGCATTTTTTTTGTACTTCTGCCGTCCGTTTCTTCCTTTCTCTTGCGCACCTATCACCTTTCATAAAGAAACAGACGACATAATTCGAAAAATGCCTAGTTCGCGTTGACGTCGATTCCTCGAGTCAGGCATTACATCCGTATGCATAATCTGCATATAACTTGTTATGACAAAAGGAAGTCGGCGGGTAAATACTAATAATTGGTGATGCTCAAATCAGGCTAGTCTAGCCACGTAAATAAAAAAAACTATTCCCCAAGACATTGTTGAATTATCAAACAAATACTTCCACGAAAACTCGTATAAAAGAAAAATATTTCTTTCTTTTTCTGAAGAACTCCCCTTTGGAAAGCTATTGGAAATATTCAAAAACATGTTCGTTTAAGGCGAACCTCGTTTCCGTTTTTTTATTTTGTTTCTTTCTTTTCCGGACTTTTGCAAATTTGCAAACCTTTTTCAAAAACATCGGAATAAATTCTAAAAACGTGTTCCATTAAGGTGAATCCTGGCCCGTGAAATTTTCATATCCGGACTTAGTAAACTTTCAACAAATTTCCAAAACATCTGGATTTTTTCACAAAATCACGTTTTTTAAGGGAAACCGCTGCCCAAATTTTTCTCGTTTTTGGACTTGGAAAATTTTCAACAAATTTCCAAAACATCTGGATTTTTTCACAAAATCACGTTTTTTGAGGCAAACCGCTGCGCAATTTTTTTTCATTTTATGGACTTTGAAAAATTTTCAACAAATTTCCAAAACAGCTGGATTTTTTCACAAAATCACGTTTTTTAAGGGAAACCGCTGCCCAAATTTTCAAATAAACCAAAACACTTATAAAAAACGTGTTTTTTTTTTTTTTTTTTTTTCAAAAACTTTTTGTAAAAAATACGTCCCCAGTGGCCAATCTCTGCCCAATTTCTTTCCAATTGCGAGTCTAGTTCTCACTTTTTCCAACATAAGGTCACTCTGATACGATCTTATACACCATGGAAGTTCCTCAAGTTACGCTGGGTATAATCCCGCACGTCTTTACTTCAAGAAAGGAAGAATTACTACAGGCCCTGAGAAATAGAAAGATTTCTCCTAGGAATAATTCCAAAATGCCTTACTGTGACGGAATCAGTAAATTCCATCACATCAAGTACTCAGGCCTTATCAAATTGGCAAAACTCTTGTCATAAATGACGTGAGTTACTTGTAAATATTAAATGTAAATAATCACCCATATGGGCATTCGAAAGGTAATCCTTACACCCGAAGGCACATTAATGTCAACGGTAGCCTAACTCCTGTACATTCTTTTTCTTTTTGCATAATTTTATATGTTCTTGTACATCCTGCGTGCCTTGCCTGCTGTACCACAAGAGCACCTCTTGGGGCACCGTTTTCATACTTGTATGCATCCTCTTCCTGAAATTGATCACTTCGGGAAAGGGCCTCCTTTCCTCCTACCATCAACGGTTCCGAAAACTCCTGCTCCAAGACGTCGCTTTCCTTTTCACAATTCTAGCAGCATCCGCGCGTTTTTTTTTTCTCACCTCATCGCCTCATCTTGTCATATCACCCTTTCTACTTTTTGTATGGTGTCGGGTTTTTGTCGTACCAGTACGTCCCTACCCTAATGTTGTAAATATAAAATCATAAGTGCAAGTCTGTATAATAACCATTGGTTTCAGACCATTGCCGCAGCTCGCTACTATGGTCACAGCACCATATTGTAAGAATGTCGCGACGATTTCTGTTATAATAGGAAATCCTCCCGTTTTTTCTTTTTTTTTCTTTTTCCTCTTCACCCCATCCTACACATTCATAGTAATGTTGTATATTGGGGATCGTTTCGAATACACCAAATGAACACACCTATCAGGTCACATTCGCTGGATTCGAAACAATTCAAGAGCAACCTTGTTGCTACTTGTGGTTTTTTCTTCTTTTTCCAAAAATTAGAATGGCGCTCAACCCAATTGCTCTATTTTTTTCCAGAATCGTATTTTGTCGGATTCTGAGAAAAATTTTTGTTGTTATAAAAGTGGCAATACGTTTCGTCCCTTCATTAACATTGTTCTTTGTACATATACAACTTCATTATGAGGTACAATATTTTATCATGACATCAGTTTCTTTTGTCCTTTATTGTGTAGCGCCAATGCTAGCAATATCGTTCGTTATGCAAAATATGTAATAGGCTTATTTATTAATGAGTGGGGGTGAATAAACGAAGCTCTCAGAATTGAAAGAAATCGTATATGCGATCCGTACACTTAAATAATTCATCTAAGACGCCATCAATTTATTCCGATCAATTTTTTCGAGACACGAAAGAAGTTAAAAGTTAAAATATGACTTAAAACTTCAATAACTAATTAACTTATTAGTTTTTTTTTGTCTTTATTTTTACGAAACCGTTTAACGTTTACGTTAGTAAATTCGTTTCGATTTCTCTTTTATCTTGTCAATATCGGTCTAGATATCAAAAATGCGACCGTGCTAGGGAAAACGGTATAAAATCATCGTTATTGCCCTCGCCCATCGACCCGATTTTGTAAAATAATTGATTTCATGGTGCTAGACCACCAGTATACATATACGTAGAGCAATAACTGTGATAAGTTCGCCGGGGACTAATTTGATAATATTCCTCTACCTGCTAAATTATCATCTAACTAGCAGACTACCTCCTATTGGAAAATATAGATAACTTGATATGCTTTATGTTAATTTTGTGTCTTGTTCCTTCTAAAATTGGTGTACAAAAGCAATCATCTGTTTACATCAAATTTCGCTAGAAAGGTTTTTTTTATCTTCGCTTATTCTGTTCCTATTGCGCAATGCATGATTTATGATATAGAAATTCTGAAACTTTTTCGTTTCTTCTTTCCTATAATGTCTGTTTGATTTAGTGCCACTTTACCAAGTACCTCCTCTCCCAGCAGTACCTGCTGACAGGGAAGTTCACTACACAAAATTGGTAAAGTTTTAACACACAACGGTAAAGTTATGGTATAGATTGCTTTGAGAACGGTTTGTAAATTCGAATAAAAAATGTTTCTCATTATATTCATCCGATTTTTTTATGTGAATACCTCACAAGAGTCCCAGCTGCTCCCGTCTGGATCAATGAGACTGTGGTATCCCCAATTGGGGTATGAGGGTAGAGAGGAGGGGATGGAGGTGGGCAAGAGAAACGTGGGGAAGTACCTGGCTATTCAGATCTGGTCCCCAAATACGGCTAAAGCCGTTTTAAGCAACGTTTAAATTCTGAATGGGGGTCTTACATTAGGGTGTAAGGGTATGTTACTGAGAGTGTTTTACACTCTGGAACATACCGTAAATAAATTATATTTTATTTTTAATAATTAATTGTGAAATAACACAAATTAAACAAATAAAATTTATTTGTCCACCCCGGGATTCAATCCCGCGACCTTCGGAATGCGAGTCCCATCATTCTTTCCGTGAGTTTAACACCCACACTCCCTGGCATGTGCTTGTTTCACACATATAATAGACTCGAGCATTATTTTTTCCTAATATTTGCTCCCTGCCCCCTGAGCAAGGGCGGCTGGTCGCACAGTGTGTTTGTGTGCAGCACTGGCAAATTATAATGGCAACATTTACTTTATTTGCTACTGAAGACTATTAAATCTCTCATTTAAATCTATGAAATCTCTAATTTTAATTCTCTAATTTAATCATTTCAAAATATTAGTTACCAATGAATAATGCTGTAAACAGCTTTATAGCCCATCCAGACTCACGGCGAGAAGCCCCGAGAACACCCGAGAAGCGTGAATGTGATGTGTTTCTCGCATTCTCTTTCTCGTGCTCGGCTGTTTTCGGATGGCTGTCGGTAAATTTGGCCGCTTCAAAGGATTTCTCGGGCGAGAAGCGAGAAGGGTACTACACTCAATGACGTTACATATTATTAGACGAGGGGTAGAAATTTCAAAGTGGGAAGACAAGAACAAGACAATTGTAACGATCTCGATATCTAGTACTTTAGTACTAAACTGCTACGCATCGAGTAAGGTCGCGTCTTACCAGTAAGTAAATTGCATTTTAAAAAGTATCAAAATGCCCTCCTGTGTGATGAAAAAATGTTTCAATTACACAGCAAATAATAGTAAAGGCGAATGAATAACACTTCATTTGTAAGTACACGCAAATTACTTAATATTATCGATTATTATAAATATTACAATTAATTTTCATATTTCCCGCTCGCGGTTTTAAACGTCATTAGAGAAAATTCAAGTCCTACTAAAGTAAAGGATCTGGACGCGCAACAGCCAAATTTCTGTTGCTAAGTAAACTTCACTGTTTTAAAGTAGACTGATCAGCCTAAACACTCTGTTTATTTGTTTGCTTGCGGTAAAACAACACATAAATCAGTAGTTCTAACAAGTATTGATGACAATCATCGCCACCATTTAAAAACTGTCGTTGCCCTATTGTATTTTGCATAGCTCGACATATCAAACTCCGACAGGCAGCCGGACCTTTTATTCTAGTGGGCCTCAAGAAAAGGTGACAACGAACGTTCCATCAAAAAGTGACAAGCAATACGCCGCCCGCTCATATATTCATGTCATTCATACACACGCATTATTTGATTGTCTATCTTTATCACACAGGAATAAACTTTTGAATTATGAAATTATACTGAAAATTGCTGAAAACAAAAGAGTGTTCCTTACTTTCCACATTTTATTGTGAGTATATGAGACTATGGCGAGTCTATTTATTTATATAACGTCATTGACTACACTCACGTTTTGTCTCAGTGTTGTTTAGTGAGCGGTTGAGAGTAGACGTGCGTTATATTTTTGTTTTTGTATCGAAAATTTTGTTTCCTTGTATTAAAAATCAACAAGAGTTGCAATTTATAGAATATTTTCAATCTGAACCGGTGTTATGAGATGCAAAACATCGAATTACAAAGACAAAAGTTTGAACCACGATGCGTGGAACAGACTTGACGAAATAATGGAGATGCAAGTACCTACCTGAACTCAAAAAGAAAAAAGATTCCCTTTTTGCTAGTTAACGGAAATATAGAAAAATGGTAAATGATTCCTCTAAATCGGGTGCTGGTGAAAATGATATTTATAAACCTATATGGTTTGCATATGATGCTCTGGATTCCTTTCTAAATCAAGGGCTAACTACAACGTTCAACGTTACAACATTCAAAAAATTATAATATGCAAAGCCAAACCTGCTGCATTTTGAATATCGTCTGTAATGTCGTCCATACCGGATGGGAAACAGATCACGAGTGAGAAAAATGAGAGCGTGGTGTAACGTATCACCTTGTTACAGGAAAGCTAGCTCAGGATAATCATTGATGTAAGGCTAAATAAGTGCAGTTTTTATACCTACCGTTGTACTTCCTCCAATCTGCCTTCTCTGCCTTCTCACCGACTCGGGTCGCTTGGGTTGGGACAAAGGGGGTTTTAATTTAATTATAAAGGTTTTAAATGTTAGGATTTTAATTAGGTTTGGCAAGGTCTTAATACATGATCTTAATTATACTTAGATCTACTTACATCTAAATCTTAACTAGTTGTCATATGGTTCGGGGTTGCTTCTCCATTGTTCACATCGTCATAGTTAATTGTTCACTAAACTACCTTCGTGTCACTGGGTTCTCTGCGGGTGCCTTGGTAAGGCTGAGGTCCTCGATGGCAGCTCCTCCGGTTCAGCAGCTCAGGCCTTCCTAGCCGAGTCTCCTGCCTCTGAAGCCTGAAGTCTCCTGAAGTCGTCTGCTTCACTTCGCACTTTGGCCACTGGCCGCGTATGGTCACCGCACTTTCTTCGTCTCACGCCCAACTTTACGTCGCCGGGCGGAGGAACGTATGTTTTGCGAATCCTTGAACTCCACTATAACTTCTTCATCCACCGCCCAGCACCACCTCGCTGGGCGGGGAACCCGTACTTGGTGTTGCACCACCACTCGTGTCTCCTCTCTTCCCCGTCTCGGTCTTGACTCCTGTTTCTTCATCCACCGCCCAGCATCACGCCGCTGGGCGGGGAACGCGTACTTGCCGTTGTACACTATACGTGTCTCCTCTCCGTCCCGGTCTTGACTCTTGACTCCGCGTGCCCTAAGAACTCGTAAGACCGTGGCTCTACCCCGCACTTCTTTCTTCTTCCGTTTTAGTCCTTGCACCCACATCTGTCATCACTTTCTTTGTCTTTGGTGCACGGGGCGAGACTCTTTCATAACACAAAATTATTTATTCAACTTTATTTGTGACGAAATTTGATTCGTCACAATACCCCCTTCGTTACAGAAGAAAATTTTGGTTTCCTAGAAATAAAATTTTCTTTTCCCCTTTTCCCATATGACAACCTTCTTATATTTAAACATGGAAAATCTTAATTTCTAAACAATTCTTATATCCGGAACGATACTTATGTTCTAAACAAAACTTATATTTAGACAATTCAAAATTAAAACACACTATGACATTAATAATTTTGATCAAAATTTACTCCTCCGACTCCTCGTAAATTCTTTCATCGTCTCCTAATATCGAATGACGATCCTTTTCGCTTCACACTCTTTCAAAGACCCATCAAAACTGACATCTTAATATGTGGCCCCTCAACATAACAAAATAACATGAAAACAAAAAGGTTCAATAAAACACCACAAAATCATAGATAAACTATAACACTCGACTAACATAAACACTTCTTAATTAACAAAGCGGTCTTCTCCTCTCCAGACACTTGAGGATTGGAACCCGTCACTGTTTATTTACGAAGCTCTTCCCAACCATATGACCAAAAACTAATGACAACATAACATAATTTCACAAAAATTTCAATGTACCAGGATAGGGAAGGGAATGAATACATACGTACCACTTGAGTTCAATGTCCCATCATTACCGCTGGCAAGTCTGAAGTATAATAAAATTTTATACCTTCTTACGCGTAGATCTTTTTAGTTTTACTCTTAATCAGACATGATTTTAGTAAAGGAGGCCGTTACTAATATTTATTCACTCCTCTATTACCTATATTTTTTAAACACCTACATCATCGATAACAAAAAACAAGAAATCTGGTGTACATGCCATAGTACGTCTGAGAATGGATGAAAAAAATTAAACCAAAAAATGATTACAGAGTTGGAGTGCATCTCCCGACGCGATACACAATGAAAATTAGGCGCCAGGTAATTTCTATTACACGGAGAAACCACCAAAACCGGGTTGTAGAATCTTTCGAAACACGTTTTTCCTCTTCACGCGTTCTCTCGCATTCTTTCGCATTTTTTTTTTATTTCTACGCATTATTTGCACTTTTACACAATATTCGGCCTTTTCTCACGCGCGCAGACTACTACTCAAGTATGGAGACATTTAGGTACACACATATTACTTTTCATCGAACGCGCGTATTTGTTCCACTCAAATCGTGCAAAGTTCAGTGCTCACATTCGTTTGACGACAACACCAACACCGGCCTTTTATCACGCATGCAGACTACTATTCGTACAAATTTCGTCAAACATGCATATTTGTACCACTCAAATCGTGGGACATTCAGTGCTCGCCTTCGTTTTCGCATTTTCGCTCGCATTTCGAATTTTTTCGCTTGTGGACGCACTACTACCAACACCGGCCTTTTATCACTCCCGCTGATTACTTTTAAAATATGGAGACATTTAGGTACTCGGCATACTTATTTCGTCAAACGTTCGTATTTGTACCTCTCAAATCGTGTCAGTGGTAGGTGCTCTATTCTATCGCTCTCATAAAACGTACCTAACGCAGTTCAACTGCACACTCACGCACGCCCCCTTATTTTCTCATCTGCGCAGGCTTTCGAAACATCGCGAGACTTTAGGGGCAAGATAATGTTCGGCTTCGCCAAACGCAGATATTTGTTTTCCTCAAATCGCGTTAGTAAGTGCGTCTTAACCTCTTTTCTCCCCTCGACATCCATCGCCTTCAATTTTGAATTATCGGATTTTTACCGAACACATAAAATTGATCAAAATTGTGGTATGGAAATATATTTCTCCGAATGACATTTAGAATTATATTTTTATTCTTACACCGTCCATACACGGCAATCTATATTACTGATTCTATAATTTATTTGGTTCGATGACCTTTGTCAACGGGACAAAGACGTATTCCCTACTCGGGGGTCAAACACCCTGCCTAAATATCAACAAAAAATAATCTCGACTATCATTTAGCCCAAACACATAAATTTAAGCAAACAAACAAAAAAAAACACTAGACATCGCCCGTCTTACTTGTGACCGTATGAATTCTAAAAGACTCTTGAAATTATTATTCAGCCGATCGGTAATAAAAGGTTTGAACTCCAGGTACCTACCTACAATCCCGAATAAGTCAACGCGCCGATTTGTAGAATGATTTAATAGCCTGCCAACAAAAAATAACACTTGATAATCCCGCCGTCAGATAATATTACGTCTCCGACCTCGCCGCACATTTGTTTATAATAACAACGTTAACAGAGAAAGATTATATTCAAAATATAACAGATCTCGTATTATCTAATAATATTATGAGACGCAGATTTACTATTCGATTTTGAGGCAACGATTAAAAGTCTAACCCAAGCCAAACAAAGAAAAGGATACATCTAAATGATGCTCGACACAAAAAATATGACAATTGGGTATCGAGAAAAGTACCTACAATATTCACTATAATAAAACATGCAAATATTTACCTCATTTCAGGGACGGGGTTCTTGAATGTCGATAAAATTAGTTATAGGTATAGAAAAATACCTATAACTGCCACACGTCGGGCGACATTGTAACGTATCACCTTGTTACAGGAAAGCTAGCTCAGGATAATCATTGATGTAAGGCTAAATAAGTGCAGTTTTTATACCTACCGTTGTACTTCCTCCAATCTGCCTTCTCTGCCTTCTCACCGACTCGGGTCGCTTGGGTTGGGACAAAGGGGGTTTTAATTTAATTATAAAGGTTTTAAATGTTAGGATTTTAATTAGGTTTGGCAAGGTCTTAATACATGATCTTAATTATACTTAGATCTACTTACATCTAAATCTTAACTAGTTGTCATATGGTTCGGGGTTGCTTCTCCATTGTTCACATCGTCATAGTTAATTGTTCACTAAACTACCTTCGTGTCACTGGGTTCTCTGCGGGTGCCTTGGTAAGGCTGAGGTCCTCGATGGCAGCTCCTCCGGTTCAGCAGCTCAGGCCTTCCTAGCCGAGTCTCCTGCCTCTGAAGCCTGAAGTCTCCTGAAGTCGTCTGCTTCACTTCGCACTTTGGCCACTGGCCGCGTATGGTCACCGCACTTTCTTCGTCTCACGCCCAACTTTACGTCGCCGGGCGGAGGAACGTATGTTTTGCGAATCCTTGAACTCCACTATAACTTCTTCATCCACCGCCCAGCACCACCTCGCTGGGCGGGGAACCCGTACTTGGTGTTGCACCACCACTCGTGTCTCCTCTCTTCCCCGTCTCGGTCTTGACTCCTGTTTCTTCATCCACCGCCCAGCATCACGTCGCTGGGCGGGGAACGCGTACTTGCCGTTGTACACTATACGTGTCTCCTCTCCGTCCCGGTCTTGACTCTTGACTCCGCGTGCCCTAAGAACTCGTAAGACCGTGGCTCTACCCCGCACTTCTTTCTTCTTCCGTTTTAGTCCTTGCACCCACATCTGTCATCACTTTCTTTGTCTTTGGTGCACGGGGCGAGACTCTTTCATAACACAAAATTATTTATTCAACTTTATTTGTGACGAAATTTGATTCGTCACAGTGGATAAGTGCTTGTTCTCGCGAGAATTCTCGGCGAGAAGTTCTCGCCGAGACTTCTCGCCGTGAGTCTGGAATCGCCTTTACATAGCGCGCCGCCGCGCCGCCGCCGAGCGCCTTCGTATCGGCCACGGCGGTGTGCATTCGTTTGCAAGCGGATCAAATCATGGTTTTGTATGGGATTTTCAAAACATTCGAAGCGCGTCGATTTCGCTATTTGTACCGAAATTTGACTGGGATCGGTGTGCAGCCCGCAACCGACATAATCCGATTCTTGTCGAAGTTTACCGATTGACCCATGACCCGAGGTGACACGAATACAGTCGAATTTCGGCGAAGATATATTATACAATCATATAGGTATGTAGATCAGTCTAGCTTGCGTCCACTTGCGTCTAGCGGCGCGGCGTTATATTGACCCGTGACGTGATGATTGTCATTGTTTTGTTTTTTTTTTGTATTGATTGTGTTAAATACTAATAATATAATTTGTTAATATATTATTTTATTAGTAAAATGAGTGCAAGTTGTGTTGAATATAAGAGGAAATAACAGTTTGCTTTAAAAATAAATTAAAAATCCTAATTAATATTTTTTTGTCATAAGTAGGTACGGATTATCAATTGTCAGTGAACCACCACATTCTCACAGCGGCCGGCACTGCCCCTGAGGTAGGTACTTTAGTTGCGGCAAAGTTGAAAACTATTCCAAAATCCATAGAAATTCAAAAATGGTAAGTAATACCGTACCGAAATGTCGTAATGAATAGTCTCCTGTGTGCGGCCTGTCTCATAATTCCAATCCCTTGCAAATTGCAATTTGCAATACTAAAATATGTTGAACTAAATTAAAACAAACTGATTTAAGAAATAAAAATTCTACCTGGTTCCAGCGATACAGTCCTTGTTGAGAAAAGTTGTAAAACGAAATCTTTTCTTTTATTTTTAAATTCTTGCTGAACATCTGCGGCTGGGGGAACTTTTGAAAAACGAACACCATTTCAAGCGAGCTTCCGTCATTTCCAAGAGGGATTAAGGAATAACCATTCTGGGAAGTGTCCGGAAAATACTCTAACAACTATCTTAAAGTCATTTATTAAATTTTAATGTTAGCTTTGAAGTTTTACATTTTGGGTTGCGCCATTATTGAGATACTCGTAACGTTTTTGTCGAATTTTAATTGTACAGTGACTTAGCAGGGGTGCCTGCGATTTTGGGATAAAATTTGTCTAGGTCTTATGGCGGATGCCTTTGTCCACCTCCTGCGTGGCGGGAATGGGCGAGACTGGTTGAGGGAGACCTTTGGACCTCTCCCGCCGGACTCCCATCGCCTTGCACCGTAGAGGAAGGGTTGAATTCACACGTCCGTCACTCCTGGACACCCTGACCCTCAGATTCCGATCCACCCCGCATACCCTTTTCCTTCCAAGAACTTCATTGCCATCCTTTCCCTAAAAAGATCCTCCACAGCATCCCCAAAGATTTTCTTCCATATGTGGTTATAAGGTTAAAAAAAAATAAAAAAATAACATATATTTTATTGTCCAAACTTTAATTGATGGGGCATCAATCAAGCCGTTTTTGATTTTATATGCTTTTCAAAAGATCGGTTTTTCAGAAAATGGTCTGGTGAGCACATTATTTTATTTTAGATTCGTTGTAGTTACAACGCCAAACGCTTTTTTTTTATCTGTGAACTAATTTAAAATCTCTGCCGTAGGATATAACAATGAACCTGCGCGTTGCCTCCTGTTGAGGGAAACCACCGTAAACCGTAATTTATGGCTTTTCTTACGATGTATTTGTATTTAACCACAAGATACATTTTCCAACCACTACCGCTCACTTGATAAATCTCCCACACGAATATTAACCCATACATTTTAATTCAATATGTATATTTAATATATTGCTAATTTTGTTGCGGCAGAACGAACAGCATCTGTCACCAAAATGGCAAAAAAAACGTATTTTGTGTAAGAAACAAATTTACAAGTGAAATTTTACCTAAAATCAGGAGGTCGTAAATTTTCTTTAAATAATTTGATTTGTCTCACAATTAATCAATCAAAAATTATAGTCGAAATATTAAAATAGAAGATTCTTTGGGTTTCATTCTGGTGAAAGTCCAAAATTCATTCTTGAAAAGTTGCTTGAAATGACTTTAGTCGTATTTGGTGAACACATAATGAACAGCCAGATACTTCTGACCATCCTTTTCCCCATTTTCTTAAACTACATACTAAATTCAGCCCTAATTGGAAATGCCATAATCTCACAGATTCCAAAAGTTTGTTAGGATTTAGTACTCTTGTATGTAATTCACATAAAATATAATTTTACAAATCATCACCGCATTTTTTCCTTCACTGAATCTCAAAATGTTTCTGAAATTTAAGAAAATTTGTGAATTTCATCGATAAGGGAATATTTTAAAACCTCTATTATTTGCTTTACACTTCTCGCTGCTGTATTTAGAATTCAGCAAGCGGGAACACGTTTCATCGGATGCTCGGATTACCCAGTCCAACACTATTCCTACTTCCTCTTCCTGCACTACTTCCGCTTAACTTCTTATCCAAACCGGAACATTTAAAGGACTTTGGACACCTTTTGAACGTTCTGAAAAGCAAGTCATTGAAAATTCGATTCATCAAAAGATTTTCATGGAAACTTACTCCGTCTAATGTATGGTAGGTTAATACTCGTATCTCGTCAGTATTAACACGGCGTTATTCTATGTGATATTTTATTAGACATACACACAGCAACTTGGTAAGGCCTAGTCTAACTTTATGCCTGCCCTGTACTGGGAGTATGGTCAGTAGGGAGCTCCTTGGGAACTACTCCTCAACCTCCCCCCCAGCCTTTCTAACAGCTCAGAGGTGCAGAGGCGATTTACCACCGAATAACAAAAGTATAAAACATATTCTCATTCAAATGCATCAAGGAAAATGCGACTAGTATCTATAGTCTATACTGTATATACCAGCGTATAAGTACAAAAAGTCGACACTGTAAATAAATTGAAACAAAGTGAATTTGCTAAATTTGAAGAAGTAAATAAATTCGTTTGATAACATACCAACTTATTATTAAACTCGGTTTAAGGTTTTAAATCGAATAGTATTAATAGGCTTACGTCTGCATGGTTGAATTTCAGAACCCGACTTTGAGTGCACGTCTGACGCCTCGCCATACGCGCCGTGCCACAAATAACATTTGTGTAAGTGGAATTTCAAACAAAGCTACCGTTGTAATTCGGTTTCGAATTCAAGAATTTGTCACAAGATGTCCCCACTTCCGTCAGCAGGTCGGATGGGGACGTGTCCCCCCTAGGTATAACTGCTACAAATTTGTATGTAGTATCTCTCCGCATACGGAAAGATTGACGGTAATACATTGATGTATGAAGCGGATATAGATTACATATGATATCATTGCCTAGGTTATTTTTTCCCGGTCACTAGCTAAACTCGATGACTGTGGATCCGAGGAATGGGCTATTTCTGGAACCAGTTCTTATTGGATTTATAAAATGGTCACCAACACTAACTGGCAAAGCCGAACCAAAAGCCGCCCGCAGGGCCTAGCAGCAAAAACCTGCAGAGCTTATTTTTAACGGCTAGTTGGTAAATAGCTCACCAAAAAATTATTTTTATAAAAAACTAGCGAGTACCCGGCAAGCGTTGCAATGCCACTCAAAGAAAGACAGTTTTGGTGTTTTATTTCTGTTTATTGAAGTGTTTTTAGATACACAATATTTGTTGTTTTCCTTCTGGTGCGTACACGAATAAATCAGAAAGTTTTCCGAAGCGTGAACAGGTCACATACAAACAGTTGTCCGTATGAGAAACATGGATTTAATAAATTAACCCCCTGCTATCCCATATCGCTACTACAGATGAATGGGTCAACTGTCAAGTCACCATCTTATTTACATACCTTCCCCGGAATAATAATTCCCGGAGAAAACTAATTTGAAATTGTAATTGTAAATATATTGTCTATTTTGCGGACTTCATCCTTGTTCCTAAATAAATGTTGTCTGGTTATATTTTCACAAAGTCCATTTACATAAAGTCAATTGCTACAAAGACATTCCATGCTTTAAACTTTTCATTCATCTCTCTGTAAACTTACTTGAATCTAATAAAACTGTTTGATTTTATTGGTTTTTGCCCTACAATAAGAAAAAAACTTTGACAAGGGTTTTACAGGAAGCGAAATCTAAAAGGGGAAATCGGAAAAATCTGAAGACACGTTTCGTAATCTCGAGTCAGCCTGAAGGTACATCTATTTAAAAAAAAACCATCCAACCCAGGGAAAAGAAAATCCTTTTTTCCATTATATTTGTTGAAAACTTGACCTTATTTTAAATAGGTCCTTTGCGTATTTTCCTTCATCGTTTGTTGGAATCTGTAATGATGTCTTTACGGTCCTTTTAGGATTTTTAACAAGGTTTAAAGTGGATTGACCGCCAAACAACGCGTTCTTGGCACACACTCCTTCCTTCATTCGCATTCGTACATCGTCTCATACATACCCTTCTATTGTTCATATTCTTGACATGGCCTTCTTTTCATTAACTCGACACAGGAGGCCCTGTGAGGTGGTGCTTTTCGTGGAAAGGAAATAGTGAACCTGGGCCTTAAAGAGACTCGTGTTTTGGGAGAGAAAAACACATTGACCGGCAAATCGTTCCACAGCCGAGCTGTTGTATTCAAAAACGAGTTTTGGGCCGAAGAAATCAATGACGCTAGTTCCTCGATTTCTTTGAAATACTGATTGAGCAAGGACAGCATTCCCACCCGACGCCCATGCTCTAAAGTCTAAAGTTTGTTAAGATCTGAAACTCTGAAAATCAAGTTTCTACACAGGGTCGAGGATTTTTTTCAGGTATTTTGGGTCTCCAGACCAGAAGTTTAGTTTCTGCCAAATTCAACCGTGGGGTGCACTTTATATTTTTACGGGTTTAGCATTTGTGTTGAGAGGCCAACTTAACTCTGGCTTCGACGGAGTCCCCGTACCTGATTTAAGTTTTTCGGTGGGACCATATCTTCCTCGGGCGTCCACGATTTCTTCTACTATTACTATTTGCTAATCTACACATTTATACATGGTCATGATTTCACGGATTTTATTTTTGAAACAAAAATTTTGCCATTTTTTTCTTTCGTCTAATATTGTTCAAGCGTGCATCTTCTAGCAAATGATCTAATAATAATATTTTCTTTCTTTCCAGGTAAGAGCAGCCTACTATTATGGTGTCCACAATGTATACCATATTGAACCAGAAACGGACCACACAAACTATGTCCAGACTTCTCTCTGCTAGATGAAGTACTCTCAGAAAGGTAGGACAGCTCTATAAACATCTACTTGTAGTCTCTTGACTGACTCAGCTCAACGATAATGTATGTAGATAACTTTCGCCTTGTCAGTTTTTAGCACCAAGAACAAATACACCACTTTGATGATGTTAGAAAATTTGTGAATATGCCTTTATTTTCTATCGACGATTAATATTATGTTATGAATAAATTACGCTTCTTCAAAATAAGTGATATTAAAAATTGACCGGCAATTCCATAATTTTTATTTATATCTGACTTCCAAATTGACATATTTTTTTCTAAGGAGCGCTCATACCCAAGACCGTTACACTAAATGGTAGATGTAGCTAGTTTTGTAGAAGTTTTCAGCTGTTGATCTCATTGGGGCTATGTCTTCAATAAAATAAAATAATTACTTTGTTTTAACCATGATTTTTTTTTAAATTTAATACGACCGACTTGTTTTGCTTAACATAGGCATCATCGTATTATAAAATTAAACTTATCAAAAAATACATTGTGTGTGCTTATATATATTATATACATACAGAATGAGACAAAATATAACTTGAAATATAGGAACAGTGAGATAGCATGAAGCTAAAATTTTATATAGTAACCGTGAGAAAGAGACAAATGTGTTACCATATTATATAGCTTTGATAATTTCGTGGTTATAAACAAATGAATAGGCCAATTGCATCACATATTTTAAATTTTTTTTCCGGTTAAGACAAATATTCTAACACATTCTGTATTTTTTTAATCGTGTTTTTGAAACCCTGGGGGCTTTTAGAAAATTTCAATCCGAAAAATCAGACCATTTTTTATTAACCAGAAAGACGGGACATAATTTTATAGGTGCGAAAAAACGACAATTACAAAGGCGAAAATTATTTTAAAAAAAGAACGTTTTCCACGCTAATGGCACAGGAGAATAACAAGGCATACCAAAAATATTACATCTCATAAATATTTTTTTCCTTGATCCATCTTATTGATCATAAATCATTATAATGTACAACGTATATATTACTAAATCCAATGTAATATACTTGTACTTGTAAATTATAATAATAATAATGAGTATTGGAGAGTTGAGCGCAGAAATAGAAGGATTTATGCTTGCCATTCAAGATAGAGTCATTAATACTAAAAATTATAGAAAGCATATAATCAAAGATATAAATCAAATTGATGATTTATGTAGAAAATGTTTGGCTTTTCCCGAAACTATAGAATATATTATATCGGGATGTTCTATATTAGCGCCTTCCGAGTATACATTTAGGCACAATCAGGTTTTAAAAATAATTCACCAAAGTTTGGTAATTAAACATAACTTGATTGATTGCCGTAATGTAGTACCTTATTATGAATATGAACCAAATTCATTTATAGAAAATGAATTTTATAAAATATATTATGATAAAACTATACTAACAGACAGAACAATTAGTCATAATAGACCTGATATAGTTTTACATGACAAAATTAAAAAAATAACTTATATCATTGATGTAGCTATTCCAAATTCCTGTAATATTCAAAAAACTGTTTCTGAAAAAATTAGAAAATACACAGATTTAGGAAATGAGATTAAAAGAATTTGGCATTCTCGGACTATAAAAATATTACCATTTGTTATTTCGGCCACTGGCATAATACCTAGGAATCTGATTCAAAATTTAAGCATATTAGATTTGTTAAAGAATTTGTATATAAAAATGCAAAAAGCAGTAATTTTAAATACATGTAGGATTACAAAAGATTTTTTAAATATTTATATTGAGGGATCAGTAGGATTTATAGGTTCAATTAGAAATGCCACAGAGCCGAACCCTCTGATATGAAAATATCTGGAGTCGGTGAATTATATTCCCATTTGGTCTCTAGTAGGTTGACATGTTGTTCTTGTATTGTTTTGTATTTATAATACTTATATAGTGCAATTGCATAACGTGGATTCACTAGATGATCATTTGGGGAAGTGTATGAAAGGGTTTAGTTTTTCCTTCTTTTTTTTTTTTTTTTTTTTTTTTTTTTTTTTTTTTTTTTTTTTTTTTTTTTTTTTTTTGGGGGGAAAATTTAACCCGGACATTTAATGGTGCGTAAAAAATATTATTATTTAGATCTGGTGCGTATAAACATATTATAAAATTTGATTTTGTTAAACTCAGCGCCATAACCATAATACCTCTAAAACACGTATCGACTTCTAAAATGTACGGGGTTCTCTTCAGAACATCTGTCAAAAAGTCAAACCAAATGATAAGTTCGCAGAGAACAAACAATAAATCTAGTGAACGAATTAAAAAATTCGCCTGAAATCAAAGTGATGCCATATAAAAAAAATAAATCGGTGTGGAATTTTACAAAATTAATAGGAACATTTTCTAAGACGGGACATTTTCATGTAGTGACGTCACGAGCCTAAATAATGGATTTATTTATTTAAAAATAAAAAAAAAACTGGACAATTCTAAAATAATTTACTAACATTTTCGCAATCTTAATAAAAAGATCTGTTCGGAAGGTTGCTTCCGTTGAAAGAGACTAGATTTTCATTTCGATCCCTTTTAAACGTAATCAGACAAGAGTGGATCTTTGAAACATTAAAGAAAACGAGATTATTTTTACCTCAAGAGAACACACTCTCGAGGTAACCGTCCATTCTTTGCTTCAAAGTCCTACGAGCTGTTGGAGTTTGTTAAAATAATATAGCTCATACATCAAAATAACATATAGGCTATAATTTATAAACTTAGCTATGAAGGGGGCGCGGGAGGGGAACGGGGACGCACGGGAAAGGTGATTAAGGGAAAAACAATGTATTTCTTTGAATATGGCATTGCAACTTATGCCGGGAACTAGCTAGTGTACTATATATCATTTAAAATGATTTATTTGTGATATAACAAAAATAGAAAAATTTACTTGCATATCTATAGATAGATCCAAGCGATCGATCTATCCCTTCGGATTGCGAGTCGGATCAACCTTCGGATTGGGAGTCAAGAGCCTTACCCCTCCACCACGGAGGCCGTCGAATAAAGACAATAAAAATTAATCACTTTGTGTGCATCATTATTAAATCGAAATAATCGACGTGCTTCCCAAGTTATACATTTATCCTGATGAAGAAAGTAATGGTTTCTAAATTGTCGGTTATTTCGAGTGGTTCCTTCGAGTTCCTTCGGTTATTTCGAGTGGCAAGTGATTCACTTTAATTAAACGAAAATAAACACAACAAATTAATTGAAATGCTATTTATACAAAATATAAACTTATCTCTTCATAGTTGTCATTAATAAGATAAGATACGCAGATGATACTGTATTACTAGCTGACTGTATCAATGACCTCCAAGACCTATTAAATATTGTTAATAATGCTGGTGAGCAACTGGGCCTAACAATCAACGTCAATAAAACTAAATGGATGACATTTGGACGACTAGATCACTCTGAATCAGTGATACAGTTAAATGGTTGCTATGTCGAAAAGGTGGAAAGATTTAGATACCTCGGCAAAATTCTCACGGAGACTCTTGACCCAGATGTAGAGGTTAGATGCAGAATTGAAGTAGCAAGAACTGCTTTCATTAAAATGAATTCCTTTTTCTGCAATGACAATATCAGCTTAAAACTAATGCAGAGAATGCTAAAATTTTATGTGAGGTCGGTCTTGCTTTATGGATGTGAAACATGGACCTTGAAAGTAAATACCATGAACAGATTCGAAACTTTTGAAATGTGGCTTCACCGGAAAATGCTCAAGTTCCCATGGACCGACATGATCAACAACACAGAAATTCTCAGGCAGGCTAGAGCAGATAGAGAACTGCTTACATTAATAAAAATCAGGAAAATTTCATATCTGGGTCATATACTTAAAGGGGAGAAGTATCACTTTCTCCATTTAGTATTGAAAGGCAAGATCGAGGGTCGCCGAGGGCCTGGTAGGATACAAATGTCTTGTCTGCGTAATATACGAGAGTGGACCGGCATTAGAAGTGTGTAGGAGTTATTCCGGGCAGCGCAAGACAGAGAGACATTCTCAAGAGTGATCGCCAACGTCGGGGGGACCTGATACGGCACACAAAGAAGAAGAAGATATCCAACAATCTACAAGTATGTAGATCTGTTTAAAATTCATTATGTTATCAAAATATTAAAGCGTGTTATTAAAGCATGATGAATAATATCATGTTTGGCGTAGTAACACGACTTGCCTACAAGCATAATATAATTAACTTAATTACATTTAACATGATACTCTGAAAACATATAGCCTATAATAAAACAGTGGTAGAGAATCCATCACCAAATGAACTGTTGATTATTAGAGTGTCCCCATAGAGGAGGCAGAAAACAGATTAATATATTCCCTAGTTGATTTTTTAAAGCGTCATTGAAACTTCTAGAATATGCAGACCGTGCCAAAACTTTAATATCTCTCTACATCCTTATACACGTCTATTAATTTTGTGGGCAGCTGAAATTAGTAATATATTTTTTATTGCAATGACATAATGTATTGCATATTATCTAATAAATCTCATTAAATGTCGGTTGGAAATTTCTACCAAATGAAGTCATCTTATCAGAATGGTACTATCTTTGCTTCGTTAGTTCCATGAATAAATTAGAAATATGATTGAAAACTTTTTTAGTAGTTTCAACCCACTAACACATTGCTATTGATATAAAAATCCCATATTACTTAACTTCATAGAAAATTGTTTATTTTGTCAGCGAAAATTCCACAAACGTGCGTCGTCTCTGTCAATCAATCGCCGAGGGCCTGGTAGGAGACAAATGTCTTGGCTGCGTAATATACGAGAGTGGACCGGCATTAGAAGTGTGGAGGAGCTATTCCGGGCAGCGCAAGACAGGGAGACATTCTCAAGAGTGATCGCCAACGTCGGGGGGACCTGATACGGCACTCAAAGAAGAAGAAGTGCGTCGTCTCTCACTTATTGCCGATAACTTTTCCCCTGAAGCTGACAGAAGTGGTATTTCTGAGACCATAATTCACCAACAGAATGGGATATTACGTCACATTCTTCGCAACATTTTTACTTAAGAATGGACAAAAATTATCACAAAAGATATCGAGCTGTCTTCAATAGACGGTGAATCTTATGAAAGTGACTAGTCCATACAGAGTTAATGGTGGCGAGTGTTGGGTTATGAGAGACTCTTCTTATATTAATCTGTTATCTCCACAGATAGAAACCATTTTTACAATAATAAAGAAATTCTAAAATATAAACTGGTGCAATCTGAAATATCTTACTGGATATTTTTTACGGCTTTCACTTTGGTTTCTCGAGCTTTTTGTAGAAAATACTTTTAGAAGAATGGACTATTTAAAGATATTTGCTTCGAGATTAGGCTTTCAGAAACCATTTGGGGTAGAAATCGGTGCGTCTTAACCGCCTTTAGGCTGCGTGTACACACGCGAGCCGAACCTGCTTTCCGAACCATAAACGAACAGCGGAGACGGCTTTGCGGTTGCTTCTTTCCTTTCCCACAATTTGTGTCTCGGCTCGTGCTTATATTTGCAATTGTAAACGCAGCTTTATATTGGGGGCTTTCTTTTCATGAAAGTTGAGAATAAGCGCTAGAATAATATTGAAAAGTGGCCTTATCAAGTTGAGCTTTTTTGTAACGAGTTTAGTTTATCCGAGAATCAATGAAATCTTTTTGATCTTCCCATTTCATTTGAATCGTATCAAGTCTCTGACAAAGGATTTTTTTATCTTTCTCATTATAAGTTTTTCTTTTGACTAAACCTCCTGTTAACAATTAAACACAAAATTGTAAAAACCCTCTCTTGTTTATGTAACTCCTATTGAATATGGCTCGATGACGAGATCTGAATAGCCAATAACTTTCGGTTGACCTTCCCATGCGTTCCTCTCCCATCGCTGGAATAAATATTCGAATCTGATCTACTAATGCCGACCTTTCTGTAAAATCTCTGTATCTAAAAACACTTTTACTGATTCGACTCAGCCACTTGTTAATTTCTCTAATTTTGACATTTCTTTCTTAATTAAGAATTTTTTTTCCATATTTTTTATCCATTAATATTTAGCATAAGTATTAAAAAAACTTGATTTTATTTATATACAACATAACGATAAAAAATGTTCACACAGACCCCACGTAAATTACGATTTCTAATACATACAATAAAAAAACATGAAATGAAACCCACACTGAGTCGTCGTACGTGATAAATATGAATTTGCCATAATTTTTGTTCCATTTATAAATTTGTATGAGCGTTATCCCAAAAACTGTTGATTGTTAACACAATATCAATTGATAATGAAATATTATATAGGATGGAAATATTTGTATAAACGTAAACATTTTACTTTAGCCGGTGAACATTTGGGTTTATAGCCATCAAAATAAACTTTCAACTGCTCACCTTAACCATCCGGGATTTGACGATACGATAATTTACGTCGATATGTCCCGTATTTACCAATCACCGAAATCCTTATTGTGGTGATATATTGGTCTATTTTTCATTTTGCCAATTTCCTGTTAAAGATCTCCATTCGTGAAATGGTTCATTCGGAGAAATTCGTTACAACCCTAAATTGGAAGTTAAATAGCCGTAAAATAAACAGATTAGACTTCAGAAACCATTCGTGGATAGAAATGGAGAAAAAGTTCTTATTTCCAGGCCTTACTTGGGTTAAAGATTGGGAAGCTAATATAAGGAAATTACACTGGGATCCGTTTATTTTGGGCTCTATATCTCAAGCTTACTGCAGTTTATAGGTTAGTCATGTAGTTTGATAACCTACTAAGGCACGTCATAAGATATATTATATATTACTCAGAAGCTCTTCGACTATGAATGGGTCTTTGGTTCTATTGTATATTTCATTAAGGGCACATGTTGTATCACGTGGCAACCTTATTATCACGACCACGTCACCGTGAATAATTTCAAATTGGTTTAAACATTTCCAAATAAATTATGAAAACTCAATTTTCTATAACTCTAGTAACAATACTATCTTCCACTTCTTATTTAACGACAGCGCGGTTTCTAATTGCGTTACTTCGTACTTCTACAGATTGTACGTTTTCTTTGTGGGACACCGCTAACAAGCGAAATGATTGGAAATACTAAGTAAAATTAAAAGCTTGCAGCAGGTTGACAGCAGTTATTTCCTTTTTCCTTTATTGAAACTTTTTTTTAACAGATTTTACGACACGATCTTTAAACTCAACTCAAAAAGAACATGCAGACATTTCATTCGTCTTTGCTGCATTATCGGTGTATTATTTCAATTATTTGGTTCATTAAGCGACTGAATGTACAAATAATGTCCAGTAATTGCTTTGAATAATCCAGTTCCCTGTGAGCCAATGCGGTGGTTGACTTTATAATGACTTTAATTGGGCACTGTTGATTTAATTAGAACAGGCAAAATTCTCCAATGTCTCTGTTGAGAGAGAAGTATTCCACGGTGTTGACTTTCTTTAGATTTACAAGTGAATGGATAACTTGGTGTTACTATTTTTTCATCTTATTATTCAACATCCACCTTGGCAGAACTGTTAGATCTGTAAATACTTTATATATTTATTATATCAATTATTGGTATACAGCCAGTCGCTTACCCTTTAAGTCACAAGGTCTATCTTACTATATTCTCCACACAAGCTTTCAGTAAAAACGCCACCACAATATTTATGTTTATCGTAAACATGAATGGGCACATTAAGGACGCGTCACAATTCGCATCTGGAATTCGTGTTTTTAGAGCACAGCATTCATCTTATTCTCTCTGCGGCTATTCCGGAATGTTGTCTGTAGATGTAACCATATTATGAGTGTATTGAGCAGTGTTTTCAGCGAATTTCTGACTGCTTGTTTATCTTATAGGAGTGTCTTTCAGATGGAAATGAAAAATCAATGCAAATGTTAGGATGTGGTGGAAATGCAGTTAGTGTAGATTTTTCAGGGTAATGAATGAAGGGTAGTTTTAGGGAAGGGGTATAAGTGGAAAACCAGGAAACCATTTACAGATCTACATAGGGATTGACAAAAATTTTCACAGAGAACATAAATATTATTGGCTGGTGCGACTGTTCGCCAGTTGCGGGGTGGGCCAGATCGGGGGAGGCCAAATATGAGGGAGAACCTTTGACCTCTCTAATCGGAATATCTCGACCCCAACGCCTTGCGTCGCAGTGTACGGGGATAATTTCGTACGTCACTACTGAATACACTGACCTAAATACCTTCCACGCAGCATCCTCAACGATGACAAAGGCAATGAGGAAAACATTTCCTCAGGGCCACCTGTGTGAATTTTATGAAAAAAATCACGTGTTTGAATTCGATTCTCTACATTGAGTTGTTGTTTTAAATGCCCATAAAATGTTAGCCACTAGTGCGTGTGACTCAGTGAAATTTTTGGACCTTACTTTTAAGTGTTAATTCAGTTTTTACACTTTTTACAATAATTATTTTAATAGCAAATAAAGAAATCCAGGACCAATTTTTTTCAAGTGTAATTTTTATTTTCGTTATCGTTCACTTGTTTCGTCTATTTTAATTATATTGCTATTTCCAACGAATAACTCAACCCATTTCTCCTTGTTTATATCTGATGTGAAAAAAAGTCGACGCAATTGATTTAATCTGATGAATGGACTCAAATCTGAAGGCTTTCATTCAAACTTTAAAACAATGCAGGTGCAAACCTGGTGCCGCTTCGTTAGCGCATTCCACCAGAGACCAGCCTTTTTTGTCAAACCTTTTGACTGGCTAACATTTATCAGGACTGCATACTGAGGTGTAGGAAATACTTTCATTTTAACGGTTATATAATTATTTCATCAAGAACCGTTTTTGTTTGTAATTCTTTAAGAATGTTTATAAAAAGCAAGTTAGCACTTCTATTCTCCTTGTTTCCTTTCCATTTGAAGAGTTTTATTTCACATGTGCATTTGTTTCTTAATTTTAATTTATCTGCTTCCTGTTTTACTAGCAATATAATTTACTAGCAATCTTAAAACTAACTTGAAACTTATTCAAGTACAGAAATTATTAGGTTTTATTAGGTGACTGTAGTGGGAGGAGTGATTTTTAAGGGGTAGTAGAATTGTGGGAGCAGTTAACATACCAGGAAATGTCAATAATGGTAATTCACAGGATGTTATTATTTTTTACCTGAATTTATTTTTAATTTTTTTATTGCTTATTTATTGGTTTCTAAAGCGCACAAATTAAAGAATATATTAATACTAGCTCACCCGGCCACGCGTTGCTGTGATTAACGAAACACAATGCCATCTACTGTATGGTTACCCAACCTTCATAACCACTGCCGTCTGTTAAATTGCATACAAATCAAATCCACACAGCCTGCTCGTATACCACATACAGACATTCTTATTTATACATTATATATATTTCAACCAGTTTACACAAAACCTTGACAAATTATATACCTAAACCTTCCTCATAAATCACTATGTCTATTGGTGAAAACCGCATGAAAATCCATTCAGTAGTTTTTAACTTTTTCACGAACAGACAGACAGACAGACACACGTGGCGGAGGACTTTAATTTATAATAATGTAGAGATTTTAATGATGACATTCTTTCTTTGCGGATATCCACATTTCTCACACTATCATACATTGTTTTACCACACATACGTCTCAGGGATCTCATTTCAACAGCATTCAGTTTACTGTCATCCTTCCTCTGCCAGTTCCATGCCTCACTGCCATACATCAGGGTAGGTACCAGGACGCCATTGTGGACTGCTAGCTTCGCTTCTTTTGACAGTTTTTTTATTAGCGCCATCGGCATTCAGTCCACCATTAATGGAGTTACCGGCATTCACCCTTCTTTCAATATCTCTGTCAGCCTCTATTAGAATGTAAGGCTGATGTAAGCATAATTTTATTTTTTTTTATTTTATTTATTTATAAATCTTAAGTTCTTCAAACATTTAAGCGACACTATTGATGACCTCTTGCCCCGCTACCCTATGGCAGAGTTTGTGGTCCTGGGGGACTTCAATGTTCATAACTAACCTTGGTTGAAGTTCTCAGGATCAACAGACTCGGCTGGACGCCAAGCGGAATCCTTTGCCCTTTGCTACGGATTGGAGCAAATGGTTAAGGAGCCTACAAGGGTTCCTGATGTCCAGACTCACCGTTCCAATCTGTTAGACCTATTTTTAACTACTGTGCCACACGGTTACAGGATTGAAGTCACAGCGCCTTTAGGATCGTCCGACCAATGCCTGGTGACGACCCTGTAAACTTCAGACCACCAAACGAGAGGCTGAAGAAAAAAGTGTGGCACTATAGGTCAGCAGATTGGTTCAGTCTGCGGGCACATTTTAATGCTTTTCCGTGGTCAGCTGTCTGTTTTCGGACTTCGGATCCCTCAAAATGTGCCCAGGAAATTGGTGAAGTCATCACATCCGCGATGGATGGCTTCATCCAATCTACTGTTAAGGAAACTGGTGTAGGCTCAAAGCCGTGGTTCAGTCGACAATGCGCTGAAGCAGTGCGACGAAAAAACGCGGCTTACCGAGCCTACAACACATCTAGAACATCCGAAGACAGAACAGCTTACAACAAAATGGCAAAGGAAACCAAGAGAATCATAAATAGGTCAAAATTCGAGCACGACCAGCAGATCAGCAGAAAGCTGACTGCATGCCCGCATGGCAGCAGGCAATTCTGGTCGCTTGCGGGCTCAATGGGTCGCAATTTCTGCAAATCCAGTCTGCCTCCTCTTACCAGACCTGACGGCTCACTAGCAAACACCGCCACCGAAAAGGCTAACTTACTAGGTAAAATGTTTGCGGATACCTCAACCCTCGATGACCAAGGTGCTGTCCCGACGTCAGTTCCTCACTGCGGTTTTCATATGAAAAAGCTGAGGATCCGGCAGCGGGAAGTACTCCATTTTAACGAGGGCTTGATGTTAATAAAGCTAGTGGACCTGACGGAATACCTGCCCTGGTACTGCAGAGATGCGCTGCAGAAATAGCTCCAATTTTGACGAAGCTTTTTAAACTGTCCCTGAAGACTGGCTCTGTGCCCTCTGGTTGGATAAAAGCGGTTATCTATCCTATTCCAAAGAAGAAGGAACGCTCCAACCCGGCCAACTACCGCCCCATAGCGATCACATCAGTTCTGTCTAAGGTGATGGAAAGTGTGATCAACGACAAACTGCTCACATACCTCGAGAAGAACAAAATCATTAACGACCGTCAACGGATTCGTACGGATTCCGGCGGAACCGCTCGTGCGGTGATCTTCTCGAGTATGTGACGCATGTTTGGGGGCGATGCCTGGAACGTTTCGGTGAGACCCAAACGGTTGCACTGGACATCTCCAAGGCCTTTGACCGGGTTTGGCACCGAGGACTTGTCAACAAACTGCATTCTTACGGACTTCCCGCATCCTTGTGTACGTGGATTGCCGACTTCTTGAGGGAGAGGTCGATTCAGACGGTAGTCGATGGTTTCACCTCTTCCTCACACTCAATAAATGCTGGCGTCCCACAGGGATCGGTTCTGTCTCCGACTTTGTTTTTGTTGCACATCAACGACCTTTTGTCATGTGCACCAATTCATTGTTACGCGGATGACAGTACAGTTCATGATAGCTTTTTGTTTGACAAGCCCCCAAAGGGCTCACAAACTCCAACAGCTCGTTAGGCTTTGAAGCAAAGAATGGACGGTTACCTCGAGAGTGTTTTCTCTTGGGGTAAAAATAATCTCGTTGAATTTAATGTTTCAAAGACCCAATCTTGTCTAATTACGTCTAAAAGCGATCGAAATGAAAATCTTGTCTCTTTCAACGGAAGCAATCTTCCGAACAGGCCCTCCATTGATATGCTTGGTGTAACCCTAAGTGACCAGCTCAGGTATGGGGGCTCCATCGAAGCCAGAGTAAAGTTAGCCTCCCAAAAACTGGGCGTACCCTGTACAAATCGCAAGTGCGCCCCACGGTTGAATTTGGCAGCCACCTCTGGTCTGGAGCTCCAAAATACCTGAAAAATACCCTCGACTCTGTGCAGAAATGGGCGGTCCGTTTGATAGATTCTCCCATCTTAACAGACGGATTGCAATCTTTAGAGCACAGGCGTCGGGTGGGAATGCTATCCTTGTTCTACCGGTATTACAATGGAAGATGCTCCGAGGAACTAGCATCATTGATCCCTTCGGCACCGGTACATAGTCGGGAAACACGCCAAACGCGTGCCCAACATTTGTGCACAGTTGACATTTGTCACATGAGAACGGGTCGTTTCTTCGACTCGTTCTTGTGTTCAATAGCTCGGCTGTGGAATGATTTGCCGGCCTCTGTGTTTCCTCCTTCCTACAACATGGGTCTCTTCAAGACCAATGTTCATTCCTTCCTCTCCTCAAAAAGACCCTCCACACAGCATCCCAGATGACATAGGCCCTGAGGGAAATTATTTTCCTCAGGGCCTCCTGTGTGGAGTTAATGTAAAAAAAAACAAAGTTAGCTCACATCTTTGTGTGTGCTAATATTTTATAAAGATATAAACATTTACATTGGTTGTCAAACATAATCATTCTTTAAATATTACACACAAATAAAGACATTAATAATTGAGGTAGACATATTTTCGTAATTCTTTTTTAAACTTATTTATATTTTCTATCTCAGTAATTTCATTCGGGATGTTGTTATACAGTTGGACGGCCTGATCAGAGATTTCTGGGTGCTCGATTTTTTTCTTGTCGGCTGTCTAATTTGCTTTGAATTTCTTGTCCCGTGACCGTGTGTTTCGTTATTATAATGTATTTTTCTTTTTAGTTCCTTAGACATCATCCCCATGTTAATTTTATGTAAAAAAATAAGTACATTCAAATACACAGTTTGCTTCACCGTCAACATATTTAGCTCTTTTAGCATGTCTCGTATTCGTGTGTATATGTTGCGCTTAAGTATTATTCGCATTGCTTTATTTTGCAGTATTTGCATTTTTTTCATTTTCTCTTCATTGCAGAGAAAAAGAATACTTGAACAGTAATTAAAGTGTGGTGATATAATTGTATTATATATTATCTGGCATGTTTCTTTATTTACTTTGTTTCTGATTCAACCAAGAAATGATTTTTTTTTTTTGCATTTTTTTAAATTGTGTAATCTGCATTTTTTGAGAAGTTCAATTTTGAGTCTATGATGACACCAAGATATTTAATTTCTTCCACTTTTTTATGATTTCTCCATTTATAGAAACCTTTGGTTAATGAGTAAGATTAAGAAAGGGACCCTCAGGTGGTTTGGGCATGTAGAGCGAATGAACGAAGAAAGTAGTGTAAGAAGAATATACGACGCGAATATGAATGGTGGAAGTCGGGGACGCCCGAGGAAGACATGGCACGATCAAGTGAATCAGATACTTGAGTCGGGCCATGTCAAAAGTCAAAATAATAGAAGATAATGTATGAGTCGATGTATGAATGTGAATGAGGCAAAGAGTGAGGCATCAATTTTTGGCGGTCCGTCCTCTCTGCCTACCCCTGCGGGGAAACAGCGTAATGGTTAGTTAATTAGTTGAATGATCAAATTGTTTTTTTTTCTTTGTTGAAGCTATGTTCTGTATCTATTAACTGATAAGCAAACTCAGAATAGTTATTATTTCGTAAACAGAGTTCATGTTGTCTGATTCTAGTTAATATTTAGTGGTCATCCTTACATACTGTGGATCACATTCATTTCATTCAAAATGTATTTCCCATTTTTTTAGAATTTATTATAAACATCTTCATTATTCATATTTTATTTTTATTTTAGTAGAAAACTTGAGAAATATGATCCTAATTTTCTCCCCTTCTCTTACTAATACCCACATCAATTTCCACAATATATGATGAAGTCGTTCCGGCGATAAATGTACGAAAAAAGTCCTGTATCCTGCCGATCCTGCGTGTTCATATTCCGAGGATTAAAACCATTTTTATGCGAGACTTCCTTTTCCAATACGGTGGCTTTAGACTCGTAAACCACTAACCGTAAAAGGTTTCCACGTGCGAAGGAATATATTTAATTGCATCGTTAAACGTAAAAGGGTATATTTTAGGCCTACCTTCATTATATTCTTCCAGGCAGTTGGAATTCCTTACTACATTTGTCATGTTATTTTAATATGTATAGAATATAATACGGATACGGATATAGTTCAAAATAATGTTAAAAATTTATTGTATCATTATGTCGCTGTGTCTTCAAATGTTAAGAAACAAAATACCGTCCTGAGTCTTCTACTTTCCAAAGCGCTCTTCCCAGTTCCACTGTTTTGTCGTAAAAAGCATCTACCGGAGAAAAACGTGTTTGACAAAACAATATAAAACGCATAGGCTGGACGACAGTTTCAAACTTTCATTGTTCAAATTCGGGAAGTTTTGCCATAAAAACGGATGAAGTTTGGGATCTGTTCCTCCATCCCAAGAGTCAAAAGTTCAGCGCTTAGTTATGGCACCACAGAGTGTTGAGAGAAACGACGATTAGTTCTTCTAACATCTGGTGATGGGATGTCTTTCCACGGCCTAAAGTTGTAGAAGTTTGATAAATAACTTAATTAAACCGCTTTGTTGTTTGGGTCAGCGTTTTTTTTTTCAGGATAGAAAAATTACAAAAGCAAATCTCATAAGAAAATTAAATATGATGTCGTAAGTAAGAAGTTTCCAGCGAATGGCATTCTATCATCATGTTCCCACAACCCGGCCTTATTGATAACTCTTGCTTTGGTTCTCAAAACCGTTCTCTTTAACAATAGCTCCATACAGGAGGCTCTGATGAAAGAAAATTTCGTCAGGGCCTCTGTGTACAGGGTCACTTTAGGGTATGGAAAGAGAGGAAGTTCTGTGATGGAAAAAAGTATTTGGGGTTGTTAGGAATCTGAGGGTCGATGTATCCGGGATGGACGGACGTATGAATCCATCCATCTCATTACACTGCAAGGCGGTGGGTTGAGAGAGTCCGGCTAGAAAGGTTAGGTTAGGTTTTCTTTAACCAATCTCTCTCGATCCGGCCCGCCACCAAGATCTAGACAAACCTCATCCGATCAACCCGGACACCCCGGCAACGTCACCAAACTTAGCGAACCACTTGGGATGACTATGACAGGGGCGTTGGTTATCCAATACATGATATCCGGGGCAACGGTAACCAAAACCGCCTCACAAATTGACAACACATACCCGCTTCCTATTGTGTCCCATTGGACATTCTATTTCTGCCTTCTTTGTAAGCTAAATCAAAAGTTTGTGCGTGTGAAGTATCTGCACTATATTTGTTTATTTGTTTATTAGGACATACACAGTACATAAGTTTACAAGTTATAAGGAATGTTAAATAAAGTAATTACATGATTTAGTACCTATTACGTAAGTCCGTATAATATCTGGGATAATACGCCTGGGATTTGAACAGTTCTTAAAACTTAACTAATGAACGAAAGAGAAGAATAATATAAAGGAAAATTGTATACAAAGATAAAAGAGATTTTTTTTTTTTTTTTTTAGAACAAGAATTACATGCTAACAAATTGTAATTAGTTTAGTGAAAAGATGAGTATTTTTATAGCAATAAATACATGCTCATGAGTAGTAATTAAAGTCTAATGAAAATATAAGTGTAAATAAGAAGTTTTAAAATTAATTATATCACGCCAACAAATTTAGTAAATTAGTTTTGTATGTTTGCAGGGAGTTGTGGAAAATGTCTAAGTGTAATAATTTTTCATAGTGTGTATAAGATGTGATTGCGCGAGAGATTGGTGAGTTTTGTGCAGCATTAGTATTATTGGATCCTATGTGAAAAAGTGAAGTGTGCCTGGTACGCCTCATTGGAACATTTAAACCAATGACAGATAGCAATTCGGGAATATCTATTTTATTATTAAGCAGGTTATGTAGAAACATCAGATCTGACAGTGTGCGTCTTTTTTGTAAAGATAACATATTATTTGAAGTTTTGTTGTATTTCTTGAGTAAATATTTCGAAAATTTATTCTGTATACTCTCTATTAAATCTATGTATACCTTATATTGAGGATTCCATATGGTGGAAGCATACTCCAGTGGACTTCTGACCAATGAACAGAATAATATTTCCAGAGTCATATGGGGACACAAGTACTGCAGCAACGACCTCCGTAGTACAGTGGGTAAGACTCTTGTTTCACAATCCGGAGGTCGCGGGTTCGAACCCGGCATGCGCAAATAAATTTCATTTTATTAATTTGTGTTATTTCACAATGAATTCATTTAAAATAATATATAGTATATTTGCGGCATGTTCCAGAGTGGAAGATACTATGAGTATCGCCCTGGTGTAAGACCACCATTCAGAATTGAAACGTTGCTTGAAAATGGCTTTAGCCGTGTTTGGTGACCAGATCTGAATAGCCAGGTACTTCCCAACCTTCCTCTTCCCCACCTCCTTCCTCCCCCCCCACTTCCTTCAGCCTCACAACATACCCCAATTGGGGATGCCATAGTCTCACTGGCTCCAGACGGGAGCAGTTGAGATTCTTGTGCGGTATTCACTGTAAAAAAAAAGCACTGTCGGGTCTTTACAAGAATAATAAATAAAGGTAAAATGCAAAAACCAATATCTTAATTAACCCGTATCCTTAATTAATACAAAAAGATTACGCGTATCCGTCCAAAGCCCGGTGAGTTAAAACCTGATTTAATAATTAACTCCACCAAATGAATCGTATAAACGTGTTTCTTTTTAATTGTGTGGTTTTTTAGTCCCGTGGTAAGGATGCTGTGTGGCGACACAGGAGGTCTGAGTTCAATGTATATCCTTGAAAGTAGTCTAAATTCAATTGGGTAATAGTATAATTTTAATACATAAAAATGAATGTTTCTTTATTTGTCCTGTAACCGTTCCTGTGATTTGTTGTTTGTTTGAAGGTTTTTATATATAATAGTAAGATCTGGCATCATGAAATTTGTGTAAAAAATTACAATAGGTGGCGCTTAAGTTATTCGAAAAAAATGTGTATTTCATGTAGTTTAGCGGCAGGGAGGGAAGGCGTGAGAAGGAAGGGATACGCGAAAGGAACGGGGGTGGAAACGGGGACTCATAGGAAAGTATACGTTGGGAAGAGGTGACATAGGGGTGGGGGACGAGGTAGAGGCAGAGGGAGGAATTGCAAAGGACACATAGTAGCGGTAGAAGATAGCAAGGGGTACGTAAAAACACATTATCTTCCTTGAAACTCTCAAGGAAGACACTATTTGTACTTATCACAGCAATGTGTGTTGTCTACTCAAGCATAGGAAAATCTTCAGACTCTTTCGTATTCGCTACAGACTGGAAAATAAATTGTGCGCAATTCACATGTGGTAGAAGTTCAGAAAACTAAAGTAGAAAATAGTGGGGAGGCTACGTATAAAACACAAAGCACCGAACAAATAGGAGACCGATAGGCTACAAAACACCGCACATAGAGAGACGTACGTGTCTGTCTCTTTTTAGTGTTGATTTTTCGTTTCATCGAGTTTCAAATCACAACGGTGCTAGAGAAGTTTTCACTTCAAAAATATTGTTTATCCAAAAGCACTTCAACAAACAGAATTAAAACACGAGCACTTTCTTTCTTTGAGAGGAATTATACAAAATAAGTAATTCTCTTTTAACTGTGTTTTTTTATAATTTAAAAAGCACGTAATTAAAATATCATCTGCGGAAGAAGTATTTGGTGTAACGAGCAGCGGCGTTTCTCAGAGTAAAAAGGTGTGAGATTGTTTCGAAACGTCAATAAATCAACTTTAAATCAGTTGGACGGCCAAATTACTGCAGGCCTGTGAGATATAAGAGTTTATGACGGGTCATCCATCATTCAGTGCTGCACTTCTTAATTGCAATTGAAGTCAGGCGAACGTTTAGCGCTACATCAGATGGTGACCCCGCAGCGGATGGGCGATTGGCACTAATCTTATTTCACTAATTTACCTTCTTACTTCTAACACGCGTTCCTCAGTTATTATGTATATATTATAATATGTGACTTCTAGTTTGGCATCTTGTCAACCTGCTATAATGTGGTGATCTATATTTCCTCTGATTAATAATACAGTTCTGATGATTGGGAGTTTTCAATAATACTTCGGTTCATCTAGATTACGAGTCTTGTTTATTATCGTATCGTATTTTCATTTAATATCTAACTTGACTTAACGTCCATTCTAAATGATGCTCTCTATTAATCTGCGTTGGGGGAAGGGCTCACTGAAGATGCTCACCTGTAGATCGGATATGATCGGCTGTCTTCGTAACGGTTCGGGTATCAGACCCAAAAGTCCGACAGTTGTCTCTATCGTGTAATACTTGCCAATGACACCTATTGAGTCACCTTAAAACTACTTTTTTACAATAGCTCCACATAGGTGGCTCTGAGGTATCTACACAATTTCCCTCAGGGCCCATGTCATATTTGGGGATGCTGTGTGGAAACAGAGGATGTTCTGAGAAGGAAAAAGGTTCGAGGGGTGGATAAGAATCTGGAGGTCAATGTGACGAGTGACTGATGTATGAATCCATCTCTCTATGAATGAATCTCTGAATCAGTCTTTCCTGATCCGGCCCGCCATGCAGTGAGTGGTCAAACGCTTTTGCCGCCAAGACCTAGACAAACCTCACCCCGTGAAGCCGGGCACCCCTGCTAAGTTACCCAATATAGCGAACCACTTAGTGTAACCTAGGTATGGTAGAGGTGTTGGTTATCCAATATATTCCCGAGGCGACGGTACCCATACTCGCCTTCCAAATTGAATTTCCGCTTCCGGAATCGACGTATAACTACATATTCTAACGACATCTATTGAGAGACATTGAAACTACATACGTATTTACAAACATTACCTACAATAAACAAACAAAATGGCATAAATCTGATCTTTTTCATTTGTGTTGCAATTACATACTCTGAAATTTGAAATGAGTTTTCGTAGGCATATTTATCAGAATCGCTGAGATATCTCGTTGTAACATTTTCCACAGAATGCCCACAAACACTTTACCAAATCAACATAAATTTACCTGGTCGAAACAATAAACAGATTAAAATGCCTTTTGTTTCTCTGTAGATTGGTGGACTTCCTTATTACCTTGTTATTGCAGGATATTCCGCCACTAGGTGTACAATATACACTGGACTCTGCAGCACAAGCGGCAATTAATAATGAATAAGACAAAGAAGAGGACGCGTGGAGCGGCTACTGGGTATTGCACTGCCACACAATGCGCTTTCTTACCAAGTGCAATTAGGCGGTCATTTCCACCGAGCACAGATATAGAAATAAAACAATAATATTGGCTTTATTTAATTTTCTCCGTATAAACACAACACTCATTGATATATTCCAGACATCTTAAATTGTAATTAAGTGTGTATTGGAATCGAATGGTCTACCATCTTTGATCATTGGAGAAAAATACTTGATGGAAAGTTCGTATTTATAAATAAATGTTATTGAACTTTAATGCAGTGCTGATGAAAATTGAATTGAAGCATCATTGATTTGTGTGTAGCTACACGTGGCACGACTGACTGCTCTGTGTAATATTCCTGAGACTGTTAATAATTATTTCAAAAATACGCCTTTCGAAAGCTTTTTTTATATTCGCTCCATACAGGAGGCCCTGCGGAAAACAATTTCTCTAAAGGCCCATGTCATCCCAAGGGACGCTGTTAGGACGGTCTCTTTAAGGAAGGGAAGGGTAGAAAGTTCTGATAAGGAAAAACGTACGAGGGGTGGGCACGCAGCAGGTGGGAAGAAGCATTTACCGCCAAGACCTGGACAAACCTCACCCCGTGAACCCGGGCCCCCCTGTTTAGTCACCAAACGAGCCACTTTGGGAGACCTATGGCAGAGGTTAACCAATAAAAAATGGTTCTTGGGGCGATGGTACTGGTAATTAGTCCATAATTAGTTCTCACATTGCTTTAGTTTAAATTCCTATTCGGGTCACATGGTCTCGTTTACGTAATGTGCCGAAGGTAAACGAAGGTAGGTGTGCTGAGTCATTATAGCAGACAAAACCTAACTTTCAGTTAGAGAGGAAATTAGTTTTCTGAACTACGAGTATTTTTATAAATAACGATACGTCAATAAACAGTCACTGTGATTCAAAGAACCGAAGTCTTTTAATAAGCATATTGTACGAGTAGTACTGGAGAATACTGGTCCCAGTACTTATAAATAACGAAAGTCTCTGGAGAGGACATTCAGAGATAAATAACAGTTTGTAAATGGTTCTTCAACAGATATATTGCGACTAAGTTCGATCGACATGTCATCTGCATTGATCGAGCTAAGAATTATCTGGTCTACTGTCTCCTCCACCCATTTCCCTTACTCTCTCGTTAATCAGAATTTAGTGGACCAACTCAGGCAGGAAATTAAAGCTTGTTAATGGAGAAGATTGACAAAAGGATCGTCTCAAATAACATTCCCTTGAGGCGGAAACAGAATATCACTAGAACACGGAGACTCGTTGGAGCGCCATGGGAATCAAATCTTCATATTAATTGATCGATGAAGATAAGACTGCGTTTATTATTTCGTCTTGAAACCAGTTTCCCCGGCATTATGCTCCGCTGGGCAAATCCAATCTGAAATCAGTGCTCTCCGTTGACATGTGTGCGAAATAAGAAACAAGTTAAACATATGCAACAGGAAACAGGTGACTTTTATATGAATACTTAGTTCACTGTTTTATTAATTCGCCAAGAAGTGGGATTTTGAGGCACTAAAATTTGGTTAACGTGCAAGACGTTGTATCCACTTTACCTCCCATAGCACGATTTATATATATATTTTAAAATTTTATGTACATTTGTTACACTTTTTAGTATAATTTCACCGGCTATGCTCTAGGGATGTCCCTGTGTAGTGCCAAGTGAAATTTACAGATTGGAATTATAAATGATATACTAGATAATAATAGTAATTAGAATATACAATTCATATAAGTTATAAATATTTTACATCGTAATTAAATATGGAAAATTAGATAGAGAATGTGGGAACCGTATAAAGGGGAGATTGGGTGGTTAGAGTGAAAATTTTGTGGGTATTGTAATTGAAATGTATTGCAGATGTAAGGTTTTAAAGCGTCATGTGTGTTTTGAAAGTAAGAAGTCGGAATTCGGTATTTAGGTTATCAGGAGGTTGAAGATTTTAGGAGCTAAGTAGGTAGATAAATGGTGTTTGTAGTTTAGGCACATTGTAGTATCAGTTGGTTGTATTTCTGGTAGTGTGCTTAAACTGCTTATGTTATAAAAGTGTTTTTGTTGTATTTGTGCAATAAATGTGTGAGCATAAATTTTAGATGGAGTTGACGTATATTTAAGACATTTCACTCGATGAAGAGATGAATGGAAGAGTATCTTGTCGGTCGCTTGTTGATCACACGAATTACCATTTTTTTCTGATCGATTTTTAATATTATAATTCGTATTTTAAAAGTGTTTTCTCATAAATATTAGATCATAATTTCATGCACTTGAAACAACAGCCAATATCTGCAATTAGAGTGAAGTACATACATTGAGTTGATTGCTTTGATATTGGAAGCTTTATTATTGTAGTACTTTAGATTGATAACAGTTTATGAATAATTAATATTCCCTACTAACCAATCAGAATAGTAGCTGCGGGCTTAGTCTGAGAGCTTTGGGTTAATAGGCAGATGGTCAATGTGTAATCGTGCATACAAGTTATTGAAACCAAATATTAGGGAATAATGTACCAAAAGGTTAAACGTGAAATGTCACGTTCCGTTGAATAATCGATATTTCAGTACTGAGTCAGTATAATAACAGCCACTGTGATCCAGGGATAAGGTCGTCGATTATGAAACCGGAGGTCAGGGGTTCGAATCGCAAATTTAATTTAATTAAATTGTTATATTTATAATTAAAATTTTGTAAAATTTGGTAACGTTTCAGAGCGGTAGACTCGCTCAGTGAAAGACTACTATTCATAATCAGAACATTGCTTAAAATCGCTTTATCTGTGTTTAGTGGTGAGATATGAACAGTCAGGTATCTGCCCACCTTCCGCTTCCCCATCTCCTTCCCCACCCCTGTACCATCAGGTTCACACCAAACCCCAAATTGAGGACGCCATATTCTCAACAGTTCCGGTTAGCAGCGAGCAGTTGGAATTCTTGTATGGTAGGTGTTCAATTCGGGAGGCGGGAGTGGTACCGCCGCTCCGGGAACCATTTATTTGAAAACCGACACCTCTGCCATAGGTTACCCAAAGTGCTTCGATACGTTTGGTGACTTAGCAGGGATGCCCGGGATCATTTTCATACCATGCCGGGGATCATGCCCCACCAACTGCGTGGCAGGTCGGATCGGTAGCGACTGATTGAGGGGGACTTTTTGACCTCTCCAGCATATTCCTACCCACCCCTCATACTTTTTCCCTCCCAGAACTTACTCTCCTTCCTTTTTTAATAAGACCCTCCACACTGCATCCTCAAATATAATAGACCCTGAATGTAATTATTTTCCTCAGGACCAGGAAGTTCCTTCACACAGGAGTGTGGAGCTAATGTTAAAAAAATTCCACCTTAAGAAATATGCGTTACTCTCAGAAACGCCTTGTCAAGTTATTTTTGTACTTGAAACGTTCCTTGAAATATCTTTAGCTTTATTTACTAATTATATTTCTTTCCCCCAATCTCCAATACTGAATGTGTCTTAGCACCGCAGACTTAGCGCAATAGAACTATTGTCATCTACCCATCATAAGTAATATTATAGAATCAGTATTAACTTTAAAGAGTTTACGTTGATTGTGGCGCCATATCCTCTCTGCCTCCCACTGCGGCGATAAGACTGTATTGATTAATTTATTGACGTTGTTAAATATGATTTATTATGATGAAGGAGGTATCATATTGTAAACACTGTTAAGAGCCCGCGAGGGATTTTTCAATATTTAATTTTTTTTTCGTATTTTTGCAGATTTTTGCGTATTTTCGAAGTCATCTGTGTCGATAATAGCACCTCAAAAAAAAGTTTGTCACTCTGCTTTTTTAGATACATGCATTGTCCATGCCCCAAGTTTAAATTAAATATTAAAAAAAAATATTTTTTCTTACTTTATAACTGTTTATAAAAGATCAGTTTTCAAAAAATCGTCAATGTACCACTGTTTTTTTTCTATCTGTCGTCATATACGAAAATAAAAAAAAAATATTTAAAAATATTTTGTTATAGGACACATATCAACCTATACCCCCACATTTATATTTTTTTATAAAATGCGCAAATAATGAGGTAAAATTATTTTTAAAAACTACGTAAATCGATGTACTTTGAAATCGATTTTATGTATTAAAAAACAAGTATTTGAAAAAAATAAAAATAATGTGTATTAAAACAATATTTAAACTATACCAACTGATAATTAAATAAAAATAATTTTGTCGTGAATATTGTATTTTTAGACACATTATTTATTACATAAATTGAAGCAATAAGCGTCTAATATGAATGTCGCGATGAGGAGAAACTGATTTATTTTAGATGTTTGTTAAGTTTTAATCAATGTGCGGAGTTAAATTTATAAACACAGAAATTTAAAATCACACTATTTATCATAAAAACTGAACAACATCAATGCGGCGTTGAATTAATTCGTGGTTTCTAAAAAATTTCATATAATTTTTTTTTTTTTAACAAAATGGGGAATTTCGGGGAAAAATTCCCCAACATATAGGGAACATAGACATTCGACTGAATTAGCAATCCGCCAAAACTGTAAATGATATTTTTAATATACCATTTTTTATTTGTTCGGGAGTGTTCGTTTGAACTTCGGATTTCCGAGCGGATGAAAGGATACAAATCAGTTTAAGCAACGATTTTTGGCGGAATTATCTTCAAAATGTGCTGAGAGCGACGCAAGCGACAAAACTATAACTATTTTATCCAATCTGGAAAAAATCGCTAGGCCTGCTATGCTCTTAAGATACTATTTGTTATGGTTAATTATACTTACGAATGGCTCCCGAAAAGGTCAGAAATGAATCAAAGTAAATTGTATTTGTATAAGATGGATGGGGTTGCCTGCAGCCACTGGGCCTAACTCTAGAGATGTAACAACTCCATCATAACTGTAAATCACTCCACTAACTATAAATCAATACTTTAAATAATGACTGTCATTTAATTCAATAGAGTATGACGAACGATGAAATGTAATTTTCTACCCACGGACACAATTATGACCCATACATGATTCATTAATGGAAAGCTGACAATTTTTGAGAAAATGAATGATTTGTTGATCAAAAATAATTTCCCTCAGGGCCTATGTCATTGGGGATGCTGTCTGGAGGTTTTTTTTTAAGAAAAGGAAAGAGAGGATAGTTCTGGGAATGAAAAGGGTTTAAGGGGTGGGTACGAATCTGGGGTTCAGTATGTCCTGGTCATCCGCCTCCAAGACCTAGACAAACCTCACCCCATGAACCCGGGCACCCATGCTAAATCACCAAACGTAGCGAACCACTTGGGGTGACCTATGGCAGAGGTGTTGGTTATCCAATAATGGTTCCCGGGGCGGCGGTACCCATTCCCGCCTCCCAAATTGTAAATTAAATTCAAGGCCATTTAAACAAAGCTTTAAATAATTCCATTTCTAACCTTTCTACCTACTCATCGCTTTCACTATGGTAGAGGTGTTGGTTATCCAATAAATCGTTTCAGGAGCGGCGGTACCCATATCCACCTCCCAATTGATTTGGGAAAAAAAATGTATAAGGGGTGGGTAGGAATCTGGGGGTCAATGTCTTCAAGAATGACAAACATATTAATCCATCCCTCAAACTGCAGTGCAAGACGGTGGGTAAAAAGGGTACGACTATAGATCAAAATATCGAACACTATCTCTCAATCCGGCAGATCTAGCCAAACCTCCCCTCGTGAACCCGGGCACACCTGCTGAGTAACCAAACGTAGTGAACCACTCGGGGTGACTTATTGCAGAGGTGTTGGTTATTTATTTATATATATATATTACAGTTTACACCTTATTGTTAACATTTTTACATATGTAATATATTTTGAAAACATTTTTACATATTAATATTACATTACATTATGTTAGGTGTAAGGTAAGTTTGAGAAGGTGAAACTGTTGATTGGTAATATTGTATGTTTCGTGAACACCTCACTAGGAGAACCTGTGCTGACGTGTTTACGTGATTATGATTAAGTGTGACAAGTACAAGTATTTATGTGTTGTAGTTGTAGTAGAAAGTTAGTTTTTTTTCTCTTTTTGTTTACATTTTAATGGTAATGGAACATAGATTATTTAGAAGAAAAAAATATATATAAGGTATATATATATATAATATATGTACATATGAATAGTTGGTAAATTCTTGAAATACATGTTTATTTAAATTACACTTTTTATAGTTTGGTAATGTTTGGTTAGGGATTAAAGTATTTTGAATAAAGTGAATATCTTGATTTTTGATCCAGGCTGTGATAATATGTTTTTTGTGAATGTTTGTAGATGTATTTGCAGTTAGTTGTTGTTTCAGAGTAATGGGCATATAATTAAAAAGTTTGGTTGCATAATACTGAAAATGTCTTTGTCCGTGTGTGGTGTGTGTTATCGGTATGTTCAGGGTTATATTTGTTAAGGACCTGGTTTTTATTATTATTTTGGGTTGAATTGGAATATGCAGTTTATTTTGGAGGAAGTGTAGCAGAGCAGATTTGGCATAAAGTTGTCTTATTGACATGACTTCTAATGTTTTGTATATTTCGTTTGAATCTGTGTAGAAAGGCACTTGCAGGATTAGTTTAATTATCGCCTTTTGTATCTTTTGAATTGGATCAATTGCTACATTTGTAGCACTTCCCCAAGCCAGTATTCCATATGTCGCAATCGATTGACAAAGTGCAAAATATATGGATCTGAGTATTGTCAGTGGAAAAATGTTTTTAATGGATTTTATTAGGTGCATGACTCCTTTTAGTTTATTTGTGATGAAAGTTATGTGTTCAGTCCAGCGTAAGTGTGTATCAATAAAAACCCCTAGGTATTTTGTTTGTTTGACCCTTTCTATATGCTCGCATTGACAATATGAAGAAGTTTGTTCACAGTCATGCAGAAACAGGTCTATGTTTGATGAAGGTTGACCTCTTTGTGTAATACTATGTGTGATGTATTTTGTTTTGATAGTATTAACGGTAAGAGTATTACTGTTTAGCCATTTTTTGGCAACTGACAAACTTTTTTCGGCTTTTACGAATACATCTTTCCATGTGGCAGCTTGACAAAGAAGAACTGTATCGTCAGCGAAGGTCACGATTTTACCTTCAATTTCAATGTCACACAGTTCGTTTATGTAGATGAGGAATAATAAAGGGCCAAGTATATGTTATGTTGGTAATAATAATAACCAGCTGTCAAATGCTGATAGTTGGCAGGTCTGTCGCGTCACTTGATGTATAACCTTGAACTTGTCAACAGTGTCAATAAACGTCTTACAAATGAATCAGTTCTTGTATTTAATTACGAAACCTCAAACATTATAATTGGCGACGAGGATCAGTTAAAACGTGTGTGAATAGTATTAACAGTGATTTCGCCGTGGAAAAAACATTTTTTTCAACATGTCGAGTAGTACCTTGCCAGTGCCTCATTTCGAACCAGATTGCGAAAGTTTCAATATGTTTTTGGAACGCATACAAATGTATCTAAAAATTATTAATATCGCAGAGAAAGAAAAAATTGGATATTTGTGTATATTGATCGGTGCGGAGAAATTTAAAAATTTAAAAGAAACGGTGCATCCGAAAAATCTAGAAGATTTAACCTTCAACGATATTGTAACAACACTGAGGAGTAAATATGAAGAAAAAAGGTGTACAATTGCGCAAAGATATAAATTTTATAACCGGAAACAACTTTCTAACGAAGGAATCGATGATTTTATTACGGATATAAAAAGTCTGTCAATATCATGCAATTTTGGTGCTTTTCTAGACCAAGCTCTGAGAGATAAATTGGTGTGTGGTTTAAAAGACGATACAATGACTAGAAGATTACTATCTGAAGACGAATCGTTATCTTTTGAGAAAGCAAAATTAATTGTCAAAAATATTGAGACAGTAAGTCACAGCTCAGAGCAAATTTTACACAAAGAAAATGTTACATCGGAAATCTGTGAAGTCAAGTCAAAAATGTTACATAAAAAAACATGTCATGCCTCAAAGGATCGCCCTTCACGTCAGAATAGTCCTAGTAGGCGATTTCATCAGGGTGAAAGGACTGGATTCAAGGGTCAAAGGAGTTCAAGGTCATCAAGTCAACTGTCATCTCCATCACGTCAAGGGTCCAGAAGATGCGAGAGGTGTTTTATAACTCATCAACCGGAGTTATGTCCTTCAAAAAAGTGGAAATGTTACAAGTGTAATATTTACGGGCATACGTCGAAATTTTGTCCAAACGCAAAATCAATCATCAATCACGTAAAATGTGTCAATAATGTAAATGTATTAAATATGTCAGTGTCTGATAAAGCGAAAATTAATTTAATGGTAAATGGTATCAATATGTCTTTTATGATTGACACAGGAAGTTCTTCGACATTAATAAGTAACAAAATGTATTTAAAATTTTTCAAAACTTGTCAGTTAAGTCAATTCTACGGTAATTTGTTCAAAGCAAATAATCAAAATTTATTTTGTTTTGGATTTTTTATGGCAAAAGTAAATGTTGTGGATTCTAATGTTGTAATGGATTTACCAGTATTGGTTATAAAAAATCTGTCGTCTGATGCTATTTTGGGTAGAAATTGGTTAAAAGTGTTTGATCCATCTTGGGAAAATACTTTCATAAGTTCTTTAATGTCAAATATGCATAATAATACTGTAAATTCAGTGTCTGTCAGCGAGAAAAATACAACAAATATTGTTAAAAAATTGTCACAAAAATATTTAAATTCTTTTTCGATTACTAATAACGATTTACCAATTAAAGAATTTTCTGTGAATTTAAGTTTAAAAAATAATGCTACTCCTGTCTTTCACAAAGCATATGAAGTTCCTTAGGCACTTCGTGCTGAAGTATGTCAAGAGCTAAGTCGTCTTGAAAGCGAAGGCATTATTTCAAAAGTTAAATATAGTAGTTGGTCTTCTCCAATAGTTTGTGTACCTAAACAAAATGGAAAATTACGTTGATCAATATCCTATTCCACGTCCAGAGGATATTTTTAATAAATTTTCAGGTTGTCAAGTATTCTGTAAATTAGATTTAACAAACGCATATTTACAGTTGTCTGTGTCAGATTCTAGTAAAGAATTACTTACAATTAATACATGTAATGGTTTATATGTCTATAATCGTTTAACATATGGATTGTCATCGGCTCCTGCCGTTATTCAAATGGTAATTGATACAGTTTTGGGTGGCATAAAAAACTGTGCTGCATATATTGATGATATTTGTATAGGTGGTAAAGACGAGAAGGAGTGTTCTGAGACTTTGGATAAAGTTTTGTCAAAATTAAATGAGTTTAATATAAAAATCAATGTGTCAAAAAGTGAATTTTTTGTGAAATCTTTTGAATTTTTAGGTTTTACTTTGTCAGGTCAAGGCAAAAGTCCGTCTTTGTCGAAAGCTGAGAAAATTAAGTCTACTGGGTGTCCAGAAAATGTCACTCAACTAAAGTCGTATTTGTCAATGTTAAATTTTTATAGGAATTTTATTCCTATGTGTCCTACAGTGCTAGAACCACTTCATAATTTATTAAGAAAAAATGTAAAATGGTGTTGGTCTGATGAATGCGAAAAGGCATTTGTAAATAGTAAGTCTCTTTTGTCAGATAAAACTATGTTAGTTTTATTTGATCCGTCAAAACCATTGTGTCTTACAGTCGATTCCAGTGCATACGGTGTCGGTTGTGTCTTAAGTCATGTCGTAAAGAATCAAGAATGTCCTATAGCTTTTGAGTCTGCAACATTAAATTCAGCTCAAAGAAATTATAGCCAATTGCACAAGGAAGCCCTTGCTATTATTTTTGGAATTAAGAAATTTCACAAATATTTAATTGGTCGTCATTTTACGATATATACTGATCATGCTCCATTGTTGTCTTTATTTGCTGAAAACAAAAAAGTCGCCGTTTTAGCAGCATCACGTCTTATAAGATGGTCTATAATATTGTCTGCGTACAATTATAAATTGGAATATAAAAAAGGATTGAAAATTCCTCAAGCAGATGTAATGTCACGTTTGCCAAGTAAACAACAATTCAATATTGAGGAATGTAATTTTGTATACATGTCTACACCATTAATTCCATTCTCAGAAGTTGGAAGTCATTCTGAAAAAGATGAAACATTATGTAAAGTCATTAAGTATGTTTCAATCGGTTGGATTGAAAACTTGTCAAGTCCAGAAATTAAAAAATATTTCAAGTTTAAAAATTTACTGTCGGTCAAAGGAAAATGTCTTTTATTTGGTGACAGAATTGTAATACCAGAATCTCTTAAGTCCAAAATCCTAAATTTAATACATTATGGTCATCCTGGTATAGTCAGATCAAAAATTCTTGCTCGTTCATATGTATGGTGGTTAGGTATGAATCAAGATATTGAAGATGTTATTCCTAGATGTGAAATGTGTCAGTCTGTACAAAATGCTAACAAAAATGTACGTCATAGTTGGCCTATTGCTGAAAGTCCATGGGAAAGAGTCCATTTGGATTTTTTTGATTTAAAAGGTTCAAAATACTTATTAGTTTGCGACTCATATTCAAAGTGGGTAGAATGTTTTTACATGGAAAATACTAAATATTCGGATTTGTTATCTAAATTAAGTGAATTTTTTTCCAGATTCGCTTTTCCGAAAACTATTGTTTGTGATAATGGTCCCCCATTTTCATGCAAAGAATTTTCTATTTTTTGTAAAGAAAAGTCAATAAAATTATTATTTTGTCCGCCGTATAATCCCGAGTCAAATGGATTAGCGGAACGGTCTGTTCAAACTTTCAAAAAAATATTAATTAAATTTATGTTTTCGAAAAATTCTAAATTTTTATCGCCAGCTCAACGTCTAATAGATTGTCTGTATAGTTATCGTTCCACTCCTACTTCTGTTACAGGTGTATCTCCAATGGCTAAAATATTTTCATATGAGCCACGTACACCACTACATATTTTGTCAGAAGAACAATCACAAAATGTCAAACAATCAACAAAAAATGCATTGAAAGAATTTAAAGAAAATGATAATGTTTTGGTCTATTTAAGACATGTGAAAGCTCCTATGAAATGGTTTCAGGGAACTGTTAAGTTGAAATTAAGTTCATGGGTGTATCTAATTCAATTAATCGGAGGAGAGGTGAAAAAGGTTCATGTTAACCAGATAAAAAAAAGTTGTCTTAAGTCAAAATCAAGTTATGAGAATCCCGATAAATGGCAAGACTTTACAAGTCAGGAAAATGAAATTGTTATTGAACCGTTACCCAGCACTAGTGGAAATAATGATATTATAAGGTCTGGCAGAGTTGTGAAACCCCCTGTACGATTTAGTCATAGTGATTAGTGTGATTACTCTTAAGTTTCTTTGTCATTGTTATTTGGTTTGATATAAAAATAAATAAAAAATGGAAGGAGGATAGGATGTTATGTTGGTAATAATAATAACCAGCTGTCAAATGCTGATAGTTGGCAGGTCTGTCGCGTCACTTGATGTATAACCTTGAACTTGTCAACAGTATCAATAAACGTCTTACAAATGAATCAGTTCTTGTATTTAATTACGAAACCTCAAACATTATAGTACACTCCCCTGTGGGACTCCGTACGTAATTAAGAGTGGTTCACTTATCTTGTTATCAATTTTAACTTGTTGAGTTCGGTCAGACATGAAGCTTTTAATTATGTCGAATTCTACTCCGTTAATACCAATGTTTTTTAACTTCTTGAAAAGTTTTTCATGTGAGATTGTGTCGAAGACTTTACATAGGTCTAAATAAATTGAAATAACTTTTTTCTTAGCATCAAGATTATGTGTAATGAAGTCCGTAACAGTAGCTATTGCATGTTCTGTGCTTCTGTTTTTCCTGAATCCATGTTGGTTTATCGACAGTATTTGTTTGGTTTCCAGATAGTGTTGAAGCTGTTTCTTAATAGTTTTTTCCAGAATTTTTGAAAAGGTATTTAGTAGCGTAATGGGTCTGTAGTTGTTTATGTTATTTTTTGTCCTGATTTAAAAATTGGAATAACAAGACTTTTTTTAGTAAGCTAGGAAAAATTCCTTCTTTTATACTAAGATTAATTAAGTATGTGATAGACCGGGAGGGGAGATAGGTTAACCCTACGTCATCGACTACACGGATGAAACTACTTTAAAGTGATAATGGGCATCTAGAAAACCTTAAAAAAGCTGGTCTGCCGGTGCGCCTCTTGGCAGGAGCCGCGCAGTCATGGAAATAGTCAGCGATTTTTTTGGTCTAAATTACGTCATCGACTACATGAACGGGAATGGTCTCAAATGATAAAGGTCGATTAGAAAATGAGAAAAAAGCAAAGCCAACCGGCAGCCTGGCAAGTTCGGAGGCAGCCGGCGTCAAAGTGGGGAAAAAATTGGTCGATTTTACGTCATCGACTACACGAATGAAACCAATGAATAACTATAGTACAGATCATTCCATATAAGAATTTCGCGGTCTGCCGACCAGCAGCGTGGCAAATTTTTGTGTACGATTTTTTTAAGTTTTTTTTTTATTTTTAAAATTTTTCGTTTATCTTTATTATTATTTTTATTTCACTATATTTTTAAAAACTTTGAATGCCATATTTTAAAAAAATAATCTAAAAATATAAAAAAAAATAATTTAAGAGTTCCCAGTGTACCCATCCGTCAGGCGAGCCTTTAGACGCCAAACCACTTACGAAACCTGCCGCGGTGCCCCTCACCGCTGTCGCGTGTTAATATTTTTGTACAAATTTATAATAATAATAGTCCTTTTAAGATTGCCTAATAGTCCATAGTAGTTAGAAGTTCAAACAACCAACCCACCGTCGCCGTAAGAGCTGCGTTCGTCCGAAAAACGACGAAAATTTCCGAACCCCGTCCGTTTCATATCGGTTTCGCTTGCCCTGCTGCATCGATTACATCGAATGCAAGATCGGAACTAACGAAAACCTGTAGTCTAAATCATCCCATTTATGACTTCTTTCGTTTGCCGACCAGCAGCCTGTCAGTTTTTTGTGTACGATCTTTTAAAGTTTAAAAATTTTTTTAAATTAAATTTTATTTTTTTTCAATATCTTTATTATTATTTTTATTTGAATATTGTTTGAAAAACTTAGAATTCAATATTTTAAATAAAATAAGTTGTAATCATAAAAAAAATAAATTTTGAGTGTTCCGAGTGTACCCATCGGACGGGAGAGCCTTTCGACGTGAAACAACTTACTGGAAACTGGCCGCGGAGCCCTTCGCCGTCAACGCGTGCCCATATTATTAAACCAATTTATAATAATATAAGTCTTTTTAAGATAACCTAATAATCCATAGTGGTTGGAAGTTCGAACAACAACCGCACCGTCGTCGTAAGAGCTGCGTTCGTCCGAAAAACGACTGAAATTTCCGAACCCCGTCCATTTCATATCGGTTTCGCTTGCCCTGTTGCACCGATTACTTCGAATTTAAGATCGAAACTAACGAAAAACTATAGTCTAGACAATTGCATTCATGACTTCCTTGGTCTGCCGACCAGCAGCCTGGCAGTTTTTTACGTACGATTTCTAAAGTTTTTTTAATTTTATTAAAATTATTTTCATTGTATTTATTATTATTTTTATTTCAATATCGTTTTAAAAAATTGGAATGCCAGATTAAATAAAAATAAGTGGCAATGATAAAAAAAATAATTAAAGTGTTTCGAGTCTACCAACCAGGCTATAATATGGGCACGCAATGGCAGCGAACGGCTCAGCGGCCAATTCCCAGTAAGTTGTTTCGCGTCGAAAGGCTCTCCCGTCCGATGGGTACAATCAGAACACTCAAAATTTATTTTTTTATGATTACAACTTATTTTATTTAAAATCTCGCATTCTAAGATTTTAAAACTATATTCAAATAAAAATAATAATAAAGATATTAAAAATATATATTTTTTTAATTAAAAAAATTTAAAACTTTAAAAGATCGTACACAAAAAACTGCCAGGCTGCTGGTCGGCAGACGAAAGAAGTCATAAATGAGATGATTTAGACTACAGGTTTTCGTTAGTTCCGATCTTGTAATCGATGTAATCGATGCAGCAGGGCAAGCGAAACCGATATGAAACGGACGGGTTCGGAAATTTCCGTCGTTTTACGTACGAACGCAGCTCTTATGGCAACGGTGCGGTGATTGTTCGAACTTCCAACCACCCTTGACTATTAGATTATCTTAAAAAGACTATTATTATGATAAATTTGTTTAATAATATGGGCACGCGTTGGCGGCGAAGGACTCCGTGGCCAGTTTCCAGTAAGCTGTTTCGCGTCGAAAGGCTCCCCCGTCCGATGGGTACACTCGGAACACTCAAAATTTATTTTTTTATGATTACAACTTATTTCATTTAAAATCATGCATTCTAAGTTTTTAAAACCATATTCAAATAAAAATGATAATAAAGATATTGAAAATATTTTATTTTAATAATAAAAATTTTTTTTTTTTAAAAGATCCTACACAAAAACAGCCAGGCTGCTGGTCGGCAGACCAAAGAAGTCATAAATGGAATGATCTAGACTACAGGTTTTCGTTAGTTTCGATCTTGTATTCGATGTAATCGATGCAGCAGGGCAAGCGAAACCGAAATGAAACGGACGGGATTCGGAAATTTCCGTCGTTTTTCGTACGCACGCAGCTCTTATGGTAACGGTGCGGTGATTGTTCAATCTTCCAACCACCATAGACTATTAGGTTATCTTAAAAATACTATTATTATGATAAATTTGTTTAATAATATGGGCACGCGTTGGCGGCGAAGGACTCCGTGGCCAGTTTCCAGTAAGCTGTTTCGCGTCGAAAGGCTCTCCCGTCCGATGGGTACACTCGGAACACTCAAAATTTATTTTTTTATGATAACAACTTATTTCATTTAAAATCTTGCATTCTAGGTTTTTAAAACCATATTCAAATAAAAATGATAATAAAGATATTGAAAATATATTTTTTTTATTAAAAAAAAAAAAAAAAATTTAAAAAGATCCTACACAAAAACAGCCAGGCTGCTGGTCGGCAGACCAAGGAATTCATAAATGTAATAATCTAGACTACAGTTTTTCGTTAGTTTCGATCTTGAATTCGAAGTAATCGGTGCAACAGGGCAAGCGAAACCGATATGAAATGGACGGGGTTCGGAAATTTCAGTCGTTTTTCGGACGAACGCAGCTCTTACGACGACGGTGCGGTTGTTGTTCGAACTTCCAACCACTATGGATTATTAGGTTATCTTAAAAAGACTTATATTATTATAAATTGGTTTAATAATATGGGCACGCGTTGACGGCGAAGGGCTCCGCGGCCAGTTTCCAGTAAGTAGTTTCACGTCGAAAGGCTCTCCCGTCCGATGGGTACACTCGGAACACTCAAAATTTATTTTTTTATGATTACAACTTATTTTATTTAAAATATTGCATTCTAAGTTTTTCAAACAATATTCAAATAAAAATAATAATAAAGATATTGAAAAAAAATAAAATTTAATTTAAAAAAAATTTTAAACTTTAAAAGATCGTAAACAAAAAACTGACAGGCTGCTGGTCGGCAAACGAAAGAAGTCATAAATGGGATGATTTAGACTACAGGTTTTCGTTAGTTCCGATCTTGTATTCGATGTAATCGATGCAGCAGGGCAAGCGAAACCGATATGAAACGGACGGGGTTCGGAAATTTTCGTCGTTTTTCGGACGAACGCAGCTCTTACGGCGACGGTGGGTTGGTTGTTCGAACTTCTTACTACTATGGACTATTAGGCAATCTTAAAAGGACTATTATTATTATAAATTTGTACAAAAATATTAACACGCGACAGCGGTGAGGGGCACCGCGGCAGGTTTCGTAAGTGGTTTGGCGTCTAAAGGCTCGTCTGACGGATGGGTACACTGGGAACTCTTAATTTTTTTTTTTTATATTTTTAGATTATTTTTTTAAAATATGGCATTCAAAGTTTTTAAAAATATAGTGAAATAAAAATAATAATAAAGATAAACGAAAAATTTTAAAAATAAAAAAAAAACTTAAAAAAATCCTACACAAAAATTTGCCAGGCTGCTGGTCGGCAGACCACAAAATTCTTATATGGAATAATCTGGACTATAGTTATTCATTAGTTTCATTCGTGTAGTCGATGACGTAAAATCGACCAATTTTTTCCCCACTTTGACGCCGGCTGCCTCCGAACTTGCCAGGCTGCCAGTTGCCAGACCTGCTTTTTTCTCATTTTCTAATCGACCTTTATCATATGAGACCATTCCCGTTCGTGTAGTCGATGACGTAATTTAGACCAAAAAAAACACTGACTATTTTCCATGACTGCGCGGCTCCTGCCAAGAGGCGCACCGGCAGACCAGCTTTTTTAAGGTTTTCTAGATGCCCATTATCACTTTAAAGTAGTTTCATCCATGTAGTCGATGACGTAGGGTTTACCTATCTCCCCTCCCGGTCTATGAGTGGTTTGAGTAGTTGTTGGCTTACTGTTAAGATAGTTTTGGAGTCCACACCATCGGGTCCCGTTGTTGTGTTGTTCTTTAGTGATTGAATTATTTTACTTGTGTCTTCTAGTGTAATGTTTTTTAATTTGAAATGTCTGTTTATATTTTCATTGCTGATGTTAGTGGAAGAGTTTTGAGGTTCCTGAATATCTTGGAGAGGCTGTGATTTTTTATATTTTCAGCTAGGCTAGCTCCTATATTAGTGTAGTGCTTGTTAATGTGATTGAGGATACATATAGTTATCCAATAAATGTTTCCCGGGATAGTGGTACCCATACCCGCCTCCCAAATTAGAAATGTAGAATATTCCGCCAAACAAGAATAAAATATACCAACAAAAATCCGTTAACGTCCTAGACAAACAAAACGACAAGTTGATGTATTCTGTATTGATTAGCAGCGTGCCTGAAAGTGTTCATGGAACGTGTTTGCAAGTAGTGAGAGATTCGTGTTCAATTCCTGTCACAGGTGTTTAGCTAGAACAGTACTCCCCCTCCCGCTACTCTGTGAGCCTCTTTCCCTAATGGAAGGTACCGGGGATTTGCACCCTTATCCTTTCTGTAAGATTGAAATTCCTGGATCATACGAATCCGCGGGAACCAAAACGAAAACATTTGTTCGATTTAATAAATTGTTCTCAATTTTTCTCGGTGTTTTTGGATAGCGGGCTCTGAGATATTCAGTCATTCTTATTAAAATATATATTTTAGTTTTTGTATTTCTTGGGAATTTATGTAAAAAAATTTAGACGGATACGTTTTTAGATTTTCACGGCCAAAAGTATTTTTATTGATTGGTTTTTGGGGTGTTATGCCGTGTTGCGCTACCTCCTTCTTTAGCCAACGTATCGAACAGCATTGCAGTGTCCGTCATCAGGGCAGATCCGGCAGATCTGACACATCTGCCGGATCTATCCTGTCCGAAACGTTGGCTAAAGAAGGAGGTAGCGCAACACGGCACAACACCCCAAAAACAAATAACAATATTTTTTAGACGTTTTGTTATGAATAGTTTTATTTCACAATCTGGATTAATACTCGTATGTACAATGTACGGTTTCGATACAATTGTGTTGTTGACTATTGTTATGTTTCCATGTTTTACACTCATATATGATGGCCGCCGTGGTCGAGGGGTAATGCTCTCGACTAGTGATCCGTAGGTAGCGGGTTCAAATTCCGGCGTGCGCAAGAAAATTTTGTTTGATCGATCTTTGTTTTCACATTCATATATTTTAAAGTAATGTAAATTATATTATTCGACACGTTTCAGAGTGTAAGATACTCTTAGCTCAGTATCGCGCTGGTGTAAGACCACCATTCAGAATTTAAACTTTGCTTGAAATGGCTTTAGACGTGTTTGGTGACTAAATCTAAAAATCCAGGTACTTCCATACATTCCTCTTTCCCATTTTCTTTCCTTCCCACTTACATTCAACCTCACAACATTTATGCCAAATGGGGATGCCAAAGTCTCACTGGCTCCATGCGATTGAGAGCACTTGGTACTCTTGTGCGGTATTCCCGTTCACAACACATATTAAACCCGATACCCGTAGCAAATAAATAAAATTAAGAAACAAATGTAGGTACATCGTGTAATAATAAAACTCTTAAAAACAAGTTATAATTGTTCACCATTTGTTAAAAAATATATGAAATGCGGTAAAGATCTTCCGTGTATTTAAAAAATTAATTCTGTCCTGTAGAATCTGAATCAGTAACGTGAAAATCAGTAGGTAGCGAAAATTTTACACGACAAATAATACTTGACCTTTTATTCCGAAATCTCTAAAAATGTTCATATTGCGGCAATGTTAACAGAGGCATACAAAGACATCCTTTCTTTTGTATCGGCTTTTTCTTGTTAAAAACGCTGTAGGCTGTGTTACGTTACGGAATTGTTTCCCGTGCGAGCTAATAGCGAATTGACCCCTTGCACAGGCCCTCCGCCCCCTCTCCCCGCACCGCGCGGCGCCCGTGCCAAGCGCCGAGCGGCTCCCCGCACCCATTCCTTCGCCGGCCTTCGGCAGAACAACTGTGTTCCCCGTGATTCGCGCTAGTCGCTCTCCGTGAACTAACTTCACGATGTATTATTTGAATTGTGCTTTGTGCCCAGTACCTAGCCAGACGGCTGACTCCGCATCTCCCGTTATGTGAGTACCAATCTACTCACCTCCCACACCGTGTGCTATGAACTACTTCTAACTTCACTAAACGTGTAGAGAGAGAGGAGAAAATTCTCGTTAGGCTAGCAGTGTAGTTAACCATGTGTTTTGTGTACCACCCTGTTCTGTTTTTACGAATAAACCCTTTAAGTGCTAAAACTGTGTTCTGATTGAGGAAGGAGACCCGGGGATTGTGAGGAAAGGAGGCGGAGGAGGAATTGCCAAGCGAACCACAGGCACTCGCCCTGTTTTTAGGAGGAACCTTGCTTGCGCCGACTCTGAGCTAGTCGTCGGCCGTGTATTGCGTGTCCTTTACAGGTGTAGGGTTTAGCAAATGGCCGCAAGTAGTGGCAATGCTAACAGCTGTATTAGTAGTAGTAGGCCGTATAGAATAAACGTGTTTAATATCAAGTGTCAGGAGGAGGCAGTAAAGTAGGTGGCACCTGTCCACTGCCCAGTCACGTGTTCCGAATAGGAACTATTCCAGTTCAACCAAAATTCAATTATCTTTCACTCGACAAAAAATGAGGCAAACCAAAAACATTTCAGATACAAAATTAAAAGATGGATTAAAGAACAAAAAAAGCTTTATTTAAAAAATATAAGACGTATAAACGTAATACACAATACCATTATAACACAGATTTCATTATATACAACCGTCCCTCATAATATTTTACAATTTTCTATTAGTTTTTCACTATCGCCTTTATCATTAATTTTTTTAATTTTATTTCATTTTATTTTCGATTATATTAATTGGTTTTTGATTGGAAAATGATGGCATAACCACGGGTAAGGCACCCAGTGAAGTTCACATTATCAGATAATGTTTTAAAATATGAAAACATATTGTTTCAAAGCAAAATGTTTAAGTAAGAAGTACACCAAAATAATTCTATGAAAATGAAAGTTCACAAAATTGTTTTCGTTATTCTTGTTATAACGACACTGAAGCATGGGTGATTAAATGGTAGATACTTGCTTTCTATGTAATTACGTCATTAATATTCAGTGAACATTGTTTTGGACCGTTTACAAAAATACTTTGAAATCTTACTATACTTCTACATAATGAACGGTCAGTTCACACGCGATTTGCTTATTTAGTAATATTCAACGTCTTGTTTTATTGACGAAATTCTGTTATCTGTTTTAAAAATATTCGTCAAATTATTTATTATTTTATGTAATAGTAGTCATTAATTTAATCTATTCTAGATAAATGAAACAATTCAACTTTGTTTGAACCACTTATATAATGAGTAAATCCGACCGGTTTCAGAACAAACGTTCCTTCTTCAGGGCAAACGTATAGTAATTTGACAGTTTCGAAATATGGATGGGAACAATGTTTTATTATGACGCCAACGGGACATCAGAAGGGCACGGGTTCATGTCCCGTTGGCGTCATGTATCTTTTCTCGGAAGATTTTTCAATGTGGATGAGTGTTTCAGGCTGATAATTATTGCTTATAATAATTATTATTTTTATCTTTTAAATATTTTAATTTCAAATTACTCTAACATTTCGTAAGTGGTCGTTTTGAGAAGTAGCTAATTAATTAACTATCACGGCAGATGGGACGGACCGACTTCAGTATCTGATTCACTTGATCGTACCATGACTTTTTCGGACAAGCCCGACGTCTACTACCAACCACATTTGCGTCATATATTCACTTAAACTCCTTTCTTCGTTCATTCGCTCACCATCACACCATAGGCAGAGAGGATGGACCGCCAAACATTTCGGTCTTAACACACACACTTCTTGCCTCATTCACATTCATACATCGTCTCACACATACTCCTCTATTATTCTGACTCTTGATATGGCCCGACTCAAGTATCTGATTCACTTGATCGTGCCATGTCTTCCTCGGGCGTCCCCGACATCTTCTACCTTTCACATTTGCATCATATGTTCTCCTTACACTCCGTTCTTCGTTCATTCGCGTTAAATGCCCAAACAATCTGAGGGTTCCTTTCTTAATCTTACTCATTACGTTTACATCAGCCTTGCTTTCTTTGGAAGTCTCTACATTTCTCACACGATCATACGCGGTTTTACCACACATATGCCTAAGGGATCTAATTTCTACGACATTCAGTCTACTTTCATCCCTCCTCTGCCAGCTCCATGCCTCACTGCGATACATAAGAGTAGGTTCCACCTCTCCATTGTAGACTGCTAGCTTCGCTCCTGTGGACAGTTTTTTTAGGAATATAGTTTCGAAGGCATAGAATGAAAACGGGACCTTTAATGTCATGTTATATTGTAAGAAATAACTTGTTAGTAGTAATCTGGATTCAAAATATTTTTATTGTTGGTAAACCTTTATGTCAGAATTAATCACGCACCCTCTAACTACTGCCTTAGTCCACTAAAAGCGGAGTAAACCGGAAATACTGTGACACGCATAATTACAGTTATTATGAATTCAGGTTCATTCCACATAAGAGAAAGTAGAATTGTTTACGTCGAAATATTGCGTTGTTATTATTAATATATAAAGATGAAGGCGGTTTGTAATAGGTATAGAACGTTGAATACGTTCTTCTTCCTTGCGCTGTCCCAACTCATTGCCTAGGTAGGCTGTTGGGGTCGGCTCTTCTCGTTCTCAGGTTGTAATATCTTCTGTTCTGGGTATCGCCTTCATCCAGGCCGTTTCTCTGAAGAATTTTGGAACATTGAGTCATCCAGGAGTTCTTCGGTCTTCCTCTGGATGACTGTCGGTGAAGCTCCATAGACGTTGCCTACCTCACTGTGTAGTCTGATGGTCTCCGTCTTATGTGTCCATACCATCTCAACTGTCGTTCTTCCAGCTTACTATTTATGTCTGTGACACCCAGGCTACCACGAATGCGTGAACTTTTGATCTTATCTTTTAGTGATACTCCTGCCGACCATCTAAGCATTCGCATTTCTGCTGTTTCAAGTTGCCTAGTGTAGGAGTTGTACATAATGTACATAGTCCAGCATTCGGAGCCATACATTATTGCGGGTCTTACAATAGTCTGGTATATCTTTCCTTTCAGTTTTATTGGCATTTTGGAGTCACACAATATTCCTGTTACGGATCTAAATTTAATCCATCCCACACCTATTCTATGGATGACATCCGCTGCACATCCTCCGTCTCTGTGGATTAGTGAGCCCAGATACTTAAATGAATCACAGTTGGCTAATGTTACTCCATCCAGTTGCATCGAAGGAGTTACAGCATTTGTGTCTTCAAATGGTAAATACAAATATTCAGTCTTTTTCTTGCTAATTTTTAGGCCATTATCCTCCAGGATCTTTCTCCACCTTTCCAGGCTATTCTGTAAGTCACAATGATTATCTGCTATCAGTACTACATCATCTGCAAAAAGCATAGTCTTGAGAATACAGTTCATTTCTTGACTTGTTGGATAATTCATGACCATTATGAATAGCAGTGGGCTGAGGACAGGTCCTTGGTGTACCCCCACTTTAATTGGAAATTTTGGTGATGTCCCTGATGTGCATCTTAGAACGTTGAATACGTTCGTATGAATAAATTATTAATGAAATTGTATCATAGTGAAAAGTTGTGTTTAAATGGAGGAGGAGGGATGTGGAGAAAAATGTATTGTTAGAAAATGTTAATGGGCTTTGTGTGGTGGGAATCGTTAAGATGTCAACTATAGTGTTCTTATGTGAATAATAAATGTAAGTAGTTTGAATGTCTCTCAACAGATGTCGTTAGTATTGGTAGTAATTTATAACTGCCACTCCGGGAACCGTTTACCGGATAACCAACACCTCTGCCGAAGGTCACCCCAAGTAGATAGCTACGTTTAGTGACTTAGCAGGGGTGCCCGGGTTTCATGGGGATGAGGTTTTTCCGAGTCTAGGCAACGAATGCTTTTTTTACATTACGTCCTCACAAAATTTATGTTTTCTGGTTTACTAGTAGAAAATTTCAAAATGTGGCATTCGAATATTGATTTCCTCATTATCTCAAAACTAGTATTTGGAGATGTCTACCAAATCAACTGGACGATCGATGTGCTTGAAATGTCTCGTAGATACATTAAACAAATTATTCAAGCACATCATTTTCCATCGCTCTCCATAGAAGATAAAGATTTCTCAAAAAAAAATATTCTACCCATTTCGGGAGAACTTTTTTTTCAACTAATTAGTATATTGGATACGTTTTTAGATTTTCACGGCTAAAAGTATTTTCGTTACTTGTTTTGGGGGTGTTATGCCGTGTTGCGCTACCTCCTTCTTTAGCCAACGTTTCGGACATCGTTGCAGTGTCCGGTAGACACATTACCGGATCTGCCCTGATGATGGACCTTGCAACGCTGTCCGAAACGTTGGCTAAATAAGGAGGTAGCGCAACACGGCATAACACTCCAAAAACAAATAACGATAAGTAGTATATTACTTATTTTCTACGAATTCCTTTCAATATTAATTTTAAAATACCAACAAAAATCATCCATTTTCCTCGTTCCACAATTCCCAAAACTCTTGCGAAGCGAAGAACTCACAGCTTTGCGGAAAGTAGTGTCACTAGCAGAACTAAAAGTTCTTCCAACTGGAACTTGTTCCGCTACTTAATTGCCTTGCTCTCCTGACCAACTTGTACTCGTTAAATAAGAGAAATAGGATCCAGAAAAGAGAATACAGGGTAATTGTTCCGAGGCAAGGAAAATTTAGACCTTCCTTTAACTCATTTATACTGCTAAAACTAAATCACCTAAACAATAGCCATGGTGCTTTTATTCTCTGTAGTAAAGGTGTTCGAAATATTGCAGAATATTTGGTTTCGAGAAGAGAATATGCTAAGTTCCTACCGGAATGTCATTTATCCAGTTCCCACCTCTCCATACACATCACCTTGCTGGAAAAGTATTTGATATTTGAAACAATGGCAAGAAAAATATTACGTATTCGCGTGCATTTTATTTTTAAACTGAAAAAGTTCTGAGGCTACCTTGAAAGCAAGTTTTTGGTGTTTCTCGTGAACACAATCACGTTTTAAATAAAATAAATTAAATTTGACCATCTCTGAAGTACAGAATATCGTTTTGTTATGGCGATAATTACCTCGAGTCGTGATGATTTATGGGGTGAGGTTTGTCTAGGTGTTGGAGGTGGATGAGCAGGATACACAACCCCAGATTCCTACCCACCCCTTAAACCCTTTTCTTTCTAGAGCTCTTCTCTCCTTCTTTTCCTTTAAAAAACCCTCCAAGCAGCATCCCCATAGATGACATAGGTTCTGAGGGAAATAATTTTCCTTGGGGTCTCCTGTGTAGAGCTCATGTAAAAAAAAACTATATATAACTATATTGTTGTTGTATCGAGTGCTCCTTCACAGTGTTTGGTTATCCCCTTCCTTGAGTACCTTGTTTTTTTACACATTTCAGCAACCACCATTTCGTATCATTTCATTTTTAGTATTCACAGTCATTTCTAGTACATTGGCACTACCAATTTGGCAGTTCGATGTGCAGTTGTAATTCGTAACCAGTTTGAGATGCAATAAAGAGCATTCATTAAAATTAAAATCGGCATTGATTTTGAAGGTTCAGAAAACGAGAAAAAGGTAATTTCAAGAGATAGTGAAAAGTACATTTTTCTATTAATTAGTACTAGAACTGATGATGCCCAATCTCTGCACGAAAAATTTAAGTCAGAATAAATGTGAATTTAATACGTATCAGTATTGACGTTAGATATTTTATGTTGTTCGGTTGAATTTCCATGTCCCATTTAAATCCTTCACGGAATATTTGTTCTGTCTTTATTATTTTGCTGTATTTTCGAATAATCCTCACGTGCCAGAAAACATCCCCCATTGATTGCCTGTGGCCATATTCCAGTGTAGAATGTTGGGGGAGAAGAAATATAAAGCGTTTTGTTTCCTTTTTGGTACAAATGAAAAACTTTAAATAAAATTCTACCTCAACTTGAAACGGTATGAGGTAATATTCACATTGCTTTAATTGAGAATTGAATGTGGAGTGTGAGGTTAGTATGCTGTGCGAATAGTAAGTTATAGGAACTAACAACCAGCAGCTGATTGGGTTATTAGGGGGAATGGTTGTTAACAAAGGAACTATTCCGTTAACTTTGCTGTAGATAATAATATCATTCATTGCATGAACTGGACAGAACCATTCCCGTAGATTGCACATTTGCTTTTGTAATGATTCTCTCTAAAGACAAAGAAAAGAGCTCTAAAATTATGTTATTGCATTTTTCTTTCTAATCTTATCAAATCGCAATCCATGCCCTTGAGAAATGCTTGTAAGTGTATTTTTACTTACAAAATATGTTATTTTCTTCAAACTTAAATTACACAATAAACTTTTACAAATCTATTGCAAGATAAGTAGAAAACATGATTCATATATTAATGAATACACCCGAAAGAGGCGAACAAATAAAATTAGGCCGGAAAATTCAAAATATTTCATTACACGTTTCCTTTCACGCCGCAAGAATAAATTATTACTCATGAAAATAAATTATCAATCAGAATATTAATATTATTCTCGTGTGCTTCTATTCTGCATATTGATAAATCAACATTTCATTTGTTTAAAAAATTCTCCCTTCTCGCACTGAAATGTTCTACGTTATAAATAAGTGATAGACTTCTAATAGAATACAATTAATTTACAGTAAAATTCAACAGTTCAAAATAAAATATAATTATTGAAAAATTATTGAATGAAAGACAAAAAAAGACAAGAAGTTGTAAAGTCGATACAAGAAACGTATTAGTATGAGTTGAGAAGATGCATGATGGTATTATTTTATCCACTAGAGTTGACAAGAGCATTTTTGGCCACATTTCGGAATTTGAAAAGATATTTTAAAACATTTTTTTGGAATTAATTCAAAAGTTCCCTCGCGTTGTTTAATCACATCGATTACTGAGTATTTTCAATTAGAGGTATCTCGCGTGTTTTCTAAATTATTTGACGTTGACATTAAACGAAACGAAATTATTGAAATATTTTTTCTTAGAAATCATTGATAATGTGTTATATAATTAAAAAATGCATCTTCGAATTAAAATTTATACATGTTAGTATCAACTAGACTATAGACAATATACATAATATTTTTAATTATTCCAATATGTACCTACTGCGTACGCCAATTTTAATTGCGAATTCGTGCGAAATTTTTTTAATGAATCCTAAAAATATTGAATAAACGGTTAAGTCCCAAATCGGACCCGCAGAAAACCGGGACGCTAGACACGTATTTCAATTAATTCCGAACGCTCGAGGAGTTAGTAGTTATCCCTGAATTTAGCGTGAAAACCAAGTTACATTTCCAACTCTTCTGTCATTCTGTGACATTTACGTTAATTGTTATCGAATGCATTTGTAAATGAATATGTGGGTGTGTGTGTTTGACTCTATTACCTTATTGAGGGAGGTATTGATTAAAGGCTTGAAGTAGCAGAGATTGATTTACTAAATACACTGACATTATTACCGATTATAATTGATTGTCAAAAGGATACGAACTATGCATGACACTGAATGGAAATTAATGTGAAGGGTTCGAAACTGCAATCAATGAACAGGTCCCGTCTGCGCTCGTCGCGGTGTTATCGTTGTAGGTGTATTAAGTGCGATTATTGGAACCACCATACGTTCACCAGATTATTCAATTAGTTATATTATGCGTAATACAGTGCAGACCATTCTTCCAGTGATTATCATATAAATACCAAGTACTGTTTGTGAGTTGTGATGTGATTGTGTGAAATACAAAATGAAATGGAATATTGCTCTGTTAAATGGTGGAGCTACAGGATGTACGAAACACAATCCAGCTTGCCACAGACTACAGGAGAAATGCAAACCATGTCTTTTATCTGGGAATATTACACGGCCGGGACGTGATGCACTTACTAATAATAATTTCACCAAAACAATAGAACTACATATTATGATATTAAAACAGAACGACAGTATTTTCCTGAGAAAATTCTACATTTAAAATGTTTTAATATCATATTATGATGTTTTAATATCATATTATGATATTAAAACATGTAATAATCCTCCTTTTACCTCTTTTAACTTGCTTTAAATATATAAACTCTCCTGGTCATCGGCAAGACAGTTGTGATGTTTCGCCTTTCTGATGCTGATTTATTTTATTTTTGGAATTCTTTCATCCCTTCAAGTTTTCTTGGACTTTTCTTTTGGCTCTGATCGATATTTAAATTTTTAAGGCTTTGCATATGTGTAGTAGGGATGGAAAATTCCTTCCCTACGTCACACAAGCCTTCATGAAAATTGGACCCTTATTTTCTTTGATAACTACGGAAAGCTACTTAAAGCTCCCTTGTACTACATACCTTTAGAGATATATGTACTTAACTAATTAATACGTTATTTACGACCTTGAACGTAAATATTTTCGTATTCATGTTGTAATTAAACTCCATCAAACGTTGTGTAATTTTTTGATTTATGATATAGGATTTTAATTACTTTCTTCGTTGTGGTAACTTCTTGATTCTAAACAGAGCGTTGAGTTTCAAACTGTATTGGTCTCTCTCTTGCAAATCTAACTTTAAATACTTTCTCTAAATGAGCTAACTTTCCTCCGTCGCTTATTATGTTTTCCTACATCCTAACGAACTCGTAAATAACCTGTACTAATCGAATTACGCATGTTTAATTGAACAAATAATTAAGTATGACTCAAATGGTTAATTGTTAGTAAATTTGATTATGATTGTTTTGTATCTGCTTGTCATCTCTCCAAACCGATTCAGCTGCTATAAAGTACATATAAAGATGGGTTTAGTAGGTTAATGTAATTAATAGATTGCATATTAGACGAACTCAGAATACCCTTTTTCTGCCGAAAATTTGGCTCCTATCCTCCTACAAGTAAACCAGGTGATCAGATTCTTACTAGAAATTCGCACAATCTTCTGGCGCGGATCGGTTAATTGATACCTAAGTTATCGCGTCCTAACCGTCCTTCCTCTTGCCATCATGCACTGCCTTCCGGTCGTCATCTGAGCCTAGATACCCCCAAATTCCTACTCCTCCAAGGTCTACTATTTACTTAGGGCGAACCGGTTTCGTCCTATGTGCAATCATATACTCACGGTGTTGTGTAGAGTTACGGGTCGTGAATCCTCACTCCACGTACAGAAAATGATGTGAGAGTAACTCTGTCGAGTCTAAAACGCTAGCTGTAAGCGAGTCCACATTATCCAATGTACAGTACATACAAAGATATATATATAAACATACGTTTGGGTAGGATTATAACTCGCAATTTTGAGGCTAGCTAGTCTCAAATCCCGAGCTCGGATTTCGTGAAAAGGAATTCTGCACAAAACCTTAGCCGATGACCGAATATATACATACCAAGAGTGGGAAATATTAATAGATACTAGTAGAATAAGAAATTATCTCGGTTTGTTCTGGAGTGCCGAAAATTCCAAGCTTTTTGATTTGTTTGGTTGACAATTTTATTTAAGAGATTGCCATCTCTATTATGTGTTTGGTTAATGGTCCTTGGTTTTTTTAAGGAGCGACCACTGCCTCCTATTGTTGAACTGTTTTCTAAACTTTCCCCCAGGGTTCAACTTTTGGTAAAATTTTTACTATCCCGTGATTTTTCAGTCGTCTCATGTAACTGATTGATACTTTTTATTAGGCTATCCCGTGATTTTTCAATTGCTTCTTGTAAATGATTGATACCTACGAGAGTAATCGTTCTATAAATTTTTCCTCGAATATTCCATGTAATTCTTCAATACTCTTTTATTTGACTATCCCGTGATTTTCCAAATGTTTGTTGTACCTATTGTTTGTCTAGCTATAATAAATCTGTTTTCTTTCAACTGTTCAGTTCAAAATTTATCTCTTCATGTTCAAATTAAAGATTGTGTTTAAAACTTTTTCTATAATTGCGCAACGTCATGGCTTTGTCCCATTCTAAAAGTTAATATTAATACCTGTCAACTACCTATTATATACCCAAGGACATACTCCTTTAAAGCATCTGACCCAGTGCCCCCATGACCGAGTTGTTTTATAAACAATTTTATTATGTAAACATTCCCGCTGTTCTCGTGACCTAGATTCCAAACATGAGATATTTGTTTACTTTTAAAACATTCTCGAACGTGAGATTTACGGTCCTAAATTTCCTTTTGAATTTAATAGTGGTAATTTCTTTTTTGCAATTGCCCTAACCTGATCCCAAATAAATATAGTTATAATTTACATACATATACATATATATTTTGCCTCAATAAATAAATATACTGATATATACAATTATATTATAATTGAAATAAATTCTAATATCATAACTCATTTTTTTTATCATTTTATATTAGCTGAAATTATAATAGTACATATATTAATAAAATAAGTATAAAATATGAACTTGAAATTTTTTCTAGCACACAACTATTTTTTAAATAGCATAGTGCGTTCTAAGTAGGTATTAGTAATCGATACCTTTTACTTTTATTTAAGTGTGTTTCTTTTTGATTAAAATTTTCTTGGGATAAATATAAATATATATATATATATATAAATATACATACTTTATATATAATATTTCAATATAGGTACATATCACATATTAAGCAAGTAATACTTTGTTATAAAATTAATTCAAATACCAACTGTCTGCTGCATGCCGCTCTCTCCTTGGAACCTAGAAAATATTTATACTTTATGTAACTTACCCCAAAAGGTCTCTTTCCATCCGGGTGCTACACGGGAAAACCTTGTTATGTTTCCTTACCTAATACCTACTCCTATGTTATCAACTAAATTCAAATAAAATTTTTCCGACTTCAATTTTATTTTATTCCCGTTTAATCTATCCAAATTAAATGATGTTTATCGTTCTAACTGCATTTTATTTCAAAACCCGTTGATTAAATAACTTTTTAATGATAGTTACTTCACGATTAATTTCGAAATGGTAAATCGTTACTTTTATTTAGCAATAAAATATCATTATGTATTATCATTCATTTTATTTTAATTTTTTTTTTTTTTTTTTCCAAATTTTTGAATCTAATAGTAGATTAACACTTTGTGGTAGGAATGTGCCGCCCAATTGTAAATTATTTAGCCGAATTATTCTGAGGTAAAATTTTATCCATTTAATTAAATCGGAAATTATTATTAAACACTGTTTTTTTTATTTTTATTCTGCTACATCAACTACACTTTGACTATAGCACTTTATTCTCCCTAAATTTTATAATTTTTACGAGTAGAATTATTTCGACTACACAATTTTTTTAAATTAATAAAAGACTGATACTTAATTTAAAACACTCAATTTAATTAAAGATTTTCGTTGAACTTTTCCGTTTAACTGGATGCACTTATTTATTTATTATCCCTTTCCAATTTGCACTGTTTTTTAAATAATTAATTTAAATATTTGATATTTAATAGAACTCTTTCCGTTTAAACTGGACACACGTATTTAATTATAACTTATTTGTATTCAATTATCACATCACTTTATTCATCTATTTCATTGATTTTTGATTTTCACGAAATTTCTAAGTCCCAAAAATACAATATTTATTGATTATAAAAACCGAATTTTTCACTAAACAAAATCACAGCACTTTTAGCTTTTCACAAATAAATAGAACGTAAACTTTATTTTTATTTTCACTGACTTGAACTGCAAACTTAATTTTTTTTAAAGACACTGGCTTGAATATGAAATTTTCCTAAGTCCACAATTCCTAATCACTTAGAATTTTTTTCACAAGTAATTACCGAGCGTTTTCGTCGCGACTCACGAACCTTCAACTTTTCACCAACCGGCGCTGACTAACGAAAAATGACTGAGTTCTGTTTTTTATACCCCTCTCAGGTCCAAAAGATTGTATCTAAATTTCCTGTGACAACACAATTCCAACTCTATCAACTCGCAAACCCTTGAAATTATCTCACCATTATCGAATAATGTTCCTTAAGCCCTATTTCCATTGTCTCAATGCTTCCTCTCTCTTATTTTCATACCTACAAGATCCGGATTCAGTTACTTTGTCTTAAATTGCCCTATCGTTCTTTGTGCCGTTGGTCATACAAAATTAGCTTGAATTTCATAATTTTTTAGTTATTTTTTTTCTCAATTCGTAAAAGGTCCGTCTTCGATAACTATATTTACGTCTCGATTTTTCCGTACCTATCACAAATCATGATTATCTCCATATCGAAATGTTTACTATGCAATTTCGAGTTGCAATTTTTATAAATTCTACTCTATCTCACTGCTACTTGTATGAATTTTTCCATTAAAACCCGTATTTTCTCTATTTACGTAGTATATCTGAATTTTCCCCTTTCCCCTAGAATTTTCTTGTATTCACAACACTCTTCCTACGAATTTCCTCTTTTATCCTTACGTTATTGTCCACATCTATATGATTAGTTACATTCCAAGCCAAATTTATTGTTTTCATCGATACTTCTGAATTTTCATGAGTTTTCCTTACGGAATCATCTTTTAATTGTTTTTATTTTCTTTTTTTACTACCCCCCGTTTCGCCTTCGATGTATGTCACCTCTTAGAAAATTTCATTTTCTATTTACTACTACTTTTTATGTTATTTTTCACATTTTTTATAGGAGAAACTTCCACTTCGGCCCTTAAATTCCTGTCATTTTTATTACGTTCTATGGGTCATCCTCCAAATTCCGTCCCTTTCTCCCCTAAATCCACATTAATTTAAAATTTGACGTCTGTTTATGTCTGGGTTTTCGAGGTGTTGATCAATAACTCAGCTTTTATTCGAGGGTAATAAAATATAATGGTTTTTAGTTAACATAAACTGTCCATATGACCAATGATAATTTTTATCGTCCCAAAAGCCATTAAAATGGGTTTAATCGCCTAATACCATGTTCGTTTTCTTATTGTTTGAACAACAAAAGCACGTGTGAGGTCGTCAACTCAAATAATGTTTCATTTTTCCTTGCAGTCTGTCCTATCTCCCATAGAATTCTCCTCAAACAATTGACGTAAAACAACCCTTTTTGTTTGCTTTATCTAACGCAATGTAACTAGAATGACCTCCCTATTCCAAATATATAACGATATCTATTTAAACTCGTCTGAAAACGCAAAATTAAGTCGAAATCTTATATTGTTCAATAAACACTTCCATTTAAACGTCCATTTTTTTCATTAGATCATCTTTTCAAATCGTTTTCCTTGACTCTATTGCTTCATCTAAAAGTGACATTCCTAATTTCCAGCGTTTCCCTTTCCTTTTAAATGTTAAACGTACGTTTTCCTCTAAATCTGGCCTCCTTGACTTTCTACGTACTCGCTATACAACTGAATATCCCTACAGTAGCTTTTCTTACGTTTTACACGTCTTTTCTTTAATTTTCCTCTGATCATAATTTTTTTGCTATTTTCTTGCATAATTTTTCCAACATAATATGGATTAATTTGCTCGTTAACGGCGGTTGTCAATACCTTGATTGCACTGATTGTTTATCTTACATCTAGGGTCATCGTACCCGATGCACCGGGCGTGAGACCCTGTTTACATTATAGTGTATTGATCTTTCGGTTCATGACGATATTTTTTTCCATAAATCTCTGATTAATTGCCTAGTTCAAAGTCCATCTCTTTGTTCAAAATCTGAATATGCCCTCCGCTTTGTGATTGGTTTGATCAATTATTTATAGCTTTCTGCTTCTACCTGATTGGCTGTTGGTTTCAACTATTTATTTTCGAGCCTAAGAAAGGGTCTCTCCCTGTCCCGTGACGATTTTTAATACCATCTGTGATCTTTTTACCAAAATTCATCTCAATCTGTTTAATTTATAGGTCCCTACTGTCAACAAGAATTCAATTTACTTTGATCCGATAGATGTCGCAAGTGTGTCCGTTTTATAAGTAATTGGTATTTTCTTTTTAAATTAAAGGGGTAGGCTACGATATTTTCTTATTTTCACTGGTGATTAATGCAATACATCACAAACAGAACGACAGTATTTTCCTGAGAAAATTCTACATTTAAAATGTTTTATAATTATTGGGATATTAGTTCCAATAGGCAGTTTGATATTTCCAATTTCCCCCAGCGGTTGCAAATTGGCGCCACCGGAAATATATCTGCCTTTTTATCTATTGTGGTCCCATTAAAATATTTTCTCCTTATCTCACTTCATACCATTTTTGAACGCATTCACATTTTTGAGAAAATATTTCTGCGGTTCCAGTGATCGGCACATAAACTGTGGAAATATTTTCATTCCTACACAATTATGCGCTGTACACATTAAATGCAGCTCGCAATCTGAATAATTCATAAAATTGTTTTAGTATTTCAGTGTAAGTAATGCAACTCTCCTTTCATTGTTTGTTTCTTGCGAACATTGCAGAAGTTGCTTGAAAATGTTGCAATTTTGTATTCTTTAAGAATACAGAATTATGCTAGGAAAACAGTTGAATAAGTAAGGTGAAAAATTTTAGACCTCTCTCTGTACGGGGAAATGTCATGAAATAGTCATAATTTTTTCTCTTCAGAAATTCTGTTATTATTTAGAGGTACTTCAATGCAAGATTTTGCATTTCTACCGTTTTCTAACTAGAGAAGCAAAAACTGTGAACAAAATAACATGTTTAAATTCTTCTGTAGTGTAGGTACTGTTGTTTTCTCTAATGAACAATACAACTCTGATGATCGGGAGTTATAATGATTCTTCGGTTGGTTTCGATTACGTCGTGTTTATTATCGTCTCAATCAAAATGAATATCTAACTGGACTTAATGTCCATTCTAAAGGATGTTCTGTGATAATCTGGAGCAAGAGAAATGCTCACTGAAGTTGCCCGCCCGCCTATAAATCGGACATTATCGGCTAGACCCAAACAGGCAACGGTTATCTCTCTCATATAGTACAACTTACTGACCTTTGTTATGTAATGTTTCTTATGTTTCTTTTTCCCTTCTAGGCGTGCGCTAGATCTCGTCCCTTCATCAACAGGAGTCGGTCGACGACGGCACGGTGCCCTCTAAAATCATTTGCGCCACCCCCAGCAACATGTGCATGCTTGAGGTTTGGGGCGACCTCGGCTCTCCTTTGCCTTGCCTCCGCCTACTTGACGCTGAATTCCTTAGGGTCGTCGGGCATTTCTCCCAATCTCCCATTTACTTTTCTTTGAGGCATCGAGGAACCGGCTAAGAGGCGCGAAAGCTGAGTGTGGTTCACGGCTAAACCGAACGTCATGCACATTCTTGCTGGGACTTCCAATCGATTGGAGAGGACTCCCAACCGTTTGCCATGCCCTTGTTATTTATGTACTATGTCATCCTCCCAAACAGGTGCTTGTAGGATACGCTGGATACAATTACCCAGCGCTTGCCACCTCGTGAATTTTCACCAACCTGTCCTGTTGTCTTGTCTATATTTTCTCATACTGACACATTTTGTTTCTTGTATTTCCCTCTAAGTACTTGCATACTGCTTACTAACAACTTATGCAGGGACATTAGAGGTCTAAATTCGTTCTTAACTAAATGTAGCTTAGTTCTTTCAAAAAAATTGGAGTCCTTTCGAGAGCCTTGAAGCATCTGTTACTTATTTGTTACAGTTACCAGGACGGGTAAGTGGTGGATAACCTCCAATGACCTTTGTTGAGAAACATTATCCCCTAAAGCCCTTATTTTGTCGGAAGGTTTAAATATTTCCGTTTCGCAATAAAATCTAAATAAATGTAATATTTCTAAAAGCATCCGAAAACAAAAAAAAAACAGTTGGGAAAGGTGATTAAATTCGATTTCAATTTTTTATTATTTGAAATATATCAATTTATCAAATATTTTAATGCAAACATAAAAAAGTTTAAAAATAGGCTCACGGTATGTTTTTTCTACCTAAAATTTTACAGATAACGAAAAAAAAACACATACAAATTTTTATAGGCAAATGCATTATAAACTCACAACTCACTTTTAGTTGTTTTATGTAAAAATAATTAATAAAAAAATGTCATAGTGACATAATTTGATTTTCAAATTGTTGTCGGAAAGTTTGGTTTCATGAAGGTTTATATTTTAATTATTTTGTGATTAACTTTTAAATCTGAATGTAGAGGGTGGTGTTTTCTTTTTCTAACACTGTTTAAATCATATTTGTCACTATGATAGCAAGGGAGACACACGATTTTTCCGAGACAGGTACTTAAAAATTATTAAAAAACTATTACTAAAAAAATCTGTTTGTTCTGGTTTTAACATTTCAGGAATCGGCATATTTTATCAGAAGGTCAAAATATTTCCATTTTGCAATAAATTCCAAATAAATTGAATATTTCTGAACATATCCGAAAACTAAAAACTGATTTTGAAAGGTGATGAAATATACATACAAAGTTAATATGAGAAATGAAAATATAATTTATGATTTTTTTTTTAATGCAAAACTAGAATTTTAAAAATTACTCACCTTACGTTTATTCTATCTAAAATTACTGACAACAAAAAAATAAAAACACGTCGGTAAATATTTTATTAAGCAAATGCACATTATAAACATTATTATCGCCTAACGTTTTTGTCGTTTCATAAAAAAATAATTGATAAAACATTCTCGAAATTTTATACATCCTTTTCAAATAGCTATCGGAAACTTTGGTTTCGTAGAAGCGCACCTTTATTTTTTTCTACGATTAAACTTCAGATTTGCAAATAAACACTAGAGTTTTCTCTTACTAATACCGTTTAGGCACATTTATCACCGTGACAGAAGAAAGATTCAACGAAAGGACTGATTTATATGATACCTGTGTGAGCGGGAACAAATATGGTCTTCTGCGATTAAACGTGTTTAAAGTGAGAAAAAAAAATCGTTGTGTGGAATTTACGAAGCTATTGTACATTATTTCTCCTATTCGATTCAACATATTCTAGTCCAATATTTTGAGTTACCAAATATAGAATAAATGGTGCATTCAGTCTGTCTGCTGCATCATCCTCTAATTGGGAAGTAAACCCTATGTGGGTGGTTTGTACCAATAATGAATGCAAGTAAAACAGTATCGATGCTCTACTGTTAGCTGAGAACACTGTAACGGTGGCAATTCAATGGGAAACTGCTGATAATACCTGCTATCAGGGGATTTATTACAAGAGATGCATTTTACCGTAGGGAGAAAACTTACCTATTACTAGAGAGCTCACCTATTCTAAACAAAAAGCCTTCAAATTGCATCAACATCTTTCAATGCACTTTGTAATATGTAGAATCATGGTGCTACTACCGAATCAGCTCGATGGAACGACTCCGGGTCCAATATAATAACTGCAGAATTATATTAGGCTACAGAAGGTATAACAGCGCGTCGACAATGTTTACGGAATTTAGACTGATTGGATTCGCCGGCCTGTTGAGACACCGCGCACCGGGTCACTGGTCACTGGTCACTGGAGCCAGGATGCGGCTAACGGCCTCCGACAACACGACATACTTGGATATTAAATTTATAATTGCCTAACAATATTCATTAAATAATGAAAAATGGATGGTCTGTTTGGAAATAGCTTAAAAACATAGATCCTAGTTTGTAAGAGTGAATCGACGATTTCCCTTTTAACATCTAGCAATATAGCCCTTCCGAATCTTGTTTGGATCAAAATAGTTGTCTTACATAAAAGAGAAATAGGATATTAAAATGTAAAAAAACTCGGAGTAAAAATTAGGCCCCCCAGAATTAAAAATAAACTTTAATTAAATTCAGTGATTGGTTCTATCATTGATGTTTAATTTGCTGAGGCTTTGCTTTTGTGAGTGATTTAAAGCTCATCAATCTACATACAAGGGGCGCAACATTTGTATAGTATTTTATCAAAATTTGAAACAACCTCAGAAAGTGAAGTTTTAAAAATAATAGAAGGCATGAAAGGAGGTTCGTCTCCCGGATTTGACCTTATTACAGTACATTTTCTAAAATCCATGAAAATTCATTTGATAAAACCAATTACTCATTTGATAAACTTAAGTTTAACAGAGGGAATATTTCCGACAAACTATAAAAATACAATTATTTCACCTATTTATAAATCTGGAGATCCTCAACAAGTAACTAACTACCGCCCAATTTGTCTAATCTCAAACATTGGAAAGATTTTTGAAAAAATTGTGAAAAACCAATTGGTCGGTTTCCTAGAAAGTAATAAAATTCTTCACCAAAACCAATTTGGTTTTATAAAGTCACTCAGCACACAAGATGCTATTGCTAATGTAACCTCATACATCAATGAATCATTGGATAAAGGTGAAAAATGTGCCGGTATATTTATTGATCTCAGAAAAGCTTTTGATAGTATATCCCATGAGATTCTACTAAAAAAACTAAACAATATAGGTATAAAAGACAATGCAATTAAATGGATTTCGAACTACCTAAAAAATCGACCGCAAGTCGTAAAAATAAATCAGATTAATAGCGATAAAGAAATATCAGACTTTGGAATCCCTCAAGGTACAGTAATCGGACCAATCCTTTTCACCATATATGTTAATGACATTTTTTTTCAACCACTACATGGCCAAATTACTTCATACGCCGATGATACGGTACTAATAATTAGCGATAAAACTTGGGAAAAAGTAACATTTAAAGCCACCGAAGACATAAATATTTTAAAGAATTTCTTCGACGTAAACTTACTATCACTAAATGGTGATAAAACATTTGTAATTCCATTTGCAATACACAAAAATGATACCCCTAAAAACATTGACATCATCATCCAAGATAATTCCAAAACACATAGTAAAAATTATTGTATCCAAAACTGCACAATATTAAAAACAACAAACACAATCAAATATTTAGGAGTCATTATCGATAAAAATTTGAAATGGAAGGAACAAATTTGTCAAGTTGTAAAAAAAATTAGAAAATTGATTTATATATTTTTAAGAATCAGAAATTTTTTATCTGTAAAAAACTTATATCTAATATATTACGCTTTGGTTCAATCAACTTTACAATATGCTATCATTAGCTGGGGATCCGCATACAAAACTAATCTTTCCCCAATTGAAGTTGTGCAGAGGCTAATAATTAAAATCATATTAAAAAAACCTTCTGACTACCCAACGGATCAATTATTTAAGGAATTTCAAGTACCATCTTTCAAAGATCTATACAATAGAAATGCATTGATTCAAATTATAAAAGAAAAAGAAAAATATCAATTTATAACTGAAAACCGTACTAGACATAAATATATTTTTTCATGCCCAAAATTAAACACTTCCTTTGCACAAAATTATTATACTTATCAAGGAAGACTTATTTTCAACCGATTACCGGATGAAATTAGAAAAATTAATGATAAAATCCAATTAATAAACACTGTAAAAAAATATTTTAAAGATAATCTCAAAAAAAAAAAAAACAGTTTCCGACTAATCTAATCTACTTATAACTCAGTTTCCAAGTGATACTCCATTCTTCAAATAAGTTAAATTTTGTATTGTTTTTAGCAACTAATTACAATAATTCTGGACACATTATCCAAATAGTAAAATTGTTTTGATAGTAGATAAATACTTATAATTACATATCACCGAACTTACAACTTATTGTTTTTTACATTCACATTGTAATTTAAGAACTTAAATATAGCATTAAAAAATGTACACTACTCTTCCAGACACAAGCTAACGCTTCCATGGAAGAGTGGTATTAACATATTTGAATATGAACATGTAAGCAAATTAACACATCATCTAAATGTACATTATATTTTATATGCTATAATCAATAAACGTTTGATATTTTTGATAAAAAAAAAAAAAAAAAAAATTATTTGAAACTAGCTGGTTCCCGGCATGCGTTGCTATGCTATATAATAAAGAAATGGTTTCTCCCTGAGTGTCCTTTCCCATTCGTCTCGTTCCCCTTCCGCCTCCCCTTCTTCTCCTGCGTCCTCTTCCCCTCTCGCGTTCCCACTCCGTCACCTCCACCTTCCCTCTCCCACTCTACTCCCGCTCCCTTCCCCGTGTCGCAAACCCTTCTCCCGAGTGCTCCTCCCCCCTCCTAAGTTCCCCTCCCCTCCCAGGTTCCCCTCCCCCCTCTCGCCATCGCCTTCCACCTTCCCCGCCTTCCCTCTTCCCTTTACCGCTCCCTCGTCCCGCCCCCCCTCCTCCCGCGTTCCATATATTCAATCCCAGTACATTCAGTTTTTAAACAGCCCGCGTGCCACCTTTTACAATTTTTATTCAAATTTCTATTTTTCATGTATATTAAATTTGGTACCTAAGGTACCTATTTAAAATATCTAAAATTCTTGATTCGATTCAAACTATTAGGGGAGTACCTATTTTAAATAAATTTATCAACTTAAAGGTTTTCCAAATGGAATTTTATTTAAAAATCATTGTTTTGCAAAACGTCATTCTCAAACACGCGTACTGTCAAACGTGCGATAGTCGTTTAGGCTAGTAACAGGTTTTCTGAAATTATCCAATTTTATGAGCAGTTTTCTTATTTTTTCTCTCCGTAAGAACCATCCTCGTACTTCAAGGAATATTCTAAAAAAAAATTTGCAAAATCGGTTCAGCTGATCTCGAGATTTACGCTTAGCAACACATTTAGCGATTCATTTTTATATATAAGAAGATTATAGATGGTATGAAAATTAATTGAGAATTATACTTCTTTCTTTCTTTTACATACGTTTTTTTCATTCTTTCTTAGGAGACAATGTTAACCTATCTCCCCTTCAAATAGGATCCCAAAAGACAAAATATAGACAAAGATTTCCGTTGTATTGACATTTCTAGGAGCTTAAAGTATCGTAGATCGTCTCTCATGACTTTTTCACAATTTATATACAAATAAACACTATTCCCAGAATTTATCCCTCCGTGAGATAACTCAATACAAACCTTTCCTTTAATCTTGGTCAATCCTCAATAACATATTCAAAAACGATATAGAGATGGAAATATAAATATTTCAAGGTTTCCGTATACCACGTAATTTGGGAGGCGGATATTGGTACCGTCGCTCCTGGAACCATTTATTGGAAAACCAACATCCTCGCCATCGGTCACCCAAGTGATTCGCTATATTTGGTGATTTAGCAATGGGTGTCCGGCTTCACGGAGAGATTGCGAGTGAATGCGTTTGCCCACCTACTACGTGGCGGGCCGGATCGGGAGAGACTGTTTGAGCGAGACCTAACTTAGGCTTCTCCAGCCGGACTTTCTCGATCCACCGCCTTGATCCGCAGTGGGAGGGATAGATTAATTCTTCCGCAATCCTGGAAACATTAGCCCCGAGATTCCTAACCCAATTCTCATATCATTTTCCTTTCCAGAACATCCTCTCCTTCTATTCCCTTAAAAGATCCTCCATACAGCTTTCCAAAGATGACAAAGACCTTGAGGGATTTTTTTCCCAGGGTCTCCTGTATAGAGCTAACGTAAAAAAAATACTTACAGACTTGCTTCGAGGGCCGCTCTATTTCGAGCATATTTCCATTAAATACCATAGGGGGAGGGGTGGGTGTTGAAAAAGGGAAGCAAACAGAAGAAATATGGGAGGAAACTGAATGGACACGCTTGGCACATACATGTATTATATATGCATATACATGTAAGCACTTTCTTCCGATGTAATTGCGTGTAATTTGGTTGTGAAGTGGTGATACTGGGTACGTTTCAATAGCTATCAGTAATATTTGACCTTTGTCTCAGGGCTGAGTGCTAGTTCCCCCTCAAAAGGAAAGGGTACTTTAGGGTATGTATTGTGGGGGTTTGTGTCCCACTGAGAGAGACTCCGGTGACAAGTGTGATGGTATCACGTAAGAATTTTAGGGTAGAAAAAAACTTAAGTTTTAAAAACTGTATCAGTCAATTGATATTGATGTGATCTAAATTTTATATACGTATAAAGAAGATGTTACTATTTTAGTACATTTGATATTCTGTTGAATACATATCAAAGTTATGAAGGAACTTAAATTATATTCGTTGCAATAATATTCTACGTAAAACCCAACCATTCCTTTCAAGGCGAAGTAACTAAATAGCAAAAAATTTTAATTTCAATTTACTGTGAAAACGAAGCATTCATCTGCTGGAACAAGTTGAAATCTGATATTTAAATTTCTTCTTGAATAATAATTATGAACTAGACTAAACTCGACTGCTCAGTGCTCCGCTGTGCTTCAACCAGCCGCAGTCAGATGCTTTTTTTTCTAGCAATTTCGTAAATACATTTGGTCAATTAATTAACTTTCATGCTATCCGAAATTAAAATGATAATATTAATCGTAAATTTTGTGACGTGTTTTCCATCAACAAGTGTCGTAATTAAACATAAACATTGTTTCAATTATGTTCTGAACATGCAAATTAACAGTTCACCGCGAAACAATTCTGACAATGGTAGATTCCGTAGACAAACAATACACCATAAAACAACATCCTAAACCTATAATTATTCCCTCGAGGGATAAAATGTTACCCATTTGTTGTTTGGGCTAAAACATGGGTTGGGAAATGTAGAAGCTTGTATTTGGATAAATACAGATGATAAAATTGATGCCATTTTAAACTTGTATGCATACAGGAAAGAGCGCCCTGGTGTCTCAGTCCAAGTCCACAAAAGTTTACTTATGACGGCATAAAAATAATCTTGGTAAAAACACATTATGGACAAACGGTACCAACATTTTATTTTATTTTTTTTTTTTTTATTGGTTTTCAAGGTACAATCCCGTTAAACCGCAATAAAGCAGTTTGTCAACAGGATGTTAATGTTCAGTTACAATTTAAACATTACATAATATTATTACTAAAACCATACAGATTATAACAATTAACACATGTGAATTAATATAAACTATCTCTATTTAGCAGCCATTGTTTCAGCATATATCTGAATCTATTTGATATTTTTGATATTTTGATATTTTGCAAACATTGTATAAATTTGGATAAACAGGACATTGAATTAGTATAAATACGCCTGTTATTATGTGAATCTGGTCCTGTCATAAATAATAATGGAAGAATGTTATAAAGGTGTTTTAATCAATAAATTAGAATTTGTGTGTTAAAAGACACCGTGGGTAAAATGCAAAAGAGTAACAGAGGCATAACGAAGACCGTAATGATGAAACTCGTCCGAACGCTGATTTTTTCCCATATTTCTATATGGTGTAGAAAGAAACATGGACACTTAGAGCCAGCGAAAGAAAGCCGACAGACGACTTCGAAGAGTGGTTTTGAACAAAAGTGCTAAGGATTCCATAGACATATAGACAACATGACGTGTCCATCACAAATTAAGTGTTAATTCTGGGAGTGCTAAGCATCTACTATAGGCTCTCAACTATCTGCCTATAACTAACTTACTATTCTATTAGTTACTGGCAAAGTGTTACTGGCAAAAGAATCAGAAGGTCACGAATGCACTGAAGTAAGTATCACTGGCGTTCGATACGTCGGTCCACCATGGAAATTGGAGTAGGGGTCACGATTCTCAGCAATGGATGAAATGGATAAAAGAGGAACCGACTTAAGAAGAAAATCTTTAAAAAAAAGACACATTGAAAGATCTGCTTTTATTATCTGCATGTTTTTATTATCAAAGACAACATTCAATGATAAATTATTAACATTTTTTTTATCTGTAGAATTCTGGTGTACCAAAAGATTATTGGTGCACGAAGAATGTTTTCAAAAACTTCGACGAACGATTAAATTTTTCCAATATATTTTTTTACGACCACCTCTAAAGCAACTTTAAAATAATTTAAAACTTGAAACTCTAAAATAGAACGTTTAATGAATCTACCAAAGGTAAACACAAAATATAAGCCCTCCAAATTAAAACTCCTTCCTAAGCTTGTACATAATAGTGTTAGATGATATACATAGAACGGCAAAACTTTCATTAAAATTGGATCTCTGAACAAAATGATGTGACCAAAGTGAAATTTGAAGCAAAACTGAATATAGGTCGTTTTTAGATCGGGCGATTAGCTTCACATAATTTATTCCATTCAAACTTTATTCATGTTAAGAACTTTAAAATTTTTATATTTACCATCGTTTTTAAAAATACATAAGGAAAATAATAAGTGTCAAATTGATAAACGCACACCTAAATGTACACCACTGGGTGTTTTTATCGTTTTAATGCCTTGTAGCATCACGTGACGCCGCCTGTCATTACCATATGTCAAACTGACAGCTGTCATCGGAACTTACGCAGAAGAACTGCCTATTCTACCATTCTAGGTGAAATTTCGCAAAAATACTTAAAAATGCGTTATTTTTAAAGGAGTTTGTACTGGGTGGAAATTTAACGAAAAATCTTTGATATTTTTTGTTAACATTGTTGACAATTCTTTGTAATTACGCACGAAGTGTGGGCGTTATGAATTAATTTATTCAGAGAGTATTCTATTAGTCGACATACCTCTCAAGTCTTCTGCAAAAACATCAATTTCAATAGCAATATTGTAACCGCGCTGAAGCCCCGCTAAGCGAAATTTGATTTGAATATGCTCTGAAACCTTCAGCCATCCATCCTTTGTATGAAATTTAGAAACCATAGAAGCTGCTTCGTTCATAGTTCCATGTTAATAGGTAAATTTAATGTTTTTAATAATGCCAACGTAACCCATATGTCAGACAAATAAACTCATTTAGCTCTGAATGAGTTGAATATGGTGTACTGTTATTTCCTCTGATAAAAAATACATCCCTGATGATCGGGAGTTTCAATAATACATCGGTTCGTTTTAATCAGTGGTTCCCAAACTCTTTTGGCCCACGGACCCCTTTTGTGGGTGGGCGTTTCAGCTTCCAGGGGGGGCGTAGGAGGCCCAGAGAAAAACCCATCTCATCCCATTACACCCTCCCCCCCGTTGTGGAAACCCATCTCACCCCATCCATTTCATCCTGCCTCAACCCATCCCATTACGCCCTCCTCCTTGTGGTGTGGAGTAGGCAAAAAAATTTGAGAATCCAGCGCGGAATCCCTAGCGTTGTTCAGGGACCCCCGACTCAATTTTAATTTTCCACGGACCCCCTGAATGATCCTGAGGATCCCTGGGGGTCCATACGGACTGCTTTGGGAACCACTGGCTTAGATTCTGAGTCTTGTTTATTATCGTATTATTTACAATGAATATCTTACTGGACGTAATGTCCGTTCTAACTAATGCGTTGTGATACTCTGGAGCACTGAGCAGGGGAAATGGTCACTGAAAGCCCAGGTGCAGATCGGCTATCTGCCTAACCCAGTTGTTTCTCTTATATAGTTGAAACACCTTAAAACTGCATGTAACACTCTATACTAGCAACATCTGCTAAGAGACATTGAAATTCCATACATATTCACATACACTATAGAGCAGGACTTCCCAACCAGTGGGGCACGCCCCCCTAGGGGGAGCGTAGAGAAATGTCAAGGGGGGGCGTAATAGGTTTTAACCATAGCTCTAGCAAAGACTGAACCCAGAATCAACTAACTGGTACAGAGCATACAAGCTCAAGTATCTCTATCAGTACTTTAAAAGTGTTTATTTATTTGTTCTAAAATCACTTTGAAAGTTTTTAGTCATTATCTTATTATAAAAATATAATTTAAATAAATAAAAAATAATAATAGAATAATATGTAAAATTAAAAGAAAACTAAGAAATGTAAATGTGAAAGTAATAAATGATTAAAAGTGTACTTACTCTTCTATTAAAGATCGATAATAAATAAATATATTGTATCTGTATAGTACATATTTAAAATGCAAATAAATAATTTAGTTAATATAAAAAAATGTGTTTCTTAATTTTGTTGAAACTTAATTATAAGGGGGGCATGAAAATATTTTTTTTTGGTTCGGGGAGGCTCGGCGAAATAAAGGTTGGGAAACCCTGCTGTAGAGGAATCTCCCACGTTATTATACTGTAATATTAATAAAGCCGTTTTGAAATTGAAGATTAACAAATTTCATGTTCCTATGGGGAGGCTGTGAGACGAAACTCTAATTATTTATTAATCAAATTAATTCCTAAGTGTTTTCTCTTCTTCCTCTTATCTTTTCCCCCTCCTTCCTTTTCGCTTTAACGCCTTCTTGTCTAGTAGCTCAGTGATGATTAAAAGTAAACGAGTTACTGTGGAGATAATCAATTACTTCCACTTCGAAAATGTCGAGAGTTGGTCGGGAACAAATATTGATGTTTGTTAATAACATGCTGTTAACGTTTATATCCATATTGTGAGAGCTTAGCTAAAGTTTTTTTTAACTAAATGGTTGGCTAAAGATAGGTTGAATCATGTTTTCTTATTAGAATCAACTTGACGTCTAACGCGAGGTCCAAAATCAGCAAAAACCTCCATTTAACCATAAACCTACATAATATTAAAATAAAATAATGCAAATCGTCTGAAGTCAAAAGTCCTGTTCATACCTTTTAAGGGTATTTCAATTAACAGAACATTGTCTGGACTAAAAGTGCCCATCATTTCTGCTTTATTTAACCGGGAAGACAGAACTATGCTGGAGCTTTAATACGTGGCAAGGAGCAGCTAAACAATTGGTGTAAAATGCGTCCACTGTCCATTGAATAACTGAATTAAATTATCGAAGAAAGAAATATTTTAGCCTGGTTGACATTACATTTTACAATTTTTCAAAAGTTTCTACCTTCTGACTAACCTTCTTAGGGACCGTAATGATATGAACTAACTCAACAGGATTAGTTATAACTGAAACTAATTGACTATTGTTATGATACGCCAAATAACGGCAGAATTCGAGTCGGTAAGGACGCCGCGACAGTTTCATCAACACCCCACTCCCCCTTGTTTCCTGTTACCCACGTCCTCTCCCCTCTGCATTCACGCGCGCCCCGCGCCAGTCTAGAATTGCAAGCGGCCTCGGATACACGCGTCTCGCTCCATGACCCGAGCGCGGAGCTCGCGGTTAATTCCTGTTGACCAATTTGAAAACGCAATAACATCTGCGATGTTAATCAAAGTACGTGCGGGTTCATTTAGCGCTGGTAAACTGCCATGCCTGTGGACTTCGGCCCTGCCCTAGACTCGTGAAGTGCCCCTGCTGCACCCGGAAGGCGTAGACCCCGGAACATCATGTAAGCTGCTCCATTATTCCCCTTCTGTTTGTGTCCTGTTTTAACGATAGAATGTAGACCCTCGCGAAACGACCATCGCTCAGAGAGTTTTCGTTACGAGAGACCACTAGGTATTACCACGATAGCTAGGTTTGTGTAATTTGCATTTCTTGTATTGAATTGTACTGTAATAATTATGCACTGTGTTTAGAACTTACAATACATGAATCTATTTAACTCAATCCTGTTGTTATTCTGCTTCGGCAGGAGCATTTCCTAGAGTGTATTCCCCGAACGACCGTGAGAAAGTATTCCGAAAGCATTCGTGCGACCGACCCCCTGAAATAGAGGGTACCATTATCTCCGCTGTGAGCTGGCCGGAGACATTTTGTGGCGTCTCTCCACGCTGCATAACCACGGTGTGCTTAACAACTGGCACCCATCATAACAACTGACGCCATAAGCGTGGGGCCTCAGAATATTTTTTTTCTCTCTTTCACGGTCGCTTCGCGGAGTGCAACTTGTCGAAATTCTCCCTATACAGGAATTGTTTTGTGAACATTAATTATACCTTGTTATTCTACACCCAGTGTACAAGAATTTCTGTGAAAAAACCACAGAAACATATGTGTAAAATCACACCGCATTTGAAAACACGGCCATCTTGAGGAAGCCACTAGAAGGTCGCCAACATTTAAACCGCGAATCTGACTGCGCATGCGTCATAAAACAACGAGCAGGCAGCAACAAGCTTCCCGCCAAAAACCCAACGGCAAAATGTTCACGCGGTAAATACCTACTCTCCGGATTGCGCGCGCAAATGCTTTGTCTCGCGCCAAATTCCAACAAAATCTGTCGGAACGAAATAACCAACCGTTGCTATGCAGTGTTTATAACCAAATAGCCCTTTATGAATAGACCGAATAGCAACGGGAATTATTATAAATTTGATTCGGGAATCCTAGTTATTTTGCGAATTCCTCAAACAAAATTTCGGACTTACGTTTTGTATTATTTCTGCACAATATACCGATTGACCCACTTACGTCTGTTAAATTAGCAGAACTTATATTACACTAAATGGACAAATAATGACTTTCTTTCCCCATTCTACATTATAGGTACCGTTTTTTTTCAGCATAAGTGTAAAGTGAATTGTGTTTTTTCCTTACTTAATGAAAAGTGAAATAATAATAAAACAAATGTTTGATTCCATAAATAAATAAAATAATTTTAATGTGATTGTCGCAACGAATCCCATACTCAGTTATTTTCATACGGAAGTTGTTCTTATTTTGACAGAAGGTTGCTTTTTGCGAATTTTAGTGCCTTTCTCAGTGCAAAGTGAAGTGAAAAATAAAAAAAAGCCGTTTTCTAAAGGTCAGTCCTGGCAAAATTTTTTTTTAAAAATAAATAAATACTTGTGAATTTCACCAGATTTCCAAAAGTGCTTTGTGATAAATAAAAAAGTGTTTCCCCTAAGGTCAGTCCACGCCAATTTTTTTTCCACCTTGAACATGAATTCTGGTGTCATTTATACCAAATTGCAGTATGAAATACAGTCTTCTATAACTATTTTAGAAGTGTCAACCAGTGGTTACCAAGTGAAAAGTGCCTCTCAAAATTAATTTTGCGTCGACTAAAGGAAACCCTAGGCAAATTTTTTTTGAATGGACACAATACTTATAAATTTTCGCCTAGTTTTCGAAAAGTGTTTTGTGAAAAGTAAAAAACCTTTCCCCCAGGGCAATCCCTGGCCATTTTTTTCCAGAACTCAGGACTTAGAAAATTTTCTTTTTTTGCCTTTGAACTCCACAATGCAAAACAATCAAGCAATGGCATCATCCAATTTGGGTATCATTCCCAACGTGCACAACTTATCCAAAACTCACTTACAAGCTGCTCTTAAAGATAGAGGACTCTCGCCATCAAGCAAATCTAAATCTACATTAAAGGCTTATGCACTTCTATTTAACAAAAAGTACATTAAGAGAATAAACCTCGCCCCCTCAAGCGAAAATAATTCACGCTCGGCTACGCAAGTTTTGGATAATCCTGTTCCTAATAAAGAACCTATGCTGCAAGTAATGATAAAACAGGACATCGCACCCACCTTGACACAAGATAAAACTTACGATTTATCCTCTTGGAAAGTCAAATATAATGGCGTCTCCGATGTACTGGATTTCATCGACCGTATCGAAGAAACGGCTACAATCAAAAATACCCCATTCGAGATTCTACGAAAAAACTTCATAGAACTCATCTCCCCAGAATTGATACCCTGGCACCGCATCCAAAAAACTAAATGCAAAGATTGGAATAAACTCAGATCTGCCCTAATCTCGAGCTTCGGAAAAACAGAAGCCCAGCACAGGATCAAATTATCTTTACTATCTATTAAACAGCTGGTAAATGAACCTGTAGCAACATTCATAGAAAGGGCGGAATCCATTAACATCAAGCTTTCACATCCCGTTTCGGAAGCTGAACTATTACCAGTCATAACTGATGGCCTTTTAAGCAAATACGAGAACATCATCACCTCGCAGAAAATTGCATCCCTGGCCCAGTTAAACGAGGTCTGTCTCCTTCTGGAATCATACCAGGATAGGAAGAACATAAAGAATGTGTCTAATAATGTAGTTGTGCCAAGCCGTTCGTCTGGTTTAAAACCAGAATTCGACAACAAAAAAGTGTGCTCTTTTTGCAAAAAAGTAGGCCATCTGGCCACTACTTGTTTCAAGCAAGCGAAGTTTCTGGAATCCAAGGAACCCCGAACTTTCAAGAGGCATCACTCTAGAGACCGCTCTCCTCCTCGCGACGAACTGCGCAATATTTTCAAGAAATCAAGGCATAACATGGAAAGATTACAAAACCCAAGCGATGTCAGACCTCAGGTGGATTTCTCCAAGCCCCCACCAAATTTCTACATGATGAGGCCAAAAAACTAAATAATAACCTCTCAGGCACCCATTCTGAACCAAGGTCTAAAGAATGGACTGATTGGTTAGCACACATTAAGTATTTTAACCAGACCTTAAATGTTTCTTCGGTTTGTTGCAAACAAGCTAAAGATGGGAGACCCTATGCTTCTTTCTCTGTTAACAATGTGACCTTTTCCGGATTACTCGATAGTGGGGCATCTGTCAGCTGTCTTGGCAACAATGCTCACCTGCCTTTTGTTAACAGTGATTTTAGAATTTCGCCCCAATCGACACACCTGACGACTGCAGATAATGTTTCTCAGCCGGTCATCGGTGCCCTTGCCCTGCCAATTAATTGTAACAATAAAATAGTCACAATCAATTTTCTAATAGTGCCCTCTATATCCCAGAATTTCATCCTTGGCGTTGACTTCTGGAAAGCATTCAATGTTGCTCCCCAAGTATTTAATACCCTTGGCGAAACCTCCACTGCCGCTCAAATTAGTGAGATCCGCACAATAATACCTCACGAAAATTTAAGCACGGACCAGGCTCTCCAACTAAAGGAAATGGTCAATAAATTCGAATCAATATCTTTCGAAAAATGTGGATTAGGTTTGACAAATTTGGTTGAACACCATATCAAAACCAATGGCCCACCCATAAAACAACGTTATTACAACTTAGCCCCCCAAAAACTTAAACTTTTAGAAAACGAACTTGACGAAATGTTAAAAATGGGTGTGGTGGTTCCCAGCAGAAGTGCATGGACCAACCCAACTCTTTTGGTTTCTAAGAAAGACGGCTCTGCACGTTTCTGTCTCGACAGTAGACGTTTAAACTCTTGCACGGAAGCTGATGCGTATCCCTTACCTCACGTTCACGCAACCTTAGACAAGCTGCGTAACGCCAAGTTCATCTCTTCTGTCGATCTCAGCAAAGCGTTTTGGCAAATACCCTTGGACGCGGAATCGTGCGAAAAAACTGCTTTCGTTGTACCCGGTAGGGGAATGTTCCATTTTAAAAGACTACCTTTTGGTCTAAAAAACAGCCCCGCCGAGTTACAAAGACTGATGGACAAACTGTTCGGTCCCGAAGTCGATAACAGCCTGTTTTGTTACCTTGACGACCTCATCATCGTCAGCGACACCTTTGAAAAACACCTATTAATGCTGGAAAAAGTTTTCCAACAACTCAAGCTCGCTGGTTTAACCATCAACTTGAAGAAGTCTGAATTCTGTAAGTCCCGTCTACGTTATTTGGGATTCATTGTCGACGAAAAAGGTCTAAGAACAGACCCCGCTAAGGTGGAAGCCATGGCAAATTTTCCCCGACCCAAAAACGCGAAGGAAGTCAAAGGTTTCCTTGGACTTGCAGGTTACTACAGGAGATTCATCAAAGACTTTTCCACTATTGCAGCCCCCTTAAATAAAATTACCGGTACCCGTAAAGGTGTCAGCAATTTCCGATGGTCTGTCGAAACTGAAGAAGCGTTCACAACTTTAAAAAATGCCCTTCAAAAAGCTCCCGTCCTGAATTGCCCAGATTTTGCACTCCCCTTTACCCTCCACACGGATGCCTCCAATGTAGGAATCGGCGGAGTCCTTACTCAAGAATTCCCAGATGGCGAACACCCTGTAGCGTATTTTTCCCGTACACTAAACAAACACGAGAAAAACTACGGAATTACCGAAAAAGAGTTATTGGCTGTATTGGATTCTGTTCACCATTTCCGCGGTTACATAGACGGTAGCAAATTTACTGTAGTCACAGACCACAGTAGTTTGAAATGGTTGATCTCTTTAAGTAATCCCTCCGGTAGGCTCGCTCGCTGGTCCTCCCGTTTGTCTCAATACAATTTTGATGTTGTTCACCGTAAAGGCGCGGACAATATTGTTCCCGACGCCCTTTCAAGAATTGAACTAGCTTCATTAAATGTTGACACAATTGCCCCCCCTCCATCTACAAAAGATGAATGGTACTTGAAAATCTTCGAAGGTTGCAAAAATAACCAACAAAAGTTTCCTAATTTTATCATAAAAGAAGGACAACTATTCCGTAATTGCAAGGCACCACTATCCATCCTCGAAGATTACTCGTGGAAACTTGTCGTTCCCCTCGAAGGTAGAGAACAAATAATCATTGACAATCATAGTGCTCCCGACTCCATTCACCCAGGAAATTTCAAGACGTATAAAAAAATCGCCTTGAAGTATTACTGGCCTGGTCTCTTTAAGCAAATTCGCAATTACATCTCTAAATGTGAAACTTGTAAAGCTTATAAACATAGCACGGCAGCTCCTGCCGGCCTAATGGGTAAGCCCAAACGTGCCGACAGACCCCTACAATCATTGTCAATGGACCTCGTCGGACCTTTTCCTCGAAGTTATGCCGGACACATGCACATACTTAGTGTAGTGGATGTTTTCACTAAATTCTGTTGGATCTTCCCTTTAAAAAGAGCCAACGCATCCGCCATCATCAAACTCCTGGAAAAACACATTTTTATACCTTACGGAACACCCAGAACCATAATAGTTGATAACGGAAAACAATTTATTGCCCAAGAATTCAAAGATTTTCTTGCCAAATACGGAATCAAGGACATTTACTATAATACCTTGTATACTCCACAGAATAACACTGTCGAACGTTACAACCAGACAATCAACACAGCTCTAGCTATCCTAGTTGATAAAGATCAACGTACTTGGTGTAAAAACCTAGATAAAATTCAGGCTGCTATGAACAACACGGTTAACCTGGCCACTGGTTACACACCTTTCTTCTTAAAACACGGTATGGAACAAGTTGTTCACGGTTCTCTACATAGGGACACTAACTTTCCTACGTCAATTGCCGCCACAAGCAACCCTACCGCGGACTATGCCCATCGCCTGGAAGAATTGTCGGCCATATACAGTGAAGTCACTGATGCTTTACTCCTGGCTCATCAAAAGAGCGCGGACAGATACAACCTACGTAGGAAACATGTCACCTTCAATACTGGAGACATAGTTTGGAGAAAGAACAACACACTTTCCCAAGGAGCCATGTATTTCTCTGCCAAGCTGGCACCACGTTTCGTGAAGGCCAAAGTTCTAAGAAAAATATCAGATCTAGTGTACTCCTTGTCCGACTCCTCTGGGAAGCACATTGGTAATTACCATATTAAGGATATTGCAAAGACTGGAAGTGAGGAGTCAAGTAAAACTGCCCCCACTATCTCAGCAAACTCAAAATGATCCAGTGTGTATCACCACAACCCTTTGGTAAGCACATCAAGTCTTACAATCACTGGCGTGTAAAGTGTCAATTACATGTCCACTCTTTCGTTGATGAAACAAATATTGTTAAAAAAATCATTTTTGTAAATTTATGTATACTCTACGGCGTAGTTTGCCCCGTTCATGTAGACGGATTAGCAACCACCGAAATTTTTGTTCCATACGTTTTTTTTGTTTTTTTTCTTTTTCTCACCTGTTCCAAAATTGATCACTTTAGAGCAGAGACACCCTCGAGTCACAGTGTTTGGGAAGTCATGAACCCAAATCATTGCCTCTCAACCCCTCACACTACGCAACGTTCATGCCATGGCACGCTTTGCTATGTAATGCAATATTGTAATTTTCACCATTTTTGTTTGTTGTTTTTTTCATCATATCGGAAGGAATCTCTTCAAAAAATTTTTCTTTTATGTTCTGTAAGTACTGGAGCGTCGTTCTAAAGTCGGATTTGGTAAACTCCAAAGCGTTAAATCACGACCCAGGACAAGTAAACCATCTTAACAAGCTCCATATTTTACTCATCATGGTAAAAAATAAGTGGTTACTCACATAATCACATTCCTTGTGTACAGTAGTTTTCAATTTTTCTCAAATGTTAAAAAATTGATGGCGTCCTACCCGAGCTCTTTGCTAACAAATTGGATTTTGACACGTCCATTTTGAAATCATATGTATATAAATAAAGGAAAAGCCTTTAAATTGGTCTTTCCACCCTTATACAAATCTTCTTGGGCCCGCTTCAACTAAAGTACGTAAAACCAAATACTCGGTCTTTTGTTGTTATAAGAAGTCCTCGATTTGTCCCTCTTCTCAACATGTATGTCTTGTATTACATGCCTCAGCCCTGACGGAAAAGGTTAATAAAACCTAACGACAGCCCTGTTTTCCATACATAAATAACCGCAGTTTAACGTGAATCATCAATGTTTTGTTTGACAATCGTTTTGTAAACTTAGGCATTCAACTCTTGTTTGCAACCTAAATTGCACATAACCCGGTATGATGTAACTGCACAAAGGGTATGTAAAACCACAATTGGTCCCTTTTGTTTGTCCCCACTGAAGTTGCTACAATAGACAGTATGTAAAACCATATAGGTCTGTCTTTGTTTGTCACATGGTGTAAACAGAAATGTACTCTGTCATCACCCCGCCTTTGTAACATACGAAGTGACATTAAATTGTTTACCTCCTTGTTATTCTATCGTACGCTCCTGGGCTACGGAGTTAGTTAATCTAACAAACCTTCATATACTGCGTTAAAACAAGCATTGTTAACGTTTATTGTGTTGTATTTAAACGCAACCCTGTTACATTATAGGAGGGATCCTTAAAATACCTGCCACTATACGAGAAGTTCGTCATAATCACTTTTGCTCATAGCTAAATGTTATTGAGTTGGTCGTGTGACACATTTGTCATGAGTACCGTTTTGTACATCCTATTTTGGTCGTGTGACACATTCGTCATGAGTACCGTTTTGTACGTTCTATTTTGGTCGTGTGACATATTTGCCATGAGTACCACCCTTTTGTATAACCTGTTCTGGTCGTGCGTCATTTATTTGCCGTGAGCACCGCTTTATGTATAATTGTGTATAAACTCTGTACACTACACGTGGAGACGTTAAAACACTTACCGTGATTCGTGTGAACGACATAATATCGGCTTTGCCATCTTCTTCAAGATGCATTGTATAAACTCTTTGACTTCTGTCTATAATTGAGTTATATCTTGTATGTACTTACATATTTTGTACACGAGACGTGAAGACGTTACAATACTCACCATGAATCGTGCGAACGAAATAATATCAACCCTTTTTGTGCGCACTACATAAAGTAGTCCACAACCTTTTTACAAATTGTTCAACGACAATGCCCGTGGACTTCCTGTTTTTTTACTTCTTTGCTAAAGGAAAGAAGCCCAGGAATATCTACTATCCCAAAAGGACTAGTTTTCAGCTTCACTGTCAATTATGGGGCATAGTGCTGTGGGAGTTAATCGATTGAGCACAAAACCACCTAACTCGTTGTCTGGAGAACGAATAAGAAAACCCCCAGGTTTGTGAAATTGGAGCAAGGGTCTGTCTTTTCTCACAATCATGTAGAAGTTTAAAATGACCCCTAATCTTTTGCCCAATACACGCGAAAGATTAGCCTCTTTGTTATAATGTGTATTCAAATTTCTCCTCACCCTTTTTGATAATTGTAAAGAGTCAGGAAATCTGCTAGTTGATTATGTTTCATTTTCACATAGAGTTTGAATTGGAAATTAGTCCAGTCTCTAGCAATTTCGTAACTCGCCTCCCTTCTCCCCTCCCCCCCCATTCCCCCATGTTCTCAGACTATGTTATGAAGTGAAAAATCTGTCGTTGACCATATTTCGCCCTCACTTGGAGTTCGAATAGGTAACTGTCCGGTTATCTACAGGTTTTCCCCCTCAATCTCTGCATATGTCTCACCTTTTTTCTCTTTCTCAATCCTACGAAACACATTCATGAATGTTGGATATGTACGATATGCACTTGGCGTAACGTCTGTCTCCTTTTTGACAACCTTTATTCATGAATCGGTTTCCCTTTGCCGTGACTAGTTCACGATTCTTTGTCTTGTTCTTTGAAATTCTACGAAAATGTTACCATCTTATGTTAACATAGGCCATAGAGGGCCGGTTGTTTTTTAACCAAGACATATTGTCACTCGGCAAGCGCCAAGTCATCCTGGAAAAGGAAAATGTTCATGTAATCACAATTTAGTTAGGAATCTCTCTTCGTCACTCTCTGAGTCGGTGGTCAAAATTTCGTTTATTTCATTTTCTGGACACATTTTGTTTCTCTCCAAACCTTTTCTTCATTGGTCCCTAGGCAGGTAAACTTCAAGAATTTTGCTCTAATAATAATTTCTCCCGGATATAAAAAGAAGCCCAGGCGGATGTCATCACCAACAGCCAAGCTGAACTTCACTTCCTGACAGCACGCGCTGTGGTTACAAGGTCCCTCCCGCTGCCATTTTCTACGTATTTGTTCCTGAGAGCACAGACCATACCGCTCATATGTATGTTGTCTTGTCGTGCCACAGCAAGCTGAGTTGTCCCACCATACATTATGACACTCTAAACTACCTTTTGGGCACGCTAGCTCCTAGGTTTGTTCTTACTCTTGCTATCAATGCCAACCTTGCCGTCTCTTGCTCTGTCATGCAGTGACGCATATATCGTCATGTGTAAACCATCATTACCTTGACCCACCAGTATTCGCTGAATGCGTACCAATACAAGTTATCTTGAGCTACATTATGCTTCAATAACCATTATATACGATCCGTGTTTACCATAATAACACTTAGGATTCGTACTGGCATGTCTGCAGATACTGGATTCTTCTCGTCAATGGCCTCTGTAACCATAGTCGCGGCGCAGCAACCACAGTCTCCACTTCGTGAACTTCAACGTCTTCGACAAAACCAGGTGTTTTCTAAGGCCTAAGTGTACTCTTGAGTGTTATCTCAAATGGGTCTGATTGCAGTGATAATGTAATCCTTAGAATCTGTGAAACCACGTCCTTTTCTTCGAAATTCTCCGAAACCAAACAAATCCACGCTTCGCAAACTTAGCTCCCAGACCAATGAAACCCTAGAATCACATTTTTTTCTCGCCTCTTGTACATGTGTATTGTCTTTTTTTCAATTGCATAACCATGTGTATTGTCTTTTTTCAATTGCATAACCATGTGTATTGTCATTTTCAATTGCTTAACCTTGTATGTTGTTTTACACCATGTACTTTCCCCAAAGTTGTCTTTTCCAAACATTCTATGTACCCCCACCCATTCCCTACAAACATTGTGACCTAAACGGTAGCATAAACTGTATGTTCTAGCTAGGCAACCTCTCAAGCAACGAATCTCTCAAAACCCCGATGGAAGCATAAGAGGATTTTTTTTTCCTACAGCTCCATTGCCACGTCGCTTTTTTTCCAAGCGCGGGGGGAAGTGTTATGATACGCCAAATAACGGCAGAATTCGAGTCGGTAAGGACGCCGCGACAGTTTCATCAACACCCCACTCCCCCTTGTTTCCTGTTACCCACGTCCTCTCCCCTCTGCATTCACGCGCGCCCCGCGCCAGTCTAGAATTGCAAGCGGCCTCGGATACACGCGTCTCGCTCCATGACCCGAGCGCGGAGCTCGCGGTTAATTCCTGTTGACCAATTTGAAAACGCAATAACATCTGCGATGTTAATCAAAGTACGTGCGGGTTCATTTAGCGCTGGTAAACTGCCATGCCTGTGGACTTCGGCCCTGCCCTAGACTCGTGAAGTGCCCCTGCTGCACCCGGAAGGCGTAGACCCCGGAACATCATGTAAGCTGCTCCATTATTCCCCTTCTGTTTGTGTCCTGTTTTAACGATAGAATGTAGACCCTCGCGAAACGACCATCGCTCAGAGAGTTTTCGTTACGAGAGACCACTAGGTATTACCACGATAGCTAGGTTTGTGTAATTTGCATTTCTTGTATTGAATTGTACTGTAATAATTATGCACTGTGTTTAGAACTTACAATACATGAATCTATTTAACTCAATCCTGTTGTTATTCTGCTTCGGCAGGAGCATTTCCTAGAGTGTATTCCCCGAACGACCGTGAGAAAGTATTCCGAAAGCATTCGTGCGACCGACCCCCTGAAATAGAGGGTACCATTATCTCCGCTGTGAGCTGGCCGGAGACATTTTGTGGCGTCTCTCCACGCTGCATAACCACGGTGTGCTTAACAACTGGCACCCATCATAACACTATTTTCAAAATTGTATAATAAAGTGTTTAAAAACGAGGTAATTTTTCATTTTAAAGAAGAATTAAATGCCATTTAAGATACGAAACAATTTTAATCAAAGTACTTCTAGATTTTTCATGGAAAACCCCTATGATGTAACAATTCAAATGCTTATAAGTAAATAAAGAACCCTTTGTTTAAAATTAATTTATTTGTTCTCAGAACATAAAATATAGTAATCAATGCACGGGGGTTGTATTGATGAGTTAAGTTTTCATTATTTCGGCAAAACAATGCGGTGACAACGGTAGTTATATTATTGAAATAAGGGTGAAATGGTTCATTCTCTGGTAGTGTAGGTATATAATAAAGAAATTGTAATGGTGACTTTAGTATCTGTATTTATTTATTTATTTATTAACGCCCTTTTTCGGGGCTTTTACATATGAAATAGTAAGAAATACACAGAATTTATTGTACATAACTGAACTGCCTTCGTAACAATATTTTATATTTGTTTAAAGATAAATTGAAGATGTCCACTGACTTGGTATAATTGTTTCCCTCCATTAGTATTCTGGGCAAAGAGGAATACATATGGTAGTTAGTTCCAGAATTACTGCACTGAAATAAATCCTGACTCCTAGTATTACGTATTGGAATCCGGAAGCTTATATCGGACTGTCAACTAAATCATTTAGAATTTTATACAGAAATACCAAGTCAGTGAAAGTTCTTCTGTCTGACAATTTGAGCATATTCATATCATTCAAAATAGTATTGTAGTTCAACATAATTGCTGGAATACCCATTTTAAAATTAAGAAAACGTAAGAATTTGTTTTGTATTCTTTCAACAGCTTGTACATGTATATTGTAATATGGGTTCCAGACGGGAGAATTGTATTCAAGTTGACTTCTAACATATGCAAAATATAACAGTTTTATACACTTAATATTGTTAAAATTTCTAGTTAGCCTAGTTATAAATCCCAACATTTTTAAGGCCTTATTAGAGATTTCTGTTATGTGGTTAACAAATGAAAGATTAGATTGAAAAGTGATGCCCAAGTCTTTAATTTGTGTTAGTGTCTCCAGAGTATTGTTATCAATGTTGTAATTGAAGATCACTGGATTTTTTATTCGAGAAAATCTAACTATATGACATTTTGAGATATTTAAGTAAAGTCTATTTTCATTACACCAAATTAACAATTTGTTGATATTATCTTGAAGAATGTTGCAATGGTTAATATTTTGAATTATTCTAAAAATTTTGAGGTCATCAGCAAAAAGTAAGATAAATACATCATGAAATATTTTTGTAAGATCATTTATAAACAAGATAAATAATATTGGGCCAAGGTGTGAACCCTGTGGAACTCCACTTGTTGCATAAATTTTTTCCGACAATGAGGATTTTATTCTAACAATTTGTTGTCTTCCAGTAAGATAGCTTTCAAACCAGGCTAATATACTGCCACGTATACCAAGCTTTTTTAATTTCCAAATGAGAATTTTATGGGAAACTGAATCAAAGGCTTTACTAAAATCAGTATAGACAGAGTCTACTTGTTTTTTTTCTTTAAAAGCATTGGTTATAAAATTTTCATAAATAATCAAGTTAGAAAGTGTACTTCTACCTGGCATAAATCCAAACTGGTAAGGTGATATTACAGGTTTTATTTGGGCAAAAAGTTTGTCAAGTATTAGGCTTTCAAAAAGTTTCGGTATGGTGGATTGAATGCATATTGGTCTATAATTACAAACATCACTTTTATCGCCCTTTTTGAAAATTGGAGTCAAATAACTATTTTTCCACATATCGGGAAAAATTCCACTGGATAAAGATAAATTAAAAAGTTTGGTTAATGGAAGAGCAATTACTTTGATACATTCTTTGATAAATATTGTGGGGATATTATCCGGTCCTGCAGATTTGTTGATATCTAATGATTTAACTTTAGTTACTACATCAGAGAGACTTATGGTACACTGCGAAATATCAAGAGTTTCATCTAGAGTTGTTGATGGAAGAGGAGCATTATTTGCGTCTGTTGAATAAACACTTTTAAAAAATTTTGCAAACAAGTTAACAATACCATCAGTATTATTGCTATGGCTGCCATTTAGGAGCATAATGCTCGGGAATTCAGAATCATCTTCTTTAAGAGATTTCGAATATTTCCAAAAATAATTAACATTATTCATTATGGAGTTTTGAATTTCATTTATATGGTTACGGTAGCAAGTCATAGACATTTTTTTACACAAAGTTCTTAAATATTTAAATTCACTGTAATCAGAATTTTTTTTATATAATTTATATTCTTTATGTTTAAGTTTTTTGGTGATAAGTAGATTTATAAGTTCTTTGGTGTACCATTTTGGATAGGTGTTTGGCTTACATATTACGGTTGGAACATAGATGCTAATAGCCTTTCCCAAAACAGAATAAAATTTATTTGTAGCTGTGTTAATATCATCATATTGCACAGATGACCAATCAAAAGAGAGGAGATAATTACATATTTTCTCGTAATCAGTTTTGAAAAAATTTTGGTAACTGAAAGACAGTTTACAGGTATTAACATGTACATTAGAAATAATAACTTCCAGTGGAGGATGATAACCATCAATGGGCACCAGCGGTTCACTACATTCTTCAATTACTAGTGACTCTAAGTTAGAAAAACATAAGTCTAGAGTACGATTATTTACATTTGATATAGTATTTGCCTGATTCAGGCCTAGAAATAACGCCATGTCTAGAATAATGCGTTCAGACTCACTCACACTGATATTATTGTCCCTGTTCACCCAATTCACATTTGGAAGATTATAATCACCAGCAAGCAAAAATGTTGCATTAGCATGCTTTTTTAATATAACTTCCACTTCCTCACTATGGCACCTGTATACTTCATTGCTTGAATTTGGTGGGATATAAATACAACCAACAATAATCTTTTTATTCCTGGCAACATTCACTTGCACGAAGATTTGTTCAAGAAGTTTGTATTTAGTTGTAATTAAGTTTGATTTGTATTTCTTGCTGATAGCGATTAAAACCCCGCCACCTCTGCTTTTAGCACTTGTCAATGTATTTCTGTCTAATCTATACACATTATGATTTATAAAACCTAATTCACTAGAATTAATATTAGGTTCTAACCATGTTTCAGAAAGTAGAATAAACTCGTGCCCAAACATTGGTAGTGTAGATTGAAGTAGACTTAATTTTGTTTTAAGGCCTCTGACATTTTGGTAGTACAGCTGGCAATTTTTTGTTTGGTGTTTTTTAGAGGAGTTTTTTAATGGCATAAAAAATCAATTTTCTTCTTTTCAGCTTCAATTTTCCCCAAATGTACCGAGCATTCATTACTCCAAGCGTAATGGTCAGTTGGCAATTGTAATTTTAATTTCTCATTAATTTTTTTGCAGTTAATGCACTGAATGTCATTTTGACAGTTTACATTTTCATGTGCTTCGGAACATCGAGTGCATGCTTTTTCACTTCTGCAGTCTTGTGCTTTGTGCATATAGCCATTGCACTTGTAACATTTTAGAAGTGAGATGTTGTCGAAAACCCGACATCTATCCCATCCAATATTTACTTTACCTTCTTGTAACATTATGTCGTAAGTTTTTCCATCGACTTCCATGAAAATGGTGAAGTTGACGTCACCTCGTTTAGTTTTTATTTCTTTTATATATTTTATGTCAATTTTCGCTTCCACTGTTTGCAGGTAATCATTTTGCATCTTAATTTTTTAAATAATTTCTTCTGGAGTGAATTTATCCGATAGACCAATAATTTTCAGTTTGGGATTCTTGGGTTTTGGTGTATTCACGTCATATTTTTTTCCCATCTTTGAAATTATTTGCTCTTCCATCTTTTTTGTTGCAGCTATATTCTTGCACTCTACTATTATAGCCCCTTGCTTAAAGTTTCTTATTCCGGTAACACCAAAATTAACAGGATCTATGTTTTGTTTTATTTCGTCCTTTGTTACGGTATTTTTTTGATCCTTATCTTTTGGCTTAATAATGACGATAGGTTCATGTTTTTTACAATTTGTTTGTTCTTCATTAATTTTACCATTTTTCGTAACTTCAGCGTACGATTTCGATTCAATATTTAATTTAAGATTTTCAATGTTCTTATCTATATTAGATAATGATTGAAACAATCTGTCGAGTCCATCATTCTCATTGTTTATTGGTGCCTTGCATTCTTGTACCATGGCCTCAATATGACTCATCATTTCGCACATAGCTTCAGTTAGAGAAGTCTTTTGATCCTTTGACAAAATATTAGAAGTCAATGTTTTGTTAAAATTTTTCACAAGAATTTTTGCATTTTTCAGCCTCTCCTCTGGTGTGAGGGAAGTCATTTTATATTATTATTAATTAAAAAATATAAATATTATGTTGATGTTTACAATAACTATCACCATCTATTGGGCAATAGTTGTATTAAAATAATTTTCCTTTACAAATTACGCATGCATTGCCATCTGTTGATTAGTAGTGAAACTTATTTATAATTTTATTAATGCATGTAGTTATTTACTGCCCTCTATTAACGGGTAGCATAAATATACCATGTGTAGGTAGTGCATCCAAATTACTAAAAATCACTGTTATTTGACTTTTTAAAATGAGTTTCTTTTAAGAATATGGTTCAGTACATACATAATATTTGCTCCAGTTTAACCGCAGCACTATGATGAATCGCTACACAAGTTTTATAATGTCCAAAATAAACTTTTTGCGTTTTATTTCACTATTTTATAAGGAGCAAAATTTTACTTGACGTCTGTCACTGACTTTGTTGTTGTATGTTGTGTTGGTGTTATGCGAACTGTTGATAGCAATATGGTCACTAATACTAATGTATCTATTGTCTTGTTGTTCCAGGTAAGACCCAATCATTATTTCCCCTGAGGCTGTAGGACATTCGCTACAAAGGTAAAATATTTTCAATAATTATTTTTAATTGTAAAACTAACGTTTTTAAGACAAGATTTTTTATGCATAGCACAAAGGGTAACAATTATTATAAGCAATAATTATCAGCCTGAAATAATAAGCAATAAATAATAAGCAATATAATAAGCAGTAATTGTTGAATGAAACACTAGCATATATTGAATCATTTGGCGGGTACGAGATAAGCCGCCATAGCTCAGTGGTCAAGAGCAATCGACCGGCAATCGAGAGGACACGGGTTCAAGTCCCGTTGGCGTCATGTATCTTTTCTCGGAAGATTTTTCAGTGTTTCAGGCTGATAATTATTGCTTATAATAATTGTTAAAATATTTTCGTTTCAGAAAAATTTAAATCACCTTTTCTAAAATCCATACTAACATCTGCTTTAACCTCCCCCTGAATATTTGAATTCCTTATTTTAGAATGATTCTCCCAGCTCACCTAAATGAAAATGCAAAGCGTCCGTTGTCACGACACTGTGTTCAGGAAAAGAATTTCATACGGCGCGGCGTGGCGTGAACAAACACTGCTACCTATTCACACCGTACCCCTGCCCTCTACCCTTACTGCATTTCTTTAGTCTCTCTGACAATCCTCTCACCCGTGTGTCTAATCACCCCGTCTAGACTAAGATAGATGCTGGTGGTAAGGGTTGCCAGATATTCAAAGCTAAGTGGCATGGGGGTAGCACAGTTTGGTATTCCCTTCCCCTGCAGTGGAGGTAGTTTGTCGTTAATTTTGGAAGTCTTGCCACGAAGTGTGAAGGAAATAAGTTTGTGTGATTCATATCAAATATTGTGTCAGCAAAAATTCACCTCGTTCATTTCGGTTCGTAGTTTTAATCAGCTGGTAAATATATTTGCTAAATCTATTTGCCTAAAAGGATGAAACACATTGGTATAGTACTGAGATGAACAATTTGACTACGACAAATACGTACATATTTGTAAAAATATTACAATAGAATGAAAAAATCCCAAAAGGAACGTAAATTCCAAGACGTGTGAAATTAATTTCCCTTTCTTCTGCTTATTTCCTTGGAGCTGTTTTGTTATTAAGGGATGATAAATAGTTAAACATTAGGCTCTCTCCTTCGGCTTAATGCTGCCTGAAGTGGTTGGTTATGACAGAGGATGCAGAACAGCATTTATGGTAGCTAACGAAAAAGCTCAAGCATACTCAACAAAAATTCTACAGTAGGATATGTATTTTGTTCGACGTGTAGTTCTTTTATCCTTAATTAATGTTCACCACAAATTAATCCCTAAGCCCCCTCCGTCGGGGCCCGTGTTTCAGAGAATGTTTAAACATTATTTTATTTGTATTTTGAACATTTTCGTTTATCTCGTCTTAATGGCGGTGCAAAGGGAAACTGAAGAAAAGTTATCAAACCATCCTCGCGAATGCGGGAAAACTTCAAAATTTTTGGCTTTTAGAACTTTGTTAGACCACCAAGTTCCTTACTTACAATTATTGGCAACAGATGTCTATTTCAATGGACTTTGTTTTAGGTTTATAGTATTACAAAAAAAATTAACAAAACAAAAAAACGACTTCAAAAAATGCACTAAAAAGTAAAAAAATAATTTCGTATTCTTCTACAACTTCATAATCAACTTACTTTTTCTAATCATCAATATGTAGGTACGATTGTTACTTGGAGTCGGTGTCAGTCAAGGTAGGTTTGTAACTACATACATAGTTATAGGTGAGATGTGCTTGTGTCGCACAAGCGACTTGCTGACACCGACTCCAAAATTTGTCTGAATATGGGTAAACCTATAAACGTGCTGCTCATATGAGACAAACATCTTAATTGAGACGAATCTCTTAATTTGACCATAACGTCGTTATGGCCAAATTAAGAGATTCGGCCGAGTTTCGTTAATTTGTAATGGATCCGATAATTAGAACCTAACCAAACTCTCATAAAATTACCCTTGATGTACACCCTTTCCAATAAAAAAGAATCATCCAAATCGGTTGGCGTGATATTGAGTTATTCGTCCATTTGTCGCGCACATACTTAATGCAAATTTAAGACTTATATGGTTTTCTCATGGTTGCCATTATCGGAACTGGACCAAATTAAAATGGGACCACACGGGAAGCACCAGCTTTCAAATAAAAAAAAGAATCATCAATATCGGTTCACCCAGTCAAAAGTTCTGAGGTAACAAACATAAAAAAATATTTTTTTTTTTTTTTAAATACAATCGAATTGAGAACCTCCTCCTTTTTGAAGTCATTTAAAAACATGACGCAAAAGGCGACTGCACCAATCATACTACTTCAACGGGAGTATTGGGAAAGTATGAAGTCTCTTTAGCTATAAAATAATTTATAATCTATAATTGAAAAGTCGACTCAATGTGGCCTAACCATGATTTACTTGAGCGCCAATACAACTGTCACAATAATAACATAAAACTTGTTTTAGTTTTATAATATTTATCTATTTCGGTTTTGGACATATTAAATTAATTCCGTTATAACGTGGTATCCAATATTCTCTCGGTTTATCTGAGAATAGCTTAAAATAAAAAGTACAGGGCAGCGGTCCGAAATGAGTTTTGGTGACGGGCCATACGAATGTGACTTTCTTTTGAGAGGCCACGCCAACAGTTCCGTCACTTGTGCGCGTGCGAGCCTGCTCAGTCAGTGCGCTTGTAACTGCCCGTCTGATCGCCCGTCGTAAAGCGCAGAGGTTCCCAAACTTATCTGAAGGGTTTTTTTGATCGGGAGAGACTGGTTGAGGGAGACCATTTTACCTGTCCAGCAAGATCGTCGCCTTGCGCTGTAGTGGGAGGGATAGATTCATTCGTCCGTTACACGGCTACACTGACCCCCAGATTCCCACCATCCCTTATACCCTTTTCCTTCCAGAACTTCATCTCCTTCCTTCCCTCAAAAGACCTTCCTCACAGTATCCTTAAAGATGACAAAGGCCTTCTATTCATGGAAAACATTCCATTTATTTAAATTCTTTTGCTAATAATTACTGGGGTGTATAAAAATGGACTGGACGTTATTTAAAACCTAATTGACAGATTTTTTAAGCAGGAACTTAATAAAAAAAACAATTCAATTTTTCATAAGATGCCGTACTCTTGATTAATTTCGTACACTTTAAAATTGAATTAACAAAGGAATTCAGATTAAAGATGGCGCATCTACCTCTTTTAAATTCTCTATACCTCACTGCCCTTTTACGATAAAGAATGAATATTATGAATAATATTGATTTAATGTCTTCCCAAGGACGACCGGCCGCTGGGAACTTGTTAAGAAATGCCCTAATATAGGGATTAAGATTGATGGAACGGATCGAATTCGTAGTTTGTTATAATGAAAAAATGTACAATAAAGCACACCAAAATACTGCAAATTTTTACAATTGACGGCTCCATCGAAGCCAGAGTTAAGTTAGCCTCTCAGAAGTGCGCCCAACGGTTGAATTTGGCAGCCACTTCTGGTCTGGTGCCTCGAAATTCCTGAACAAATACTCGACTCTGTGCGGAAACCGCGGCGGTTCCTTTGATTTATTCTTCTATCTTAACAAACGGATTGCAATCTTAAGAGCACAAGCGTCGCGTCGGGTGAGAATGCTGTCCTTGTTCTACCGCTATTTCAATGGCACGCGCTCCGAGGAATTAGCGTCATTGATTCCTTCGGCACCGGTGCACAGTTGAAAAACAGGCCAAACGCGTGCTCATAGTACATTGTTAACATTTATCTCATGACTCGTTCTTGAGTTCAACATCTCAGCTGTGGAACGATTGGTCGGCCCCTCTATTTCCACAAAAATACTCTTTACACAGCATCCCCATATCCCCATAGGTCCCGAGGGAAATTATTTTTCCCAGTTAATGTGAAAAAAGAAAAACTAAAAAACAATCAAATATTCAATTCCAATATTTCAAATCATGGCCTTCTAGTTTTTGCCTTTTTATAGTGAGCTGCCTAGAACTGAATGTTTGATAACCGTTCTACGGCCTTCAGGTAAAAGCTCTAAGTTTGGACACAGATGTGTGAGGCATAACACAGCTTTCTGTACTGGTGGAGGAGGTGTCGAGAGGAGCAGGGAGGTTACGTACTCTGTGTCTCGGAATAATGTTTGTTTTTGTTTTATATCGATTGACTGACTTGGTGGTAATCGTTTGGTAAACAAACAAACTTTATAATCCGCCACCTTAAATTTGATTAAACTTCTTTTAGCACCATTAAAAGTAAAGTGAAAAGGTTATTTTAGTTTCATTTTCTATTGCTTGATCTTCTTAATCTTTGTTCCTCCGCTTTTCAAAAAGATCTTCCTGTAGTCTCACTTTCCTGCAAACTGTTCCAAACAAATAGAAATTGTGGAAAGCACTGAAATGGCGTGAAATTCCACAATTGTTTCAGTTGGAAGGGTCTATTGTGCGGGGAATGTCTTCGCGTATCCGAGATTACTTGCAAGAGATTACTTACAAGAAACACTGCGAAGACATTGAATTTCTTGTGTCAAAAAACCCTACATCGAAAATAATTATCGTCGGTGATTATAATCTTCCCAATTTAAACTGGACATCTAGTGAAAATGGTTATATTACTAACGAGAGTTCTAACGACCCAGCACGTGAAGTGATAGATATGATTAACTATTTAAATTTGCATCAACACAATTTTGTAACCAATATATGTAATCGTCTACTAGATCTCGCTCTTTCAAACTGTTCTAAACTATGTGTTGAAATGTCAAACGATCAGCTTGTGCAGGTGGATAATTATCATCCCCCCTTACACATTGTCGTAAATATGTACACAAACAAACCCCCACTGAAACAAACAACGCTCAACTTCAAAAATGCCGATTACGACTCTATTAACTACCAACTTAATAATACAGATTGGACTTTCTTGACCAAAAATAGTGATATCGAACAAAATCTAGAAAAACTTTATGAAACATTTTCCGAAAATATAAAATCTCATGTCCCCTCATATATACCTAAACACAGAACATATCCAATTTGGTTCTCCACAGACCTTATACTCTTACTGAAACAAAAAAAACAACTACACAAAATTTTTAAACTCACTCACCAAATCAACGACTACTCAAACTTCTCAGAAACAAGAAAGAAATGTAAAACACTATCTAAACTATGCTATAAAGCACACATCACCTCCATTGAGAAAACTGCGCTAGGAACAAAAAATCTTTGGAATTTTGTTAAAAAATTAAACAATGAAAGTACAGACTACCCCCCTACAATGCATTATGATGGAAAAATAGCCAACAGCACCCATGATATTGTTAATTTGTTTGCGGATCATTTCCAAAGTGTATATGAAAGCGAAATATCTGACAACAACGTACCGTCATACATATACCCAAGCACAATACATTTACAGAACTACTTCATTACACGGGAATCATGCTTAAATAAAATAATTTCCCTTGACCCCAACAAATCTGCAGGCCCAGATAACATCCCACCAATATTTCTCAAACAATGCGCATCTGCAATATCCGGTCCACTCACCACACTATTTAACCACTTACTTTCTTCAGGACATTTTCCAACCCGTTGGAAATCTAGTTATATTACTCCGATTTTCAAAAAAGGTGATGAGACAGACATTAAAAACTACCGTCCAATCTGCATACAATCAGCGCTCCCGAAAATCTTTGAATCCCTTGTTCTCGATTTAATTTATCCGTCAATATTAAAAGTTATAGATAAAAACCAACACGGATTCGTTTCTGGTAGGTCAACTGCTACTAACCTGTTACTTTACCATAACTATATTACAGAATCTTTTACAAAAAAAAAACTAGTTGACAGTATTTACACAGATTTTTCCAAAGCTTTCGACAAAGTATCACATAAATTATTACTTAGAAAACTTTATGCAATAGGACTGAGAGGCAAGTTGTTGGATTGGTTCTCAAGTTACTTGTCTAACAGAATCTTATTTGTCAAAATTAACCTCTCCAAATCTAAGTTATTTTATGCAACTAGTGGTCTACCGCAAGGGAGTCATCTCGGACCCATCCTTTTCCTTATATTCATAAATGATATAATAAGTTATTTCGACGATGTAGAAGTTCTGCTTTTTGCCGATGACATCAAATTATATAAACAAATATCTAATATAAGAGACTGCCTTATCCTACAGTCAAACATTGACAAATTACACAATTGGTGTGTTGCAAACAACTTATTCCTCAATATCGATAAATGTAAGACACTAACATTTTGTAGAACAAAGACCCCGTTATCTTTTGAATACACAATAAATAACAAAATCTTAGAAAAAGTCAAAGAAATCAGGGATCTTGGAGTTTTATTTGACACCCAATTAAATTTTATAAACCACATACAAGAAATAACCAACAAAGGCATGAAGACACTAGGATTTATAATCAGAACCATCAAAGACTTTGATTCACTAGAAGCTATTAAAATTGTATATTTGTCACTAGTACGCAGCTTGCTGGAATACAATTCCATCGTTTGGTCCCCATATTATCAAATTCATATAAAAAATATTGAACGAGTGCAGCACAAATTTTTACGATTTATTAACTTCAAGTTACATATACCTATTCAACACATTAACTATACATTCCTACTAAATACACTTAAATTGCATTCCCTAGAAAACAGAAGAAAAATAATTGACCTAACTTTTTTGTTTAAAATTATTCACTCCGAATTAAACTGTTGTGAACTCCTGCATCTCATTGACTTTAAGGTACCAACCCGAGCGACAAGGCAAAACATATTATTCTGTAACAATAATTCTCTAACCAACTATCACACACATGCATCAATTTCTCGACTTCACACACTAGGGAACAAATACACCTCAAATATCGATGTATTTAATATAAGTTTACCGTTATTCAAGAAATATCTGAACAATATTTTTATGTAGAATATTTTGATATCTAAGGAGCATCACCTAGGGTCTATTGCATATATTTGTGTATTTGTATATTAATCTACAATGTAAAAACTTGTTAACGTTTTCTTTTTATGTATCTTGCATTTTGTCATGTATTATTCATGACATTTAATCAGTCACCTGTAAATTTTGTAATTGCTAACATACCTACTAGTTTATTTCTATGTCATTTACAACTTAGAAACTTTCTATTTTATTGTAATGCACTATCATTCCTAAATTTATCTGAATGATGTTTACCTACTAGTTATATTTTTATAGTTCATCTTTTTTATTAAAAAAAAAAACTGTCTCTGTATTATAATCTTGTCATGTAAAAGCCCATCAGGGCGTTGAAAATTAATAAATAAATAAATAAATAAATAAATAAATAAATAAATAAATAAATAAATAAATAAATAAATAAATAAATAAATAAATAAATAAATAAATAAATAAATAAATAAATAAATAAATAAATAAATAAATAAATAAATAAATAAATAAATAAATAAATAAATAAATAAATAAATAAATAAATAAATAAATAAATAAATAAATAAATAAATAAATAAATAAATAAATAAATAAATAAATAAATAAATAAATAAATAAATAAATAAATAAATAAATTACTTAGTTTGAGAATTTATACAATTTGAGACAATTGTCTATAATTAGATTCCGAGCTCTGATTACAGATAAGAGAGCTGTTGTTCTATGAGTACCTACTTCTAGTATTGTTCCTTTTTAATAGTTCGCTAAATACAATAGGTACTATTTTTTATTTAAGCACAACAAAGCCTGAAGCCAAGGACATGCAAAGATAACCATTCTTTAGACAGCCAAGATTATAGTGTTCAGCAGAGAGAACTTCTACAATTCTTGACGTTTGTTTTTTATGTTAAGTCATGTGATGCTACTCCTCTAGAGACCAGTACAACCTTCCTTCTTCCCTTCCCAACTCCTGTAGTCCATACCAAACTTACTATAATACCCCTACTTGTCTGTGTAAACCCTTACATTGACATCACCTTTATATTCAATTGACCCTGGAATAAGACATGCATTATAATCCGTTGTTACATCAATGACCGCGGTAATTTTATATGTTTTCTCCTTTCTAAAGCATAATCTTTATTTTTTTTTATTTATTTATGTCCAATATTTTAATACTCGTACTACTCTTCCATGGAAGCATTAGCTTGTGGGCGGAAGTGTAGTGTATAGTGTTTTAATTTAATAGTTATTAATAATACTAAGGTAACAAACATGTATTATAAATATGCTATTAATGAATGTATCATATTAGTTTATGATTTAGTTCCTAATTACTTTAGTAGTCTATGGGCTCTTGTCTACATGGTCTCGTTTGCCGAAGGTGACCGAAGATAAATAGGCGGAATCATTATAATTTGGGAGTTCCGCAGACAAAACCTATATTTCAGCCAGTAAGGACGTTTGCCTGCCGAAGTATAATTTTAAATTACGTTAGTCGACAAACAGTGTGTTTTAAGAACGTAAGTCAACTTCAACAAGCATCCTATAGTACTGAAGAATACTGGTCCCAGTATTTACAAATAACGAATGTCTCTCGGAGATATTACATTAAGTATTCTGCGACTCTCCCAACATTTATGTACCTACCTCCTTGTCTCATATCGCTTCTATTGTGTAATTTACCTTTCTGCCAACTACTTTCATTCTTAGCTGTCCGTTCTTTATATGTAGTGTTTTCAGTCATATTCTTCCTATCTTATAAAACTATCATTATTAATGAAGCTGTATTAAAGTTTAGACAAATGACCCATCACCCGATTCATGGCTACAGCATTGGAGCCAGGCTGGAAGAAACTAATGCATATCTGATGTGTAACACAACTTAGTGAAGTTTAGTCTGTAGATACCTTGTACCTTTAGTAGACAGGGTCACCCAAGTAACCCACCCACCTACCCAGTCTGAAACTGCCCTAGACCTATAATACTCACCAAGAATATAATACCTTCACACGGGGAGTAGGATCAGGAACGGGGTTTATGTATCTAAGCTCCTAACTTTACTGGATTCTATGTTGTGCAGAGTTTATAGAGATGGCTTTATGTTAGGATGTCAATGAAGAATATAGAGGATATTCCCCGGGCTTTTAATTGTTTGATTTAATATACAAATAGAGTAACTTTTATAAAGATTTTTCAGAAAGGCTTGGTTAGATTTACGTTATATGTATGAAGTACGATGTTATTACAACCGACACTCGTACAGAATAATGTCATTCAGAAGCTTGATCCAACCCGCATGAGTTACAGTGTGGCAATTAAATCAAAATTGCCAGTGTTTAAAATCAAATTACGAGAACACGAAAGATTTACAGTATAGAGTAGCTGAAAAGGGAGTGAGGTTATTTGTGAGCAAACTGTTCCGAGAAGAAATAGCGCCTGAGTAGGGTAGAGACTGGAGCTTTCAATCCTGGGATTCGAGAACCAGGATCCCTGGCCTTTATTGACATCGTAATGCTGGTGATGAGCTTGTCTTAATCCCGGGATTATAGATTTTTTGTTGGTTTCAGAACCTTGGTTCAACCGTCGGAGTTTTTTTTGGCAGCATGTCGTTTAATGCGTAAAATTTTGAAACATTCGTTACAACTCCTATTTTTATCATAAATCAAAAACTTAAATTCCCAGTACCAGCTCCGGCATTGAAAAATACTAGCACCATAATCCCGGTGCTGCGCTTGTCTTGATCCCGGGATGACGGGATTTTTGTTGGTTTCACGACATTAATACTCGTAATTTAAACACTTAAATCCCGGTTCTGTAAAATAATCCCGGGTTTGAAAGCCCTAGTAGAGACATACTACGTATTACGTTTCATTATCAATACAATACCCATCAAATTGGAATTGAAAAGAATTCACAACACAATTATCTACGTGTATTAATATTCATCAATAAAAGGTGTATTAATTTTATCATGCTAGTATTTTTGTCAGAGCCTTCACAGTTCTTCTAAATCACAGTACCTAATTTACACGCACAGGCATATTATTTGAAAGTTAGCCTGATAATGATATACGTGTTACGTGATCATTTAAAACTGAATGGAATAAAAGCGCCCTTTTCATGTTTTGTCCAGTGAATTCAGTCATAACTTTGTTAATGTCAAGTAGTTAGCAACCAGTAAAAACTGCAGGCCATGCAGCACCAGCTAACTTCCATAAAACCGTATAATATAGTGCCCCAGTGTCAGGATAACCGCAATTATTGTTGTATTTTTTTTATTTGTTTAATACATTAGCCTTATACAGGAGGCTCCGAGGAAAATAAAAGGTACGAAAGGTGGGTAAAATGTGGGGAGTCAATGTGTTCAAGAGTGACGGACGTATGAATCCATCCATCCCACTACGGTGTAAGATGATGGGTCGAGAGAGTCCGGCTGGAGACGTCTAAGATAGGTCTCTCTTAACCAATTTCTCTCGATCTAGCCTGCCACGCAGCAGGTGCGGAAACGCATTCGCCGCCAAAAACACGGACAAACCTCAGCACATGAACACAGGCTGCTAATTCACCAAACGTTGTTTGCGTTGACCGATACAAATAACAACGACTCTATCTCTACTGTGGGAAACTAAAAAAATCAACAATGAAAAAGATAAAATTAAAGGAAAAAATAAATAAATTTAGTAATTTATTCTAGATAAGTATAATTTTAATACGTATCTTAATAAAAGGATAGAGCGCACAGGCTTAACTAATGAAGTATTATTGTAATATGCTATCTCCCTATTAAATAGATAGAAAGGTCAACCAATGATAACGGGAAGGGAAATGCGGTGATTGCAATGAAAAGTAAATCTTTATTATTTAATTTATTTAATTTGAATATAATGGTCTAATTCGACTGAGATAAAGTTTTCAAGTCAATTTCAGTTATTTCCTATAGAATGCTTAACCAGTAACTAATTATAGAACATATAGTTCACTCCATTTACGCAGAATCGTGTTATGATAAGTTTAATATATGTATCGTGTGGAAAACTAATCAGTATTAGGGTTATTATTCGTTGCATGTAACAGAATGTATGAACTTCTCGTAATTTGATTTTAAACACTGGCAATTTTGATTTAATTGCCACACTGTAACTCATGCGGGTTGGATCAAGCTTCTGAATGACATTATTCTGTACGAGTGTCGGTTGTAATAACATCGTACTTCATACATATAACGTAAATCTAACCAAGCCTTTCTGAAAAATCTTTATAAAAGTTACTCTATTTGTATATTAAATCAAACAATTAAAAGCCCGGGGAATATCCTCTATATTCTTCATTGACATCCTAACATAAAGCCATCTCTATAAACTCTGCACAACATAGAATCCAGTCAAGTTAGGAGCTTAGATACATAAACCCCGTTCCTGATCCTACTCCCCGTGTGAAGGTATTATATTCTTGGTGAGTATTATAGGTCTAGGGCAGTTTCAGACTGGGTAGGTGGGTGGGTTACTTGGGTGACCCTGTCTACTAAAGGTACAAGGTATCTACAGACTAAACTTCACTAAGTTGTGTTACACATCAGATATGCATTAGTTTCTTCCAGCCTGGCTCCAATGCCGTAGCCATGAATCGGGTGATGGGTCATTTGTCTAAACTTTAATACAGCTTCATTAATAATGATAGTTTTATAAGATAGGAAGAATATGACTGAAAACACTACATATAAAGAACGGACAGCTAAGAATGAAAGTAGTTGGCAGAAAGGTAAATTACACAATGGAAGCGATATGAGACAAGGAGGTACATAAATGTTGGGAGAGTCGCAGAATACTTAATGTAATATCTACGAGAGACATTCGTTATTTGTAAATACTGGGACCAGTATTCTTCAGTACTATAGGATGCTTGTTGAAGTTGACTTACGTTCTTAAAACACACTGTTTGTCGACTAACGTAATTTAAAATTATACTTCGGCAGGCAAACGTCACACGTACACGAAAAATGCTCTGGATAAAAACGTGTACGTGTGACGTGTGAAAAATGCTCTGGATTCCATGAACAGCCAGACGCACAAATGCGTTCATTTTGGTAGAACTAGGCATCCACAATAGGATTTCAACTATCTACCTACAAACGTATTTTAAAATACTTTGGAAACGTTGCACGCCAAACTGAGGACTCCAACTTGGAGAAATTTATGGTCACAGGCAAAGTGTTTGGCAGAAGAAGCAGAGAAAAGTCACTAATGCGCTGGAGTGACCAAGTATCATTGGCGTCCGCTACTAGGATGTCCTTGGCTCTCCACACAGCGCAGAACTGCGAAGAGTGGAGAAGTATTATCCACCATAGAAATTGGAGTAGGGGTCACGATCTTCAGCAATGAGGAACGGACTTCAAAAGAAGCATCTTGAACACATCCATAGTTTGGATAATTCACATCAGTCTAGGAATATTCTATTGTTTCAAGCTTACGTGCATTTCCATGAGAAGACTAACCACTCGAGTGACACACCAATTTAAAACGTTTTTCTCGGATTGCTCGTGATTTTTTGGTGATCATTTTGAAGGTTTTCCGCCCACATACTTTATTTTAATAAGTCTAATTATCTTGGAAAATTTGCCTAAAACTGGCAGCAAAGCAATCTGAGGTATTTTAAATAGTGCCATATTATGGCAAAAAGCGCTCCAGTGGCTAATAGAATGTTTTATTTCGTAAGATTGTTTCATTGTTGAAAGTGTTCACCTCTACTAAATACCTACCCCGCTAGGATCATGTATGACTTCTTTTAATCTCTTTCTGAAGCCGATTATTATAAACGCTTCTAAATTCCAATATTGTTTATTCTCAAAGTTTGTTCTCGAACGCGTGAGATAAAATAGAAAAGTTTTGTTTTATTCGATTTTCAATACATTTGTAATACTTATACTTGTATACATCAATGTATTCTTAATTGAATTTCGAGTATATATAATACAAGTATTTTCAACAAATTAATGTGAATAAACGAAAAGCGTTTTTTTTTCAATTTTTCCTAAGCAAAGTGTGAATCTCCGCCTTGTGTCTTTTATATTGTAAAATAGGCCATCCTTGTAAAACGATCTATTGAACTTAATAAAGCAAGAATCGAGATTATTCTTATTGATAATAATTGTAGACACTGAATTAATCTTTCTGTTGTAAGTTGTAATACCAGGCTTTATGGTAAATGTATGAAATATTGTGAATATTAATGTGGTGTATAAAGGGACCGCGTCTGACTTAGTCATAAATCCCAGGAATGGGCCTCGTGTTATCCTGTCCAACTCCTTCACAGCATGTGCCTGACTTTAAAGGAAAGGTGGGAAATACATCATCAGCCAGTTAGAACGCTTAAAGTTCGTTGTATTTAGAACGTTAATTTCATAAAGCCCATTTAACTTTCACCCCAAAACCAGATTAACTGGCAATGTATTTGTTTAATTGCATACTGAACGAGTGCCAAAAGCCTAGATATCACATTGAGTAACTCGTAACGACCACTCCAACGTGAAAGCTCGCTGAAGTGGTCTTGCTCAGTGCTCAGTGGGCAGACTAGAGATAACGTTATTTTTACAAATACATGTAGTTCACGTTTCCAGGAGTCACAATGTCAGCTAAAATTCAAAACCAACTCTTGTACCTTTCCACAAGGTTTAGTAAACCTGTTGAATGTTAGTGAACTACTCACGCACCCCTTCGAACATAATTGATTGAACCGTCATTACTGACAACATACTTAATGGCGTGATTTATTTTTGGGGTGTTATATTGCGCTACCTTCTTCTTAAGCCAACGTTTCGGATAGCGTTACAGTTTCCATCATTAGGGCAGATGTGTAATCGATAGTGGTAAAGAGTGTGTTATATATGTAGACGCAATACCGTTTTGCCAGAACCAATCTTCTACGAGCTGGTAAAACAGTAAAATTTAAAATGGTTTTCTGCGTTTAGTTTTGGTGTAGCCGTCAATTACCGGATACCAAGAACTAATGAGCTAAGCCTCGTTGTTTTTATTAATATTTAATAATGGGATTTTTATGAATTTAAATTTCCTCTGTAATTTGGTGTGCTCTATATGTTTTAGGTCTTCCCAGGACTTCAGGAATTAAACTAAAGTAATGGACTATTTTAATTAAATGCTTGGCAATTGCCGATTTGTTAGGATGGCCAAGTTTACATGATCGAAAGTATTCTGATATCCTTTTGGAGATATTCCATTCTGTCTGGCCTACATAAACCTTGTCAGATCCGGAACAGCTGAGTTTATAAACTTCATCTAATTCCAGAGGAAACTTTGTTTTCGCAGGCCTCATAAAGTCGCTTTCTTTAATCAGTATCATGGCAATGCTATCTGTCACATTGGGAACACAAGGTAAAAAAGCGTAGCCTTTAAAAGTCTTTAAAAAAGGAGGTAGCGCAACACGGCACAATACCCCAAAAATAAATCATGTAATACTTTTGGCCGCGAAAATCTAAAATCACATCCAACTTACATATTACTTTAACTTTCGTTGTTGAAAATTATAGCCATACGTGATTACGAGAGAAATACCTGAAACTAAGTTCCCCTATAGATTCCGCCTTGTGCATGTTATAGACACAATACAAGGAACGTGCTTCTAATGTAAGTAAGACTACGTGGAAAATGCAGCGTATAGTACGTGTTCTTGTAGAACTAAGTTCATTAAAGTTTCTACTGTGAACTGAAACTACATTACTAAGGATTCTTATTGCAAGTATTCAGGTAGATGCTTTATCAAACTGTTCATGTTTCACGGAGAAACAGCAAATTAATAATATTATGACCTCGTTGACGAGTTAAGGTAAAAATTTGCGAGAAAATGATAGTGAAGTACTACCTAAAATTGTGGTGAATTTAAAAGCTTTGAAGATGGACGCCAATTAGGAATATAATACAGGCAAACAGTGGGGCAGTGGGTTACTCATTAGAAGTAGAAGAAAGATGAAAACTTAGAATATGAAAGGCTGAAAGAGTTCCAAAGGAATTCTAATGAAAGATGTGCAAAATTCGTAGCATTTTTATTTGATAGGAACATTAAATTGGTCATTTAAGACATTACGTGCTAACACTTAGTTCTTTGAATGTTAATGGAGGATTCCTTTAGTGATTAATGAGGCCATTAAGAAAATAGGGGGGTTTAGGAAGATGACTGAGTGAAATATAAATGTGTTGGCAGAATAATAACACTCAAACAAAAGATAAATGTTTTAATAAAGTAAATTTTTATCACACAATTTCGCACGCCTTCAAACCTATTTGCCTGTCGCTTCTCATCGTCAGTAGTAATAATTTATTCTGATCAAATAGACTGCATCTAATCTCGAGAGAAGTAATAAAAATAGTGAGATTAAGGTCACCCTAAATAATTTAATAGGCCATAAATTATCTGCACTATCAGCTTTAAATACTACACCATACAGACAGTTATAGACTTTGAAAATTATTATATCTGTAAATACACAAAACATTGTGTTCTTTTTCACGTTTCTTATACTACGAAGCTGTATTTAAATTGTGTACCTAGTCCCCTGGGAAATAAATTCAATAATAATTAGATGTTGAACGACTTTCCAGTTTGTTTAAAGGTTAGGTTAGTCAGTCGGGGAGACCTCCGTGGGGAATAGTTCATTATGCCTTGTTAAGTAATTTACCTCCAGGAGATATCTGATTTCTAACTACCTTACAGGGGTCAAGTGAGAATTAGGTTTGGTTTGTTACAGTAAAGTTACTAAGAAAGATATAGCTAGGAACATTACTTTAAATCTTGACAACAACAGCTATCTGGAGGTCGCGGGTTCAAATCCCAGCGGGCGCAAAAAAATTTATTGGCTTGATTTGTGTTTCCACAATTTAATAATTTAAAATAAAATACGGTATATTTGCTGCACGTCCCAGATTGGAAAATATTCTCAGTATCGTCTTGGTGTAAGACCACACTTCAGAATTAAAACGTTGTCTGAAATTGCTTTAGCCGTGTTTTTACTTCAGAAACAGCTTAAAAACCAAACCCATGTTCCCAAGTCCTTCATTGTTTTTTCTTCATTTGTCTTTCTCATTTCCTTGAAATTCCCTACTTATTACAAAAAGAAGAAGATGTTACATACCTACTTGGAATACATATACAATATTTGCACAAAAATCTATAATTACTTACATCAAATCAGTTGAAAATTCGCAGTGATATCGTTCACATCTCGCTATTGAAATCTCGCTAATGATTGTAAAAATACTAATTAATTAGTCCCAAAAGTGTCGGTAATTGTAACCACCGTTGTGCCATTATCGTGGAGAGGCTGGAGAGCTGCCAGCATCAAGATCGGCCCATGTCAGCAGCTGAACCCATCAAAGGCAGGGGCTTTCTCCTTTCAATGGCCAAATCCTGTGATTTTCGTTTAATAAACGCCGCCTTGTTTTACACAAATCCTGGTTACTCCCAGTTTGAACACATCTTTTGGACAGAGAAATAATAAATTCCATGCTATGAAATTATACAATGCTCTACCAGATCAAATCAAAAATATAAAGGAAATGAATATATTTAAAGCAAAAGTAAAAACATGGCTGAGAGATCAAAGTGATAATAAAATTACAAACATCACGAAGACGATATAAAGACAATCCATAACCAACTACAAATATTTAAAAAAACTACAGGCCACCTCAGAACAGGAAATCCTAGTGAGGAGGTCTGTGAAAAAAAAAGAATCTATACTTATACTATACATTATACATACATGTACATTGTACAAAACTTGCTATTGAAACTAATAATAAATAAATAAATAAATTAGATTTACAGTACGCATCCTCTCTCGTGTCACGATATTGTTCGTGACACCGTGTTTGGTGACTAGATCTAAATAGCCAGGTGCTTCCCTAATTCATCTTCCCCTCCACTTCCTTTCAGCCTCACAACATACCCCGATTGGGGATGCCATAGTCTCACTGGCTTTAGGCGGTTAGGAGCAGTTGGGACTCCCGTGCGGTTTTCACATAATAATATAATAACAAATAAAATATAAACTCCATGACTCCAAACGGGCAGGAAGAACTGAGGAACTTAAAGATTCGTGAATAAATTTAGTTTTTTTTGAGCTGCGGTGAATCTGAAGGTAAACTTAACTCAGTCGGCATCAAAATATTGAAAATGAAGCAAAGTTCCTGTGTTTTTTTTATCCGTAATTTCTCACGCCAAGGTGTTTGCTTTCTATAAAAATGGAAAATTCTTATAACTAGTAAAGGGAAAAAAGAAAAGCTTATTATTATAAGGAAGAGGACTCGTGTGACGCATTATTAAATCCGTGGGTTTGACATCTGCGTGGGTAAACGTGGGAAGGGAGCTTCTAATATTGATAAAGGGAAAATATTCGTGACAAGTTGAGCAACTTTTTCATTCCCTCAAGCAGCCCAAATCCTTCAATTCAACTCCAGCGGGTATTTATTTATATTAAAACTTTCTACACGAACTAAATGAAAGTGTGTCACAAGATTCCTGGTATACCTATACAACAAACTGTTGATGTGAGAATTTTTAACACTGTAAAGAAAGAATCTGACTAATGTAAATTTAAATATTATCCGTAATTCCTATGTATAATAAAGAGTATATTTTAAGACAAAAACTTCCAAGAAATAAAAGCTTGAAAACGGACGGTAACAAAGTCCAAATTCAAAATGAAATGTTCCATTTTCCATACCGTACCTAAAATAAAATGGTTTGTTTTGGGTCCCGATAATTCGATGTCCAACAGTCGGTGTTCCTTCATATGGAATAAACTATTCTTAATATATGAACCAGAAGGCATTTACACAAGATTACACCCAAGACAGTCGAACTGAGCTTCAGAGTATAAACTCAAAACCTGACATAAAAAAAATATATGCGGAAATGGCGAAAATTTTCTATCTTCATTCTCCTTTCGTAATTTTGGGACATCGTTATGCAATACTTTTACAAAACTTAAAATTATGTTACACAATTTAAAAACGGCCTCCATGTTCAAGGGGTAACGCTCTCGACTAGCAATCCGAAAGTCACGGGATCGAATCCCGGCGTGCGCAAATAAATTTTATTTGATTAATTTGTGTTATTTCACAATTGATTAATTAAAAATTATACATAGTATATTTGCGGCATATTCAAGATTGGAAGATACTCTCAGTGTTACATCATTTAGAATTGAAACGTTGCATGAAATGGTTTTAGCCGTGATCAGCGGCCAGAGCTGAATAGGCTCGTACTTTACCACCTTTCTCTTCCCTATCTCCTTCCCCCCTCTACCTTCAATCTCACAACATACCCCAATTTGGGATGCCATATCTCAATGGCTCCAGATCGGAGCATTTGGTACTCTCATGCGGTGTACACATAAAAAAATTAACAACAAATAATACGTTAACAATGATATACGAACTCAACTTAAATTGCTTTTTTTTTCGTACAGGAAAATCCTGTATTTTTTCTATGAGATGCGCGAAAATAATCTTGCTTATATATAAATAAAGATTCAAAAACAAATAAATAATCAATACCTAGCTCAAGTCCCTTGAATTCCCACCAGACCGGAGATTTATTTTCATAAACGCCGTCGAAGGAAATCCTCCTTCACGCACAATAGAGCAAAATGAAGCCTTCTATTTAAAATCTATTTTCACTTGACTTCTTTTGTAGAATTTCGAGATTGAAGACGTTAGATTCGCTTTGGCGGCGATGGAAGGTAAAAAGCTTCTAAGCGCAATTTGAAAAAAATTGTTGATCTTTATTAATTTTTTATTAATTATTTTTACATGAAATGACACGTCAGACGACAGTAACATTTTAAATTTGTTTTCTTCCTTTAGTTATTGTTATTAGAAATTTTAGTTGAAAAAAACGTGAGACATTTTTAAAACTTTTCTATGTTTGCATTTAAAATTTTCGTATTTCAATAATTATTATACAATTATTTCTAATAATAAAATTTGAAATCGTATTTTATCACCTTTCAAAACAATTAACTTTTGAAACTTTCTATTTATTTAGATATTACTGTAAAACGGAAATATTCTGACTTTCTGACAAGGTATCCGAGACCTGAGAGTTTAAGGAATGTAACCACTTTGAAAGAATGATATGTATTTACCCAATTTAAAAAATTTCTAAAAAAATCTAAGTAAATGATTAATAATTTTTACGTGTCTAAAAATTATTATAATTTAAAAATCGTGGTTTCAACGAAGGTCTTCATTTCTTTTCTAAACTTACAGTAAGTAAGTCGTCATTCGCATTTACAAAACAGATATGAAAGCTCACTTACCAAAGCTCAACGCTCAAACAACTTACAACTTGATTCCCTTGTCCCTCTGCTGCTCAAGAAAATGATTACAAATCATTTTTGTTAACTTTTATAACATTAATATGCTAATTCAAGAAAAGGCTTGTTGATTACAGCGCCTACCTGTTGTGGCTCAGGGATTACAATATGGAGCGAAGGGTTGGAAAAATCCAACACTATGAACAAGGTCATTAAATTCTTTGTTGTTAAATTTAATCCTGATAGCATAGCACGCCTTCCAGGCTCTTTCCTTTATTGTCCCACCAGCGCCCAAATGATAAAGGTCTAAATTTTAAACGGTCGTCTCACACAAGATTTTGTGATATTTTTTTACACGTAGGTTTAAATTTTGGTGTTTTCTAAGAATGTTAATAAGAGTACTTTTCCTACACAGGAACCTTTTAATTTTGCATTCGGAAATTTTTATAAAAACGTTTATCAGTTTGATTTTGTTGTGTGAAGTTCGGAAAATTTTGCTCGGATAATTGGTTGAGAAATTCTGTAAAAGTTTTTGAAACTTTGTAATTTGAAGTATTGTAAACTTTCTTTTTGATATTTTCTAAATAAATAATAGATTCTCATAGAATTTTCATTAAAAAACTGGTATGTTTACTACGTTTGCACATTTAAAATTTCCTTGCAAAACTAAAGAAGTATTTAGTAATTTACCAAAACAGTCTCTATAAAAGAAAGGCAATTAAGAGCGTTTAACCAGCCAGCGAACGAAAATCCACATTTCGTCGAAAGTTGTTCTTCCGATCGTGCAGGGCGGTTACAATGAGAAAGATTAATTATTCTCCGTACCAGCTTTTTTAAATTATAACTCAATATCGAATTTATTTCAATCCAAATTAGCTTTAATTTATACCTTCATCCAAAAATGCTGAAAGGCGTGATGATAAAACTATTAAAATAGTGTACTTTTTGTAGTTATTTTTTGATTATAAGTATTTATCATTTTTCAATAATGTCTAAATTTAATAAGAATGTTAAAAAAATTTGAAATATATTAGTTTGTAAGTGCGCAAATAAATACACAAATGGACCAATTTTCGTCAAGAAACACATGCACGTACATATTTTTTAATGATTTTATTGAAACTAAAATTAAAATTCTAATACATAACTCTGCTAGATAATGTATTGATTTATTTTACTGCATGATTACATTATTTGAAATGGGTGTGGTATAATACAAAAACTTTTTTGAAAATATAACAAATCTGCCAACGACCTATGGAATAACCTTATTATACTAAAAATTAAAAAAAATTAAAAAAATTTATTACATACGAATGCTATATAAAAGAACAATCTTTCGAAATCCATTTATAATTTTTTGTGGAAAAGAGTCAATAAGTCTAAAAACTTTTTTGAAAATGACGTATTTCCGGCTTTCTCTGGTAATGCCCTCTTCACGCTCTTAATTACCACAAAGATGCCAAGGATAAAAACTAACTAACTAAATAACCATCACGGCTTTTTCCACTGGGGTAGGCAGAGAGGACGGACTGCCAAATAATTCGGTCTTGGCACACACTCTTTGCCTCATTCACATTCATACATCGTCTCATACATTCTCTTCTATTATTCTGACTCTTTAACATGGCCTGACTCAAGAATCTGATTCACTTGATTGTGTCATCTTCCTCGGGCGTCCCCGACTTCTGCTACTATTCACATTTGCGTCATATATATTCTCCTTTTACACTTTTATTCGTTCATTCGCTCTACATACCCGAACCATCTGAGCGTCCGTTTCCTAATCTTACTCATTACGCTTACAACAGCCTTGCATTCTTTGTGTATCTTCACAATTCTCACATGATCATACATGGTTTTACGCACATACACATCAAGGGATTTCATTTCTACAGCATTCAGTCTATTTTCATCCTTCTTCTGCCAGTTCCATGCCTCACTGCCATTAACCAGGGAAGGTATCAGCACTCCATTGTGGACTGCTAGCTTCGCTTCTTTGAACTATTTTTTTGTTGGCGCCAACTGCGCACACGTCACACGTACACAAACGTACACGAAAATCCACATTTCGTCGAAAGTTGTTCTTCCGATCGTGCAGGGCGGTTACAATGAGAAAGATTGATTATTCTCCTTTTTTAAATTATAACTCAATATCGAATTTATTTCAATCCAAATTAGCTTTAATTTATACCTTCATCCAAAAATGCTGAAAGGCGTGATGATAAAACTATTAAAATAGTGTACTTTTTGTAGTTATTTTTTGATTATAAGTATTTATCATTTTTCAATAATGTCTAAATTTAATAAGAATGTTAAAAAAATCTGAAATATATAAGTTTGTAAGTGCGCAAATAAATACACAAATGGACCAATTTTCGTCAAGAAACACATGTACGTACATATTTTTTAATGATTTTATTGAAATTAAAATTAAAATTCTAATACATAACTTTGCTAGATAATGTATTGATTTATTTTACTGCATGATTACATTATTTGAAATGGGTGTGGTATAATACAAAAACTTTTTTGAAAATTTAACAAATCTGCCAACGACCTATGGAATAACCCTATTATACTAAAAATTAAAAAAAAATCTAAAAATTTATTACAAAACTATGCTAGATAAAAGAACAATCTTTCGAAATCCATTTATAATTTTTTGTGGAAAAGAGTCAATACGTCTAAAAACTTTTTTGAAAATGACGTATTTCCGGCTTTCTCTGGTAATGCCCTCTTAATACCACTCTTCCATGGAAGCGTTAGCTTGTGTCTGGAAGAGTAGTGTTAAGTTCTTAAATTACAATGTGAATGTAAAAAACAATAAGTTGTAAGTTCGGTGATATGTAATTATAAGTATTTATCTACTATCAAAACAATTTTACTATTTGGATAATGTATCTAGAATGATTGTAATTAGTTGCTAAAAACAATACAAAATTTTACTTATTTGAAGAACGGAGTATCACTTGGAAACTGAGTTATAAGTAGTTATTCTTGAGATTAGATTTGAGGAAACCTTTTTTTTTTGAGATTATCTTTAAAATAAATATTTTTTAACAGTGTTATTTGGATTTTTTCGTTAATTTTTCTAATTTCATCCGGTAATCGGTTGAAAATAAGTCTTCCTTGATAAGTATAATAATTTTGTGCGAATGAAGTGTTTAATTTTGGGCATTAAAAATATATATTTATGTCTAGTACGGTTTTCAGTTATAAATTGATACTTTTCTTTTTCCTTTCTAATTTGAATCAATGAATCAATACGGTATAGTGGGATGGGGTGGTTGTGCTGAATCCATTATTAGACCAATTATTTTAGTTCAAAAACTAATTCTGAGAATTATATTTAAATGTCAACCTACCCATCCGTCAAATGAACTCTTTGCAAAAATCAGGGTCTTGTCTTAGATATTCGACAGCTATTTACTAAAACAAGCATTCGTTATATACGAAAAAATAATCTACTAATCGCTCCACAACACACACCCGCTTTTCATCAAATCTGGGTTGCGTGGTCCCAAAAACTAACACCTCATTCGCTCAACGACAATTCTGGTTCATCGCTCCTAAAATATATAATGCTCTGAGTACTGACATAAAGTCAAGTAATTCTAATTCTCTTTTTATAACACGTGTACAACATTGGATTTTTGAAAGGGGACGAACGTACTTTAAAGAATTCATGAGTTCTAACACTACATTTTAATTATTAATTTTTGCATTTCAAAATTTTTATTTCCATTTTTATTTCTATTTTTCTTTAAAATGTTGTTATTTTTTCTCTTAGTTTTTCACTAAATTTATTTATGTTTTTAATTTTGATTTATATACTTATATGTTTTAATTTATACAGAACACTTGAGTTCTTAACATTTAATCTTTATTATTAATTTTTGTATTTCAAATTTTGAATTTGAATTTTCATTTTTATTTCTACTTTTCTTTAAAATATGATCTTTTTTTTCTCTATAGCTTTAAGTATTTCTTAATATTTTTTGAAATGTTAAAATATTTAATGCACGACTACCACAACACGGGCTTAGCCTAGTGTGGTAGCCAAAAAAAAAAACAAATATCTGTTACTAATAAAAAATGTATGAAATAAAAAAATAAAAATAAAAATAAAAAAAATGCATTTCTATTGTATAGATCTTTGAAAGATGGTACTTGGAATTCCTTAAATAATTGATCCGTTGGGTAGTCAGAAGGTTTTTTTAATATGATTTTAATTATTAGCCTCTGCACAACTTCAATTGGGGAAAGATTAGTTTTGTATGCGGATCCCCAGCTAATGATAGCATATTGTAAAGTTGATTGAACCAAAGCGTAATATATTAGATATAAGTTTTTTACAGATAAAAAATTTCTGATTCTTAAAAATATATAAATCAATTTTCTAATTTTTTTTACAACTTGACAAATTTGTTCCTTCCATTTCAAATTTTTATCGATAATGACTCCTAAATATTTGATTGAGTTTGTTGTTTTAAATATTGTGCAGTTTTGGATACAATAATTTTTACTTTGTGTTTTGGAATTATCGTGGATGATGATGTCAATGTTTTTAGGGGTATCATTTTTGTGTATTGCAAATGGAATTACAAATGTTTTATCACCATTTAGTGATAGTAAATTTACGTCGAAGAAATTCTTTAAAATATTTATGTCTTCGGTGGCTTTAAATGTTACTTTTTCCCAAGTTTTATCGCTAATTATTAGTACCGTATCATCGGTATATGAAGTAATTTGGCCATGTAGTGGTTGAAAAAAATGTCATTAACATATATGGTGAAAAGGATTCTTCCAATTACTGTACCTTGAGGGTTTCCAAAGTCTGATATTTCTTTATCGCTATTAATCTGATTTATTTTTACGACTTGCGGTCGATTTTTTAGGTAGTTCGAAATCCATTTAATTGCATTGTCTTTTATACCTATATTGTTTAGTTTTTTTAGTAGAATCTCATGGGATATACTATCAAAAGCTTTTCTGAGATCAATAAATATACCGGCACATTTTTTACCTTTATCCAATGATTCGTTGATGTATGAGGTTACATTAGCAATAGCATCTTGTGTGCTAAGTGACTTTATAAAACCAAACTGGTTTTTGTGAAGAATTTTATTACTTTCTAGGAAACCGACCAATTGGTTTTTCACAATTTTTTCAAAAATCTTTCCAATGTTTGAGATTAGACAAATTGGGCGATAGTTAGTTACTTGTTGAGGATCTCCAGATTTATAAATAGGTGAAATAATTGTATTTTTATAGTTTTATTTTTATATTTCTATTTTGTTTCTCCTTTGGATGAGTTTGTGTATTTGAGAAGTATATTAAGGCAGAGATATTGAAAGAACGGTAAATGCAGGTAATTCCATTAATGGAGGACTGAACGCAGTTGGCGCCAACAAAAAAATAGTTCAAAGAAGCGAAGCTAGCAGTCCACAATGGAGTGCTGATACCTTCCCTGGTTAATGGCAGTGAGGCATGGAACTGGCAGAAGAAGGATGAAAATAGACTGAATGCTGTAGAAATGAAATCCCTTGATGTGTATGTGCGTAAAACCATGTATGATCATGTGAGAATTGTGAAGATACACAAAGAATGCAAGGCTGTTGTAAGCGTAATGAGTAAGATTAGGAAACGGACGCTCAGATGGTTCGGGTATGTAGAGCGAATGAACGAATAAAAGTGTAAAAGGAGAATATATATGACGCAAATGTGAATAGTAGCAGAAGTCGGGGACGCCCGAGGAAGATGACACAATCAAGTGAATCAGATTCTTGAGTCAGGCCATGTTAAAGAGTCAGAATAATAGAAGAGAATGTATGAGACGATGTATGAATGTGAATGAGGCAAAGAGTGTGTGCCAAGACCGAATTATTTGGCAGTCCGTCCTCTCTGCCTACCCCAGTGGAAAAAGCCGTGATGGTTATTTAGTTAGTTAGTTTTTATCCTTGGCATCTTTGTGGTAATTAAGAGCGTGAATTGCCTTTCTTTTATAGAGACTGTTTTGGTAAATTACTAAATACTTCTTTAGTTTTGCAAGGAAATTTTAAATGTGCAAGCGTAGTAAACATACCAGTTTTTTAATGAAAATTCTATGAGAATCTATTATTTATTTAGAAAATATCAAAAAGAAAGTTTACAATACTTCAAATTACAAAGTTTCAAAAACTTTTACAGAATTTCTCAACCAATTATCCGAGCAAAATTTTCCGAACTTCACACAACAAAATCAAACTGATAAACGTTTTTATAAAAATTTCCGAATGCAAAATTAAAAGGTTCCTGTGTAGGAAAAGTACTCTTATTAACATTCTTAGAAAACACCAAAATTTAAACCTACGTGTAAAAAAATATCACAAAATCTTGTGTGAGACGACCGTTTAAAATTTAGACCTTTATCATTTGGGCGCTGGTGGGACAATAAAGGAAAGAGCCTGGAAGGCGTGCTATGCTATCAGGATTAAATTTAACAACAAAGAATTTAATGACCTTGTTCATAGTGTTGGATTTTTCCAACCCTTCGCTCCATATTGTAATCCCTGAGCCACAACAGGTAGGCGCTGTAATCAACAAGCCTTTTCTTGAATTAGCATATTAATGTTATAAAAGTTAACAAAAATGATTTGTAATCATTTTCTTGAGCAGCAGAGGGACAAGGGAATCAAGTTGTAAGTTGTTTGAGCGTTGAGCTTTGGTAAGTGAGCTTTCATATCTGTTTTGTAAATGCGAATGACGACTTACTTACTGTAAGTTTAGAAAAGAAATGAAGACCTTCGTTGAAACCACGATTTTTAAATTATAATAATTTTTAGACACGTAAAAATTATTAATCATTTACTTAGATTTTTTTAGAAATTTTTTAAATTGGGTAAATACATATCATTCTTTCAAAGTGGTTACATTCCTTAAACTCTCAGGTCTCGGATACCTTGTCAGAAAGTCAGAATATTTCCGTTTTACAGTAATATCTAAATAAATAGAAAGTTTCAAAAGTTAATTGTTTTGAAAGGTGATAAAATACGATTTCAAATTTTATTATTAGAAATAATTGTATAATAATTATTGAAATACGAAAATTTTAAATGCAAACATAGAAAAGTTTTAAAAATGTCTCACGTTTTTTTCAACTAAAATTTCTAATAACAATAACTAAAGGAAGAAAACAAATTTAAAATGTTACTGTCGTCTGACGTGTCATTTCATGTAAAAATAATTAATAAAAAATTAATAAAGATCAACAATTTTTTTCAAATTGCGCTTAGAAGCTTTTTACCTTCCATCGCCGCCAAAGCGAATCTAACGTCTTCAATCTCGAAATTCTACAAAAGAAGTCAAGTGAAAATAGATTTTAAATAGAAGGCTTCATTTTGCTCTATTGTGCGTGAAGGAGGATTTCCTTCGACGGCGTTTATGAAAATAAATCTCCGGTCTGGTGGGAATTCAAGGGACTTGAGCTAGGTATTGATTATTTATTTGTTTTTGAATCTTTATTTATATATAAGCAAGATTATTTTCGCGCATCTCATAGAAAAAATACAGGATTTTCCTGTACGAAAAAAAAAGCAATTTAAGTTGAGTTCGTATATCATTGTTAACGTATTATTTGTTGTTAATTTTTTTATGTGTACACCGCATGAGAGTACCAAATGCTCCGATCTGGAGCCATTGAGATATGGCATCCCAAATTGGGGTATGTTGTGAGATTGAAGGTAGAGGGGGGAAGGAGATAGGGAAGAGAAAGGTGGTAAAGTACGAGCCTATTCAGCTCTGGCCGCTGATCACGGCTAAAACCATTTCATGCAACGTTTCAATTCTAAATGATGTAACACTGAGAGTATCTTCCAATCTTGAATATGCCGCAAATATACTATGTATAATTTTTAATTAATCAATTGTGAAATAACACAAATTAATCAAATAAAATTTATTTGCGCACGCCGGGATTCGATCCCGTGACTTTCGGATTGCTAGTCGAGAGCGTTACCCCTTGAACATGGAGGCCGTTTTTAAATTGTGTAACATAATTTTAAGTTTTGTAAAAGTATTGCATAACGATGTCCCAAAATTACGAAAGGAGAATGAAGATAGAAAATTTTCGCCATTTCCGCATATATTTTTTTTATGTCAGGTTTTGAGTTTATACTCTGAAGCTCAGTTCGACTGTCTTGGGTGTAATCTTGTGTAAATGCCTTCTGGTTCATATATTAAGAATAGTTTATTCCATATGAAGGAACACCGACTGTTGGACATCGAATTATCGGGACCCAAAACAAACCATTTTATTTTAGGTACGGTATGGAAAATGGAACATTTCATTTTGAATTTGGACTTTGTTACCGTCCGTTTTCAAGCTTTTATTTCTTGGAAGTTTTTGTCTTAAAATATACTCTTTATTATACATAGGAATTACGGATAATATTTAAATTTACATTAGTCAGATTCTTTCTTTACAGTGTTAAAAATTCTCACATCAACAGTTTGTTGTATAGGTATACCAGGAATCTTGTGACACACTTTCATTTAGTTCGTGTAGAAAGTTTTAATATAAATAAATACCCGCTGGAGTTGAATTGAAGGATTTGGGCTGCTTGAGGGAATGAAAAAGTTGCTCAACTTGTCACGAATATTTTCCCTTTATCAATATTAGAAGCTCCCTTCCCACGTTTACCCACGCAGATGTCAAACCCACGGATTTAATAATGCGTCACACGAGTCCTCTTCCTTATAATAATAAGCTTTTCTTTTTTCCCTTTACTAGTTATAAGAATTTTCCATTTTTATAGAAAGCAAACACCTTGGCGTGAGAAATTACGGATAAAAAAAACACAGGAACTTTGCTTCATTTTCAATATTTTGATGCCGACTGAGTTAAGTTTACCTTCAGATTCACCGCAGCTCAAAAAAAACTAAATTTATTCACGAATCTTTAAGTTCCTCAGTTCTTCCTGCCCGTTTGGAGTCATGGAGTTTATATTTTATTTGTTATTATATTATTATGTGAAAACCGCACGGGAGTCCCAACTGCTCCTAACCGCCTAAAGCCAGTGAGACTATGGCATCCCCAATCGGGGTATGTTGTGAGGCTGAAAGGAAGTGGAGGGGAAGATGAATTAGGGAAGCACCTGGCTATTTAGATCTAGTCACCAAACACGGTGTCACGAACAATATCGTGACACGAGAGAGGATGCGTACTGTAAATCTAATTTATTTATTTATTTATTATTAGTTTCAATAGCAAGTTTTGTACAATGTACATGTATGTATAATGTATAGTATAAGTATAGATTCTTTTTTTTTCACAGACCTCCTCACTAGGATTTCCTGTTCTGAGGTGGCCTGTAGTTTTTTTAAATATTTGTAGTTGGTTATGGATTGTCTTTATATCGTCTTCGTGATGTTTGTAATTTTATTATCACTTTGATCTCTCAGCCATGTTTTTACTTTTGCTTTAAATATATTCATTTCCTTTATATTTTTGATTTGATCTGGTAGAGCATTGTATAATTTCATAGCATGGAATTTATTATTTCTCTGTCCAAAAGATGTGTTCAAACTGGGAGTAACCAGGATTTGTGTAAAACAAGGCGGCGTTTATTAAACGAAAATCACAGGATTTGGCCATTGAAAGGAGAAAGCCCCTGCCTTTGATGGGTTCAGCTGCTGACATGGGCCGATCTTGATGCTGGCAGCTCTCCAGCCTCTCCACGATAATGGCACAACGGTGGTTACAATTACCGACACTTTTGGGACTAATTAATTAGTATTTTTACAATCATTAGCGAGATTTCAATAGCGAGATGTGAACGATATCACTGCGAATTTTCAACTGATTTGATGTAAGTAATTATAGATTTTTGTGCAAATATTGTATATGTATTCCAAGTAGGTATGTAACATCTTCTTCTTTTTGTAATAAGTAGGGAATTTCAAGGAAATGAGAAAGACAAATGAAGAAAAAACAATGAAGGACTTGGGAACATGGGTTTGGTTTTTAAGCTGTTTCTGAAGTAAAAACACGGCTAAAGCAATTTCAGGCAACGTTTTAATCCTGAAGTGTGGTCTTACACCAAGACGATACTGAGAATATTTTCCAATCTGGGACGTGCAGCAAATATACCGTATTTTATTTTAAATTATTAAATTGTGGAAACACAAATCAAGCCAATACATTTTTTGCGCCCGCTGGGATTTGAACCCGCGACCTCCAGATAGCTGTTGTTGTCAAGATTTAAAGTAATGTTCCTAGCTATATCTTTCTTAGTAACTTTACTGTAACAAACCAAACCTAATTCTCACTTGACCCCTGTAAGGTAGTTAGAAATCAGATATCTCCTGGAGGTAAATTACTTAACAAGGCATAATGAACTATTCCCCACGGAGGTCTCCCCGACTGACTAACCTAACCTTTAAACAAACTGGAAAGTCGTTCAACATCTAATTATTATTGAATTTATTTCCCAGGGGACTAGGTACACAATTTAAATACAGCTTCGTAGTATAAGAAACGTGAAAAAGAACACAATGTTTTGTGTATTTACAGATATAATAATTTTCAAAGTCTATAACTGTCTGTATGGTGTAGTATTTAAAGCTGATAGTGCAGATAATTTATGGCCTATTAAATTATTTAGGGTGACCTTAATCTCACTATTTTTATTACTTCTCTCGAGATTAGATGCAGTCTATTTGATCAGAATAAATTATTACTACTAACGATGAGAAGCGACAGGCAAATAGGTTTGAAGGCGTGCGAAATTGTGTGATAAAAATTTACTTTATTAAAACATTTATCTTTTGTTTGAGTGTTATTATTCTGCCAACACATTTATATTTCACTCAGTCATCTTCCTAAACCCCCCTATTTTCTTAATGGCCTCATTAATCACTAAAGGAATCTTCCATTAACATTCAAAGAACTAAGTGTTAGCACGTAATGTCTTAAATGACCAATTTAATGTTCCTATCAAATAAAAATGCTACGAATTTTGCACATCTTTCATTAGAATTCCTTTGGAACTCTTTCAGCCTTTCATATTTTAGTTAAGTTTTCATCTTTCTTCTACTTCTAATGAGTAACCCACTGCCCCACTGTTTGCCTGTATTATATTCCTAATTGGCGTTCATCTTCAAAGCTTTTAAATTCACCACAATTTTAGGTAGTACTTCACTATCATTTTCTCGCAAATTTTTACCTTAACTCGTCAACGAGGTCATAATATTATTAATTTGCTGTTTCTCCGTGAAACATGAACAGTTTGATAAAGCATCTACCTGAATACTTGCAATAAGAATCCTTAGTAATGTAGTTTCAGTTCACAGTAGAAACTTTAATGAACTTAGTTCTACAAGAACACGTACTATACGCTGCATTTTCCACGTAGTCTTACTTACATTAGAAGCACGTTCCTTGTATTGTGTCTATAACATGCACAAGGCGGAATCTATAGGGGAACTTAGTTTCAGGTATTTCTCTCGTAATCACGTATGGCTATAATTTTCAACAACGAAAGTTAAAGTAATATGTAAGTTTGAAACGTTATATGTCATGTTGATGCCAAAATATAACGTAATAAAATAGGTTCTATTTAAACCTCGTAGTATGAATCTAAGATATCTTAACTGACAGTATTGAATTGAGGTTATAAAATGTTGCAAATAGAAATGTAGGAAGGCATAGCTCATGGTAGGTAAAACATGTGGATTGGAAACAATACTAAATGAAATTAAAGGCATTAATAGGTAAGATAAATTTTAATAACAAATTAGAGGGATTGACAAAATTTAAAGACTACAATAATTAAATAATTAATCATCAGGGTGCGGTGACTGCTCAAGGAAAACAGTCATACTAAATCATAATGCTTCTACGTTAAAAAAAGGATAAAAGGCGCCAGTCGTTTATTAAAGGCCCTAATACTATTAAACGACAAATAGTGTGAAATGATTACATGAGAAAACCAATAAATAAAGTAACGTTACGTGGAAAGCTACATGATGAAACTCTTCTGTGAAATATTCCGCCCGCCGAGTTTCTGCCTGGACTCACATGTCTCACACGTCTGTTCGACTCGCCGCCTGGATCAAACTGAAGTACTTCCGTGCACGCAACGCTCTCGAACTCTTGCTAGACAAGGCCACCAACCTCGGGAAAACAATCGGCGCCAACCGCACCGGTCAAATCCAACGAGCAATCCAATGCCGTAGCGGTTCTTACCGCTACATTACCCCCTTAGGCAGCAAAATTTTCAATACTTTGAAAATTTCCATACGCCTCCTGGCGTCTGAAATGTGAGGCGATGCATCAAGGTCCAATCCAATACAAAATTGCGATGAAAATGTATGTCCAGTTTGTGCCGCCACTGTATTGTGAATGAGACGCTATATCAGATCATTCCGCAATCTGCGTACTTAGCCGCACTTATTGGATCTTGATATGCACTTATGAAACATCTTCGCCGATACTGAAGAAGATCCTTGAATGTGAAGATGTAAATTATTGAAGAAGATTTCTTGAACCGCAAGCACTGCCGCCCAATGTGAAAGAAGCCCATTATGTTCAATGATGTAAAGAGAGGCTGGTCAAATAGCGATGGAACTGAAGAAGAATGACCAAGGACCATGTTGAAAAATTTCTTGATAAACTGAATAATGTGTCAGCAATCCATTGAAGATCGAGGTATTCTTGAGTAACAGAAAGAGCAAGAAGTTCCGTATAGAGTGGAGACCAGAGTACTGCAATTAAGTGCGCCTTCCGAGTAAAATGATGAACTTCCGAAATGATGGAGTCCGAATAATTGAAGAATGCAGTCCAGATTGTGAGACCCAAATAATCCAGTTTCTTGACGTTCCCTAAAACTAAACCTGCCTAAAATTTGGTTTTCTCAAAACAAATTCTAAATAAAGGAGAAACTTTAAAATATAACATTAAAACAGTTCCAAAGTAAAAAACTTCATCGACTGAGATCCTTAAACTCAAAAATCACCCTGACCATATTGTAAAAAAAACCTTAGAAATAAAACATATAGAATGCATCATTTAATTCTATGTATATTATATTGTTAACCAACACAGAAGCAAAACGCACCATTCAAACTATAATTATTAAATGATCAAATTCAAAATGAAAATGCTATTATGAATATATTCAATAGACTTCACAAAACAGCAAGTAAAATTTATATCAATAAATATTAAATCATTTCCAAATAAAATAGCGTTGATAATAATTTGAAAACATAGATGTCGCTGAATTCGCCCAGAAAATAATTCCAAGTTATTTAATACATAACAATGTCTAACTTGAGACTATACATATAAAAAAATTATCCCTCTATTACCCAATGTTAAAAAAAACTGAAAATAATAATAGTCGAAGTGCAATAAAGATCAACCTCAATATTCAAAAACGATCTCATACAAAAAATCAATCTGAGAAGGAGATCAGAAACAGTGTGAACACGTAACACTCAAGGCAGAAAATTAATGAAAGTTATTTGTTATTTTTTTTTTAAAACAAAAGAAATATCTTTTATTAATGTTTTAAGTACTTATCAAACAATGTAAAATATCTTCAATGTAAAATGAGCCAGTGTATGATGTGACAAACAAATTTGTAATAAACATAATACTATCTTCCGAAAATATTTTCCCGAACAATAAATTAACACGCATTTTAATATATCTGTTAAACCTAAACAACCACAAACATAAATACTTAATATGTACACATAATCTCGTGTAAATCCTCAAAAGAGAAAGAATTAAAAGTTATCACCATTAATGCAATATCAAAACACCATATCGCGATGCACCACTTGTGTTAAAACACAACCTATGGCTCTATGCCAACATGTAATTCCGCTATAACCTCCGAGGAGATGCGAAAACAAAGTAATTGTTCCAATTATCCAGAACTAACCAGAACCAGGAAAAATATTATGAAAATTCTATTTCCATTAAGCATGAACAACGATATCCAAAGTTTGCTACACATCATTGAAAAACCTCCGAAGAGATGATGTGAAACCAACTTCCAAATATTGATCATGATCGATCAATAAAATAAGCGTAGCCACGCCCAACGAGTATATTCATGTGCTAAACGTTCGCATTTACCGCGAAACCCTGACGAGGTAATACCTGATCAGAATATTAATCTGCGACACCAGCTATTTGGTAACCGCAAGAATGACCTGTTTTAACCAGGTACTTCACCCCACAGTGAAATTGACCTGACTATGTATTAACGAAAACAAAACAATCACAGACAGACAAGTCGTACACGTACATGATTGAGAAATATGAGCATTTATTTGTGACGGAACAAACCAACGCTGTATTTCTCAAATATAAAACATTTAACAACAATTAATAAATAAATAAAATAATCCCTCAAAAGAGACACGGTGGTCGACACCAGTGAAATTTTATGAGCGCTCATTAGAACTACAAGTGTTCATTGTAACAAATATCACGCAACGTGACCATATCTAAATCGTAGTGAATCATGACAAAATTTGTTCTAAGTTATTTATAAAAACAATACAAAATCGTCCAAAGTATTTCTTTAATGTTACATACTAGAAATTGCATCTCATAAAATTGACATGAAAAAAAAAGAAATTGCAATACATGGCATCTATTGAATAACTATGAAACTAATTATAAAATGCTACAAAATAGCGAAGCCTCAAAACTCAACGCTAAAAACTATCTCTACCTGACCACAGATGTCACTATGAGAAAAACATTTCCTGTAAATAATCAAAAAAAAATTTGTAGAATCAGTACTAAAGAAAAAAAACACAGCACGAACTAACAATATGTTATCACATGTAAAACCCTAGAAGGATGTATTAACAATGCTAGAATGAACCGTAAATGAATCTCCCGTACCGTAAATATGTAAAGTTTCCGATGAAATTAATGTGTAAACAATTTAGTAGGAATCCTGGAAACAAAATTAAATGTCTAAAGATCTAAGATTTAAATTTAAGAAAATGACCCAATATATAAAATCCCAAGAAAACTAAAACTTAGAATCTCGACACGAATAAGCAATTTGAGTAAGTTGACCTTCCGTCACTCAGATTCCCCATTTAATGCCTGACTCTCAAAACGGAAAACTATAAGATAAATCCAATCACATAATGATATCGCAGTTTAGTGTACCTTTAAACTGCTATCGGAATGTGTAAAGACTTATCCGACCCAAAAAAAAAAATAACAATTTAAAGAAAAAAATAAATCCCCATAAGCTAAACGATGGAACTTGTCAAAAAAATGAACGATATACATTGTGCCACATGTAAACCTCATTAATTTGAAAGAACTATCAACTGCAAAAAACGGATCTAATCATTTAAAAAAAATTACCATTAGAAGATAATAAAAGAATTAATGATTTAAAAACTTCCAAAAGTCAAAATCTGTCAATAAAATTATATCTACTTTTAATAAAATAAATGAAAAATTAAACCCGCTATTTGCGAAGAACAGGTCCCAGCAAAACCGCTGATCAGCGTGAAGAAACTGACGTCTAAAATGATTTCCACCGCTTATCATTAGAAAAATGCTGGCCATACTGAAAACATATTTATGAAAAGTTATTTAAAGAAATAAAATATTTGAAACATGGTTAAAGGAAGAAAAACAAACAAACGGCTGACAAAGATAGCCTTGTTCGAGACAAAAATTCACTTGGGTCGCATGAAAAAAAAATTTTTTTTTTTTTTTTGTCAATACCCTAAATCACCTGGATGTAAATGTTCAAAAATACGATAATCTTTAAGAAATAATGAAGAAGCTCAGATAATTTCCAGTAAAAGTGTATGGGGCGCAGAATCAGCAAGGTCCCTATTCATAAATGAAAAATAAAATTTAGTTGTAAGGATTTTCCTAATAATTTTTAAAGAACATCAATAATTCGAAATGACGCTTAACATTCTGAAACAAAATTTCAATCTGAAACCGATTAAAATCACAAGAAAGAATTTTTAAATAATTATTAACTTACATAATTTGATTATTATTGTGGTCCAATTTAAATTGTACTCGGCAATATAACCTATATCCCAGATTAACGCCATGTGATATCCTGAAGCCATGAATGCTACTTGTGACAAACTGAGGCTAAACATACCTACAACTTCTGAAAACAAATTAGAAAAAATAATTAGACGGTTTTGTATTTTCATGTATTGAAAAAACAAGGAATATGATAAAATAGATCGTTCAAATTCAACGAACAATGAAGATTCAAATAGTCATTAATGGTTACAAAGTTTGTCATAATTAATCTGCGAGACGCGAACAATATTTGAGCATTGATTAATTAATCACGGCTACAATAATAGTCTCAAAGGGAGTTGAATAAAAGAATTAGTTTGATCCAGGCTGACACAAGAGAATTTGCAATAATAAGTTAGTATAAAAATGTTCAAAATGACTTACATGTGAATGCAGGTAGAAACGCAGAACACTTCACAGAATTCATCATCCAAAAAAAATGTGTAACCACAAGATAATATAATTAAAAACGAAGCAAAATATGATAAAATAGTTCAAAACCACGCTGGGTCGCCACTGAAACGTTATATGTCATGTTGATGCCAAAATATAACGTAATAAAATAGGTTCTATTTAAACCTCGTAGTATGAATCTAAGATATCTTAACTGACAGTATTGAATTGAGGTTATAAAATGTTGCAAATAGAAATGTAGGAAGGCATAGCTCATGGTAGGTAAAACATGTGGATTGGAAACAATACTAAATGAAATTAAAGGCATTAATAGGTAAGATAAATTTTAATAACAAATTAGAGGGATTGACAAAATTTAAAGACTACAATAATTAAATAATTAATCATCAGGGTGCGGTGACTGCTCAAGGAAAACAGTCATACTAAATCATAATGCTTCTACGTTAAAAAAAGGATAAAAGGCGCCAGTCGTTTATTAAAGGCCCTAATACTATTAAACGACAAATAGTGTGAAATGATTACATGAGAAAACCAATAAATAAAGTAACGTTACGTGGAAAGCTACATGATGAAACTCTTCTGTGAAATATTCCGCCCGCCGAGTTTCTGCCTGGACTCACATGTCTCACACGTCTGTTCGACTCACCGCCTGGATCAAACTGAAGTACTTCCGTGCACGCAACGCTCTCGAACTCTTGCTAGACAAGGCCACCAACCTCGGGAAAACAATCGGCGCCAACCGCACCGGTCAAATCCAACGAGCAATCCAATGCCGTAGCGGTTCTTACCGCTACAAGTTGGATGTGATTTTAGATTTTCGCGGCCAAAAGTATTACATGATTTATTTTTGGGGTATTGTGCCGTGTTGCGCTACCTCCTTTTTTAAAGACTTTTAAAGGCTACGCTTTTTTACCTTGTGTTCCTAATGTGACAGATAGAATTGCCATGATACTGATAAAAGAAAGCGACTTTATGAGGCCTGCGAAAACAAAGTTTCTTCTGGAATTAGATGAAGTTTATAAACTCAGCTGTTCCGGATCTGACAAGGTTTATGTAGGCCAGACAGAATGGAATATCTCCAAAAGGATATCAGAATACTTTCGATCATGTAAACTTGGCCATCCTAACAAATCGGCAATTGCCAAGCATTTAATTAAAATAGTCCATTACTTTAGTTTAATTCCTGAAGTCCTGGGAAGACCTAAAACATATAGAGCACACCAAATTACAGAGGAAATTTAAATTCATAAAAATCCCATTATTAGATATTAATAAAAACAACGAGGCTTAGCTCATTAGTTCTTGGTATCCGGTAATTGACGGCTACACCAAAACTAAACGCAGAAAACCATTTTAAATTTTACTGTTTTACCAGCTCGTAGAAGATTGGTTCTGGCAAAACGGTATTGCGTCTACATATATAACACACTCTTTACCACTATCGATTACACATCTGCCCTAATGATGGAAACTGTAACGCTATCCGAAACGTTGGCTTAAGAAGAAGGTAGCGCAATATAACACCCCAAAAATAAATCACGCCATTAAGTAAGTTGTCAGTAATGACGGTTCAATCAATTATGTTCGAAGGGGTGCGTGAGTAATTCACTAACATTCAACAGGTTTACTAAACCTTGTGGAAAGGTACAAGAGTTGGTTTTGAATTTTAGCTGACATTGTGACTCCTGGAAACGTGAACTACATGTATTTGTAAAAATAACGTTATCTCTAGTCTGCCCACTGAGCACTGAGCAAGACCACTTCAGCGAGCTTTCACGTTGGAGTGGTCGTTACGAGTTACTCAATGTGATATCTAGGCTTTTGGCACTCGTTCAGTATGCAATTAAACAAATACATTGCCAGTTAATCTGGTTTTGGGGTGAAAGTTAAATGGGCTCCATGAAATTAATTTCTGAATACAACGAACTTTATGCTTTCTAACTGGCTGATGATGTATTTCCCACCTTCCATTTAAAGTCGGGCACATGCGGTGAAGGAGTTGGACAGGATAACACGAGGCCCATTCCTGGGATTTATGACAAAGTCAGACGCGGTCCCTTTATACACCACATTAATATTCACAATATTTCATACATTTATCATAAAGCCTGGTATTACAACATAAAGATTAATTCAGTGTCTACAATTATTATCAATAAGAATAATCTCGATTCTTGCTTTATTTAGTTCAATAGATCGTTTTACAAGGATGGCCTATTTTTAAATATAAAAGACACAAGGCGGAGATTCACACTTTTAGAAAAAAAGTGAATAAAAACGCTTTTTGTTAATTCAAATTTGTTGAAAATACGTTAAATATATAGATACTCGTAATTCAATTACATACATATGTATGGAAAATCGAATAAAACCAAAACTTTGCCTTTGTATCTCGCACGTTCGAGAACAAACTTTGAGAATAAACAATATTGGAATTTAGAAGCGTTTATAATAATCGGCTACAGAAAGAGATTAAAAGAAGTCATACATAATCCTAGCGGGGTAGGTATTTAGTAGAGGTGAACACTTTCAACAATTAGTATCAAATTAGTATTTCACTTAGTATCAAACAAATTAAAACAAAAAATAGCTACATTAAGGACATTAAATGTTGGCTGAAGGAACTATCGGAAAATGACCTTACTAGTATACTTAAAACATCATAGAAGTTTCTGGAAAACCTTATCCAAACAAGTTAAACCATATAAGTCGCTGAAAAACTTATCCAAAACATAGTCCCCCTCAGCACAGGATCTCCTAGTGAGGAGGACTACGAATATATTTTCTATTTTATATATAAATCTAACTAACATGTTTCATATAAAAATGTAAAAAAATATTATATAGTTAATAAAAATAAAAAAAAATTAAACAATCTTACGAAATAAAACATTCTATTAGTCTTCTCATGGAAATGCACGTAAGCTTGAAACAATAGAATATTCCTAGAGTAATGTGAATTATCCAAAATATGGACGTATTCAAGATGCTACTTCTTAAATCCGTTCTCATTGCTGAAGATCATGACCCCTACTCCAATGTCTATGGTGGACAATACTCCTCCACTCTTCGCAGTTCTGTACTGTGTGGAGAGCCAAGGAAATCCTAGTAGCGGACGCCAATGATACTTGATCACTCCAGCGCATTAGTGACTTTCCTCTGCTTCTTCTGCCAAACATTTTGCCGGTGACCATAAATTTCTCCAAGTTGGAGTCCTCGGTTTGGCGTGCAACATTTCCACAGTATCTTAAAATACGTTTGTAGACAGATAGTTAAACGGGTCTCCACACCATCCAATTTCTAGTGACTGCGGCAGTGACTGCAAAGAACGTGGAGTTGAGCGAACTAGCGCTGTCTCGTTTGTGTTAAAGGGCCGCTAGAACGAGTCAGCGCTAGTTCGCTCAACTCCACGCTCTTTGCAGTCACTGCCTGCTGGCCAACATGCAGTGTCGTGTGTAGAGCCCATAAGAGTCTATTGTGGATGGCTAGCTCTTCCAGAATGAACACATTTGTGCGTCTGGCTGTCCACGGAATCCAGAGCATTTTTCTCCAGCACCACTATTCGAGGTTTGATATGTTCTAGATGCACATATGTATATATTTGGATGAAGTGAAGGTCGTTGGCATGATTTGTGACTGGATGATATTTGTTCCCATAGATCCAAATGCTTGGAGCCAGTGGAGATACGGAATCACTATTGTTATATTAATATTGTTAGGCGGGAGGAAGTCGGGAAGGAAATGAGATTGCTAACACGATGCTTGGGAAGGAAGTACCTAGCCAAATAAGACTAGGTAACAATGCTAAAGTCATTTCAAGCAACGTGGAGTAAAGTTTTGTGATGTTATGTTGCTTATAACTCGTATAAATCTACAGCACGAGAAGTCTCCTCCAAGGTATGAAGTTGCAATCGAGTAAATCATTTTTGCCGACTAAATGAAACCATATTCCCAAGCATATAAATTAAATATTAAAATTTTGCGATTTTTTTTGCCCATTGTATTATAAAAGATTGCATATTTAACCCTTTCAATATTTGAGTGAAACAAATTATCAACCTGCGTGGTTTGACCGTTTAAACTGAAACCTTTATCACTGTGCGCCGCGCTGGTGGGACTATAAAGCGCGCCTTCCACTGCGAGCGGAGCGCACTCATTACGGAATCCGCTCGACTAGCAAACGTTAACTGCATACAAGTGCTTCCATCAAGAACGAGGCCAGCGAAGCGGACTAAACGAGTTAAATAGTTTCGAACGAGTTCGCTCCGCTAATGCGAGCGGAGCGGACTCCGTACGATCTCCGCTCGACTCGCACACGTTAACTGCATACAAGTGCTTCCATCAGGAACGAGGAAAGCGGAGCGGACCGAACTTGTTAAAATAGGTCCGAAAGAGACCGCTCGCGCACACCATCGCCGACTAGTTTCTAGCGGACTCCGCTCAAGAACTGTAGCCAATTCAATTGCCTCGCTGCGTTTTTGTCGAGATGGAGGTGTTTATTGAAGCCGTTTGCCAATTTCGTTTATAGGATACGACTAGCAAAGATTGTCAACATAAAGGATTCGGCTTAGAAAACCATTATTGAGATGATATTGGCGGAAATAAGAAAGTAAATTATTTTTTTAAAGTTTTTACATATTTGAGATGAGATTCTTTTTATAAATGTACATTTAATTCATACGTAACATTTTTTTTCATTGCATACATGCTGTCAGAATCATATTCACTAGAATCAGTACTTGACATCACAAAAATCACTCCGTTCACTTCGAAACAAAGCGATACTGACTCGTTTTCAATGGAAGGGCAAAACTATTTCTCATTTTTCATTGACCTCGCTCCGCTCGCCCCGCTCATTTCTCTCGCACAGGCAGTGGAAGGCAAACGCCTATCTTCTAAGTGACTCTTTTTTGATGGAAGGTCAAAACTATTTCGCTCAGCTCCCACTCCGCTCCGCTCTACTCTTTTCCGCTCGCAATGGAAGGCGCCCTTAAGGGAACGAGACACGCAGCGTGCTAGGCTATCTAGATTAAAGTTAACAAAGAATTTTACTGCCTTTCAAATTATTAATTCATATTGTTGGATTTTTTCAACCCTTCGCGCCAGATTTTAACCCATGGCCACATGTACGCACTGTGATGATAAAGCCTTTTCTCGAATTAGTATATCAATATTTTAAAAGTAAATAAATGTTTTGTAAAAATTTTATTAGGCTAAAGAGAGAAAAGTGGATGAAGACAGTGATAACTAGTTTGTTTTCGGAGCTTTGTTTAGTAGATTTAATATCTTCAATTATAATTAATAATTATTAATGAAGACAATATTAGCGACTCTCAAGCGAAAATTTGAGACACAAAAATCAGAAAAAGATACAATCACATCTAGGAATCGAACCCAGGACCTTAGCTTGCGGGGCGGTACTCTACAACTTAGCTGATGGGACCCTACGGTCCTTCGGACCCTTCGGTCATATTTAACTGTATCATACTTCGACTAAGAACTACCAACATTTTTATAACACATATTTTTGCAATCTTTATCAATAGATAGCAAGATTAATCTCATACTGAATGCTATCTAGATAGGTGTTCTAGGGGCGATGCAATTTCCGTAGATAGCGTTTTCAAAATGTTGGTTGTTATCCATCAACTCCGGCAGAAGAATTTTTTAGGGAATAAATTATTTTTTGAATCTCTTCTCCCGACCGAAAATTTAATCTCCTTTTTGGATTTAAATGATAATTCCTTTATTTTTAACACTATATTTATTGCACACAATAGTCAACTAGTTTATAATAATCAGACTTTATTTGAAAATCTCATTCTACCATAATTAAAAGCGGAACATGGTGCTTTTGTAAAGAATTCTTGAGTGAAGAACTTAGCCAGCCTAGGAATTGAACCTACAATACCTGGGTGTGAACCCGACGCATTTGCAAATTCAGCCACCATCGGAGCAAATGTAAAGTTTTCGGTTATCAAACTCTGCAAAATAAGTTTCTCTTAAAAGACGTATTAAAATGCAACCTTATAAAACAAAATCATGCGTAACAGAGATTTTGAAAGAAAAAGCAAGTGAGCGGTGTTTTTTTCACATAAAATTCCGGCCCGAAGGGATTTGGTGGGATTTGAGGTGAAAATGTTACCAAAGAAGAGCAGAGAGTAAACTTTCCAGCAGGTGTTTTTTATCCAGTTCTTTATTTAAAATGTGAAGTTTTATTCGACAGTTTTGGGTCTAATCTTGTATAAATGACTTCAGGTTCACTAAATAAGAATGTTCATTCCCATGCGATTGAACACCCGACTGCTTGCTGTCAAATTATCCGAACCCAAATAGCCCATTTTATTTTCAGCCTAAAATTTGCAAAGGCACCTCGAATTTCTTAGAAGTTACGCTGCGGAAAATTGAATTTCTCAGAAGGAGTACGGAGCATACATAATAGTTATAAGTAGGGTAAAATATCATTTCTCAATAATAATAATCATTGTAACATATTCTTCTTAGTGAGTTCTATATTATATTATCTATGCATATTAATCAAAATAAAGATAAACCATCGTATAACTCCGACTTTCCCCTACAAAATGAGCTATGAGCGGTGCTCCGGCTTGGTAGCTGCTTCAGTGCGAGCTTTGCGTCCGTTTGAGATGGACGCTCCGCTATAGAATCCCGCCGCCTGCGAGGTGCCTTCAATTCTTCGCTTTCGCAACCAAGAAGGAGTCCGCCCTTTTGATGTCCATAAGACGTCTACCATTCAAATTATTTTGAGGAAGAAAATCTAGTAAACTTTTTGTTTTATTTTAGTTTTTTGTGTTCTAGCAATGTAATATTGATAAACAAAGGCAATGAGATATTTACGTCGAATTTCGGTAGAAAGCCTCTTCTTTATATTCTTGCATATTCTGGTCCTATTACGTAATGCATGATTTATGAGACAAAAATTCTAAAACTTTTTCGTTTCTTATTTGAGCCCTTCCTACTACGTCTATATGATTTAGCACCACTTTCCCAAGTGCCTCCCAGTAGCAGTACCTACTGACAGAGAAGTTCACTTTATAAAATTTGTAAAGTTTTCACCCAGAACGTGTCAAAGTTTGTCATAGATTACTTTGAGAATGATTTTAAATTGGGAAATGACATTAAAATCTTCGTTTTCACCTGATTTTTTTTAAAGTTAGCTCCACTGGAGACCTTGAGGAAATAAATACCCTCAGGGCTTACATCATCTTTGGGAATGCTATATGGAAGGTATGTTAAGGGAAATGAAGGAGATGAAGTTCTGTGAAGGGAAAAGGTATGAGGGGTGGGTAGGAATCAAGGAGTGAATGTGTCCAATAGTTACATGTATGAATCTATCTCTCCCTCTGCGGGGCAAGCTGATGGGTCGAGAGAGTTGGCTTAAGAATCTAGATTAGATTAGATTAGGTTAGAACAAGTTATTTTCTGTTTAAAAATATTAAAAATTAAAAAAATTTAAAATTTTATTCATGGCCTATGTCATCTTCGTGGATGCTGTGTGGTGGTTCTTTAGGGAAAGGGATGAGAGTATGTTCTGGGAAATAAAAATGCATAGGGTGTAGGTAGAAATCTGGGGTCAATGGGTCCAAAGTGACGGACGTATGAATCCATCCCTCTAACTGCGGTGCAAGGCGATGGGTCGAGAGAATCCTGCAGGAGAGGCCAAATGATCTCCCTCAACCAATCCCTCCCGATCCGGCCTGCCACGCAGTAAATGGGCAGACGCATCCGCCGCCAAGACTTGGACAAACCTCACTCCGTAAACTTGAACTCCTTTTTTAAGTCGCGAACCACTTGGAGTAACCTTTGACAGAGGTGTCGGTTATCCAATAAATGGTTCCCAGAGCGATGGTACCCATACCCGTCTCACAAATTGGTATATCTTACCACTGAAGGATGAAAGCCTTTCAAATATTTCCCACCTTTCTTTCCATTTGTTCAACATACCACACTTCCCTGGTGTGTGCGTTTTTCACATTTTTTTAATGTACTCTAATATCAAAACAGCTCCCTGCTGTGTAATACTTCAAGTCCCCCGCAATACTCAACTCTCTGCACTAAATTCTAGAAACTTCAATATGAAAATGCAACTCTACATCCCTTTAGTGACACAGTCGTAGATGGGAAAAGTTGCAAAAGGCTTTCTTTTATTTAAAAATTCTTGCTGCTTATCTGCAGTTGAAAGAACAATTTTAACAGAGTTTGAAGCACATCTCCGACAATAGCAAGGGGGGGGGGGGGTAATTATATGTAGGAATAATTATAGGAACATTCTATGAAATGTCCGGGAAATACTCAAACAACTATCACAAAGTAATTTATTTAATTTTAAAGTTCGAGCACGTTTTCTAATGTTCTACAATTTTCAATTCACTAATATTGAAGCCGCATAAATTGATTTGCTTTAGCCCTTTACGCTTAAAAACCTCGATTGTCCGGAAAGTGGTCAGGTTAGAACTGTCCCGGGAACCATTTATTGGATTATTATCAACATCTCTGCCATAGGTCACCCCAGGTTGTTCGCTAGGTTTGATGGTTTTTGCAAGGGTGCCCGGGTTCATGGGGTGAGGTTTGTCCGGATTTTGGCGGCGGATGTGTCTGGAAAATAATTTCCCTCAGGGCCTATGTGATCTGAGATGCTGTATGGAGGGTTTTTTAAGGAGAGGAAGGAATGAACATTGGTCTTGAAGGGACCCATGTTGTAGGAAGGAAGAAACACAAAGGCCGTGGCAGGCCGGATTAGAAGAGGCCGATTGACATCAGCTTGCATTACAGTGGGAGAGATTGATTCGTACGTCCGACACTCCTAGACGCACTGACCCCCAGATTTCTACCCACTCCTCTCACCTTTTTCCTTCGCAGAACTCCCTCCTCTTCATTTCCTTAAAATACTTCCACTCAACATTCCCAAAGATCACATAGGCCTGAGGAAAATTATTTTCCTCGTGGCCTTCTGTATGGAGCTAATGTAAAAAAAGATATTCCAATCATTGTAACTAGCCAAACGCTTTTTCATTTATCTGTGAACAAAATTACCATCATTGACGTGGAGAAATAATTCTACCTAGGCCTTTCCTCCTTGTGAGAGGAAACCGCTGTAAACTGTAATATATGGCTTTTCTTACGATGTATTAACCGCGGGACGTATTTTCCAGCGACTGCCGCACACTTGATAAATAAATCTCCGCAAGAACATTAACCCATACATTTTCAGTTAACGAATGTTTATTACAAAGTTAATTTATATGCGGCAAACTGGTGGAGTCGGACACCAAAAAGCTAGACGAAAATTTGTGTAATTTACAAATTTAGAGCAATTTTTTCGACATATATTATATATTCTTCACATTTAAAATTTGTGAATTGAATCGATAAAAATATATTTTTATCCCTTGATTTATTTACTATATTTATTCCCGCGGCTAAATTCAGAATTCAGCAAGCGAAAGCACGTTTCACCGGATGCTGGGATTACCCTTTACAATACTATTCCTACTTCCTCTTTCTGCACTACTTCCGCTTTACCTCATATCCAAACATGAACATTTAAAGGATAGAGAAGTTGCACTGGAACTTTACAGACATGCTCCGTTTCACAATGCACCTTCTGAATATTCTTCAGTTGTTAGAGAATTTAAATAAGATATCACGACTCACTGAAAAGGTGCGTATTGTACCTGTGGTTGCGCTGATTCGGTAATATACATATAAATAAATTTTGCCTAAAATATACATTCGTTTTCCTTCCAATTTCAATTCCAAAATTTCCTATAACTACAGTAATCTTTTGGTTGTCAAGCATCAGGTAAGTGTTTAAATATGCTTTGAATGTTCGGCGGAAAAACCCAACACTACGCTGTTGATGAACGTGGAAAACCTTCGAAATCGCAACACGGATTTACTGTAATATCCCGCAATTCGGTAACTCTCGTGGATTTATGAATCTGCCCTTCCGTTGTAGTTATTTATATCTGTGTTTATATCATTTAATGTGAAAGCTGTGGACCACCAGAAAAGACCTTGAGAAGCAGCCATACCGGCCAAGAGTAAGTTTGTGGTTTCCCTCACCTTTTTCTGTCCTCACCCTGCATTTAGGCGGTTCAACATTGTTGTTTTAAACAAACAAACAAACAACAACAACATTGTTTGCAAATAACTAACCTGTATACTTTACTACCAACAGGAGTCGAGTGGTTGATTAATTTATTAATTAAAAGTATGGAGTCTTGAGTGTTAATATTCGCCGCTCTAACTTCTTAGAAATGTGTATTTGGCAAAGCTATAAGGATACAAAATTTTCGATATTTCGTACAAACTTACATAATAATAATATTTTATTTCCTCATTCCTAAGGGTGTGATTTGATTCTAGAAAGAGGGGAAATACTGTGTTTGGACGTGTTTCGGAAACCCCAAGTTAGTAGAGTTGCCCGGGTTCATGGGGTGAGTATTATCTAGATCTTGGCTTTGGAAGCTTCTGCCTATCTATTGTGTGATGAGCCGAATTTAAAGAGACTGGTTGAGGGAGACATTTTGACCTCTCCAGCAGGACTCTCTCGACTCATTGTCTTGCACCGCAGTGGTAGAGAGGATTTCAGACGTACGTCACTCCTGGACACACTGATCCCCTGATTCCTATCAAAGCCTAACATCTTCTTCCTTCCTGGATCTTCCTTTTTCCTTCCTTTCCTTGAAAAAACTCTCCTCACGGCATCCCCGATGCTAACATTATAAATTACTTTCTTCAATGACTCTTGTATAGAGCAAAAATGTAAATGTACGTACCTACTTAGACAATTATATAAAACGTTTCAAAGAATATTCTGACAATGTACAACAAGCAATGATATTCAAAATTACGCAACAATATTTAAGAGCAACTCATTAAAAATTCGGTTCATCAAAAGATTTTCGTGGAAATTAACCACTTCTAGCCTATGGCAGATTAATATTCACAGCCAATATTTACATAGAGTATTCAATATGATATTTGTTTAGTTCGTTGTTCGTGCAAACACTTCCAGCTATTCGCTATTTGGGCTATTTGCGGAGCAACTTGTTTAGTTTAGCTTTGTGCCTGTCCTGTACTGGAACCACCCCTACTACCCTTACTTGTTCATATTATAATGGATACTGAAATCCTCTCCTCTATCTTATTTACCCGCCTTTAGTAGATAATTCCTGGTGGAAATTTAATTTAAATTGTAAACGCGTAAATTATATAACGAAGGAAATGTTAATGTTGACTAGACTGCGGACTTCAACGTTGTTTCCCAAAGAATATTCTTGCAGATTATATTTTCGCAGAGTCAATTTATTTTACTCCCAGCAGTCAATATTGTTATTAGAATTATGAAGGTTTATTTTGTTTTGAAGAGATTTATTCACATTGTACATTTTTTGTTACTTAATTTTATTTATTTGCTACCGATTTCGACACATCCGTGTGTCATTCACTAGATTTCTTAGAACTAACTTAAAAATTATACTAGTACAGAAATGATTAGATATTATTGGATGAGGGATGGGAGTGGTGATTTGGGGAGGGGGAGAACGGTGGGAGGAGTCAAAATAACAAGGAAACATGGTCAACAAAGTTAATTTACAATGTACTTTTATTTTATTAACGAAATTAATTATTAGTGAAAATTCTTTAGCACCGTTGTGATTTGAAAATCGATGAAACGAAAAATAGCGACACTAAAAAGAGACAAACACATCATTTATAGGATGTAGTCCGCAAGAAATAGTATGTGTAATCGGTCTCCTCTTTGTGCGGTGCTTCGTAGCCTATCGGTCTCATGTTTGTGAGGTACTTCGTAGCCTCCCCACTCTTGTCTACTTTATTTTTCTGAAGACTTCACTTCTATGTAAGTAGAGTCAGCCTGTAGGTATATTTATTTGAAAAACCCTTCCAACCCAAGAAAAGAAAATACCTTTTCCATTAACTTTTTCCAGAGCTTGACCTTATTTTAAATGGTCCTGAACGTATTTTCCTTCATCATTTATTCGAATCTGTAATGACGTCTTTAAGGTTCGATTAGTTTTTTAACCATGGCCAAGCGATGAAATGCTTCTCAGTAACTAAATAACCTTCACACTGTTCCCCGCTGGGGTAAGCGGAGAGAATTAACTATTCGGTCTTGGCACACACTCCTTGCTTCATTTTCTATCATACATCGTCTCATATATACCCTTATGTTTTCCTTTCTTTCATGATAATAATAAATGTTTTATTATCTTCCTGTAACAAATAGAGATAAATATTTACTCACTGCGATCACTCTTACTGAGGATTTCACTTACATATTTATTAAAAAAAATCGAAATAATTACAAATATACCCGAAGTTATTGTGTTTTCAGCTTATTTTGTAACCAGCTTTTATGTGGATTTAAATATTTTAATATTGTTGCGGTTTTTGAGTGAAAGTGGAATTTTTGAGAATGATATTGATAATAATTTGTTTTTTTTTTTTTGTATTTATGTCTAATTGCGTTGTACATCCACGCATCTCCTAGCCATAAAATATAAAATAATAATAATGTTTTCTTTCTTTTCAGGTGAGAGCAGCCCCCTTTTTATGTGAAACCGCACAAGAGTCCCAACTACTCCCAACTATCTGGAACCAGCATCCCCAATTGAGTTGTGAGTTTAAAGATATATTACCTAGGGAGGGGAAGGAAATGAGGAAAGTAGAAAGTGGGGAAGTACCTGGCTATTCAGATATGGTCACCAAACATGGCGAAAGCCATTTCAATTCTGAACGGTGATCTTATACTAGAACGATACTGATTGTAACTTTCACTCTAGAACTTACCGCATATAAACAATATATTATTTTAATATACTAAATTGTGAAGTAACACAAATTAATCAATTAAATTTACTTGCGCACGTTGGTGTTTAAGCCGTGACCTCCGAATGGCTAGTTGAGAGCCTTGCCCCTCTACAACGGAGAATGTCAAAATAGTGTTTATCCCTACCACTATATAGTTTCCACTATATTTACCATCTTGAATGGAAATGGAACACACTAATTCCGTCCAGTTAAAAAATTACCTAATTATATTGAACATGCTTCCAAGAAAAGTCTGTATTAAAAAAATTAGTACACCATCCTTCACATAATAAACTGTTGGTCAGTAGAGTGTTCCCGTAGTGGAGGCAGCAAATAGGTTATTATATCCCCTAGTTGAGAATTTAAAGGTAATTTAAACTTCCCCAACAATATACAGACCTTCGCGATACTTCGTCATCAACGTTTTCTAAAATATAGGAATGAAAGAGAGTCTCACATCTCTTAATTCTCAAATATCCCTTTATAGCCCAGTCATTCCGTAGTTTTACCTTGCAAAAGGTCATGTAGTAGCGATTTTGATATATGTTGTTAAGATTGGGACTCTAAAGAAAAAAAAAAGTTTTCGACCTCGGGAGGGTCGAGCTCGATCCGCTATCTTGGATTGAAGGTCCCAAAATTCGGTTTTTTCAAAATAACTATGAAATGGTTGATTTTACAACCAAATTGTTCAAGGTGAACTTAAAGAAAACTAAATTTCGTACATTTTATGTCTAAAGTTTTTTTTTGTAAGTCTAATAGGTAACGAGTTACAGTGGCGGAAATGTGAATATTTTTCTAAAAAATGATGAAATTCCCAATTTGTGTTATTTTTTTCGGGTTATTCATTACATAACTAGCTGTTAAAAACCCACTCCGTAGGGTCTTACTGCTAGGCCCTGTAGGCATCTTTTGGTTTGGCTTCGCCCAGTTAGTGTTGGTGACCATTTTATACATAATTATATTATATAATATATTTTTTATCATATAATTATAATAATTTTGTTAACTCATTTCTACACCACCATGAGGTGGAGAACATAGCGCATTTTTTTTATTGTGGTATCCCCTGTAGGTCTACTCCACAGATATACCAGCGATGGTAGATTTCGAAATTATTTTATATATTGGCTATTGCGTAATGATATTTCTTTGTTGATGCCGGTTGGTTGATATCGACATCTTACAACCCGCTAATGTTGTTCCAGAGAATGTGTATTTTGAAGAAATCCGACGAAGAGTTGAAGGATTACCTTAAATTCGAACTCGCCCCATTTTCTTTGTCGCTTTTCTCTGAAGAAGGAATGCGCAAAGGTACGAAATCATCATTTTATGGTGTTTTTGAACAACTTCCAGAAGGCGTGCAACTTGAAGGTAGCAAAATTAATGTTGTGGATGGAGGATACCTTTTACATAAAGTTGTATGGAATCGTAATGATTTTTTTGGGTCAATTTGCGAGAAGTACGTTCACTATGTAAGACATCACTATGGATCACATGCAGTTATTGTTTTCGATGGATATCCGCTAGATGATGGTGAAAAAAATACAAAAACCGCAGAAAGACTTCGCCGATCGAAGAAGCATACCTATGTCTGTAGATGTTCTTTTCGATGAAACAATGCCAGTTCAAGTTTCACAAGAACGTTTTTTAGCCAATGAAAATAACAAAGTCCGTCTGATTTCGATGCTTACAAAGCAATTTATACATGCTGATTTTATAGTTAAGCAGGATGAGTTGATTGTCAATACTGCGATTTCCTTGTGTTCATCATTTGACGCTGTATTCGTTATTGGCGAAGACGTTGGTCTCCTAGTTCTGCTAACAGCATTGGCACCACCCGAAAGAAGTATATATCTTCGCAAACCCGGGAGAGGCAAAACTTTTGAAAGACTGTATTCCGCGAATAGTGTGAAATACAAAGAAGCGGCTGAGAATATTCTGTTTCTCCATGCCTTTAGTGGCTGCGATACAACATCGTCCTTCTTCAACCAAGGAAAAACAAAATTTTGTTCACTTGTACAGAACGATACAAGACTCAATGCCATAATAGGAATCTTCAAACAACATGATGCAAAACCAGAAGACATAGCAGATGCAGGAACACGCTTTATTGTTGTTTTGTACGGGGTGACATGGATAAGGAAACCTTGGAAGAAGTCCGCTACCAACGTTTCGCAAAGTCAACAACAAAAAGCAAATTCAATCTTACCTCTTTGCCACCAACGAACGACGCTGCACTGTACCATGTATTTAGGACGTACCACAAAGTCCAAAAATGGTATGGAATCCAAAAAAATCCAGAAAACTGGGGCTGGAAACCAGTACTGTGGCACCAACGGGCTTGTTCCAGTAAGAATGACTAAGAAACCAGCACCCGAGACTTTATTGAAATTTATTTCATGTAATTGTAAAAAAGGATGCGGCGTTGCATGTGGTTGCAGGAAAGCTGGATTGAATTGTTCTATTGTGTGTGGGTGCTGTAATGGTCAAACATGCCGAAATTCGCCAGAGGTTCATATCGATGTCGAGGAAGAAGATAAAGAGATTTTGTCAATGGAAGCCCAGAATCTCAGTACCACAGGCAATGAATTAGATGATGACATTGATGAAGACTGTTATTAAGATGTCGATATCAACCAACCGGCATCAACCAAAAAAATATCATTACGCAATAGCAAATATATAAAATAATTTCGAAATCTACCATCACTGGTATATCTGTGGAGTAGACCTACAGGGGATACCACAATAAAAAAATGCGCCATGTTCTCTACCTCATAGTGGTGTTGAAATGAGTTAACAAAATTATTATAATTATATGATAAAAAATATATTATATAATATAATTATGTATAAAATGGTCACCAACACTAACTGGGCGAAGCCAAACCAAAAGCTGCCTACAGGGCCTAGCAGTAAAACCCTACGGAGTGGGTTTTTAACAGCTAGTTATGTAATGAATAACCCGAAAAAATAACACAAATTGGGAATTTCATCATTTTTTAGAAAAATATTCACATTTCCACCACTGTAACTCGTTACCTATTAGACTTACAAAAAAAAACTTAAAATATAAAATGTACGTAATTTAGTTTTCTTTAAGTTCACCTTGAGCAACTTGGTTGTAAAATCAACCATTTCATAATTATTTTGAAAAAACCGAATTTTGGGACCTTCAATCCAAGATGGCGGATCGAGCTCGACCCTCACGAGGTCGAAAACTTTTTTTTTTCTTTAGAGTACCAATCTTGACAACATATATCAAAATCGCTACTACATGACCTTTTGCAAGCTAAAGGTCTTTTTAACTACGGAATGACTGGGCTATTATATTCTGATATACGAGTACATGTCTGTTCATTTTGCGGGCAGCTGAAATTAGTGGTCAAAACTTGTTCATTTCAAACTTTAATAGGTGTGTCGGGTCGGTAGTGTTCATTTGGGTTAATTAAACTGACTTCTGTTTTGACAAACTTTAGATCTAAATTGTTCTAAATAGAATGGAAGCGAGTAGGTTAATTTTCACATCATTGAAGTTACATAATTAACATTTAAATATTAACTCTCACGTGAAAAGTAAATTTTCGCTATTGCCACGGATAACTCAATTCACATGTTACATACTATGTTTAGACTTTTGGTTAAATAACTCATTGGTAACTGTTATATCTAAATTGTTCTCTTCAGAGACATTCGTTATTTGTAACTAGCTGACCCGCCGAACTTCGTACCGCCTCAGAATCAATAACTGTAGATTTAAATTCAGTTTTTTTTATTAAATTTAAAATTACACAATGAAGCAATTATCGATTAGCAGCTACTTTGTTTGTAATTTTCTTACTTTTCCACTTAATTACGGGAATTTGGGAGGCGGGTACGCCGCCCCGGGAACCATTTATTGGATAACCAACACCTCTGCCAAAGGTCACCCCAAGTGGTTCGCTACGTTTAGTGATTTAGCAGGGGTGTTTGGGTTCATTGGGTGAAGTTTGTTCGGGTCTTTGCGGCGGATGCATCTGCCCACTCGCGTGGCGAGACGGATCGAGAGATACTGGTTGAGGAAGGCCTTTTGACCTTTCCAGCCGGACTCTCTCGACCCATTTCCTTGCACCGCAGTTGGAGGGTTGGATTCATATGTCCGTCTCTCTCGGACACACTGACCCCCAGATTCCTACCCATCCCTCATTCCTTTTTCCTTCCCAGAACTTCCAATCCTCCCCTTCCTTAAAAAGACCCTCCTCACAGCATCCCCTAAGATGGCATATGTCCTGAGAGAAATTATTTTCCTCAGGGCCTCCCGTGTGAAACTTATGTAAAACAAAATGCGTTTCATTTCAGAGATTTATTATAATTATTGTATTTTTCCTTTGGAGGGGCTGCAGACATACGTTCACCGTTTGTCTCTTTTTGGACTATTGACATTTGGTGTGTAAGAAAGAGGGGCAGCATTATATGATTAAGAACAAATGCAAAACAATCAGCGGATTGACATTTGACGTTTTTGAATTTTTGAAATTCACGCGCAGTTTAATATTATACTTATCACAATATTGCTGCAGTTCTTTCAAAATATGAGAATTCGTTCCATATAAAATGTATGAAAAATTTAATTTTCTTCATAACTTTCTTTTTCGTGAATTTTTGTGATGTTTTAATAGTTATTCTGTTATCCGGAGCGGAGACAAATCCAACAAATCAAAGATCATCAATATCGGTCCAGCCGATCTCGAGTTAGAAATAGTGTAACTAACCCGACTTTGTTTTATATATTAAGATTACTGGTATTCTTCAGTACTACAAGATACTTATTAAAAGACTTTTAAATCACAGTGACTATTTTTTTTATTATTTAATAAATGTTACAAAAATTACATGTTAATGGGTATTCTATAAAGTTTTTTGTAAAAAAAAAAAACATTATTTAATATGTCTTACACCTTTTTTTGAGCAAAACTCGTGTTAAAAAGGCGGAGACAACGAATGTAGATAATAATTTTTATAAAAGTTAAAATAATATATAATTTTTTTAATATACATATAGATCAATTAATGGATAATTAACAGTATACAAAGAAAAAAAAATCGTATATATCATATAATATGCATCTATGGTTTTATATAATATATAAAACATGTAATAGAAGGAATGTAGCAGAATGAAGAGGAGATAAAAAAGAAAGGAGAAAAATAAAGAAAGAAAAAGGATATTATTATTGACGTATCATAATTTATAATTATACTTCGGAGGACGAATGTCCTTCCTGGCTGAAAGCTAGCTTTTGTCTGGAGCTCTTTGATTATAATGGCTCTGCACATCTACCTTCTGCATAACTCGGAAACGAGACCATGTGACCCGAAGAGCCCATATACAATTAAAATAATGTGAAAACTAATCATAGACTAATATGGTGCATTACATTAATTATTCTACGATTTTGAATGCATTCACATTTTTGATAATTGACTAAACTATCTCATGGAATGTGAGTTAATTTCTTCCTGGCAAATAAAGACGGGGTGTAGTTTGTCAAAACTACACCTCACTTTCTGCTAATCAAAATAAATGTTTTATTTAGCAAAACTAAACTAACTAACCATCACGCCGTTTCCCCGCAGGGGTAGGCAGAGAGGACGGACCGCCAAACAACTCGGTCTTGGCACACACTCTTTCACATTCATACATCGTCTCATACATACTCTTCTATTATTCTGACTTTTGACATGGCCCGTCTCAAGTATCTGATTCACTTGATCGTGCCATATCTTCCTCGGGCGTCCCCGACTTCTTCTACCATTCACATTTGCATCATATATTCTTTTTACACTACTTTCTTCGTTCATTCGCTCTACGTACCCAAACCATCTGAGGGTCCCTTTCTTAATTTTGCTCATTATACTTTCATCAGCCTTACATTCTTTGCGGATATCCACATTTCAAACAATTTCGCATTAGCAAAACTGATTTGCTAATATCAACCTTAAAAGCTTATACTTACATATTCAGGCTTGCTCTTGAAATTACTTCCCCTCTTAATGCACTATTTCAGCTTGGATGATCGTCTTCCAGAATTATTGGTTTTAGGAAGTAGAGTATAGGAAGGTATATGTAGATATAAGGTAAATAATTTAAACAGAAGCTAATTTTCTTTGGTTCTAAAAATACTCCCATATGAAAACTTTTATTGGTAACAGGTGAATCTAGTCTGCTCTAGTCGTCACATCAAATATAGAACATTGGGCAAATGCAGTAAATTGATTAAATACATTGAGCAAATTCAGTCCATTGAGCAAATGTAGTATACTAGCTGTTACCAGGCACCCGTTGCTATGCCATTCAATGATTAAATATTACAATAAGTTTTTCCACTATGAAAATATTGAATATGTGTCCTCAATTTCGTAAGACCTACTTTAAAAAAAAAACACAAAAAAAAAAAAAAAAATTAAACATGCAACTCAATTTTACAAAATGGAAACCTTACACTTTAACAATAGAAACTTTTGTTATGAAATTATTTATCTTAAATCTAAAACAATAAAAAATCTTAATTTACCCCAAAGTCTTAAGATTATGTGAAAGAAAATAAGAATTGTGAATTGCGCATAGGGACAGTTAGCTTCTGATAAAGATGCCAAAATTAAATCCTAAAATGTCACTTCCTTATTACTCTGACAGCGAAGGAGTTGAGGTGGTTTACACCTAGTTTATAATAATCTCGGTTTTCACAATCTTTGGCGGAGGTACAGAAAAGTCTGCTACAGCAGAAGGGATTCCATAATTATTGCCATTACGCCAACGATACTGCGAGTCCCTTGGAGTGTGGCTTTGGAGGCGAATCGCCCGTTCCTCCTGCCGGTATCTTTTATATACCCCACATTCATTCATATTATGTTCGCTATTGCAGTAAAAACACAAAGCAAGACGTTTAGTGTTACGTACTAAACGTGTTCTACCATTTCGTGGAGAAAGGGGCTCTATGGCTCTTGATGGACCGGCTCTGTCTGCGTGTGTTCGTCGAAGCAATATCTTATTGTCTGCTTCAAAACTTTTGCAGATGGTTTCCAGTTGCACCGCGGAACTGATGACTTGACCTGCGAGTACACTGGCATAGTTTTGTAGCAGGCCATACTGAAATATTGGCAGTAGCTCCTCTTCTGGAACTGGTAACTCCAGGAAACTGTTGTAGCGACGAATTTCAGAAAAGAAATCAAAAGCAGTCTCTCCCGAGCCTTGTTTTTTGGTATATATTTGAGCTTTCAGGGTGTACTGGGCTTTTGGGGGTTCAAACTTCTGGATCAGTAGCTTTTTCAGCTCTGACCAAGACAGGTTTTCATCTTTTAATGAACGGAACCAAAGCAAAGCGTCTCCTGCTATGACATCTAAAAAACAGCGGAAAATTATTTCCTGCGAAGTGTTTATTTCAACGCTTAGTTTATCTATACGTTTAATGAATTCTCTAACGTTTGTGTTTTCATTGTATCGCTTGTTCCATGGAGCGAGGTTGACGTTGGTTGGTTTCCACAGAGGGAGACTAGAGGTAGAAGATTTTGCGGCTTGTTCCGTGGAGAGGATGCTATTGCTGTCTTTGCAGTTAGAAACGTCTTGTGTAACGTCTCCCTCGAGTTGCAGGCGGCTGACGTATGATGCATTGAAGCCGTGTGCGGACTTCCGCAGCGACTTTCGCCTTCCTGTTGACACAAGCCCTCTTTTACTCAAGGCCATCCTGAGAGCAACATCTGTCAAGGAATCTATATTTGCAATGATGCCTTCCTCCGATGGTTTGATGGTGTCCATGACTTGATTCGAGTCTGGAAACAAGGAAAAGAGCTTTTAGTTGGTGATAGTTTCAAGCCGACAATAAACAAATCAATACAAATAAAAATCTTCCATTACTAACGGAATCTAATAGCCCGAGTCTGCGGCATGAATAGAAGATATAGCGGGTGGTGTGGATTTGATATGATTTTTTTTTTTTTTATATCAATACCTCACAAGAGTCTCAGCCGCTCCCGTCTGGAGCCAGTGAAACTATGGCATCCCCAATTCGGGTATGTTGTGAGGCTGAAGGTAGTGGGGAGGGGAAGGAGGTGGAGAAGAGGAAGGTGGGGAAGTACCTGGCTATTCAGATCTGGTCACCAAACAGGGCTCAAGCCATTTCAAGCAATGTTTCAATTCTGAATGGTGGTATCACACCAGGACGATACTAAGAGTATCTTCCACTCTGGAATGTGCCGCAAAACTACTATACATCATTTAAAGTGAATTAACTGTGAAATAACACAAATGAATCAAATAAAATTTATTTGCCCACGCCGGGATTCGATCCCGCGACCGTCGGATTGCGATTCAAAAGCCTTTCCGCGAGACCACGCCGGCCTTCAAGTATGTAAATTTTTAGACGGCGTTGGTTATAAAGGTAGGGCAATGGCGTTTTCTTAGCCACAGCAACGTGTTGCCGGGTGGCGTATTTACAAAACCTATACCGATTCAGTCGCGGTAACGACAATTTACATTTTAAATATACCTCTATATTGGTTATTTTTTATCACATTGCAAAAACAAAAAATGTTCTAAAATCTAGATAAAATAATCTTTCTGATGTGTATATTGGAAATTAATAATTTTATTTCTAAATATTTAAATTTGAATATTATTCCCATATATTGTAAATACACCTCTATATTGATAATTTTTATCACTTTGCAAAAACAAAAAAATGTTCTAAAATCTAGATAAAATAATCTTTCCAATGTGTATATTATAAATAAATAATTTTATTTCTAAATATTTAAATTTTGATATTGAAAATTTAAAGCGACTCAAACGCGTTAGGGATTGTAAATACGCTGCCGGGTGTGCTAGTTGAGTATATTTTATATAAATCGTCACTTCAGAAATAACAGAGAAGCTTTAAATACTTATTTCTTTTCTTAGGTTTTTTCGAATGGGAAATTCTTATTGTTTTAAAATATTAAACCCATTTTTCTTCATCTTTATTGTAAGTCTCAAAAGGGTCCCCACAATTTGGGTACGTATTATTGTCGTTTGTAATCGTATATTGTAAAAATTAAGTAAGGATGTCGACCTATATTATAGACTTTATTTATGATATTTTAAAAGAGTGAAACGAAATCTTTTGAAAACGAATGTTTAGGAATGCGGCTTACTGCGAGCATTGTGAGTGAGTACCCCATATTCAGTCCAGGACAGGTACCAGCGGGCTACCAAGGGTGGTTGAAAAGTATTCCAGGAACTATTCAGTCCATGCAATGTATTGATCATTTTTATCTACATACCTAGGTAAACTGGGTAAACTGGGTAAATTTTATTTTTTTAAATGTAACCGATTTTCTGACTTCAGATTTTTCGTATTATTTATTTTGAATAGATTTGAAAACTTACTTTTATTTTATATGCAAAATATTCTATAAGTTTTTTCTTAATGATAAGAAACGATTATTAGGTTTCTATTATGCATAAAACAATCCGCTTATTTGCGCAATTTAATTTTTGACAATTATTATCCATACTTTTAAGAAAACTCAACAAATAAACAAGAAGGAAGTAGCGCAACACGGCATAACACCCCAAAAACAACTAACGATCTTACGATTTATCTTCCGAACAGGCCCTCCATTGATATGCTTGGTGTAACCCTAAGTGACCAGCTCAAGTATGGGGGCTCCATCGAAGTCAGAGTAAAGTTAGGGCCCGCAGATACTTAAATAGTACACAACTGCTAATCCTGAACAAATCACAAGTGCGCCCCACGGTTGAATTTGGCAGCCACCTCTGGTCTGGAGCTAAAAAAAAACCTGAAAAATACCCTCGACTCTGTACAGAAACGGGCGGTCCGTTTGATAGATTCTCCCATCTTAACAGACGGATTGCAATCTTTAGAGCACAGGCGTCGGATGGGAATGGTATCCTTGTTCTACCGGTATTACAATTGCAGATGCTCCGAGGAACTAGCATCATTGATCCCTTCGGCACCGGTGCATAGTCGGGAAACACGCCAAACGCGTGCCCAAAATTTGTACACGGTTGATATTTGTCACATGAGAACGGGCGTTTCTTCGACTCGTTCTTGTGTTCAACAGCACGGCTGTGGAATGATTTGCCGGCCTTTGTGTTTCCTCCTTCCTACAACATGGACCTCTTCAAGATCAATGTTCATTCCTTCCTCTCCTCAAATATACCCTCAACATAGCATCCTAGATGACATAGGCCCTGAGGGAAATCATTTTCCTCGGGAAATCATTGGCCTCCCGTGTGGAGAGAATGTAAAAAAAAGGAAAATACTTTTGGCCGTGAAAATCTAAAAACGTATCCAAATAATCAACGTATTATAAAAAAAATCGAAGTGCAAAAATGTGGTTTATTTAGCTAGCAATCTAGTTTAAGTTTCATTAATCTCGTTAATTCCAAAACAATTTAATAAGATCGCATTAAAAATTTCAATTTCACATATAACGATCGTCCAGTTGATTAGTCAGACTTCTCCAAATACTGGTTTTGAGATAATGAGGAAAGCAATATTCGAATGCTCACAATAAATCACATATTATTTTCACATATTAAATACGCTTTTGCTTTACATATTAAATACGCTTTAAAATAATTCTTGAAGGCATAATGGTCCGGTACATTAGCATGACATTTGAAATATCCTACTAGTGACCCAGAAAATATCAACTTTTAATTTAATTCGCAACATGTTTTTGTGCAGTACAATTCATTTGGTGGTGTTTATGAGTAATCTGATAGATTGTACCAGATTGATACACTTTTACATATAAATGCACACTCAACCCTAATTTCGATTTTTCGGACATGTCTGCCTAATCAACTGGACCCAATTGGGGTATGTTGTGAGGCTGAAGGTAATGGGGAAGGGAAGGAGATGTGGAAGAGGGAGGTGGGGAAGTACCTGGCTATTCAGATCTGGTCACCAAACGCGGTAACGCCATTTCAAGCAATGTTTCAATTCTGAATGGTGGTCTTACACCAGGACGATACTGAAAGTATCTTCCACTCTGGAAAGTGCAGTAAATATACTATTTATTATTTTAAATGTATAAATTGTGAAATAACACGAATTAATCAAATAAAATTTATTTGCCACGCCGGGATTCGATACCGCGACCTCCAGAGTGCTAGTCAAGAGCCTTAACGCTAGACTACGCCGGCCGTCAAAAGATAGGTATATATAATTTTATTAAATGTGTTTATTCAAAAAAGCATTATAACATAATTTACAAATAAAATGTTACTATGTAGTAATATAATATCAAAAACAATACCTTAGTCTGTACAGAAGCCGTGGAAGAGGTTTCTCTGGTCTCTCTCAGAACAAAACACAAGGAGACTTACCAGTCGGCTTTATCATAACACCGAGATGTACTTCAAGATTATAGGCAATAGATGTATAAATTTAAGGTTTGGTTGAAAGATAACGTTTTAAAAATGTACATAAACACCACTACAAATATTTGCTATTACACACAAATAGCGACACGTCAACTGACTGGAATTCTAAATTGCAATTGAGCCCTGAACCTTTTGCTACCTGCTTCTGCTTGCAGTTTGTAGTCCCTTCCAGTGATGCCATATTGTGCCAAAAAATAAAAATAAATAAAAACATGTCTAATATGTTTCAGACGCTTCAATTTTAGTTGATCAACTCGATACTTGAAAGCATATTGACAAGTGCGAACCTTCTTCCACAAAGTTAAATAATTTTTTCATACAATTTTTGTATAAAAGATGATCTACTAAATGGAAATGTTTGAACTCCATATTTGCAAGAGTTAAAAACTGTGTTTCACCCGTAAACATGTTTCACCCATATCAATGATTTCACCATGTTTTGAAGAATAAAAAAGCCATGTTTGTTAAAGCTTTTATTAAGAAATTGAATAGAAAACAATGTTACCTAAGTAAATTATTAATAATGCTTCATAAAAAACAACCATTTTATAATTTTAATTAGAATCATAAGAAAAACAATAATGTTTTTGAAAAAAATTTGAATCTACATCTATCTATATATCTATTTAAATAAATCTATATAGGTATACATATATATATGTAAATAAAATTGAATCGCCGAAATGTATGTCCGCGCATAACGTCCGAACAACTTCACCAAATTGGATAATTCTTTTTTTGTGTTCTTTATTGTCAGGACAAGGTTTGTATGAAACTACTGGTGAGTTCTGACATAATGAAATTTGTATAAAAAATTGCAATAGGTGGCAAGCGAGCTGTTTGAAAAATGAATGTACAGGGACTGAATGTATGGAATTCAGGAGGGGGGAGGGGGACTCGGGTATGGGGTTCACGGGAGGGGATTCCGGGAGGGGATTCCGGGAAGAGGGAGGGTAACCTGGGAGGGGGAAACTCAAGAGGGGGTACACGGTACGGTGGAAGGGGGGGGGAGTGGGGAGAGGGAAGATGGAGGAGGCGGAGTGGGAACGCGAGAGGGGAAGGGGAACGGGATGATCGGGAAAGGACACGCAGGAATAAACAACAATTTCTTTGAATATGGCATTGCAACGCATGCCGGGAACCAGCTGGTTACGCATAAAACAATTCGCTCATTTGCGATATTCAATTTTTGAGGATTATATTAGATCCATGTCGAAATTTTGTCGTAGGTATTGAAAGAGAGAAAAAAAATTAGGCAACCCCCAACACAAAAAAGGCTGAAGACCTTGAAACGTCTGAAAAGATTTTCATGAATTGTAACTAAGAACCAACTCGATCACGTCAGCTTTCAAACAATAAAAAAACCGCTTCATAATCGGTCCATTCGTTTAGGAGCTACGATGTCACAGTCAGACGGCGGTCAAACTTATAACACCGCTCCTTGCGTCGGGGGTTAAAAATTAGGAGTGGTAATAAAAATTTTACAATTTGGGAGGCGGGTATGGGTACCGCCGCCCAGGCAAGCATTTATTGGATTACCAATACTTTTGCCATAGGTCACCCCAAGTGGATCGCTACGTTTGGTGACTTAGTAGGGGTGCCTGGGTTCAAGGGGTTGTAGTGAGGAAGGGGTGGCGCCTCCGTGCGTTACCCATCCGAGTGCAGTGCGGGATACCAGCTTCCCGTCCGCTTCTTCCCGTACTTCGCGGGACACTATTAGGTGGGCGTTGTCCTGACCCAGCAAAAGCTGAGGTCTCACCGTGCTGCCCTCGCTGGTCGCTTGTCTCGGCAGGTTCAGATCCCGCACCGTGTTTGCCTTCACCGTGAAGGCCTCTCCGTCTCCTTTAATGGTCACTGAAACTCTTCGGGATTTGGGATCGAATGAACGCTTCCCGTTTGTGCCTCGAATATGTAGACCGCCGACCGGACCCGCGGCTTTGATAATGTTTGCAATTTCTGCGTCGATGAAGGTCACCGTGGAGCCCCCACTTAGGAACGCGTGCACCGTCACTTGGCCCCCAGGGCCGGACAAGGTCACCGGCAATATTTGTAGTAAGATTTCTTTGCAAAACATGTTGTCCCACGAATTCGTGACAATCTGTACCTCGGGGTCGGGAGTATTCTCGGAGTCGTGTAACAAGCGGTGATGGGGAACTCGGCACGTTCCCACTCCACAATTGGTTCTATATTTACATAGTTTTATTTGATGAGCGCCGTCCAAACACTTAAAACACACCCGGGCACTTTTTACTAGTTCCCACCGCGCACTAATAGTTTCCCCGGCGAACTTCGGACACTTGTACAGTTTATGTGCGAGGTCTTTGCACATTACGCACTTTACTTTACGCGCCTCGCACTTTTCGTTCTCCAGAAACACACTTTTGCGATGCGGTCGGGCGGCCCGATGTTCGGAAATGTTCGGTTGCGGCGCTCGATTGTTGTCGATAAGGCCAGACAGAGGCACCGCGTCGGTCAGCCGCTTCAGAAACGCGGCAAGCTGTTGTACGGTAGCTGCTTCCGTTTGGTCGGCCACCTCATCTAGCCACAAGATGCGCAGGGCAAGCGGCATCTTTGAAGTGATTTCACTGAGGAGGGTCGGGTCTGAGAGGTAGTCGCTACGTAGATTCCCGAGCGAAGTCACCACGTTTTGTACTACGATCGAGAACTCGACGAGCTCCTCGGTGGATGCGTCCTCAGGCAGTCGGTAGAGCCGCTTTACGCGATCAAACATCACCGTTGCGACGAAGTGGTCTTCCAGCGCGTCCATTATTTCAGGAACCTTCGCTGGCTCCATGAGAAGTGGGCTGACACTATTGAAATAGTGAAATACACACATTATCATAAACAAATTTTATAACGCCAGAACTTACCATTATATGTATGTATGTAGATATAGAAACCAGTGGCGGTCCATGAGTTTTCAGTGAGCTAGAGTGCAAAGATTGAAAAATACGACATTGCTGATGGTGTTGTAGCTGAAAATAATTTTTTAATTAAAAATTCTTACTTTTTAATTACTTTTTTAATGAAGATCTTTCAGTATGTGGATGCTGAAGATCTTCAACCAAAAGTTGAAATTTTGAAAAAAAAATATCATGTCATATGAAAATAAATCAATAACGTCAATTTTTTCCATTTTAGCGCTCTAGCTCAATGAAAACTCACGGACCGCCACTGATAGAAACACTCAGTTGCTAAATGCAATGTTCTGTAATTTTTTTCAGTCAATCCATCGATTAAATTCTGAGTTTTGCGGACACAAACATACGGAACCTAAATTTAATCTATGTATGAGTATATAGATAGATACTTCAATACTTTATTTTACTTCTAAATACAGATTAGAGAAACTATTATATCAACTTATAGCTAACAGATTGCATTCACCGATTCGTCGATCACTAATACATAATACATAACAACTATATTTTCCCACGTTTGGTTTGCTCACCCGCCGCCAGAGGTACTGCTTGCACCTCTGGCGGCCAACAGGGAAACTACTCGAGCTACTGCGGTCGGTAAAGAAGGGATTGACTAGAACTACTAACTTCTGCTGGTTGGCAGGACTGGCCCAGAGCTACCAACAGAAACAAACAGCCATAATATTGACAATTATTGGATGTTATTGTCATGGAGACAATATATATTTACAATCTAAATACCTACTTAATAAGCGTTTTATTATTGCTAACAATATGTACAATGCATTTGACCAATGAACGTGATGCTCCGTTAAAAAGTAGAGAATACATACGACCATACTTATCTGAGAAATCACTTGAATTTTAGACTGTTTATTAGAGAAATTTAGATACAGTTTGCACGCAGAAGACATAATTGGGAACACATGGTGTAACAGACGTATCAAGCCTTTACAAGACTGTAAAATAAGGGGCACCGGTCTTGTGCACGCCTTCCACTAGCTCACGCTGATGATGGTGATTATGGCTGGCTGGCCTCCCTACATCCAGTGGTATGGCCCTGGATGCGCCTCGTTTCTGCCTGAGCGGTGCCTTGCAGTGCCCAGAGTCAGGGCCGACTGCAGCGGTAGGCACCGGGTTCTCGTTCAGGCAGAACTTCGGCAGGAGGCAGCAGCTGGCAGCAGGTCGCAGACTTCCAGAGGTAGGTGTCTGGGCCACTTGTGGAGTAAATAAAAGACTTGTTGAATGTTGAAGAATAACTTATATTTTATTTTTGAAAAAATCGACATATTTATTGGGTTAATTGAACCCGACGGCGATCGGACATTGTTTTATAAAAAATGTGGAGGGGATTCTGGCCTCCTTGGTGGCTAAATAATGGCCCTTGTTGGGGCCGCAATATTGAAGAATGCGGGCTCTTGTTGTCCCTAGCAGCGTAGCCGGCCAAGGAGTGACTCCGGTTGGCTTCTTCTGGATGCCTTGTAGGGCTTTAGATTTGCCCTTGTGGGCTTTATGTTTGCCTTTGTGGGCCTTGTAGGCTTCGCGGGCTAAGTAATAATAAAAAATTAGGCAAGGCCGTCCGTCTTCCTGGCGGAGGAGGAGGAGGCGAAAAGGCCGTCCGTCTTCTTGGCGGAGGAGGAGGAGGCGAAAAGGCCGTCCGTCTTCTTGGCGGAGGAGGAGGAGGCGAAAAGGCCGTCCGTCTTCTTGGCGGAGGAGGAGGAGGCGAAAAGGCCGTCCGTCTTCTTGGCGGAGGAGGAGGAGGCAAAAAGGCCGTCCGTCTTCTTGGCGGAGGAGGAGGAGGCGAAAAGGCCGTCCGTCTTCTTGGCGGAGGAGGAGGAGGCGAAAAGGCCGTCCGTCTTCTTGGCGGAGGAGGAGGAGGCGAAAAGGCCGTCCGTCTTCTTGGCGGAGGAGGAGGAGGCAAAAAGGCCGTCCGTCTTCTTGGCGGAGGAGGAGGAGCAGTCTGCTTGCCTGTTGGTGGCAAGCAGACTCTCTTCCTAGTGAAAAAGGAGGCAAGGTTGCCAGAGCAGACTTGCTCTTCCTTGGCAGCGAAGCCGGTCTGGGCAAACCCTTGTTGCTCCTGGCGGTGGAGCCGAAAAAATGGCCCTTTTTAGGGCCGCAAAAATAAAAGGGAGGCAAGGCAGCCATAGCAGACTTGCTCTTCTTTGGCAGCGAAGCCGCAATACAGGCCCTGACCGGGGCCGCAAACTTTTGCTCCGGGCCAGGATGACGGCCCTTCATGGGGCCGCAAACTGGTTGCTCCGGGCCAGGATGACGGCCCTTCATGGGGCCGTAAACTGGTTGCTCCGGGCCATGATAACGGCCCTTCATGGGGCCGCAAACAATAAACAAAAAGGAGGCGGAAAAATAATGACAATTTGTTAGAAAATGTCTCCCGGTGGCAACCTGGCACGCAAGCTTTATTTGGTTGCACCGGGGCATTGTACATAAAGACATAAAGAAATTGTAAGAATAAAAATTAGAAAAGAGGGTGTGCAACACGTCCGTTACACTCCCCCCGTGCTGCTTGTCTGCACTAGTCATCAGGACGTGTCGAACGATGAGTAGGCGAAGCTGCATAGGCGGGAACGACAGGATCCCAGCGGGCTTCACGGCAGGTCGGGTGTAGACTGCGGGGCTCGTCTGGATTCGGGCTGTCCTCTCTCGGCCATCTGCGGCGGGGGTGTCGTCCAGGACTCGGCCGTGTGGTCGGCTGATGTGGAGCATCACGGGGTCCATGACAGCCAGCAAATTTTTCCTTTTGCTGGGGTTGATTGGCTCCCCCCGTGTGAAGAGCGCCACTTCTTTGATGGTGGCATTGCTGGGGCAGGGCGGGCTCGTCTTCGCTGCGCCGATAACAGGTATCACGAATGTGGTAGTGATACTGCTGGGGCAGGGCGGGCACGTCTTCGCTGCGCCGATAACAGGTATCACGAATGTGGTAGTGATACTGCTGGGGCAGGGCGGGCTCGTCTTCGCTGCGCCGATGACGAAAACCACTGTTATGACAGCGGAATGTGGTTGGTCATCCATCTGGGCCAGTGCTTGGTATCTCTGTTCGCGCAGAGGTACGGATCCAGCAGATGCTCTCTGCTGGTCGGCTGGCTGCCTCTGATAGAGCAGGGGTAGGGGCGGTCCGGGGCCAGAAGGTCCAGACGGCAATGAGTATAGCTGCTCCGGCAGTGGTGCGGATCCGGCAGGGTCCGGGGTCACGAAGCTGGCCCTTCTCGGGGCCGCAAAACTGGCCCTTAATGGGGCCGCAAACCTGGCCCTCAATGGGGCCGCAAAACTGGCTCTTCCTGGGTTGTAGGAAGGGGGCGGCGGCGGAGGGCCTTCAGGCCCTAGCTGCGCCAGTGATGCATATGGTCCAACGGGCTTCTCCGGTGCGGCTTCACGTTGCCTCTTGTCGAGCAGAGGTACGGGCGGCACGGGGCCGGATGGTCCAGGCTGCATCCAAATTTCCTGGAGTCGCCAAGGTTCTCCTTGGTCCGGAACTGAGCGTTCGGTTGGCTCAAGGACTGCACCAGTTTGGGCAGGCTCTGCTGCTGCTGGTGGTGCATACCTCTGGTCCACCAGAGGTACAGGTTCGGCAGGCTCTTCACGTACGGCTTCTCGGTACCTCTGTTCGAGCGGAGGTACGGGCGGTACGGGGCCGGCAGGACCAGGTTGGGCAGGAGCTGCTGCTGCTGCTGGTAGTCGGTACTGCTGTTTGTGCAGCGGTACTGGCTGTGATGGCCCAGGTGGTGTCCACTGGGCGTGTGATGATGGTCCCTCAACGTTGTAGTAAGGGGGCGGCGGCAGGGGGCCTCCAGGCCCTGGCTGCGCCGGCAAGGCGTACCTCTGGTCCACCAGAGGTACAGGTCCAACGGGCGTCTCTCGTACGGCGGTACGCGGCCTCTGGTCCACCAGAGGTGCGGGCGGTACGGGGCCGGAAGGTCCATGCTGCATCCATCCTTGACCCTCATTGTGATGAGGGGGCGGCGGCGGAGGGCTCTCAGGCCCTGGATGCGCCGGTGAGGCGTACCTCTGGTCCACCAGAGGCACAGGTCCGACAGGCATCTCTCGTACGGCGGTACGCGGCCTCTGGTCCACCAGAGGTGCGGGCGGTACGGGGCCGGAAGGTCCAGGCGGCATCCATCGGGGACTGCTGCCATAGTAGTAGAGGGGCTGCGGCAGGGGGGCTCCAGACCCTTGCTGCGTCAGCGAGGCGTACCTCTGGTCTACCAGAGGCACCGGTCCAACGGGCATCTCACGTACGGCGGTACGCGGCCTCTGGTCCACCAGAGGTGCGGGCGGTACGGGGCCGGAAGGTCCAGGCGGCATCCGTCGGGGACTGCTGCCATAGTTGAGGGGCGGCGGCGGAGGGCCTTCAGGTCCTAGCTGCGCCGGCGAGGCGTACCTCTGGTTCACCAGAGGCACAGGTCCGACAGGCATCTCTCGTACGGCGGTACGCGGCCTCTGGTCCACCAGAGGTGCGGGCGGTACGGGGCCGGAAGGTCCATGCTGCATCCATCCTTGACCCTCATTGTGATGAGGGGGCGGCGGCGGAGGGCTCTCAGGCCCTGGATGCGCCGGTGAGGCGTACCTCTGGTCCACCAGAGGCACAGGTCCGACAGGCATCTCTCGTACGGCGGTACGCGGCCTCTGGTCCACCAGAGGTGCGGGCGGTACGGGGCCGGAAGGTCCAGGCGGCATCCATCGGGGACTGCTGCCATAGTAGTAGAGGGGCTGCGGCAGGGGGGCTCCAGACCCTTGCTGCGTCAGCGAGGCGTACCTCTGGTCTACCAGAGGCACCGGTCCAACGGGCATCTCACGTACGGCGGTACGCGGCCTCTGGTCCACCAGAGGTGCGGGCGGTACGGGGCCGGAAGGTCCAGGCGGCATCCGTCGGGGACTGCTGCCATAGTTGAGGGGCGGCGGCGGAGGGCCTTCAGGTCCTAGCTGCGCCGGCGAGGCGTACCTCTGGTTCACCAGAGGCACAGGTCCGACAGGCATCTCTCGTACGGCGGTACGCGGCCTCTGGTCCACCAGAGGTGCGGGCGGTACGGGGCCGGAAGGTCCAGGCGGCATCCATTTTGTTTGATCATGGCTGCTTGGCTGCGGGGCTCGGCTATCGCGTGCCGGCCCTGAAGCATGGTGAGGCTGCATCCGTGTTGAGTCATGGCTGCTTGGCTGCGGGGCTTGGCTATCACGTGCCAACCCTGAAGCATGACGAGGCTGCATCCATGGTGGGTCATGGCTGCTTGGCTGCGGGGCTTGGCTATCGCGTGCCAACCCTGAAGCATGACGAGGCTGCATCCATGGTGGTTGTCCATGGCTGCTTGGCTGCGGGGCTTGGCTATCACGTGCCAACCCTGAAGCATGACGAGGCTGCATCCATGTTGAGTCATGGCTGCTTGGCTGCGGGGCTTGGCTATCGCGTGCCAACCCTGAAGCGTCGTGTTGTGGCAACCCTGTAGCAGCATGCGGTAGAGCGGGCCCTGTCGCACTTTTTTGTGCCGGCCCTTTTGCTCCACGCGGTGTCAGTCCTGCAGTATGAGGTAGAGCGGGCCCCGTCGCACTTTTGTGTGCCGGCCCTTTTGCTCCACGCTGCGTCAGTCCTGTAGGATGAGGTAGAGCGGGCCCCGTCGCACTTTTTTGTGCCGGCCCTTTTGCTCCATGCTGTTGTGGTTGCAGGGTTTCCGTCAGCATGTCAATAAGTTGCTGCTGACGGCGCAGCTCTCGTCGTAGTCGTCGCACCATGTCCTCAATAGATGTGGAGGGCAGTGCTTGCTCGTGGTGGCTCTTTTCTGTGGAGCGCGCCATCTCAGTTGTAGAGCAAGGCGTGTCAAGAGCTTGTGTATGCATGGCATCAGGCGTGATGTGGCATCAGGCGTGGCATCGGCCCTGACATGGGCCATGGCATCAGGCGTGGCATCAGCCCTGACATGGGGCGTGGCGTCAGTCCTGGCATGAGGCGTGGCGTCAGTCCTGGCATGAGGCATGGCATCGGGCGTGGCGTCAGGCGTAGCGTCTGGCGTAGCGTCAGGCGTAGCGTCAGGCGTGACGTAGCATCAGGCGTGGCGTCAGGCGTGGCGTCTGGCGTAGCGTCAGGCGTAGCGTCAGGCGTAGCGTCAGGCGTAGCGTCAGCGTGGCGTCAGGCGTGGTAACTCAGGCGTGACGTGGCATCAGGCGTGGCGTGTCAGGCGTGCAGCGGATCCGGCTCGAAGGACCACTTGTAACAGACGTATCAAGCCTTTACAAGACTGTAAAATAAGGGGCACCGGTCTTGTGCACGCCTTCCACTAGCTCACGCTGATGATGGTGATTATGGCTGGCTGGCCTCCCTACATCCAGTGGTATGGCCCTGGATGCGCCTCGTTTCTGCCTGAGCGGTGCCTTGCAGTGCCCAGAGTCAGGGCCGACTGCAGCGGTAGGCACCGGGTTCTCGTTCAGGCAGAACTTCGGCAGGAGGCAGCAGCTGGCAGCAGGTCGCAGACTTCCAGAGGTAGGTGTCTGGGCCACTTGTGGAGTAAATAAAAGACTTGTTGAATGTTGAAGAATAACTTATATTTTATTTTTGAAAAAATCGACATATTTATTGGGTTAATTGAACCCGACGGCGATCGGACATTGTTTTATAAAAAATGTGGAGGGGATTCTGGCCTCCTTGGTGGCTAAATAATGGCCCTTGTTGGGGCCGCAATATTGAAGAATGCGGGCTCTTGTTGTCCCTAGCAGCGTAGCCGGCCAAGGAGTGACTCCGGTTGGCTTCTTCTGGATGCCTTGTAGGGCTTTAGATTTGCCCTTGTGGGCTTTATGTTTGCCTTTGTGGGCCTTGTAGGCTTCGCGGGCTAAGTAATAATAAAAAATTAGGCAAGGCCGTCCGTCTTCCTGGCGGAGGAGGAGGAGGCGAAAAGGCCGTCCGTCTTCTTGGCGGAGGAGGAGGAGGCGAAAAAGCCGTCCGTCTTCTTGGCGGAGGAGGAGGAGGCGAAAAGGCCGTCCGTCTTCTTGGCGGAGGAGGAGGAGGCGAAAAGGCCGTCCGTCTTCTTGGCGGAGGAGGAGGAGGCAAAAAGGCCGTCCGTCTTCTTGGCGGAGGAGGAGGAGGCGAAAAGGCCGTCCGTCTTCTTGGCGGAGGAGGAGGAGGCGAAAAGGCCGTCCGTCTTCTTGGCGGAGGAGGAGGAGGCGAAAAGGCCGTCCGTCTTCTTGGCGGAGGAGGAGGAGGCAAAAAGGCCGTCCGTCTTCTTGGCGGAGGAGGAGGAGCAGTCTGCTTGCCTGTTGGTGGCAAGCAGACTCTCTTCCTAGTGAAAAAGGAGGCAAGGTTGCCAGAGCAGACTTGCTCTTCCTTGGCAGCGAAGCCGGTCTGGGCAAACCCTTGTTGCTCCTGGCGGTGGAGCCGAAAAAATGGCCCTTTTTAGGGCCGCAAAAATAAAAGGGAGGCAAGGCAGCCATAGCAGACTTGCTCTTCTTTGGCAGCGAAGCCGCAATACAGGCCCTGACCGGGGCCGCAAACTTTTGCTCCGGGCCAGGATGACGGCCCTTCATGGGGCCGCAAACTGGTTGCTCCGGGCCAGGATGACGGCCCTTCATGGGGCCGTAAACTGGTTGCTCCGGGCCATGATAACGGCCCTTCATGGGGCCGCAAACAATAAACAAAAAGGAGGCGGAAAAATAATGACAATTTGTTAGAAAATGTCTCCCGGTGGCAACCTGGCACGCAAGCTTTATTTGGTTGCACCGGGGCATTGTACATAAAGACATAAAGAAATTGTAAGAATAAAAATTAGAAAAGAGGGTGTGCAACACGTCCGTTACACATGGTATTGGAAATGCTATTATTAAATCCTGGTATACATTTGAATAATAATATATAAGTAATATATTCTTTAATAAACGTGTTTGGGAAAACAAAAGCAAAATTTTATGATGTGCGGTACAATAATACAAGGATTTGATTGGAATATTTATCTTCCTAAATATGATTCTTCCCTCGGTAAGAGACAGATTGGGGTGTGAGGCTTCCAATAATGGTAATCCCATAAGCAAAGTGTGATAAGTGATAAGGATATATTACCAGCAATACATGAATGATACTCTCAGGTTGGTACATTTAGTTTAAGAGCACGAGAGCTTTTAGTTTCAATCTAAATTCATAATATAGGTATATTGGCACTCAAACTATTACACCGCCGCGCCGCCGCGCCAAAAATCGTAAAGCGTACTACATACTGGGTTTATGAATAATAGTTTATTTTCTACATTTATCGTAAGTTTATATTTAACCAAAACAGTACCTTAGTCTCTACAGAAGGCGTGGAAAACAATGTTTCTCTGGTCTCTCTCAGAACCAACACAAGGACACTTAGCAGGCGGCTTTATCACAACACCGAGTTGAACTTCAAGATTATTGTGTAATATATAATAAATTGGTTTTGTTGAAAGACAACGATTTAAAAATGTTATATTTGTGTACACAAACGTACACAGCAAATATTTGGTATAACAACACACAAATAGCGCGGCCAACTGACTGGAATGCTAAATCGCAACTGAGCCTTGTCAGCCTTCGGCCTTGAACCTTTTTTTACCTGCTTCTGCTTGTAGTTTGTAGCCCCTCCAGTGATGCCATGTGCCAAAAAAACATGTGTAATAGAGGGTTCAGTGTTCAGACCTTAGAGTAACAATATAGAGAGGGAGTACTAATATTTGTCTAAATCGTTGACAAATTTGGAAAATATAGCTCTCCCTTTCCGCTCGTTTCCATGAACGTGTGAGAAACAGAGACAAACGTTTGCTGTTAAAAACATAAGATTTAAACCATATGTAGCCACTTTTGAAAGCGCGCGAACTTAACACTGTTGTGATCTGTCAGACGTGCGAAGGGTCGAAAGTGCAAAAATATTGTTATAATTACGTTAATTGAGCGAAATATTAATATGGTCAACTCGACACTTGAAAGCGTATTGACAAATGAAGTAGTGTGACCCTTCTTTCAACAAAGTCAATGAACAAAGTAGAACAAGTTGATCAATCAATTTTTGTCGTTCAAATAAAGTTAATCATCTAAAATTAAAACGTCTAAACCTTCTAAACAAGAGTTAAAAAATAGTGTTTTAAGATTAAAATAAAAAACATGTTTGTCTTAAGCTTTTCTTGAGAAATAAATAAGAAAACAGTTGCCTAAGTCAATTATTTATAAAGCTTTAAAAACAGCCGTTTTATAATTTTACTTTAAATAAAAAAAATATATATATATATTGTTTTTATATTAAGAAAAACAAAACCAATACATTTTTTTAGTGGTTTAATTAAGAAGTTTAATTTGTAGAACTTCATTAATGTAATAATGTGTTCATAATACTTATTGACACATAAAATAATTAAATATAGAGACATTGTGAACCCGTATTGATGGTCAAAAACTACATTCCTCACGCAAAAGCATATATTTTTGGTGCCTGTTAAAAACCCTGTATTATTTTACATGACACACGAACACATGAAAAAAATTATCTGGCATCTGGCAACTCTGGTTCCTTTCGTGGCATGGTGGTCCAGTGTTGCCAGTTACAAGAAACCAATATTATTTAAAATATTCCTCCACACGATTGTAAGCGTAATGAGTAAGATTAAGAAAGGGACGCTCAGATGGTTTGGGCATGTAGAGCGAATGAACGAGCAAAAGAGTGTAAGGAGAATATATATATGACGCAAATGTGTATGGTAGAAAAAGTCGGGGACGCCCGAGGAAGACATGGCACGACCAAGTGAATCAGATACTTGTGCCGGGCCATGTGAAGAGTCGGAATAATAGAAGAGCATGTATAAGGCGATGTATGAATGTGAACGAGGCAAGGAGTGAGTGCCAAGATCGATTTGTTTGGCGGTCCGTCCTCTCTGCTTACCACTGCGGGGAAACGGCGTGATGGTTAGTTAGTTACTTTTTATAGAGTTAGGTTAGTTTAGATTAGAATTGCTGACGTTCAGTAAACAAACTAAACAATACCTATTATAAAAATAGAAACTTACAGTATTTTCTTTTAATACAGTTAGTTTGACTGCCGCCGTGTTCGAGGGGTAAGGCTCTCGACTCGCAATCTGAAGGTCGCGGGATTGAATCGAGGCTAACTACTCTGGCTTCGATGGAGCCCCCATACCTGAGCTGGTCACTTAGGGTTACACCAAGCATATCAATGGAGGGCCTGTTCGGAAGATTGCTACCATTGAATTGAAAGATACTAGATTTTCATTTCGATCCCTTTTAGACGTAATCACTAATCAGACAAGATTGGGTCTTTGAAATATTAAATTCAACGAGATTATTTTTACCCCAAGAGAATACACTCTCGAGGTAGCCGTCCATTCTTTGCTTCAAAGCCCTACGAGCTGTTGGAGTTTGTGAGCCCTTTGGGGGCTTGTCAAACAAAAAGCTATCATAAACTGTACTGTCATCCGCGTAATAATGAATTGGTGCACATGACAAAAGGTCGTTGATGTGCAACAAAAACAAAGCCGGAGACAGAACCGATTCCTGTGTAGGGATTGCAATCCCGCAAAGCGGGATCCCGCAGCTTTTATTAATCCCGCAATCCCGCACCTTCAAAGCGCGGATCCGCGGATCCCGCAAGTTAAAAAATTGGCGCTAAAACTTTCGCGTAAATCGAGAGTAGCACGAGCGCAATGTTACCGTTTAGCACAAGATAGCCCGCCTGCCGCCAACCGCTAGTGGCGCTAGTCGCCGGCCACTAGAGGATTAGTCTTTGATGTATTTTTTGTGAATGTCATTGTAGTTAGTAGTTGCTTCAGTGTGGTGGGCATGTAGTTATACAGGGTGTTAAGGGACGTACTTGACTTACTTTAACCAGTGATTCCTGACATTATTTGGAGTAAAAAATGTAAATCAAAATTTTGGTCTCCGGTGACTTCTTGGATGACTTTCTTTTTTTCGTTCAAAATTTTTTTCTTCAAAATCAAACAAAAAAAGAATTCTTCTGCATGTCGTCACTGGTCACTCAGCCGAGTAACCGACCAACCCCTAACCCCGCCTTCAACTGTCCAACACCTACCATTTTTTTATGTATTTGTAGAAAAAATAAATAAAAAAAACACCCAAAATGTCACCGGAAACCAAAATTTTATTTACATTTTTTACTTCAAATAATGTCAGGAATCACTGGTTAAACTAAGTCAAGTACGTCCCTTAACACCTTGTATAGTTTGGTTGCGTAGTACTTAAAGTTTCTTTGCCCGTATGAGGTATGAGTTATCGGTATGTTTAATGTTTTTTTCTAAGAGAAAGTTGCGATTTGATTATTAGTCATTATATGAATAAGACTGAATTAAAAATATAAAACTGTTAGGAGTAAGTGTAAAATTAAACAAAACTATTAAATTATGCCAATAATTTAAAGATGAATCTAGAAAACAGATTACTAATTACTTAGATAATAGAAAACTTAATTAATACAAAAGAATTAATTTCTGTTGCTTAAAATGTAAGAAATGTTAAATAAAAGTTGATTTTTACCCAAAAATCTGTAGTTTCAATTTGATTTTAAAACTTATAACATTATTTCAAAGATGCGGGATCCCGCGGGATCCGCGCGGGATTGAGCAATCCCGCATATCAATCCCGCGGGATTGAATTAGCTGCGGGATTGCAATCCCTATTCCTGTGGGACGCCAGCATTTATCGAGTGTGAGGAAGAGGTGAAACCATCGACTACCGTCTGAATCGATCTCTCCCTCGAGAAGTCGGCAATCCACGCACTCAAGGATGCGGGAAGTCCGTAAGGTAAGAAGGCAGTTGTTGACGTCCTTGGTGCCAAACCCGGTCAAAGGCCTTGGAAATGTCCAGTGCAACCGTTTGGGTCTCACCGAAACGTTCCAGGCATCGCCGTTAAACAAGCGTCACATACGCGAGAAGATCACCGAATCCGTATTGACGGTCGTTAATAATTTTGTTCTTCTCGAGATATGTGAGCAGTTTGTCAATCAATCAACGTGATTTGTTTTTTCACAATTAAATCATTAAAAATAATTGTGAGAGAGGTTTTAGGGTGGCACACCTGTTTCCGGCCATACAAGAGCGAGACAGGTGATCCCGCATATAAAAGGAGATGCAGGCCTCTCCTCACTCTCTTTTTCCAACCGCCAACACGTTAGATAGGACGTATTTATAGCCATTACTTATAATAAATATCCATATCGCCAATACGCGCATTATTAATAAATAACCTCGCCTACACTCGAGTCTGTATTTAACAGTGGCGCAGCCTACGGTACACGATTCTGCATAATACGGCAGAAATATCGCGAAAAGAATCGACGCGCAAAAAAATTTGGCACAAAAATTTGGCAAAAATACGCGGTAACATTATTATTTCGGGTCGGTAAGAAAGGCCGGACCGAAATTATTCCAACACTTCACTGCAAGGAGTGAAGTGCAAGAAGACACTGGAGCCAGCCAGCTTTTCGGAAGGGGGAAGCACGGGAGGTCCAGCGTCAATCGACATCTCTGAGGGTCAAGGATCGGAGATCCAGGTCGCAGGAGTGATCTGGGGTAGCCATCGGTGTTACTGTGTGACGGGTCTGGAAGGAGCCATCAATTCACAGGGTCAAGGAGCAGTTTCCGGAGCAGGGTCCAGGGAGCAGACGGCAGAAGAAGAAGCCTCATTGGGAAGTTTTTGTTTTTCTGTTTTCTTTCTCTCTATTTGGGTACCTTCTGGGCATTGGGAACATGGAGTCTCGAGGATTGGAGTCCTTCAGTTTGCGTGACGGGAACTGGGAGAACTTCAAGGTCCGCCTCGGACAATTTCTCCTCGTGAATGATGAAAAGTTTGCATCGGATGATAAAAAAAGGGCTATTTTCCTGAATGCATTGAAAGATGATTGTTTTTCCTTATTGGTTAATTTGTGCATTCCTAAAAAGGTAACAGATATTAAGTTAGAAGATTTGATATCTAAACTTGATGAGTATTGTTGTTCAACGAAATGTTTTTTTGAAGAGAGATCTAAGTTTTACAGTGCTAAACAAAGAAATGACGAATCAATCCGTGAGTTTGCAGTGCGGTTAAAGTCTCTTTCTACTAATTGCAAATTTGGGAATAGTTTATCAGTAAATTTAAGGGATTTCTTTGTTTTGGGTTGTAAACCAGGAAAGGTAAGGGAAAAATTATTTCTCGAGGGTGAATTATACTCGTTCGAAAAATGTTTACAAGTCGCCGAGTGCATTGACCTCGTAGCTTCAACTCAAGCGCAGTCCCGAGTTGATAATACGGTTTACGCTAATGTACAGCTCAAGGCCGGTCGACTCTCTTTTAATAATTCGCGTGTGAAAGACAGAGACGTGAAGCGTTTCGGGCATAGCAACAGGGCACGGTCACAGTCGCCAGCGAACGCTGTGAAACAAAATTGTACCGTTTGTGGTCACAATAATCACATCGCGACGGAATGTAGATATAAAAATTATTTATGTAAAATTTGCAGTACGAAGGGTCATCTCGCAAAACAGTGCAAGCGTTCCTCAACACGTAAGAGTGTGAATACCTTGTTGTCGGACACAAAGTTGGGTGAAGTTAATAGTGTCGAACCATTTTTTATTGAAGTTTCACTAGACGGGATCAAGAGTAAATTCATGGTAGATTCTGGAGCATCTTGTTGCGTAATTTCCAAGGAGTGTTATTTCAGTAAATTCAGTAGAATCAAGCTAGTGCACGAAGACATTAGTCTACGGGGTTTTGACAATACGCTCGTGAAAGTGGTAGGTACAATTACGCCACAAGTGGAATTTAACGGTCAGTGTCACAATTTGAAATTTGTTGTTGTCACAAGTGCTTCGTTATCGATAGTGGGGCGTGATTTTATGAATCTTTTTAACGTCGGGATTAACGGAATCGTAAACAGTATAAAACAGAATACTTTGAAGCAGCGATTAGTAAAAAAATTCCCGGAAGTTTTTACGGATAAACTAGGAAAATTTAATAAGTACGAAGTGAATTTAACTTTGAAAGAGACCGCTATTCCGATATTTCGTAATCACAGAGTTATGCCGTTCGCTTTGAAAGAAAAAGTCGAAAGGGAGTTAGATAGTTTACTGTCAGACGGTATTATAGAACAAGTCCAGTTTAGTGAGTTTGCAAGTCCAATTGTTCCAGTAATTAAGAAAAACGGTAGTATTAGATTATGTGGTGATTATAAATCGACAGTGAATAATCAGTTATTAGTTGACAAATATCCATTACCTAGGATAGAGGAGCTATTAACGAAAGTAAATGGTGGGAAAGTTTTTGCAAAAATCGATCTTAAATCGGCGTATAGTCAATTTGTTTTAAAAAAGGAGTGTAGGCGTTTTACAACAATCAATACCCATTTAGGATTGTTTCAGTATAAGCGGTTAGTGTACGGGTTATCTCCCGCGCCAGCTATATTTGCAAAGGCAATGGCAAATTGTTTGTCAGGATTACAGAACATGACGTTTTATTTGGATGATATTATCGTGATAGGGGAAGACGAAGACGATTTAGAGAAAAACGTATGTGTCGTGTTAGAAAGGTTGAAACATTGTAATCTAACAGTGAATAGTGACAAGTGTGAATTCAATTTAAAAGTTATTGAGTTTTTAGGTTATAAAATAAGTGAACAAGGGATTCAACCGTGTGAACGGAATAAAGAAGCCATTTTAAATGCACCAGCACCTAGTGATTTAAATAATTTAAGAAGTTTATTAGGTATGATTAGTTATTATCGTAATTTTATTCCAAATATGGCAAATATATTGTCACCATTATACGAATTACTTAAAAAAGATGTTAAGTTTCAATGGGGTACGGAACAAGAAAATAGTTTTGCGATAATTAAAAGAATATTAACTTCGGATAGGATTTTAACGCATTTTGACGAAAATATACCTGTGAAACTTGTCACAGATGGTAGTTTTAATGGGGTAGCAGCAACATTACTTCATAGGTTTCAAAATGGCGTAGAAAGACCGATTGGGTTCGCAAGCAGAACTTTAACTAAAGCGGAAAAGAATTATTCTATTCTAGATATTGAAGCAACAGCAATTATTTTTGGAATTAAAAAGTTTTATCAATATTTGTACGGCAGAGAATTTATTTTAGCTGTGGATAATCAGCCGTTAGTGAGAATTTTAGGTAAAAATAAAGAAGTACCTAAGATTGCCGCGTCAAGGTTACAGAGATATGCTATTATGTTAGGTTCGTTTAATTTTAAAATTGAATATGTAAAATCGAAAAATAATTGTTCAGACTTTCTGAGCAGGTGTCCGATTGAAAAGGTTAGCTGTGAAGATGAGATAGAGTCTGATTACATTAATTATTTCGAGAATAATGGGTTTAATTTGTCTTTAGACGTGATAAAAAGCGAAACCGAAAAGGATGATGTGTTAGGTCAAGTAAAAAATTTTCTTATCGAAGGTTGGCCAGCATCAGTAAAAAAGGCACAAAGTGGTAACTTTATTAGAATTTTTTGGGAAAAAAGGTTAGAATTGTCTTTGATAAATGGGTGTGTTTTATATCAACATAGGGTTGTTGTACCTGAGTCTTTAAGACAAGAGGTTTTAAAGATGTTACATAGATCTCATTTAGGGGTTTTTAAGACTAAAGGTATTGCAAAAAGCTTTGTCTGGTGGCCAAAAATTAATCAAGATTTGGAGAAAATAACGGAAAATTGTAGAGATTGTTTAGAAATTAAACCAGAATCACAAAAGAGTTCTTTAGCAGTGTGGCCATATGAACCTGAAGTATGGTTCAGGGTACATATTGATCATGGTAGTTTATATAACAAAAATTTTTTAGTGGTGGTAGACTCTTCTTCAAAGTGGATTGAGTGTCTGGAAGTAAACAGTCTGTCTTCAAAAGAAAATATCGAAATACTTCATAGATTATTTTCGCAATTTGGTTTTCCTGCAACTTTAGTTAGTGATAATGGTACGTGTTTTTGTTCTGAGGATTTTGAAAATTTTTGTAAGAAAAATGGGATAGAACATATCACTAGTCCAGTCAATCACCCTAGTAGCAACGGGCAAGCTGAAGCTACAGTAAAGACTTGTAAAAATTTCCTTAAAAAAATTTGTAAACATAATGGATTTCCTTCAGATTATAAAGAAAAGTTAGGTAACTTTTTAGCAGACTATAGGAATACAGTTCACGCAACAACAGGATGTGAGCCATCTGTATTATTAATGGGTAGAAAAATTAGAACAGTATTTGACTCTCTGATCCCAAGGAAAATTGAGGATAGAACGGGTAGTTCAGGTTCTACTCGACGAAACAAAGTAATAAAAAAGGTTACTCAGAGCCAAAACAATCAGAAAAGACAATATAAGGGTAGAGTTAAATCAGGTTTTAATATAGGTCAGAAAGTAATGACTAGAGATTTCAGATCTCAGGGTAATAGGTTATGGGTCCCTGGGGTTATTGTGGATAAAAAAGGTAGTAAAATATATTTCATAAAAATTAACAAGTCTAATATGGTGTGGAAAAGACATTTAGACCAGCTAAAGGAATTACATGTTTCATGGCAGGAGGAAGATAACCAGGAATTCGCGTCTGACACGTTGGAATTGTCGACGGACGAATTAGATCTCTCCGGTATGTTACGTAATAGAAGTGTCTCTAATTCTGTTTCTCCATGTTTCAGGTCTAACCCATGGCAAGGAAGGCTTCGGCCCAGGTGACAGCACTTCGCAGTCGAAATGGACAGAAATGGACAGAAGGGAAACAGAAAGGACAAAAACAAATGTTTTGTTAATTTTAAATGTAATGTGTTAATTTTAAATGTGAAATATGAAATATAAAATATATTGTATGAAATATGTAGCTATAGGTATCACTTATGTAGCCAGGATTCTCCCGTTTAAGTAGGGGAGGATGTGAGAGAGGTTTTAGGGTGGCACACCTGTTTCCGGCCATACAAGAGCGAGACAGGTGATCCCGCATATAAAAGGAGATGCAGGCCTCTCCTCACTCTCTTTTTCCAACCGCCAACACGTTAGATAGGACGTATTTATAGCCATTACTTATAATAAATATCCATATCGCCAATACGCGCATTATTAATAAATAACCTCGCCTACACTCGAGTCTGTATTTAACAATAATATAAGGTATATTTGCGGCACGTTCAGAGTGGAAGATACTCTCAGTATCGCCCCGGTGAAAGACCGCCACTCAGAATTCAAACATTGCTTAAATTGGCTTCAGCGGTTTTTGGTGGATCAGAATGGCCAGGTACTCCCCCTCCTTCCTCTTCCCCATCTTCTTCCCTTCCTCACTTACATTCAGACTCACAACATACCCCAAGGGATGCCATAGTCTCATTAACTCCAGGCGATTGGGAGTAGCTACTTGAGAATTATTTAATCACATAAAAAAATACTCTTCTATTATCCTGACTTTTGACATGACCCGACTCAAGTATCTGATTCACTTGATCATGCCAAGTCTTCCTAGTGCATCCCCGACTTCTTTTATCATTCACATTAGAATGGTTCGAGAATATATTATGAGGTTTTTACGAGAAATATTGATCGAGAGGACTGCTTTAGGCAGTGAGCAATCAGGTGGAAAATCGAATGTTGTAAATTGTAATAAGTATTTGCTGGAATTTTCAGCGCAAAGCTGTGAAAGCGAGTGAAATGAGAGGAAAATGAATAAAAGTTTTCTAATCTTCAGCGCTGTTAAATTTCTCTATTATTTTCTTAGACTTAATATTGTCATAGTTCGATGAAAAAAGTTAAACTCAGGAATTAGACTTCGTCAGCAGTTAGCCCACTAGGGCGGGCTGGGGAACTCAACTGAGATGACTGGTTGCCGCCCCTTTCTTTGTCAGTAATCTGTTGGGTGAGAAAGTTAGGGAAGTTTGGTCCCAGGCTTGAGAATGTATTCAATCATGGCTCCAAATATCCACTGTTCTAAAGATCGTAGAAATGATTCAAGTGTTGTTAATCATAATCCAACAAATTAGTCATAATCGTCGATACCTGTATATATTTTACGTTATCACATAATATCAGATATTTCCAAATTTTAAAGATAGTATTTGTCGTATGTGCTCAGTGATTTTAGTTCCCCTCCTCCCCGTCCCCTCAGCACCCTTCCGAGTACCCCTTTCCCCCTCACCTCCCTCCTCACCCCTCACCCCTCCCCCCAATCCCCTCCACCCTCCCCCTTCACCCACCCTTTCCCCCAAACCCCTCCACCCTCCCCCCCACCCCCTCCACCCACCAACCTCCCTCCTCCGCCCCTCCCCCCTCAACTCGCCACTCTACCCTCCTTCCTCCCTCCTCCACCCCCTCCTCCCTCCACACTCCCCTTCCACACTCCCCCCCCACTCCCCCCTCCCACTCCACTCTCTCGCCCCCCCTCCCCGCTCCTCCCTATAAATCCCCAAATTTTAATCGCAATCGGGTGAACGGTTTAGCAGTGCACAATTTCATAATGCCAGAGCTCACTATTGTATACAGAAACCATCGCGGGCATGCACATCAAATCCCCAAAGTTTCATCTCAATCGGATGAATGGTTTAGCAATGTAAAGCGCACATAAATATATACATACATACAAACCCAGAAACAAACATATTTTGATATAGATTAGGACGACCACAATAGGACGATTATAATCCATAGTTTTTCTTTGCAGCGGATAGATATGACTTTATCGAAACCGTAATTCACCAACAGAATGGGATACTACGTGACACACTGTGAAAAAAAAAATCTTACCGAAGGACCATATTATTTACAGCCAAAAGTATTGAACTGATTTCAATAGACGGTGAATCTTGTGAAGGAGACTTTTAAGAAGGAGCGTTGGGTTAGGTTAGCTTAGGTTTGAGAGGCCCTTCTGACATTCATTTGTTATCTTCAGAGTTAAAAGCCATTTATTATCTATTCCTCCCACTGCGGTGCAAGGCGATGTTCCGAGAGAGTTCGGTTGGAGAGGTCTAGGTTAGGTCTTCCTCAATCAGTATCCAAACGCATTCGCCGCTAAGATCTACACAAATTTCACCCCACGAACCTAGGCTCCCCTGCTAAGCTACAAATATAGCAAATCACTTGGGAATACCTATGGCAGGGGAATACCTATGTTGGTTATCCGATAAATGGTCGATTAATATATAAAATATGTCAAATATGCGAATACGAATAGCTAAGTGAAGTTCCACGATTAAACTTATACGTCGATATATTTGTAATATTCTCCGAACAAACCTACAGAAAAAACGGTCCCGTAATATTTATGTTGATCATAAACAGAAATAGATGAACAAAGGACGCGTCACAATGCGCAGCTGGACTTCCCGTTTTTTCAGCACAACATTCATCTTACTCTCCACGGCTATTCCGGAATGTTGCCTACAGACGGTATATTGGAACAGCGTTTCCAGGGAATATTTGCCTGCCAACGTTTTTCTGGTTGGAGGGTTTTCCGGATGGAAATGAAAATGAAGGCAAACAGGATGTGGTGGAAATGCAGTAATTGTAGTTTATTCAGGGACAGAGTGAGGGGAGTATTGCGGGAGGATGTGAAAAACCTGGAACACATTTCCAGATATAGATTTGTCTATTAAAAACATTTTACAGAGAAATAGAACATTGTCTTTGAATAAGTTTCAGTACAAATGATTTGAGATTTTCATGGCCAAAAGTATTATCATGATTTGTTTTTGGGCTACTCCCTTCTTTAGCCAACGGTTCGGACAGCATTACACTGTTAATCGTTAGGGCAGCTGTGTAATCGAGCCTCTAAAAGCTGATACTACATTATAATTTAAAATGATTTTTTTAACTTAGTTTTGGTGTAGTCATCAATTACCGGATATTGAGTACTAACTATCGAGCTTAGCTTCGTCGCCATTTATGGGGTTTTTGTGAAATTAATTTGTTTCTGCAGTTAGGCATACTTTATGCGTTGCGGGTATCTCAGGACTTCAGGAATACATCCAAAGTAGCCGGAACTTTAGGAACAAATCCGGCAAGTTGCGGTTGTTTGTTTTTTGGCAATGAAAATTTCTTCCCCTTTTTATACACAAGCTAACGCTTCCATGGAAGAGTGGTATTAACATATTTGAATATGAACATGTAAGCAAATTAATACATCATCTAAATGAACATTATATTTTATATGCTAAATTTTTTTTATATATAAATGGATTATTTTACTTTATTAAATGAAGACAATATAAGCTAAACTTAATCGAAAATCTGGAAACAGAAAATCAGAAAAAGTTATTGGCACCTCTGCGATACGAACCCAGGACCTCATTTGTTGCGGATGCGTCTGCCCACATTCAGTGTGGCGGGCCGGATCGAGAGACTGGTTGAGATATGCTTTTTGACTTCTTCAGCCGGACTCTATCGACCAACGTACATCGTACGTCTGTCACTCCTGGACACACTGACGTTCAGAGTCCTATCCAACCCTCATACCTTTTTTTCTTTCTCAGAACTTTTTCTCCTCCCTTTCCTTAAATACACACAATCCTCTCAGATAATTATTTTCTGCATGTGTGGAGCTAATACAATAAAAAAGTGAACCTTTTTAATGTGGTTATCTACCGATCATTAATACCGATTTTCCAGATAATTGGTGTTTTTGCTGCAAAAATTACTGCCGGAATAATTTAAAGAATTTTGCTGTTCCAAATAATATCCCAACGTATCCATTTCTCCATGTCACGTCTGCTGAAGAGGGTCGATGCAATAAATTGATTAAAACTGTTGAATTCACAAAAACCTGAAGACGTTCATTCAAGCTTTAAAGAAACGCCGTAGAGTTAAACTTGTACCTTCGCTTCGTTAGCGCATTCCGACTGCAGAGGTTTTTTTTATACCAAACCCCTTCTACTGACTGATGTTTGGCGGTGATGGGTATAACGGCAAAGGATATTCATTGATTCGGGCGGTTGTAGACATTTCCATTATTTTGAAAGGACTGCTTATTATCGGGTAATATTTATTTTTGTATTAGCTTCACGTAGGAGGCCTTGAGAAAAAATTATTTACCTTCAGGGATGCTGTGTCAGGGGTTGTTTTATGGAGGAAGTAAAAGAGTATGAGGGGTGGGCAGATATCTGGAGGTCAGTGTGTTCGGGAGTGACGGACGTATGAATCCATGCCTCCCACTGCGGTGCAAGGCGATGGGTAAAGAGAGTCTTGCCGAAGAATTATAAGCTCTCCCTCAACTAGTCTCTCTAAATCCGGCCCGCTAGGTGAGCAGAAGCATCCGCCGCCAAGACCATGAACCCCGAGACCCTGCTAAATCACCAAAAGTAGCGAACCACTTGGGGTGACCTTTGGCAGAGGTGTTGGTTTTTCATTAAACGGCCAAATAATATATTTCCATATCTTTATTTCCCTTCCCTGCGTCTTGTTTCCCACAACAATTTCCCGGTTTCATACTGAAATAAAATTTATAGTTCCAGCTAGCAAAAACTTCAAAGTATGCTGGATTCTACATGTTCAGTAATCCAAGGTTTATAACCCATTTACGCCAGACGGCTTACATCTTATCCCAATACGGTGGCTTTAGGTTCACAAACCACGGACCGTAAAAGGTTTTCATATGCGAAGGTACATATTTAATTGTATCGTTAAACGGAAAAGGGTGTATTTTATATATACGTTCATTGAATTTTTCCAGGCTGTTGGAATTTCTTAGTTCTCGTTATATTTTAATATGACAAGAAAATAGCAGATATTTTAAACAAATGCATAAAACCTGGAAAATATTTTTTTTATCATTATGTATTTGTGACGTCAAATGTTAAGAAACGAAAAACTTTCCAGTCTTCTACTTCGCTAAGTTCTCTTTCCATTTCCACCAGGAACGTGCCGTGCATTAGGCACATAAGCACTGCCTACGCTATCTTACACAATTTTTTCATTCGAAACAAAAAAATCTGCAAGTGTGTGCGATGCTCATTCTAGCGAGGTCTCGTTTGTGTTGGTGAAAATAAAGGTCGTGCCTTTTGGAAAAAATCACAAATACAGCAATCAGTGCAATCTGTTGGTGCCTCTATTAATTAGTACATCTGTAATAACTAAATCAAGTATGTTTTTATATCAATTAATTCGCTATTTTTCCTACTACCGCCTGCCCCGTTTAAACACACTATGCAGGCCCCTGAGTTCTACTGTCTTGTCATAAAACATCTACAGGGAGAAAAACATGTTTGACGAAACAATATAAAAGCTCGTAAACTGGACGACAGTTCTAAAACTTTAATTGTTCCAATTTGGAAAGTTTTGCACCAAAAACGAAGAAGTTTGGGATTCGTTCCTCCATTTCAAAAGTCAGAAGTTCAGCGCTTACCACAGAGCTAAGGAACCATGTTGAGAGAAACGACATTGTAAAACAAAAAGCTCTTTTGCTCTCCTAACATCCGGCGAAGGGACCTCCCTCCACGGTGTAAAGTTGTAGAAGTTTGACAAATAACTTCATTATAAACAGCTTTGTAGTTGTGTTGTAAGAGAAGCAAATTACAAAAACGGGCCTAGCACAACTTTTAACTGTTGGTGTTGGTAGTTCAGTGAGTGCTGGTTATTTTTCAATAGCCCTAGATAAATGTAACATATATCATGTTATTTAAACCGTCAGATAATTTTTTTCGCTTTTAGTAACAATTCACACTCGTCTCATAGAAATCGTTGTGTTTTTCTTACAATCATGGTGAGAAATATGAACTAAACAGTGTTAGAAAGATAAAAAATCACGCTTTATATTCAAATCTACAAGTGAACCGGCATCAACTATAATAATTACGTCATACGACAGCAACAACTCAATCAAAAAAGGTAATCCCACCTTCATCTTCCCATCTCCTTTACCTTCCCATTCCCTTCAGCTTAAAAGTAAGACTGGGTTCACACGACATTGTACTGCCTGTCTTTTTGCAGTACAATATTATCGAATACACAGTGGTGCATTCATTGTATCTATAACCATTCACGAGACGTTTGTTCTTCAAACAAAACGTACACAGCTAAACACGATTGTCAAATACTCTCACTAGACTTGTCAAGAAAAAGTACAGTGCCGTGTAAACTCACCCTTTTGGATACCATAGTCCCACTGGCTCATGAGCGTTAAGATTTTTGTGCCGTATTCGTATAAATAAATATATACCCTTTTGTAGCCAGTCAGTGATAGTTATAGCGGTGACCCTACAGTTGTTCCCCCGAAATGATATATGCTATAAAATTATAACAATTATTATAAGCAATAATTATCAGTCTGAAACACTCATCTACATTGAAAAAATCTTCCGAGAAAAGATACATGCCGCCAACGAGACTTGAACCCGTATTCTTCTGATTGCCGGTCAGGTGCTCTACCACTGCGCTATGTCGGCTTTTCTAATACCCCCCAAATAATTCAATATATACTAGTTCTTTCAACAATTACTGCTTATTACATTTTTCCACCTGAAAATAACCAACTTTATTTTTGTGAGAGAGACATTGTTAGTGCTAAATCTCTCGCTAGGTGGCGTCGAGTCAAATTATATCTACATTTTTTGGTATGTAACTTTTCATTTTATGTATTTTTTCCGTTGGCGGCAAGTATCTTTTCTCGGAAGATTTTTTCTATGTAGGTGAGTGTTTCAGGCTGATAATTATTGCTTATAATAACTATTACTCTTTGTGCTATGCATAAAAATCTTGTCGTAAACGTTAGTTAATTAATTAAAAAGAATAATTATAAGATTATAATTATTTGTGCATTATATACCAATTTTAAAGGTAAATATATTCAGTTCGACTTCAAATATACCCTTAATAATAAGTTGATACGAATATCAAAGGAATTTATACATAGTAGTATGTACATATAGTAAATAGAGAAGCATTTGAAAGAAAATATGTTTTATTCTTTGTTATTCGGCGGTAATTCCACTCTGCTCATCCCTACAGGTCACTAAGTTATATTTTATGTAATAATGTATAACGTATTTTCCCTAAAGCGACTGCACATTGCATATAAGTACGCCGGGGGACGAATTGTAATGGATCCTTCCATAGCAATGTTGATTAAAAAATGTTGTTGTGTTGGAAGAATGATGCAAAAAAATCAATTGCCGTGAAGTGAATATTATTTTACAACATACTTACTATAGTGTACATGAATATTTATGTAGTTTCAATGTCTTTCAACAGATGTATGTAGTTAATATAGATTATTTCAAGTATTTTTGAGGTGTCTCAACAAATGTCAGTAAAGTTTTACTATATGAGAGAGTCAACTATCGCTCGTTTGGATCTGATCCCGGTTACGAATATAGCCGATGTTATCCGATTGACAGGTGGGCTCCTTCAGTAATCAGTTCCCCTGCCGCAGATATACACAGAGAATTCATTAGAACGGACGTTAAGTTCAGTTAAATATTATTTGTAAATAAGACGATTATAATAATCACTACTACGACGAACCGAATCATTATTGAAAATCCTGATCATCTGAGAAGTATTGTTCATCAAAGAAAACAAGAGAACACTACAGTAACCCAGAAACCAAACTTAATCTATAAACAATATAACCTTTCTGTATTTAAGAAACTTCAACTGAGTGCACAACCCTCTAAACGAATTGTGTACGTCGCGTTTACTGATTGTTACACGGAATTAATCGGGGCTTTATTTGGGATTTCCGATAAATCCTTTATTCTTCTTATTGACAGACATGTGATCCCTTTCAACGTGGAGTGATTTATATCCCGGTAACACGCGCCAACCATACATGTGAGGGAACAAATATAATCATATTATTCCACTGAAGATAATCTGCTTCTAACAAATGGGAATATAAAAGTCATGTAAAACACTTGATTTATTTATTATTAATTTTTTTTAAACTTTATGAGTAAAATCTCAAATTATAATATTTAATTAAATGAAGACAATATTAGCGAAACTCAATCGAAATCTCAGTCGAGTCCCAGCGGAGCCAATATCTTTTCTGATTTTTCTGTCTCCAGATTTCGATTGAGTTTCGCTAATATTGTCTTCATTTAATTAAATATTATAATTTGAGATTTTACTCATAAAGTTTAAAAAAAATTAATAATAAATATTCATCCTAGACTTGCAGAAAAGTCAATAGATGTCGCGTATTACAAATAAAATGGATAAAAATTTATCCAGACACTATCTAGATTGCATTTAGTTCGAGTTGAATCTTGTAATCATATATAAAGATAGCAGCCAATAATATGTGCTTTAAGTAAATGAAGATAATGTTGGTAGTTCTTAGTCGAAGTATGATACAGTTAAAAGTGACCGAATTAATATGGGTTCCGTAGCTTAATCGGTAGAGCTGTTTCCATGTAAGAAAAGGGTTCTGGGTTCGAGTCCCAGCGGAGCCAATATCTTTTCTGATTTTTCTGTCTCCAGATTTCGATTGAGTTTCGCTAATATTGTCTTCATTTAATTAAATAAAACTTGAGGAGTGAAAAGGGAGTGAGGAAGGTGGGGTTCGCGTGAGGGATGACGAGGGGGGGGGGGGCGGGGGGGAAGGCGGAAAAGGGTAACACGGGAAGGGAAGGGGACTCGGGAAAAGAACGGGGACGTACGGGACATGACTTTCAGAATCAATTTATTTCTTTGAATTGCATTGCAACACATGGGTACCGGATTAACGTGTCGATCTGCTAATTACTAATGGAAAAGGAATCTGTACTAGGATGCATTTAAATAATTTGGGGGGGTATCTCAGGAAGCATTTATAGAATTACAAACACCCCTGCAATCGGTCACCCCGAGTGTTTCGCTACGTTTGGCGACTTAGCAAGGATGCCCAGACTCATGGGAAGAGGTTTGACTCGGTCTTGGCGGCGATTACGTTTGCCCACCCACTGCTGGCCGAATCGGGAAAGACTGGTTGATCGAGACCTAACCTAGACCTCTCAAGCCGGACTCTCTCGACCCACCGCCTTGCTCCGCAGTGGGAGGAATGGATTAACGCACCCATCACTCCTGGACACATTGCCCACCAGATTCCTACCCACCCCTTATACCTCTTCCTTCCCAGAACTTCCTCTCCTTTCGTACCTAAAAATATCACTAAAGATGACACGACCGGTGAGCAGTGGCTGAGTGAGCATAGGGCTTGCGTCCCACCCGGGCATAGTGTGTTCGATTCCTCAGCTGACTAAACCCTCCATCACGACACAAACAACGTTTTCCGCTTAATGTGGTGGTAGCAGGAGATTTTCAAACATTGTTGGGTTATTCGTGATCCGGGAATTTTTTTTTCTTTTTAAAAAGAATAAAAAGACACAGGCCCTGAATGATATTTTTCCTCAGGGCCTCCTTTCTGGAGCTAATGTAAAAAAGAAGCTCGGCCCATGATTTAGTAGAGTTTTTGTTTTTCACTTTAGGTCAAAATCTCTAAACACAATAGACCTCAGCATGAAGGGACTGTATTTAAATAAATCAAAGCCATAAATCTAATGCAGGCGAAATTTGAATTTAATTCCGGACTATTTTCTAGTCCAATAATACTACTCATTGTTCAGAGGTGGGTTTGCTACTATATCATACATTTTACATATCACCACGATTCCTGTTAATATTGCATGAATTAAATAATGAGATCGAGAATCATCGCAACGCCAAAGTATTCAAATCTTTAAACTTTAATTAGAATTATAAATCACATCTCATAAAATAAATAAAACCAATGCAAAACATATCGACTAGAATCCAATCGATTTGCAAATAATTAAATGAAACGGGTCTACATACAGTAAATTAGTTGCTCCTTCCAACCGGTTTAATGTCTGTAGTGGCCAATACAAACTGATGCAGTGATCTTCATTGAGATGTATGCAAAATAAATAAAACAAAATAATGTGAATGCAACAGGAAACAGGTGTTTTAAATAAAACCTTTATTGAACCACTGACTCCTTGTTTATTAAGTAATGCATTCCCGCTTTCATATTAACATCATATTTCATTTTGTTTGGAAGAGTTTTATTTCCCATGTACATTTTTGTTACTTCATTTCTATTAATCTGCTATTGGTTTCGAGATTTAAGATTGTTCGCAACCGGCAGCAACTAAATGAAACTTAAGTTACAAATAAAAATGGAGTAACAAATGTACATGGGAAATAAAACTCTTCAAAACGTTGAGTGTGGAGCCACATCCTCTCTGCGTACCCCTGTGGAGACAACCATACTGTATTGATTATTAAATGTATGTAGTGTACGCAGTGGCGTGCACAGAGTTTTTGATCAGGGTAGGCAGTAGGAAAACCACCGAATTGATTCATCAAATAAATAAAAATAAAAACTTACTACAAATAACTCCCTGCGTCCAAGTTTTCGCTGAGTATGCTTGCTGCTGGTAAAACAACTAGTTGATAGAAATATATAACAACAAATGTTACTGTCATCTCTGATTATTTGCTAATTTTGTTCCGAAAGCACTGTCCAATACTAACAAAACAAACCTCATGGAAGCAAATTCAAAACGACAGTTATACTCTATGCTATGTGTATTTCGTTAACATTGATATTATATCTTATTGTATGAAGTTAGCTCCAAGCAGAAATAATTCCTGCTTAAGCCGCATTTTAGTGAGGCTGTCGGAAGGCGCGCGTGTAGTTTCTAGTTACAGTTTATGCCACGTTTGTAGTATGCCGTTTGATGAGGTGCTTGCGTAGTTTCGGTTGCTCAGCTTTTTCGCGCTTATTTTTGAAAGTGTGTATTTATTTTTAGCAATAATTTAATAAATTATAATATTATTTACAAGCTTATGTTTTACAAATACGGTAGGGTAGGCAGTGCTTATGTGCCTATATGGAGTGCACGCCCCTGTGTGTACGTAAAAAATATAAATTACTAGCTGACCCGGCGAACTTCGTACCGCCATATATTTATTTGCGTTATTTTATTATAAATTCCCGAAAGACTTGTACTATTCATGCCCGCCTCGGCTTCACACGGGTGGTGTACATTCGCGGACTAAGGAAATGTAACACTTCCGGTAAATTCAAATCAGTTGGATTATCAATAATTCCATATATTGAAAGATACACGTACTTAATGATAAAAAATAAGACAAAATCTTCCGTTTACAATACGACCATAAAATGAAATAAAATTACAATGAAATATTTCGATCATAACTATTGCAATGCCTTGTAATGTACAACATTTTTAGTTTTTCCTTCTAGAGAGAAAACAAATAGCGCCGATGGTTTACCGACTCTCGAAAACGCAACGTTCAACTAACTGCCCATGCGAAAAACACGCCAATTCAAAGTTTATTCTACACACTTCTAACGATTGGCCTAGGGATTTATTAATTGTCATTGCAAATGCAAGGCGCACTGAAAACTGGACACGTTTAAATTCAAAAGGAAAGTCAGTTGGCATTAGTGGTATTCTGGGAATAAGCAAATTCTCACCTTTAAATTTTCCTATGATTATAGTAACTTCAATCAAATTTTTCATAATTTTTTAACTGCGAGACTTGTTCCATTGCACAATTTTGGCTGATTTAAATTGCGTAACATAATTATCACAGAGCCAACCTTGAGTTGTAAATTGTGTGGCGGTAATCCTGGCAAATTCAATGAATTTAGGAATTCAGTAGGATAATTGACTACTTCATTTGGATCAATAATGGAAGCGATCAACTTAAATGAATGCATTTGTCCATCAATTTGACTCTGAATTTCATGTTTAAATCTTCTACATTCTTATTTTTCGCCGCTAAAATGGGGCTAAAACCAGGCGTGGTTTTTATAATTCACACCAATATTTGGGAACACTCTCGATATTAATTCTTCCTGTGACGTTGTGAATTGACAAACATTTGGTGGAAACGACAAAAAACAGTAGAAGTGTCAACAGGAATTTTCCCATTGGCAACGTCTAATAATGCATTAGCAAACACTTCCGCAATCCTAACTTAAGATTTTTCACGTATCTCATAAATGTGATGCCATCAAGCAAGCATTTATTTCATCAGCAGTTGATGATCTGGAAATGACTGGCAGCGTTTGGCGAAAATCTCCAGCCTCCAGTAGAATCATCGCGCCTCCGAAGAGGTTCTGATTGCTACGCAAATCTCTTAGTGTTCGATCGAGTGCCTCTAATGTTCGTTTGTGCGCCGATGTGTTTCGCTAATACGCTGAAGGTTGCCACCATCACGTCGTTCAATTACAATGTCGCGAGACTCCATATTCTCTCCAACAACCACAGTGGCAACTTCGTTTAACATTGGTGTGTTGAAGCGTCTCTCACGCTCTCCTGCAGGTCTTTTGTATTCTCTGATCACTATTTTATGATCGTCTGATGTCATCTTATCTAAGGCTGCTTTGAACAATTGGATCAACTGATTATGTTCATGTAACAGTTGTTGCAGCTCTATGATGATCTCCCTCCTAGCTGAACGATTTGTAGCACAGCGTTGAAAACTTTAGCTTCAGAATTTCCCACAAAATAAATTTGAAGAAATTTGTATTCACTATCAATTGATGGCAACAATGCTCCTGCACGATGGTGAATTTGTTCTTGAATCTTGAATAATATTGAACATAAGAAAATATTTTTAACCCTGGAAAGATAGTTTACGTAAAATTTACGCATGCGCGTTAGAATTATTGCACTCTCGTTCAAATTAGTGCGATTCCGTCGCTGTGCTTTTCAGACATCTCACTTTTGAGATATGACGACCGCATGAGTCAAAAAGCATAATATTGATACGTCCCAAAGATGTATCTGATATATTTTTGTACAACTATATGCTATTATTAAATATAATATATATTAATTATTTAGTACATTAGTCAAAATGGCTGATTATTTGTAAAAAAATAAGTGATTTGAGAAAAAAAATTATTTCAAGTATGGTTGATTATTGAAGAAGTTTCACTTTATGTTTTTTTCCATAAAACAAATAAATATAATATATTCACAAAATGTCGTATTTCTTTTTTCATTTGTTTATAATAATATAATATCGATTGGTTTATTCAAATCAATTAACTTAAGAGGGAATAGGAAATGTGTCATTTTTAAATAAAATTTAGCCGTGTTGACTCTTTTCAACAAAAACGTATAAATTGATTTCGAAGGATTGTTCTTTTATCTGGTAAAGCTATGTTTTAAATTATGAGAAAGTGTGTTTATTTTTGTATAATAAGGTTATAACCTAGGTCGTATGATCGAAAAATAATTTAAAAAGTACATAATTTTAATTGTTTTATCATCACGTCTTTCAGCATTTTTGAATGTAGGTATAGAAAATTATATATTAATTAGAAATTCGTCTAGCTGATATAGAACAACAAAATGTAAGCTATAATTGTGCTGAATTGTCTGGCCTAGAAACCTTGATGAATGAAAATTCTGTGGAAACCGTGGAAAGGTTCATAAAAAAATTTGACATTCGGATTGAACCAGGTAGAATAAATAAAGTTACTCAATATCCTGATAAAACTATTAATAAACCCGGAGCTCAGAGGATGATCATCCATTTCAAAGATGAAAAGTCCCAATCTGAATTTCTCAACGCACGCAAAAGTATAAAGCAATTGAAGGACAGGAACATCTTCATTGGAGAAGTTCTATCATCATATTCCAAAACCCTTCTTTGGAAAACTAAACAAAAAGCTAAAGAAGCTAAATTTCAATTTGTGTGGTTTCGGAACAATAAAATTTGCGTGAAAAAGAACCCAGAACTATCTTCAAGAGTCATTATCATCAAACACGAAGATGATTTGAATAAATTGTTGTAATCCTCCCCCCTAAGTCTGACACTTTTATTGAAAAAAAAAAAAAAAAATGGATGATTTGGAAAACATAAATAATATAACCGACAATACTGAACCTAACATAACTTTTGAAGATCTTGCAAAAATTTTTTGAAAGATTCAAAATTTTCTTTACTATGCATGAATATTAGAAGTATAAGCAAGAATTTTGATGAAACTGTTTCTATGCTGGATTGCATTAATCATCGTCCGGAAGTACTAGTCTTTACAGAGGCTTGGCTGAGCAGTGTAATTAATATGCCTAGCATTCCAGAGTACGTAGTCTACAAAACTATTATGAACAATTTACAAAATGATGGAGTAGTTATCTACGTAAGACAAAACATTCAGGTAACTGTTGAGGAAATTGCTCTCCCCAGTGCAAACTGCTTGAAAATGCAATTATCCAATACATTATATTTATTAGCTGTATATCGATCTCCATCCCAGACTAAAATAGACAACTTTCTCGACTCATTGAATGAATTCCTTGCATCTGAATCCTTGCAAAATAAGGAGATTATCTTATGTGGGGACTTAAATATTGATACCCTAGATTTGAAGAACATAAAAACACAAAAATACCTATCACTTCTGGCGTTTCATGGTTTGAAGCCCATAATAAACTCACCAACAAGAGTAACTCCTAATAAATCTAGCTGCATTGATCATATTATGGCAAAATCAAAATTTGAACCACAAGGAGCAGCTTTTACTACTGGCATAACAGACCATTATGCAATTTTAATGAAGTTTATGAGCTTAAATCTACATAATATTTCAAATAATAATGTAAAACCTAAATTTGTTGTTGACAACCACCTCTTGAAGACCAAATTAAAGGAGGAATCCTGGGATATAGTTCTATCAACAAATGACGTCAATCTGGCAACTGATAATTTCATAAAATGTTTGAAAACCCATGTGCAAAGTTGTACGTCAGTACAAAAAGAGAAACATATTATGAAACATCTAAAACCATGGATAAACGCTGGATTAATCAAATGCCTCAGAACACGTGATAAATTGCACAACAGATGTAGAAAAGAAAGCTATAACTTGGAACTGTTTGAATATTATAAGCGATATCGAAACTGGTGTTCTAGGATAATACGAACAACAAAACAAGCATATTTCAGAAGAAAATTAGATGAAGTCAATGGTAACATTAAACAACAGTGGAAAATTATAAAAGAGGCTATAAACCTTAAAAAGGAACAAACTACCATAAAAAAATTGAAAATTAATAATATTATTACTTCAATGGAAGAGAGTCCAAATATAATTACTAATCACATTAATGACTTCTTCAGTGATATTGGTCCAAGTTTCGCTAACAATTTGTGCAATGATTATAAAACCAGTGAGACGTATCTTGTGAATGATTTTAAATCTGAACTTCAGATTACCGGGGACAATTTTGACTTTAAGCCAACTAACATTTCTGAAGTGACAAATGTGATAAATGATTTAAAAATGTCTTTCTCATGCGGTATTGATTCTATAAGTGTTATGATATATAAACTCCATGTATCCGAATTAGCTGGTCCCATATCTCATATTATTAATATTAGCTTCAAGAGTGGGATGTTCCCTTCTCACTGTAAGAAAGCTAAAGTGATTCCTCTTTTTAAAGGTGGAGATCAACTAGATGTCAATAATTATAGACCTATATCCCTACTCAACACGCTTTCAAAAGTAATAGAGAGATTGGCTAAGTCGAGATTGGTATCATTCTTAGAAACAAATAAACTACTCTCTAGCAATCAGTTTGGTTTCAGAGAAAATAGAGGAACAAGTGATGCAGTATTGAGGGTATTGTCGAAAGTCACTAGTGCCCTGGATTATGGAAACAAAGCCTTAGCTGTGTTTTTAGATCTATCAAAGGCATTTGACACGGTTTCCCATGGATTACTCCTCAAAAAATTATCTTCTCTTGGCATTTCACATTCCAGTACAGCATTAAGTTGGTTCAAATCCTATCTTAGCGATAGAACACAACAAGTAGAGATAAATAATAATTTAAGCATTAGCAAACAAATCTCATTTGGGGTTCCACAAGGTAGTGTACTTGGACCAATATTGTTTTTAATCTACATTAATGATTTATGTAATTTAGATATTCCTGGTAATATTGTTAGTTTCGCAGACGACACTGCTTTAATATTTGAGGGTAAAACCTGGAAAGATGCTTTTGACAAATGTGATTCAGGATTAAGAATAGTAAAGAGTTGGCTAAATAATAACATCTTAACTTTGAATACATCAAAAACAAAATATGTAACTTTTAGCATATCAGCAAAAAGTCAGCCTTCCAATACTCATAATCTAATTATACACAATTGTCTGCAAAATTGTAATTGTAATTGCCACCTTTTAGAAAAAGTAGACTGTATAAGGTACCTAGGTGTAAATATTGATCAATATTTGAGATGGAATGACCATATTGACATGTTAACAAAAAATATCAGGAGACTTACCTATATTTTTAAAGAACTTCGTCATATACTGGATAAAGATAAATTAAAATGTGTCTATTATGCCTTAGTACAATCTCGACTTTCTTACAATATTGTATGCTGGGGATCCTGTCTAAAGTCCAATGTAGAGCCACTAAATATTGCTCACAAATTAATTCTTAAGGTCATGTACAAAAAAAAAATTTCGTTATCCATCGAAACTTCTTTACAAGGAATCTGACGTTATGAGTATAAAACAGCTGTACATCTCTAAAATAATTTGTAAATTTTTTATCAATATTTATTCTGCAGAAAGAACCCAACAAATCCATACCACAAGAATTGGCTCAAGAATGAACTTTGTCGCAATAAGTACTAAAACATCTTTTGGCCAAAGAAACTTTTTATATCAGGCTCCACTTCTATTTAATATTCTGCCAGATTACATAAAGTCTTCCGATTCATTAGTTAAATTTAAAAAAAATGTTAAGATTTTTGTGTTGTCAGAGGATTGGCATACTATTTTTTCATCCTTGGCCTTTTTTTAAATAATAAAAAAAAAAACATATTTTAAAATAATAAGATATTTTTTTTAATAAAATTTGTTTTTTAAATAAAAAGATATATATAAACATATATATTTTTTAAATAACCAGATTTTATTTGAGTCCCATTTGTAAAAATCGGAGTGTCACCCTAGTTGTTTTGAACTACCTTTGTTTCTTGGAGGGTATAGTAATTTATTAAGGATTTGTTTTATGGTCTATATTGTTACAAATTACCCATCTGGTCACCAATATAATATTGTTATTTCTTACTTTCCGCATATAATATTTTAGTGTTTTGGATGTAGTGTTTTGTATTTTAGTGATTTTTTTGTATTTTTGTGATTTGTGTGTAAATGCACCACTCAAATTTATGAATTTAACCTCAATACAGGCTGCTAGCCTAGTGAGGTTAATATTTTTGTAAAAAAAAATAAGATAATTGTATGGTGAGAAATTATAAATAAATAAATAAATAAATAAATTAAAGCAAATTTTGAATGAAATAAAATCGATATTGAGTTATTTTAAAAAACTGGTAGGGAGAATAATCAATCTTTCTCATTGGAACCGCCCTGTACGATCGTAAGAACATCTTTCGATGAATTTTGAATTCTCGACCGCTGGCTGGTTAATGGCCCTTCATAAAATATTACAGCGAGTTAAAACTCATGCGTCAATTTTACCGTACATCAAAATGTGATTATTTTTCTAGGGTTAAAAAATCTTCATTTATGAGCCTCAATAGAATTTTCTTGTATGTATAGGTTTATGTTACAATGGATGTGAATAATGTATGTCATCGAATAAAAAAAATGCATTAAAAGTCGGATTAAAACCACGTTCTTCAATTATATTTACACTAAATGATGCCACTTGGATTGTTGTACTTTTGAATACTCTGAAAGAAATTATTTGATAGAGGTTCTTGCCCTGAAAGTAATGAATTCAGTGGTTCAGGTGGCGTCGTTAGTTTTGTTAATTTGACCTTTCCATTCGCACAACATAATCCTGGCGATTCGAGTTGAAACATCGAAGCATTGCAATATTGACAAATAGTGCTCATTGTTCCAAAATCGACCGAGGTATCGCCGGCGTAATCTACTGTTGTATCATAATAACGTTCGTAGGTAATTGTTACGTTTTGTTGTCTCTCGCTTGAAGTCGATGGTATGGGTTCTTCAGGAGTCGCGAAAGATCTCGCTTGAGAAATTCTCATTCTATTTGCTTCCAACCGCTGCCAACTCTCTTCAGTTTCATTACCTCGAAGATTGTGAATTCGGCTTGCATTATGCGTATGACGACCGATATTTTGACGCCTCACTGGTGGCATTTTTTTTGCTGTTGCTAAAGAAGCGGTAATTGTTGTATATGAATTAATGTCACCATATTGACAGTATGAATAGATTGACATTTTGACGTATAATCTGTTTGAATTTATCAACTGCTGGCTGAGTAACTGAACGTCAATGTGTTATTTTGAGTCAATATATTAAGATCTCCCAAGGTCTTCCGTCTCATTCGTTCGCTCACTTTTCATATTATGAGACTATAAAAAAAATTCTGTTTGATTTTTTTAAATTTTCTTTCATACAAACCTTTTGTCAATATATTGAAGATCTCTCACACTCTTCCGTCTCATTCACTCACTCACTTTTCATTGATATTAAAAAAATAAACTTATGAAATTATAAAAAAATTATCTTTGATTTTTTATTTTTGTTTTTTTAATACAACCTTTTGTCAACATACTGAAGATCTCTCATAGTCTTCTGTCTCATTCACGCACTAACTTTTCATATTATGACATTTAAAAAAAAAAAATTGTTTGTTTTTTAAAAATTTTCTTTTATACAAACCTTGTCCTGACAATAACGAACACAACAAAAAAAGAATTATCCAATTTGGTGCAGTCATTCGGAAGTTATGCGCGTACATACATTTCGGCGATTCATTTTTATTAATATAGATAGATAGAAGATAGATAGATAGATAGATTTTTATTTATTTCAAACTAACTCCACACAGGAAGCCCTTAGGAAAATAATTTCCTACGGTGTCTATTTCATCTTTGTGGATGCTGCGTGGAGGGTCTTTTCATGGAAAGGAATGAGTGAACCTGGGTCTTGAAGAAACCCGTATTGTAGGAGGGAGGAAACAAAAAAACGATTCGTTCGTTTGTACCCATATACTCGCCTTCTATATGGGAGGCGGGAACGGGAACCGCTGCCCCGGGGACCATTTATTGGAGAAAACCCTTGTCATAGGTCACCCCAAGTGATTCACTACGTTTGGTGACTTAGCTGAGGTGCCCGGGTTCATGGGGTGAGGTTTGACATGTGGGCCAAAGCGGGAGAGACTATTTAAAGAAAACCTGATTACCTCTCTCGACCCATCGCCTTGCAAAGCAGTAGGAGGGGCGGATTTATGAATTCGTCACTCCTGAACACATTGACCTAATAGATTCCTACCCACCCGTCATACTGTTTTCCTTTCCAGAACGTTTTCTCCTTCCTTTCTTTCAAAAGGACTCTCCACATAGCATCCCCAAAATATGGCAAATGCCCTGAGGGAATTTTTTCGTCAGGGCCTTCTGTGTGGAGATAAAGTTTTTAAAAAATCTTTGGGGATGCTGTGTGGAGGATCTTTTTGCGGAAAGGAAGGAATAAACCAGGGCCTTGAAAAGATCCATGTTGTAGGAGGGAGAATCGAGGAGAACGACCCGTTCTCATGTGACAAGATACGAAGGTGCAGAAGGAATCAATGACGCTAGTTCCTCGGATCATCTTCCATTGAAATACCAGTAGAATAAGGACAGCATTCAAACCCAACGCCTGTGCTATAAAGATTGCAATCCGTTTGTTAAGATAGGACAATGTATCAAACGGACCGCCTGTTTCTGCACGGAGTAGACTTATGATGAACCGTCATTAGAAAAAACTTTTAAAATACATTAATTTGATATGGATAATTGTTTCTAAAAATTAGCACCCAGGAGGTCAGAAATGAATCAATTTGATTTGAAAACTTATTTAATTTATTATTATAGAGATGAATCAGCCTGAACCTAATTCACTAGAGATGTAATAACTCTATCATCTCCCCACTAACTATAAATCAATGCTTTAAATAATGACTGTCATAATTCAATAAAACATGATAGAAAAAATGTTATTTTTCTCCCACGGAAATAAAAAATGACAAACGATCAGATTTATAAAATGCTCACAAATATCAAATTGAACCAAGTCTGCATTTCGATGAGAAATCAGAACCAAGTGGAAAGTAAGTATTATCCTTAAAAACATTTATTTATCAATGTTTTTTTTACAATTTTACACATTTAAATTAGTATAGACGGCTGGCGTAGTGCAGCGGTAAGGCTCTTGACTCGCACTCCGAAGATCGCGGGATCGAATCCCGGCGTGGCAAATACATTTTATATTGTTAATTTGCGTTATTCACAATTTATTTATTTAAAATAATATATAGTATATTTGCGACATGTTCCAGAGTGGAAGATACTCTCAGAATCGCCCTGGTGTAAGACCACCATTCAGAATTGAAACGTTGCTTGAAATGGCTTTAGCCGTGTTTAGTGACCATATCTGAATAGCCAGGTACTTCCCCACCTTCCTTTTCCCTATCTCATTCCCTTCCCCACTACCTTCAGCCTCACAACATACCCCAATTGGGGACGCCATAGTCCCACTGGCTCCAGATGGGAGCAGTTGGGACTCTTGTGGGGTATTCATGTAAAAAAAAAGGCTTGATTATATCGATAAAATGTCACTGCTCAGCTGTACATTCAGGAATTCTCCTGGAATGCAGATGGTTTTTAGGAAATTTTATTCTTTGAAGAAATATTTTCTAGTTATATCATGCCATATCTCCGTGGGGGTAGGCAGAGAAGACGGAGCGCTACACAACTTGGTCTCACTCTCCTTGCCCGATTCCAATTCATATATTATCGTGTCATAAAAAAAAATGTATTATTCAGACTCGATGACTACATTGCTTCAGTACCTAAATCACTCGTGGGATATTAATGAAAAATTTGACGTAAAAACATCCAACTTTGGGCACAATCTACTCAAAACGAAAGTTCAAATAAAAAAAGTCATACCGAAAAAGTTTAGTTTTCCGCTTGTACTGGGAGTTTCCGGACATCGTGTTTATATATCATACAATTCTCCTCTCGGCTAATCCCCCTCAACTCTTTCTCCTCCCCTTACACCACCCTCCACTCCTGCACTCCGGAACTTTGATCCCTCCCCGCCGCGGCCTCCGCCCCGCTACGAAAACTCCTAGGAGGCTTTGCCGCTACCCGCAGTCAGCAGTCAGCGATCGTGCTGTACTTAGAAAGGTTGTATCGTACTCGTATGTTCCCAGTTTCTCCAAACTAGTTACGATTTCACGTTATATTATTGCCAAAGTTCGCGCGGTACTACGTTTTAATAAAATGTGTAACTTTAAAAAGACAATATTTTGTTGAAATATTGAATGTTTGTGTATTTAGTAGAAATTAATACGAGTAGTTAGTCAGTGTTTGACAGATTGGAGTTGTTTTGTTGGTGTTGTCATTAGTGTCATGTGTTGTGTTGTGTTGTGGTTGAATTAATAAATATTAATAATGATTGTGTGAGGTTGGTAAATGATAAATGCCATGTTTACAATATTTTATTCATTATTTTGTCGCAATAAAGCTTTTTGGCAAGTTCAAATTCATATTTTTTTCTTATGTATTTTTATATTAATTTTCATGGTGTCTTCATTCAATATCAGATACAGTAAGGAGATGCAATCTTTCTGTGAAAATAATATATCTAACGTTAGTTGAGTATTAGATTGCGCAATAATAAAATGCATTTTACTGCCTGACCTCAAGGGACTGGGTGGGGTAGTGTTTACGTTAAAATTAAATGTATTTTAAATATTAATTTAACGTACCATATAATTAAATAATAAATATTTAGCCGCTTCCTGAATTTACAATTAAAAAATCAACACCCTTTCCTAGGGTCGTCCCGAGTGGTTTGCTACGTTTGGTGACTTGACAGGGGTGCCCGGCTTCATGGGGTGAGTTTTGTCTAGATGTTGACGGTGAATGCGTTTGCCTACCTACTGCATGGCAGGCCGGATCGGTAGAGTCCAGTTGAGACACCTTTTGACCTCTCCAGCCACACTCTTGACATTTCACCTTGTACCGCAGAGGAAGGGATGGATTCACACGTTAGTCACTCTTCGATACATTGACCCCAGATTCCTCTCCAACCCTCACACCTTTGTCCTTCCTCTCTTTCCTTTCCACAAAAGACCACTCAAAGAGCATCCTAAAAAAGACGCAGGCTCTGAGGGATTTTTTTCATCAGTGCCTCCTCCTATGAGGAGCTAATGTAAAAAAATGCAACAAGATGGATCACTACTTTTGTGCGTTAAAATGTATAAAGTCGATGAAAACAGTTGTTTGTAGTGAGTGCAACGATTTTTTTTATTTGTATAGTCGGAAAGTACAAGACGATACTTCTATGATAAACTTTTAACACTAACAAGCAACTTGAAGAAGTTTGATTGTTATTATAATGTTCACGGAATTGTTCTTTAGTTTTAATGTGCTCCTTTGCTGTTCCCTGCAGATCTGTATAAGATTAACTTCTTATTACAGAAGAGACCAACATCCTTTGAGAGTTATTATATTAATGTTAAGGACAGGAACTAATTAATTACCAAAGTTGGGGTCGTAATCCTGTTTAGGTGGCGCCTGGGAGAGGTGGAGGGATTCATAATTGCGTGGAATGATTTACTTATTACATATAACTATTTAAAATTGTCCAAAGTCAATGAGAGGGAAGGAGAGAGAGAGAGAGTGTGACGATCAGACACCCTCCTGTTAGTACAGCCCTCTTTAACTAACCAACTAACTATCACGCCGTTTCCCCGCAGGCATAGGCAGAGAGGACGGACTGCAAAATAGCTCTACCTTGGCACACAGGCACACATTCCTTGCCATGTTCACATTCATACATCGTCTCATACATGCTCTTCTATTATTTTGACTCTTGAAATGTCCCGACTCAAGTATCAGATTCACTTGGTCGTGCCATGTCTTCCTCGGACGTCCCCGACTTATTCTATCATTCACATTTGCATCATATACATATTCTCCTTACACTCGAAAGTATTTTATTCATTTTGAATTAAAAATAAGGGTAAATTTTGGGGATCGCTGGCAACGGTTAATACGCACTTTTTTTGAAAAAATCTTTTGATTCACCTTAATTACATTAAAAGGCAACTATTTGCATTGGGGGAAGTGGAAAATATTTTTGTGTAACATGGTTTGTGATACAAAAGAAAGTGCCCCTTTATAACGCCTACTCGCGTCAAGGCAAGAAAAACATCCCAGTTTTTAAGTATTTTAGCGGCTACGCTAGGTTTGTGTAACATGGTTTGTGATTCTGGCGTACAATCTCACAAGACGAAAGCTAATTTTAATTTTACGTAATGAAATTTAGAATGAAATATTTTCCACTTCCCCAATGCAAATAGTTGCCTTTTAATGTAATTAAGGTGAATCAAAAGGTTTTTTAAAAAAAAGTGCATATTAACCGTTTCCAGCGATCCCCAAAAATTAATAAAATAAGAAAACAATTAAATAAAAATATTATTGCATTTTTTATAGATTAAACCAATAGAATCAAGGAGCAATGTAGATGTGTTATTATATGCCTAACTAATAATTTGTTTTCTCTTGTTTCAGGTATAATAATAAATTAATTTATTATTGGAAAGTGTTTTAATTTACATACAAAGTGGTTAAACTTAATCAACGAAGTTGTTACTTTTAACTAAGTTACTTCTGGTGTGTGCTAAAGTTGAAGAATCAAAAGTTTTTCCCTGTGAAAAGTTTCTCAGTGTTAAAAAATCAATTGATTGAATTCGCACTAGAATAAGTAGTACGAAATAAGAATGTTCCTACTGGAGTAGAATAGTTAAGTGTATGAAGTATGTCCAGGGGTGTATTGTGTGGTGTGGTGTTGCTGCTGATGGTGGAGGCTGCCAGGGGTGTAAAAGGGAGTTACCATCTCTTCCAGTCGCAGGAAATTCTACTTACTGAATCAGGTACTACTAATAAAATATTATAATCTTTGTCTAATAGAAACAGATCTTATCTGTGTCAGTGGATGAAACTAAAGCGATATTTCTGTCTCACTTTGAAGGCATTAAGGGGTTAGTTTGAAATATGGCTCTGTTTCCTGTTTCTGATTCGTGCTGGTAATGGATGTCTAAAGTCACCCATCCCCCCCCCCCCTCCTCCGACTTGTCCGATAAAACCTCCTGCCGAAGGATGTACCGCACTTCACAACAAGATACTACCCTCACATACCTATATTTCAAACTAACCCCGTAAAGCCTTCGAGGTGACTTACCTAAGTACGTTTCGTACCTAAGAAACATTTGACCACGATGTATATAATATATATTGTAGGTACGATACCTACAAATTTCATCGTGTTATTTTGCTTTTCGATGTGACTTTTGCAAACAATAATTTTTTGTTTGTTTATATCTAGAGTATTATTCTGCCCTGAAGAAGCTACGGGTGTAGCGAAACAATCGGTTCAATCGCTCGGCACAGAGAATTAAAAAATAAAAGTGTTATCTAAAAAGTTTTATATATATATATTTTAATTTATTTGCAGCGTTAGTATAATGCGTCGTGAATATTTTATTTTATTGAAAACCTTACTAATTAAAAACTGACAAAATATAGCTCATGGAAAAATGTAGTCATTACTTATCCCAGCTAAGGAGATTAGTTTATCTGTTGTATACTACTGTAAAAGCCCGTAAATTGGTAAATCTTAGGATTTACTAAAAAATCTTAAGATTTACGGTAGTACGGGCTTTTACGGTAACAATACATGGTTTATATGGTCAACGAATTTCGGAATTTTTCCAATATATTTTAAAATCTATACATTTCTTATTTTTAAATATGTCGTACAAACAAGTACCTACCGTTTAAGAAAATGAATGAAATTCCCTTTGATTTTTGAACTTTAAATAATAATTAATATGTGAAAACTGCAATATTTCAATTAAAAACACAAAAAGAGTTGAAAAAACAATCCTTCTTAAAATAATTGTCACAATAACACATACTAAGGAATCTTGATCTGATGGTAAGTGTGTGAATCAATTTTAATATATCAGGTGTATTCCGGCGATTATTTATTATTTATTGACTTTATTTATAAAGTTTTGTTAATTGGAAGTCTGTTTGGTTGGGATAAAATCCCATGTTTTTATGCTGCATGTTTTTCGTATCACAACATTGATAATCGTAGCATATTCCCTCAAAGATTCGAACTTTTATGACTTAAGTTGAAAATATATTTGTGTACTTTAATCTCAAATAAACCTCTTAAATTTAAACATAATTCCGATAAACGTTTTTTAATTTCATCAGTTTAAATTACGTAAGTAATTTTTAATATAAAGTCTGAACCCTTAGTCAAATTTTATAATAATAATAAATAGTTTTATTTATTAAAAGAAAATAACTTAGTTTACATCACTTTATATTTTATACTATCAACATGTTTCGTGAACCATGTTCACTTCTTCAGGAATAAAAGTATACTAAAGTTAAAAAAATTAATTATAGATTACATATGGAGAGAAGAAATTGAAGGAGGGGGAAGGGTTGACAATGGTGGGAGTTTCGGAGAATTAGGGATAACCAAGCTATTAGAAGTAAAAGGCCGGTTAAGCGGGAAGATATTTAAAACAGGTTTAACAAAAAATTTTTGCTTATTAATTATGTCAGCTTTGGAATTAACATTTTTTCTTATTTCTAAAATTTCTAAATTATTGATTTGCGATGTTTTATATCCTGTATGTAATATTTGAAGACCTGAATTTATGTCAAAGCTATGATCATATTTTAATAAATGGTCTGCGAACTCAGAATCGCTATTGCCATTTAGTGCTCTGAGGTGCTCTTTTTCTCTGCTCTTTTTGGTTCTTTTTCTCTGCTTTTTTGGTGCTCTCTTTCACGAAACATGTTGATAGTATAAAATATAAAGTGATGTAAACTAAGTTATTTTCTTTTAATAAATAAATAATGACATCACAAAGTAACAACCTTTTAGAAGAAGTTTTCTTCGAAAAATTAATAATAAATAGATTAATTTTGTATGAAAGTAATTCTTTCTTGCTTCCCTACGAGTGATATTGTGAGTTTTATTAAAATATTAAGCAGTAAATATTTTAAAGGGTAAATGTAAGTTACCCGGAGGCAAAAAAAGATACAACCTGTCACGTACATTATGAATAAGTCACGTGAAAATAAGTAGCGAAAAGTTCACAACACAAATACTTGACCTTTTCATCTCAAAGCTCAGGAAATCATAGTGCGCAATGTTAACAGAGGCATAAGCAAATAATCCTCCTTATATTTATATGTTTTTCTAAGAAACGCTGTAGGCTGTATTCCCTCTGGTAGAGTATATACGTGTTATCCAGTGTCAGGAGGAGGCAGTAAAGTAGGTGGCACCTGCCCAGTCACGTGTTACGAATAGGTACCATTCCAGTCCTAGCCCAACTTCAGTGCCACCCTTAAACTCGTGCCTTCAACCCTGCAGGGAATAAGGAATGTGTGGCACTGGGTGAGGGAGGGGGGTAGAAAGGAAAAATGAAGCAATATGTAAAGAAGGCGACAACTATTGTAGGAACTTTGAAATATATTCTACAGCAGTTAGTACCATCTTTTATGGCGGGCAGAATTTTTTTAACATCCGTTCAAACGTTTTGCATTGAGTCCGTTAGTGGAGAGGCTGTAAGGAATATTTTTCAGACTGGGAAAATGAAATAGAAATATTTTTACGTACTATGGACACCATATTGTAAAATGTACATCGTATTTTTGGCAATCTCAGTAAGGGCGTACAATAAATTCTCCGTAGGCAATTCTTGCTGTTAGATTTATAACGTATTTGCATACTCCGGGTTGACGCTGTGATGTATGTTGACAGAATCTGTTGGCATAAAGTTTAACACTATTCCTTCCGAAGTCTATTAGCTTGTTTTCAAAAAGCACGTATTATTTTATGAGGAATAGGACGTATAAGAAAAATCTATCTTGTATATGCTGTCTAAATGTTAAATGCATATCAATGCACAGCCCACGATATATCTCCTGCATCAAGATTTGCAAGTCGTTCTTATCAATTTGTAAGGGTACATGAGGAAGAATTATTTAACGGATTGAGCTAAAATCATGAATCCTGTATTTTTTAATATTCGTTGTTAGGTTATTTCATTGGAGCCAAGCGATATTTTTGTGCATTTTCTAATAAGAGATCTAAATCTTTACCCTAGTAGAAAATTGTAGTATCATCTGCGTATTTAAAAAAAACTAATTAAAAATCATTATCTTGTGCTGTCCATCTATCAATACTATAGGACTTGAAGAAGTGTGAGTTAGTTTTCTCAACGAATCCTATCTTCCATCATTGTGGTAGTCCAAGGGGTGAATTCCCTGAAGCAGATTGTTCCTCTGACCGTCTTCCATTAGTTTCTTGCCTTTAACATGCATTAAAATAATGTCATGAAATTGAAAATTTACAGGACGAAATCGTTTTCCTTATATTTTTTTCATATTATTACTGTAAAACCTAAGTGATTAGATGAAGATATTTGGTTTCTATATAAATACGTCATTAATATTTCAGTAAGCATTGTTTTGAACTTTTTACAACACATTGAAATATTACAATCGTTCTACTAATGTACGGTCAGTTCACACGCGATTTGCTTATTTACTAACATTTAGGGTTCTTTGTTTCTGGAATCATGTTCTCTGTTTTACAAATATTCGTCATTTTTTTTAAATGAGTCTATTTTTTGCACTGATAATTCGTGGTGGAATTCCATTATATTAGAATTTGAAATTAAAACACTGTAGCAGTTGCGATCGCCGTCTCGACATCACTAGCGAGATTGCTCAACACTATGTCGCAACCACGTGACCTTGCCGGCTGACGCGGGTATTGAGAGCTCATCCAAAGAAGAAGGTTCAGGATTCAGTTACTTTCTGGAAACGGGCAGGGGCGGACTACCAACACACTACGGTGCGGCTGCGGGAGCCGGTCACGGAGCTCTCACACTTAGATCCATGGAACACACGGCGATTTCTCGTAATGTAGATTTAATTTTAATCACTTTATTTACCATGGTTATCTATCATTCTTAGCTTCGTAGTTTTCCTAGTTGACCTATACAATTAGGATGGCGCTCAACAATTCACTTTTATCTGCTTCTGTTCCTTTTATATTTGAACACACGTGACATCAACTTATAATTACAATTACCTTGTCTCTTCGAGAGAAGGCACGGCCCTGTAGATTAATCTCACATTATAATATAACAATTATTACAATTTAATAACTCCCATGAAATGATTGTAAATTAATAAATCTTGTTTTGAAGTTGAGAGTTTTATTGTCTCATGCTCTGGTTAATTTTACCCTTACACTTACACAGAATAATCGTAGCATACCCTCTTCATTTACATACGCTACTAGTTACCAACGTAAATACGTTACAACACTTTTGTACTTTGTTCCACTAATTTATATTTCACCAGGACCGGTTTCATCCTATTACGGACATTTTCAGACTGGTAGTTGAAATTCTTATGCTACGGTATTTATACACTCTTAGGCAGGGGTGCACAACATTGTCTCTATATGTATAATGAATATTTATATTTTGTTAATTTTAAGGTATTATAAGTTATTTTGTTAATTTTAGGTACATACAGGTAATTATAAAGTTTGTTATTAAAATTATGAATGATGTTACATATTAAATAGATATTTTTACTTCAAATGAATATACATGAATTTATATAATTTAAAAGGTTTGTGATTACTGATATTTTATTTTGGTAATGTTGGGTTATTCCCTCCTTGTTTCTTAGGGCTTAATTGAAAAATATTGATGCACCATGGTATTTATTGTTATTAGGGTTCTCCGTGTATTTGGGTTATTACATTTTTAAATTACATACTTAAATTTCCCCACTGCTCTCTACCCATTATAATTCACTTAGAATAATTTTACTTCAGAGAGACGCAGTCAACTAAACTAGTCTAGGATATTAAACACACTGTCTCGTATAAAGGCATTGTGTACATGACGTCCCCGTAATTCAAATTCAACTCTTTTTGAAATGTCTAATTGGGTTAGAAATAATCAGTACATAATCTGAAAAGAAAATATTCAATTATTTACAGTCCCTTTAACTACTGCCTTAGCCCCACTAGCACGCCAAGAATACCGAAGTAATGTGACACGCATACACACCGTTATTATTAATTTAGATTCGTTCCACATTAATAGGGAAAGCAGAAATGTTTAGGTTAATATATTGCGTTTTTAGACCGCGGCTTAGGTACCGTGGAAATGGGCAGCGGACCGGATATATCCACACAAATTTTAATATGAAAAGGGAAATCTTAATATATGTAATATGAGTTTTGGAAGAAAATAATGTATTTTTTGGAGAAACATACAGGGCTTTGTTTTTCATTTCATAACGTACTTAATGTAATATATTGAAAGAGCTTCTATCTGTTAACGACAGATGCCTGCAGGGGTAGCAGCCTGGTTAGGCAGTGGCTGGCGAGAGCGGGCTTTTGCCAGCCTACCAATTAGATTCAATTAGCCGCTTGTACAGAAAGGTCAAGGTCGATAATAATAACTATTGTAAGTACGTAAACTCATAATAAAATTATTTTTTATTTTTTTTTTTTTATTAATTTCAATAACAATGTTTGTACATGTATGTATGATGTATATAATAAGTATAGATTCATTTTTTTTTCACAGACCTCCTCACTAGGATTTCCTGTTCTGAGGTGGTCTGTAGTTTTTTAAAATATTTGTATTTGGTTATGGATTGTCTTTATATCGTCTTCATGATGTTTGTAATTTTATTATCACTTTGATCTCTCAGCCATATTTTTACTTTTGTTTTAAATATATTCATTTCCTTTATATTTTTGATTTGATCTGGTAGAGCATTGTATAATTTTATAGCATGGAATTTATTATTTCTCTGTCCAAAAGATGTGTTCAAACTGGGAGTAACCAGGATGTTATTGCTTACTGACCTGGTTGAGTATTTATGTTGGGCATTGGAGTATACATATATGTTTTTTTTTCAGTTTAAATAAAATATTTTTTGAATAAAGTTTATGTACATTGAAGACTTGAAAGTTATTAAATATTTCTTCCGTCGGAGTTCTAAGCGGAACTTTCAGTATTGTCTTCAGTACTCCTTTTTGGGCTATTTTGAGTCGCTCTGTGTGAGTGCTCAAAGCAGACCCCCATCCAGTTATCCCGTACTCTATTTGTGATTGACATAAAGCGTAGTACACTTTCTTAATGTCGTTTATGTTGAGGATGTTACGGATGGCTCTAAAGAAGTAAATGTACCTGGTGAGTTTTTTTGTGATTACTTCAATGTGTGCGTTCCATCGGAGATTATCATCAATTTCAATACCAAGATATTTGATACTTTTGGAGTGTGCTATGGTAGGACAGTGGCATGATAAGCCTTGATTTTGATTGTTTTCTTGGCATGTATGTAATTTGAGATTAAAGTCATCCTCAGGCTGTCCTCTGGCTGTTATAGAAAATGTCAGATATTTTGTTTTATTGACATTAAGTGTAAGGGAATTTCTCTTAAGCCAGTTTTGCAGTAGACCAAGTCCATGTTCCGCTTCTTTGTAGGTACTTCTCCAGTCTTTTTCATTGAATACAATTACTGTATCGTCAGCAAAGCTTATGATTTTTCCTCTCGTTCCTAGGCTACCGATATCATTTATGTATATTAGAAATAATATCGGTTCTAGTACGCTTCCTTGCGGTACTCCATGGTTGATGAGGAGAGGTTTGCTTTTTTTCTTGTTAATTTGAACGCTCTGTGTTCCCTCCATCATATAGCTTTTTAATAAGTTTAGAGGTCTATTTGACATACCAATTTTTGAAAGTTTTGCAAAAAGGATTTTGTGATCTATTGTATCAAATGCCTTTTGTAAGTCTATGAAGATTGCCAGTGTTTTTTCTCCTCTGTCTAAACTTTTTATAATCATATCTGTAATAGTTTCTATGGCGTCACCAGTACTTAGATTCTCCCTAAATCCGTACTGTATTTCTGATAATATTTTATTTTCTTCTAAGTAGGAAAGGAGTTGTTTTTTTAATATTCTCTCCAATATTTTTGAAAATGTATTGAGTAGGCTTATTGGTCGATAGTTGTTTATTTCACTTTTACATCCTTGTTTATGTATTGGTATTACAATAGCTTGTTGAGAGCTGTGGGGAATACGCTTTCAGTTATAGCCATGTTTACTAGATATGTTAGAGGTACGATAAGTTCTTTACAGAGAAATTTTATTGCATTTGTTGTTATTAAGTCTTCCCCGGAAGATACATTTTATTTTAGAGAAGAAATTGTAATTTTGATTTCATCAGCTGTGATTTGTTTAAACTCGAGCTTTTTTCCTTGCTCAAGAGATTCATTTGTTTGTACTGCTCCATCACATTGCGTAGCTTGTTTTGCTAAATTAGATGCTATATTTATGAAGAAGTTATTGACATATTCAAGAATTTCGTCAGGATTCTCAGCGTATTTCCTGGGGACATTGTTTATATTCAGCTCGTCAATTGATGTGGCGTTGGTAGATTTAGTACTAGTTATTTCATTTATTATTTGCCACATCTTACGGGGATTTTGTTTACAATCATCTATTTTTTGCTTATAGTAAGTTTCTTTTGTATGTGTAATTACTTTTTTGCATATGTTTCTATATCTTTTGTAGTATCTTAACATGTGTATATCGTATGGATTATTTTTTAGCTTCTTGTGTAACTCGTCTCTTTTTCTTATGCAGTTTATAACATTCTGTGTGATCCATGGTTTGATGTGTATATTTTTATGTGAAATTTTTTTAACAATTTTTACAGTATTAGATAAAATGTTTTGCTGTATGAGTTCTATGAAATAATTCCATGCTTCATTTGTATTGTCCATACTTTGTAGTTTATTCCAATCGGTACATTGTAGATTTTGTTTAATGACATTCCAGTTGGTTTGTGTTTTTTCTGTTAGCGGTCTTTCCATAATTTTATTTGGTTTGTTTATTTTTATTGAAAGCATAGTTGTATAATGATCAGTAATAGTCGAGTTAAATACAACAGTTTGAGTAATTTCTTTTGTTTTGCTCATAATATGGTCTATGCAGCTTTGTGTGTCGTCCACTTTTCGAGTAGGTACATTTATTAGGCTTTCCAGTCCATGGGAGGCTAACATCTGCAGATATTGTATTTTTTTGGGATGTCCATTTTCTAGTATATTTATATTTAAATCTCCAATAAAAAATATGTTTTTTGTGTCTTTCAGTAGGCAGAGTTCTTCGTCTATCGATTTAAGGAATGGGTCTATATTTCTTGTTGAAGGAGACCGATAGACTGCTAATATAGCCTTTTCTTTACTGATTTTAATTTTTAAACAATTGGCATTTGCAACAATAATTTCCTCAACTTCAGCTTTTATTTCGTTTTTTATGGATACAATTACACCATCATTTTGTTTTATGTTATTCAAACTTGAGTAGGTTGTGTATCCAGCTATTTCCAAATTCAAGTATTTCTGGTTTATCCAACACTCAGTAAGAATTAGTATATGTAGATTGATATTTAAATATTTCATTAAAATTTGCAATTCATCAAAATTTTTTCTGATACTTCTTATATTTTTGTGCATTATATTGAAGTAATTATTGTTTAACTTTGATAGATCACTTGGTTCCGTGGTAACAATAGTGTCAGTCATTTTTATTTTACTTTTCTAATTATTGTTACGTCGTTCCTTTTAATTTATACAATTTTTTTTAAATCGTCTACGTGTCTAATGTATATTAATTTTTCCTTCGGCATTCTTCTTACCATAATTTTTCCATCCTTGAACCATACGTATGCATAGTTTTTTTCTTTTGCAGTTTGTTTCGTTCTCCATAGTAGTTCCTTATGGTAAAAGCTTATCTCTTCCGCAATGTATATGGTTTCAGTGGATATATCCTTAATTTTTGCATATTCAATATTTTTTTATTTTGTATAATCTTGTCTCTGACTATTTTATCAGTAAATTGCACTAATATTTTAGGTGGTGCATTAATACGTCTGTCAGGTATCCTCTTTACCTCGATTATTTCTGCATATTTTAATTCCACTCCAGCCGCCTCCGCAACTCTTTTTACCACTTCAATTTGTTGTTCCCCATTTTTTTGAGGAATGCCCGCTATTTCCATATAGTTAGAGCGGGTTTTGTACTCCATATCTGCAATTTTTATTTCAAGGGTTTTAATTATGGTGTTTTTCTCCTGCTGCTCTTTTATAATCATTATAAATTCATTTTCTATTTTTTTGTTTTGTAGGATTGTTATTTCCAGTTTTTTAATTAGTTCATCATATTGTGTACTCATAAATTCGATGCTTTTCTGATTGTCCAGTGTTTGCTTATCTATTTTAGAGATAATTTCTTTTCTCAAGGAGTCAATTTTTTTTTCGATAACTTGTAATATCTTCTCCATGTTTAATTTGTCTTCATTTTCAATAATGGCTCCCTTTCCTCTTGTATTTGCCATTTCAGTTATTTTTAATATTATTAATTATTTTATGTATATAAATATAACAACCTGCCCCGTTTTTATTTTGAAGTAGTTGCTAGCATCGGCGCTAGCACCCCACCCCCTGTTGAGCTTCTAAGCACCTCCTCTTTCCACCTCTCTCCTCCCCCACTACTTACATTTCTTCCCACGCCTGTCTTTCCTTTCTATATTTGATCATTTAGTTTTAGTACATACAGTCCTGATGAAGGATTCCATCGTTCTCGAAACATGTTGATTTTTTTTAATAAAGATTATCGTCGTAAAAACAATTATTTCATTAATAAAATGGTCCCACAAAGTGAATTTGCAATATTTGAAGAAGTGTCTGTATTATTTATTTATCCACCACTGTTTTATGTAGGTACATATATTATAATACCCACGCATAGGCTTTATTGGATTATTTATATTGCTGTCTTATATTTTATATTATCATGTATGTACCTGTATGTATCAAATAAACTTAGCCAATAAATAAATAATGTTCAAATAAATCTTCTGAACTAATCCAATAGCATAACTCTCCCCAAGGGAGCCATTGGGGCATAACATTGATGGTGAAACCGAGTCCTTTCGTTGAATTTGTTCTTGAACAACAAACAAAAATAAAATTGAAAGGTCCAATGGCAAGAATTTTCTCACATTTATTATTCGGCGCAATTTCTCTAGCCGCGCCAGACCTTCAACCCTCAACACACACAGTTATTAATAAATTCTGGACTAAAAATGTATTTTGTTTTTGTTACCTTTGTTACATTTGGCCAATGAAGGAAATTTGAACAAACTAGAAGTTATAAAGAACAAAGCTATGAGATGTATACTGGGGAAAGGCAAATATGCAAGGATGGAGGAGGAGCTAAATTGGATTCCAATAAAAAAGAGACTGCTATTTAATGTGTTAATTTTTGTACATAAAATTATGAAAAACCAAATGCCAAAATACTTTAAGGATGAAATTGTTTTTAATAGAGACATTCATAATTACGAAACAAGAAATATAAACAGAGTTCGATTGCCACAAATGAAGACATCAAAATCACAGAACTGCCTATTGTACAGAGGACTAAAGATGTATGATGAAATGTCTGAAAGTATGAAGAATGAAGAAAGAATGAATGTATTTAATAAGAAATGTCACGCTTACTGTAAAAATATTTAAATTTATCAAATGTTACAATGTGCTTATTAGTTTGTATTCATGTAGTATAAACTAACTCAATAAATAATAAAAAAATTAAATCTGGTCAGACCAGGGAGATTGTATTTTTTTCAAAATAGCTCCACACATAAGGCTCTCAGAAAAAAAATCCCTCAGGGCCTTTCTTTGGGGATACTGAGTGAAGGGTTTTTTTTTGTGAAGAGGAAGTTCTGGGAAGGATGGGTGTATCCAAGAGTGAGTATGAATCCATCCCTTAAACTGCGCTGCAAGGCTATGGTCGAGAGAGCCCGGCTGGAGAGGTCAAAACGCCTCCCTCAACCAGTCTTTCTCTATCTTCACCCCATGAATCCGGGCACCCCTGCTAAGACACTTGGGGTGGCCTATGGCAGAGGTGTTGATTATTCATTTATTATTTTTGCACCTTCTACGGGTCAGAAGGGATGCGCTCATTGTAACACATTTCTTCAGACTGATTCGTGGAAGGTTCGAAAACTCGGCTATCATGGACAGCATTAGTTTCTATGTTCCCGATGGTTATCTACGTCATCGACAGCATAGACTGTTTTATCTCCCGGCTTGCAGAACTAACTTACCAGTCGGGAGAGCCGTCTTGTTGTTAAATAGAATCACTTCGAATATCGATATGTTTAATATCAATGAAGCATAATTCAGACAACAAGCTTTGTTGTTGTTAGTATGATTGTACTTCATTGAAATATAAATTACTTAAACCTGTTTAAATTTTAAATCTTAATACTCTTTTAAAACGCATTGAAAATTTATTTTGTAATGTTTTAAAATGAATAAATAATTCAATTGAATTATCCAATAAATAGTTCTCGGGGTGGCGGTACCCATACCCGCCTCCAAAATGGAGTTCTAGGAATTAAACACAAAAGCAATTAATGAATTGCACTAACTTCACTGACTGACCCATGAAAGATTTTTTGTTAATGAGTCTACAATTATTTAAAAAATATTATTTTTACGAAAAATATTTTGTTAAATTCTTCGTTGTTTTTTCTTATATTGTAGAGAATTTCTCGTAGACACGTTAAACGGCGATTTATTCGCGCTTCTTAGAAGATAAACATTCTCCAAATTAATTATTATTCTGCTCTCTTAGGAATCAAATTGTTTTCACATTTCGCCTCCTATATTCCTTCGAAGTTAAGCATTCCTCATATTTAATATTCCACCCACTTTGGAAACAATTTTTTTCAACTAATTAGAATATTAATGATTTTCTTTGAATTCTTTTCAATTTTAATTTAAAAAAACAAACAAAAATCTTCCAATTTTCTCGCCCCATAATTTCCAAAACTCTTGCGAAGATCTCACATCGGTACGGCAAGTAGTGTCATCAGCAGAACTACAAATTCTTTCCAACTGGAACTTGTTCCGCTACTTAATTTCCTCTCCTGACCAACTTGTACTAATATAAATAGGACCCAGAGAAGAGAATAAAGGGTAACTGATCCAAGGCAAGTACAACATAAACCTTTCTTAATTTAATTTCTACTATTAAAACGAAATCACTCAAATAATGGTCTCTCCCTAACAAAGGTGTTCAAAATTTTACAGAAAATAAATGAAAAATAAGGCTTAGCTTACAATCGTAGAGATAATCTAAATAAGCGTAATAAAATTATACAGCTAAATAATAACTACAACCTTCTGAAGTTCCTGACCAGTGGGGGTTGTGGGGGGGGGGGGGGGTAATGTAGCGTTCAGGTGAAGGTCTAACAATGTGTAATCAAAACGTGACCTCAGCTACTTAGTGGATTAACCCTCTACCCGCATATAATATATTATATAGGTCCGTGAATACAAAACTGCTTCATTTTGAGATTTAATAAATCTCACGTTTGGAATGATTTTCAATTTCCATGGTGGACAAGGCTCCATTATTCCTAGCGGTTCTGCGTTGCGTGAAGAGCCAAGGACCCCCTAATACCGGACAACAGTACAGATACTTGGTCACTCCAGCACATTGGTGACCTTGCTCTGCAGGTGACCATGAGTTTCATATATATAGTATCTTAAAATTCATTGCAGGCAGATAGTTGAAAGCCAATTATGGATATCTAGCTCTACCATAATGAACACATTTTGGCGTCTGGCTGTCCACGCAATCCTGAGCATTTTTCTCCAGCACTACATTTTGAGGGTGTCTATCCGCTTCCGCTATTCTCTGAGTTCTTCCACGTTCTACAAGGCCTATAAAGCTTACAGTTTATTGGGATATTTCATTGGGATATTTTATTTAATTTAATACGTGCTGAACAGTTTTAATTTTATAAATTGTTATTTATATTTACTTCTTCAAACTTTGCAAATTTATTTTGTGGCATCATTTTTCATATAATGAATAACTGTATTACTTTAACAATAACAATATCAACATGTTTCGACAACAATGTTGTCTTCATCAGGATATGTTACTATAATAAATGAATGACAAACAAGTATAGACAAATTAGAATAAATTATAACATAGACAAAATATTTAAAAATAGAGGTGATTAATTACTTACTAATCATAAAAATAGTTATACAAAATTAAATATAAAAATTATTTAAGGAAAAATAAAATTGCATTTAGGTAATTATTATTTTTTTTTTTTTTAAGAATAATTAATTAAAATAATTAGTCTCAATCAAAAAATCAATAATTATAATTAATTGTAAGTATTAATAAGAAAATAAATTTAAAAGATGGCTATTTTTAAAAAAGGTTTGGTTATTTATAATATTTAATTTGGTTTTATACAAAGTAATACAGTTATTCATTATATGTTATTTATATGTTTCCATTTGCAATTTTCCAGTGACATTTTTCTCTTTTTTGTTTGTCTTCGATTTCCTCTATCAAGTTTTTGCACCGAAATATAATATAAGTTTAAAGTTAGGTAATTTTTAGTTACTAACATATGTATACCATGTTTTTCGTGGCACTTAGCTTCAAGCTTCGAGACTAAGTTAATTACTTTAAAAATTAATATAGCATTTCCCTATCAGTTAGAATAGCTTTTATCTTTTTAGACCCCAGTTTACTCCAGGGATTTGATTTTAATTACCTCGCATATGAATTTTATCTAAACTGTTATCTTTTACTGTGAAAAATGTAAATATCTGCTTCGGGTCGAATTAACATATTTATATTTTAATCAAAATATATTAAAATTAGCATCGATAAAAAACACGATAATTTCAACAGGTAGCGCAAAGTCACGTATTCTTAAGGCTTGGAATAAGCTCCCTTCAGTACTAGAATGCATAACAAGCCCAACAGAATTAGGACCCAAACGAAAAACTTACCTTTTCAGGTTCTCATGTCCTTTAATTAAATGTATCTGTGTCATCTGTGTGCAAACTGTGTCTAAATTTCTTCAATAAACAATAAACACTGTTAATCGTAGGATCTGATCTCGGATGATATTATGATCTCTTCTAATATCAGAATCTGACCTCCCAGGTAAGAATGGTGCCTGTAAGTACAGAAAATAATTACATAATTTATGTATATTTTAACGCACCTTCATGTTCATATGCATTATGCATATAGTTTTGAATTAGTTATCGAAGTACCGGTGGATGCAATCTGTATATGTTGGCCATAAGTTGATATAATAGTTTGTCTAGTCTGTAGTTAAACATCCTGGAGGTGATATTTCACAAAAACAGCGCTTTACAAATCATCCAAATATTATTATCTGTCATCCATTCAATGTCATTTATGTTAATTGTCATGGAGTATATTTACCAGTTTTTCAATTAGTTATAGTGCACACTATAAGCTGACCCTTCTTCCCGTGTTTATCACAAAAGCACTACGACCTGTTTTGTACAAATGGTGGTATGATTGTGTGGAATATTAAATGATATGGCATTTATGTTAATTGTCATGGAGTATATTTACCAGTTCTTCAATTAGTTATAGTGCACACTATAAGCTGACCCTTCTTCCCGTGTTTATCACAAAAGCACTACGACCTGTTTTGTACAAATGGTGGTATGATTGTGTGGAATATTAAATGATATGGCATTTATGTTAATTGTCATGGAGTATATTTACCAGTTCTTCAATTAGTTATAGTGCACACTATAAGCTGACCCTTCTTCCCGTGTTTATCACAAAAGCACTACGACCTGTTTTGTACAAATGGTGGTATGATTGTGTGGAATATTAAATGATATGGCATTTATGTTAATTGTCATGGAGTATATTTACCAGTTCTTCAATTAGTTATAGTGCACACTATAAGCTGACCCTTCTTCCCGTGTTTATCACAAAAGCACTACGACCTGTTTTGTACAAATGGTGGTATGATTGTGTGGAATATTAAATGATATGGCATTTATGTTAATTGTCATGGAGTATATTTACCAGTTCTTCAATTAGTTATAGTGCACACTATAAGCTGACCCTTCTTCCCGTGTTTATCACAAAAGCACTACGACCTGTTTTGTACAAATGGTGGTATGATTGTGTGGAATATTAAATGATATGGCATTTATGTTAATTGTCATGCAGTATATTTACCAGTTCTTCAATTAGTTAAAGTGCACACTATAAGCTGACCCTTCTTCCCGTGTTTATCACAAAAGCACTATGACCTGTTTTGTACAAATGGTGGTATGATTGTGTGGAATATTAAATGATATGGCATTTATGTTAATTGTCATGGAGTATATTTACCAGTTTTTCAATTAGTTATAGTGCACACTATAAGCTGACCCTTCTTCCCGTGTTTATCACAAAAGCACTACGACCTGTTTTGTACAAATGGTGGTATGATTGTGTGGAATATTAAATGATATGGCATTTATGTTAATTGTCATGGAGTATATTTACCAGTTCTTCAATTAGTTATAGTGCACACTATAAGCTGACCCTTCTTCCCGTGTTTATCACAAAAGCACTACGACCTGTTTTGTACAAATGGTGGTATGATTGTGTGGAATATTAAATGATATGGCATTTATGTTAATTGTCATGGAGTATATTTACCAGTTCTTCAATTAGTTATAGTGCACACTATAAGCTGACCCTTCTTCCCGTGTTTATCACAAAAGCACTACGACCTGTTTTGTACAAATGGTGGTATGATTGTGTGGAATATTAAATGATATGGCATTTATGTTAATTGTCATGGAGTATATTTACCAGTTCTTCAATTAGTTATAGTGCACACTATAAGCTGACCCTTCTTCCCGTGTTTATCACAAAAGCACTACGACCTGTTTTGTACAAATGGTGGTATGATTGTGTGGAATATTAAATGATATGGCATTTATGTTAATTGTCATGGAGTATATTTACCAGTTTTTCAATTAGTTATAGTGCACACTATAAGCTGACCCTTCTTCCCGTGTTTATCACAAAAGCACTACGACCTGTTTTGTACAAATGGTGGTATGATTGTGTGGAATATTAAATGATATGGCATTTATGTTAATTGTCATGGAGTATATTTACCAGTTTTTCAATTAGTTATAGTGCACACTATAAGCTGACCCTTCTTCCCGTGTTTATCACAAAAGCACTACGACCTGTTTTGTACAAATGGTGGTATGATTGTGTGGAATATTAAATGATATGGCATTTATGTTAATTGTCATGGAGTATATTTACCAGTTTTTCAATTAGTTATAGTGCACACTATAAGCTGACCCTTCTTCCCGTGTTTATCACAAAAGCACTACGACCTGTTTTGTACAAATGGTGGTATGATTGTGTGGAATATTAAATGATATGGCATTTATGTTAATTGTCATGGAGTATATTTACCAGTTCTTCAATTAGTTATAGTGCACACTATAAGCTGACCCTTCTTCCCGTGTTTATCACAAAAGCACTACGACCTGTTTTGTACAAATGGTGGTATGATTGTGTGGAATATTAAATGATATGGCATTTTCCTTTGCTAAATGGGCAGAGCTACGGAATTCGTAAAGCACAATCCCAGCTTGCTACAGACTACAGCCATAGGGGAGTACAACCATTTCCTTTATTAAAGAATATCAGACCGCCGGGACGTGATGCACCTACTAATAATAATATCACCAAAACAACAGAACCACAGGGTTGTATACCGAGGAAGTACAGAATTAAAACCGAACGACCGTGTTTTCCTGAGACTTATTGCTTGTTCCTTGTCTTATATAATATTATGAAAACACTTCCTTCTCCCGTCCAGTGGGGGGCAGAGAGGGCGGCACAAACTTTATCCTGATGTCGTGAACGTGTTTCACTTCTTCCGCAGCCATACATCTCCTCAAACACTTTGGAATGTATCTCCTTTCGAACCTGCGATCTTTTAAGTCAGTGTGACTTTCTCAAGCCAATCCTCAATAGATTTTTCTTCCACCTATTTTCGTTTGGCCTTGGATTGCCATTCTTTCATTTGCATATACACTTACTAGAGCAGCAAGGCTGGGAAAGAGATGATATAGGTTGCGGACGGACGGATAGAGTTGTGGGGATTATACCCCCAAGCATTGGCGCACACACGAGGGGGGTTTTGGGGTTTAAACCCCCCCCCCCGAATTTTGACGACAAGCATATATTATTTTACCAATCAAAAGCAACATCTAAATTAACATCTTTAATTAAAAAAAGTAAAGACGACTACTTTAAAAAAATAATCTCTACTTCAGAAAACAATCTAAAAGTTATTTGGAAAACGGTAAATTATGCGATTGAAAATAAGAAAAAAAATAATTCTATAAAATATTTAAAACATGAAAATAATATCATAGATGTATCCAAAGACCCAAAACTAACAGCAAACATTTTTAATTCTTATTTCTCTAAAGTAGGAAATAATCTCGCTGAAAAAATCTCTAAATCTGTACACGCACCTAAACCTATAACAACTAATACACAAAAACAAAATACACTATCCACTTTAAAAAAAACTACTGAAACTGAAATACAACTTGTAATAGAAAGCATGAAAGACGGATCCTCTCCAGGTTTTGACCACATTTCTGTGAAAATTCTTAAAGAAATGAAAATGTATCTACTGAAACCACTAAACCACCTTATTAATCTCAGTCTGACTAAAGGCATATTCCCAACAAATTATAAAAAATCTATAATATCCCCTATCTTTAAAACCGGCGACCCGCAAAATGTTTCAAATTATCGACCGATATCACTAATATCGAATATAGCAAAAATATTTGAAAAGATTGTGAAGAAAAGGGTTGTTGATTTTCTAGAAAACAATAAAATATTACATTCCCATCAATTCGGATTCTTAAAAACAAAAAGCACACAAGATGCAATAGCAAATGTAACATCATTTATATACTCTGCACTTGATGAAGGAAATAAATGCGCAGGAATATTCATAGACCTAAGAAAAGCATTCGATAGTATCTCACACGCAAAGCTTATCAAAAAACTGAAATTAAATAACATCAATGATAAAGCCGTTCAATGGATAGAAAGTTATTTAAACAATCGTGCACAATTTGTTAAAATAAATGACCAAACTAGCGACCAAGAAACATCAAATTTTGGTATCCCACAGGGCACCGTGCTTGGACCAATACTGTTCATTTTGTATGTAAACGACATATTTATTCAACCATTGCATGGCCAAATTATCTCTTACGCCGATGATACAGTTCTTTTAATAAAAGAAAAAACTTGGGAAAAAATTAATCTAAAAGCTACAGAAGACATAAATAATCTAAAAATATGGTTTGACAATAACCTCTTGTCGTTAAATAGTGATAAAACATATGTCATTCCTTTCGAAATTAACACTAACATTGTACCTCCAAATCTTCAAATATTCTTACATAATCATTCTCTCGCACAACACGATACTAATCACTGCCAACAAAAATGTTCACTTCTGAAAATAGCGGATAAAATTACATATCTTGGAATAAACATAGATAAAAACCTAAAATGGAAAGATCACATCGGCCATACAATAAAAAGAGTTAGGAAGTTAATTCATATATTCTTACGGATAAGAAACTTCTTATCAACGAAAAATCTATACTCAATATACTACGCATTAGTACAGTCTATTCTTCAGTATGCCATTATCAGTTGGGGAGCAGCTTACAAAACTAGTCTGACCCCCATAGAAATTGTTCAAAAACTAATAATAAAAATTATACTAAAAAAACTCTAGACTTCCCAACTGATCGCATATTCGAAGAATTCAAAGTTCCAACATTTAAAAACTTATTTATAAAAAATTCAATTGTACAAATTATAAAAGAAAAAGATAAATACGCATTCATAACTGAAAATCGTACTAGACTTAAACATGTATTTGTGTGCCCCAAATTAAACACTTCTTTTGCCCAACACCATTATACTCACCAAGGAAAATTCTTTTTCAATAACCTACCAATAGAAATCAGAAGCATTAGGAACAAAGTTCAATTGTTGAACTCCATCAAAAAGTATTTTAGAGAATGTCACACTAAAAATCATACTTGTTTTTCTTCTTACTGAATACATATTATATGTTTGCATATTTTAGTTAACGGGTCTGATTGCCATGTGTCTGTATTAACTGCATCTACATATATATATATATTGAAATACATGACTATAGTAAATAGTGATTGTACTTATATGAAATGTATTAACTGTATTAACTGCATTGTATTAACTGTACACGTGACTGTATTTGTACATAATATATGAAATGTCAACTCTTCTTCCATCCACAAGCTAAGGCTTTTAATGGAAGACCAGTAAAATTATAATATGTAGCAATTCTAAGATAAACAAATAATAAAAAATAAAAAATAAAAAAAACATAAGAAAAGTTTAGATAAATCTGCACAAAACACTACTGTATATAAATCAAGTATTTAGATACAGTAGTGTTTTGTGTAAGTTATTACAGCAAAGAAATATTGATTTAAAAAAGGCAACCAATTTGGCGGAAGATACTGTACTTGAAATTAAAAAACTTAGGGACAATGCTAACACAGAATTTAAACTGTTATTTTTAAAAGCTAACGAAAAAGCAGAAAAATTTGACTTTACCATGAACAAATAAAGAACCACAAATACTCAAAAACAAAGATGCAATGCTGATGTTGCGAGTCGAGGACTATTACCGCATCTCAATTTATATTCCATTTTTAGATGCTTCTATAAATAATTTAGATCAAAGATTTTCAAAGCATAAATCCATTTTGATTGGGTTCCAAAGTTTAATTAGATCCCACTACACTTACAGATGAAACACTGAACGAATTTAAAAAATTGGTTTCATTTTACAAAAACGATCTGGATGGTGACCTTGACGAACTAATGGTAGAGCTTAAGTTTTGGTACAGAGCAATCGCTAGGCTGGAAAAAGACAAATAGCCAAGAGATGCTTTAAGTGCCCTGAAGCATTGTGGAGATAATAATATGTTTCCGAATATAAAAACAATGCTGCATATATTAGCAGTATTACCCGTATCTACAGCAGAAAATGAGAGAACATTTTCCACATTGCGTAGTTTAAAAAATTATTTAAGGAGTTCTACATCGGAAAATAGGTTAAATGGGTTGACTCTTCTGCATGTGTACAGAAACATGCCTCCAGCAGTCAATTCTATTTCAGATAAACTGGCAGAAAAACCAAGGAAATTAGACATTCAACGGAATTAACTTTTTTATTTATTTGTTTAATTTAATCAGTATGAAAATTATAATAATATTTATTTACCATAATAAACCATAAGATTAGTTTAGATTTTCTTTATCATCAATGTAGTGGATCCTAATTTTTTGGTGAGGTTTAGCCCAACTTTTGCGAAGAAGGAGTTGAATACATTAGCCCATTTTTGGATTTTCATTAGCATTTTTTTAACTTTATTTTCGTCTCCAATTTCTTTGGCTGGTTTATTTTGTTAATTGTTTTCTATTTCACAGTTATTTGTTTGCCAGATTATTTTTGGATTGTTATCGGAGCTTCTTATTTTATCTTACATAATTTTATAATTATATTAATTGCTGATGTAAACTGTCATGGCTTATTCAGAGTCAAATAATTTCGCACCGCGCGAAGAAATGTACTCGTGCCTACTTAAAAAAAAAAAAAAATCTTGCCATTTTAAATTTAATTTAATGGAGTGTTTTATTTATTTACAAGTGGGGCGATACCGCACCACTGACTGGGGCATTGATGAGCTTCCCCTTGCAAATGTTATGTAACTAGGTTAACTGTTATGGACACATTTAAAAAAATTTCGCCTGCGGCGCATTTTCTATGCGTATTGTCACACATTTCTTAATGAAGGGGGGAGGGGCGTTGAAGAGAATACTATACTTGGATAGTGCGCAGTGAGCCAGATAAGACTAGAAACCTCTGATATACACTGTACATTAGTATATTAGTTCCATACATATGAAATTGGCGTTTTGTATGGGAGGAACAAAAAGTCGATTTTTTTTAAATATAATATATTTATTTAATCAACGTATTGCTATCTATGCACTTTTGCCATCTCATAGGTAGTTTATCGATCCCTTTACTAAAAAAACCATTCGGACGAGAATCAATAAAACCTTTGAACGCGGTTTGGACTGCCCCATCGGAGTTGATTTTTTTCCCTTGCAAGAAGTTATCCAAATTTCGAAAAAAATGGTAATCTGTTGGGGCAAGGTCTGGAGAATACGGTAGATGTCTTAGACTTCCAATTGAAGCTCCTCTAATTTGGTAGCCGTCTGTTGTGCAGTGTGTGGTCTAGCGGTCAACGCGCGTTTGTTGATATGCTTCACTCAATTCGTGAGGTACCCACCTTTCAAGTTTTTTCACCTTCCCAATTTGCTTCAAGTGGATTAAAACAGTTTTATCACTAACACCGCAGCCTGCAGCTAACTCAGACGTGGATTGCGATGGATCCGCTTCCACAATAGCCTTCAATTCTTCATTATCTCCGGCCGTCCACGGGACTTGTTCTGCTGGTCGAAATTTCCAGAACGAAAACGTTGGAACCAAAAACGCACTGTGTTTTCTTTTGCGGCACCCTCGCCATACACATCATTAATCCTTCGAGCCTTTTCTGCAGCACTGGTGCCACGGTAGAACTCGTACTCGTAAATTTCAAGTTTTCCATTTTGTAAACTAAGTGACGCAAAGAAAAAAAACAATTAAGGAAAAACAAATGAATTTTAATTTTCGAAACACAAATATATGAGTAAATAGTTGTATAAATTTGAATTTGGAATTCCTAACCAAAGAGAAGATATTTAAGATCAAAGTTGCCAGTACGGCAAAACGCCAATTTCATATGTAAGGACCTTATATAAACGTTTGAATAGATATGGATAGGTACAGCATGCATTTTATGTTTTGTAAAAACCCCCCCCGAATTTTTTTTCTGTGTGCGCCACTGCCCTACCAGCCATAACAGCGCTAGCCATACCCATTGTAGCTTGTATGTTTAGTGGTTGTATGGGTATGGCTAGCCGCTGGCTAGCCATACCCATACAACCACTAAACACTTATAGCCAAACACTCCCCTGTGTGCTTCTTAATAAATATTCTGAACGAGAGCTTTGCAATTTTTTTAACGTAAAATTCAACATCATATGTATTTCTCCATTTCAGTATTTTATAATATTTAAATTTATATTTGAAACGTTTGTGTGTTGGTTTAGTACGCAAAACTAGCGTTGGGTGATACTATAGTCGCAGTTAAGGGTAAACAAACCAACCAGTTCAGGTTGGATCAGGGGTGGACTGGAATCTAATAGTATTAATACGTTAGCGTCTGCGTGGTTGAAATTAAAAAATCGGTTTCGAATGCATGTCTGACGCCCACGCCGCGCCATATAAACACCTGTGTACGTGAAATTTCCAACAAAGCTACCTTTGTAATTTGGTTTCGAAATCAAGAATTCGTCAAAGGATGACGCCACTTCCGTCGGCAGTTCGAATGAGATTGTGCCCCCCCCCCCCCCCATAGGAAAAGGTTCTACGATTTTGAAAATTTGAGTATCTCTTCCGATGTGGAAAGATTGACGGTAATACTAGCTGTATCACGCGGCTATACTTTACATATGACGTCATTGTCTCTCCTGGTTACTTTGTCCCGATGACTAGGTATCATTGGATCACAGTGGATCCGAGAAACGGGCTATTTTTGGAACCAGTTCCTATCGGATTTATAAAATGGTCACCAACGTAGAAACTTGAATCAATTACTCACGAGAATATTCTAAATTAAAATATCTTTTAAAATTTGAATTTGAATTTGGTTGGAATGTTTGATAGTTTGATATTTTCAATTTTCCACAGCGCTTGCAAGATAGCGCCACCGAAATTGCATCTGTCAGATTAGTGTCTCTTAAAATTCAAATATGGGAATGATTTTTCTTTAACACATTTTATATTATTGGTATGCATTCCCATGTTCAAGATTATACTCGTAGTTCTATAACTCTGTTATTTGTAAAATCCTTACAACACAAAATGTGGAGATATTTTCTTTCCCTTACAATAAATTTACGCCCCACCCTTAAAATCGAGGCTGCAATTTGAATAATGCATAAATTTCTTTGGTCTTTCGGAGTAAGTAATGCAACTCTGGTTTCATTCTTTGCTTATTGCAAACGTTGCAGAAATTGCTTAGAAAATGTTGCAAGTTTATATTCTTTAAGAATTCAGCATTACGCAAGAAAAACTGTTGAAAAATGAAAAATGGGGGACACTCTACACACTCTATGGGGTGAAATGTATTGAAATATTCACACATGTTTCTCTTCAGAAATTCTGAATACTTTCATTGAGAGGATAGTCAACATTTCTGCCATAGGTCATCCTAAGTGGTTCGCCAAGTTCGGTGTTATAGCAGGGGTGCCCGGGTGCGTATTTACAAAACCTATACCGATTCAGTCGCGGTAACGACAATTTACATTTTAAATATACCTCTATATTGGTTATTTTTTATCACATTGCAAAAACAAAAATTGTTCCAAAATCTAGATAAAATAATCTTTCTGATGTGTATATTAGAAATTAATAATTTTTATTTCTAAATAATAAAATTTTAATATTTGCTTGTATTTTAGCTCTCTGATTTTTTATTGTATCGGATAGAAAAGAATTAGCTTTGATCCCAAAACATATAAATATTTGAAAATAAGTATATTAGATAACGTAATAAATAAACTGCCAGTGAACCGTAGGATATTTAGGTAAATAAATGCAATATAAATTTTTCCTTTTGTGAGGACTTCAGTAACCAAGGTAAACAACAATATTTTGAGATTACGTTGAAATATATTTTGTAGGTAAATTTAATTATATATTTTATTTTGATAACATTATTCTAAAATATAATATATATTATAGATTTGTAGTATTGAAAGGTAGTTTACATTAAAATATTTAATTTGGACATATTGAAAACTCTTTGTTGACACTAGGTAACGACGACAGTTGCTTGGTTACTGGAATGTAGGAATTAATAATAATTAATAAATCATTTCCAAGTTGTTTTGAAAGGTGACAAAATGTCATTTTCAACCAACGAAAATGAAAATGGGTTTATTATGTCATCTATACAGATGAACATTGATAATCTGAGACCCCAAAAAACAAAAGCAGGTATTCCTAGGCAGCGTATGAAATGGACGAACGATGTCAATATGTTCATCGTTCGTTCATATTTTTATGTAACTAAACTAGAAACAGATATGTTATTGTATAGGAAAAAATTACATTTACTTTTCTCACAAAATTATCCGGTTGCCCAAGTAAACGAACAAAGATTAGCTGACCAAAAAAGGGCCATTTTCAAAAATAATTTAATTCCTGTAGTAACATTAAATCAGATAAGAAAAGAAGTAGCAGATAGATTGCAATTGGAGAATAATTTAGAACAAATTAATACGAGTTGTAATGTTATATTAGATGCATTGAATGAAGATAGTTTAGATAATATTCTAGTAGAAGAATCCAATGATATTACAGTAGATTCAAATAACTTAGACATTATTCATAATCTTAGGGAAATCAATATTGCAAATTTAAACTTACTAGATGATAATGTAATAGAATTAGTTAACTTGCTTCAAAATAATATAAATAGATATATAGATATAGAGCCCACAGTTAGAACAAAATTACCAAAATTGCATACGTCAAAGAAATTATCTAAATTAATTTCTGAATTAAATAATTTAATTTTACCGAAAATAATATTTGACGATATTAGTTTTTTAGATCTTCATACAATAGTGTACGCTAGTGCTATCACTATATGTAATAAGTTAGGAGTTAAATTAATGTCCTCTGATGATAGATCATATAGTTATAGTAAACCAGAATGACAGATTAGATTAGAAAATGATGTAGTATTTTTAAGAAGTAGTATAGCTAGAGTAATTGAATATAAAAATGGAAATAGAAGTAGGAATATTTTGAGATATGTAGATGAAATTGGGAGAAAATTTGGTTATAGCATTGGTAGTAATAATAATGAAAATATAATCAATGATTTATTAGATTTATTAAAACAAAAATTAGGTGTAAAAGCTAGTAGATTAAAAAGATATAATTATACGTATAATAAAAGAAATAATAATAGATTATTTCAGAAAAATGAGAAAATATTTTATTCCAAACTTGACGATAAACAGAATATTATTTCGAATAATAATATTCCGTTGCCATCTGAATCAGATATGCGCGATTTTTGGACAAACATTTGGAGTAAAGATATAAAACATAACGAGGCAGGTAACTGGATAGAAAATGAAGAACTCAATTGTTCAGACATTGAACAAATGAGTTTTTCTGATATATCGGTTGAATTGTTAGCCAAAATTATAAAAAATACTCATAATTGGAAAGCCACGGGTTGCGATTGGATACATAATTTTTGGTACAAACGTCTAACTACTTTACATCCTCTTTTTGCAAAAAATCTTTCAAAACTTGTCAGAGAACCTCAAAATTTTCCTAATTTTCTAACTAAGGGCATTACTTATATGTTGCCTAAAAGCGAACATATTAATAATCCCTCTCAATATAGACCCATTACATGTCTACCGACAATATACAAAATTTTAACTTCTTGCTTGACAGATTTAATATATACTCATTTGGATGAAAAAAATATTTTATCTGAACAACAAAAAGGTTGTCGCAGAAAACATATGGGATGTAAAGAACAGTTAGTTATTGATTCTGTAATTTTAAAACAAATTCAAAATCAAAAGCGTAATTTACATACTTGTTATATAGATTATCAAAAAGCTTTTGACAGTGTCCCGCACTCGTGGCTAATCAAAATATTAAAAATATATAATGTTAACCCAATTATAATTAGCTTTTTGAAAAATATTATGTCCTTTTGGAATACAGATTTGCTAGTTAATTTAAAAGGTAAGAAAATAGTAGTACCGGGCATTTCAATAAAAAGAGGGATTTTTCAAGGAGACTCATTGAGCCCTCTTTGGTTTTGTTTAGCATTGAATCCCCTTTCTAAAATGTTAATTAAAATCAAGTTTGGAATAAAAATTAAGGGTAATACAAGAGAGAGTAGTATAGTTTCACATCTATTATATATGGATGATATAAAATTATTTTCAAATTCTGAATCAAATTTAGAGAAAATGATTAAGGTAGTTAAAATTTTTTCAGATGATATTAAAATGACTTTTGGTTTAGATAAATGTAAAACTATCCATATAGAGAAAGGCAAAATTGTAGATGGAGACGAGGGTATATTTAGAAATTTCAGAATTCAAAGTATGAAAGGGGATGAGGTTTATAAATATTTAGGATACCCGCAATCGAATAGATTAGATCACACTAGTATTAAAAATGATATTAGGATTAAATTTAAAACTAGGATCAGTAAAATTTTAAAATGCAATCTATCTGCTAAAAATTTAGTAAAAGCAATAAATACTTGGGCAATACCTCTACTAACGTACTCATTTGGCATAATTAAATGGTCCAATACAGATTTAGATAGTTTAGAACGATTAATTAGAACTACGTTAACAAAATTTAATTGCCATCATCCAAATTCAGATATAGAACGAATTAATTTACCTAGAAATTTAGGAGGTAGAGGTGTAGTCAAAATAACATCTTTGAAACACAATCAGGTAGAAATGCTTAGAAATTTTTTCCATAGGAAAGCTAATAGCTCAGAAATGCACAAAATAATTTGCAAGGCAGATAGAAATATTACACCTTTAAATTTATATGACGAGAATGCCAACATTCTTATAAATACTAACCAGGAATTATTAGATTCCTGGTCAAATAAAATTATTCACGCAAAACACTTCAATTATCTCAACCAAACGTATGTTTACAAACTTTCGTCAAACAAATGGTTGAGTATTGGAGAGTTGAGCGCAGAAATAGAAGGATTTATGCTTGCCATTCAAGATAGAGTAATTAATACTAAAAATTATAGAAAGCATATAATCAAAGATATAAATCAAATTGATGATTTATGTAGAAAATTTTTGGCTTTTCCCGAAACTATAGAACATATTATATCGGGATGTTCTATATTAGCGCCTTCCGAGTATACATTTAGGCACAATCAGGTTTTAAAAATAATTCACCAAAGTTTGGTAATTAAACATAACTTGATTGACTGCCGTAATATAGTACCATATTATGAATATGAACTAAATTCATTTTTAGAAAATGAATTTTATAAAATATATTATGATAAAACTATACTAACAGACAGAACAATAAGTCATAATAGACCTGATATAGTTTTACATGACAAAATTAAAAAAATAACTTATATCATTGATGTACCTATTCCAAATTCCTGTAATATTCAAAAAACTATTTCTGAAAAAATAAGAAAATACACAGATTTAGGAAATGAGATTAAAAGAATTTGGCATTCTCGGACTATAAAAATATTGCCATTTGTTATTTCGGCCACTGGCATAATACCTAGGAATCTGATTCAAAATTTAAGCATATTAGATTTGTCAAAGAATTTGTATATAAAAATGCAAAAATCAGTCATTTTAAATACATGTAGGATTACAAAGGATTTTTTAAATATTTATATTGAGGGATCGGTAGGATTTATAGGTTCAATTAGAAATGCCACAGAGCCGAACCCTCTGATATGAAAATATCTGGAGTCGGTGAATTATATTCCCATTTGGTCTCTAGTAGGTTGACATGTTGTTCTTGTATTTATAATACTTATATAGTGCAATTGCATAGCGTGGGTGGACTATATGATCATTTGGGGAAGTGTGTGAAAGGGTTTAGTTTTTCCTTCTTTTTTTCCTTTTTTTTTTTTTTTTTTTTTTGGGGAAAATTTAACCCGGACATTTAAATCTGGTGCGTAAAAAATCCCATATATTAAAAATACACCTCTATAATGATAATTTTTTATCACTTTGCAAAAACAAAAATTGTTCTAAAATCTAGATAAAATAATCTTTCCAATGTGTATATTAGAAATTAATAATTTTATTTCTAAATATTTAAATTTTGATATTGAAAATTTAAAGCGACTGAAACGCGATAGGGATTGTAAATACGTTGCCCGGATTGCCAGTATTCGTTAAACGTAACTTGCTTCCCTGTATTTAAATCCGTAAAAAGAGGTAATGTGAACATATATATAACGTAATCACGCAGGTAATTGATTCTGCAAAGTACGCTAATTTCTAACAAGAAACTTTTACGAGGATTTTAAGCAGAAAGTGATTGGGTCTATCATTGATATTTAATTTGGTGACGGTTTCCCTTTGTGTTTGATATGAAGTTCATGGTAGCCTAAGTAAATAAAATATTTTAATTGAAATGATATTAGCGAAGAATGATAGAAAAATAAATATTAATTTTCCAAAGAGTTTTCGATTAATTTTTTGCACGAAGAATTTCTCCAGAGTAGATTGCGTGTTTATTCTAAGAAGACAATGATAAACTATCTTCACGCGAAATAAATTCTCTAAGACAAAAGATAGTGGAAGGTTTCCGTTTTATTGACATTTCTACGAGCTTAAGAGGTAATACCATCGGTGAGAAATCTCGACGGTAGGTATTTTCAAAAATTATCGTTATCGCACCGCGCTCACAAAAGAACTAGCTATAGATGTGTGGGTGAGACCACGTGAGTGTTCTCTCTCCCCCTCTGCGCCTCCTTCCTACCGTCTTCCGCGAATCTCATCGCATGCTTAGTCAGAATCGCGCTATAGATGTGTGAGTGAATGCAGGCCTTGTGTGTGTGGGCTACGCGCTTCACCCGTAATAAGCCGAATTATTATTTCTGCCGACCACGCATGTTCCAATCTGCAAGACTAAACATTCAATTTCTCTCCCCGCTCACAGGAGCGTCCCATTGTAAGCGTCCTATGAATATGCTATTATAGCTACTTTATATCGTTGTTGCGCGCACAAAATATCCTGTGGGTATTTTAGAATATTAGGAGAAATAATAAATAAAAAAATAGGGACCCATATTTTTATTTATTTTTATTAATTGTAGAGTTATTTGTGATACCATGTTTGGGTGAAAACAAGTGGGCTTAATATATATTTTTTTAATAAAACCGACAATTTTTTCTTAAATTTTGCATTCAGGATTTTTGTGCGCACTTTTTATGCACATATGATATTTTGTGTAGCAAACGTAGGGCCTCGGGCATATTTTTTCATAAGGTCGAAATATTTCCGCTTTGCAATAAAATCCAAATAAATGGAATATTTCTGATAGTATCCGAAAACTAAAAACTGTTTTTGAAAGGCGATGAAATAAACTTTGGTTTTATAAAGGTGTACAATTACAATATTTTGTGGTTAACTTTTGAATTTGAATATAAAGTTTGATATTTTCTCTTTCTCTTTCGAACACCGTTTAAAACTTATTTCTCAACATAATACTCACAATAGTTATAATAGCGTATTTTCCAATGTGGACATTTTCAATTGCAAACTTACTGAATATAAAAGGACCATAAAAAGAGTGCTTCTCTAATGGTTCTTGAATAATGTTATGTTTTTATTGTTTATATTTCTGTTATGATTTGATTTATATGTACAACCTCTCTCCATGGCTACCAATGTTTTGATAGATTTTTTGTTTTGTAATTTTTCATTTTATATTAAAAAAAATGTTTTGAGTATACATATATATATATTTTTGTTTTATATAATTTTAGATTCATATTCCTTTTTATAAAATTAATTTACTTATTCTTATTATGCTGTCTCAGTAGAAGTAAAGTCACAAGGAGGAAATCCGTAATTGGTTTTATTTTGGCTATTTAATACTATGTACAAACTGAAATAAATATAAACTGTCGATTTCCCGAAAATTAATAAATAAATAATAGTAAGGGAGACACAAGATCGATATGAGTTGTTCCCAAAGCTAACAAATAGCCGGGGGGGGGGGGGGGGTTAAATTTGGATTTGTGACCAAAACACCCAAATAAACTGAAAATGTATTTTTTTATCAAAAGGTAGAGAAAATATCTTGTGTGGATAAATATGTTTTATTTTATTTATTTTTGTTTCAAATTACGAAATATTGGTCTTAAAAAAATTAATTTCGTATGATTTTGGATGCAACTTAATTTTTTGGTAATTTTTTGAGAGTTAAATATAAATTATAAAAAAATATTTTTGCTTTACCTACTGAGTTAATATTGAAGAAATATATATATATATATGTTATGGTTAAGGTTTTCACGGGTGTAAGATGTAAAACACTTTTCTCGGTTTACCCGCGTAACGTAGTCCTGAGAAGGACTTTTTAACTCCTGACGTTTCGGACAGATCACACTGTCCATCTTCAGAGGCCTTATGTCTTTAGCTTTTGTCTCAAACTGATAGCTTTCGCATGTCTGTTCGGTCCAGAATCCAAGACTCAAGTCAGTCTTGGATTCTGGACCGAACAGACATGCGAAAGCTATCAGTTTGAGACAAAAGCTAAAGACATAAGGCCTCTGAAGATGGACAGTGTGATCTGTCCGAAACGTCAGGAGTTAAAAAGTCCTTCTCAGGACTACGTTACGCGGGTAAACCGAGAAAAGTGTTTTACATATATATATATATATATATATATATATATGTAAAACACTTTTCTCCCCATATATATATATATGTAAAACACTTTTTTACCCGCGTAACGTAGTCCTGAGAAGGACTTTTTAACTCCTGACGTTTCGGACAGATCACACTGTCCATCTTCAGAGGTCTTATGTCTTTAGCTTTTGTCTCAAACTGATAGCTTTCGCATGTCTGTTCGGTCCAGAATCCAAGACTCAAGTAAGTGCAAATCAATTCCTATGGCTAGAACGGAGTACCCGGGTTGATTGTGATTTATGGTGCTGGGGGTAGGAGGTGGGACCGGCAGTCTCAGGCGGTTTACATGTAGAGACCTGATTGGTTAGGCTAATTGTGGGTACTTCTGATAATTTTGGAAATGCCATTTTTGGGGGATTTTCGTCAATTATTACTTTCCAGGTGTTGGGAATTCTTATGGAGTCGTTTCTGGTGTTCATATTATTTTTATGTTTATAAATTTCTATTGCTTCGCGGTAAATTCTTTTTGTAATTAAATAATAAATAATTAAATAATAAATAATTAAATAATAAATAATTAATTAAATAATAAATAATTAAATAATTCTTTTTGTAATTAAATAATTTTTGTTCTTCAATAATTCCAAAAGAAGATATTATCACCGCAGTAGAATCGTCCATCTCTAAACTTCCCTTAGACAAAGCCGAAATAATCCGACAAGAAACGTGTCATATACTTAGAAAAGCCGTAAAACCTAAGAGAAATATATCACTAGAAGAATTGAAAGCCCTTAAAGCACTTCGTTCGAACAAAGAAATAATAGTCTTACCAGCAGATAAAGGCAACGCGACAGTAATAATGAACACAAGCGATTATACCTCAAAAATGCGCGAAATTTTACTTGATCCCGTTTACAAGGTTAATAAAAGCGACCCCACTACATATCTAGAGAAAACAACAAAAAGTAAAATCATGGCCTCTAAACTCGATGATGATCTTAAGAAGATGCTTATCCCTAGAGAAAAGTCATCATGTTGTCCGAAAATGTATGGTCTTCCAAAGATTCATAAACCTAACGCGCCTCTCAGGCCTATTGTTAGCTCGTGTGGTTCGCCTACCCAAATATTAGCAAAATTTCTAGCCCAACGCTTTCAGCCTTTTGTTGAAAAAGCGGATTCTTACGTTCGCAATGCTGAACATTTCATCTCAACAATTTCTAATATAACTTTAAACAAGGGTGACATTCTAGTGAGCTTCGATGTAGTCTCTTTGTTCACAAAAATACCAATCACTGAAGCATTAGAGTTAATTAAATCAAAACTAGACGTTCCTACTGATTTTATCACTCTGACGGAACATTGCCTTAAAAATACCTACTTTCAATTTGAGGGACAAATACATAAACAAATTCAAGGTGCCCCAATGGGCTCCCCTCTCAGCCCGGTAATCGCGAATATTTACATGATGTACTTTGAAATAAAGGCATTAGAGAGCGCTCCTCTGAAACCCTCACTATGGCGGCGTTACGTAGATGATACTTTCATTATTTGGCAACACGGAATTAAAGAATTAAATAACTTCCTTATTCATTTGAATAGTATCCATGAAGATATTAAATTTACCATGGAAATCGAAGAAAACGATTGTCTCCCATTTCTCGATATTTTAGTTAAAAAGAAAAAGAACGGCAGCCTTGGACATACCGTATATCGTAAACCGACACATACGAATAGATATTTAAACGCCAACTCAAATCACAACCCATCTCAGTTGTCATCAGTTATAAATACATTAGTTACCCGATCAAAACGACTAGCGGACAAAGATCATATTCGTGAAGAACTAGATCTCCTTAGTAGTGCTCTTCAAGCAAACGGCTACTCCAAATATTTAATTAACAAATCCATAAACAAACGTAAAAAAACTAATCCTGAAACGGAAACAGAACCCCTTTCTGTAGCAATTCTCCCATACATAAAAGGCTCAACAGATAAAATCAGTCGAATCCTCAAAAGCAATAAAATCAAAACTATTTATAAATCGGAAAATAAAATCTCGTCTCTATTAAGAAGTCCGAAAGACCACATTCCACTTGAATCATACGGGATTTATAAAATACCTTGTGGGGCGTGTGAAAAGGTGTATATTGGACGATGCAATAGAAAAATATCTTGTAGAATTGCAGAACATAAAGTAGATGTCACTAATAAACGCTTAACTTCATCCTTAGTTCAACACGTCCTTAATGAAGGTCATAAAATAGACTTCGATAATACAACAACAATAGCTAGCGTATACAATGAACCAAAAAGAATTTACCGCGAAGCAATAGAAATTTATAAACATAAAAATAATATGAACACCAGAAACGACTCCATAAGAATTCCCAACACCTGGAAAGTAATAATTGACGAAAATCCCCCAAAAATGGCATTTCCAAAATTATCAGAAGTACCCACAATTAGCCTAACCAATCAGGTCTCTACATGTAAACCGCCTGAGACTGCCGGTCCCACCTCCTACCCCCAGCACCATAAATCACAATCAACCCGGGTACTCCGTTCTAGCCATAGGAATTGATTTGCACTTACTTGAGTCTTGGATTCTGGACCGAACAGACATGCGAAAGCTATCAGTTTGAGACAAAAGCTAAAGACATAAGACCTCTGAAGATGGACAGTGTGATCTGTCCGAAACGTCAGGAGTTAAAAAGTCCTTCTCAGGACTACGTTACGCGGGTAAACCGAGAAAAGTGTTTTACATCTTACACCCGTGAAAACCTTAACCATAACATATATATATATATATAAAATATATATATATATATATATATATATATATATATATATTTTAATATTTAATATAGATATATAATTGTTCAATGGAGTTATATAAATTACATATGGTGTACATACATAGGATACGGTTACATACTAAAATATTGTGCACTTGGGAGAAATTCGAAAAATCTAAATAAAATAGAGATGAATATAGATTAATAATAAATAGAAAGAATGAGAAAAACAGGTAATTATTTAGTTAATTATTCCTGATGAAATGTATCTTCGGTTTATATTTTTTTTTATTTCTGTAGTATATGTAGTATATTTTTTTCAAATAATTACCATTAATTACAAGTAATGGTCAGAGTTGCCTCTAATATGATTAAAAAGATGAGTTTGAAAAATGGGATATATTTGTCAGATTATTTAGGAAACCGTGGTGAATCAAATGGTGTAAACAAAAAAAAATTGGTCGAAAACCTCACATGGGATATTTTGTGAATGCAACGACGATATGTTCTCAAGAGTTTTGAGAATAAATATATAGATATATTTTTTTTACGTTATTAATTTATCAAAAAAATAACATTCTTGCATCTATTTTATTATATACTTGATGTGGAAAATAACATAGTTACTATATTAAGCCAAATAATGTACATGCGGATATACAATTGGATATATGCATAATGATAATTATACTAAAAAGGTTTTATTTCTGGGAGTGCAAAAGTCATATAGCTTCATATGTGCTAGAGCTACAAAATTACACTACTTGGATGTTTCTGACCACAAATGTTTAAAAAACTGGCGTAAAAGTACTAATGACGTGTAAGCCCATAGAAGGGTTCTCGAGAAACACAGAAATGCATTGATTGAAATTGCACAAACGAATTGGTTATGGCGACCCAGCTTGAAATGCTGCAAATGGGTCCAATCTTTGTGGCGTCATTTTTAATTAAATGAGAACAAATAACTTGGTAAAAACAGCTTTATGTAATCAATATTATCAACATATTTCGAAAACAGAGTGTTCTTCGTCATGATAAGATTAATATTAAAAGACAAACAAGTATAGGCATATGAGAATTATAGACAAAATAATAAAGGGAGAGGTGATTAATTACTTAAAAATATCACAAAATGCAATTATATAAAATGAAATATAAAAATTATTTTTAAGTTAAATACCCTTATAGTATAGCAAAGTCATCGGAGAAGCTGTGTGGAGGTTATTTTTAATGAAAGGAAGGAGAGGAATTTCTGGGTAAGTAAAAATATGAAATGATGGTGGAGAGAGTCCGGCTGTAGAGATCAAAAGATCTCCCTCTTCCAGTTTCTCCCAATCCGGCCCGCCACGCAGTAAGTGGACAAAATCATCCGCCACCAAAACCCATGCAGACCTCACCCGTGAACCCGGGAACCCATGCTCAGTCACCAAACATAGCGGACCACTTGGGGTGACCAAGTGGCGGGGGTGTTGGTTATCCAATAAATGGTTCCCGGGGCGATGGTACCTATAACGCCTCCCAAATTGAAAATTTATTATAGTACTTGACATAAACAATTTTAATTTTGCACAATTTTAGTATGAAAGCTCGGTCAGTATTGGTATACCGCGATGAGTCACTAAACAGAAAAAAACGAATAAAAATATCTATTACTCGGGCAAGGACAACACTAGTCTACCGATAAAATTCGTTACATCACTACTTCGCTTTATATGTATTTGTCAAAACCCCCGTTCCCCGGCCCCCCCAGGAGAACTGAGCGAAAGGGACACCTGCACGTCGGGCCGAAAATACCTAAATAAAATCTTCGAAATCGATGTTTTGTATTCCCCATTTTTCTTCTCCAAAACTGGACCGATTTTAATTTTTTTTTTCACTAACTGTATTAAAAGAAAATATTCTATGTCGGTACGTTTTGCTTTTTTTCAAAATACATTGTTTAGTTTGTATACTGAACGTTTTTTGACGGCGTTTAAATTAGGCAATTTTATTCATTTTTGGAAGGTCCTAACTTCTATAAGAAGTAAATTATCAAAAAAAGCAAAACGTACCGACACGCTAGTGGTCGATATCTATATTATGTAAAAAAAAAATTTGCTCTAGGGTCAAAATCCAGAGAGATAAACGGGGAATACGTTTGTATGGAAAAACGCCGCTAGTATTACCTCTTAATTTAGCGGAAATTGTTACTTATGTCTCATCTTCAATTTATATCCAAATAAACACTGTTCCAAAATTCTTCCCTTCGTGAAATAGATCTCAAACCCTCCATTTAATCTAGGTCCAGATTGACGGCCGGCATAGTGCAGCGGTAAGGCGCTTGACTCGCATTCCGAAGGTCGCGGGATCGAATCCCGGCGTGGCAAATAAATTTTATTTGATTAATTTGTGTATTTCACAATTTATTCATTTAAAATAATATATAGTATATTTGCGGCACGTTCCAGAGTGGAAGATACTCTCAGTATCGCCCTGGTGTAAGACCACCATTCAGAATTGAAACGTTGCTTGAAATGGCTTCTGCCGTGTTTGGTGACCAGATCTGAATAGCCAGGTAATTCCCAACCTTCCTCTTCCCTATTTCCTTCCGCTCACCACTGCCTTTAGCCTCACAACATACCCCAATTGGGGATGCCATAGTCCCACTGGGTCCAGACGGGAGCAGTTGGGACTCTTGTGCGGTATTCATGTAATAAAAAAAGTTCAATATATTTATGGTAAAACGAATCCAACGTTTTAAAGTGATGTAAAGACTGAATATTGAATATTTCGTAGTTTCTGAAAAGTTAAAATTCTGAGACGTGAAATTTAATGGATAAAATGCATTGCATCTCCTGTTGTTGGTGTCCCTTGTTTTGCATGATAGGTGTGCGGCTGTTCCGCCTCCTACCTCCCCATGGCAGGACCTTTATAGGGGAGATGTTCTGGGACTGGGTGTGATGTTAAGACTTGTCCTCAACCCTGGAGCTGCTTAAACCTAGTTGGCATGATCTGGCTGCTTAGTTCTTACCTTACCTCATAATATAAAGAAGATAAATAATCATAATTCATCTCGTTTACATCGTTAAAGCTTACTTCATGCTATTCACAAGCTGAAAATTAAAAAAACAAAAGACTGATGTAAGTGAATAAACTAAGATGATGCATGTTTTATTCGTAGCATCTTTACAGACACAGTATAGAGGATCTTGTTGTACTGCACATGATGTGCCTCTTTTACCTCCACTGGTAGCAGATACCCCGCTGCAGTTGAGTTCACACTTTGGTACCAACAGATAATGCGTAATGGCTCTATACTCGCTTCAAGAATTGCTCTGATTCATACATCGCTCCACTAGACACAAAGGGAAGCAAACAGAAGGATTAAAGGAGGAACATTAACCAAGAGGGTTTCTAAGTACAAGATTAAAAAGGGAGGCACTTTGTGATGTGATAGTGTAGCTGAAAGTCATACTCTGTCTTGTTTAAAGAACTCAAGAGTAGTTCCCCACCAATAATGGTGAGGTAGTTTAGAGGATGTATTGTAGAAGGTTGTTGTTCCTCTCGACAGTTACTCGTAGTTGTCAGACAAATGTTTTAGTTGAAAAAGATATCATATTTGAAAAACTTTGCCATATAATATATATATATTTGCCGTGATTGAAAATTGAAATATGTAGAAGTCATTATTGGTACATATTTGATATTGTGTTGAATACACAAATCAAAGTTATGAATTTACTAACCACCCCGCCGCCGCGCCGCTTGCCACAGGGGGCACATCATTGTGGACGTTGACTGCTAGCTTCGCTTCTTTGGACATTTATGAAGAAATTTCAATTATATTCGTTGTAATAAAATTGTATACGAACTCAACCATTCCTGCTAAACTTGTATCTGATAGGTAAAAATTTCTCATTTCAAATTTCTGTGAAAACGAAGCATTCATCTGTTTGAACAAGTAGAAATTAGATATTTAAATATCTTTATGCATCGTAATGAAGTCAGTTGTAGAACTGCAGACTGTAGACTGCTCTGTGCTCCGCTTTGACGCGATAAAGATTAAATATAATTTCACCAAAAAATATTAATAAATGTTACTGGAGTTAAAATGGTCCAGTTTTGGGTATATGTAAATATGGCTAAATCCTCTGCTTTTAAATATTGAACTACAGCAGTAATTCCTGAAGACATTTGAAGTCGCGGGTAAAACAAGTAAAACAATTTATGCGGGAATTCCCACCCGTGAAAATGCTTCTATAAAATGCCTTGCCCGATACGACCAAAACTAAACTCTACTCCCTAACTAACTTCACATATTGCAGCTTCTTCATTTGCAAATAACTTTTAACAAACTCTTAATTATACCATTTTTCAAACAACCAATTAATACAAACTCACGATGAAAGGGAAAGGGGCCTCTATGGCCCCGAGCTCTGTTTTCCAATATATCAAAAGTCGAAAGATTGCAGAATTTTTTTTTTTTTTTTTAAAAAGAAAGACAAACATTCCCGGGTTACGAATAACCCAACAATGTTTGAAAATCTCCTACTACCACTGTATATATACTAACTGTATATATTACTGAGAGGGATTATGACAAATGTGATGTTTGATGGAGGGATTGTGAGTAACGTTTAATAAATGAGGTGGTTATTAGCAGCAGAAGATTCAAGACTACCGCGAAATGTTTCCTTGACCCTGTTATATTAAAGTTATGCAGAAATAAATCCCGCGGTGATTTCTACCCACCCTCTACAATTCTACAACACAATAATTGCTTTATGGTGAGATCAAACTGAGGGTGATAGCTTATAAAGGGTGGACCTTAACTGTGTTCGCGGTTTGTTTCGTTATTTTTTTAACAATGCGTGGGGCGAGCGCGGTTTGGGGGGTATCGTTAGACGCGTTATTTCGTGGAAATTTTAGTCGCCATGGAGCCGTTCACGGGAGAGCAGCCTGCATTTTGTGTTCGTGCATATTACATAAACAATTATTCCGTGACGATTTCGAGACGAATGTACCGTGCTCATTTCGGTTTACGAGACATTAATCAAGCACCAAGAGCAAAATCTATTCGGAAATGGATCAAAATGTTTGAGACAACCGGCTCAACAGTAAAAACAATTAATGAAGGCCGCCCAAAGTCAGCGAGGATACCAGAAGTGATTCAGCGTGTTAGTGAATCTGTGAGGGAAAATCAACAAGAAACTACTCGCAAGAAAAGCCAAGCCTTATCCATCAAGAAGACCACTTTACAAAGAATTTTACGCAACGATTTACATCTAATAGCTTATAAAATTCAGCTGACGCAAGAGTTAAAGCCGAATGATACCGATCTTCGACATAATTTTGCCAATGTGATGCTGGAACGTTTTGACAATTTTTTCAACATAATGTTCAGCGATGAGGCCAATTTCCATATCAATGGCCATGTTAATAAACAAAATTGCCCATATTGACCTGAGAATAGAAGAAGAAGAAAACCCCCCGACAGAAGCATCAACGTCCCTTGCATAGCCCAAAGGTCTTTGGGTGGGCTGCAATATCAGCTAGTGGAATCATTGGCCAATATTTCTTTGAAAACGAAAGGAGAGTTGCTATGACAGTGAAATCTAAGAATTATTGTCTGATGCTTCAGGAGTTCTTAGTCCCAGCTCTTCAAGATTTTCAAGGCCACAATTCCAGGAGCTGGTTTCAGCAGGACGGCGCCACCTGTCACACTGCTAAACTATCCATAGACCGTTTGAAGGAGATGTTCACCGGAAAACTCATTTCACGATGAGGAGACATTGAGTGGCCCTCACGGAGCCCAGATCTCAGCCCATGTGAATATTTTTTGTGGGGATACTTAAAATCAAGAGTCTATGTAGACAATCCGACAACAATAAATCAGTTAAAACAAAACATTGTACGGGAAATTAACGCCATCCCACGGGCAACTTGTCAACGTGTTTTTTGAGAATTTTCGAATCCGCCTTAGACAATGTCAACAGGCTGATGGAGCTCACTTGGACAATATAATTTTTAAAACTTAATGTCATTAAAATTTCCATTTATTGTAGTTTTTGAAAATATTAATAAAACATGTCTAAGTTCTACCATTATTTACTTATTGTTAATTGAAACTAGGTATACACTTAAGGGCCACCCTGTACTTGTGAATTTCCCCTAATTTCCCCACATGATAATTTGAGAAGAAAATGGTCGAACTTCCTCGTGTTCTGGGGCCACTCACCTTTCTGATTTCCTTCCCTTATATTATCAAACCTGGGGACACATTTGGCTATTCTAGGTACGCCCAGGACGCCAACAAAAGAATTATGTTTTTCGAGCAAATAGAAACACATACAGCCAAATTGTGTGTCATTTTTATTATATCATTATAGGCCAATGGTTTCATGAAACGAAAGTAATAACAGAACTTGAATTTAGAACTTCCACAGAACGTGAAAATTAACTTTAAAGATTGTATGAATTGTAAATTTTTTTTAAACCATCCGTCTTAAAAGGCCTTGTATTTTCTCGGTACACACCAATAAACATTATTCAAGGTAAAATATATTATACAAGTTATAATAACAAAAATAAAGAAACATTAATATTTTCGTATGAAAATATTAATATACGCCACAACACGTAACGAATACGCCTTTGAAGATGTTCTTTGTATTGTTGTTCAGGCTTATTACATCTCATATTTCTATTAGAATATTATTTAATGTGCTTGCATGAGAAGGGTTTTGATCAAAATTGTTTCATAAAGGGTCCGTATTTACATTTGAAGTCCTTGGAATCCCAGATAATGATATCATCGGGGATGTCTATAACGTTTAAAATGGAAATGAGATAATAAAGGTAATCTTCCAGGAACGCAATGAGATTAAAGGGGAAATGGAAAAGCGAACATTTTTTTTGTGTTGTTCGAATTTTATACTTTATATCGAACGTATTATTTAGAAAGACCAAGATTAGGATGAAAAAAATGGTGTCGTTATGTAAAACATACAAATAAGAATAGAGCAATTTCATAATTCGACGGCCGGCGTAGTCCAGTGGCAAGGCTAGCACTCCGAAGGTCGCGGGATCGAATCCCGGCGTGGCAAATAAATTTTATTTGATTAATTTGTGTTATTTCACAATTTATTCATTTAAAAAAATATATAGTATATTTGCGGCACGTTCCAGAGTGGAAGATACTCTCAGTATCGCCCTGGTGTAAGACCACCATTCAGAATTGAAACGTTGCTTGAAATGGCGTTAGCCGTGTTTGGTGACCAGATCTGAATAGCCAAGTACTTCCCCCACTTTCCTCTTCCCCATCTCATTCCCTTCCTCATTACCTTCAGCCTCACAACATACCCCAATTGGGGATGCCATAGTCCCACTGGCTTCAGACGGGAGCAGTTGGGACTCTTATGCGGTATTCATGTAAAAAATAAAAAAAATTAGAAATAATGGTGATTTAAGAGCGTTTAACCAGCCAGCGGACGAAAATCCACATTTCGTCGAAAGTTGTTCTTCCGATCGTGCAGGGCGGTTACAATGAGAAATATTGATTATTCTCCGTACCAGCTTTTTAAAATTATAACTCAATATCGAATTTATTTCAATCCAAATTAGCTTTAATTTATACCTTCATCCAAAAATGCTGAAAGGCGTGATGATAAAACTATTAAAATAGTGTACTTTTTGTAGTTATTTTTTGATTATAAGTATTTATCATTTTTCAATAATGTCTGAATTTAACAAGAATGTTAAAAAAATCTGAAATATATTAGTTTGTGAGTGCGCAAATAAATACACAAATGGACCAATTTTCGTCAAGAAACACATGTACGTACATATTTTTTAATGATTTTATTGAAAATAAAATTAAAATTCTAATACATAACTTTGCTAGATAATGTATTGATTTATTTTACTGCATGATTACATTATTTCTAATGGGTGTGGTATAATACAAAAACTTTTTTGAAAATTTAACAAATCTGCCAACGACCTATGGAATAACCTTATTATACTAAAAATTAAAAAAAAATCTCAAAATTTATTACATAACTATGCTAGATAAAAGAACAATCTTTCTAAATCCATTTATAATTTTTTGTGGAAAAGAGTCAATACGTCTAAAAACTTTTTTGAAAATGACGTATTTCCGGCTTTCTCTGGTAATGCCCTCTTAAATAAATTGATAAGTTGAATCTAACGTTTAAATATACATAAGCTAAGTATTTATTATCAGCAGTTCTGTGAACGGTAGTGGACCTTGCGTCTAAAATTTGTTTCTAATTTTCTCTTTTCATAAATCAATCTGTTTCCTCTAAATCTTAATTTTTATATACTTAATTATCCTTTTTTTTACTTTCGAAGAGTATTTTTAGGGAAAGAAAGGAGAGAAAGTTCATGAAAATAAAAAGGCGAAGACAGAGAAAGAAAAAGTCGTGTGAATCCATTCCTCCCATTGCAAGTGCGATGGGTAGAGAGAGTCCGGCTAGAGAAATCAATAGGTCTCCCGCAACCAATCTCTGACGCTGTTTGGTGGGCAGATGCATATGCCGCCAAGATTCAGACAAACCTCCCACCGTGAACCCGGTCACCCCTGCTAAGTCACCAAACGTAGCGAACACTTTGAGTGACCTACGGCAGGGGGGTAGGTTATCCAGTAAATGATTTGCGGGCGGTGGTATCCACTACAATAACAATTTTTGATATAATGACGCCGCGGATTAAATTCCTTTCAATATTCTTAAGTGTAGAATGCCCGCTTAGTTTACCCTGGTTTACACTTATTATGGTCCTTCGAGCCGGATTGCATGTTAAATCGAACAAAACGAGTCGGAAACTCTTTAATGAAACTTGAATCTCTGCACAAGATGACGTGACCAAAGCTATATTTGAAGCAAAACTTAGCTACGTCGAATTTAGATCGAGAATTTTTTTCTTATTAATGAGTATTTTTATCGTACGTAGCCCACAAGCGTCACGTGAAAGTTCGCCTGTCATTACCATAATCTGTCAGCTGTCAACTGCCAACTGTCGTCGCAACATTCCGCAGAGGAACTGCCTGCTCCTCCATTCATAGTGAAATTCTGCGAAAATACTTTAAAATACGTACATATTTGAGTGCCTCTTAAAGTGTCTGCTTTGTGTGAGAATATAACCAAAAAACTCTGATATTTTTGATAAAATGATTGACACTTCTTAAGGATTCCACGGTGATGTGCAGGAGTCATGAATCTATTTATTTAGGCACTATTCTATTGGTCTATATGCCTCTCAACTAGTTTTCCAACACACCCATTCCAATAGTGATATTGTAGCTTGTAGCCCGCTCGAAGCCTCGTTAAGCGAATATTCAGTTAGTCTGAAACCTTTTGTCATCCATCCCTTGTATGAAATGGAGATCTCATAGAAACCCCCAGCTTCTATAGGTTTTCATGATGTTAACAAACTCGTAACTCTGCTTAAACCAAATAAATTCATTTAGCTCTGGATTTGTTGAATCTCACGCGTTATACGATATTTTCAATGAAGGTGTTTTGAAATTGAAAATAAATTAATTTCTTATTCATATGAGGAGGCTGTGATACGAAATTCTAATTATTTATTAATCTAATTTTCTTCGTGTGTTCTCCTCTTTCTCTTACCTATTTCACTTCCTTTCTCTCCCCGTTAATACCTTTTTGTCTAGTAGCCAAGTGATAATTACAAGTAAACTAATTACTTTAGGAAATAATCAACGAATTTCATTTGAAAAATGTCGAGAGTTGTTCAGGAAAGCGACAAAATACTGTTGTTTTGCGATATTGACAATTTAAATTGCGAGAGCTCAGTTAAACGTTATTTTTACTTTGTTTTACATTAACTCCATACAGGAGGCCCTGAGGAAAACAATTTCCTATGTCATCTGTAGGGATTCTGAGTGTCTTTTTAGGGAAAGGAAATCTGGGAGTCAATGTATTTAGGAGTGAATACATTCCTCCCACTGCGGTAAAATGCGATGGATCAAGAGAAACCAGCTGGAGGGATCAAAGGGTCTCCCTCAACCAAACTCTACCGAACCGCCCCGCCACGCAGTAGGTGGACAAACGCGTTCACCACCAAGATCTAGACAAAACTCACCCCGTGAACCCGGGCACCTTTGCTAAGTCACCAGACGTAGCGAATTCTTTTAGTGACTGATGGCAGAGGTGTTGATTATCTACGTAATTATTTACGTAGACGTCAAACGTCATGTTTGCAGTGCAGGTAGACATGTCTTCACCGCAGATCATTAAACAAAATGTGTGTGGCCACGCCCACCGCTCCCCGATGTGGACGAAAACAAATAATTTACAAAAAAACACATATATTGGTTGTAGACCACTTTTATATTATTAACACTACCGGTTTCGGAAGTACCCTTCCTTCGTCAGGAGAATATTATTGAAGTTATAAATTATGGCGAGCCACAAAGTTAATGCTTTTTACAAATATAAAACAAATGATGTTTGAGCCAATGTTTGTGGTAATGTTTGACGTGAAGACGGAAACAGAAGACCCCGCTTTAAGCGAACTGTTGATAGTAATATCATCACTAAAACTACTAATGCATGTATTTTCTTGTTGTTCCAGGTAAGGCCCGCCATTGTTATTTCCCTCCGAAGCTTCGGTAAAGTATGCTTTCTTTTCTAAAAACTTTAAAAACTTTTTTTAAGCCTTTTCTATAATCTACGACTGATGTCTCTTTTAACCTCCCCTTAATAATTGCGTCCTTCTTTTTGAACAATTCTTTATATCTTCTCTGATGAAAACGCGAAGCTTTCTTCGTGTGAAACAAAGATAAAACTGCCTACTAAACTTCTGACGACACCGTGTACAGGAAAACAATCTCCGTTCCAAGTGGTATACTACTGCAATACTACTGCAATTTCACTTTGTACCTCTGCTGTCACCCCCATTCCTGTCTTCCTTTAGTCTCTTTAGCAATCCTCTCATCCGTATGTCTAATCACCCTGTCTAGACTATGAAAGATGTTGGAAGTTAGGGTTGTCAGATATTCAAGAAGAAGGGGGGAGGGGGTAGTTTTAATATTCCCCCTCTCCCCCTGCAGTGGAGATAGTTTCTAATGTATTATGAGACTTGACTTGAAGTATGATGAAAAGAACTTTATTTATGAAACATTTCTTCTTTAGAAAAACGTAGAAAGGACTCTGATCTAATTTGCATACTTAAAGTTATCATCAACAGTATTACTGACACATCTGCTTTGTTACAACTCATCCAATTCAACATCCCTTCCCGTAGACTACGAAATAAAGAATTGCTGATCCTTAATCAACATTCTACTAATTATGGATATCATTTTCCTTTATCCGGAATGTGGAGACTTGTCAACACATCTCAAAGCATTGAATTTTTTATATGACTTATGGCAGTCGATACGCAATGTGTAATTTTTAAATCCTTTAAATCAATCTTCAACCTTTGACTTGTAGGTATCTTCTATTGTACTTTTTTATATTATAATGTAATTTATGGTTGCTCTGTCTTTGTAAAGGAATATCGTGTGAACTACACAATAATATTGTTAAATTTATGACATTTAAAACAAAGTTTTTGGAATTGACCTCCGCCCTTCGCTTATACTAAGTATGTAGGTTCTAGTTATATTGACTAAATGACACCTAAACTCTTTAATTTGTTGGTACTTTTTTATTGCTCGCCATTTATATGTGCTGTTCTTTCATTGTCATATTTGTTTCTTATTCGTGTTATTATTGTATTGTTAAAGGACTATTTGTCCGTAAATAAATACATTTATTTGCGTAATCCATATCCAATTCTTGACCTTGGAAAAATTCGCTTCATTCATTTCGGTTCGTTCTTTATCATCACGTAAATACTTTGCTAAATCTATTTACCAAACAGAATGAAACACATTAGTTTGGTGTTGAGATGAACAATATGACAAAGACAAATGCGTATAAATTTGTGAAATATAATACCTACCTGCAATAGAATAAAAAAAACCAAAAGCAACGGAATTCTCAAGATGTATAAAATTAATTTCCCTTTCTTCTGCTTATTCCCTTAGGGCTGCTTTGTTATTAAGGGATGATAAATAGTTTAATTTCAGCTAACTCCCATTATATTTCTGAAAGCTGCAGTGGTTGGTTCAGCTAACTTCCAGAACTCTGTATTCCTGCTCTGCTTGATGAGATGATTGGTTACTGTAATCCCAAGTGAACGACTAATCACTGGAACGTTTTTGACAATAATTTGGTCAATTTGCGAACACCCTCAAGCTTTCAATTTTTCAAAAATATTTTAAAACATTTATAAGAATTTTTTCAAAAGTTCCTCGCGTTCGATTAATCGCAAAGTAAGTATCTTCACTTGTCAATAATAAATGTTCTGCATCTCTTCTGAATTATTTGTTATTGACGTTTCGCAAACCGAAACTATTGAAATATTTTTCCCACAAACCATGGAGCATGTGTTACATATTAAAAAAATACAATTTGAAATGTCTGTGATTATAATTATCAATGGGTAAGACAACGCATAAAAGTCATTAAGCCAGGATGCGGCTAATGGCCTCCGACAAAACAGTGGTGACCGCAGCCTTCCAGCACCAAGCGCCACTCCTGAGTGGGCGTTGAGCCCGAGCTCACTCAAGACCACGCCTTTCATAATAATGGATTATTTATTTTTGTTATTAAACATTTTTTATTTTTTTCTATCTATGTTCTTGTATGTTTACTGTGTAAATATATAAATAAGTAAAACTATCTGGGACGTTTGGCATTGCACTATTCTCCCTACATCCAGGAATAAAGAAATATTATTATTATATTTATTAACAAAATATATATATTTGTTTAAATACACACATTTCTTTTGGAACAAACATAATATGTGATTTACTCGCCTCGGAACAGACTTTGTCTAGTGAGGCGGGTAAAAGAAAAGAAAACAATGTAAATAACCATGAAACTAAATAAACGCCCGGGTTGCCGGCACTGAAACTGAAAACTGAATCTCCAAATAGGCTACGTCCGCTAATTTTTGCAGAATTTTAAAATGTCTCTTGAAATTGGCTACATTTTGGCCAGCAAATGCTCGAGGGTGTTTACTAATTGGGCAAAATGCGGCCAAAAATGATCCAGAGATTATATTAGTACTTACTATTTGCTACCTAAATGTACTTCACAAGTCATAAGTAAACGTCTATAATTTTACAAAGAAACATTTTAGTAAAGAAAAAATAAACGAACAGAGCGTCCAGCATGACATGTGAGAGTGGTCGACTGCTCCGAATAGGCTAATATTATTTAGTTTTTGTCTTCACACTTCTTTAACCCACCATTATGTGGCTAACCTCGTTCTTCCCAGAACCCCCCACTTAGTGGACCGGGAATAATACATTGCATATCAGCTTCACTCAATCTGAAAGAATTAACTTAACAAGGTCAAATCATATTAAATTCTCGCTTGTGGTTTTGTGTAGTCATTCGTTTACATTCAAGATGGCTGAGTTTCGTAGAAAAATGTAATAATTCATCAAAATGGTAAATTTAATTTTAAAAAACTCAAATGTTTGAAGTTGATTGGGTCTTTCAGTGATGGGATTGGTCAGGGTAGGATCATTGTGTGTAAATAGAGTATGAGCACTTCTGTAGAATCCCGTCTAATGAGTGATCTAGTTCTGCTAGTGAGATACTTTTTTTTAATTTTCTTACATTAACTCCACAAAGGAGGCCCTGAGGAAAATAATTCCACTCAGAACCTATATCTTCTCTGGGGATGCTGTGTGGAGGGTCTTTTCAGGAGAGGAAGTTCTTGGAAGGAAAAATGTACCAGGGGTGGATAGAAATTTGTGCGTCAGTGTGTATAGGAGTGACGGACGTTTGAATATTTCCCTCCCAGTGCGGTGCAAGGCAATATTACTAGTCCTGCTAGAGAAGTCAAAAGGCTTCCCACAACCAGTGTCTGCCGCTCCGACCTGCCAAGCAGTTGGTTAGCAGATGTATTCGCCGCCAAGATCTGGACAAAATTTACCCCCCATGAACCCGGCCGCCTCTGCTATGTCACCAAATGTAGCGAATCGCTTGGGATGACCTATGGTAGAGGTGATGGTAATCCAAAAAATGATTTAATCAATCTGACTCATTTTCCAGTTCACGTTATGGTTTATAATTAATAATAAAACGCCATCTGTTGCTAACTCCTTCATTACAGTAGCATTACACAATACGCCAAGATACATTACCCAGTGTCAGCCCAAAAAGTGCATGGCGGTTCAAGAAGCAGGAAGGCAATTAATTACTGCAGCCCCTAAATGGACATGCAGTGAAATAAGTGTCTGGTTACTTAGGGAAAATACAATTAAAATGTAGTTTACAGTCATATTCGTTGTTATTTCAGATCTAACTCGTTAAATAATGTTCATTAAGTTGACTTACTTTTGGTCCAAAATGTTTGGATAGAAGTTTATCCTTGAAGATTCTAAAGATGTTTGTTAAAAGTGTTAAGATTGGCAGAATATTTGAATCTCAATAACGTTCAATGCTGTTAGCACCCATTTAATTTCGTATTTTCATACAGAATGTATCAGTGTTCCAGATGTTTTAATATTATTACTTCCATTAGACTGGCTGATTCTATGAACCAGTTAGCTTGATTCTTATTCGGTTTGTTTGCAAGCTGAAAACTGGATAAATGAATGTTTTTTTTTATGTGAATACCGCACAAGAGTCCCAACTTCTCTCACCTGGAGCCAATGAGACTACAACATCCCCAATTGGGGTAGGTATGTTGTGAGGCTGAAGGTAGTGTGGAGGGGAAGGAGCTGGGGAAGAAGAAGGTGGGGAAGTACTTGGATATTCAAATATGTTCACCAAACACGGCAAAGCCATTTCAAGCAACTTTTCAATTCTGAATGGTGCTCTTACACCAGGACGATACTGAGAGAATCTTCCACTCTGGAATGTGCCACAAATATACTACAAAAATATTTTAAACGAATAAATTGTGAAATAATATAAATTAATGAAATAAAATTTATTGCGCATGCCGGGATTTGAACCCGCGACTTTCAGATTGCTGGACAATATGCTGGCCTCGATAATATGCCTACCACGGAGGCCGTCATATTATCCGACTATTCCTGTATCCTTGAGGAAACCTAGGAACTAACAGTCCATCGCCATTTTATCATATCAACCTTCCTTCCATGATGCTCTGAGCTAACAATGTGTTGTGTCTTCACACTTCTCCCAACCTACTATTATATCAATTTCATTCTTCCGAGAACCCGCACTTAGCGAAGCCGGGGGCTAACGCACTGCTTATCGGGCTCGCTCAATTTGATGGAGTTTATTTAATTTATTTACCAGAACAAATTGAATAATCATAACAGATTCTTCCTAGTATTTATTTTTGATTGATTCTGAGGAGATCTGAGGCGATTGGGCAGGATGGAAACGTGGAATTATTCTCATTTTATCAATTTTTTCATTAAAGTTTCTTTCCAGTGCTTTAATTTGCAGTTGATATTATAATCCATACAACTTTCCTGATAATTCAGATAAAATTTACAGCATTGACGTCCTCTGCACTCCGGGACAGCTTTTCCCTGCATTATTATTTGAAATCGCCTATCGTTGTTTGGTCGATATCATCAAGATATAGTCCAATTACAAAGACCCAGTCACAATCCATACCAATTCTCTTCTTTTTTTACATTAACACCACACAGGTGGCCCAGAGGAAAATAATTTCCTTAAATTATCTTATATTGTCTTCTTCAGATGCTGTGGGGGGGGGGTCTTTTTGAGGAGCGGAAGGAGGTCTTGAAGGATTGTAGGATGGAGAAAATACTGTCTGAGGCCTGTGCTCTAAAGATTGCAATTCCCTTTTTAAGATTTTTTTATGTGTGAATACCTCACAAGAGTACCAGCTGCTCCCGCCTGGAGCCAGTGATGGCATCCCCAATTGGGGTATGTTGTGAGGCTGAAGGTAGAAAGGAAGGGAAGGATATGGGGAGGAGGAAGGCTGATAAGTACCTGGCTATTCAGATCTGGTCACCAAACACGGCCAAAGCCATTTCAAGCAACGTTTCAATTCTGAATGGTGGTCTTACACCAGGGCGACACTGAGAGTATCTTCCACTCTGAAACGTACCGAAAATATAGATAAGTACTATATATTATTTTAAATGAATTAATTAATTAATTTGGGAGGCGGGAATGGGTACCGCCGCCCCGGGAACCTTTATTGGATAACCAACACCTCTGCCACAGATCACCCCAAGTAGTTCGCTACGTTTGGTGATTTAGCAGGGGTGCCCGGGTTCATGGGGTGAGGTTTGTCTAGGTCTTGGAGGCGGATGACCAGGACATACTGAACCCCAGATTCCTACCCACCCCTTAAACCCTTTTCCTTCCCAGAACTGAGGAAAGTTATTTTCCTCAGGGCCTCCTGTGTGGAGCTCATGTAAAAAAAAAAAAATAAATAAATAAAAAAAAAAAATAAAAAAAAAAAAAAAAAAATAAAAAAAAAATTGTGAAACAACACAAATTAATCATTTAAAATTTATTTATCCACGCCGGGTTCGATCCCGCGACCTTCGGATTACGAGTCAAGAGCCTTACCGCTAGGCCACGCCGGCCGTCATAAGATAGGGGAATCAATCAAGACCACTTGTTTCTGAATAGAGTCAAGGATTTTTAACGTATTTTGAGACCATTTCCAATGTATAAAATTCACCCTCCTTACTAATCCGATTATGAAAGCCTGTGCATTCATGTTTCATGTTTTATTTGAATGCTTGCATAGATGTTTCAAAATTTCTCAAAACGAGCATCTAATAACAAGCAAAGTTAGAGTAAATTATATTATATATACATTGGTCGCGCGTTGAGATCCCTGCAAACAAAATTACCAACTAGTGTTTGGATATGACCTATTAGCGGGATTGACATGACAGCGGTTGCGTGTTGAAAAGCAGTCTGGCTGATGATCTGTTTGTGAACAGCAAGACCTCTCTCTCTCTCACTATCCCTGTCTATCCAATTATTACCTTCACCTAAAGGAAGGTGTCATGTTGAAGCCTCCAACACGAGAATATTGAATTATTTTTGTCGAGAAACCGTTTCAGTCCTTGCAGGTACTTAACTCAAGTTCTAACGAAGATACGAGGGTTTTCCGCCTTGTTCAAAGCGGTTAAAATGCTGAGTAATTATAATGTATTTTATTCCCAGTGATTAAGATTAATTGAAATGTTTTCGGAACACTCCGAAATAAGATCGAAGTTCGTTGAGATTACAAGTTGCTGTTTATACGTTATCGTAACGTTTGCAATAAATATTCAACTAGATCAGACGTCCACACTATTAAAAGCCCAAATTTATTCTGAAGCACGCAAATACTACGGAGCCTAGGGTTCTATCTATTCGTGCATTACATACAAACGACCATAGATTATACTCTTCTAAGGTCATACTTAACTGACATCTGTTGAGATAACTAAATATCACATATGAATATCTATACTAACGACTTCTGTTGAAGGATGTTGAAACTACTCGTCTAATTCTACGTACTACACCCTCCCCTTGTTAAGATTTTCAAATAACGATGACTTTGTACTTTTATTGTATTTAATTGGTTTAGTTACTGATTAGCAGTTTAACATTCAACGCTGCCGCCAGAGGTTACCTTTGTGTTCGCATCTGTTTTATCGACTCAATTGTTTATTGACAATCTAGGATTACTTCCGTTTTCTATTTTGTTGGTATAAAAAGTCTGTTTCCCTTAAAACAATCTCTCTCGCATTAAAAAAGGCTTGTAAAAAAGTTTTGTAAAGTTCTGGTGGTTTAATTGTTATGGTTTGAGGAAACCAACTTGGAAAAAATTCGGTTTATGGGGGATGGTCCAAAAAAAAAATTTTTTTTTTTATACTAATTATGGGCCGGAAAATCCGAATCTGAAAGAATTAGGCGGCGGCAAGCAATATTAACTGAGTTACACGACTTTAAAATTTTTGTGTGTCAAAATGCTTCCGAAATGACTATTTTCATGTGTGTGTGTATAGAAAATTTTAAAGTCGTGTAATTCAGTTAATATTGCTTGCCGCCGCCTAATTCTTTCAGATTCGGATTCCCCGGCCCATAGTTAGTATAAAAATAACTAGTTTTATTTTCTAGGAATCAGAATGCTTCCAAAATGACTATTTTCCTGTGTGTGTATAAAAAATTTTAAAGTCGTGTAACTCAGTTAATATTGCTTACCGCCGCCTAATTCTTTCAGATTCGGATTCCCCGACCCAACATTAGTATAAAAATAACTAGTTTTATTTTTTAGGAATTTCCCCAATAAACCGAACTTTAGCCACCAACTTTGGATTCTGGCATCTTGAATTTTACAAGAATTTTGCTTTAACTTTTTTTAACGACACTAAAAGTAAAGTGAAATGTTTTTATTAGTTTTATTTTCTATTGCATACCTTCATAATCCTTTAACGTACAGTTTGCTACAGGATCCCACTCCTCCCCACACTGCAACAAGATCGTACTCTAATTCAACATTCCTACAGACAGTGCCAAACAAATGAAATTTGAGTAAAGCAGTGGAATGGTGTGGAATTCTACAATAGCTTCAGTTGGAAGGGTCTATTGTGTGGGGAATTTCCACGCGAATCCGAGATTACTAAGTTTGAGAATTATACAATTTGAGACGATTGACTGTAATTAGATTCCGAGCTCTGATTTGGCCAAGTGGTCCAAGGACACGGAAAAATAACCCGAAGAATGTGGCAAAAACACTAAATGCTTAACTTAGTCCAGCACTCCAAACATTGATGAAATGAATCAAATAATCTCCGTCTAATCAACATTAAAAATATTTTTAGTTTATCAGCTTTCATTACAATCGCATTTCCCTTCCTGTTACCATTAGCCGGCCTCTCTATCTATGTAATGGACTGCCCGACAGAACATTTGAATAATACATCATTAGCTAAGCCTTTAATGAGCCCGGCCCCAAGGGGGCTGATAGTGTCTGTTCCGTGTCTACCGATATAGTTGTTTAAGGCCCGGCTTCCCGCATTTATATCGATTGATTACATATTTTCGTAATACCTTAAATTTTGGAACTCTAAAAAAAGTTATTCTTGAAGATAATGTCTATACATTCCTTACAGTGAAAAGGCAATTTTAATATGAACACGTTTTTTTCAGTTATTTTACAAATTACATATATTTATGAAAAATTCACAGTGTTCCTTTAAATGCTATTTTAGACAATACCAACGAGATTTTTCTCTTTTATAACCAGTCGTATTTTATAATATCTTAATTGGTAATTAGATAAGAAATTATGAACAAAAAATGATTTGAATCACAAATGTAAACTGTCATTTAGATGGTAATCTCACGCGCTCGGCGCAGCGCATGCTCCAGTATGCCAAAATACAATGTTGCCAATTTATTTACAGCACAGTTTAAAAAAATACATATTACTAATAATACGAAAAAGAAATTGTGCATTTATTAGTCAATGTGTAAATAAAACACCGCTAACAATTGGGAAGCATTTTTATTAAGGGTCTTTTTGAGGAGAGGAAGGAATGAACATTGGTCTTGAAGAGACCCATGTTGTAGGAAGGAGGAAACACAGAGGCCGGCAAATCATTCCACAGCCGAGCTGTTGAACACAAGAACGAGTCGAAGAAACGACCCGTTCTCATGTGACAAATGTCAACCGTGTACAAATGTTGGGCACGCGTTTGGCGTGTTTCCCGACTATGCGCCGGTGCCGAAGGGATCAATGATGCTAGTTCTTCAGAGCATCTTCCATTGTAATACCGGTAGAACAAGGATAGCATTCCCACCCGACGCCTGTGCTCTAAAGATTGCAATCCGTCTGTTAAGATGGGAGAATCTATCAAACGGACCGCCCGTTTCTGCACAGAGTCGAGGGTATTTTTCAGGTATTTTGGAGCTCCAGACCAGAGATGGCTGCCAAATTCAACCGTGGGGCGTACTTGTGATTTGTACAAGGTTAGCAGTTGTGTACTATTAAAGTATCTGCGGGCCCTGTACAGTACGCCCAGTTTTTGGGAGGCTAACTTTACTCTGGCTTCGATGGAGCCCCCATACCTGAGCTGGTCACTTAGGGTTACACCAAGCATATCAATGGAGGGCCTGTTCGGAAGATTGCTTCCGTTGAAAGAGACTAGATTTTCATTTCGATCCCTTTTAGACGTAATCAGACAAGATTGGGTCTTTGAAACATTAAATTCAACGAGATTATTTTTACCCCAAGAGAAAACACTCTCGAGGTAACCGTCCATTCTTTGCTTCAAAGCCCTACGAGCTGTTGGAGTTTGTGAGCCCTTTGGGGGCTTGTCAAACAAAAAGCTATCATGAACTGTACTGTCATCCGCGTAACAGTGAATTGGTGCACATGACAAAAGGTCGTTGATGTGCAACAAAAACAAAGTCGGAGACAGAACCGATCCCTGCGGGACGCCAGCATTTATCGAGTGTGAGGAAGAAGTGAAACCATCGACTACCGTCTGAATCGACCTCTCCCTCAAGAAGTCGGCAATCCACATACACAAGGATGCGGGAAGTCCGTAAGAATGCAGTTTGTTGACAAGTCCTCGGTGCCAAACCCGGTCAAAGGCCTTGGAGATGTCCAGTGCAACCGTTTGGGTCTCACCGAAACGTTCCAGGCATCGCCCCCAAACATGCGTCACATACGCGAGAAGATCACCGCACGAGCGGTTCCGCCGGAATCCGTATTGACGGTCGTTAATAATTTTGTTCTTCTCGAGGTATGTGAGCAGTTTGTCGTTGATCACACGTTCCATCACCTTAGACAGAACTGATGTGATCGCTATGGGGCGGTAGTTGGCCGGGTTGGAGCGGTCACCCTTCTTTGGAATAGGATGGATAACCGCTTTTTTCCAACCAGAGGGCACAGAGCCAGTCTTCAGGGACAATTTAAAGAGCTTCGTCAAAATTGGAGCTATTTCTGCAGCGCACCTCTGCAGTACCAGGGCAGGTATTCCGTCAGGCCCACTAGCTTTATTAACATCAAGCCCTCGTAAAACATGGAGTACTTCCCGATGCCGAATCCTCAGCTTTTTCATACGAAAACCGCAGTGAGGAACCGACGTCGGGACAGCACCTTGGTCATCGAGGGTTGAGTTATCCGCAAACATTTTACCTAATAAGTTTGCCTTTTCGGTGGCGGTGTTTGCTAGTGAGCCGTCAGGTCTGGTGAGAGGTGGCAAACTGGATTTGCAGAAATTGCGACCTATTGAGCTCGCAAGCGACCAGAATTGCCTGCTGCCATGCGGGCATGCAGCCAGCTTTCTGCTGATCTGCAGGTCGTGCTCCAATTTCGACCTATTTATGATTCTCTTGGTTTCCTTTGCCATTTTGTTGTAAGCTGTTCTGTCTTCGGATGTTCTAGATGTGTTGTAGGCTCGGTAAGCCGCGTTTTTTCGTCGCACTGCTTCAGCGCATTGTCGACTGAACCACGGCTTTGAGCCCACACCAGTTTCCTTAACAGTAGAATGGATGAAGCCATCCATCGCGGATGTGATGACTTCACCAATTTCCTGGGCACATCTTGAGGGATCCGAAGTCCGAAAACAGACAGCTGACCACGGAAAAGCATTAAAATGTGCCCGCAGACCGAACCAATCTGCTGACCTATAGTGCCACACTTTTCTCTTCAGCCTCTCGTTTGGTGGTCTGAAGTTTACAGGGATTGATGTCGTCACCAGGCAGTGGTCGGACGATCCTAAAGGCGCTGTGACTTCAATCCTGTAACCGTGTGGCACAGTAGTTAAAAATAGATCTAACAGATTGGAACGGTGAGTCTGGACATCAGGAACCCTTGTAGGCTCCTGAACCATTTGTTCCAATCCGTAGCAAAGGGCAAAGGATTCCGCTTGGCGTCCAGCCGAGTCTGTTGATCCTGAGAACTTCAACCAAGGTTCGTTATGAACATTGAAGTCCCCCAGGACCACAAACTCTGCCGTAGGGTAGCGGGGCAAGAGGTCATCAATAGTATCGCTTAAGTGTTTGAAGAGCTCGGACGTGTCTGATTCGCTAAGGTTCGGTGAGCGGTATAAACACGCGTAGAATCTTACCGTACTGGCAAGATTGACGCGTACCCACATTACGTCGAATCTGGAGTTTTCCAGATTCAACAGTCGCACACAGTTGACGTCAGCTCGACTATAGAGACAGACACCTCCTTTAGGTCTGAACTTGCCTGCGAGGGTGAAGCCCGGGCAGTTCAGATAGGAGGTGTCTACAGGCTCAGCTATCTGGGTTTCAGACAGGAAAAGTAGGTTTGGGCGTTGGGAAAAAAGGTGGTGGTGGACAGAATTTAAATTGGTGTGCAGGCCGCGAATGTTGGTGTAATTCACCAACAGTTTTGGCCCGCACCGGGGACGCCTACTCCTCGCCGCTGTAATGACGTTATTTGTTGATGGTTGTATATTCATGATTTTATTTGTAGGGTTATTTAAGTGTGATATGAGGGGAAGGAAGGTCAGGGAGGGAAAAGGTAAAGGGGTGGGTAGGATGCTGGGATTCAGAGTTTCCAGGAGTGACGGACGTATGTATCCAACCCACCCACTGCGGTGCAAGGCGATGGGCAGGGAGAGTCCGGCTGGAGAGGTCGCCCAATGCGCCCCAAACGCTACTGCTGGGTCCCCTCCGGTCACGAACCGGCACAACAGCAGCGGCGGGGTTTTTACACTCGTTGATGGGGCAGCCCACCCTCAGTCGTGAGCCTGAGGGTCGGGCCCCTGTACTACCGAGCGACCCGGACAGCGGTAACCGGTTGTAAAGGGTCTCCCTCAACCAGCATCTCCCGATCCGGCCCGCCACGCAGAAGGTGGGCCGACGCACCCGCCATCAAGGCCTAGACAAACATTACCCCAAGAACCCGGGCACCACTGCTAAGTCACCAAACGTAGCGAACCACTTGGGGTGACCTGTGGCAGAGGTGTTGGTCATCCAATAAATGGTTCCCAGGGCGGCGGTACCCATACCCGCCTACCGCCATACATACCTAAAGCTGATGGTATTTAGCAAAACGTTGGCGTTTAGTATAAAAAAATTATATGAAATTTTATTGATAACTCTAAATACGCGTAATTGTAATATTTACATTATTTGCAAATCCAGTCTGCCACCTCTTACCAGACCTGACGGCTCACTAGCAAACACCGCCACCGAAAAGGCTAACTTACTAGGTAAAATGTTTGCGGATAACTCAACCCTCGATGACCAAGGTGCTGTCCCGACGTCGGTTCCTCACTGCGGTTTTCATATGAAAAAGCTGAGGATCCGGCATCGGGAAGTACTCCATGTTTTACGAGGGCTTGATGTTAATAAAGCTAGTGGGCCCGACGGAATACCTGCCCTGGTACTGCAGAGGTGCGCTGCAGAATTAGCTCCAATTTTGACGAAGCTTTTTAAAATGTCCCTGAAGACTGGCTCTGTGCCCTCTGGTTGGAAAAAAGCGGTTATCCATCCTATTCCAAAGAAGGGTGACCGCTCCAACCCGGCCAACTACCGCCCCATAGCGATCACATCAGTTCTGTCTAAGGTGATGACTGGCTCTGTGCCCTCTGGTTGGAAAAAAGCGGTTATCCATCCTATTCCAAAGAAGGGTGACCGCTCCAACCCGGCCAACTACCGCCCCATAGCGATCACATCAGTTCTGTCTAAGGTGATGGAACGTGTGATCAACGACAAACTGCTCACATACCTCGAGAAGAACAAAATTATTAACGACCGTCAATACGGATTCCGTCGGAACCGCTCGTGCGGTGATCTTCTCGCGTATGTGACGCATGTTTGGGGGCGATGCCTGGAACGTTTCGGTGAGACCCAAACGGTTGCACTGGACATCTCAAAGGCCTTTGACCGGGTTTGGCACCGAGGACTCGTCAACAAACTGCATTCTTACGGACTTCCCGCATCCTTGTGTACGTGGATTGCCGACTTCTTGAGGGGGAGGTCGATTCAGACGGTAGTCGATGGTTTCACCTCTTCCTCACACTCGATAAATGCTGGCGTCCCGCAGGGATCGGTTCTGTCTCCAACTTTGTTTTTGTTGCACATCAACGACCTTTTGTCATGTGCACCAATTCACTGTTATGCGGACGACAGTACAGTTCATGATAGCTTTTTGTTTGACAAGCCCCCAAAGGGCTCACAAACTCCAACAGCTCGTAGGGCTTTGAAGCAAAGAATGGACGGCTACCTCGAGAGTGTTTTCTCTTGGGGTAAAAATAATCTCGTTGAATTTAATGTTTCAAAGACCCAATCTTGTCTGATTACGTCCAAAAGGGATCGAAATGAAAATCTAGTCTCTTTCAACGGAAGCAATCTTCCGAACAGGCCCTCCATTGATATGCTTGGTGTAACCCTAAGTGACCAGCTCAGGTATGGGGGCTCCATCGAAGCCAGAGTAAAGCTAGCCTCCCATAAAATGGGCGTACTGTACAGGGCCCGCAGATACTTTAATATTACACAACTGCTAACCCTGTACAAATCGCAAGTGCGCCCCACGGTTGAATTTGGCAGCCACCTCTGGTCTGGAGCTCCAAAATACCTGAAAAATACCCTCGACTCTGTGCAGAAACGGGCGGTCCGTTTGATAGATTCTCCCATCTTAACAGACGGATTGCAATCTTTAGAGCACAGGCGTCGGGTGGGAATGCTATCCTTGTTCTACCGGTATTACAATGGAAGATGCTCCGAGGAACTAGCATCATTGATCCCTTCGGCACCGGTGCATAGTCGGGAAACACGCCAAACGCGTGCCCAACATTTGTACACAGTTGACATTTGTCACATGAGAACGGGTCGTTTCTTCGACTCATTCTTGTGTTCAACAGCTCGGCTGTGGAATGATTTGCCGGCCTCTGTGTTTCCTCCTTCCTACAACATGGGTCTCTTCAAGACCAATGTTCATTCCTTCCTCTCCTCAAAAAGACCCTCCACACAGCATCCCAGATGACATAGGCCCTGAGGGAAATTATTTTCCTCAGGGCCTCCTGTGTGGAGTTAATGTAAAAAAAAAAAAATTTACTCGATAGCTAAGTCTTTTATCGAGCCTGGTAACCTTCTGATAACTAAATCAGCTGCCATCTGTTGGAATACGGCAGAACTTCGTTTTACCTATCTATTTAATCTATTGACATCTATTGAAAGAATTTGAAACTACATGGATAACCAAAACACTACAATTTTCAATTGTAAGTAAACATAACATTTAAAAAAAGCACCAAATGCACCATAAATTTTGAAAACGCCATTTATTCGATGGATTGTTGAAATAACAATAATTCTCTCTATAAAGTCGTCGATAGCACCTGTCAGCCTTTTTTAATTCTAAAAGCTCTGAATCCAACACAAATTTCATGATTTTAATATGCCCTGAACATCATTTAACACCAAACAGTGAACACAATAGAAACATAAATATACAAAAAGCGTGGAAAAATAGCAATTTCTGATCTCCCGATAGCATAATGGATGACAAATTATATTTCATAAACTGACAACAACAACAAAAAGTCATAAGGTCAAAAAGGGTAACGTTAAAAGCCTAAACAATGCCTTTTGTAATATAGTTTATGATGTCGTAATTCCTGACCTGCTTCCCGTAAATCTCCCTCAGAGATAAGCTCCCCGACCGCGATCCTACCAGTGAAATCACCGCTGCTAAACTGCCATACTAATTCATTTAAATAAATAAAAGGTTTAAAACGTGTGCCGTAAACCGGGGTAGATGTGGGGATGTTGTATGAAACTTGAAAAAATATACACTTTTTGTCATGTCCTTCTGACCCTTTCAAGCCTGTGTCTGTGAAATGACCCATGTTTAATACCGAAAGTATGAAAATAATCTTCCATTATACTCGTACGTAAGATTTCTTATACGTATTTTCATCATTTTTATTCAATTAGAGAGGCATGTAAGGGTACCGCTGCCCCGGGAACCATTTAGTGGATGACCAACACCCCTGCCATAGGTCACCCCAAGTGTTTCGCTACGTTTGGTGACTTAGGACGGGTGCCCCGGGTTCATGGGCAGAGGTTTTGGCGGTCTGAAGTTTTGGTGGCGATTGCGTTTACTGCGTGGCGGGGCGTATCAGGTGAGACTGTTCGAGGGAGACCTGAAAAAGACCTCTCCAGCCATCGTTTTGCACCGCAGTGGGAGGAATGGATTTATACGTTCGTCACTCCTGGACACATTGAGCCCCAAATTCCTACCCACCACTCAAACCTTTTTCCTTCTCACTTCCTGTCCTTCCTTTCCCTAATAAAGACTCTCCACACAGCATCCCCAAAGATGACAAAGACCTTGAGGGATTTTTTTGCCTCCGGGCCTCCTGTATGAAGCAAATGTAAAAAATAACATTATCCACTTTTGCGCTTTTGGCCATATTTTTGAACAATTTGCGAACACCCGTGTCACCTAATCAAGAAGCCAACCGACATGAAGATAACACCGAACGAACCACGCATCCGATGCTGCAATATACGAGTATCAAACACACTAACAAACGTTATCAAGTACAATGGACCCTGGCCCTGGACGTCCGCTCCTATAAAAGAGACCACCGACTTCTGACGATGGCTTATCTTCAACTTATCATTAAAGAGTTTACGGGTCAAAATCAGAGAGGTGAGCATTATGTTTCTGAAAAAGTTTTTCTTAATAAAATAACATGATATTACTACAATATTTATTTCAAAATAAAGGTACTGTGCATAATTACAAGGCACTTAGCATATTTATTTTTCTATAATAATGTTTTACTTGATTTTAAACAAAACAGGCCTAAATAGTCATTGCGGGAACGCGTCCTTATACCATGTTTCATAGTTCAGACAAGTCAAAAATGTTTACAATTACGAATTAAAAATGTCAAATATTTATTTATTTATTTATTTATTTATTGTGAAAAACAGTTAACATGTATATCCAATTACATTTCACAATTTTTAGTTAATAGTGTAAACTAAAGAATACCTTTATTTCGCTCTTGAAATGATTGAAGTTCGATCGAAAAATGTCAATTTCAGAAGAAAGGTTTAATAGTGAGGTCATTCTCCCCAGAGGCATAACCATTGGTAGGTTGGTCCTGCCTCTAGGAAAAGTAAAAAGTCTGTGTTGCCTTGCTCTGGTGAAGTTATCGGGGACATAAAGTGAAATCCTTTCCAGGACATCAGGATTACAAATGTGCCCGTTTAGCAGCTTGTGTGCTACTAGTACCATTGCAATTTTTCTCCTAACGTCGAGACGATTTAGTCCCAGCATTCCCGCGAGAAAATCAGAGGGATACAACAAAGGGTAGTACCCAAACTCTCGCATGTACAGGTACCGCATGAACTTTTTTTGCACCTTTTCAACATCATTTGCGTATAGGGCATAATATTAGCTTTAAAAATTATCAAATACAGAATATATATAAAAATTAAATTCAAATCAGTTTAATTTCTTCATATTTTGGCTATCCAAATGCTGTCTGACTTTTATTAAATCATTCCGTGAACGAGGTGGATATTGGTCGATGTAATTAAATAATCTAAGATAATCTTATTTAAAGATTATCTTAGAGATAGAAAAATAAATAATACTTTTAGTAAAACAAAAAATGTATCTGCAGGAGTTCCACAAGGTTCCATATTGAGGCCTACACTATATATATAATTTATGTAACCATAATGAAAAAACTTTTCTCTTCTATGAAACATTTTGTATTCGCAGATGGTACGGCATTGGTCATATCACATAAAGATCAAAAAATTGCAATTGAAATCATGCAAATTGACTTTAATCAACTCTGTGAATGGTCACATGATGCGGGACTATTAATAAATGCTAAAAAAACCAAAGTAATGCATATAAGATCACCTAATGCCAAATTTCAATTTAATCCTAATATTATTTCTCATAATTTTAATTGCATCCATAAAAATATTCCAACTTATTGTAAATGTGAAAGCTTAGAATTAGTTTCGGAATACGTGTATCTTGGTGTTACAGTAGATTGTTTTTTTTAAATGGGACAAACATATAAAAAAAAAACCTGTAAAAGACTCTGGCAGAATGTACACATTAAATTTTTTCCTATCAATTGAAACACTTAAAATAATTTACATGTCACTAGCAGAATCTATTATAAGATATGGATTAACAATATGGGGAAATACTACTATAACCAATCTGAAACAAGTCCAAGTTGTAGAAAACGCAATTGTAAAATTATTGGTCGTCCCTAATATTTTCCAACAGAGACAAAATAAACCGTTGCTGTTTCAGAGTGTCAAAATTTTACCTGTTAAGACAATACTTTGGCACAAAATTATAATTCAGCATATATTTACCCAGCAGCATAAAGAGAAATTATAACATAAATACAGCACCAGATTCACGCGTAACGGCGGGTTAATAGTTCCGAAATTTAACAATAAATACGGACAGAGAAAGTTTGAATACATCATACCGAAGATATTTAATTTATTACCTGACACTATAAAGCAATGTAATTCTATGAACAAGGTTAAATATATGGTGAAAAATTGGCTATCGGAAAAAAAAGATTTATATTGATTTTGATATGTATGAAAAAATGTTGAATCTGTAGATGTAGGTAAGATGTAAATTTTAAATTTTAAAAATGTATAAATATGTAACTAAAATATAAGCAACTGTTGACAAGCCGATTCACTTGGCTTAGCAGGACTTGTTTGTTGATTATATTATGTATTATCTATTATTTCAATTAAAAAAAAAAAAAATTAAAAAAATAAATAAATAAATAATAAAAAAAAAACACATCCCAGGTGGGTTAGGGAGCAAATGTGTGAAGTTCACTAGTCAAAGCAAACGGCGTGTGTCGTGTTTACGGGAAAAAATAATTGATTTTGTTGGTAGGTACCTTTTAATTTGATATCTGTGAAGCGTACTTTAATTCCCTGTCATTACGGGAACGCTGTTTGGTGATTAGTTTTTCGAAAATTTTCTTCCTTTTTGCTAAATTCTTATAAATATTACAGTTCACTTGTTCATAACCTCTAAAACCAATATTTAACATAGCGGCTTCAAGCGTGACATGAAAATATTTATCGAATAATCATTTCAGGAACGGTCATTTCGGGAACGTTCTCGTATATGACGGGCGTTCATGAAATGACAATCTGTGAACAAAATGATACTCTAATACTTTTAAAAAGCATAATCATGCAAAATTTTGGTTTTAGGTATCCTTTTAGTACGAGTAACACGGAAAACGATGAAAATGGAGAGAAAAGGAAGTCAAAAAAACGATTAAAGCAGGACAGTGTAGCTTATAAAAGGCATCGTGAAAAGGCTAATGCAAGGAAGTACAAGGAGAATAATTTCTTTAAAGTATAAACAGAAAAAAAAGATGATGGCAAATATTTTAGCTAACAGCCCCCCAGATTCTGAAAATGAGATGGAAAACGACATTCGCATATCGGGGAAGAAATCAAATGGAAATTACGTTAAAAAGATAAAGCCCAGGCTTACAGAACCGTTAAAAAACAGAAACAGAAAATACAAATTAATCCAATTTTATTTGAAAAATTTGTTTAATAAATTAATCAAATTTTATTTGATAAATTTGTTTTATTTCACAATTTCATTTAAAACAATTTATAGTATATTTGCGGCACGTCCAGAGTGGAAGATACTCTCTCAGTATCGCTCTGGTGTAAGACCAAGATTCAGAATTGAACCGTTGCTTGAAATGGCTTTAGCCGTGTTTGATGATCAGATCTGAATAGCCAGGTACTTCCCCACCTTCCTCTCCCCTATCTCCTTCCCCTCCCGACTACCTTCAGCCTCACAAAATTCCCCAATTGGGAATGCCATAGTCTCACTGGCTCCAGACGGGAGCAGTTGGGACTCTTGTGCGGTATTCATGTAAAAAAAAAAACAAAAACAAAAAGTGCAAAGAACAATAGATCAGTTGCGAAAAAAAGTAGAGAGAAGCAGAAGACGTGAAGAAAGAGCATCCCAAAAGAGCGCTTCTACGTCAACTCGCAAAGTTGATGAATAGACAAGGGGATGTTCTGTTGATTCGGAAGTTTGTCTATTATTGGGCAAGGTTTTGACAACCCAACTAAAAGACCCCATTGACAAGTTACCGAAAAATTCTAAACAGCAGCCGGAGGCTTTTCAAAAATGCGCAAGTGGCAACCGTATGTACTATCTAGGGAACTTCGCCGTCATTTTGGGAACATCCCCATCATTTTCGGGAACATCATAAAAACGGCAAATAAATCACTAATACGTAATTTTATAATTAAATCTTGCATACACGAGATGAAATGACCTTTAAACATTTGCATTCATATTATTAATATACCACGTAGTGCAGGAATGTATATAATAAATTGAAATTTTGGAGCAGATTTTACACCAATTGAAAATTTATAGAGAGTAATTTGAAAAATAAATCTTTTGATTATAAAAATATACAAAATTACAACTTTTTCCAGTTTAGGAACAGGTTTATTACAATTCATTGAAGGTGATTCTTAAATATGTTGGTTATATAATTATTAAAAATTTATTTAAAAGTGTTCCCGAAATGACTCATGACTCAGGTATTTTTTTTATTAACAGGTAGAATTTCTAAAATATATATTTTTTTGCGTGCCTCTTCACAGGAAAGATTCATGACAAATGACACAACAGACTCCTGTTGTTAGTTTTCTTCAAAAGGAAACTTCATTTCTCTGATATTTGAAAACCTAAAATGCTCACCTCTCTGATTTTGACCCTTACACGTCTCTTGTTGCTAGTTTCTCCAATTGAAACTGAAATGACTCACTGTAAATATGTTCACCGAATATTCATTTACCGTGTCTGGTGTATAAAAAAACCATCGAAAGTTTACTCCCGCGACCACCCGTTGCCCAAAATGTTGCCAATTGGTAGATATTTAAAAAAAATGCATTTTTTTAAAAAGATCCGGCATGTTCGGATCTTCGAATAATCACAAGTCTAACATAGTAGTTTCACAGTTTAACAAGAGATGTCTCGCATTCCTTTGTAAATTATTTGTTATTGACATTCCGCAAACCGAAATCATTGATATATTTTTTCTTATTAATGAGGCTATAGACATGACATATAAATGACACATTTTTACTATTCTTTATGTTCTTCCCGCTACTAAAATTAAATCACCTACCAACACTCGTGCATAAAATTGTTCACATAATAGTTATTTTACGAGTACGTTGTTTGGTTGAAGTGAAGCAACAGCGCTTTTACCGTGCGCTCTGTAATTGAAAGCGTGTATTTTCTTACCCCATTATATCGGAAGTGTTTTGTTGTCAACACCCTTCACTGAATTTTTAGGGTGTTTTTATATTTTTTGCCGTATTTTCCAATTAGGCTCGTGTACCAGAAAACATCGTTCATTGATCACCTTCGACCATATTCTCGTGTAGAGAGTATCGGGGAACGGGAGAAATATAAAGTGTTTCGTTTCCTCTTCTGTAAAAGCTAAAAACAAAAGAAAAAATTGTGTGCAGTTCACACGCGGTATGAGTGGAATTATTTTTCTAAATGTAAAAAAAATCGGTTCTCAAGAAGTTTTCACTTTAAAATTATGAGTGAAATAGTGACGGTAATTATTAATTGAAAGTTAATATGGAGTGTGAGGTTGGTGTGCGCGCGAATAGTGAGTTATAGGAGCTAACAACTAGCAGCTGATTGGATCTTTAGGGGGAATAGTTGTTAACAAAGGAACTATTCCGCTGACCATTGCTTCAGATATTACCATTCATTGCACGAACTGGACAGAACCAATATGCTCCTAGATTGCACCATCAGCTTTTCCTATTTGCTCTCTGTAAAGGTCAAGAAAAGAACTTAAAAATAATGTTATTGCATCTTTCCAAGCGATCCTATCTAATCGCAATCCTTGTCTGATGGCTTCTTGGTATAATTCTCCAATCCTTCCATTTCAGATTATTATTTTTCTTCCCTCAGCATAACTCTTCGCTGCGATATCAGTCTTCTCCCATTTTACACTTGCTAGATATGAAAAAAGTATGTAGATGACTATTTAAATAAGAGCAAGATTCCTATTGCTCTGCATTCCGAATTTCTTCCGATTTCTAACATCCTAGCTTTTTCCCGCGGCCTCGCTCGCATGGTATTAGGGGATTCCTACACCGCCTCTTCCATCTTCCCTCTCCCCACCCACTACACTCATCAACCTCCTCCCCGTCCCCGTCCACTCCTCTCCCTCCACCAACCCCTCCCCTCCCCCCTCCCGCCCACCCCCTCCACCGCCCCTCCCCCCTCCACCTCCTCTCCTCCACCACTCCGCCTCTTCCACCTTCCCTCTCCCCACTCCACTCCCCCCCATCAACCCTCTCCCCCCCTCCCCGTCCACTCCTTCCCCTCCACCAACCCCTCCCCCTCCCCCTTCCCCCTCCACAAACCCCTTCCCCTCCCCCCTACCTCTCCTCCCCCATGTCCCCACCCTCTACCCCTCGCCCTCCACCTCCCCACCACCCTCCTCCACCCCTCCCCTTCCCCTTCCTTCCCTTCCCCTCTCCCAACCCTTAATCCCTTCACCCCATCCTCCTCCCCTTCCCCCACCACCTTTCCCACACCTCCCTCCCCTCTCCACCTCTTACATTTCACACATTCATTCCCGGTACATTCAGTTTTCAAACAGCTCGCATGCCACCTATTACAATTTTTATACAAAATCCATAATGGCAGAGTTCAATGGTAGTTTTATACAAAATAACGAACAAAAAAAGAATTCTCTAACTTGGCGTTCGAGAGTTATGCGCATACATACATTTCGGCAATTCATTTTTAGAAATAGATATTAACTGCGACGACAACAAAGCACTCTTTTTGGGGTGAATTGCCTAATAAAAAAAAAACATCGTTTCCAAGGTAACCATTTTGTTTGCTTTTCTTCTGACGTTTGCAATAACTCGATTTTGTTAGGGACAGAAAACGTATGATAAATAATTTCATAACGCCAGAGCTCATAGCCTATAGCACTCGCAAAAAATGTAGCTTTCTATTAGTGAAAGAATTTTTAAAGTCCATTCAGTAGTTTTTTGTGTGAAAGAGTAACAAACATACATCCACACAAACTTTCACCAATATAATAGGATAGGATTTTCCTTGAACACTTTATGTTTTAAGTTCTTAAAAAAATTATCATCATCAAACAGTATTAATAGGCTTGCGTCTGCGTGGTTGAATTTAAGAACCCGGCATCGAGTGCATGTCTGCCGCCACGCTGTACTCGCCGCACCATTTACACATCTGTGTACGTGAAATTTCAAACAAAGCTACCGTTGTAATTCAGTTTCGAATTCAACAATTCGTCAAAGGATGGATCGCATGAGAATGTGCCCCCGCTACGATTTTGTAAATTTGAGTATCTCTATCGATACGGAAAGATTGGCGGTAATACTTAGTTGTGAATAATAGTATCACATATGACGTCATGACGTCATTGCCCGTCGCGGTTTCTTTGTCTCGGTGACTAGCTGTCACTGGATCCGAGGAACTGGCTATTTTTGGAACCAGCTCCTATCCTACATTCAATCTGAGAAAAGACGAACCAAAAACCTCCTGCAGGGCCTAGCAGCAAACCCTGCCAAGTAGGTTTTTTAACTGCTAGTATGTTATTATTGAAGAAAATACATTTGCTGAGCCAAAACAGTAATTGCATGAAATTGCATCGATAGAAAAAAATCGCAAAGTACCTAAGCTTCGAAACATAATGAAAACACATTTTGTTCTGTGATTAACATGTTATGAATATGAAAAAATTCGAAAATGCTACTTAAGCCATTTGTCGAGAGATTTTTGCTTTTTAAACGAGTCGTGTTTAATTAAATATTTTCACGATTTTCGCTTAATTATTAGCGGTTTTTTTCATAATAGCGCGCTCCCTCTAACATTCGAATTACATATCTCCCTTTAAACCACCTTCTTTTTCTTTTTGAATGCTTACTACGAAGCCTTAACACCTACTTGTTTCTGTTGTAAAATAAAATAATTGTATGCGATTCATTAGGTTATTGTTCATTTCTACTCTTCGATTAAACACATTCTTGTCCAGTATTTTGAATGGTCAAATGATATGAAATACCCTCATTATTATAATAGTTGCATTTGGTCTGTGTGCTGCATCATCAGCTAATTGGTAAGTAAACCTTCCAGCGGCGGTTTGTATCAATAATGAGTGGAAGTGAAACAGTATCGATGCACTAATTTTAGCTGAGAACACTAACGAAGGCTGTTTACTTTGAAACTGATGCTTTTACCTTCTACCAGGGGGAGGATATCGCAGGAGATGAATTTTACGTCAGATCGAAAAAAAAAATATTAATGGAGGGGATACTAATTTCTACTTACGTTATGATAATAAAAAAGCCTTCATGTTGCAGTGCAGCTTTTGCCGTACAAAGAATACCTTACATACAAACGAACACACTTCCATCGTAGGTAGGTACTTATCTCTAACCTTCTCTGCATTTCACGAATCAGGGGAAAGAATACCATTTAGGAAAAGGGTTTAAATTACAAAATACAAGAATCACTAAAAATTATTTCCATCACAAGGTGATAAGGTGCTCCCATAGCCGTTGTGCTCACATGATGCATAGATGGGGCCTTAAAGAGTCGGCGATGTGTGAATGCGGTGCGGTGCAGACCACCGAACATTTGGTCAACGAATGCCCGCTCCACTCATTCCCCGGTGGGATTGGTGAGGTCCACAGGGTAACGCCTGAGACCCTGGACTGGCTCGCAGACCTAGATATCCCCCTCTGACTCCCCACCATACGAAAGAAGGAGAAACTAAAAATGAATATTGGGAGGTTCCAAAATGTGTCCCAATAAATACGGTTAAAGAATTTAGAGTACCAAAAATATTTATTAAACGGCCAATGCCAATTAATAATAATACCATTTATACTGCTAACGTCAGATATAAGGAATAATTTATTGGATAACCAACACCTCTGCCATAGATCACCCCAAGTGGTTAGCTACGTTTGGTGACTTAGCAGGGGTACCCGGATTAATAGGGTGAGATTTTTCCGGGCCTTGGCGGCGGATACATGGATACATACGTTACAACGATACATGGCGGCGGATACACTACCTGCACGGCATTCCGGACCGGGAGAGAATGGTTGAGGAAGTACCATTGACTTCTCCAGACGTACTCTTTCGAAACATCGCCTTGCACCTCAGTGGGAGGGATGGATTCATACGTCCGTCACTCCTGGATACACTGACCCCGGATTCCTACCCACCCCTCAAATCCCTTTCCTTTCCAGAACTTCCTCTCCTTCCTTTCCTTAAAAGACCCTACACACAGCATCCCCAAAGAAGACATAGGCCTGGAGGGGAATTATTTTCTTCAGGGCCTCCTGCGTTGATGCTAATAGAAAGAAAAAATTTAACGCAAACACTAGAGTAGTTACGGTAGTTAGTGCTATTTAGTTATCAAAGTACCTACCACTAATGCCATCTATGTCTATGTTTCAAAACTTAATAAATGTCAGTTCTCGATGTATCCTGAATAAAACAACGTGTTTCATTTAATAGTTAGTCCCAGAATTACTGCACCAACAAATTATCCCGAATAATAACAAAATGAATAATGTAATCTGAAAATGTTGATGAAAACAAAATTAATTAAATGGAATGCGTAGGAATGATTAATACGTGTACCTACAAACTTCGGCGAAAATGCCCAAAATTGATATTTTGCCAAGAGTTTTATTTGTATTTTTATAGCCAGAATTCTTCAGATGTCGATTGCGTCTCTTCTTCTAAGAAGACTTTGATAAACTATCTCCACCTGAATTAGAATCCTGTGAGGCAAAAAATAGACGAAGGTTTCCGTTGTATTGACATTTCTACGAGCTTAAAGTATCCATTTTCCGATCTATATACAAATAAACACTGTTCCCAGAATTCATCCCTTCGTATAGCTTAATACAAACCCTACCGTTATATAATCTAGGTCAAGGGATAACGTGCAACGATTCGAAATGATGTAGACAGAAATAAATATATTTCATTGTTTCTGAAAACTAAACATTCTGAGATGTGAAATTTTATGCAATAAATTTATTGCATCTCCTGTTGTAGGTGTCCCATAATTTATATGGCAGGTCTGTGGCTGTACCACCCCCTGTCGCCCTAAACCACGCTCCCTGGGGAAACATTTATAGGGGAGGTGTTCTGGGGCTGGGCGGAAAGCTGGGAATTGTTCTCAACTCTGTAAGTGGACCCTGGAGCTGCTTAAACCGAGTAAACATCAACTGGCTGCTTAGTTCTTACCTTACCTTATAATACTCATACAATGAAGATTAATAATACGATTCATCTCGTTTATATCAGAGAAGCTAACTTCGTGTTTTACACTACCTGACAACTGAAAGGAAAACAAGCTGATGTAAGTGATTAAACTAAGATGTTGCATGTTTTTGTTTGTAGCAATTGTACCTAAGCGGTATAGAGTATCTTGTTGTACCATTTAGATTATGATTTGCCTCTTTTGCCTCCATTGGGAGCAGATACCTCGCTGCAGTTTAGTGCACACTTTGGTACATCCATACAATACGTAATGGCTCTCCACTCTCTTCTAAGACTACTCTCTTTCATGCATCTCTCCACTGGATGTAATAGGCATGGAAATGGATGCGTATTGAAGAAAGGAAGCAAACAGAACAATGAATAGGGAGGAACATATATGCTAAAGGTTTTAAGTAGGTTGTTACGTTACAAAAGATAAAGAACAGACCCCCTTGTTCCTGTTGCGAGGAGCTAGTGAATTGACCCCAGTGCACTAACTCGCCGCACCGCCCCTCTCCGCCCCCCTCCCCGCACGCGCAGTCCGTGGCCCGAGGCCGAACGGCACCCGGCAGCCATTCCCCCGCTGCTTTCGGACTCGGCAACAGTGTCCCAGAGTGTCCACAGTAATTGCGCCGCGGCGCTGTGTCGAGAACCTAAGAACTCGCGATGTTTACTTTAATTGTGTATTGTGCTCGAAGAGGCTTACGCCTACCCAGTACCTGTCTGACGACTACCTATATCCTGCTTGTGAGTACAAATGAACCTTCCTTCCCCTCTGTGTGCTAAGAACTGACATTTAAATTCACTAAATACGTGTAGAGAGTTGAGAGAAGTCCCCCCCCGTTATGATAGGATTATAGAGATAGCCAAATACCCATGTGTATAGTGCCGAGGCTGGCTTTTGTATAACCCTGTTCACCTTTAAATGAATAAACCCTTTACGTGCAAAACTGTGTTCTGATTGAGGAAGGAGACCTGGAGATTGTGAGGAAAGGAAGGAGAGGAGGAATTTACAAGCGAACCACAAACACTCGCCCTGGTTTTAAGAGGAACCTTGCTCGCGCCGGCTTTGCTGAGCTAGCTGTTGGCCTGTTTATTGCGTGTACTTTCCAGGTTTTGGGTTTAGCGAATGGCCGCAAGTAGCGCCGATGCCAACACTGTCGCCCAACGTGAGGCAAATTTTTTCCTCACCTCCTCGCTCCAACACTGGCGTCACAACTTAGGGGCAATTTTTTTTTCCTCCCTCTTCACGGTCCCACAGTCTCGTTCTTCAATCAGCAATTGTTTAAACTTTATAATGTATAATGTTTTGTCTTGTTATTCCCAATTTGTCTAGCATTTCCATCAAGAACCCCGGCGCGATTGTAACTTCGAATTGCAATTAAAATTATTACGGGCACGATTCCTTCATTTTCGAGTCGTCACTCGACAAAAACATTATCACCGGTATTCCTACGTAAAGTGCTCAACCAAGAAAGTTGCCGTCGTAAATAATATAGTGTTTACAAGTGTCGACCGACTAAATTTGCTAGTTTCAAATACAAGTTAATAGTGGAAATGTACACAAATATTTAAAACAAAGTTATTCAACAATTAAAATCCTGTATATGATAAACCAATTACCCGCTTCGTTTCCCGAAAGTTAATTAACCAGTTATTTTATAATAAACCTATTCCGCAAAGTGCTGGTCTGTATTTGATATCGACATATTTTGCGGGTAGGGGACTATTTCGCAAAGTACTGGCCTGCATATAAAACGGCATATTTTGCAGCTTAAGGGAAACAAGTGGATTAAATTCTTTCTACCTTTGGACAATTGGGCATTTTTTTGTACTTCTGCCGTCCGTTTCTTCCTTTTTCTTTTTCATCTATCATCTTTCATAAAGAAACAGACGACCTGATTCGAAAAATGCCTAGTTCGCGTTGACGTCGATTCCTCGAGTCAGACATTACATCCTTATGTATACTATCTACATATAATCCTTGTTATGACAAAAGGAAGTCAGCGGGTAAATACCGATAATTGGTGATGCTCAAATCAGGCTACAGCCTAGCCACGTAAATAAAAAACTATTCCCCAAGACATTGTTGAATTTTCAAACAAATACTTCCACGAAAACTCGTATAAAAGAAAAATATTTCTTTCTTTTTCTGAAGAATCCCCCTTTGGAAAGCTAATGGAAATATTCAGAAACATGTTCGTTTAAGGCGAACCTCGTTCCGTTCATTTTTTATTTCCGGACTTTTGCAAATTTGCAAACCTTTTTCAAAAACATCGGAATAAATTCTAAAAACGTGTTCCATTAAGGTGAATCCCGGCCCATGAAATTTTCATATCCGGATTTTCAACAAATTTCCAAAACATCTGGATTTTTTCACAAAACACGTTTTGTGAAAAATTGAATACGTACCTGTAATATGTATAAGTCTGTAGTTGCATTTAGTTAACTCTCTCTCCGTCTCTCTCTCTCTCTCTCTCTACACGTCAAACAAATCCAATCTTTCTCAACATGCACACCTTGTTTCTCTCCAAACCTTTTCATCATTGGTCTACCAGGCAGGTAAACTTCAAGAATTTTGTTCTAATAATAATTTTTTCGCCGGATTAATAAGAAGACCAGCAGCTCTTCACCCTATCTACACCTGCGCCTCTCTTCATGCTGCCTTCACTACCGTCACGGAGGTCCCATGCCTTCAAACCCTACGTACCAAAAGCACCCGACCACACCTAACATAACCTAGTGTGAGTCGTGCGTGTAGTTGCGAATTGTATCATCACAAAACCATCACTCAAACAAACCCGAGCACGTCAGCTCTAAGTTGGTTCATGTTCCTGTTGCCATTGTGCAAATGTTCCAGTTGCCATCGTGCAAATGTTCCTGCGGCACCTCGCAAATGTTCCTGTTGCCATGTGCAAATGTTCCTGCGGCACCTCGCAAATGTTCCTGTTGCCATGTACAAATGTTCCAGCTGCACCTTGCAAATTCTCTGTTGCCATCATGCCAATGCTCCTGTGCCCTTGCGCAAATAACAATACCAACGATTGTTCACACAAAAATCCCACTGTATGCTAACCAGTGTACCAACCACCATCACAACAACGGCTGTCATGCACACAAACCACCTCCTCTATAAAGGACCAACCACCAATTACAATTCCACTCTCCAGTACCTCATTGATGTCATACTGGCTCACCCACAGGATCCGGAAGCAGCTACCTTTTTGACCTCTGTGACAGGTAGAACCCTCTCCACCACCAAGAAGCCTCATCCTGCGTTCTCTTCTTCGTGTTTTCTTTAAGGCCCTAGTGTTCCTTGAGTGTAATCTCAAACGGGCCAGGTTACTGTGACAAAGTAACCTTGTAACTTCAGTGCAACGTTCAAACACCCCAAACATCCCACGCAAACCACGCTACGCAAACATAGCTCACAGACCAATGATGCAATTAAGAGTCATTTTTTTTCTATCACTGCATAACCCTTGTACCTTTCTCCAACAGGTCCTTGTTTATTGTTTGCATTTATATTTTATGTTTTTTATGCTTTTACATTTTTATGTTTATTTTTTTCTGGATTACACAGGCCCTGCGTTATTCAACGCTCATGTTTATTTTATGTTTTCTTTACTTTACATGCTTATGATTTATTTTTCGTTATTTGGTGCAATTAAACGCCTAGCGATGACTCCCACACGCTCTTGTTTATTTATTTTTTTATGTTTTGTGGTTTTCTACGCTTATACATATACATTTCTTTTCAGTTATGCTGTACTATGAGAACTGAACTCCGTTGTTCGTTTTTGTACCGTCCTTCTCCCCATATAAGGGGTTGGACCCTGGACCGTGTCCCCGCCTACGTACCATGGCCGGTCTTCTAGAACTGGTGGAGCTGCACCTGTTTGCCGCGCCACACCCCGTGACATGAAGAGGCTGGGGAGAAGGCTGAACGACATCCGAAAGCTGTCCGTCCCGCCTCCGGCGACCCGACGCTTCTCTCCCTAGGGTCTTCTTCATGTTTTCCACTTACTGTCGTCTAGGCACCACCGGCTAGCTGGCTTAAGGACGACGCTGCCGGTTGTGGGGAGGCCGGACAACCAGCCTCCTTCACTGTCTCGGGGACTGCCGGCAGCCAGGTTGCGGTGACACCGGTTCTTATCTGTATATATGTTATTTTACTTGTTTCCTTCTTTTTAACGTACAGTGCTCGGTGCCGCCCGCCGGATTATGTATGGTCATGTCTCCCGCTGTCATGAGCTAATTACTCATGACGGCTGCTGTCATTTTGATTACTTTATTTTTTTGTTGATGTTACTAACAACTTGTTCGACTGTCCATGAGGCTCACTGCTTTTGCATTGACACCTCCATGGGCTTTAGAATTGTAGAGATTGACCATTACAGTACAGTCCTGTAGGCGCGCCCGCATACCGCCACCTAACACAGTATGAGGGGACATTGAAGGTCTAGATTCGTTACATTAAAAGTAGAGCCATTTATTCAAAAAAATTAGATTCTTGCGAGAACTCCGAAGGGGCGACCATAAGTTGCCTATACCGGGGTGGGACAGTGGTGGGTACTTCAAAGGTCCTTGTTTATATTTATGTATGCCACTGCTCTTTCATGTACATTCATGTATAATTCTTTGTTCACCATTTTTTTTTTCTCTTTTGTTTTTGTTTTCTACTATTTTGTAGCTAGCAACTTTTTCTTTTTCTCTCTCTCTCTCTCCCCTTTCTCTTAGATGTTTTTTTTGTTTTGGCACAAGTGCTAGAAGGGTAAGAGGATTTCTTAACCCTACTGCTCCATTACCACGTCGCTTTTATTGCGGCGAGGGGGGAAGTGTTACGTTACAAAAGATAAAGAATAGACCCCCTTATTCCTGTTGCGAGGAGCTAGTGAATTGACCCCAGTGCACTAACTCGCCGCACCGCCCCTCTCCGCCCCCCTCCCCGCACGCGCAGACCGTGGCACGAGGCTGAACGGCACCCGGCAGCCATTCCCCCGCTGCTTTCGGGCTCGGCAACAGTGTCCCAGAGTGTCCACAGTAATTGCGCCGCGGCGCTGTGTCGAGAACCTAAGAACTCGCGATGTTTACTTTAATTGTGTATTGTGCTCGAAGAGGCTTACGCCTACCCAGTACCTGTCTGACGACTACCTATATCCTGCTTGTGAGTACAAATGAACCTTCCTTCCCCTCTGTGTGCTAAGAACTGACATTTAAATTCACTAAATACGTGTAGAGAGTTGAGAGAAGTCCCCCCCCGTTATGATAGGATTATAGAGATAGCCAAATACCCATGTGTATAGTGCCGAGGCTGGCTTTTGTATAACCCTGTTCACCTTTAAATGAATAAACCTTTTACGTGCAAAACTGTGTTCTGATTGAGGAAGGAGACCTGGAGATTGTGAGGAAAGGAAGGGGAGGAGGAATTTACAAGCGAACCACAAACACTCGCCCTGGTTTTAAGAGGAACCTTGCTCGCGCCGGCTTTGCTGAGCTAGCTGTTGGCCTGTTTATTGCGTGTCCTTTCCAGGTTTTGGGTTTAGCGAATGGCCGCAAGTAGCGCAGATGCCAACAAGGTACATAAGTGAAATATTCAAACACATTCTTCTGAAAGAACTGCGTGTAATTTGGTTGAAAAGTGGTGTTGGTGGGTACGTTTTAGTAGCTATCAGTCTCGTCTGTAATATAGGCCTCAGGGATAGCTCCCCCACCTGAACAGGGGGGGTGATTTATGGGATGTATTGTGGGGGCTGGTGTTCCGCCGAGAGAAGCTAGTGACAGGTGTGATGTTGTAAGATAAGTTTTATAAAGGAAAAAAGGTCTCACTTTTCAAAAAATTTTCCAGGTAATTGAAATTGATGTGTTCTCAATTTTGATTGTAACAGGTATTACGAAAGAATCAAATAAAATTTAGTTTTATCGTACTCTTGAAGGAAATTTAAATATGTTCGAAACAATTCTGTAACTACAAAGTAAACAAATCTCATTTTGATTTCCTGGGAAGACGAAGCATTCATCTGCTTGAAGAAGTAGAAATTTGGTATTTAAATTACTTTCTGAATAATTACGAAGTCAGTTGTAGAACTGCAGACTGTAGACTGCTCAGTGTTATGCTACCCAAAATCCAGCTGCAGTTGGAGTAAATTATATATTTGAAGTTGGAAACATCCGTAACCTTTTGAAGTTCTTTGTTTTTCTTAATGCGCCCCATAAAATTCTAACTTTTAACATAGGTATTCGTAGATTTTAATTATTCAGTAGGCTTGAGCGTAAGTAGGTACCTACTACATTATTTAAGAAAACCTAATTCACTGCATCAGGCTTACGGAAATATCGCTGACACGTGTTACTGAGTGGATAGAAGTCGAAAATAGGTATATTAGGGTAATTTATCTCAAGGAATTTCTGATCTTGGACGAAAAAGTTATTATTAGTTGTCTTTTTTTTTCATTTTAAGGAAAACCATTTCTCTCGGAGCCTGTGTCAGCTTTGCGGAGGGTCTTTTTAGGGAAACGAGACGAAGTTTTGGAAAGGTAAAAGGTATGAGGGGTGGGTAGGATCTGAAGGTCAGATTGTCCAAGAGTGACAGACATATAAATCCATTCCTCCCACTGCAGTGCAAGGTGATAGGTCGAGAGAGTGTGGCTGGAGAGGTCAAAAGTTCTCCCTCAACCAATACCTCCCAATACGTAGCAGGTGGGCAAACGCATTCGCCACAAAGACCTAGACTCCTAGACAAACCTCACCCCATGAACCCGGGCATCCCTGCAAACGTAGCAAACCACTTGGGGTGACCTTTGGAAGAAGTACTGGTTATTCCATAAAAGGTTTCCGGTGCAGCGGTATCCATACTGAAAAAATATCCGTTGTTTTCTTTTCGTAAAGTAAAATATCACTCATCAATCAGTCCCTGTGACATTTCAAAATCAAACAACAAATAAGGAATAAAGTTTTTCTGATTTGAACTCAAGTTCACAAACTAAATCCACCTAAAGCTGGGTCCACATATGTTCTTTTGTCCGTTCCGTTCCTCCGTTCCGTATCAGCGTCGCGATCAAGAACGCTAGTTTGGACGCCCGTTCGGAACGGTACGGTGTTACGGAGGTACGATACGGGTCGAGGTACGCCCCGATCCATCGGGAGTCGGTAAATTCGGCCCGTTCAAAGGCGATACGATACGGGTATGCGCCAGTCTGGACGTGATCGCGGCATGCGGCATGCGCAGGTCGTTCTCTCTGTTGCTACCCGGATCAGGAGAAATGCAGTGGGATAACGAAAATATTGTAAAGCTTATTGATGGGTATAGGGCCAGGGAAGTTCTGTGGGATCCCGGAAACAAGAATTATTTTAATATATAATAATATAAGAATAAATATAATAATAAGAATATTTTAATAAATAACGGTATAAGAATCTCCTGTAGCCAAATAACGCAAAGTTATGCTTAATCTATCTTTTATCGAAACAGACTTTCTAAATGTGGTATCCGCCTTTTTAATTTTTGGCCCAATTAAATTAATGAAGTACTCGAAGTCGCTTGGTGGCGAGTGAAGTTTTTATATTTTCCACTTATGTTTTGAAATTTTAAATCTCTCATTAAAGCTCTTGCGCCACATATTTCTCTGTTATTTGAACAATTCTAACTCCCACCAACGTCGCCTTTTTTGTTATAATATTGTGAATAACAATGAAGGATGCGCAAGCAATCGACAAATTCTCAAACACTTCCGCGGTCGACGACATGCTAGGAGGGAATGGAATGAACACGCGATGATGCCGATGATTGCAGCGACGTCGGAGGTACAGGCTGTTTGGCCGTACCTCCGTACCGTACCTCCGTATCTGGACTTGCGTCCAGAGTTTTTGATACGGAACGGAGGTACGGAACGGAGGAACGGAACGGACAAAAGAACATGTGTGGACCCAGCTTAAGGCGGCAGATGCCTCGCAGTGTTCGCATAAGAAGTTAAAACATGATTTAATTTTCGTATAGAGTTTTCCATTATGTTTTCTCCTTTTCTTAATGAGATTTAAATTGACTTATTTTTGCAATTTTTGTCTTTGTGGGTAGTTCTTAAGCTCTAAAGGAACTCTACTGTAATCTGGAGGATTGTATTATGTATTATAAGTAATATCAAGTGAGTAATGAGACGTGAGAAAAAGCGAATGGAAGCATAAAGGATAGGATTAAAGAAGTGGCACATCAGAGGGATTATATTGTGTGGGTGACAGGAGGAGGGATTGTGAGTAAGATTTAATAAATGAGGTGGTTGTCACCATTTAAGGCTGCCGCGAAATGTTTGAATGATTACTTGACCCCGTCTTTTAAACGATTATTATCATAAACCATATAAAAACCCAAGGCAAAGAATGGTATGTGTCTTATTATAATAATTACGATCCCATTCATTCCGCTTTCTCAGTGAATGCGTTTGTAAAATTTGCTATAAGTAAATGGTTTATCCTGTATAAATACAATAGTAAATACTAAAGTATTATAATAATAATCGTTTATTCCAGAATATATGCAGGGGAAGTGCAATGCAATCAGGGTTGCCAGGTGTTCGGTATTCTACCGAACCGTTCGGTATTTAAACACCGTGTTCGGTGTTCGGTATGACAAAAATATCGAAGTTCGAAGTATGGGCGGTTCGGTATTTTCTTTCTGATTAATTTTTATTTTCAAGCGGATTAGTGTTACACATAGGTGACTACGTACTTGCGTAAATTGATTAGTCGAAATAATTTGATTGTTTACATTGTTTCAAAGTCCACCAAACCCCCCCCCCCCCCCCCCCCCCCCCGACGCGGGTTTACTAAGATACAACCGTGAAATCTAGGGAAATTAAACCTCGAAATTTTTTTTGCTCACTGTTCGGTATATTTTTGGAAAAGATCTGGCAACCCTGAATGCAATAAATTCCATATTTTTTAATAACGAATGAAAGATAAATAATTAAATCAGGGTACCTAGCATGATTGATCGATATAGATTTTCTCGAAAATATCGGTAACTTGTTATCGCTCCCGAGCACGACTGCAGGCCGCTGACGAACAAATAACAGTTCACGTCAAATAAAGTAGGAACTCTAAGTCGTTGTGAACTGTTGTTTGTTCGTTAGCGGCCTGCAATCGTGCTCTGGAGCGATGACAAGTTACCGACATTTTCGATAAAACCTATATCGATCGACCATGCTAGATACCCAGGTAAAAAATATTTAACACCAACACATAAATTAAATAAAAACAAATAGGCATGAGAATTAAGCACTTAAATTAATGTAAACACGCGTTTACATTAATTTTATTTCACCATCTCCTAAAACTAGTAAACTAGTAAACGTTTGGGTGGTAGTGATTTTATATTTGTGTACATTGTGACACGTGTCCAACGATGGTGGGATAACCCCCACTGAGGGTGGATTATCATGACACGTGGACACATGGACACACCTCAGCTTACTATTATTACTTATAAACGTCAGCAAATTTAATAGGTAGGTATATATAAATCATGCAACTTTACCGATATTGTTCTGGTGTGAAAAAAATACTTTAATTTTAACTATGATAACTTGAATGTCGTTCTGCCGCTGAGAGCTTCGCTGTTAACTCTCTTTCTGGTTAGTTAACTAACTATTACACCGTTCCTCGCAGAGGTAGGCAGAGGGAACGGAACGATAAACAATTCGGTTTTGGCACACACTCCTTGCCTCATTCATATTGAAAATTTGTCTCGTATGTGCTCTTCTATTATTCTGAATTCTGACTCTTAACATGGTCTAACTCAAGTATCTGATTCACTCAATAATGCCATGTCTTCCTCGGCTTCTTCGAAGAACTAGCGTCATTGATCCCCTCAGCACCGGTGCATAGTTGGGAAACACACAAAACACGCGCCCAACATATTTACACGGATGACATTAGTCACATGAGAACGGGTCGTTTCTACGGCTAAATTTTGTGTTCAACGGCTCGGCTGTGGAATGATTTGCCGGCCTCTGTGTTTCCTCCCTCCTACAACATGGGTCTCTTCAAGACCCATGTTCACTCCTTCCTTTCCTCAAAAAGACCCTCCACACAGCATCGTCATTCACAAAACATAGGCCCAGAGGGAAATTATTTTCCTCAGGGCCTCCTTTGTGGAGTTAATTTTATAAAAAAGTCTTCCTCGGGCGCCCCCAACTTTTTCTACCATTCGTGTTTGCATCATGTATTCTCCTTGCTCTGCTTTCTTTGTTCATTCGCTCTACATGTCCAAACCCTCTGGGCGACCATTTCTTAATCTTACCCATTACACATTACCCTTGCATTCTTTGCTGATCTCTGCATTTCACATGCTTTTACCATAAATACAACTCAGGGATCCCTTTTCTACCTCGTTCAATCTACTTTTATCCTTCTTCTACCGATTCCATACCTCACTGCCATACTTCAGGGTAAGTACAGTACGCGCTAAACTTACACGCAGACCTGAACTTTGTGATATCCTTTCTCGCGCAGGTACACTCACTTCACTGATTTACAATGACCTTGCAAAAGAGAAATATGCGTAAAACACACGTGCAACAGAGAAAGACGTGGGCGGAGAGGCATACCGCTTTCCGGACCTTAAACTCGCCTAGTTCGACGATTTCTATTTCAACGTTAGGTCGGTATTGCAGAAATATACCAGAATTCCATTGTGGACAACTAACTTCGCATCATTGTTTTTTAGCGGCAATTCAGTATACGCCTCAGGGATTCCATGTACCTATACAGCCTTCACTTTCATCCTTTCTCTATCAGTTCCATCCCTCATTGCCATACATCAGGGTAAGTACAGCACTCCATTATGGACGGCTAGCTTCGGTTCTTTTTTTTTGGATAGTCGGCATACTAAAAGATTAATAAGAATCATTATCTTAATTTCTTCAAACTGTTTGCATCTTGTCAATTAATTAATTTGACGGTCCACCAGTTACATATTACACTGTACTAACAAAGCCATCTTTACAAACGAGATAACAATGGTAAGCGGTGTCACAAATTACATTAAAGTTTTATCGGGTCGAGAGGTGACGACGTCAAAAGCCTTGACAATGGCCATTTATTAAATTAATATGTTATATTATAGTCACGTAATTACGTGACCTGCTTCTCGTAATCTGCCTCAGGGTGAATACTCAGTCACACTCAGAGATAAGCTCCGCGACCCTTTTCAGCCAAATCACAGCTACTAATCTGCCGAACATAATCATTTGGATAAATAGAAGGCCTGAAAAATGTAAACCGAGCAAAATGTAGGGTGTAGAATAAAAAGTAAAAATACACGTCGATCGTCCAGTTAGCAGGCAGCAGGCAGCAGGCAGCAGGCAGCAGGCAGGCGTCTCCCGCCTAATTAAATACTAAGGAGAGTTGTTTGAAAAAATTGAATAATTCATCAAATATTTAAAGTAAATTTTCACGCTCTATCAAAGTTCTATTCAAGTTCTTTGATTATTTCAGTTTTATGAAACAACTGGCCTACAATGATATAATAAAAGAAATTGAATAGAACTTACACAGAATGTGAAAATTTACTTTAAATATTTGATGAGTGTCCAAATTTTTTGAAAAAATTCGTCCTATGTTTTCATATAATGAGGAAAACAATGTTCGAATGCACGCCATAAATAAAATATTATTTAAAAATATTAAGAATATGATTCAAAACTTTGAAGAAAGACTGAAATTTTTTAATAATAACCCTTTTGCAAAACCGGAGAAGAAACCATTGAATATTCTACACTCTAAACTCAATTAAACATACAATAATTTGAAAGAGTCAAACTGAGGTATCTGCAGATGAAATTTCACCTCAATTTGTAGACATTAGTATAGAATTTTTGCATATAAATCGAGGTTTTCTACCATTCACCTAGTTTTTCTTCTACTGTTTTTCCCAGCCAGATTAAATTCCCCCGGTACTCACGGATTATTTTTCATCACGTAACATATATGTTTGTTTTTTCTATTATTTTCCTCCACCGCCGTTTTGTTTATCGTGTTTATTAGCATAATACTCCGTTTTGCGCGCCCCTGGAGAGTGCTCTCTTTTATTGCGAAATGCTACTAACAATAAAATAAGTAGTTTCTCAGTAAAACAGCACGCCACTCGTAATATTTGACTTTCGAATTTTTTTTTAGAAAAGTCAACAAATGGGTAAGGCGCTCCGGAAAACAAGCTAGTATCAAACATGGAAAATATTCGAGTATTTAAATATATATTAAAGATTCCATAGTCTCAATGGCTCCAGACGGGAGCAGTTGGGACTCTTGTGAGATTCACGAAAAAAATCCTACATCTCGCGGAGTTCCTGTTCATAAATGTGTGTAGCGAGACAATTCCTACTTTCTCTCGGAAGAATGTAAAAGTAAATATGTAACTCTAAATATCATTTGTTCCTGATTGTTTACTTTAGAATCTTACATTTGTGTACCTTTATTTATCCTATCAACTTTAATATCTTAATGGTATGATTTTCTTTTTTTCAGGTGAGAACAGCTTCCTATCTACTGTCAACCTCTCGCTCGCGTTGGGGTACGATCAGGTACAAAGCGGGTTTCGGTTTTCAGATTAACGGCGTTCAGTGCCCTGTTCCACCGGCGGCAGGTGACGCCGAGATGTGGACAAACAGAACGCGGATAAAACTTGCGCTACCTGCGCGGTAGCCTGACAGCAGCTGTCAGTTTTTACGAAATGTCGAGTTCGTAGACGACGATTATTTACTCTTGGAGAATCCTTTCTTAAAATTAAGGAATAAAACAATGGTATATGGTAATTGGTATCTTTAAATATGAAAAAAAACCTCAGGAGAACATGATAATATGTTAAGTACGTGCCTGAAAGAAATTCACTTGTGACATTTGAGGTTATTTCAAAATTTTATCTTTTTGATTTCATTCCATCACTTGTCAACAACATTTCTGGTGGTATGGAATGTATTTCTTTTATCCCAGATTGGCGATTGATTGAAAATAGCGGCAATTAACAGGTCGCTCATTTTGATATCAGATTCTGACCGGCGTCACCGGCGAGCAGGAATTAAGAATTCATTCCGGTAAAGCTTATCGGCGCCGCCTCGCGCGGACATAAATCTGAACCTGCCTTCACTATGTTCGGCCTGATACGTTGACATACAAACATTCTTGTCAGCACGCCTGCGCCAGTCGGCCGCCCATGCGCCGACTAATCAGAAAACCGAAACCCGCTTTGTACCTGATCGTACCCTTGAAGTAGAATCTGCGTAGATAGTATCACGGTCTCTCTCCCCCCTGCTAAAGGAGTTAATTTCTCCTGACTTTTGGTCGAGTCAGCTCTGCACAACGAGATAGCGCATTCGCTCTGTAAGTTTTTTCTCCCCAGTTTGATTTTAATGTATACTATCTAATATATTTACTGGTCAACAACGGTTGTGTTGCCCTTGATATGAAAGTGGTTCTGAATCATTTTATGCTTACAATTTATGAAACTATGAATGATTTTGGAATATTGGCTCTAGTTTTTATGATTTTGGCGTATCTTATATCATCATTACATAGTATAAAGTAAAGTCGCTCCCGTTGTCTGTACGCTTAGATCTTTTAAACTACGCAACGGATTTTCATGCGGTTTTCACTATTAGATAGAGTGATTCATGAGAAATATTTTTATGTATACAGTTTGTCAAGGTTTTGTGTAAATTGGTTGAAATATATAATATATATGGCAACATATATAATATATTAGTCACAGCAACGTGTGGTTGGGTCTGCTAGTTTAAAATAATTAGCAGTGTAAGTAGGCTCTCCAGATCTATAGTTATTAATAGATGTTTAGTTTTTTTGGTGAAATTCGCTTTCTGCGACATCACGCAACCCCCCCCCCCCCCCGCATGTCTCATGTGGAGAATCATCATACCTAACTTGATATGTAGTGGCGGAAGTATATTTTTTTCTCTACTTAACAACGACGCATTTTTAACATTGGCTTTACCGGCAGTTATTATACCGGCAGGAGTCTCCACATAAGGCATGCTGGGGGGGGGTGTCACGTGATGTCGCAGAAAGCGAATTTCACCCAAAAACTAAACACCTATTAATAACTCTAGTTCTGAAGAGCCACCTTACACTGCTAATTATTTTTAATTAGCAGACCCAACCACACGTTGCTGAGACTAACGAAACACAATGCCATCTACTGACAAAGTTATTACCCAACCTTTATAACCAACGCCATCTATTAATTTGCACACATATCAAATCCAGATCGCCCGCTTGCCAGCCCGCTGCCTATCGCCCGCAGCCCGCTGCCGCTGCCACATATATTATATATTTCAACCAATTTACACAAAATCTTGACAAACTGTATACATAAAAATCTTTCTCATGAATCACTCTATCTAATGGTGAAAACCGCATGAAAATCCGTTGCGTAGTTTAAAAGCTCTAAGCGTCCAGACATCGGGAGCAGCTTTACTTTATACTGTTTAATGATGATATAAGATATGACAAAATCATAAAAACCAGAGCCAATATTCCAAATTCATTCATAGTTTCATAAATTGTAGGCATAAAATGATTCAGAACCACTTTCATATCAAGGGCAACACAACCATTGTTGACCAGTGAATATATTAGATAGTATACATTAAAATCAAACTGAGGAGATAAAACTTACAGAGCGAATGCGCTATCTCGTTGTGCAGAGCTGACTCGACCAAAAGTCAGGAGAAATTAACTCCTTTAGCAGGGGGGAGAGAGACCGTGATATTCAGTACTTTCATGAATATATCCGTAAACTTGAAAGTGTAAAAATCCGCAGAGATGGGCAACAAAAAAAAATTACATTTTTTGTTTAGCTGTGTTATACGTACCTCCAAAATAATACGTGTTGAAGGAATGTCGTCAATTATGGTTGACATATATTATGTCTTGTGTTTGTATTCATTATGTATATATTTCCTAGAGAATGGCCTTAATTTTCTATTAATAAAACACGCATTTCTATAACGCATACTTTTATGTGCCTTATTCTTTGAAACTTTTATAAAATTATCCCACGCAGCAGTTTTCGAATAACTTTTTAAAAGAGATTTGGCTTATTTTTAACTAGATTTCGATAGTTGGCCATATGGAGTAAATTGCAAGAAAATGGTAATTCTAGTTTTTCTAGAGAGTGCTAGTACACAAGAACTTAACAGTATAATCAATTATTCTTTAGCTAGTTTTCGTGGAAGTTTTCAGTCATTGATCTCATTGGGACCGATAAAGGTTTTAGAGCTGTGCTACAGGAAGATAAATTTGTTTTATAAAGAAAGTAATGGAGAATGGCGATAAAGGTCAACACTCGCTAAAGATTAGATAAATGGATTAAAATCGCTAAGGATAATGGTTTAAAAGGCAAATAATTGAACACGTCAATGTTAAATCTCGTTTCCACTTCCCAATTTTATGAATGTAAACTTTTCTCTGAACACACATCCTTCTAAGTGATTAAAATCCCTCAAACACGCACAATCCCTTCATGCAAGCAGTGGTTACTTTGCAGTTAAGAGCAAACACAGATCCTTGGGTAAACAGGGGACTGATAGACCCGAGGGCAAACTTTGATGGGTCGTGTCTGTTTCAAATATCATCTATTTGTACATTGTGTTTACCATTCTAGATCCTATCTTATAGTTTGACCTGATCGGCACTATATAAAATACCTCGGATTGCTTTTTTTTTTTTTTTTACATGAGCTCCACACAGGAGGCCCTGAGGAAAATAATTTCCCTCAGGGCCTATGTCATCTTTGGGGATGCTGTGTGGAGGGTTTTTTTAAGGAAGGGAAGGAGAGGAGAGTTCTGGGAAGGAAAAGGGTTTAAGGGGTGGGTAGGAATCTAGGGTTCAGTATGTCCTGGTCATCCGCCTCCAAGACCTAGACAAACCTCACCCCCATGAACCCGGGCACCCCTGCTAAATCACCAAACGTAGCGAACCACTTGGGGTGACCTATGGCAGAGGTGTTGGTTATCCAATAAAGGTTCCCGGGGCGGCGGTACCCATTCCCGCCTCCCAAATTGACTTTGCTGCCAATTTTGGCAAATTTTCCCTTATTTTTAAGTCATTAAGTAGAAGTTTACGATTTTGTAATATTTTTATATAAATCTTACGAATATGTGATAATCGACAAAAGATAGTTGAATTCATTGACTATGTAGAACTATAATTAGTTTGTATGTCTCCATATTAAAATTCGGATGTACCTAAGACTTTTTCAACTTGGACGGAAAATATTCAAAATGATTACCAAAAAATCTAGAGCAATCGGTGAAAATAGATTTAAATTGCGCTGTCGCTCGAGTGGATAACAAGCATTTAATTTCATCTTATAAAACTTTTGTAACAAAGAAAGCTAATTGTAAACATGTTTTTCAACCAACTGTTCGTGTTTATTTCTATATCAATACTAAAAACTTACTAACAACATGTGTATTTATCACCAACTTCCTCTTTTGTACTCTCGGTATTATATTATGAATTTATCCAACTTATTACGATAACATAATATATTTCATACTTTTTCTTGTGCACCTTTGATCGCTATATTAATTTAGCTGTGATTTGTTAACATAAAACCTGGCGTGACAAATGTTTGCTAATATTATTATAATTATAACTATTCTTGTTTACGTTTAATGATATCAACAACATTACTACAATTTGGGAGGCGGGAATGGGTACCGCCGCTCCGGGAACTTTTATTGGATAACCAACACCTCTGCCATAGGTCACCCCAAGTGGTTCGCTACGTTTGGTGATTTAGCAGGGGTACCCATGGGGTGAGGTTTGTCTAGGTCTTGAAGGCGGATGACCAGGACATACTGAACCCCAGATTCTTACCCACCCCTTAAACCCTTTTCCTTCCCAGAACTCTCCTCTCCTTCCTTTCCTTAAAAAAAAACCCTCCACAAAGCATCCTCAAAGATGACATAGGCCCTGAGGGAAATTATTTTCCTCAGGGCCTCCTGTGTGGAGCTCATGTAAAAAAAAAAAGAAAACTACACATTGCTTAGTAACTAATTTATATTAAGTACTTCTCTTTTAATCTTATACTAATTGAACTTATCGATTACTAGCATTGTACCTGCTTATATATCTTTCATATTCAGTTTATTACGTTATGTACTGTACACTTTTATTACACTCCTAAACATATAATAATGTACCAATAAATGTAGAAGCCTTTAAAACGTGAAAAAATAAATAAATAAATAATTTAAATGATATTGTTACGTAATATAATTTTATGTCCAATAATCTACAATTAGATAGCGATCGTCCGGGTGATTAGTCACACATCTCCGAAAAATCGAAATTTAAGTTGAGTATGTAGTTATATTTAAGAGCGTTTAACCAGCCAGCGGACGAAAATCCACATTTCGTCGAAAGTTGTTCTTCCGATCATGCAGGGCGGTTACAATGAGAAAGATAAATTATTCTCCGTACCAGCTTTTTTAAATTATAACTCAATATCGAATTTATTTCAATCCAAATTAGCTTTAATTTATACCTTCATCCAAAAATGCTGAAAGGCGTGATGATAAAACTATTACAATAATGTACTTTTTGTAATTATTTTTTGATTATAAGTATTTATCATTTTTCAATAATGTCTAAATTTAATAAGAATGTTAAAAAAATCTGAAATATATTAGTTTGTAAGTGCGCAAATAAATACACAAATGGACCAATTTTCGTCAAGAAACACATGTACGTATATATTTTTTAATTATTTTATTGAAACTAAAATTAAAATTCTAAAACATGCGTTTGCTAGATAATGTATTGATTTATTTTACTGCACGATTATATTATTTGAAATGGGTGTGGTATAATACAAAATCTTTTTTGAAAATTTAACAAATCTGCCAACGACCTATGGAATAACCTTATAAATAACCTAAAATTAAAAAAATTTCTCAAAATTTTTTTTTTTTTTTTAATCCTTTATTTTTCCCAATTTTACATTTTATGGTTACATATTTTAGATATAATAAAAAATAATGGGAACCCACTAAGGCGCAGCCTGTGCGTGGGTAATATTATAGTTAAATATATTTTAGAATAATGAAATAATTTTACTTTGTATAAACCACTTATTTGATGTGCAAATCCGACCGGTTTCGGAACAAACGTTCCTTCGTCAGGGAAAGCTTATACTAATTTGACAGTTTCTATAATTAGATTTCTTTTAAATTTATAATTAATTTCTTTTCTATAATATTCTATAATGGATAACCACAAAGTAATAGCTACATTCAAAAATATAAATATATTTTATTTTAGTACCTAGAAAAAACAAACAGTGGTAGGTATATGAAGCAAAAACATTATTAAAATTTGTTTAAACAGTTTGTACAAAAAGTGTGTTCAATAGTGTACAAGGTAATAATTAGTGTATAGTGTAATAACAGTTATAAGTGTAAAGTTGTGAGAAACATAAACTGATATAAAATTAAATTAATAGAATTTTTACATCTGTATGGTTCAGCCATATTTTTAACTCTTTTATGTAATGCGGAAGTTTAGTTGCAACTTGTATATTTTTTGGTAAAAGGTTAAAAGTGCGAGGTCCAATAAAACTACTGTGAGTTTGCATTTGTTTTGTGTTTGTTTGAGGGGTATAGAATTACATGCTAATGCTAGATAAAAGAACAATCTTTCGAAATCCATTTATTATTTTTTGTGGAAAAGAGTCAATACGTCTAAAATCTGATTTGAAAATGACATATTTCTGGTTTTCTCTGGTAATGCCCTCTTAAGGGCCCCCTTTATATGGTACAATACTCAGATTTTTGATTACTCATAAACACCACCAAATCAATATTATAATGCACAACAAATTGTAGTGAATTCAACAAAATGTTGACGTTTTCTTTGTCACTAACTAGCAGACCCGGCCACACGTTGCTGTGGCTAACGAATCCTTTATAATCAACGCCATCTGTTAAATAATCAAATCCACACCATGCTGTCCGCTGCCCGCTGCAGCTTGGCCAGATATATTATGTATTTCAACCAATTTACACAAAACCTTGACAAATTATATACCTAAACAAATTATATTCCTCATGAATCACTCTATCTATTGGTGAAAACCGCATGAAAATCCGTTGCGTAGTTTAAAAGATCTAAGCGCACATACAGCGTAAGCGACTTCATTTTATACTTAGTAAAGATAAAGATAAAGATGCTGCGGCTACATTAGCGGACGAAGATTCGTGTAGCGTTGGCCCGCTAAAAACATCGTAAACGGGTATACGCGATGCTCTTGGCTATATTAGATACATGTCGCGTTGACGTTCACATCGTACCGGGTGGTGTTCGATGGCTGTTGTGCGGCCGACGTAGGCATTTGAAAATGGATGAAGAGGGCATTACCAGAGAAAACCAGAAATATGTCATTTTCAAATCAGATTTTAGACGTATTGACTCTTTTCCACAAAAAATTATAAATGGATTTCGAAAGATTGTTCTTTTATCTAGCATTCGTATGTAATAAATTTTGAGAAAAAATTTTGATTTTTAGTATAATAAGGTTATTCCATAGGTCGTTGGCAGATTTGTTAAATTTTCAAAAAAGTTTTTGTATTATACCACACCCATTTCAAATATTAAAATCATGCAGTTAAATAAATCAATACGTTATCTAGCAAACGTATGTTTTAGAATTTCAATTTTAGTTTCAATAAAATCATTAAAAAATATGTACGTACATGTGTTTCTTGACGAAAATTGGTCCATTTGTGTATTTATTTGCGCACTTACAAACTAATATATTTCAGATTTTTTTAACATTCTTATTAAATTTAGACATTATTGAAAAATGATAAATACTTATAATCAAAAAATAACTACAAAAAGTACATTATTTTAATAGTTTTATCATCACGCCTTTCAGCATTTTTAGATGAAGGTAAAAATTAAATATTTTTGAATGTAGCTATTACTTTAGAATAATGAAATAATTTTACTTTGTATAAACCACTTATTTGATGTACAAATCCGACCGGTTTCGGAACAAACGTTCCTTCGTCAGGGAAAGCTTATACTAATTTGACAGTTTCGAACAATGTTTTATTATGGTAGGGGTGGAGATAATAATGTAGATTGGGTAGGTAGGTATTAGTGTAGAGTGGGTGGGTAGGGGAACAAATCCATGATTGGGCTATATGACAATATTTTTTGTTTGTTGATAATAGATTCATTATTTTTAAGGGATTTTTTAATTTCCAAGGCTTCTAAGTTATCTAAACGTTTTCCTTTATGATTAATATGAAGAATATTTATCCCTGTATTTTTTTCAAAACTATGGTTATTTTCAATGATATGGTTAGCAAACTCAGAAAAATTATTATTATTAAGACACCTTAAATGTTCTTTGATTCTGATTTCAAAATTACGAGTGGTTTTTCCAATATAAAATGAGGGACAATCATTGCATTTGAGTTTATATATTCCGGAATTAGTCAATTTATGGTCTTTATCTTTAGTATTTCTCAAAAAATTACCGATATTATTTCTTGTATAAAACGCTGGTTTAATATTAGAAGGAAGATTTTTGCAACATTCAACTGAAAAATTATTAATATACAAAATTTTACGCCATTCTTTATCATTAATATTATTAGAATTGTATAGATATTTATTTTTTGAAATTTTGATAAGTTTTTTATTTAGGATGTTATCAATTAATTTTGGTTCATATCCGTTATTTATAGCAATTTGTTTTATTATTGAAAGTTCAGAAAGGAAATTATTATTAGACATTGGGACATTTACTAAGCGGTGTATCATGGAATGGAAGGTGGAGTGTTTTTGTGAGACAGGGTGGTTGGAGGTCCTATGAATTACTATGTCAGTGTATGTTGGCTTGCGATATATACTAAAATCGATTTTATTATTTATAATAGATAAAGTTAAATCCAAAAAATTTAATTTTTCATTGCCTATTTCTATCGTAAATTTTATTTGGTTATGAAAGGAATTTAATAGGTTAAGAAAGTTGTTGAGTTGACGTTCAGATCCTGTCCAAATGACGAAGATATCATCCACATATCTCTTCCATAGTAAAACATTGTTTAAAAGAGGTGATTTTGAATTAAAAACAGTTGTTTCCAAATCATTCATAAATATATCAGCAATAAGAGGACTGGTGGTAAAAATTAAAGCTAATTTGGATTGAAATAAATTCGATATTGAGTTATAACTTTAAAAAGCTGGAACGGAGAATAATTAATCTTTCTCATTGTAACCACCCTGCACGATCGTAAGAACAACTTTCGACGAAATGTGGATTTTCGTCCGCTGGCTGGTTAAACGCTCTTAAGTAGTGGCGTTGCATTGTATGTCAGTGAATTATTATTTACATTTATTGTACGAGTATCGTTTGCATAATAATATGAAAAAGAGAAGAAAGGGGAGATGGTAGATGACGTATAGTATACATAGACGTATATAGGCTGAAGAAAACTATGCATTGCCGAAAAGGCGAACCAATTTTTTTGTGTATATGTCATCGGCGCCAGCTCCTGATTGGACCGATTTCTTCATTTTATTGAGATGGGCTCTGTAATATGACATCAAATTATCTTTTTTTTCTTAATTTCTTCTACCGTGGTAGGCCAACTGAGCTTATTTTTAATTCTGACCCATGCATCATGCACAAAGTGTTTCTTTTTGTGGTCGGGGTTACTAGGATTCCACATAAGGGAACGTACCCATACTACGTGACACGTTTAGGGGGGGGGGGTCTTCAAAATGTCACGCTTGGTACAAATGAGCGGCGGCGGGCTTAGGTTTTTGGTCACCGGGGGGGGGGAGGGGAGTTAAAAATTGCAAAAAGTTGGTCATGTAGTATGGGTACGGTACGTTTCCTAATACTCTCCATTTCATAAAATTGAATAAACTCCAACACTTTTTCGTTGCTCCAATCCATTCTGCACAACAAAATACGACAAGCGTGTCCATCCCGCTTCAAATTCTAGACTGCACTGAAGTTACGCAGATGTAGCCTAGCCTCGCAAGCGAAAATTGTCGCGACAAAACCCTTTGATGCGCGCCAGTTTACCACCAGTACCCCGATAGGCATTCGTCATCGCCCGTTTGTCACGCGATGCTACGATCTACCCGGCCACACTTATCTAGCCGCAGCATAATAAGATATTTCGAAATCTCATATTAATGTACCTGAACGTTATGCCTTCCGGTGTTAACTTATACCGGAAGAAAAACACAGTTACATGTAAATAGTGTTTGATTTAGTATTGCGAGCATTGGAATACTATCCTCATTATCTAAATACTTTATATTTGGAGATGTCTGACTAATCAACATGCTTAATGTAACTGTCTTCTTACACTCTCAAATGCCTTTTCTATTAATTATTCAAATTCGTAATTAATTATGGTTCGTTTTGAAAATTCATTATGATATCAAAACATGACGACGTGTTATTAAACATTATTAATATCATATTTGGTGTAGTCACTCGACTTGCGTACGAGTATAATTAATCTAATTACAATTAACATGGTACCCTAAAGATATAAAGCCTGTAGTAAAACAACGGAAGAGAATCCATCACCTAATGAACTGTTGATTAGTTAAGTGCCCCCATAGGGGAGGCAGGAAATAGGTCGTAATGTCCTCTAGTTGAGAATTAAAGGGTAATTGCTACTTCTACAAGTATGTACATGCAGTCTTTGGCAATTACTTTGGCAACGACCAACGTTTATCTAATAAAATCTCCACAGATATTCATTATTTATAAGTAATTGTCAAAAGAAGCGAAGCTAGCAGTCCACAATGGAGTCCTGGTACCTGATGTATGGCAGTGAGGCATGGAACTGGCAGAGGAAGGATGAAAGTAAACTGAATGCTGTTGAAATGAGATCGCTGAGGCGTATACAGGGTAAAACCATGTATGATTGTGTGAGAAATGTGGAGATCCGCAAAAAATGTAAGGCTGATGTAAGCATAATGAGTAAGTTTAAGAAAGGGACCCTCAGATGAAACGAAGGAAGTAGTATAAGATGACGCAAATGTGAATGGCAGAAGAAGTCAGGGACGTCCGAGAAAGACATGGCACGATCAAGTGAATCATATACTTGAGTCGGGCCATGTCAAATGTCGGAATAATAAAAGAGTATGTATGGATGTGAGTGAGGCAAAGAATGTGTGCTAAGACCGAGTTATTTTGCGTCCTGCGGGGAAACGGCGTGATGGTTAATTAGTTAGTTGCTGGGACCAGTATTCTCCAGTAGTACAGGATGCTTATTGAAAGACTTAGGTTTTTTAATCACAGTGACCCTTTATTGATTAATCGTAATTTATAATTATACTTTAGAAGACTAATGATCTTTCTGGCTGAAAGCTAGGTATTGTCTACGGAGCTTTAGAATTATAATGACTCTATATTCTACCTTCGGAACAACTCTGAAACGAGACCATGTGACCCAAAGAGCCCATAGACAACTAAAGTAATCTGAGAACTACCAACTACCTACCGAAACTAAATAACACACAGTAAAAGTGATCCGTAAGAAACATCGCATAATTGTGTATAATTAGTAAACAATACAATCCGAAACACTGCGAGATTCACCCAAGTGTCCACTACATTCATGGTGATATAAATTTTGTACATTACAATTAGATTATTCAAGTGAATTTCGAATAATTAATTTCGGAAAATAGTGACAGTGGAATTGAAATATATTTTGACAGTTGGTGGAGCTCTTGTGATTGGCCAAAACCGTCGCCATCTTTCTTACACTGTCCATACAGCTTGCTCGCTTTACTGCTCAGTCAGTACTTACGCATTGTACTAGTTCTGCTATATACAATACAAACTACTGCTAGTGTGACCATGAGTTCAAGCAAAAAAACCGGCTCCCTACAACAAGAAAATTTATACACAACCACAAGATCCAAAAACAAAATGAATACACTACCTGAAGACATTAGCACAGAAGAAGATGGCTTTTCAAAATTTGCGTCTTACATAGATGTAAAATTAGAGAAAATAAAAACCCAAATTCTCGAAAACATTGACAAAAAATTGTTAGAATTTCAAAAAACAACCGAATTTATTTGTCAAAAATATGACGACATCATTACCCGCTTAGACTCCATGAGTGAGGTTAAAGGAGAAGTTGAACGTCTAAAAAATGATTTGGCAATTAAAAGTAAAAATATTAAGAATCTGGAAACCAGAGTGGCTTACTTAGAACAGTCAAACCTTGATGACTCTATTGAAATTACAGGCATTGAGGATAAGACTGAAGAACATCCCAAAATAACCGCTCTAAAACTAATAGAAAGTGCTAATATCAAAATAAATTCAGAGGATATTGCCTCGGCAATTAGACAATATGACAGAAGACCAGGACATCCAAAAAAAAATTATCCTAAAAATGAGAAACCCGGAAACCAGACTAAAATTATTAGCAAATAAGAAGGTAATTTTTAATCATGAAAACATGATATTCCTAGGAGAGTCATTATCTCCTTACTACAAGGAACTACTTTGGAAAGCCAAAACAAAGGGAAAAGAATTAAAATATAAATATATTTGGTACAAAAATGGAGCAATTCTAATGAAAGAAGAAGAAGGCAAGAAAATCAGGGAAATCAAACACGAAGATGACCTCAATAGATTATAATAGAAGTTTAATAGTGAAAGGCACGGAAAAATATTTTCATCATTAAAAAATGGATATCGATTTTGGAAAATACATTGACTTGATTGATAATACAGAATCTAATTTAACTATTGAAGATTCCTTAACTTGCAAAAACTTTTTAAAACATTCCAAATTTTCTTTACTTTGTTTGAACGTTAGAAGTATAAAGAAAAACTTTGATGAAACCATAACCATGCTGGATAGTATTGAGCATCGTCCTGAGGTACTTGTTTTTACAGAAGCTTGGCTGAAAAATTTTACCAATATACTGTTATGAGAATTCTCTCTCTCTTCCACGGGCGTCTGGGAAGTGCACTCTAGGAAATACTCCTGCCGAGGCAGATTAACAACAGGATTGAGTTAAATAGATTCATGTATTGCAAATTCAAAACACAGTACATAGGTCATTACAGTACAATTCAATACAAGAAATGCATATTACACAAACCTAGCTATCGTGTTTATACCTCATGATCTCTGCAAACGAAACTCTCTCTGAGTGATGGCTTTGCGCGTGAGTTTACAGTCTATCGTTACGGACACAAACAAAAGAGGGATCAATTGTGCAGCTTACATGGTTGTCGGGGACCTTCGTCTTCCGGGTTCAGCAGGGCACTTCCCCGAGTCTAGGACAGGACCCGTAGTTCACACAGGCATGGCAGAATACCAGCACTAAAACCCGTATGTACTTCAATTAACATCGCAGATGTAATTGCGTTCAATTCGATCGACAGAAGTTTAGCCGCGAACTCGGCGGTTCGGCCCGAGGAGCGCGACGTGCGTCCAAGGCGGCTTGCAATTCTCGACTGTGTGCGCGCGTTGGTGCGCGTTGGTGCGCAGAGGGGAGAGGAGGTAGGAAGCAGGGAAGCAGGGAAGCAGGGGGGACCGGGGTGTTGTTGAAACTGCCGCGCTGATTTTAGGAATTTGAATTCTCTGACGTTTGTGTGGCGTACCATAACAATACCTAACATCCCCGGATACGCAGTTTACAACACAAATAATAACTATTTGCAAAATGATGGTGTAGTTGCCTATGTAAAACAAAATGTTCACGTGATTGTTGAGGGAAGTTGTTTTCCCTGGAGCAAACTGCTTAAAAATGCAGATATCGAGTACCTTGTGTGTAATAGCTGTTTATAGATCTCCGTCCCTGGCTCATATAGATAATTTCCTTGAATCACTGAGTGCACTGCTTGAATCTACATCTATACAAAATAAGGAGATCATTTTATGTGGCGACATAAATATTAATACTTTGGATTTGAGCGATATGAAAACTCAAAAATACCTCTCTCTTTTGGCTTTTCATGGCTTGAAGCCAATCATAATTTCACCTACCACAGTTTCTTCTACCATTTCAAGCTGCGTCGATCATATTATGGTAAAATCTAAATTTGAACCACAGGGAGCTGTCTTCACTACTGACATAACATGATGTGATATTGCTGAGATTTATGAGCTTTACACTAAATAAAATAGCAAAAGATAATGATAACTTGAAAACCGTCATCGATAACAATCTTTTGAAAGTCAAATTAAAGAAAGAATCATGGCAGTCAGTACTGTCATCGCAAGATGTTAATTTAGCTACTGAAAATTTCATAAAATGTTTAAAAATGCATGTGGAAAGTTGTTCGTCTGTACAAAGTGTAAAGCATAACATGAAATATTTAAAACCTTAGATAAATAATGGAATTATTAAATGTCTCAGAACCCGAGACAAATTACACAACAAATGTCGAGCAGATTCAAATAATATTCAACTGCTGGATTATTACAAAAGATAGAGAAACTGGTGTACAAAAATTATAAAATATATAAAGCAAGCATATTACAAAAGGAAACTGGATAACGTCAATGGAAATATCAAGCAACAGTGGAAGATTATAAAGGAGGCTGTAAATATACAAAAGGAGCAAGTGTCTATAAAAAAATTAAAAATCAATAACAATATCATCTCAATGGAAGAGAATCCAAATATAATCACTAATCACGTAAATAGCTTCTTCAGTGATATTGGTCCTAGATTCGCAAAACAATTGTGCAGTGAAAATAAAACTACCGAAATGTGTCTTGTTAACAATTTTATACCTTGTACTCAATTTTCAGGAGAGAGCTTTTGAATTTAAAACTACTAGCATTTATGAAGTTTCAAAAGTGATAAATGAATTAAAAATGTCTTTTTCCTGTGGTATTGATGGCCTAAGTATCATGGTATACAAGCAGCATGTTTCTGTATTGGCTGGTCCCATATCTCACATTGTTAACCTTAGTTTTAAGAGTGGCATATTTCCTACTCATTGTAAGAATGCTAAGGTTGTACCGCTTTTCAAAGGTGGGGATCACCTAGAGGTTAACAATTACAGACCCATATCTTTGCTCAATACTCTCTCAAAATTGATAGAAAGATTGGCCAAGTCAAGATTAGTTTCATTTTTAGAAAAATACAAATTACTCTCCGACAATCAATTCGGTTTCAGAGCAAATAAAGGTACGAGTGATGCTGTTTTAAAGGTATTGACCAAAGTTACAAGAGCGCTGGACTATGGCAACAAAGCCATAGCGGTGTTCTTGGATTTATCAAAAGCATTTGACACTGTTTCCCACGAATTGCTACTTAAAAAATTATCATCTTTAGGCATTAATAATACAGCAATGGGCTGGTTCAGATCTTATCTTAGTGGCAGAACACAACAAGTGGAAATAAATAAGATGTTAAGCGAGGGTAAATCAATCTCCTTTGGAGTCCCGCAAGGTAGTGTGCTTGGGCCAATATTGTTTCTTATTTATATAAATGATTTATGTAGTCTGAATATTCCTGGTAACATTGTCAGTTTTGCAGATGACACTGCCTTAATATTTGAGGGTAAAACTTGGAATGAAACTTTCAACAAAAGTAATATAGGTTTAAGAATGGTAAATAGTTGGTTAAACAATAATATATTAACTTTGAATGCACAAAAAACCAAATTTATCACTTTTAGCATTTCAAGTAAAAGTCAGCCTTCCGAAACTCACAACTTGATTATTCACAATTGTTTTCAAACATGTAACTGCAACCCTTTAGAAAATGTAGTCAGCATCAAATACCTTGGTGTAAAAATAGATAAATTCTTGAGATGGAATGATCATGTTAATATGTTAGTAAATAATACTAGGAGACTTACCTATATCTTTAAAGAACTGAGACATATACTAGACAAAGAAAAATTAAAAACTGTTTATTTTGCAATAATCCAGTCTCTGCTTTCTTATAATATAGTGTGCTGGGGATCCTGCTCAAAGACTTATATAGAACCACTTAATATTGCCCAAAAAAGTTATGTTCAAGAAAAAAATTAAATATCCAACTCATTTACTTTTTAAGGAATGTAATGTAATGAACGTAAAACAGTTATGTATTACACAAACGCTTTGTAGATTTTTTAATAATATTAATATTGCAGAAAGAACACAGCAAATTCGTACTACGAGAATTGGCTCTGGTCTGAATTTTATGGCAATTCAAACTAAATTTTCTTTTGGTCATTCAATTAGAAATTATTTTTATCAAGCTCCACTCATATTTAATAGCCTTCCAGAACATATAAAGTCATGTAATTCCTTGTACACTTTTAAAAAGAATCTTAAATTATTTGTTTTAGTCGAGGATTGCCAATTACTTTTCTCTACTTTGTCCTTTCTAAATTATTAGCTAAATGAGTATGTTTATAAAATAAGTTAAAATAATTTTTATTTTTGTTTAAACTGTTTTTTTTTCATCTTCCTCCTGCCAAATCTATAGCATGTTAAATTATATACATATATTTATTATTTACGACTTAATCCTTAAAAACAAAACAAAAAAATACTTTATTTTATTTTATTTTGAATCAGATCTCAAAACTATGGTCACCCTAAAAGTCTACATTAATGTACTACCTAGCGCCATCAGTTTTTTGGGTACCCATAATCTCAATCTGTAAGAAATACAACAATATTGTTCTTTCAAAATCTTGTTATGAGAATATTTGATAGAGAGCACGTTGGCGCCAAAATGTTATGAAAATATTTCGTTGGAGCCAAAATGTTATGGATATATAAGCTTCCAATGTAAGATGGAGAGCAAGAGACAAGTGAGATTATTTCTGGAGAATTTGTATCTCAGGCGTGGACCTTAAACAGGCGGCTATGTATACTTTGTATGATAGGGTATTTAATAAAAAGAGATTATTGCTTTGAGACAGTTAAATTAGTTTATTTATAAGTAGATACAATTAAAAAATCAGGGCTAGACTAAATGGGCAAATCTGAATGGTAAATCTGGCAGGTAAATCTGAATGGGCAATGTTATGGAGCGTTAGTACCGTTTAAAGTTGATGAATGGGTGATGCCATACGTAGGCGATCCATGATGCTGCTTGCTGCCTTCGGAGATTTGCGGTCAGCTCCCTCCGCTGCTGACATGTGCTGAACGGCAGACTGGAGCGACGAATCAGGCCTCCAGTCCCGCGGTTTCCCAGCGACGTCCCGTCCCAGGGCGGTTGCCAGCCAGCCGACTATGTTGATGACGGCCAAGGTGGGCGATCTTCGGCCGCATCTATGCGAGCACCTTTGGCTCCAGGTGTAGTCGGAAGGTCTTGTCATGTCTGCGTCCGCAGATGCTGGATGTGTTTTTTAACCAGCAGAAATAATGGGCTCCCACGGTACTCCGCTGCTGATCCAGGATTTTAATCATTGACCTGATGGTCCTCAATGATGGATGCCGCTGATGGGCGCGGATATATATCAATCTTCACATGTTGACAAAATAATGGCGAATATGACTCTTTGATTACGTCGAGCCGCCACAGGGACGGTGGCCGAGGTCACCTGTGGCTGCTCAAAGAATGAGCAGCTCTCTTTTCAAATCTCCTGATTTGAATTTGTCCAGGATCAGCAACTGTTGCATTCAAAAATATTGCAGGGCTCGCAATATTACCAATGCCCAAATGTCAATAAGCAAGCACTAGAGGTGCCACACACCGAAACTATAAATAAAGTGTGTGTAAGAGGGTGCACACACCTTGTTACAGAAACTTTTATGTAACATTTCCGCCGTTCCCACACAAAAAAAAAAAATTGTCCATAATTTTTTTTTTTTTTTAAAACACTCCCTAAAAAAAACACAAGCCCACAAGAAATCTAAGCTAAACTCAAAGCAAAAATAAGCATAATATGTAAAAACTATACAATAACAGATGATTATAAACCATAATAGATGGGTGCCCGCAAGTGAAGAGATGGACGATCCAATGCCATCTGGACGAACTCTCGAGTCTCGAGGTTTTCGCGAAGCTAGAGGCGAACGTCTTCAATGGAATTGAAGCACCCAACTCTGTCACAGCGACCCCTGAAAAACACCAAAACAGTTCTGTAGGTATTTGCAAAAGAAAAATTTAAAACAAAAGTCAAAACAGAATCAAGTAATTCAAAAGGCAAGATTATATTTTTACATAATCGTAAATGTATTCTAAATTTGAGAACAAAAAATAAAAGTATGAATTAATCATAAAATAAACATTCTTTTGTGAAAATATTATTGTAAACATACTAAATATACTTGTAAATATATTGTTGTAAAATATATACTATTGTAAAATATACTAGACATACTATATGAGACATACTATACTAGACATACTTTTGTAAAATATACTAGACATACTATACTAGACATACTATTGTAGACATACTATTGTAAAATATTACGGATGAGAAGCAAGTGTAAATTAATGCGAACAAAGTTTTGAAACTAGAATATTATGAAACTTGGTTACAATTGATTAGTTAGACAATAAATGTGGAGTTTATGACTATTATCGTTTTTTATTTTATTTTATTATTTTTTTATTAAGTATTTGGTAAAAACGTGTTTGCTGAATGTATGGGGCTCAAAAACATTACTTGTCTCTTTCCAAGAGCTCAATATAAGATAATGTAATAGGATTGATTTTGTATATTGTGACTTGATGTGAGAATTGTGAAGTGATTTATTTATCACTTATAGTAGTAACGTGCTATGCATACATAACTCGATTTTTCAATAGAGTAATATGATAAGAGCGAGTTGTTAGGATTGACAATAATTTAAATCGAAAAAAACCGAACAAACTCGAGACATTACACGCTGTTACTTTGGTATGTCCATTAATGATCAGCATGACAACGGCCCTTCTGTCTTCTGCAGGGAAAACATCCGCAGACAACAGATCCTCCGTCTTCACTCTGATGCTGGAGCATACTTATTCCGAAACGTCAGGCAACGGCCCTGCTATGGCACAGAATCTCATATCAATCTGTCCATAGTTACTCCGTCTCCTGGAATGAAGATGAACGATCGAAGAATTCGAAACGTTACGAGTAGGTAGCGGCATACACTACTCTCATCTCTTCGGAACATGTGGACAAATTATGAGAAAGTATCAATCTCCAATTGTACTCCCATAATTTTAAAATGATGTGTTAACTGAGTGTAAACATGTTTCTCGCGGTACTTCAAGCACGGCAGGAAAACAAAAACCCTGGTTAAATAACATCGACGTCCATAAAAAAAAAATTTTTTTTTTGAATTCTCTAAGTCCACAAAATTACTAAAACATTATGCCCGTAATTGAAAAAATTGAAATAATTATCAAATTTATGAAAATGTCACGATTGACAGAAACCAGATGTTAAATTCATCCAAAACAATATTTACAAATGAATGTACCCTCTTCGCGTTGACAATTTAAAATAAATGTTTGTAAATTTGTTGCTGTGATGAGATATAGTAACAATTGTCACATAATATTTCGTAGCTAATGAAATATAATGTAAGACCGTTTTCTATTTAGCAAAGAATAATTATTTATAATGAAAGTGAAAAGTAAACATAATAATTCACAAACCATATTATAACCGAACTGTCATTTTGTGATTGTAAACAACATTATCTATGAAATGTCAGATTGAAATTTGAAAATGTCAACAATGTATTATTTTGACAAGAAACAGCTGTTGTTTTGAAATCAAGTCCAGAAAATATTTAAAACGAATGATAATATAGAATCGTAATAATAATACCATAAAAGATTTTTGGATCTACTAGAATAGTTTTTTAAAAACTTTTGCACGATATTGACAAGTTTCACATTTTATTAACCCGATGAAAAAATAGTATTGCAAAATTTTTTATATTTTTAAGTTGGTATTCACCTTTGTAACTACACTGCATAATATAAACTGAATAATTATAATATAATGCAAGAAAATTTGCTCGGAAATGTAAGTCGCGAGATTAATGACATTAAATCAATTTGAAATACCTGTAAAAATTAAGACATTTTATAATGCACACAATGATTTTGATTATCAACTTCTATGAGGTTAAAAATAACGTACGCGAATTGACAGTTGATAATAAAGCGACGCACACGAAAATTAAAATAAAATTTAATAGGTTAAACGCGTATCTGTAGATAAACAATATTTAATATACATAGTAAAGCATTTACACAACCGTAAAATTTTCCAATAGTATGTATGAAATAAAATCGCCATAATCGCAAACAACAATATGATTGTTACATATGAATTGAAAATCCATCTTTACAAAAGAAACCATGCGGGAATCTTTAGGTACAATTGAAATGTGACATAGTGTCGGACAAGAAATTTACCATTAAGCAATAAAATATAAAATTTTATGACTATATTATCTCAAAAGATTTATATCAAATTATGTTGAGCGCCATAATGTTACAGACTACCTACAATGAAAGAAATTATTGTCGAAAATAATTCTTAATTTTGACTGCGTAAAATACATGATGCATTATTGTTGAAAATACGACAGAATTGATAATTAGAAAAATAAATTGCAAAATAATAAAGAATAGCAGGTAGCAAATATGTAACATTATTATTTGTAAGAAGTTGAATTTGAATATTACTTTATCAGTATTTGAACTTTAATTAGATGGCAAGGTAGGTAGATAGATTTAACGAAAATTAGCATTGTAGAATTGCCAACAAAAAATGTTACAATAAACTGAGATTAACTGTGAAAATAATATATGATATTTTTACAATGATTAACACATCAATCGACGTTATTTTTTTCAGAGATTATTAAAAAATAACCCTCTCACACAAAGTATTAGCCAATCGAGCACAACACACGTTGGAGCGCCAAAATGTTAGAGAATATTCGATGGAGAGCACGTTGGCGCCAAAATGTTATGAAAATATTTCGTTGGTGCCAAAATGTTATGGATATATAAGCTTCCAATGTAAGATGGAGAGCAAGAGACAAGTGAGATTATTTCTGGAGAATTTGTATCTCAGGCGTGGACCTTAAACAGGCGGCTGTGTATACTTTGTATGATAGGGTATTTAATAAAAAGAGATTATTGCTTTGAGACAGTTAAATTAGTTTATTTATAAGTAGATACAATTAAAAAATCAGGGCTAGACTAAATGGGCAAATCTGAATGGTAAATCTGGCAGGTAAATCTGAATGGGCAATGTTATGGAGCGTTAGTACCGTTTAAAGTTGATGAATGGGTGATGCCATACGTAGGCGTTCCATGATGCTGCTTGCTGCCTTCGGAGATGTGCGGTCAGCTCCCTCCGCTGCTGACATGTGCTGAACGGCAGGCTAGAGCGACGAATCAGGCCTCCAGTCCCGCGGTTTCCCAGCGACGTCCCGTCCCAGGGCGGTTGCCAGCCAGCCGACTATGTTGATGACGGCCAAGGTGGGCGATCTTCGGCCGCATCTATGCGAGCACCTCTGGCTCCAGGTGTAGTCGGAAGGTCTTGTCATGTCTGCGTCCGCAGATGCTGGATGTGTTTTTTTAACCAGCAGAAATAATGGGCTCCCACGGTACTCCGCTGCTGATCCAGGATTTTAATCATTGACCTGATGGTCCTCAATGATGGATGCCGCTGATGGGCGCGGATATATATCAATCTTCACATGTTGATAAAATAATGGCGAATATGACTCTTTGATTACGTCGAGCCGCCACAGGGACGGTGGCCGAGGTCACCTGTGGCTGCTCAAAGAATGAGCAGCTCTCTTTTCAAATCTCCTGATTTGAATTTGTCCAGGATCAGCAACTGTTGCATTCAAAAATATTGCAGGGCTCGCAATATTACCAATGCCCAAATGTCAATAAGCAAGCACTAGAGGTGCCACACACCGAAACTATAAATAAAGTGTGTGTAAGAGGGTGCACACACCTTGTTACAGAAACTTTTATGTAACACATCATTTGGTTCGAGTAGTGGGTGATACTTCCCTAACATTTGAGGAGTTTGCCACACTTCTTACTACCATTGAAGCTATTCTAAATTCACGCCCCCTTTGCCCCTTGTCGGTTGATCCAGACAACGTCGACGCCCTTACACCCGGCCATTTTCTGATAGGAGGATTCCTCTTAGGACTTCCCGAATATGACCTGTCCGCTACTGGATCAAACCGTTTAAGTCGTTGGCAACACATACAAAAGATGTCTCAACACTTTTGGCGACGTTGGAATGTGGAGTATCTTAATACTCTACAACAACGTGCAAAATGGTTGAGAGACAGACCCAATTTAGAGATCGGTCAACTCGTGCTAGTAAAGGATGAACGTCTTCCCCCCATGCGCTGGGCTTTAGGGCGAATTGTTGCCGTACATCCGGGTAAAGATAATATCGTTCGCGTTGCAACTATTAAAACCACTAAAGGTATATTTGTCCGCCCAGCGGTTAAGCTTTGCCCTTTGCCTATAGAATAAGTCATCTGTTAATTCAATACTCAGCATTTTTTTTATCATAGAGCTATCTATTACTTATATTTTATGTTTTTTGTTTTCCTTTTGTTTCCTTTGATAAATACACAGAAGACAGCTGGTGTGCTTACGTCTCACAATATATATATATATTTTTTTTTAATAATTTTCCTTATAATTTTTGATTAATAACATAGTATTCAAGCTACTTTATTATTATTGTTATTTTTTTTATTTTTTATTGTTAATTTTGTTCCAAAATTAGGTGGGCGGAAAATGTTGACGCAACTATGTATACCTACCTATATACCTTGTTCCATTTATCTACCCATCCTTTGTTTACCACAATTACCTATCCCTACTGACAATATTACCTACCGTACAACAAAAATCAATATGTCACCAGTCTGTTAAAATAAGCTGTGCAACGAACATCATTATTCTCTCAGTTTTATATAACATCGACCAGTTTATGGAAGCTTGTGCAGTGAGTGATTTAGTGCTCCCTCAGATCCATAATGTTGAGCAGAACATCAACCATAAGGGGTAAGTCAGTTTCCTTCTCCATTCATCTGTTTACCATTCCCCATAGTTGTGTCAAAGTATTCACAAGCAAAACATTTTTTTTAATATATTGATTACAGCCCACTCCACGTGTCGCATTTGCGATACCACCCTGAATTGTTGAGGGTGGCAACCCTAAATCTGCCTCCCTGCACCCAGAGCTTGGTGAATGGCAGCCCTGGATGTCCTGGTCTCTGCCTGAACCTGGCGCCTTGCGGTGTCCTAAGTAGGGCCGGCTTGTCTTGAGGAGGTAGGCACCAGGCTTGATGATCAGGCAGAGCTTCAGCAGGAGGCAGTCGGAGAGAGGTCTTCCAGAGGAAGTATGTAATAAAATACAAACATGACTCTATTTTCTATGGGTTTTTACCTAGAGACAAAGTTTTATGTTTTGCTGGAGGCCTTGCAGGTCCTACAATGGAAACTGATTATTTCATTGTCCTGCAAGGCTCACAGACTTTAAAATTTAAAAGTAAAAAATTAATAATATAACATACAAAATTAAAATATTAAAATAATGAGTTTGCAATCTCCCTAGTGGCAACCTGAAAGTAACGTTTATTTGTTGCACTGGGGAAATGTACATTTGTAATAAAAAGGCCTTAAGATATTTTATTTAAATAATTCTAAGCATAAAATAAACAAGATTGATAATTCTAACAAGAAAAATGAAAAGGTGAAATCCTTTTCATCAACATGTCGCTGGCGGCACGGTATTCTTGCATTTTGAGGCCAGGTCATTTTTTACTAATTTCCAAGAAATGACCACAAAACTGCAGAGGACCGGGCCAACGATGAACATGAACACAAAAAGATTTCGAGGGTATGAACACGTCGGTTACAATATCATTAGATCTATTCTTTCCGTGACTCCAAATAGGGTAATCTATTAAATTACAGATTCTGTGTAAGATTTTACTTTTTGGGAGACGGGTATGGGTACCGCCGCCTCAGGAGCCATTTATTGGAAAAACAACACCTCTGCCATAGGTCACCCCAAGTGGTTCGCTACGTTTGGTGATTTAGCAGGGGTGCCGGGTTCATGGGATGAGGTTTGTCAAGGCCTTGGCGACCGACATGACTGGATGAGGAGGTCTTTTGACCTCTCAAGCCAAAACCCCTCGACCCATCGCACTGCAGTAGAAGGCATGTATTCACACGACAGATTCAAAGGAAAAGGGTGTGAGAGGTTGTTAGGAATCTGGGTGTCAGTTTATCCAGAAGTCACGAAGTATCAATCCACCAATCCAATTGCGATTACAATTGGGTCGAGGTCTGCTGGAGAGGTCCAAAGGTCTCCCTCAACTAGTCCCTCCCAATCCGAACAGCCACGCAGTTGGTGGGCAAACACATTCACCGCCAGGACCTAGACAAACCTCACCTCATGAACCCGAGCATCCCTGCTAAGTCACCAAACGTAGCGAACCACCTGGGGCGACCTATGGGTGTGGTGGAGGTTATCCATTAATGGCTCCCGGGGCGGCGATACCTTCATCTGCCTCCAAAATTAGTACATTATGTGTTGAAGAAAGTAAGCAGACTTGGAAGACAAGTTTATTTATTTTATAATTAGGTAGGGCCCGCAAATAACATTTTTATTGGCTATATTATTTGCCTAATCAAATTACATTGGGTCTTTCTATATTTAATGGGCAGTTAAAATGAAAGATAATAATTTTGTTATTTTTTTTTTGTTTTGTGATATAATTCCTATCAAGTTATTTTATCAATAGGAATAATGAAATTTTTAGAGTTAAATCATTCAAGGCAAGATCGAAGAAGCCGCAATCCAAAAATATATATATACTGTGCCCTGTAGCACCACAAACACAGGCTTCAAAATTGCTTGGCAAACTTGAGTCCAGAAACGGTAGATTTTACGGCAAAAATGTTTCTTATTATTTTGTGAAAAAAATTCATATTAAAAATAAAAGACAACCAAGGAAAACTATCACAGACAATCTTGTTTTAAAATCTTAGTTCTTTACACGCGTTCATATGAAATACACTGTTAGTAGATTTTTTATTTTATTTATTTATTTATTTTGTTATGCAGAATACATTAACAGTTAAGAGAAGCTTTGACTGCCCAACTAGGAAGATCTTCCGTTCTAGGGCATTACGCGTATGTTTTTGATAATGTAATATTAAAAAATAATACTTTAATTCCACTCAAGCGAAACAATAAGAAAAGTTTTAATTTATCTATATATAATTTTTGGTATGACTCATGATGTAATATAAAATAGTGTATTCACACATTTCACTAAATATTTGTCTGTCTTTTCTGTTTCATATTTTTCGTTTGTTAACCACTCGAGCGACAGACCAATTTAAAGCTTTTTTCTTGGATTACTTAAAATTTTATGGTGATGATTTAGAAAATTTGTTATTTCACAAATAATTAATGAAAAATGATGCATGTTATATTTGCGGCAAGTTCCAGAGTGGAAGATACTCTCAGTATTGTCCCGGTGTGAGACAACTATTCAGAATTGAATGGTTACTTATTGGCTTTAGTCGTGTTTGGTGACCAGATCCTAATAGCCAGGTACTTCCCCACATTCCTCTTCCCTGTCTTCTTCCCCACCCGCTTCAGCCTCACAACATACTCCAATTGGGGAAGTCAAAATCCCACCGACTTCAGACCGGAGCAGTTGGGACTCTTGTGAGGTATACACATAAAAAAATTAATATATATTTTAATGTTTTTTTATAATATTTATAATTTTCTCACAAATTGCCCAAATTGCCTCTTAAATCGTGAAATATTGAAATCTTTAATTGCCCGTATTTTATAATTTAAAATACAAATAAATAAAGTAGCTCATTTCAAACATTTGATAAACCTTTTGATTACAAAATAATTTGCAGTTTGTTTGGCTATTTTGGCATCAAATCCAAAATTATTAGAAACGGGCCGCGCAGCCATTTCCTTAAGATGTCACCTTCTTCCCCTTTGATCTTGTCGCCAAATGAGATGGACTTTTTTTTACTTGAATACCACACAAGAGTCCCAACTGCTCCCGTCTGGAGCCAGTGGGACTATGGCATCCCCAATTGGGGTATGTTATGAGGCTGAAGGTAGTGGGGAAGGGAAGGAGATAGGGAAGAGGAAGGTGGGGAAGTACCTGGCTATTCAGATCTGGTCACCAAATACGGTTAAAGCCATTTCAAGCAACGTTTCAATTCTGAATGGTGGTCTTACACCAGGGCGATACTGAGAGTATCTTCCACTCTGGAACGTGCCGAAAATATACTATATATTATTTTAAATGAATAAATTGTGAAATACACTAATTAATCAAATAAAATTTATTTGCCACGCCGGGATTCGATCCCGCGACCTTCGGAATGCTAGTCAAGCGCCTTACCGCTGCACTACGCCGGCCGTCAGAATCGACCAATAGTTCCTCAATTTATCGCATTTTCTTTTTAATTGTATTTATAAATGATTAATTAACCTTGACGTCACTTCTCCGCAGAAGTAGGCAGAGAGAATCGACCACCAAACAACTCGGTCTTGGCATACACTCTTTGCTTCAACCACATTCACCCATTAGTCTCGATCGTACTCTATTGTTATTCTAACCATTGACAGTATGATATTACATGGTACCTGATCACTGCCTTGTCTTCGTTGGGCATCCCGATTTGTTTTACCATTCACATTCGCATCATAATCCTTACATTCCTTTCTTCGTTCATCTACTCTACTTGCCCAAACCATCTAAGCACCCGTTACATCAGCTTCACATTATTTGCGAATAACTTTTCACATGATCATACACGGATTTATCACATACGCCTTATGGATTTCATTTCTACAGCGCTTAATCCACTTTCATCGTTCCTATATGCCTTACTGCCATAATTCAGAGTAAGCACCAGCACTGCATTGTGGATTGTTAGCTTCGCCTCTACGAACAAATTATTGCTAGCGCCAACCGCGATCAGTCCTGCGTTTACCCTTCTTTCAATAACCTTATCCGTATCAGCCTTATGTTTCGTAAATAAGCGTCCCCTTCTTATTCTTATTCATAACACTTACATTTATATCAGCCTTCCATTCTTTCCGTGGCTCCAGATAGGGTAATCTATTAAATTACAGATTCTGTTCTCTTATGTAAGAGTTTACATTTTGGGAGGCGGATATAGGTACCATCGCCCGAGGAACCATTTGTTGGAAAAATAACACCTCTGCTATAGGTCACCCAAAGTGGTTCGCTATGTTTGGTGACTTAGTAGGGGTGCCGAGGTTCATGGGGGTGAGGTTTGTCAAGTCCTTGGCGGCCGATGTGACTGGATGAGGACGTCTTTTGACCTCTTAAATCGACCCATCGCCTTGCACCGCAGTAGGAAGCATGTATTCACACGACCGTCACTCCTGGAAACACTGACCCCCAGATTCCTTCACACCCCTCTTACCTATATCCTTCGCAGTACTTCCTCTTCTTCTTCTTACAAAAACGCTCCACACAGGATCCCCTAAGACGGGAAATAATTATGCTCAAGGCCTCCTGTAAGGAGCTAATGTAAAAATGAGTAAAATAACTTCTGGCACAAGGACACTTACATCTCTTCAGTGGAGTGAATACAAACAAATAAAGGAAACTTCCACAACACTGAATGTTCTTACAAAACAAAAGTTGAAAATAGGATTGCAAGGCGTTTCCCAAATAACACTTTCTCAAAACCACACTAGACGACATTTGACCTGTCGCCTCTAGTGCAAGTACTGGGTCCTTAATAAGGCTTAAGGCTTTTATCGACCATATCTGTAATAGAGAAAAAATCAACAGAAGGTTTCAGTTTAAATCAAAACAAAAGAAATTTTTTTTAAATTTATTAACATCAATCATATGAAAAACCGTATTACATATTTTATTCGGATGTTGTACAATATTACATTTAAATAATTTAAACAATTAATATGACAGTAAATAATTCAAAGACAAAACATATTCTAACTAAAACACGTGAACACCTCGGCATAGTAAGTTCACCAAGTGAGGTGTTCACGAAACACTGTATAAAATATTTCTTAAGTATTTAAACACACTCTACCTAACCATCATTCCAACTTTACTCAATGTGGTATTTTTGTCTAGAAAGAAAAGGTTTTATAGGGGTAGGCATTCATACTCTTCTATTATTCTAACTTTTGACATGGCTCGACTCAAGAATCTGATTCACTTGATCGTGCCATGTCTTCCTCGGGCGTCCCCGACTTCTTCTACCATTCACATTTGCGTCATATATTCTTCTAACACTACCTTCTTCTTCCATTCGCTCTACATGCCCAAACCATCTGAGGGTTCCTTTCTTAATCTTACTCATTATGCTTACATCAGCCTTACAGTCTTTGCGGATAACCACATTTCTCACACGATAATATATGGTTTTACCACACATACGCCTCAGGATTTCATTTCAACAGCATTCAGTTTACTTTCATCCTTCCTCTGCCAGTGCCATGTCTCACTGCCATATATCAGGGTAGGTACCAGGACTCCATTGTGGACTGCTTGCTTCGCTTCTTTTGACATTTTTTTTATTAGCGCCAACGGCATTCAGTCCTCCATTAGTGGAGTTACCGAAGTCTTTCAATATCCCTTTTAGCCTTCCCTTCTCTCGTAAACATACTACCCAAATACACAAACTCATCCACCTGCTCCAAGTATTCATCATTCACAACTATTTTGCATACTGTTTTCGTCTTCTCTCTTTCAAATACCATGACTTTAGACTTACTTATATTCATCATTAACTCATTCTTCATACATATTTCGTTCATCCTAGACACGAGAGATTGTAGATCCTCCATACTGTTAGAAATCAGCACCGTATCATCAGCATACATGTGTAGACTTTCCTAAATACACCTGACAAAGTGAATAGTGATATATTGATAAAATGATAGAGTTATAGAATTAGTTAGAGGTATAGGCGGGAGAGTCAGGTGCGCGCTTCTACTGACAACTACTGAGAAGGAAACAAGTAGCAAGAACTGACATAATCCATTTTACAAGAGAGAGGAACAAGTTGTTCTTGGCCCTGGGTTGGCTGATTAGCCGTTAGCTATCAAGTACTTCATTTAAATCTCATTCAATGGTACATTCATTTTACAAGCAGTTTTACAAATCGGCAACTACGATTTCTCCACAACCAATTGCATGATTGATTTTACATTTGTTATATAACTTCAGTTGACTGTTTTTTTAATATTTGGTAGCAGAATTAGGCTATTAACATTTTAATTTTTTTTAACTCGTATAAGATAAATGTATAACATAAAAACTCGTATAACAAAAAAAAAAGTTAATGGCCTAATTCTGCTACCAAATATTATAATAATTAGTATTATCAATATTAATAATAATTCGAATAAGATGGGGCAATTTTGTGAAAAAAAATAAAGATTGAGAAGAGTAACATCTTTTTTGTTTAATTTCCGAAAAGCAGTTGCCATTGGGGGTTGTTTTCTGCGTGCCGTTGTTGTATTTAAGTTTTGTACACGAAACAACATTATGAGAATACTTAAATTCTATAAAATGTGTTGGAACATGTAATGCATATAATAAAGAAAAATTTTAATGATCTTGAAATTATTGAATAAAATTATTTAAATAATTATTAAATACTTAATAATGTCATTTTGAACTGTCTTCAAATAATGCCAAGTATGGCCACTCACGGGCCTTGTCTATGTGGGATTTATTGGTATACAGGTTACTCCGGAAACTCGTAGTACAAACGGAACCAATTACGTTGACATTGGATTTTTTTAAGCTTTCGTTTTCGGATAAATTGAGTCGGAAGTTTGAATTTTTAGGCCGGCTCCAGTAGTTTTTTTTTAATATTTAGTTTAAAATTAAAAAAAAAATGAAATAAAATGCTCTGATAAAATGTGCATTCGCAAGTTTCCTGCTTGCCATATAAGTTTCCGGACACCATGTATAACTTTATACTTAAATGTTTTTTTCTTATTCGTATTTATTTTTTTTCTCTGTTGTGAAATTTTATATAGGTATGAATATCATTACATTTATAACAAAAACAAAAGGTATAATAAAAAAAAAATAACCAAAAAATACTTCCTAGCCAACAACACCGCTTTCCGGCCACACGATACCCTCTATCCAGGGGATGAAGGAAGATATGCGGGTGTTGGCCTGTGTGCAGGATGAATAGGAACTGGATTGCAATCCCACCAGTAGGTGGGTACAGACCACCCTGGGACTATTCTGTAAAGTCAACGGTGATCCACTAAAGTAGCCCTGAGAACAAATAAAGGAATAAGGTGAACACACTCCAAATGGCAGATTGTAAATGAGTTATTTTAATCTGCATTTGAACACACTTCCGGCAGGAGGGGTAGTTCTACCTTTTTCGCGCGGTCCTACTTGAATTATGAGAAAAACATTGCCGTCCATTACTTTATGTGAATTTTGTACATAAATATCTTTGAAAATGTCCCCAGTATATGTATAAAAGAAGTGATACAGGTCTTTTCCATCTTCTAATCTTCTTGTCTTTTGTGTGAAAGAATTTTTTAATCAAAATGAAGATATATGAAACCCGCAGAACGGGTAATAAATCCTTACACTTATTGTTTATGTTATTTTTTAATAGTTCTTTAAAAATTTTAATATCAGAAATTGCTCAGAAATCCATCTTTCAGGCAATGTACCAGAAGGCCAAGACGTATCCCTCCAATCAGTTATTTCAAGAAACTGAAATTATGGAACTAAGGCAGATCTACTGTATCCAATGTCTCAAATATATATTTACTCGTCCTAACAATTTCACTAAAAACACAAATCGCTCTAGCCAGAGACATAATACGTGCGTGTACACAGTGCCTCACTGCAAACCAGGCTGGCCCAAAGACACATTAACTATATTGCCCCAAAATTGTTCAATTCCCTACCCCACTCCATCAGCAAGGGTCAAAATCTGATCGTATAATATAAAACATGGTAAAATCTGGGTAAAAAATAATTTGTAACTGAATAACTCATATTCCTATGGAAAAATGATTTGATGGAAAAAACACAAAACAAAATTCACACTCGGTACTCGTCACACCTAAAATGCATAATTCCTACGACTAAAACAACTTTCGCACGGCGACAGTTCTCCTGTATTGCCCCCAAAATGTTCAACTCACTGAGTATTGATACTAGGAAATCGAAAACTGATAAGCTTTATTTTAAAGAATGCCTGAAGTCAACGAGTTAAGTTTTTACTTTAAAGTTAGTAAATTTGCTTTATCACTATTATTTTTAATTTTTATTACATTCAAATTAAAAAAAAAAACTTTGGTAATTATCATAATAATATTTATATTTGGATGACTTATTTTCAACATCTCATTATTTATTTATCTACTTATCATGTATTTACGTACCTATTTTATTTAGCGAAACAGCAGCCTACAATAAAAATAGTTTATTTATATGTTTATTATTATATAAATCTACTTAATTGAAACCACTTAAAGTAGTCGTTGTTATATAAAAACATTGTACCTAACTAAACTATATATTAATTAACCAATAACAATTCTTACATTTATATAATTATATATTAATAATTCGACTACCATAATACGGGCATGTGCCTAGCGTGGTAGTCGAACCACCTGTAAAAACTGTATAAAAAGTTATATGATGAATAAAGAAAAGAAAAAAAAAAAAAACTTCTTTCTGTAATTCGAACTGTTTATGTATTACTAAAATAATTTTTACGTCTTTCTGAATATTTAAAATAAAAAATGTAATATATATATATGTAAAGGAAATATATTCCCTTTAAATTTGAATCCTATAATGTCAATTAGAATGCAATCATCAATTGTCACTTGTTTTGTTATTCTATTATTTGATTGTTAGAAAAAACCATTCAAAGTGATATAAATAAACATAAATATCGTTTCTTAGTTAAAAAAAACTTTGCAACACAAGTGTTTTATTTAGAAATTAATAAAAAGGAATTAAACCTATCAACTTATTTTATATATACCCGTATATACGTGTGTATTTATATATGGTTGTACATATATGTATATATATAAATATGATACGTTTTAAGATTTTCACGGCCAAAAGCATTTTCATTGTTTGTTTTTGGGGTGTAACGCCGTGTTGCGCTACCTCCTTCTTTAGCCAACGTTTCGGACAGCGTTGCAGTGTACATCATCAGGGCAGATCCATTTTATTTTATTTTTTTAAAACTCGTGTAAAATCACTCATGTTGATCTCTGTAGACACTATGCATATATACAGGGTGTTAAGGGACGTACTTGACTTACTTTAACCAGTGATTCCTGACATTATTTGGAGTAAAAAATGTAAATTCAATTTTGGTCTCCGGTGACTTCTTGGATGACTTTTTTTTTCAATTTTTTTTTTCTTCAAAATCAAACAAAAAAAAATTCTTCTGCATGTCGTCACTGGTCACTCAGCCGAGTAACCGACCAACCCCTAACCCCGCCTCCAACTGTGCAACTCCTACCATTTTTTTATGTTTTTATAAAAAAATAAATAAAAAAAACTCCCAAAATGTCACCGGAGACCAAAATTTTATTTACATTTTTTACTCCAAATAATTTCAGGAATCACTGGTTAAAGTAAGTCAAGTACGTCCCTTAACACCTTGTATGTATATATATATTTTTTGAATTTTATTTAAACGATTTTTTTATTATTTATATTTTTTGTTATTATGTATATACCTGTATGTAAAGGTACCAAAAAAACTTTGTTTATAAAAAAAAATAAAAATAAATATTTAAAAAAAAGTGAAAACCAATTTATTTGTAAAATATTAAAATACATCCATTTATTTGAACATAAAACACCACTAAATGGCCCAACACTGACTTTACTGGGTTTAATGGGTTAAGGAGTTTAACTTCAGTTTCAGGAGTCGTTTTACAAAGTAGCCTTTCATTTCAGACAATAATATTTAAAAAACATCAGAATATCAGATATGATTTTTGATTTTTGTTACCAAAAGAATTACGTTATTTATTTTTGGGGTGTTTTGCCATGTTGCGATACCTCCTTCTTTAGCCAACGCTTCGAAGAACGTTACAGTGTCAAACATCAGAACAGGTATGTGACGATGTTCACTGTAACACTGTCCGAAACGTTGGCTAAAGAAAGGGGTAGCACAACATACGGCATAGCACCCCAAAAATAAAAACTACAAAATTCCAAATATATTTGTTATTTTCAAAGCCGTACAGCAGTTTAAAACTATATCCATTGAGTGAAGTTTGCCCTTCTTTTCGCCTATAATACGGGTAGTTAGTCATAGTCAGTGCTTACATTCTTGTTCAATGGTTCTATTTGCATTTCGGTGCTTTCATCATAATCTAATCTAACCTAATACTAATAGCTCTGTCAACTGTTAGGTAATCAGGATTTCATCTGAAATCGTAACATTTTTAAGTAGGTACTTAAATACGTACCTACTTAATTATGAATCAACTTTGGTGCTCTTCCACTAAAATTTAATAAAATCATTTCAATTACATTATATATGCAAAAGCAAAGACAATTATTTTTTTTTTCGCCCACACTAGAAATACCTCCAATGCAGATGTAGATATACATAACCAAGGTTGCCACTGATTTAGTATATTTTGGTTCTAGCCCGTTTAGCACGCGCTCTGTCTTACATTGTATATCGCTATCTTATTTGAATTTCTTTATTTTGCAGGCCACTTTTTGTTGTTATTTTACAGGAGAATTTTTTATTTTGCAGTATTAGTATATTTTAAGCAAATAATGGTCAGACTTTTGAAACATGAACCACGCCCACAGAGCGTTTATTGTGTTCTTTATTATCTGGCGCACGCAAATAATGAATGTCACATATCGGCTATCTTCGGCTGCTTTGCGTAACTACTTTTTTTGTTATTGTTGTAGTCTGTCAAGTAAAAGTAGAAAATATTAAAAATGGAACTACAAAATTTGTAGGCTTATAACCAATTTAACTATTCAAATATTATTTTAAAGCGCAAATACACTGAATGTGTAGAACACTGAAAATCACATTTTAGAAAACATTTTCTAGTTCTAAAAAATTTAAAAAAAATCGAAGAAACACCGTTGTTAAGGTACCTACTTTATGTCATGAATTTGATTTAATGGTGTTTTAAAATGTGATTTGCTTTCACTTAATTAAAAATAAATTTTAGTTTAACGGCAGGTATACAAAGGAAGGAATCACTAATGGTGAGTTTGAAAACACTACTTGTAGATCTGAATGAGTTAAATATATTCAAATCTAAAATTAGAGACATGATCTAAAGCCCAGGCAAAGCTAGGTACTAAAGCTAGTATTAAATAAATGAGAGCCATTTCTAAACTGTACTGTATACGTATACTTTATTACAATTAAGTTATTCTTCATTATGTTTACACAAAATGATGTAAATCTGATTTTTAATTCTAATTTTGAAATTGGTGGGTACCTATCTATATTGCAATGAAAAAATATTTTTTTCACTTTTATGCCTTTTTAATTTTTTTTAATTGTTGGTTACACACACAGCTTTTCATTACCACCATTCTACTAATATTATAAAGGCGAAAGTTTGAATGGATGTTTGTTTGTAACTCTTTCACGCCAAAACTAATGAATGGATTTTAAAATTCTTATCATTAATAGAAAGCTACATTATTTGCGAGATCTATAAGCTATATATATTGGTAAGCTCTGGCGTTATGAAATTATTTATCATACGTTTTCTCTCTCAGGAGAGGGAAAGTGGAGGAGGTGGAGTGGGAAACCCCTTTTTTTACATTAGCTCCACACAGGAGGCACCAAGGAAAACAATTTCTTTAGGGGCCTATGTCATCTTTGAGGATGCTGTGTGGAGGGTTTTTTTAAGGTAAAGGAAGGAGAAGAAGATATGGTAAGGAAAAAGTTATGAGGGGTGGGTAGGAATCTGGGGGTCGGACGTATGAATCTATTCCTCACACTGCAGTGCAAGGTGAAGGGTCTGGAGAATACGGCTGAAAAGGTCAAAAGGCCTCCCTTAATCAGTCCCCTCCGAACCAGCCCGCCACGCAGTAGTTGGGCAAACGTATCCGCCACCAAGACCTAGACAAACCTCATCCCATGAACCCGGGCACCCCTGCTAAGTCACCAAACGTAGCGAACCGCTTGGGGTGACCTGTGGCAGGGGTGTTGGTTATCCAATAAATGGATCCCGGGGCGGCGGTACCCATACCCGCCTTCCAAATTGTTAAATAATACCATGCGAGCGAAGCCACGAGAAAAAGCAAGTGATTTATATTTTTAGCAATGCCATTTGAACAACAGTGGCGCCCTCCTGTTTTCTCCTCTTATTTGAGAAACTGTAAATTTCTTATTATATTAATGTTTATTGGAAATAATCATAAGTATTTAAAAAAAATCAATATTATAAAAAGCTTGGTTAACAATGAGTTACATACCGGACACCCCCCAGTTGTGTTGACTGGGCGGCTGCATATCTCCTGGTCATGTTTAACGCCGGCAGTGTGAATATACCTCTCAGTGGGAACTACTCTAGAGCACTCCTCCTGAGACAGTATCTGCATTGTCGTCTGAAATGTTGAAAAACAAACCAACTGATTGTTTTATCCAGTGAGAACAAATGTGCCATTAGTTTTTGCAACAAATATACGAACAGTAAATTAATATAAACATCCTTTTTTTTTAAATATAGCTCCATAAAGGAGGCCTTAAGGAAAAAAATTTCATCAAGGCTTTTGGAGAAGCTGTGTGGAGGGCCTTTTAGGGAAAGGAAGGAGAGGAAGTTCTGGGAAGGAAAAAGGTATAAGGGGAGCGTAGGAATCTGGGGTCAATTTGTCCAGGAGTGACGGACGTATGAATCCATCCCTCCCACTGCGGTGCAAGGCGATGGGTCGAGAGTCCGGCTAGAGTGTTCAAAAGTTCTTCCTCAACTAGTCTCTCGCGATCCGGCCCCCCAAACAATAGGTGGGCAAATGGATACGCAGAAACATGTGAGCAGTTAGCACGTGGTAGAAGCGAAACCTTCAGAAAACTTAAGTAGGTACCTAAATAAGAGAGGGGAGGCTAAAAGCATCGCACAAAGAGGAGACCGATTCTTCTATCTCATTCTCTCAGGCAATCCTATAGGCGTATGTGTTTGATTATTTTTAGTGTCGCTTTTTTCGTTTCATTGAGTTTAAAATCACAACGGTGCTAAATAATTTTCCACTTCAAAAACTTCACCCCTGCTTAGTCGCCAAACGTAGCGAATCGAATGGGCTGACCTACGGCAGCGATATTGGTTATTAAATAAATGGTTCTCTGGGCGGCGGTACCCATACCTGTCAGATAAATGAATAATTAATTTGTTTTTAGATTTATGAGTGTATTTAGCATCGTTTGACGCATCGAATGAATAGATTTAACACTAAATGGTGGAGTGATGCGGCATTTCTGCCACTTTCTTCTAATCAACCCTGAATTTTTGAGTGGGAATAACAAAACAAAAACAACCAAAGAACGTTTTACCGCGCTATCCCTATACTATTACAATATGAAATGAGAAATATGTTTTTATTGTGAATACAGCACAAGTCTCCTGCGCAACTGCTCCTAACCGTCTGGAGCCAGTGGGACTATGGCACCCCCAATGTAGGTATGTTGTGAAGCTGAAGGAAGTGGGGAGGGGGAGGAGATGGGGTAGAGGAAGGTGGGAAACTACCTGATTCATTTGATCTGGTCACCAACCACGACTAAAGCCTTTCTTTTTTCAATTTTTCACCAGGGCGATACTGAAGGTATCTTCCACTCTGGAATTTGCCAAAAATACATATTCAAAGATTTAATAATTTATTGTGAAATTATTCGTTAGGATTTGAACCCGCTACCTCTGAATTCGTTGTCGAGGATCTTAACCACTGGACCGCGGGGGCTTAATTGTGCTTTAATTGATATTTAATTTTAATAAAGTTAAATAATATTTTTGAATATTTGCACCTCTTTAGAGTGGTGTAAAAACCATAAACATGTGGAGATCGGAAAATCATGTAATAATGTAAATATTTTTATATATAAACAGTTTAGAAGGCGGGTACGAGTACCGCCCACCAGGAACCATTTATTAGATATCAAACACCCCTTCTACAGGTCACCTCAAGCGGTTTGCAATGTTTGGTAACTTAGCAGCGGTGCAAGGGTTTATGAGGAGAGTTTTGTCTAGGTCTTGGCGGCCAATGCATTTGCCCACCTATTGGATGGCGGGTCGGATCCGGAGAGATTGGTTGAGGGAGACCTGACCTAGACCTCTCCAGCCGGAATCTCTCGACCCATCGCCTTGCATCGCAGTGAGAGAGATGGATTCATATGTCCGTCACCCCTGAACACATTGACCCCTAGATTCCTACCCACCCCTCATTATTTTTTCCTTGCCAGAACTTCCTCTCCAACCTTTCCTTAAAAAGACCCTCCACACAGCATTCGCAAAGATGATTTAAGCCCTGAGGGATTTTTTTCCTCAGGGTCTCCTGTGTGGAGCTACTGTAAAAAAAAATTGACAAAAGTTTAGAAAGGGACGCACAGATGATTTTGACATGTTGAGTGGATGGGCAGAGAAAGGAGTACCGGGAAAATATAATTAATAGTTGAGTTGGGTCATCTCAAGATTCATAATAACAGAAGAGAGCATGTCTTAGACGTGAATGTGAATGAAGCAAGAAGTGTTGTGTGTTGTCTAAACAGAGTTGTGAGGCGGTCCATCCTACCTGCTTACCCCTGTGGGGAAATGACGTGATTGTTAGACACCTTTTTTTAAATATACATTAATACCGGCGACAGCTGTCAATCTTGTCGTTATCACATCATTGTTCATCATGAAGACAGAGAAAAGTGTTCTAACCTTTCCGTTATGGTCAGTTTGTATGAAGCCACTGTCGGGGAGAGGGGTGCCCGTGTGGAGACAGGCGGGTAGAATTCTGGCTGTGAAGGTTACCCTGAAATCAAACAAATGGTGCATTATAGTTATTTTCTTTGAAAAACAATTATTTATTTTAGAAAAAACTGTGAAGTTGTATAACGATGCAATAATGTCCCTTAATCCTTTAGGTGCGGTATGCCGATATTACGGCATGACACACGTGAACATTCCACACGTGTCCCTGTCAACTGTTCATTTGACATCATCATCATCATTACATAGTATAAAATGAAAATATTTTAAACTACGCAACGGATTTTCATACGGTTTTCACCAATAGATAGAGTGATTGAAGAGAAATGTTTATATGTATAATACATGTAAATTATATTAGAGAAAAGCCGAGAAATTCAAGGAAAACATATTTTTGTGCGATTTAAAACGGCTGGCGGGCCGTACTATAGTCACTTTTGAAATTCGTTCTACGGAAGAAATTGGAAAATAGATGTCCTAGGTCCTAGAGTAAGTAGGTATTTGATTTTGATGAAGTCGCTCAAAATGTATGTGCGCATAGATCTTTTGAACTACGCAACGGATATTCATGCGGTTTTCACCAATAGATACAGTGATTCAAGGGGAAGGTTTATATGTATAAAACATGTTTATTATAGTAGAGAAAAGCTGAGAAATTCAAATATTCAATTCAGGCAGCTGGCAAGCGGGTGGTGTGGATTTAATAAAGGATGGGTAATAGCGTTTTGTTCCGTTAGCCACAACAACGTGTGGCCGGGTCTGCTAGTTGAAAATAAAATATTAAATATGGTTACTTTACTTTAGTACGATTTATTTATTGTCTGTAAATAGATAAAATTTTAATAATAATAAAAAGAGGTACTAATTTCGGTAGTGACTCTATCTGTAACTCCAGTTCAATGAACTCTAGAAATATATGTGCTATGAATTTAAGTGACATCATTTTCAAAACACCAAATGGGTTTTGGAGAATTTTAACTACCTGCACTTTATTTTTAACAGATTTTTTTTTCAGAATTGGTTTATTGAGAATTTAGACAATTTTCAATTTGGGAGGCGAAAATGGGTACCGCCGCCCCGGGAACCTTTATTGGATTTTTTTTTTTTTTTTTTTTTACATTAACTCCACACAGGAGGCCCTGAGGAAAATAATTTCCCTCAGGGCCTATGTCATCTGGGATGCTGTGTGGAGGGTCTTTTTGAGGAGAGGAAGGAATAAACATTGGTCTTGAAGAGACCCATGTTGTAGGAAGGAGGAAACACAGAGGCCGGCAAATCATTCCACAGCCGAGCTGTTGAACACAAGAACGAGTCGAAGAAACGACCCGTTCTCATGTGACAAATGTCAACCGTGAACAAATGTTGGGCACGCGTTTGGCGTGTTTCCCGACTATGCACCGGTGCCGAAGGGATCAATGATGCTAGTTCCTCGGAGCATCTTCCATTGTAATACCGGTAGAACAAGGATAGCATTCCCACCCGACGCCTGTGCTCTAAAGATTGCAATCCGTCTGTTAAGATGGGAGAATCTATCAAACGGACCGCCCGTTTCTGCACAGAGTCGAGGGTATTTTTCAGGTATTTTGGAGCTCCAGACCAGAGATGGCTGCCAAATTCAACGGTGGGGCGTACTTGTGATTTGTACAAGGTTAGCAGTTGTGTACTATTAAAGTATCTGCGGGCCCTGTACAGTACGCCCAGTTTTTGGGAGGCTAGCTTTACTCTGGCTTCAATGGAGACCCCATACCTGAGCTGGTCACTTAGGGTTACACCAAGCATATCAATGGAGGGCCTGTTCGGAAGATTGCTTCCGTTGAAAGAGACTAGATTTTCATTTCGATCCCTTTTGGACGTAATCAGACAAGATTGGGTCTTTGAAACATTAAATTCAACGAGATTATTTTTACCCCAAGAGAAAACACTTTCGAGGTAGCCGTCCATTCTTTGCTTCAAAGCCCTACGAGCTGTTGGAGTTTGTGAGCCCTTTGGGGGCTTGTCAAACAAAAAGCTATCATGAACTGTACTGTCATCCGCATAACAGTGAATTGGTGCACATGACAAAAGGTCGTTGATGTGCAACAAAAACAAAGTTGGAGACAGAACCGATCCCTGCGGGACGCCAGCATTTATCGAGTGTGAGGAAGAGGCGAAACCATCGACTACCGTCTGAATCGACCTCCCCCTCAAGAAGTCGGCAATCCACGTACACAAGGATGCGGGAAGTCCGTAAGAAAGCAGTTTTTTGACAAGTCCTCGGTGCCAAACCCGGTCAAAGGCCTTGGAGATGTCCAGTGCAACCGTTTGGGTCTCACCGAAACGTTCCAGGCATCGCCCCCAAACATGCGTCACATACGCGAGAAGATCACCGCACGAGCGGTTCCGCCGGAATCCGTATTGACGGTCGTTGACAATTTTGTTCTTCTCGAGGTATGTGAGCAGTTTGTCGTTGATCACACGTTCCATCACCTTAGACAGAACTGATGTGATCGCTATGGGGCGGTAGTTGGCCGGGTTGGATCGGTCACCCTTCTTTGGAATAGGATGGATAACCGCTTTTTTCCAACCAGAGGGCACAGAGCCAGTCTTCAGGGACAGTTTAAAAAGCTTCGTCAAAATTGGAGCTAATTCTGCAGCGCACCTCTGCAATACCAGGGCAGGTATTCCGTCGGGCCCACTAGCTTTATTAACATCAAGCCCTCGTAAAACATGGAGTACTTCCCGATGCCGGATCCTCAGCTTTTTCATATGAAAACCGCAGTGAGGAACCGACGTCGGGACAGCACCTTGGTCATCGAGGGTTGAGTTATCCGCAAACATTTTACCTAGTAAGTTAGCCTTTTCGGTGGCGGTGTTTGCTAGTGAGCCGTCAGGTCTGGTAAGAGGTGGCAGACTGGATTTGCAGAAATTGCGACCTATTGAGCCTGCAAGTGACCAGAATTGCCTGCTGCCATGCGGGCATGCAGTCAGCTTTCTGCTGATCTGCTGGTCGTGCTCGAATTTTGACCTATTTATGATTCTCTTGGTTTCCTTTGCCATTTTGTTGTAAGCTGTTCTGTCTTCGGATGTTCTAGATGTGTTGTAGGCTCGGTAAGCCGCGTTTTTTCGTCGCACTGCTTCAGCGCATTGTCGACTGAACCACGGCTTTGAGCCTACACCAGTTTCCTTAACAGTAGATTTGATGAAGCCATCCATCGCGGATGTGATGACTTCACCAATTTCCTGGGCACATCTTGAGGGATCCGAAGTCCGAAAACAGACAGCTGACCACGGAAAAGCATTGAAATGTGCCCGCAGACCGAACCAATCTGCTGACCTATAGTGCCACACTTTTCTCTTCAGCCTCTCGTTTGGTGGTCTGAAGTTTACAGGGATTGATGTCGTCACCAGGCAGTGGTCGGACGATCCTAAAGGCGCTGTGACTTCAATCCTGTAACCGTGTGGCACAGTAGTTAAAAATAGGTCTAACAGATTGGAACGGTGAGTCTGGACATCAGGAACCCTTGTAGGCTCCTGAACCATTTGCTCCAATAACCAACACCTCTGCCATAGGTCACCCCAAGTGGTGCACTACGTTTAGTGATTTTTGAGGTTTGTCTAGGTCTTGGAGGCGGATTACCAGGATACACTGAACCCCAGATTCCTACCCACCCCTAAAACCCTTTTCCATCCCAGAACTATCTTCACCTTTGTTTCCCTAAAAAAACACTTCACCCAGCATTACCAAAGATGACACGAGGAAAATTATTTTCCTCAGGGTCTCCTCTGTAGAGCTCAAGTAAAAAAAATGGTCTGTGCTATGTAGGTAAAGAAGAGTGTCCGTGACCATAGAATCTACAGTTTTATTCCGATATTGATGAAATTTTGCACACTTGCCCTCCAAAACGAACGTTAGGTTACTGTCATTACATTACATTAGAATTGGAAATACTCTGCGTAAAGCTCGGGCAAGGCCGGGGACTGCTCCCAACCGTCTGGAGCCAGTGAAACTATGGTATCTGCAATTGGGGTATGTTTGAGGCTGAAGGTATGGGGGCTCCATCGAAGCCAGAGTAAAGTTAGCCTCCCAAAAACTGGGCGTACTGTACAGGGCCCGCAGATACTGCACATAGTGCACAACAACTGCTAACTCTGTATAAATCACAAGTGCGCCCCACGGTTGAATTTGGCAGCCACCTCTGGTCTGGAGCCACAAAATACCTGAAAAATACCCTCGACTCTGTGCAGAAACGGGCGATCCGTTTAATAGATTCTCCCATCTTAACAGACGGATTGCAATCTTTAGATTACAGGCGTCGGGCGGGAATGCTATCCTTGTTCTGCCGGTATTACAATGGAAGATGCTCCGAGAAACTAGCATCATTGATACCTTCGGCACCGGTGCATAGTCGGGAAACACGCCAAACGCGTGCCCAAAATTTGTACACGGTTGACATTTGTCACATGAGAACGGGTCGTTTCTTCGACTCGTTCTTGATTTCAACAGCTCGGCTGTGGAATGATTTTCCGGCCTTTGTGTTTCCTCCTTCCTACAATATGGGTCTCTTCAAGACCAATGTTCACTCCTTCCTCTCCTCAAAAAGACCCTCCTCACAGCATCCATACACCATGACATAGACCCTGAGGGAAATTATTTTCCTCAGGGCCTCCTGTGTGGAGTTAATGTAAAAAAAAGGAGGGAGAGAAAGGAGATGAGGAGGAGGAAGGTGGGGAAGGACCTGATTATTCATATCCAGTCAGCAAACACGGCTGAAGCCATGTCAATTCTGAATTCTGAATGGTGATCTTACACCAGGGCGATACTGAGAGTATCTTCCACAATGGAAAGTGCCGTAAATACACTATACTCGTATATTATTTTAAATTATTAAAATTGTACAATAACACATATTAATCAAGTGTAATTTACTTACACACTCCGGTATTTCGTTTTCTTTCACATTAGCTTCACACAGAAGGCCCCGAGGAAAATAATTCCTTTTTTGGGACGTGTAACGTCTTTGGGGATGCTGTGTTTTTTTTTTACATGAGCTCCACACAGGAGGCCCTGAGAAAAATAATTTTCCTCAGGCCTATGTCATCTTTGGGAATGATGTGTGGAGGGTTTTTTAAGGAAAGGAAGGAGAGGAGATTTATGGAAAGGAAAAGGGTTTAATGGGTGGGTAGGAATCTGGGGTTCAGTGTGTCCTGGTCATCCGCTTCCAAGACCTAGACAAACCTCACCCCATTAACCCGGGCACCCCTGCTAAATCACTAAACGTAGCAAATATTTGGGGTGACCTATGATGGCAGAGATGTTGGTTATCCAACAAAGGTTCCCGGGGCGGCGGTACCCATTCCCGCCTCCCAAATTTAAATTATAATTTTGTGGAGGGTCTTTACAGGAATGAAAGGAGAGGAAGTTTAGGGGTGGGTAGGAATCTGGGGGTTAGTGTGTCCAGGAGCGACAGACGAATGAATCCATTCCTCCCACTGCGGTGCAAGGCGATGTTCCGAGTGAGTATGTCTGGAATAGGATCCGGCCTGCTATGCAGCTGGTGGGCAGATACATCCGAGACAAGACACGGACAAACCTCACCCCATGAACCCGGTCACCCCTGCTAAGTCAACAAACGTATCAAACCACTTAAGGTGACCAAAGCCAGAGGTATTGGTCATCCAATAAATGGTTCCCGGGGCGGCGCGGCGGTACCCATACCCGCCTCCCAAATTATTTGGATTGCTTGTTGAGAGTCTTACCCCTCGACCATGAAGACTGTTAGATTTGTAATATAGTAACGAGAGCGATCACTTGCTATAGTAAATGCCCGAATAGCATATGGTCTGGAATTACAATTACGGTAGCACCTATAGGCTATGGGCGTATTCTTTTTCTGTTATTTTTTCGTTGATGAGTGATTTTTACTTTTCATTTTGTCAATATTTTATATAATTATGGAATACTTACCGCCTGTCAAGCTGAAGGAGGGCGATACTGTTATACGCTACAGAGTAACTATGGTCGTATAGCGGGTGTATGTGTGTGGTTGTGACGCCATATATCTCCTCTGGATTGTACTTGGGTGTAATGGCCCCACCCAATCCGACAAACTTAACATTACTGGAGCTGAAAGAAAATAAGTGCAGGTTTAATTAAAATTGCAAAGTGAATTAATTTCTTCTTATTTTGTTCTAACTGTCTAATATAATCACTACATCATCTGAGATTGTTGAGAATAACATACTTGTTATGGGTTTATATTTTAAAGTACATAAAACAGCTAAATCAATTTTCAATTCTTTTAAAACATTACAAAATTGTTTATCTTTAAGCGTTTTAAAAGTATTCATATAAGAAGGAACACATATAATACTAGCTGACCCGGTCACGCATTGCTGGGGCTAATGAAACACAACGCCATCTACTGGATAGTTACCCAACCTAAGTGTTGTATCGATAAATTAACTCACACCGCCATCTGTTAGAAACTTAATTACAAAGCATTGTCATAAAACAAAAATTTAATAGATATTTAATTCGTATTGAGGTTGATTTTTTTTTACATGAGCTCCACACAGGAGGCCCTGAGGAAAATAATTTCGCTCAAGGCCATTGTCATCTTTGGGGATGCTGTATGGAGGAGTTTTTTAGGGAAAGGAAGGATAGGAGAGTTCTGGGAAGGAAAAGGGTTTAAGGAGTGGGTAGGAATCTGGGGTTCAGTGTATCCTGATCATCCTAGACAAACCCTCTATACAGCATCCCAGATGACATAGGCCCTGAGGGACATTATTTTCCTCAGGGCCTCCTTTGTGGAGTTAATGTAAAAAAAACCTAACCCCATGAACCCAAGCAAACCTGCTAAATCACCAAACGTAGCGAACCACTTGGGATGACCTATGGCAGAGGTGTTGGTTATCCAATAAAGGTTCTCGGGGCGGCGGTACCCATTCCCGCCTCCCAAATTGATAATCGTGATAAAAACTCTTCTATCTTTTAAGTTGGACCAAATTTCACACGGTAAGCCAAATTTCATTAAAATCGGTTGAATAGTTTTGTAGTTCATCTCGAATATACATCGTGACGCGAGATTTTTATTTATAAAGATAAAACAGAGTTTACAAATAGTAGAGTTAATGAATTTCTTAAACATGCGACTATAAAATTATATTTATAAAAATTAGTTACCATAATAGCGGCAACAAAGATTGTTATTTAAAAGCTGGTTCTTTAAAGCTAAATATGTCGATATCCAATTTGATTCTGTTCAACCCCTATAGTCCAGTCAGTAGAGATAAAAGGCCTTTTCCTTGTAAAAGATGGTCTAGAATTGTAGAAGTTATTTTGATTTCATTCGGTAAAGGTTGGTACTCTAAAATTAATTACATGTTTTCGACCTCGGGTGATCTCTGCTGCGGTTGCCGCTTTATATGAAATGTGACAAAAATGTTATTTTCAAAACAATGCCCTAACGGTTGATCTTGACAAAGTTGTCGAAGACAAACTAGAAAATTTTTAACATGAAAATGAGCGACATTTTAACAGAATAATAAATGTTAATGAAATTTATGGCTCCGGTTTTTTTCAATTATTTTGTCGTAAAACCAAACAAACAAAAAATCCTTCCGCATCTCCTCACAGATCACTCAGCCGAGTAACCGCCCAACCCAGAGCCGAACTGTCATACATATATATTGATTTTTCTATGATTTAAGTTGAAAAAATAAATAAAAAAGTCATTGGAGAACAAAATCACAATGTAAGTACATTTTTATTCCAAATATTGTGTGGAATCACTGGAAGTAAGTAAGAGAAGTACGTCCCTTAACACCCTGTATAATGAATTACAGCCGTGAAAAGATGTTTTTTTTTTTAAATCGTTAAATTCCCCATTTCATAATTTTTAAATATTATTTTTCTTTGAATTACTCTCAGTTTTGCAGTTTAGTTCAGTTTTTACCTCTAGGTATTTTGTAAATCTTTTTTCAAAGCTATTTTATGGTTTGGAAAATTTCAGCCATTATTTTTTGATCTTTAGTTCAAATTTGAGCATATCCAAATCACTAATAATTGATTGCATTTCGTCTGTCTGTTCAGTTTTTAACATATGTGTTCCGTTTCCGGTACAAGATGGCGGCCGTTTTATAAGGTCAGAAAAGATTATTTAAAAATGTAAAATCCTCTTGTTTATTTTTGTTATTTGCATTTTTTTCAATAAACTAAAGAATTTAGTTGCCATTTTGCAAATTTTCTACATCGTTATACGAAATATTTTTTTTTACATAAAATAAGTGGTTTATAATTACGTAAGTAGGTATTTAGGAACCTACTTACAAATCTCACGATTTTGAGGAAATTTTGTATATAATTTATTAAATAAGAGAATATTGGTAAATGGATTTTATACGCGAGGTCTATTATTCACAAAACTACAGAATACAGAATGTTCTAGAGTGATAGATAGGGAATGTCAGTATCGCTCTGGTGAAACTGTTTTGGACGCGAGGTCTACTGTTCACAGAACTACAGTGTACAGGATGTTCTAGAGAGATAGATAGGTATTGTCAGTATCGCCCTGGTGAAACTGTTTTGGACGCGAGGTCTACTGTTCACAGAACTACAGTGTACAGGATGTTCTAGAAAAATAGATAGGTACTGTCAGTATCGCCCTGGTGAAACTGTTTTTGACGCGAGATATACTGTTCACTAAACTGCAGTGTACAGGATGTTCTAGAGCAGTGGTTCCCAACCTTTTTTTGATCAGGGACCACTATTACATTTATTTGTTCTCACAGGGACCACAAGGAACAATAATGGTAAACTTTTAAACGCGTCCTTGCAATTACTATCATTTTGCAATTCGATGTGCTCTTCTTGGACTTCTTCAGCTACCTCTCCATCACTAATACCAAAAGGGTTACAAATCAACTTTTGGATATCTTTTTATTCGGTTTTTGTATTAATGACTCATAGACTCTAACTGCATAAAAATTACATATGATAAAGAAACTTGTATCCTAGCTATATATAGATCTCCATCCAAAAATAACATAACAAATTTCCTAACTGCACTAAACAGCACATTAACTGATCTCAACAAAATCAAAAATATCATCATAGTAGGAGACCTAAACATAAACACTTTACAATATGGACACCCGCAAAGCATAGAATACCTATCAATACTAGCGCAACATGGACTGGAACCCACGATAAATATCCCAACACGAGTCACACAAAACACAAGTAGCTGTATAGACCATATAATGATCAAGTCAAAACTAAAATCCGAAACAATAGTACTCGAAAGCGCAATTACAGATCATTACATGACTATGATAGCAATAGCCACCGAAAACACAAAATCTGAACAACATAAAACATTTTCAAAAAAAATAACTGAATATCCAAACTTAAAGGAAAAACTCAAAAAAATGGACTGGAATCCAATATACCGAATACAGAATGCTGAAGAAGCCTGGGATAAATTCACAACTACGTTAACACAAGAAATAAATAACTACACTAATATAAAACTTATAACACTTACACACAAGACAAAAAAAATAAAACTATGGATAACTCAAGGAATATTAAACTGCATCCGTAAACGAGACAAATTACACAGACAAATTAAAAACACACCATATGACATGGAACAACTTAATTTTTATAAAAGATATAGAAATATCTGCACAAAAATTATAAGAGTAGCTAAGGAGATGTATTATAGACAAAAACTACAAAAAGAAAACAACAACCCAAAAGCTATATGGAAAATATTAAAAGAAGTGACATACACACAAAAACACAAACAGAAAAATAGTATCGAACAATTAAATATTAATTAAAAAAAAATAGATATCAGTACAAATGCGGAGATAATAGCGAACCATGTGAATAACTTTTTTGCAAATATAGGAAAAGTTTTAGCAAACCGTAAAACACAAACACAAACCAACCGATCATACATCAATACACAAAAGACAAAACTAAGACTTACAATAAAAACAATTACGGAGGAGGAAATTGAAAAAATAATCGATAAATTAAAAAACAATATTGCACCGGGATTAGATGAGATAACAACAGATTGCATTCAGAAATTAAAAAATGAAATAATAAAACCAATAACACACTTAATCAACCTTAGTATAAAACAAAGCTGCTTCCCTAGTACTTTGAAACAAGGACTGGTGATCCCTATTTACAAAGCAGGAGACAAAATGGAAATAAATAACTATAGACCAATCACATTATTAAACTCACTATCAAAGATCTTCGAAAGAGCATTAAAAAACCAAATTATAAAATACCTTGAAGAAAACAAATTAATCTCGGATAAACAATACGGATTTAGAGAAAAAAGAGGTACCAAAGAAGCTTTAGAATATGTAATAGATTATATACATAGCAACCTAGATCAAGGGCAAAAATGCATAGCAATATACCTAGACTTAGCTAAAGCCTTCGATTCAATCTGCCACAAAACCCTATTTAAGAAATTAGAAAACTTTGGTATCTTAGGCAAGGAACTCCAACTAATGAAAAGTTATATGAGCAACAGAACCCAACGAGTTAAAATTAATCACCATACTAGTAAACCACTGCCAATTACATATGGAGTTCCACAAGGAAGCATACTAGGGCCCGTGCTATTCACTATCTACATAAATGAACTCTGTAATATGGAAATAGACGGAGAAATAATTAGTTATGCGGATGACACAGTATTACTCTTCAAATCTAAAGACTGGAACAATGTGTATAATGCAGCAGAATTAGGAATCACGCGAGTGAAAACATGGTTAGACACAAACATACTTACATTAAATATATCGAAAACAAAATTCACAACGTACAGTATAAATAGTATGGGACAGCCAACAAATAAAACAAACACCATAAAAATTCACAATTGTTTAAACACCAAAAACTGCGACTGCCCTGCTATAGTAAAAACAGACCAAATAAAATATCTAGGAATCATAATTGACCATAATCTCAAATGGGCACATCATATAAATCATATCACCAATAAACTCCTCAAAACAATACATCTTTTCCTAAACATAAGAAACATATACAAACTAAAACAAATGAAAACAGTATATTTTGCACTCTGCCAATCTATAATAGAATATGGAATCATTGTTTGGGGAGGAGCAACAAACTCAGCTATTGTTCATTTGGAAACCACACAGAGAACCATCTTAAAGGTTATACTAAAAAAACACAGAATGACTGACACAGACCAAATATTCAACATGTTCGACGGACTTGATATACGACAATTATACATAAAAACACTTCTTAACTATATCTTTGACCAAAAACACAAACTCCAACAAACACAAACCATTAATAGACCAGTTAGACAAGCATACATACAAAACTTAAAAAAACCGACGATAAACACAAGCTTTGGACAAAGACATCACAAATACCAGGCAATAAAAGCATTCAACCATCTTTCACTCGATTTAAAAAAAGAAGAAAACAAAAAACTTTTTACACTCAAAATTAAAAGATGGATTAAAGAACAAAAAAGGCAACTTTACAAAAAAATCACAACATAAAAAAAAAATTTAAAAAAAAAAAAACACAGACATAAACACCATTGCAATACTCACTAATATATAAAACCCTTTTAATTTCACTATTGGTTTATATGTATCTATCCTATTTATATAGTTTTATTTTATTGTTTTATTTTAGTGTTATTTTACTCTATTTTATTTTGCTCTATCTTACTTTCTTTTAATTCTTATATGTTATTATTGAGTTTCTTTTTTCTTTAGTCTTTATTTTATATGTATCTCAAATTAAAAAAATATAAATCATATCAAACTGTAAAATGAGGTCCTCAGCACGGGTAAAGCACCCAGTGAGGCCCACATTAGTCAAAAAATTTAACAAACATGTATAAATCAGGTGAATCAAATAAAAAAAAAAAAAAAAAATATGAATAAATGTTTCGTGAACCACTGGTTGGGAACCACTGTTCTAGAGCGATAGAACGGTATCTACTGTCGGTATCACCCTGGTGAAACAACACTGTTCAGAATGGCTTGAAATGGATTTAGCCATTTTTGGTAACCTTATCTGAATGGAGAAATACTTCCCGACCTTCCTCTACCCTATCTCCTTGCCTCCCCAACTGCATAACCCCTTCAGCCTTTCAACATAATCTTTGAAATCGCCGTGGCATTGACAGCTTCACATTATTTCGAATGTTTTATGTGATTACAACACAAGAGTACCAACTGCCCGCATCCAATGGGACTATGGCATTCCGATTTGGGGAATGTTGAATGACTTAAAGGTGGGGAGAGGAAGTACATGTTAAATTGGATTATAGAGAAGTAGGTACATACCTGGCTATTCAGATCTAGTCACGCAACACAGCAAACAAATAAACATGTTCGATCTGAATGGTGGTCCTTCACCAAGATGACAGTAATAATAGATACCACTCTAGAAATTAGTTTTTTTCAGAAGTTTTTTTTTACATTAGTTCAACACAGGAGGCCCTGGAGAAAATAATTCCCTCCAGGGCCTGCGTCATCTTTTGGGGATGCTGTGTAGGGGTTGTTATTAATGAAATGAAGAAGATAAGGTTCTGGGAATTAAAAAATATGAGGGTGGGTAGGAATCTGGGGGTCGGTGTGTTCAGGAGTGACGGCTGAATGTATCCATCCCTCTCACTGCGATGTTTCCAGAGAGCTCTGCTGGAGAGGTCAAAATGTCTCCCTCAACCGGTCTCTCTCGATCCGGCCTGCCACGCAGTTGGTGGGCAGATGCAGATGCATCAGCCGTCAAGACCCGGACAATCATTACCCGATGGACCCAGTTACCCCTGCTAAGTCATCAAATGTAGCAATCCACTTGGAGGGAAATAAATGGTTCCCGGGGTGGCGGTACCCACACCCGCTTCCCAAATTGTGGTTAATGTTACTTTCAGCTGTCTACTAACATATAAAATGCGTTGAAGCCTTGACCAGACCCCAATAGTTTCTTAACTCTAAAGTAGGTGACAAAATATATTTATTATAAAAAACAATTCTTAAGTCGATAAAATTGATTATATTTATTGTTTTCTCATGACTATACTAGTAGCAGTAGGTATGTAGTTCTGTAACAATAGACCTCCGTCCAAAAAGCGAGTTTCTAATTTATTCCAAATTAATAAATAAATTCCGTAATTTCATCTAAAATTTTAATTTTTATAAGTAGGTACTCAAACATCTACTTTATTATGAACCGTTCACTTTATGTAACATTCTTAAATTTCAAATAAAGAATAATTAACATTTTGTTCAAGGAAACGTAACTACCTCAAGGATAATTCTTTTTTCTAATTTTCTCTAGGCAGGTAGGACATATACTATTGAACAAATGCGAATATGAAAATACAAAATAGTTCACGACGATTTCACATTTCAAAATGTAATCCTTAAATAATCATTAATAGCCACCATTTTGAACCAGAAACGGAAAGTACAAACAAATGTTCATACAGACGAAATACAAAATTGTGGACTTATCACAGAACTTCGCTACGCTCAGTCAATAATTATGTTTTTTTTTTTACATGTATACCGCACAAGAGTCCCAATTGCTCTCGTCTGGAGCTAGTGGGACTATGGCATCCCCAATTGGGGTATGTTACTGAAGGTAATGGGGAGGGGAAGGAGATGGGGAAGAGGAAGGTGGGGAAGTTCCTGGCTATTCAGATCTGGTCGTTTCAATTCTGAATGGTGGTCTTACATCAGGGCGATACTGAGAGTATCTTCCACTCTGGAACGTGCCGCAAATATACTATACATTATTTTAAATGAATAAATTGTGAAATAACACAAATTAATCAAATAAAATTCATTAGCCACGCCGGGATTCAATCCCGCGACCTTGGGAGTGCTAGTCACGATCCTTACCGCTGGACTACGCCGGCCGTTGGTGAAGTAGATTCACCAGTTGCCCGCTTATACCACGAGTTTCCAGACACCGTGTATAACGCCAGTTTTTGTGACATTACACCACAAAGGCGTTCAAATTTTTAAGGCTTAATTGATTAAATATCGAAGCAATACGTTTGTCTATGTTCACCATTGTGTTCATTATTTCAAGGACGAGTTGAATTTTATAAACAAGAAACAATAAACTCACCCAGTCCATTCAATGACTGCTGCAGTACACAACACCCACTGGTCACTCACTAGACTTACAGGACCATGCCTATGCCAGGTAATGTCTCCTCTCTGACCTGATCCAATATATCCCTGGGAACACAACACGACATACAAATATTATTCTCTAAGCAAGCGTTGTTTTCATTATTGCTCTTATTGCTATTAATTAACTTGCTGATTTTGTTATTTCATCTTCTTCTTTCTTTTCTTTTATATTGTTAGAATATGACAATGTAAATTGTAATAAATCTTTTGGTTGGCTACAACGTAGCTGTTAGTATTGTTAAGTTGTCAATACTGTTTATGTTCACTTATTTAGTACTCTCTTGTTTCATACTCTCTTGTGTAGTATTGTGTACGTTTCCAATGGTTAATAAAGAGTTAATAATATTACTGCATAAACTGGAGCTTTTCATTTATAACAATCACAGGGGGCCAAGTCTCTATCTTTTATTGTTTACTAACAGCCTGTTACTTAACATTAATTACGTCACAAACACGTATTTTGACCTTAACGCTATGCGTTAAGTAACAAACGTAACGTAATTAATGTTAAGTAACAGGCTGTTAGTAAACAATAAAAGATAGAGACTTGGCCCCCAGGTTATGGGCCCAGATTCGCTTATCTGTTAATCGAGATCAAGTACGCAAAGTGAAATCAAGCAGGACTGAATATCAGCGAAAAGTGAGGTTAAGTTGCCGGAACGCGTGCAGAAAATTTTCGCTGAGAAGGATAAAAACCATTGATAAATCTGATCAGGCAGGGCAGGAAGCAAATGGAAGGAAACGTGATGACTACCAATGCATTGAAGTTGGAAGGGACAAGGAATTGGAATATTTGGAAGTTTCAAACGATAGTTTTATTGAGAGGACAAGGATGCCTGGACATTGTAGAGGGGCGCGCTGTGAAACCTGAAGATATTATCGCACAAACCACTTGGGAGACAAAAGATGCTAAAGCTCAGACATTACTGGTTACGAGAATGTCGGAAGACGTTATGCTACATATCATATCATGCACAACTTCGGCTGCAATGTGGAGAAAGCTTCTAAGTGTATATGAACAAAAGTCAGAAACCAGCATCCATATTATCCAACAAAGATTCTTTCAATATAAATATGACAAAAACATCGAAATGTCAGTATTTCTCTCTAAAATTCAAGAGATGCAAAGTCAGTTGAATCAAATGGGCGAGATTGTATCGGATAAATTTATAATAACCAAAGTATTAATGAGCTTGCCGGATGAATATAAACATTTAATATCGGCGTGGGAATCGGCGCCTGACGACAAACAAACGTTCGATAATTTAATTGCCAGATTATTAATTGAAGAAGAAAGAGTGAAAGAGAGAAAATATGAAATGCAAGAAACTTCATCCTCGTCGGCGTTTGTAGCTAAAAGAAATCTAAAGTGTTACAAATGTGGAAAAGCTGGACATTTTCAAACTCAGTGCAGAAGTAATCGAGACAATGAGAAAAAGTTGAACGAGCAAAAATGCTTTTTTTGTGGAAAATTCGGACATTTTAAGGCACAGTGTCGTTTTAAAAAGTCAAAGGAAAATAATCGAAGCGCTACTAATAAGAAGACAAGTAATGCGTTTGTAGTGTCGAATTCAGCGTATAAAAATTATGAACAATCAAAGTTTTTAATCGACTCTGGAGCGAGTGAGCACATGTGTTATGACCGCACATTATTTTCATCATTTTCAAGTGTTCCGCAAAAGTCCGTAATTGTCGGCAATGGAGCAATCATCAGTGTTTTGGGTTGCGGACAGATGGAGGTACAAGTCTACAATGGCAGTGAATGGATAAATACAACAATAAACAATGTTTTGTTTGTTCCGGATCTAAAGTCAAATTTATTCTCTGTAAACCGCGCAGCTGATCGCGGGTATACTGTTGTGACGAATGACAGTTCGTGTTTATTCTATAAAAATGGCGTTGTTTGTGCGATAGCCAGTCGAGTTGACAGTTCATACTATTTGGATTTTAGTTTCAAATGCGAGGTCGCAAGTGTTGCTAAAACTTTGAAAAATGACGAGAAATTCGCATATCAAAACTTTGATTATGTGAAGAAAGTATTGCAGAAAAATAACATTGAGGTAAAACAAACTGACGTACCCCAATGTGAGAGTTACTTGAAAGGAAAGATACACCGTCTACCATTTAAGAGAAGTGAGCATGTCAGCACAAAAACATGGGATGTAAAGAGAGATGTCATTTTCTTAAGTCAAGATGAAACAGAAGAAAATGAGGTGGTGTCGGATAATGTAAAGAAAGATGTTATTTTCTTACGTCAAGAGGAATCAGAGGAAAATGAGGTTGTGTCAGACCTAAATACTCAAAGTTTGTTGGGGTCAGAAGAAACAGTGGAAGAACAAACGGTTGCTGAACGTGAGGAAACTCAAGTTACCCAAAATGACAATCGTACAAGTCTCCGTGAAAACAGTTCTTTATGCGAAAGTGAAAGCCACACTGAATATGAGCCATGCAGTGATGGACTATCAGACTTAGATGAAACATTGTTACCTCAAAATGTAAGAAGCAAGCGAGTGAGGAAACCGACAACATTCTATCAATGTCAAAATGTTTTAAGTGAAGCAAATGAGCCAGTGACATACAAAGAAGCTATGGAAAGAAGCGATGCGCATAGGTGGAAAGAAGCAATAATTAGAGAATTACAAACTTTAGAAGAGAATAATACTTGGGATTTTTGTAATGCACCAGTACACGAAAAGGTCGTAAGTAGCAAATGGGTTTTTAAGCTTAAAGGAAATGGTAATGAAAAGCAATATAAGGCTAGGCTAGTTGCAAGGGGGTTTGAGCAAAATAGTTATTTTGATTTAAGTGAAATTTACGCTCCTGTGGCTAAATTATCAACATTTAGAATTTTTGTGGCAATAGCGACTAAATTAAATTTGCCTATATATCAAATGGACGTAATAGGTGCGTTTTTGTACGGGGATATAGACAAAGAAGTCTATATTAGATTGCCAGAAGGGGCTTATTCTGAGGGAAATAATATTGTAAAACTAAATAAATCACTCTACGGTTTAAAGAGTTCCCCAAAGTGTTGGAATATAAAATTCAATTCTTTAGTAAATAGAGAGGGTTTTGTTAAGTCTTATTTAAGGTATTATGGAAATGAGAAAATGTTTATTTTACTTTATGTCGATGATATTTTAATTTTTGGTACAAATGAGAAAGATATTTCTGAATTTAAGGGTATATTATGTAAAGAGTTTAAAATGAAGGACTTGGGGCTAATATCAAATTTCCTAGGTATAAATGTAAAACAAAATTTGAAAACTGGTATTACAGAACTAGATCAAAGAGAATATTTGGAAAATGTTTTAAAAAGATTCAATATGCAAAATTGTAAGCCTATGTCAACCCCTATGGACCCTAATTTTAACACTAATATTTTTAAAAGACAGTATTGATGTAGACAACAGTATTCAGAATTTGTGCAGACAAATGATAGGATGTCTAATGTATGCTGCATCAGGTACCAGGCCTGATTTATGTTTTCCGGTGTCTATGTTAAGTAGGTATCAAACCTGCGCTAACAAGGAGCTATTAAGTGCATTAAAGAGAGTGTTGAGATATGTAATGTATAGTCTGAATTATAAGTTAATTTATAAATGTAATGATATGATTTTGGAAGGGTATTGGGACGCTGACTGGGGTGGTGATGTCAAGGACAGAAAATCCACTTCTGGATATATAATTTTGATTTATAATTGTCTTGTCGTATGGAGTTCAAAGAAGCAGACTTCTGTTTCTTTGTCATCCACAGAATCAGAATATGTATCTATGAGCATGACTGCTAGTGAAGTGTCATGGATTATAAATCTGCTAACTGAACTAGATATTAAAAATGTTTGCCCTGTAAATATATTTTGTGACAATCAGTCGGCATTAATAAATGCAAATACAGATGCTATAAAGCGATTAAAACATCTAGATATTCGCTACCATTTTGTTAAGGAATTAGTTAGTGAAAATAAGATTTGTGTTAGATATATTAACACAAATATGCAACCAGCAGCAGAGAGTTGATTGTAAAACATTTTAAATAAGTGTGGTGTCATGAGCTCAACTTTTGTCACATGTTAAAAAAAAAAAAAAAGGAATTTATTATTATTAGTTTAACTGTATTTACATTGAGAAGGGGTGTTAGAATATGACAATGTAAATCGTAATTAATCTTTTGGTTGGCTACAACGTAGCTGTTAGTATTGTTAAGTTGTCAATACTGTTTATGTTCACTTATTTAGTACTCTCTTGTTTCATACTCTCTTGTCTATTACTCTCTTGTGTACGTTTCCAATGGTTAATAAAGAGTTAATAATATTACTGCATAAACTGGAGCTTTTCATTTATAACAATCACATATATGTAACGACGGCCAACGTGGTCGAGGGTTAAGGTTCTTGACCCGCAATCCAAAGGACGCAGGATCGAATCCCCGTGTGGGAAAATAAATTTGATTTTTTTGAAGAAGAAGACAACAATAATAATCTAAACGATAATATGAAAGAGAACAAGACACAGAAAAATAGAAAAAGACAATAACTCAAACCCAGACTTCTCGTCTAACCGGGACGTGCGCGTTAACCAATTTCACTATTGCCTCCTTCTGTCAAACCGTCATTTTAGTCAATCTCATGTTTCAAATTTTAGAATTAACAATTATCTTCAACTAATTATTTTTCAGTCCTAGTTGCGACCATTGTCTTTTTCTATTTTTCGGTGTCTTGTTCTTTTCCAAATTAACGTTTAGAAATGAGATCCCTGAGGCGTATGTGTGGTAAAACCATATACGATCGTGTGAGAAATGTGGAGATCCGCGAAGAATGCAAGGCTGATGTAAGCGTTATGAGTAAGATTAAGAAAAGGACGCTCAGATGGTTTGGGCATGAAAAGCGAATGAACGAGGAAAGGAGTGTAAAGAGAATATAAGACGCAATTGTGAATGGAGAAGAAGTCGGGGACGCCCGAGGAAGACATGGCACGACCAAGTGAATCAGATACTTGAGTCGGGCCATGTGAAGAGTCGGAATAATAGAAAAGCATGTATGAGACGATGTATGAATGTGTAGGAGGCAAGGAGTGTATGCCAAGATCGAGTTGTTTGGCGGTACGTCCTCTCTGCCTACCCCTGCGGGGAAACGGCGTGATGGTTAGTTAGGTAGTTACGTTTAGATTATTATTGTTATCTTCTTCTTCAATGATGTATTACATTAATGGGAATAATCTTCAAAAGTTATAAAAGGAGAGTTTTTCTTATAAAAATAAAACTTATTTGTGTAATTTGCCTTTTTTCACTAAAATTAATTAATTCATATAAAATAATATACGGTTTAATTGCGGCACGTTCCAAAGTAGAAGATAATCTCAGTATCGCCCTGGTGTAAGACCACCATTCAATATTGAAACGTTGCTTAAAATGGCTTTAGCCGTGTTTGTTAACCAGATCTGAATAACCGGTGCTTCTCCACCTTCCTCTTCCCCATCTCCTTCCCCTCCTCACTACCCTCAACCCCGTTTGGGATATTATAGTCTCACTGGCTCCAGACAGGAGCAGCTGGGGCTGCGACTCTTGTGAGGTATTCACATTTAAAAAAATATAAACATGTAACCGCACAAGAGTCCAAACTGCACCCAACCATGTGGAACCAGTGAGTCTATGGCATCCCAAATTGGGCTACTTTGTGTGACTTAAGTTTTGCACCAGGGCGATACTGAGAGTAGGTATATTCCACTTTTGAATAAGTCAAAAATTTATATTATGTTAACTAACTAACTAACCATCACTCCGTTTTCCCGCAGGGGTAGGCAGAGACGATGGACCACCAAACATCCCGGTCTTGGCACACATTCCTTGCCTCGTTTACATTCATACAACGTCTCATACATTCTCTTCTATTATTCTGACTCTTGACATGGCCCGACTCAAGTATCTGATTTACTTGGTCGTGCCATGTCTTTCTTGGGCGTCCTCAACTTCATCTATCATTCACATTTGCGTCATATATTCTCCTTACACTCCTTTCCTCGTTCATTCGCTCTACATGCCCAAACCATCTGAGCGTTCCTTTCTTGATCTTACTCATTACGCTTATACGTCAGCCTTGCATTCTTTGCGGATTTCCACATTTCTCACACGATCATACATGGTTTTACCACACATTCGCCTCAGGGATCTCATTTCTACAGCGTTCAGTCTACTTTCATCCTTCCTCTGCCAGTTCCATGCCTCACTGCCGTACATCAGGGTAGGTATCAGTACTCTATTAGGGACGGCTAATTAATAGAGTTACCTGCATTCACCCTTCTTTCAATATCTCTATCAGCCTTCCCATCTCTCGTAAACATACTTCCCAAATAAAAAAATTGCGAAATAACAACATAATGAAAAAAAAAACACCCCAGGATTTATACCCGCGACCTCCTTATTACTAGTCGAGAGCTTTACCCCTCGACCACTGAGGCCGTTGTTTTAATGCTAACTGCCCAGAGCCAGTAAAACTGCATTATTTGAAGTGAAATATCGTAAAACATTTCAGTATCACCCCGGTGAAAGGCCATCGTTTAGAATGTAAACTTTTCTCGAAATGGCTTTAGCCCTGTTTGGTGACCAGAACTGAATATCCAATATCTTTCTCACCTTCCTCTTACCCATCTCTTCCTCACTTCAATACCTTCAGCCTCGTAATATACCCCAATAAGGGATGCCATAGTCCTACTGGCTCCAGACGGTTGAGAGCAGTTGGCCTTTTGTACGGTAATGAATTTGTTAGTATTATTATTAAGGCATCTCCAATATGGGGGTCTTCGTCAAAACGCCATTTCGGAGTTATCCTGAGGATAGAAGAGGGCACCGGGAGATTAACAAGTGAGACTGAATGAAGTGGAGAAGAAAGGTGAAGGTTGGGAGTGTCTGCCTATTCAGATCTGGTAACACGGCTCTTGCAATTTTTAATTCTGAATGAGTGTTCACCAGGGCGATACTGGGAGTATCTTCTACTCTAGAACGTGATGCAGATAAACCGTCAATAGTTTGATATCAATATTACATATAACATTTGTGAGGAATAATAAAATGAATAGAATATAAAATGTTTCAACACACAGTATTAGTATTAGTATTCGATCTCGTGACCTCTGAATCCAGAGACAAGGATTTTACCAAGCTATAAATGTGTTCAGAGAAAAGTCGTTTATTTACATAAGCTCCACACAAAAGGCCCGGAGGAAAATTATTTCCCTCAGGGCCTGTATCATCTTTGGGGATGCTGTGTGGAGGGTTTTTTTAAGGAAAGGAAAGAGAGGAGGTTTTTTAAGGAAAGGAAGGAGAGGAGAGCTCTGATAAGAAAAAAGGGTTTAAGGGGTGGGTAGGAATCTGGGGTTCAGCGTGTTCTGGTCATCCGCCTCCAAGACTCAGACTAACCTCACCCCATGAACCCGGGCACCCCTGCTAAATCACCAAACGTAGCGAACCACTTGGGGTGATCTATGGCAGAGGTGTTGGTTATCTTATAAAGGTTCCCGGGGCGGCGGTACCCATTCCCGCCTCCCAAGCGATGCTAACCGTCCGCAATGGAGTGCTGATACCAACCCTGATTTATTCTAGTGAGGAAACTTGCGGATTGCTGAAGTATACATGTGTGCTAAAATCATGTACGATCGTGTTGAAAATGGTGACCGGCCAACTCAGGTGAATGCGGGTAGCGCCGCCCCGGGAACCATTTATTGGATAGCCAACATCTCCGCCGGTGACCGGAAATGAAATTAACTCAAAACCCCCTTTGAAAAATCATTAAAAGTGATGAAAAAAAATAATAAATTGGTAAAATAGGTTAGGGAACGTACCCATATAACGTGACCCGTTCAAGGGGGGGGGGGGATTTTCAAAATACCATGCTTGATCAGAGTGAGGGGCTTAGATTTTTTTTCACTTAGTCAATCTAGAAATCTAAATTTTGATATAAGTTTTATCTTGATAATATTTTTTCCACCTGTAATAATTGCAATGTATGCATACACTCTTGCAGTCACGTAGCAAGCGCCGTATTAATAAAGACAAATATAAGCTAAATAACTTTATGTGAACAAGAAATGATTCAAAACCATGTCTATGACAACTACGTGAAAACTGTAGGGGGAGGGGGGCGGTCTTGTAATATACTACACGTGGTCACCGAGGGGGGAGGGGGGGGGGTTAAAAATTGCAAAAAGTGCGTCACGTAGTATGGGTACGTTCCCTTACGTTAGGTTAGGGTAATGGGCTATTTAAAAAAAAAAATTTCATAGCTTTTAAAGATTTTTCAAAGAGGTGTTTAGTTGACATAATTCTGAGTTGTTATGGAATCTCTCGGCCATAGGTCACCCCAAGTGGTTCGCTACACTTGATGACTTAGCAAGAGTGCCCGGATTCATCGGGTGAGGTGTGTTCAAGTCTTGGCGGCAGGTGGCCTGCCCGCCATCTCCGTCGCAGGCCGGACTGAGAGAGACCAGTTTAGAGAGATCCTGTGACCACTGCAGCTGGTCTCTCTCGACCCATCGTCTTGCACTGCAGTGAGAGGGATAGAATCATACACCCGTCACTTTTGGACACACTGATCCCTAGATTTCTACCCACCCTTCATACCTTTTTCCTACCCAAAAACTTCCACACAGCATGCCCAAATATGACATTGGCTCTGAGAGAGATTATCTTCCCCATGGGCCTCCTGCGTTGGGTTAGTGAAAAATAATAATAGTTATTCAATAAATTAATTAATTTTTATGTTTTAAATAAAGCTACCTAATGTCTGTAACTTACATAGTAAGGAGCCTCCGCTGTAGTTGTTATAGGAGTCTTGTGATGTACTATATTGGAGTCTGGTGTGAGTAGAGGACACAAATCCCCCCGAGTCCAACCGGAGCTGGTTTCTTGGCACGGGTGAATCTTCTCTGCCAGCTCTATGCAGTCTGTAGAGGAAACAAAACATTACAAATAAGCGTTTCAAGTACCTACAGTTGTTCATGGGACTAAGTAACTCATAGAGTGGAAGATATTTCTAGCAGATATGGATAGCCAGGTAGTTCCTCCTCGCTTCGTTATCTCTGTCAGCCTCACAACTTTACACAATATGCAAGTCCAGTGGAAACGATTTTCCTGTGCATAATTTGTAAGAGTTAAGTATTGTTGATTTGATATATTTAAACATATGTATTATACACCAACATATATCTTTTACCACAGTAAATATAACACATCATTTTTTAATCAAAAAAATACTTTTTACCCTTTCAATAAAGGAAATTGCGTCTCTGTACGAGGAAAGCGTTGCGTGTGTTAGGGTTAACGGTGGGTTTACGGGGTGATTTGTTATCACAAAAGGTGTCAAGCAAGGCTGCGCAATGTCACCATGGTTATTCAATCTATACATGGATAATTGTATGCAAGAATTGAAAGAGGTGGGATTGGGCGCGAAATTGAGTAATCTGAAAATATGTTGCCTGTTGTATGCTGATGATGCGGTGCTGATTTCTAACAGTATGGAAGATCTACAGTCTCTTGTGTCTAGGATGAAGGAAGTATGTATGAATAATGAGTTAATGGTGAATGTAAGTAAATCTAAAGTCATGGTATTTGAAAGAGAGAGTATAAAAACAGTATGCAACATAGTTGTGAATGATGAATACTTGGAGCAGGTGGATGAGTTTGTGTATCTGTGGGTCTGTATCTGTATCTTGTGGGTAGTATGTTTACCAGAGATGGAAAGGCTGATAGAGATATTGAAAGAAGGTTGAATGCCGGTAACTTCATTAATGGTGGACTGAATGCCGTTGGCGCTAATAAAAAACTGTCAAAAGAAGCGAAGCTAGCAGTCCACAATGAAGTCCTGGTACCGACCCTGATGCATGGCAGTAAGACATGGAACTGGCAGAGGAAGGATGGAAGTAAACTGAATGCCGTTGAAATGAGATCCCTGTGTGGTAAAACAATGTATGATCGTGTGAGAAATGTGGATATCCGCAAACAATGTAAGGCTGATGTGAGCATAATGAGTAAGATTAAAAAAGGGACCCTCAGATGGTTTGGGCATGTAGAGCGAATGAACGAAGAAAGTAGTGTAAGAAGAATATAAGACGCGAATGTAAATGGTAAAAGAAGTCGGGGACGCCCGAGGAAGACATGGCACGATCAAGTGAATCAGATACTTGAGTCGGACTGTGTCAAAAGTCAGAATAATAGAAGAGTATGTATGAATGTGAGTGAGGCAAATAGTGTTTGCGAAGATCGAGTTGTATGGCGGTCCTTCCTCTCTGCCTACCCCTGCGGGAAACGGAGTGATGGTTAGTTAGTTAGTTAATAAAGGGAAAATTATGTAACTTATTTATTTTTAATGATGTGTGGTTTAGTCTGAGGTCTCAAGAGAATAAATCGACTTGTCCTATGTAAAGTATTATATTTATAAAATCTGTTTGAGTACAGAAGAGAACCTTGAAAATAAATAAACTCACATATCTGGCGTAAATCATCCTACTACATAGTTTGAAATTTGCGGATATAACTTTTTAAATTTTAATCTACGTTTTAGGTTTATTTATAACAAATCAGTCATTTTTTTTCAAAGCCCTCTCTTATAAAGTAACAGATGTTCAAAGGAGCACTTTAGGTAGAGTATAATATTGAAATATATCATTAAAATTTAAGAACATTTCAGTTCTGGTTTTGTGAAACTCACAGTCCGCGGCCTTGGAGCCAACCGGCAGTTGAGTGACAAGTCCCTTCGGCAGCGGCGGACAGATATTGGGCAATAGGACAGTCTCCGCGCAGCACACCAACTCCGACTCGTTATCAGTTAAGTCACATTTCTGTAATCAAAGAAGGCTCATGTTAGGGTCGCGTAAGTAAACACCTTGTTTTTGTCAGACTCATAAAAATGAAAGAACAATACCTTTGGTACAACGCCTCTAACTGCGGCCTTCATCGCTCTTGGGCAGTTGGAGAAAGCTTTGCACACTCCCGGCGTAGTGTCATTTAGTGTGCACTGACTTCCTGTAAACAACAAGTCTGTTAATAGCATTGATATATATAAATAGATGAGACAATAAGCGATTCCGCAACTAGATATTTTTTAAAATTCTGAACACAAAACTGGTTATAACTAAATTTTGAATCTGCGTACGAGCTACCTAGTTCAGTGCCACCAGATAGGGCGTGACATCCGACAGTGGAAAAAAATTACGAAATAGAATAATGCCACAAAAATATTTTACTTGTGAACACGGTCTATTTACGGTGTTATTAATATTTTCGAAGCTCTATGACTAAAATTCTGTTTTATTTTCGTTCCTAGCTCTTACTATTACTCGGTTGGGGATTACCTGAAATATTCCTTGCTTATCACCAGAGTCACTCTCATTTCTTTCGTACATTGTAATTGATGGGAACTCGTGAAGGGAATTATTACTTATTGATTGTTGAAAAGTTGTTATTCTCCGTGTTTTTGTAAGTGTTTTTTGAGGATTACGAAATTTTGGTTTAGATATTTGAATACTTAGCTGCTAATGTTTTTATATTTGTTCAATGTTTTTATATTTTAGGAAGGCGAAATTTGCGTTTTGAATTTCTCAAAGTAAACTTAGGGGGGAAGGGAGACACCACGTTTTGCCATCCATGCTAGGTACGCCACTGATTGGGTATGTCTTAAGTCATTTCGTAAAGAATCAAGAATTTCCTATAGCTTTCGAGTCTGCAACATTGAATTCAGCTAAAAGAAATTATAGCCTAATTGCACAAAGAAACCCTTGCTATTGTTTTTGGAATTAAGAAATTTCTCAAATATTTAATTGGTCGTCATTTTACAAAATATACTGATCATGCTCCATTGTTGTTTTTATTTGCCGAAAACGAAAAAGTCCCGGTTTTAGCAGCAGACTAAAGAACTAAATACATTATGGTCATCCTGGAATGGTCAGATCAAAGATGGTCTATAATATTGTCTGCGTACAATTATAAATTAGAATATTAAAAAGGATTGAAAATTCCTTAAGCAGATGTAATATCACTTTGAAAAGTAAACGAAAATTCAATACTGAGGAATGTAATTTTGTATACATGTCAACACCTTTAATTCTATTCTCAGAAGTTGAAAGTCATTCTGAAAAAGATGAAACATTATTTAAAGTCATTAAGTATGTTTCAATCGGTTGGATTGAAAACTTGTCAAGTCCAGAAATTAAAAAATATTTCAAGTTCTAAAATGTACTGTCGGTCAAAGGAAAATGTATTTTATTTGGTGACAGAATTGTAATACCAGAATATCTTAAGTATAAAATAAATTTAATATGTTATGGTCATCCTGGAATAGTCAGATCAAAAATTCTTGCCCGTTCATATGTTTGGTGGTTGTCAAAAATTATAACATAATATCCAAATTGTTAAATATAAGTTACTTAACAATAAAAAAGTATTTTATTTTATTTTATTTATATATATTTAAATCGTCCAATAAATAATAATTTAGACCGCAAAATTTTCATGGATCTCTAATATATAAACATTTAAAGTAACGGGACGCCCAGACCCAAGTCAGAGAATACGTAAAAAAATCATGTCAGCAGTTAAAGGTTAAGTGAAGTTTATTCCAGATTCGCTTTTCTGAAAACTATTGTTTGTGATAATGGTCCTCCATTTTCATGCAAAGAATTTTTTATTTTTTTGTAAAGAAAACTCTATTAAATTATTATATTCTCCACCATATAATACAGTCAAAGTCAAATGGATTAGCAGAACGATCTGCTCAAAGTTTAAAAACAATTTTTAATTAAATTTATGTTCTCGAAAAATTCAATTTTTTTTTGCCTGTTCGACGTGTAATAGATTGTCTGTATCGTTCTTAATGTCGTCTATCGTTGCACTCCTACTTCTGTCATGGGTGTATCTTCAATTGCAAAAACATTTTCATATGAGCCACGTTCACCACTACATATTTTGTCTGAAGAAAATCATGTCAATAAAAGTAAGCTGTCACAGAAGAATGTCAAACAATCAAGTAAAAATGCATACATGATAATATTTTGTTCTATTTGAGATGTGTGAAAGGTCCGATGAAATGTTTTCAGGGAATTGTTAAGTTAAAATTAAGTTCATGGGTGTATTTAATTCCATTGATTGGAGGAGAGGTGAAAAAGATTCATGTAAACCGAATAAAAAAAAGTTGTCTTAATTCAAAATCAAGTTATGAGAATCTCAATGAATGGCATGACTTTAGAAGTCAGGAAAATAAAATTGTTATTGAACCTTTACCCAGCACTAGTGGAAATAATGATGTTATAACTAGGTCTGGCAGAGTTGTGAAATCCTCCTGTAGTCATAGTGAATACTCTTTAGATTTTTTACCAATGTTATTTGGTTTGATATAAAAATAATTAAAAAATGGAAGGCGGAAAGGATGTTATGTATCTGTCATGTTGGTAATCGTAATACATCAGCTGTCATGTGCTGACGGTTGGAAGGTCTGTCGCTTCACTTGATGTACGACCTTGATCTTGTTAACAGTGTCAATAAACATCTTATAAATGAATTCGGCTCTCTGTTATTTATGAATAACTTCAGACATTATACATAAATTCTACCCAAAAAAGCCTATAGACATTATGTGTAGCAGTCAATAGTTACACCAGAATATATATAATTTTTGTTGTTGTTGATGAATGATGATAATATTCCCGGTACTGTACCTACCTTCCAATACCGACACCGGAGGGCAGCACACAATCGGAACGGTACCCGCCATACCGCATATCTGAAATAAATTATTATCATTTAAAAAAAATGTTTATTATCGCGCTTTATTGCAAGAGTGGCAGCTTTTTTTACGCTTGCTCCACATAGAAGGTCCTGAGGAAAAAAAATCACTAAGGTCCTATTTCATCTTAGGGGATGCTGTGTGGAGAGTTATGAGGGGTGGTTATCAATCTGGGGGTCAGAATGTCCAGAAGTGACGGAGGTACGAATCCAACTCTTCAACTGCGGTGCAAGGCGATGTTCCAAGAGAGTCCTGCCAGATAGGTCAAAAGGTTTCCCTCAATCAGTCGATCCGGCCCGCCACACAGCAGGTGGGCAGACGCATGACCGCCAAGACCTAGACATACCTCATCCCATGAACCCGAGCACCTCTGCTAAGTCACCAAATGTAGCGAACCACTTGGAGTGCAACCGCATAATATTTCAGTATACCTGAAATAGGCCTATCCACCAAAGTGAGTGGAAATTCCTGATCTTGGAAATTTGGTTTTGGATATTTACTTTTTGATTTTTTTATAGTTTATTTAAGGGAAAATCATAAGATTTATTGGGAAATATATCGAAATATTTTATATCTTTTTGATAGCATGTGAATTTTGGAAATTTTTTATGTTCAAAAATTAAAATTTTCCTGAAAAAACGGTAGAATTGGAATCATCAAAAAAAAATTATCGATAAATATTATAGAAATATTTTTGCATTTAGCTTTTTGATTTTCTTATTACAAGTTTGGAAATTATCAAAACATCTCTTTTATTATTACCGTATTTCAGTTCAACACGCTTTTGTACAACGACCACACTATTGATGCAACAAATAAGCATGCGTGATTTTAGTCAATCGCGCGGCGAACACTGCGAGTCAAGATAAGGGGGCGTTCAAGTATTACGTAACGCAATTTTTGAAGATTTTTGACCCTCCCTCCCCCCCATGTACCACCCTAACGTTTTTACGTACCCCCTCCCCTCTCCACCACCTAAACGTTACGTAAAATCCAATTGACAATTTTTACCTAAAATTCACAATTAAGTTGCGAAAAGTACTGAAATTCGCTTAAAATAAAATAAAAAATGACGTACAATACGGTCGAGGGATTCCCCGTACAACATATACGAAAAGGATTGCCAACTCGGAAATTTTTAATTCCCTAACTTTTTATAAAAATACCCCCTCCCCCTCCCTCCCCGGTGACGCACAGTAACGTTTTACAAGACCCTCCCCCCCTGCAAAGTGCGTTATGTAATACTTGAACGGCCCCTAATTAGTACAATGCGTCGATTTCAGGATGTCAGAGTAGTCCACTGAACATTGATCATGCCAACGGACTGCTTTTGCGATACAAGCCCGGGCATTACTGGAGATCAAATGGACAAAGAGTCGTTGGGGTTATCACTACACAAAACTCATTTTGATTTCAGGACGGCCGCGGCAGTTGCATCTACTGAACACGGGAAAGGAATTATGTCACGCTAGAACTAGTGGTACCCCAGACTCTACAACATTAGTGCTGGATGTGACTCTTTGTATGGGCTATTGCTTATCTTCAGACATGGACTTCAATTTCACTCCACTCATTTAGCCTTCTAAGATGGAGCCGTCGAACGAACTTTGACTCGTTCAGCTTCAATGTTGCCAACTCAGCTCATACTGGACTTATGCTGCACATAGAACGCCAGATATGTTGAACGAATCACTCGGAACATCAGAACTGTTTCCTCTGAAATGCAAACATTATTCGGAACACAAGACTGGTTAAAACATGAATGATTCTGCATAAAAGTCCACTTAAATATTGTAACACCGAAGCAAACAAATGGTTTTCATTATCTTTGTAATTGATTTTCAATCAACTAATTTTATAATTTTACTCGGGACTTAAGAATGGTTTCTGTCGAAATAGTTAGCAGATAAATCCAAACTGGAATTTAATTTTTACATTTGGAACACAAAACTAATTTGTGTGCGAATCCCAGCATTTATTTACTACACTTAGAACATTCGAAATGCGTCAGCAGATGAACAGGAAACTGGAATTTTGTAATGGTATTCGGAACACATAACTGCTTTTAACTAAGGATCGAATCGGTATGCGAGTCCCCAGCTTTAATAAATGTGCATCCAGAACACAGAAAAGGTTTTTATCAGACTGCGGTAGAAAGTCTGCAACTAGAATTTTTATTTATTTATTTATTTATTTGTTTATTTAGTACAAGATTATACATGTATATACATAGATAAACTCACCTTTTCAGACAGTCGTATCCATAAACTCAAAAACCTGTAAAAACATAGAAAAAAAAAATAAAAATGTAAGCGTTTGTGAAGGTCATTTCATGAACATTCTCCAGCCCTAAAGATTCCGAAATTCCTCAGTATTTTAAAATAATAAAATAAATATCAACTATACTTTTGCCACTAATCTCCAATAGTCCTAAATTCTCCAGTATTTTAAAATAAATACCTCTACTTTTTCTATTCACAAATGTTATAGGTACTAACAGCGATGAGGGTAGCAAATAATGTAAAATCACGCAATGTCCAGTGTGTTAACTGTAATGTCCTCCGCGTGCAAAGCCGTATCTTCTCCAAGCATAAACTTATAATTAAAGTGTGTTTATCGGAAGTGACCTGCCAGGTAAGTATATTTCTGTATCCATTTGTAAATAGTAAAATCAGTTAGAAATTAAGCATTCCTAATAAATTGTACAGCGCCCTTGAGGTGATTTTTCACAAAAACGGCGCTTTATAAATTATCCAATAATTATTATTATTATTATTATAAGTTTTAAGATTTTCACGGCCAAAAGCATTTTCGTTATTTGTTTTTGGGGTGTTATGCCGTGTTGCGCTACCTCCTTCTTTAGCCAACGTTTCGGACATCGTTGCAGTGTCCATCATCAGGGCAGATCCGGCAGATCCGGTAGATGTGTATATACATGTATATACATAATTCATTAATTTTTTTGACTGCCCAACTAGGAGTGATCCCGTTTAAGGACAGTCAAATTATTATGGGTGTAAACAAATGGAACATGATTTGTACAAAAAAGAAAGAAAATTGATCAAATAAAAAGAGAAAATAAAAAGAACAGAAATAATATAAAATATAATAAAAAAAAGTTCAAAACCTAGTAACTGTTATTTGTTTAGCATAGTTATTAAAATAATATAAATTTTAAAAAGAAAATGTAAATAGGTACATATATAGGTAACTAAGAGAAATTAAGAGGGTTAAAACATTTAGGTAACTTCAGTATGCATTGCATATTATAGTCCTACATACATGTGTTGTAGAAAAAAAAGAAAGAAAAGGAGAAGAGAAAGAATAAAATAAAAATTAAATAACCAATTAAAACATAAAATAGCCATCGGTTGTTTAGCATAGATGTTGAAATGATAATAAAAATAAATAAAAGTTATATATGTGTGTACTTAAAAGCAAATGATTAAAATATAAGGTGTAACTGGTGTTTGCCTTACATATTATAATCCTACGTACACATTTTATATAGTGAGAACAGGAAAAATATAGTAAAATAAAATAAACAATTAATACCTGATTATTACTGTTGTTTGCTTAGCATAGTTATTAAAATAATAGGTATTTATATATACTTATAACCGGTGTTTACATTGTTTATTGATAAGCCCACGTATATATGTATAAATATTAATAAAAAGAGAAGAAATATAAAGAATAAAAAAAAAATAGTCAATTAAAACATAAGATTAACAGCTGCTTGGTTAGCTTTCTAATTTTACAAGTAATAGGGAGGTACATACATACACATAATAATATAGGTTAGAAAATAATGGTATCTTTTGAGAATTTTTGTTGTTGTTTTTGTTTTGTGTTTGATTTCATTTTTTGTGTAGTAAAAGTTCACTCTCCTTTCTCCGTAATTGTTGAAACCATGTAGTGGTCAATTTACGAAGAACACCTGTGCTTTCCTTTTTCCAAGCATCAGGCATGAAGTTGTATAGGTTTGGACCTAAGAAAGAGAAGTGTCTTTGGGCGAGAGATGTTTTGGTTGTGGAAGTTACAATTGGATTTCTCCGTGAGTGTCGGGTGTCGTGAGAGTGGTTAATAGATGGGTAGAGGTGGCGTTGTTTATGGGTGTTTAAAATTAATTTTCTCATGTACAGTTGTCTAACATCTAGAACTTGTAAGTCTTGAAATAGTGCATCACTATGATATCTAAATGGTTTTTTGAGGATCATTTATAAAAAACCAGTCTGCCCAAAAGAAATCTCCTGAGTGAAGACCTCAATTTTTTACACCCTTAGTAGTGATTTTTGAGCTTTTGCTAATTTGTCCAAAACAGTTTTTGCACATCCACCCCAACCTAAGGATGCATAGTCTAAAAGTGACCCACACATAGCATCATAAATGAGTTTCAATTCTTTTTTACGTAAAATGTTTCTGATTGCCATAAACATGTACGTGAGCTGTCTAACCTTTGTGGTGACTAGATCCACGTGACCGTCCCATCTAAGATATTTGTCTAATATAACACCAAGGTATTTTATACTGTCCACGCATTCTAATTTATAACAATTACAGGTAGTTGAGTCAGTGCATTTATGAACGAAAATATTATATGCTTCCTTGGGTTGGCCGGCTTCTGTCGCACTAAATCGTATAAATTTTGTTTTTTCCGAATTGAGTGTTAACAGATTACAGTCTAGCCAAAGTTTTAGCTGTTTTATTCCATCCTCTGCTTTGCAGTGTACATCGTTCCATGTTCTTCCTTCAAATATTAAGACAGTATCATCTGCAAACGTTATAATGTGATTGGAAAAATTGCTGTTACACAAGTCATTTATATAAATACTGAACAAAATAGGTCCTAAGGTACTCCCTTGGGGTACACCAAATTCTACAAGGGCCGGATCACTAATAGTATCGTTAATTTTAACTTTTTGGTATCTGTTAGCTAAGTAACTACCCATCCATTTGTGTAGCTGTCCCTGAATACCTATAGCCTTTAGTTTTTTTAGAAGTATTTTATGAGAAATGGTATCAAAAGCTTTGGCAAGATCCAAGAAGAGAGCAATAGACTTATTTCCCCGGTCAATATTTTTGGAAATAATATCTGCTAGTTTAGCAATTGCATTTTCTGTTCCTAGACCTGGTCGAAAGCCGAATTGGTTGTTAGATAAGATTTTATGAGTTTCTAGGTAGAGGGTGAGACGATTTTTTACGATTTTCTCAATAATTTTTGAGAACGAGTTGAGCAGAGATATTGGCCGATAATTATGTATATCCGATTTGATTCCATTTTTGGGAATCAATATAACAGCTGATTGCTTTAGGTGGTTTGGGAATATTCCTGTCTTGAAACTAAGATTACAAATGTATGCAATAGGATTCGCTATGAGTGGTTTTAATACTTTCAGCAGATTTGAGGAAATTTTGTCCGGCCCACAGGCATTAGATGACTTAAGCTCATCTATCACTTTCATGACTTCATTGGTCGTTGTTTGAATCTCGTCTGTTTTATGATTAAGAACATTTGTAGGTATGTTGGCTAGTTCAGATTCAGTTTTCTGATATTTTTCAATGATTTTATTTGCGAGAGTGGCTCCTACTGAAGTGAAATAGTGATTAGCAAAATTAGCCATCAATTTGGGGTTAGTAGTACTTGTATTTTTAATATCCAATGATTGTATGAAGGACGATTTGCTGTTTTTTGTTTTGGTAATTTTACGAAATATTTCCCAGAAATGTTTTGGAGTTATGGTGTTTTCGTATATATATTTTTTGTAGAAATTTTCTTTTGTGGAATTAATTAGTTTTTTACATAAGTTTCTATATTTCTTATATTGTTCTTGAACTAGAATATTATCTGATTGTCTTTTAGCATTTTTGTGAAGTTGATTACGTCTGTGGATGGATTTGACTAGACCAGGGGTGATCCATGGCATGAGTTTAAATTGTTTGTTCGGTATAACTTTGTTGACAGTGTGATTAGATATGTAGTATTATAATTTTGTGATAAATTGCTGCATTGCTTGGTCAGTGTCAGTCTGATCTATTACGTTTTGCCATTTTTCTGTAGACAGCTCCTCAACCAGTTTGTTGTAATTTATTTTAGAAATATATTTATTTTTAGAAGGAGAGGAAGGCTTATTTCTTAGGCCGAGCGCTGTGGTGTAATGATCTGAAATTGTTGTGTGTATAACAAACGAGTCCGTAAAATCAATGTTTTTAACAATAATGTGATCCAAGCAGGATTTACATGTACCTTGTACTCGAGTTGGGGTATCAATTATCGGAGTAAAAGCGTTTTCGGTTAGAAAACATAAATAATCATCGGATTGGCGATGATTGTCAAGAATAGTATTAATATTTAAGTCTCCAATAATTATTTGATGTTCTGGGTTATCTGTGTTGTTAATGATAGAGTGAAGTGAATTTAGAAAGGAATCGATGTTGTGAAATGATGGTGATCTATAGATTGCAAAAATGCATAGGTTTTTGTTAAGCACAATTTTTAGACAATTAGCTTGTGATAAAGTGAGTTCGTCAACTTGCGTCTGAATACCGTCCCTGTCATAAATTACAATACCACCAGCTTTATTTATTATACTAGTTGTGTGGTACTCAGTATAATTTTGTATCTCTTTGGAGGTGAAATATTTATTAATCCAGCACTCAGTTAAAACTAGCATGTCAAATGTGAAATTAAGTTCATCCAGAAATACGAGAAAATCATCAATATTGGTAATACTTCTTATGTTCTGGTGAATAATTTTCAGACCGTATGATTCCCAACAATATTTATTCATGTCTTCAGGATTGTCAATCACATTTTTGATACATGTGAGCAAGGTTTCTTCGGATCTATCAAAAGATACTTGAATCATTTATAGTTTCTTTTTTTTTAAATTTAATTAAGTATGTCCACAATGATAAACTTTGGGAATATACAGATGTGTGTGTGGTGTTTGAGTAAAATAGTATGTGTATGCTTGTATTAGTGAGTCATAGTGTGAGAAGGGTATTTTCAGAGGTAATGTGGATAGCTCATGATTCTGTTGTTTGGCGTACGTAGACACGTCCCGCTTTCACCCATACGTAAGCTAGCTTTTTTTCCGTAGCCGTCTTCTTCGCCAGGTAAAGTAAGCGTTTATTTGTCGACGTTAAGTGTTCTGATATATAAACGGGTGTACGCGGTCCGGAGAGGCCTATGGAGCTCGTGTTGAGTTTATCTTCCTTCGTGGTAGCGTTCAAATTGTATCTTTTTACACAACTTAAGAATTCATCCCTTAGGTGAATTTCTTTGAACCGCGCAATTATAGGCCGGGTTTTGGTTGGGGTTGGCCTACCAGGAGCTCTAAAGGTTGACTCGATATCATTTGTTGTGGTGGTTGTGCGTATTTCTTGACTAATGTTGAAAATAATATTTTGTAACTTTTCTCCTTCAACCTCCGGTATCCCTCTTATTTCGGCCATGAAATTTTTTTGTTGGCGTTCTTGATCGTCGAGTTTGAACTCGAGCATTGTTACTTTAGCTTCGAGTTCCATATTTTTCTTTTGGACGGAATCTATGTTTTTCATTTTGTGCATCGCCTTATTCAATTCCTCCTCAAATCCCTCCATTTTTGAGTTAAAGAAGGTCATTGTTTTCTTGAAGTCTTTGAATTCTTCATATAATACAGTCACTTTTGATTGGATGCTCTTATACTCTTGGAGTTCCATCTTGATTTGGCGTAGTTCCTCCATAAGAAGTGTTTCCCCCGGAGTTAGGCCTGGTTTGCTGACGTTGGCAGGAGGAGGTGCGTTCTCTTTACTCGATGTGGAAGTTGATCGCGCCGTTCGACGAGGTTCCGTCTTGCATCCACTGCATTTGATGTTCGTGCGTTTTTCTTGGGAGAGCTTCCGGTATTGACCCTCAGTAATGCCGCCGCAGGCGAAGTGAAGACTCTCTTTACAGGAGGAGCACCAAAACATTGATTCCTTTGTGATTATTGGTTCTGGGCACTTGCTGCAGGTAAAGTTCTCCATATTTATTTTTGTGTCGATAGGTGTATATTTTGAAATTATTATTATTAACAATAAAATTTATCTTTATGAAAATAGCTTATTGCTATCAAAAATAAAAAATTAAAAAGTTTTTAAATTTTTTATTTTTGCCGCTGCGAGGATCGAACCGAGGGCGCCGCCTTGGGAATGATGTATTTACCCACAGAGCTATCTACCCGTTACGTTCGACGGTGGATATTACTCATATATTTAAGATTGGTGACACAGGATTTATTTTGATAAGTTTTTAATATTTTGTTATTAATTTTTTTTTTAAGTGTACTATATTTTTCACTGTGATTTATTAACTATTCGTTGAATGGTGGCACGGAATTGTGTTGTATAAAATCTTTTTGCAGCACAAGATTAGTTTTTTTGCTTTTAAACTATCACGATGACAAGCGTATTTCACATTCACAATATTTTTAGATTGAAGGCAATTTTCACCGAGCTTGTTAGATAGTGCAAAAGGGTAATGTTGTTTAACCCGTTTAATCACAGGAGACCATATTTGTCCCAACGCACATAGGTCTCATATAAAACGCCATAACTCCCTTACTATCATAGTTAGAAATATGTTCTAATCGGTGTTAGAAAGGAAAAACAACACGCTTTATATTCCAATCTGAAAAATAGCCACCAAAAAAGTAAAATGTACACTTTTATGTACACAAAGTTTTGAATCGCAAATTGAAAAAAGAATTTGAAACTTCGGGAATTTTTATAAATTATTTTTCATAGAGCGACAAAAAAGTGAGGTTACAATATGTGTTTGTTATACATTTGTCTAATAAAATATGCATGTGTTTTTATTTTTTTATTATCAGTAACTTTAGTTAGAAAAAACGTAATGTGAGCCATTTTGAAAACTTTTTTATGTTTGTATGCAAAAATTTTATAATTAAAAAAAATGTTTTTTTCGAATTCTATAATTTGAAAGCGTATTTCATCACCTTTCTAAAACAGTTTTTGGTTTTTGAATGTGCTCAGAAATATTCCAAATATTAGCATTTTATTGTAAAGCGAGAATATTTTAACCATCCGAAAAAAATACCAAATTTTTGAAGGGTTAATCACTTTACACTGTAAACTTACTTGGATAAAAGAGATTATATTAACAAAAAGTATTTTTTTTACGGACCACGTCAACAACGCGTTTCATATGTTAGCGGTGACACAAACCTTCATTTTCATTTTATTAATATAGTTTTTGTTCAACTTTATGAGTAAAACCTCTAATTGTAATATTTAATTAAACTAGCTGGTACCCGGCATGCGTTGCGATGCCATTTAATAAATAAATTGTTTCTCCCTGCGTGTCCTTTCCCATTTGTTCCATTCCCCTTCCTCTCCGCGTCCTCTTCCCCTCTCGCGTTCTCACTCCGCCTCCTCCACTTTCCTTCTCCCAACTCCACTTCCCCCCTTCCCCCGTCCCGTGAACCCACCCTCTCGAGTTCCCCTCCCCCTCCCCCTCCCGGGTTCCCCTCCCCCTCCCTGGTTCCCTTCCCCCACCCTTCCCGCGAACCCCCTACCCGAAATCCCCTCCCCCCTCCCGCATTCAGTTTTCAAACAGCTCGCTTGCCAACTGTTGCAATTTTATGCAAATTTCATAATGCCAGAACTCACCAGTAGTTTTATACAAACCTTGTCCTAATAATAACAAACACAACAAAAAAAGAATTATTCAAATTGGTGCAGTCGTTCGGAAGTTATGGGCGTACATACATTTCGGCGATTAATTTTTATTTGTATAGATAGATGATGACAATATTAGCGAAACTCAAGCAAAAATCTGAAAACAGAAAAAGATATGGGTTCATCTGGGATCTTGCAATCATACATAAAGATAGCAGTTAAAAATGACCGAATCATTAGCTCAGTTGGTAGGGTTGCGGCCCATAAACCCGAAGTCCTGGGTTTGAGTCCCAGATGTTTTCAGATTTTCATTTAATGAAATACTTAGTTAAGACTGTCATACCAGCAAATCATAATTTCGGTTCCGACTATAGCGCTCACACATCAGCGGTCGTGAGCGGACGTTTTTGGAACTAGATTTCTTTCCGCAGCAAGCTTGGTTTCGCGTATACTATACACGGTTTCTACTATAGTCGAACAGAAACTAAGTGAACGGTCAAAGTCCAAACTCAGTAATAAAATTTACAGGTAAAGCAACACGAGAAGGTTCACGACTTAAAATTAATTTTACTAAACAAAATGTTTTTATTATGTTCGGGACTGAATTTAAGTCTGAATAAGGATTGAATGAAAATGTGTAGGTGTTTAAAAATACCTACAAGGTGTCCGGTAACTCATATTACATATATATTTCAGAAACAAGTAAATTCTTAGACAGGTTTTATCAGATGCTAATTAATAAAGCGGTAACCAATTTATGAGATATTTAAATTTTAATGATACTTGATTTTTACCCCCGGCTGGGATTTTACAAATTTATTTTTTAAATACAAAAATACCTAAATGTGCACATCAACATAAAACAGCACACTTTTTACAATACAATGAACTTGTTACATCGGTAAATTTTTATTTGTGATTAAAAAATATTTATTTTACATTCCTATTACAGAGGGTTCTTCGAGGAATGTCACAAACTGATTTTCAAACCAATTTTTGAAGACTTTGGAATTCATTTCAGAATGGTAATCTGTATTCGACATAACCTTTTTCGTACGGAATATAAATTTACTCCCCGTGATAAAACCCGTTTTTGTTGAACCACAATGCAAAATGATCAGCCGGCTTCCTTCTCCAACTGGCACTTTTAAACCCCCATTGCCCTCACTATTTTGCCACATGTGTGTAATCGAGTGATTTTTATTCACCTCAGTCTCGTCCAAATAGTCGTCCGATTGCCGGTTCATTTTCATTTTGATTCATTTTCCTCAAAAAATCTACACGCGCTGTAGCAAATGTCTAATCTTCCCATTAAATACTTTCTTCCATCTTTGCAATTCTGCCTGCAATTCGTATCGTTGATATTAGATCACACAATATGTAATTACAATTACACCGATTAAATAAACAGAGTCAAAATGACATTAATAAAGTATAGGTATTAAATCGAAAATAAAGTAATGGACTGGTTTTTGATCTTATGAAGTCAATACAGTACCTATTACTCAATATGGAATCATTTTTTTTTTTTGATATCATGTATATTATCGAGGCTTCTGACTCACACAATGTTGTCATTTTTGCCTCATCTGTTTTTAAATTATAATATTATCATTATAATCTCTAATAATCTTTAAAAGGTACTTAGAGTCCTTTTATATTCATTTCTTCATTTCGTATAAAAAATCACTTTCAAATATTTTCCAGTTTACATGATCTAATAAATTTCATAATTTTTTATTTATTTCATAATTTTTTTTATTTATTTCATAATTTTTTATTCCATATTATTTCATAATATGGAATCATTAATTGTTTCCTTTTACAGTAAGTAGCATGATATAAATAATAATGGAATTTCCAAAGGATTTTGTCGCCTAATTCACGGGAATAACCGCCAATGGAATTTCTAAATTTTGTTTCGCAGCGTGTAATTATTAGTTATCGTCTGAAATATTGTTTTTAGAATCCAGTTTAATGTATTTTCGAAAATAGGAATTTACGAGGGACGTATAAATAATAAAAGATGAAAAATATAAAAATATTAATAAGATAATGGTGGAGTGCCTTTCGAGTTTGGGTTTTTCGGAGTTTTGACTGTACGTTAATCCCCGTGTGAAATTTTGGGAGTGCATTTGGTATCTGTTCGACTATAGGACCATAACACGCGGAGCTAGGGCTGGCTACAGTATGGGTCAGGTGAAGATGTTGAATTCTCGTTTCCAGAATTTTAATTAGTAGTAGGCAGTTATTTGTAATTTGTACATCGAAGTACATAAATATATACAAATGAAATGCGTAAACACAGTAGGTATAAAGTAGATGATATAATACAGACATGAATAAAAAATTTGTTATAATTTTTAAATATTTTGTTTTTTAATTGTACTTTAACCAAATTAACCGAGTAATATTCAGTTGGATTGTAAAAAATGTCTCATTTTGAAATATTTATTCGTGTGCACAATGGCATTATTAATAGATTAAAACGGAAAATAATATGAAATATATTGATAATAGACTAATATAATAGTGACTTTGTCATTAGAACAGAAATTATTAACAAAAACACAATTTGAATTACACAATCACAAATTAAAACTGTCATTTTGACGGGAATTTCAAGCGCATGATGTCTGGCCTCTCTTTCGCAGTCCGTTAATGACATTTTTTATTAGTAATAGTTCAAAACAGAAATTTTACAGTATTTATTGAATGTGTAACTATTTTTTGATAATTTTTTACAACGTGCTTACACCATATACCTACTATAATTGTTTAATAGGCCAATTGCATCACATTTTTTTAATTTTTTTTTTCCGGTTTAGGCAAATATTCTAAGACATTCTGTATTTTTTTAATCGTATTTTTGAAACCCTGGGGATTTTTTAAAAATTTCAATCCGAAAAATCAGACCATTTTTTTATAAACCGGAAAGACGGGACATAATTTTATGGGTGCGAAAAAATGATAATTACATGGTCGAAAAACATTTAAAAAAAAATAAAGTTTTCCACAAGAAATGGCACAGGAGAATAACGAGGCATACCAAAAATATTACATCTCATAAATATTTTTTTCCTTGATACATCTTATTGATCATAAATCAATTATAATGTTCAACGTCTATATTACTAAATACAATGTAATATACTTGTACTTGTAAATTATAATAATAATAAGAAAATTATAAAATTTGATTTTATTAAAATCAGCACCACTACCATTATACCTCTAAAACACGTACAGACAGCGTAAAATGTACAGGGTTCTCTTCATAACATCTGTCAAATCAAATGATAAGTTCGCAGAGAACAAACAATAAATCTAGAGAACGTTAAATGTCAAATTCAAAAAAATCGCCTGAAATCCCATATAAAAAAAAATCAGTATGAAATTTTACAAAATTAATATGAACATTTTCGGAAACGGGACATTTTCATGTAGTGATGTCACGGGCCCAAATAATGGATTTATTTATTTTAAAATAAAAAAACTGTACATTTCTAAACAATTTTACTAACATTTCCTCAATCTTAGTAAAAAGATCTATCCACATGATTTTTTCCAAGTCGTTATGAAATCCATGCAAGTGGCCTATTATCACTTGATTCATAATCACATAATCATTAACCATTAACAACTAAATATTATAAATGGAACATAACTGGTTTAAATTATATTCACGATTTTATGTACAATTACTTTATACACAACTGTATACTTCCTAAATAAACATAAATAAAATAAAATAAAAAACACTGTTTAACAGGAAGTAACTTCTAACCAGTGTATAAAAAGTGTTTTAATTTTTTTTAAATGTAGATTTGGATTCACCGGTCGTTCTCAATATAAAACACGATCATTAGCTTTCAAAAACATACAATCGGGTAATCGGGTGAATGGTATAATAGAATATATGTATATATAATTTCATAACGCCGTAACCACTTTCTCCAGATCCGACCTGCCATGCAGCTGGTGGGCAGACGCATCCGCCGCCAAGACCTAAACAAACCTTCCCAATAAACCCAGGCACCCCTGCTAGTCACCAAACCTTGCGAACCACTTGGGATGACCTATGGCAGACGTGTTGGTTATCTAATAAATGGTTCCCGGGGTGGTGGTACCCATACTCGATTCTCGTGGTTGTTATTTTTGTAATACGAAAAATGGATATAAAAAAGGTCTACCCGCCCACCCCCTCTCAACCACCCCCCCCCCCCTCATACCCTCCCTCCAATCCCCGCCTCCTTTACCCCCCCCCCCCCCCCCTCAGCCACCCCCTCCACCTCATCCCAACTCTTCTTCAACCTCCCTCCCTTGGGAGCTGTTGGACTCTTGTGCGATATAAACATAAAAATTATTTACAATAAAAAAAATCCCATCCCCATCCCCATCCCCATCCCCATCGCCATCCCCATCCCCATCCCCATCCCCTTCCCCCATCCCCAGCCTTGCAACGCATGCCGGATACCCGCTGTATATAATTTATTTATTTATTTACGGACAAATAGTCCATTAACAATATAACAATAACACGAATAACAAGCGATCCTAAAGGCCCGACCCGCCTAGCAATTGATCACTGTTCGCATCGATTACCGTTCGCATGTCATTTTTTGTAACCAGCACCACTTTTCGTAACAATCATCACTTTGTATCTTATAATAAGGGACAAATAAAAACATTTATTTTTAAATATAAAACTTTTTGCATAAAAATATTCAATGAAAATGAAATTCGGTCAACCCTGTAGATTTTACGAACGTGAAACAAGGAATTCGTATGTATTTACAATTTCGTTTCCAAAATATTATTTCAAACTGTTGTTATTCAGAGCGACGTGGAGACGTCCTCGTCTGGCCACGTTTCGGACCGTAATGAACTGCGAAATTTTGTGTTTCGGCGCTATGATAAAATCGTGAAATTCGAAGCTGTTATTTAATTAAAATTAAATGCTTCCCAAAATTATTTTTCGGTCAAACTTATTTATGATTTGTCAATAATGTCTTAGCACAATAAGTATGTAAAAAAATATGAAATATATTAGTTTATAAGTGCGCAAATAAATACACAAATGGACCAATTTTCGTCAAGAAACACATGTACGTACATATTTTTTAATGATTTTATTGAAACTAAAATTAAAATTCTAAGACATAACTTTGCTAGATAATGCATTGATTTGTTTTACTGCATGATTATATTATTTGAAATGGGTGTGGTATAATACAAAAACTTTTTTGAAAATTTAACAAATCTGCCAACGACCTATGGAATAACCTTATTATACTAAAAATTAAAAAAAATTCTAAAAATTTATTACATAACTATGCTAGATAAAAGAACAATCTTTCGAAATCCATTTATAATTTTTTGTGGAAAAGAGTCAATACGTCTAAAAACTTTTTTGAAAATGACATATTTCTGGTTTTCTCTACCTATGTCCTCTTAATATAATTAGAATTGAAATGCGCCAGCAGTGGATTCGCAAAAATAACTTGTTTATATTCCATTCCATACATGAGACTGGTATCTGCATGCGGGTCCACCAGTCCACCAGTCCACCGGCAAAAATTATCATTGCACCTTTTTGTTTTGCTGCAAACTTTGTAACATACAGTCTGCATCTTGACTTTTATAAATACGCACGGAACACGAATATGTTTCTATATTTATTCAACCATTTAAATTGTAGCAGGTTGCTACTTGCTTCAAGAGTTCCTACCCGAAATATTGTACAGCCGCTATTCGTTTGACTTCAGGATTCCTAGCCTCGCAGTGAGATCGGTTAATTAGTTCGGAGAGTTGCTGCTGACGTCAGTGGGATTAGTATATTTATACGTCAGTGAGAGTCAGTGAGATGCACGCAAACAGGAAAGAGCAACTGTCACGAAGAACGTAACCATGGCAGACTACGACATTACGTGATCCACTTTATTTTATTGGTTTTTACCTTTTGGTTTACTTATTAACTCCATCTCCACTTGTTAATTATGCAGTACCTATATTTATATTCAATATTGTCTGGCGCCCGTAAAACTAATCTAAATTCACTCATCCACTATAGATCTCATTTCACATGTGACGTGTTTTATGGCTAAAGTTGTTTTCTTGGAACAACTACTTCACGGCCCTGAGTTATTTTAAAATATTTATTGAAATTATTATTTGTTACTTGAGAATCGATTAAATTAATATTCTTTAATAATGCATTTTATTTCAGCTACATTGTTGGTCGACTAATTTATCATGTTATCTTTTGAGCTATCACAATTACAGAGATTTATCTTACTTACCTTAAATCAGATACCTTTTATCATTACAAAATGAGCAGAAGTGTTGCAGAAAGATAACTGACACACCGCGACCGTGAGAGAAAACAGATCTCGCATTCTGAATGAAAGAACACAAACCCCCCCCCCTCCTGGTTTTTGTTTATGTATATTAGCGTTAGCCGATTTTTTTTTCAGAATTCCTTCTGGCGCTAGTAATGAAAAGTTGCCTGCGTATCTACATAAACATCAAAATAATTAAGTTTAAAAAAAATAAAAAGGCTCTTAAGGTTCCGGGGTCTTTTGAAGTTTCAGGTTTTTTTTTTACATTAACTTCACACGGAAGGCCCTGAGGAAAATAATTTCCCTCAGGGTCTATGTCATCTGAGATACTGTGAGGAGGGTCTTTTTGAGGAGAGGAAGGAATGAACATTGGTTTTTAAGAAACCCATATTGTAGGAAGGAGGAAACACAGACGCCGGCAAATCGTTCCACAGCCGAGCTGTTGAACACAGGAACGAGTCGAAGAAGTGACACGTTCTCATGTGACAAATATCAACTGTGTACATATGTTGGGCACGCGTTTGGCTTGTTTCCCGACTATGCACAGGTGCTGAAGGGATCAAAGATTGCAATCCGTCAGTTTTTGCACGGAGTCGGGGGTATTTTTCAGGTATTTTGGAGCTCCAGACCAGAGGTGGCTGCTAAATTCAACCGTAAGGGTCACTTGTGATTTGTACAGGGTTAGCAGTTGTGTACACAAAGGGTTACACCAAGCATATCAATGGAGGGCCTGTTCGGAAGATTGCTTCTGTTGAAGGAGACTAGGTTTTCATTTCGATCCCTTTTAGACGTAATCAGACATGAATGGATCTTTGAAACATTGAATTCAAAGAGATTATTTTTACCTCAAAAGAAAATACTCTCGAGATAACCGTCTATTCTTCGCTTAAAGACCTCCGAGCCATTAGAGTTTGTGATGAGACCTTTGGGGGCTTGTCAAACAAAAAACTATCATGAACTGTACTGTCATCCGCGTAACAATGAATTGGTGCACATGACAAAAGGTCGTTGATGTGCAACAAAAACAAAGTCGGAGGCAGACCCTATCCATGTGGGACGCCAGCATTTATTGAGTGTGAGGAAGAGATGAAACCATCGGCTTCGGTCTGAATTGATCTCTCCCTCAAAAAGTCAGCGATCCACGTACACAGGGAAGTACGTAAGAAGGCAGTTTGTTGACAAGTTCTCCATGCCAAAACCGATCAAAGGCCTTGGAAATATCCAGTGCAACCGTTTGGTCTCACCGAAATGTTCCAGGCACCGCCCCTAAATATGCATCACATACGCGAGAAGATCACCGCACCGATCACAGAACTGATGTGATCGCTATGGGACGGTAGTTGGCCGATTTGGAGCGGTCACATGTAATGACTTCACAAATTTCCTGGGCACACGAAGAGGGATACGAAGTCCGAAAACAGACAGCTAGACATATCTTAATATTTCCATGTTATCAGCCTCGGTATAAAATATTGTGAAATAGTTTAAAGATGTTCATTTATGAGATCTTATTAAATAAAGTCTATCGCTTCGGTATACATTATATAAGTACCATTTATTATTTTTGTAGTAATTTTGGACTAAATCACTACCACCCGCAGTCCCCAAGCCCGCCCTTGCCTGACTGTTCTTTATTCGAATAATTTTTTGGACTAAATCACTACCACCCGCAGTCCCCAAGCCCGCCCTTGCCTGACTGTTCTTTATTCGTATAATTTTTTGGGTACAAAAATATTTCCAGTGTAAAAATGAACAAAATTAATAATAATAATAAGTTAAAAGGTGTTTTAATTTCAATTTTTTTAAAACAAAATTAATACCAAGCTGTTAACCACGTACCCTATAATTGGTACTTTTAAGGTGTTCAAAGATGATATGTTGCCCATGTACGAAGAAGTTTTGAAAAATATTTTGAGTGAGAGCAATCGGAGTGGAAATCGATCAATTAAATCTGTGATACAGCGAAACGCTTAATTCGCTCACCCTGAAAATATACTCGTGTCAATAATAACCGATGAATCATCTACGTTCAAAGAACTTAGGATAAGGCGATTATTGAAAGCAAGAGAATTATTAGGGACATAACACCGAACATTTATAGTACCTACCCTCATTGAATTTTGACTCACAATCCTATATTGATATGATATCTTGACAAGATACGCCAATCACATATCCCCCCATTTTGGAAGATGTAACGAAATAAGAATTAGAGTAAATTAACCTAACTTTAATTAACGTGTATAGGATAGGGAAACAAAGCGAAAACCAGAATCGTCCGGTTATAGTCTCTATCACGACCCAATGGAAAAAACACCTTATACTCAAGAACAAGACAAACCTCCCGTCAGGTATTAATGTGAAAGAAGATTACTCGAAAGAAATCCTGGAAAAACGAAAACAGCTACAACCTCAACTAGAAGATGAAAAAAAGAAGGGAAATATCGCTTACATAAAATATGACAAACTGATAGTGTTAAAACCGAAGGAAAACATTAGCGAAAAGAGGAAAAGAGGAACTTCGGATTCTCCCAAGTCAACAGCACAAAAGAAAGTAAATACAAATAAAATATTAAGCAATCCTCCACAACCTCTACCCAAAACTAGCACGAAAGAGATCACCAGACCTAACATACTGAACTATGTCAACCGGGCAAGTTCTGACTCCCAACTAAATGCTTCAAAAAACTAATAATTGACTCGGAAAATCGGAAACAAACAATATTAATACCAACAAAAATTAACAATCAAAACCAATTAACAAAAAGTCTCCCAATTCGGCTGGACCCCGCGGGAGTTATAGACCACCACCCTCTAACAACAAGAAGAAACAAAATACTCAATATTGCAACTTTAAATACGAGAACCCCCAGAACCGAAGAAAGCCTACACGAGCTAGAAAAAGCTCTCGAAGATATAAAATGGGATATCCTGGGCATTAGTGAGATGAGAAGACTAGGAGAAAAGATTGAGGAACGCATTGACTACATACTATTCCACATAGGTGAAACAGCCGGTCAAAGAGGAGTAGGATTCATAATCAAACAGTCAATGAAACAATACATACAAGACCTAATTGGAATCTCAGATCGAATAGCCATTCTTAACATTGACATACCGGGATACCAAAAAGTATGGTCAGTTATACAAATTTATTCTCCAACAGAACAAGCAACAAAAACAGAAATCAAACTTTTCTATAAAGAATTAACAAAGATATTAACAAGGTATCAAAACAACCACATTATTCTAATGGGCGACTTCAATGCTCAAGTCGGGACGAAGCAATGCAAGGAAGAATATGTCATGGGAAAGTTTGGCCAAGGTAGAAGAAGTCCACATGGTGAATTTTTGGTTGAATTATTATTACAATACAACCTAATGCTCTTGAACAGTTTATACATGAAAAACCAAAAGAATAAATGGACATGGATCTCCCCCGATGGCAAAACCAAAAACGAAATTGACTACATAACAACAAACTATCCAAAAGCCTTCACGGATACATCGGTCCTAACTAAATTCAATTTCAATACAAATCATCGTATGGTAAGAAGCAATATAAGAATAGAACCACCAAATAAATCTAGAAAACATTTCGCTTCACACACTACAAAACACCACGACGATGAAACCTTAAAGAAAATAACACAATCCCTAATTGAATCAGCTGAAGAATTAACTTTGAGTAACACGGATGCTCGTACGAAATATGGAAAGCTAGAAAATCTACTAACTAAAGAAAAAGCTGAGAATAGCAGAAGAAATAAGTACGAACTAAGTGACACAACGCTGCAACTTATAGAAGAAAGAAAACACCTATTTTCAAAACATCCTAAAAAAGATAACATTAAAACTATAACAAAATTAAGTAAAGAAATCAGAGAGAACATCAGGAAAGATAGGAAGACTAAGAGGCTGCAAACATTAGAAAAGCATATAGTGAAAACAGGGGGAGTGAAAAAAGCGCTTAAAGAATTGAGAGAATCAAATAAAGAATGGATACCAAAATTAAACAAAAGAGGGAATACTTCTTCAAATAGAAAAAACATAAACGAAATAGCCACAAAATTTTACCAGGACCTCTACTCAAGCACAGACGACAAACAAAAACATGATCCGAAGAAAGACGTCAACAAAGAGCAGGAAAACGTTGTAACTGAACCAAAAATACTTTCCAGAGAAGTAGAAAAAGCCATATACAGTCAGAAGATGGAAAAAGCCCCAGGTCCAGACAAAGTGACAAACGAACTTCTTAAAGGCACCATGGAAGAACTACTACCAATACTAACTTCAATATTCAATGATATACTTACAACTGGTCTAATACCTACACAGTGGAAAACATCAAACATTATTCTTATATTCAAGAAAGGACAAAAGGAAGATATAGGGAACTACAGACCTATAAGTTTGATGTCAAATATATACAAAGTATTTTCCAAAGTTATCCTGGAAAGAATAAGTAAAAAGTTAGATGAAAATCAACCACGGGAGCAAGCCGGCTTTAGACAAAAATACTCTACCCTGGACCACATACACACGGTGAAACAAATAGTAGAAAAATATAATGAGTATAATAAGAAACTATACATGGCATTCATCGATTACTCCAAAGCTTTCGACAGCATAAGACACATAGCTATATGGGATAGCCTTGAACAGCAGGGGATACCTTTAAACTACATCAATATTATAAAAAACATATACTTGAATTGCGAAGCGAGGATCCAACTAGAAACCTTGGGAAAAAAGTTCAAGATCGAGAGAGGAGTAAGACAGGGAGACCCTCTATCACCAAAATTATTCTCGGCTGCTCTGGAAAGTATCTTCCGCAAACTAGATTGGGAAAAATATGGTATCAACGTACAAGGTGTAAAACTGAACCACCTAAGATTTGCAGACGATATAGTCCTATTCGAGGAAAACCCAATGCACCTAATTAGAATGATAGAATCACTAAACGAGGAAAGTGTGAAAGTCGGCCTATGCATGAACAAAGACAAAACAAAATTGCTTACAAACTCTGAACCAGTAACTATAAAAATTGACAACCAACCACTCGAATATGTGTCAGATTACATCTATTTAGGACAGATAATATCTCACAAAGATCAAACCACTAAAGAAATCGAGAGAAGAGTAGCAAATGGATGGAAGAAATACTGGTCTTCGAAAGAAGTCTTGAAATCCAAGGAGCTAAGTATGCAAATAAAAAGGAAAGTCTTCAACACGTGTATACTTCCAGTCATCACCTATGGATGTGAAACTTGGGCACTCACCAAACGCCACAGAGAAAAGTTGGAACGCTGCCAGAGAGCCATGGAGAGAAGTTTGACAGGAACAAGGAAACAGGACAGAGTGAGATGTAGCACAATAAGGGAGATAACTAAAGTTACCGATGTAGTTTCCCGAATAGACAAACAAAAGTGGAGATGGACAGGACACATGATACGCGATCCACAAGAGAAATGGTGCAAAAATGTCACTGACTGGTATCCCAGAGATGGCAAGAGAAGTAGAGGACGTCAACACATAAGATGGGAAGATGACCTAAAACTCACTGCTGGACATCAATGGAGAAGAGTAGCGCGTGACAGGTCCCAATGGAAAATGTTAGAGGAGGCCTATGCCAAGAGGCAAACTGAGCTTCGGGATATACTATAACAAATAAGATCATGTCTAATACATACCTAACAGAAGTCCAGAATAAAAAGGCTTATTATTATTATATATTATTAACCTAACTTTGGAAGTCAGCTCCATTTTCATCAACTTTGACAGGTTCACCTATCGCACACAAAACGTTGTGTAAAGGTTGTGACTGAAACATCTTCTAAAGTGTGTGGCAAGAAGAACAGGGAAGGCCTTATTACTTATTACTACAACCATAATATCCTGAAAAAATATGCCAAAATTGAAACAAAGCGTGATTTTCCACCGGAGTAATTGACCACATTCATGATTAAAATAACATTATGACTGTATTTCTTAATGTTGTAACTGTTTTAATATTAAATAAATTGTTATAGCGAATGTTGTAGTTTCAAGTCTTTCATTATCTTATTACTTGGGAATAATTCACAACATATATTTTTTAATCATTTTTCGATCGCTTCGGGGAACCTAAAAACGATAATAATATTTAACTTTATTTTTATTTTTTTATTAACATTAAAGACCTAAGAAAACTTTTTATCACGAGCGCTCTTGGAAATAGGAATTTTATTTTTCGCCATACTGTGATATAATTTACTACAATCTAATATCCGTAAACTAGGAACCTAAGAGGACCAGGCCAGAGATATTCGACAACATGTCGTAAACCGCCACCGCTTTTATATCTTTATTATTTTAATACAATTGAAATAAGCTACCTAGAATACCTAAGATATTATAATAGGTATAAAAAAATAAGATCTACTCATAAAGCGAATCAATTCCGGGACCTCTCCTCTTTCCAGGAGGAATGCATCTAAACCGTTTTGCTAAAGATCAAACTTTTAACTTTCTTATACACGTATTTTTCCTCTAAACATTATAATATTATTAATTTGAGATACAAATGAATAGTTTAAAATAATGTTTTAGAAGGTTTGTTTAAAAACAGGCAATATTAATTGATTATGGAAATAGATAGGTAGATATTATACAATATACCTATAGATAGTATATTCACATTAAACAACATGTAAATTTGGTATAGACTTTAGATGCAGTGTTAATATTGCGTTTATATTACCTGGGGAGAAATATTCCGGTAGGCTTCTGCCAGGACTGTGGGGCACATTGATAAATGCAGGCACGAGCCGACCTGTCCAGTTTTGACCACGGTGCATGGATCACCTGTAACATAACATAACAGTTTTATACAAAGAAAGAAGAGAATAGTGTCCATGGAACTATGCTTGAATGGACGAGGCATTAATATTTTGGAACGTATAAACGAGCAATACCAGCGCAGCTCGCACAATTTGAGTGGTTTGAAGATAAAGGTTGAACTGTTCAGTTGTATCACATTAACTACAATAGGTTATAACCCATTACACATTTCCGTACAAAGAATATAGAAAAATAAGTAATGAAGAAAGGAAAATAAGAAAATACTTTGGCAAATTGTCTAATTTTTATATTTTTCCCTGTACAGTGTACATGTAATTTAACGTTCTATTAATTCTAACAGCACATTACTCATTTTGTGCGAATTTAAGATTAAAATTGATTCGATTAGTACTCATCGAAATACATCTGCCAAATCCATTTGCTACGGGGAATTTGTATTTATGTCTACGGGAAACCGTTAATAATAATAAATCATATTTTTTATTTATATTTATAACAGTGAAAAGGAGACGTTATAAAAATGTTAAAAAATGAACGAGCTCAATGATTAAAGACTCAAGATGTCAGGTCAAAATAGATGGGGAATTATCGGAAGAATTCACAGTATCGCAGGGACTAAAACAGGGGGACGGTCTGGCTCCCACTCTCTTCAACATTGTGCTCGAACATGTAATAAGATAAACGCTAATAGACACTGGCTCCAATATTTGTTTCAAGAGCAGTCAAGTTGTCGGATATGCGGATGACATTAACGTTGTTGGAAGATCAATTTCAGCCAATAAGGAGGTCTTCGATCCTTTAGAAACAGCGGCACGGGAAATAGGACTGCGGGTTAATGTTAACAAAACGAAAATGATGATACAGAGCAGGAACCCTTCACACAGAAGAAGAAGTAGTGCACAATTTAAAGACAACTACTCATACGAAGTGGTCGATCAATTCACCTACCTGGGCTGACAGAAAACATTGAGGATCCAGCAGAAATCAGAAGGAGAATCACAGCAGCCAACAAAACATACTTCTCTTTGCTGCCAGTGTTTAAGTCACGTAGTGTCCACAGAAAAACCAAAATAACCATATATAAGACCATTGTTAGAACTGTATTGGCATATGGATGTGAGGCGCTGACACTGACGGTAAAGATGGCTGAAATGTTGGATACTTTTGAAAGAAAAGTGCTGAGAAGAATATGTAGACCCGTTAAAGAGGGTGAACAGTGACGCATCCGGCACAATACAGAATTGTATGATATATATAAGGCCCTAGCATCTCAGCACATATGAGACTCCTCAGGCTGAGATGGGCTGGGCATGTACAGAGAATGCTGGATACACGCGTCCCAAAAGGAGTTTTGACTGGACACCCAGGTGGAAAGAGAAAAGTGGGAAGACCCAGACTGAGGTGGGAAGACGAAGTAAGAGGGGATGCAGCACAGCTTCTCCAGGTACCAAATTGGAAGTCAGCCGCTGAGGACAGGAGGAGTTGGAGGCGACTATTGCAGGAGGCCAAAGCTCGATATGGGCTGTAGCGCCATCGAAGAAGAAGAAGAAATGATTAAAGACATGTACCCATGACGCGTGTAAATCATAAGTTTATATTTACCTATGCGTTTTTTTTTTTACATTAACTCCACACAGGAGGCCCTGAGGAAAATAATTTCCCTCAGGGCCTATGTCATCTGGGATTCAATTTATTTATTCAATTTATTCAATTCAATTTATTTATTCTTTCAAAAACATTACAAAATTTAAAATTTTAATGCGTATAAAATATATTTGTAACAGTATTACATTAAACATAAATATATATGGTAGGCAAAAAAAAAACTATATAAGCATCAATTGGGCTTGCCTTTTAAAGGCAGCTTCACTGACGCTAAATATGTCGATATCCGAATTAATTCTGTTCAACAGCAAGATTGCTCTCCCGACCGGCATGACCATTGGCAAGTTAGTCTTGTAGGCCGGAAGATAGAACAGCCTATGCTGTCGATGGCGAAGATAACCATCGGGAACATAAAAATGAATGTTCTCCACGATAGCTGAGTTTTCAAACCATCCGCGAATCAATCTGAAGAAATGCGTAGCAAGGTGTACATCCCTTCTGACACGTAGATGGTTCATTCCGAGCATACCCAAAAGAAAGTCGGTAGGATAGAGCCACGGGTAATAGCCGTACTCCCTCATGTACAGAAATCTCAAAAAAAATTTCTGAACTCTGAATGAAGGAATATTTTACTTGGTGTGGACTCCAAATTATCGACCCACTTTCAAGTCTACTTCTTACTAAGGAATTGAATAGAATTATGAGAACCCGGGTGTCTTTGAAATTCCTTGCAGTACGCAGAACAAAGCCCAGCATTCTCAATGAAGTGCTACAAGCCATCTGAATATGAGTATGAAATGTCAGCCTGCTATCAAACATGATTCCAAGGTCCTTCATGGTGGAGACACGTTTTAGACTTCGGGCGTCCATCGTATACCGGTAATACCAGGTATGACACGCCCTAATGCTGTGTGGAGGGTCTTTTTGAGGAGAGGAAGGAATGAACATTGGTCTTGAAGAGACCCATGTTGTAGGAAGGAGGAAACACAGAGGCCGGCAAATCATTCCACAGCCGAGCTGTTGAACACAAGAACGTGTCGAAGAAACGACCCGTTCTCATGTGACAAATGTCAACTGTGTACAAATGTTGGGCACGCGTTTGGCGTGTTTCCCGACTATGCGCCGGTGCCGAAGGGAACAATGATGCTAGTTCCTCGGAGCATCTTTCATTGTAATACCAGTAGAACAAGGATAGCATTCCCACCCGACGCCTGTGCTCTAAAGATTGCAATCCGTCTGTTAAGATGGGAGAATCTATCAAACGGACCGCCCGTTTCTGCACAGAGTCGAGGGTATTTTTCAGGTATTTTGGAGCTCCAGACCAGAGGTGGCTGCCAAATTCAACCGTGGGGCGCACTTGCGATTTGTACAGGGTTAGCAGTTGTGTACTATTAAAGTATCTGCGGGCCCTGTACAGTACGCCCAGTTTTTGGGAGGCTAACTTTACTCTGGCTTCGATGGAGCCCCCATACCTGAGCTGGTCACTTAGGGTTACACCAAGCATATCAATGGAGGGCCTGTTCGGAAGATTGCGTTATCATGAATAAAAAAAATAAATGTTTTTTCTAAATTTTTAACTATTATAAATTATGTTGAGTGATTCAGACGATTGCTTAAATTACTGATAACGAACAAAAATAAAAAAAATAATTATAAGAGAGAGCAGGTAAATATTTTTTCTTACGTCATGCGTTTAAGCAGTTTATTACTGCCTCGAAACCACAAAAATTCAAAGCCATCCCCGATTAACTGCTAGAACGCGGGAGCGGTAAGACGTGCCCGCGGCGTTCCTCTAAGCAATATTTTGACTTCATTGTGTTATGATTTCGCTAAAATTGATAAAAAAGGTCCAAATAAGAAATTTTTCACCATGAAGATCAAGTACCAACATCAAAAAACTTTTTAGTTACCTAGTTGCTTTTTGAAGAAAAAACAAAGATTTTAGTGCTTTAATAATACGTAACTTGAAATGTATAGGGTTACCCGAAAGTATCAAAGGAATTAACGTTTTTTTATATACATTTGTAAGATTAAGTACATTTTTTATAAGATTTATCAATATTTTACATGTTTCCCTTTTATCTAAGGCTAAAGAAGGTTTACATGTGATCTTTGAATGGGGAAAGAGCCCCACAAGACCGTGGGTCTCTTCATGAAGGGCATGCTCAGCCGAGGCAGGAACCTCTTCATCAGAATAGGAGTCTTTTCCATCCGATTTGCAGAAAACTAGATAGATCTTCTTCGTTCCCAACCCACGTCAAGAACGTCTCCGACAGGGCACTGTTTCGGAAACTGAGAAGACTCTTAACAGCCGAGTGGGGATTGCGCTCTCCGCGATTTGCCTACTGTACAGAGGGGCATATGCGTCGCAAGTCTCATATGCTACCTCTGTATGGGAGCATCGCTAGGATAATGTCTTGATAAACTCAGCTTTTAAATGGGGCCAGTGGACTCCCCTGTTGGCGCTTTTGAGCGCTTATAAGACTGTGGCCTCATATGCATTACCAGTTCTGGCCAGCGATTGATCTTGAAATTAGGAAAATACTGACCAAAAAGGAATTTATTCGAGGCAGGGCTGTTGTCCATCTGGGAGTCGAGCTGATATCGAAAGGACGCTGAGTGTATGGTAAGGGCGGTGAGATAGGTCGACGAAGGGCAGATGGACTTTCTCTTTCTTCCCTAAATTTAGAATGGAAGGGGGTATACATTAAACTGGATCACTATGTGACGCAGATACTTTCTGGGCATGGAAAATTCAGGGGTCGGCTTAATAGCTTGGCCGTTTCTCTTCATCCAAACTGCGCATGTGGTGATACTTTCCATAAGATCAGCGTGGAATGCTGACCTTGTGTGTTGAACAAAAAGAATTTCGAGTTCTTGAAAAAGTTTGTCAAGTCCTGGGTAGAGAGATGGCCTGTACTTAGAGTCGCCGATCTGCACTAAATTCATTATTGTTTCAGGTGCTATACGTATTGCTCCCGTCTCCGGCGTCTCCTTCGATCCTTCTCTATTACGCTTTATTTATTGTATATGCTTTGAACTATTTGTAATATAACTTAGGTGACCTATAAATTACTGATTACGTTTAACTGTTATTTTCTCTGGTCTCTCGCTAACAATTATTTATGTTTTTACCTCGACAGGTAATGTTCTATCTTGGTGAGCGATGGTAGTGATGACACTATCGCCCACTTCTGAATTGATTCTGTAATAATGTTTCACATATATAAATGCTCTTATTCTTTTATATTTTTCTTTATTACTTTTGGTTTCCATTCTTTGGTGGCGCAACTGAACTGTACATATTATTTATAGTCGTTCCCCCATAAAATGGGGTGGGACAGATCCTGTCCATGCACATTGCCAGGCGAACACACACCGGAGCGGTTTTCCCGTGACACGCCCGCGCCTCCCCCAACGACATGCGTAGTTCTGAGGTGTAACCACGCGGTCTCGATGCCTTTCCGCTCCCCCCCCCCCCCTCCGATTGCCCGATGCTCATCTTTTCCTCAAGGTCTTCAAAAACTTCCCCTTCTCTCCCAAGTACATTTCTTCGAGGAAAAATCGGGGAGCCGGCTAAAGGGTGCGGACTTCAAGCATCATGCGAGGTTATGCCGATAGCTATACGCATTCTCATTGGGACTACCCGGTGGTCTGTGGAATACCTTCTCTGGCTATTCTTTTCTTTTGATATATATATATATATTTTTTTCTTTCTGCTATTATAGTAATTACTTACATTATATGATTTTTTTTTTAAATAATGACAAACATTCCCGGGTTACGAATAACCCAACAATGTTTGAAAATCTCCTACTACCACCACAGAAAGCCGAAAATGTTGCTTGTGTTGTGATGGAGGACTTAGCCAGCAGAGGAATCGAACACCCGACACTCGGGTGAGACCCAAGCGCTATGCCCACTCAACCACTGACCAGTCGTATGTTAATGATGTTTATTTTCCTCGTTAATTCTTTTATTTTCAGAGGGTTTCTTCGACTGGTTATAGCCATTATTTTTCTTTTTTTTATTAACCTTATTACTTACATATTTATATTAATATTCATTCCTATTTCAGAAGAATTAATCAATGGGCTGCTACTTCTATTCATATTTTGTATGATATTAATGTAATTACTTGCATACTGCTTACTAACCCCGTATGCATGGACATTAGAGGGTCTAGAATTGTTTAAATAAATGTTCAACAAACAGTGGGTTATGGGGGCAGAATGGTTATTTGCTGAAAAACGGCTCGCTAAAACAGCCTAATACTACCTTTCGGATGTTATACTCAGACTTGATATTTTTTTACCAAATAATGGACTATTATTTTTCAATCTGCTATTTTTTTTGTAATTAATGTAGGCATTTGACCATAAAAAAATATTGATACACCATACAACCCACGTATAAAACTTCGATCTATGATTAAGTATTGCATTAATAATGATTATAAACAATTTTTTTTATTATTTAAAATGTGTACATATTACATACATCTATAGAAGTATGGCTTTTTATTATCGTTATGATATCTGTGGATATTAAAGTTTAAATAAATACTTAATTTTGCACCAAATTTTAACACATTTCAAGATTTTTTACTCATTCCGGGAGAGAAGCCTCTGCTGACAGTAACTGACGCTCCGTGTTTGATTATATATTTTGAAAATGCCGTTTGAAGTGTTTCATTAAATCAATCATTTGGCTCTAAAAATAGAATACCAACTCACTTGAAGCATTGCAATAATCAAAGAATGCTACAAAAACAGAAAGTACTCGGAAATTCTCTTTTTTCGTGTAAATTTGTTAAGATGTATTTTTTCAACCGCCATATTGTTCCAAAAGCTTAAATATAATATTCCATGTGCGTTCCTGTTTGGAATGGTTAGTACGAACCAGTACTGGATTATCCCTATTGCAGAGTAGGCAACTGCCTAGGGGCCTCGCATCGGTTAGGGGCCCCGCTTCCCGAGAAAAATGACTTGCTTCAATTAGTGAGCAACGAAGTTTCGGAAAAAGTCAGCTTTCAAGATGTTTTAATTATTTTATTAGGAACATTTACAGGGTAATAACATTAAGGTACACGCATTAATTAAAACAAGAAATTATAATAATTAGGTTGTAACCCAATCTATAACTTTACTAATGTTCACTCATGCATAAATCTTCTATATTAATAAAAATGAATCGCCAAAATGTATGTACGCGCATAACTTCCGAACGACTGCACCAAATTGGATAATTCTTTGTTTTTTGTGTTTGTTATTGTCAGGACAAGGTTTGTATAAAACTACCGGTTAGCTCTGGTATTATGAAATTTGTATTAAAAAAATAAAATGCGTGGCACGCGAGCTGTTGGAAAACTGAATGTACCGGTGCTGAATATGTATGGAATGCGGGAGGGGAACTCGAATAGGGGGTTCGCGGGAGGGGGGGGGGGAACCCGGCGGGATGGGGGAGTGGAACCTGGGAGAGAAAGTTTATTAAATGGCATAGCAACGCATGCCGGGAACCAGCTAGTAATAAATAAAAAGTCTATAATTAAAACAAATATATAAACATATTAAACATAGTTGTATTTTACTTTTCTTTCCTCCTATTTGTTGCAAAATTACTAAGTATCTGAAGTGATTGATGGAGCCGTGTGTGGTTTATTTGGCATTTGTTTTGTTTTATTTTTAATTATATGTTTAAAAAACAAGCTTCAGTATGCACTGCCTATCTGCTTGCTAAAATTCTTTGGGAATGGTTGTCTGGAAGAGATCACTTTAGTGACAAGACGGCTCATTGTAATGTTTTTTTTTAATAATATATATTTTTTTGTTTATATGTATGTGTCCTTTTATGCGCAATAAAGGGTTATTGTATTGTATTTGTTTTTTATTGAATGGGGTGATGGCATTCGTAGTGTAGTAAAATAACAGAGTAATTATGAATAAAATTATGTTTTGTGTGGAATTTTTTTTTTGAAAGTTAGAAAAGGGTAAAGAGCAGTGGCGGACTAAGCCCGGCAGAAGCCCGGGGCGGCAAATTTGAATGACCCCCCCCCCCCCCCCCCCTTACTGAAGTTGATGTAATTTTACAAGTTTTTTATTTAGTTCACACGGGCCTCTAACTCTGGGGGCCTCCAAACGCCTCCATGTTCCCTTGATCAAATCCTAAACAAGGCTTTAAGGACACTGCAAAAAATTGATATTTTTTATTCATTTTCTGAAAGATGCATTTGTTAATAATGCTCTCACCATTTGAGGAAATTGTTAAAATTGACGAAGATACAGAATTTTATATTAAACCGTTTTAAACAGTTTGTATGTTGAATTATTCTCAGCAAAACTTTTTAAGCGTTTTTATCGAAACTAAAACCTGGTTTTTCAACCTGGTTGACAACATATTAGAAAAACTATGTATCCGAATTGCAAGCACTCAGTCTTAAACAGTTAGAAAATCCAGTCACGATGGCAAAACTTCGGGATTTTTTTATTAAGGTCTATTTTTTATGAACCATGAAAATTTTCCATAAAAAAATCTAAAATTAAATTCTGAAGATTTTTGAACAGATTAATACTTGGTGCATGCAAATAAAATGTATAGTTTTTTTTAATATGTTGTCAACCAGGTTGAAAAACGTGCTTAAAAAGTTTCGAGAAAAACGCATTCAAAGTTTGCTGAAGGATAATTCAACATACCTACAAACTGTTTCAAATAGTTTCACATAAAATGTTGTATCTCCGCCAATCCTTCGAATTTCTTTAAAAAATTTGGTCAGAACATTTTCAACAAATGCATCTTTCAGAAAAATAAGTAAATTAAAAAAAAATACTAAAGTATTTTTTATAGTGTCCTGGTGCCTTAAGGGGGCATATTGTCATGATTGTTTTTTAGATATGAATAATGTTGGTTTTATTTATTTTATATACATTTTATAGTATAACATCTGAAGTATCTTTGAAAAAATTTTCAATTAAAAATATTAATAAATAAGTCCGTGAGAGCGAATCTCCCGGGGCGCCTCGAAAAAAAATTGTTATGCGTTGAACTCCGTAACTCATCACTGGATCATTTGAAACAAAAAAAATCAAAATGCGCTTAAAAGGCAATAGGTTTTTCTAGCTAATCAGAGGAAGTTTTTTCGATTTTTTTTTTATTTTTGGCAGCGTTTTGAAGTGAAAAACGCGATTTTTGCTAAAAAATTTCGGTTAATTTGTTATTATAAAATAGTAAAAAAACTCCCTGTTGATTTGAAAAAAACCTATTGATTTATGTGTAGAAATAGTGTACAAAATTTCAAAGGTATCGGCCAAGTCAAGTCAAGGTTTTTGAGTTATGATTTTCACAAACTTCAGAAATATTGTTTGCGAGAAAACCGATTTAAAATATTTTCTACTTGAAATATACTCGAATCGGGCATGAGGGCCGGTCGCTTGAAACGCTGTACCTTTGTTAGTTTTTCTTTGATTTACTTGAAATTTGGACGCAAAACCCAATATACTGACATGTTTTACATTTAGAAAAAAAATCAGAAAAAAAGTTTTAAGACCTTACCCCCCCCCCCCCCCCCTCCCTCTTAACGCCTTGTTAACGATTTGATTAAGGGAACAAGGAGGCGTTTGGAGGGCCCTTCAACCCCCCCCCCGTTAGTCCGCTATTGGTAAAGGGGCCATGAAAAAACACGAAATATCCAGAACTTATAGGTATTATGCGTTGGAACTATTTAAAGTTGACCATTTCACACGTTCTTACAAAGAATATCGAAATTAAAATGAATAAAAATGCAAAGCATATTTTCATAACATTTTGAAATGTACCTATTAATATAAAATTGAAAAAAAATGGATTAAGAAAAAGTACATCTCTTCCAATACTTGCATAATATTATAAGTCCTGATACATTGGATTAATAAATTAATGTAATAATATTTTTTTGTTAACTGTTTTAAGGTTTCTTGACAAATATACCGACACGATTTTTTTATTATTTTTAAATAATGATTTAAAAAAACAGCGTGCTTCTAATTTGATAAACTTTATAACTTCATTGAAGAAGAAGAGAATACTAAAAATCTAAACAAAATGTGAAAAAGAACAAGACACAGAAATGTTTTAAAGATAATTTTGGCAACTGGGGACTCGAACCATTTCAGTGTCCACCATCAGGAGAAAGCCGGATCTGCCCTGATGATGGACACTGCAATGCTGTCCGAAACGTTTGGCTGAAGAAGAAGGTAGCGCAACACGGCATTACAACCCTAAAACAAATTACGAAAATACTTTTGGTCGTGAAAATCCAAAAACGTAACCAAAATAAAATCAGTTTAATTTAATTAATATATCAACTAGTTCTGCTATTAATTTTGTTATTATGACGCGTGGCAGCTATTTCGCCTTCCAAAGCATAATCAAACAGTATAATATATATTTAAAAAACACAAATATTCTGATTTTAAATACCTATTTAACTTTAATATTATGAAGTGTGAATATTTGTAAAGAATGGAAAATATTCTTACCTTCCCTCTGTGCTCCCACGAATTTTGCCACCACTAAAACCGTTAACACAATTTCCAGGTATTTCATTTTGAAAATAATTTTACCACACCGAATTTATTTAAAAAACTTCTATTGTTATTATCACTCGAAGAGTTGAACTCCAACTGTGATCAAATGAGCTTTGCTTTCATATTAAAATCAGTATATTTGGACTCGGAGTCACACAAAAGATAACAATTTTTCTCTCCCGTATGTAAATTATTCATGAATAACTCTCCTAACCCGCTGGATGCCAGTTAGTTTTTGCAAAGAGGCAGGTTTTATGTAAATAACTAGCTGACCCGGCCACGCGTTGCTGCGGCTAATAAAACACAAGGTCATCTACTGGATGGTTATCCAACCTTAATAACCACCGCCGTCTTTGAGTTTATCGCAAAGAGACAGACAGATGCCGCGGAGGACTTTAATTTATAATACGTAGAGATGGTGTGAAAGATTATAATAATGTGCATGAAATGTTTGGGGTAACTAATGTATTTAAGTTAATAAGGATTAATACTGTATCCGTCTAAATAACTTTTCAATTACCGAAATATACGTGACCATTTTTTTAGAAGATAGAATGGGTATAGTAAACTAATAATAATAATAATATTTCTTTATTCAATTAAATTGGCAACATTACAACTAAAAAAGTACACATTCAATGTAGACTAGCTTTTGCCCGTTGCAGATGCAACTAACGGGTTAAAACACTATGCGATTTGACGTGTGAACGTGGATGAAGCGAGTGTGTGTTAAATTAAATATATGAAGAAAAAACGATGTCTGAATGCGGATGAAGCGAGGAGTGAGCGCCTACAAAGGGAACAGGTAGTCGACGAACGGTTTAGCAATGCATAATTTCATGATGCCAGAGCTCATTATTTTTTATAGAATGAATCGACTGGATGCGCACATCAAATCCCAAAAGTTTCATCGCAATCGGATGAAAGGTTTAGCAATGCATAATTTCTTGATGCCAGAGCTCACTATTGTATACAAAAACCATTGCGGGCATGCATACATCAAATCCCCAAAGTTTTATCGCAATCGGATGAACGGTTTAGCAATGCGTAATTTCATTACGTCAGAGCTCACTATTGCATACAAAAACCATTGCGGGCATGCACACATCAAATCCCCAATGTTTCATCGCAATCGGATGAACGGTTTAGCAATGCATAATTTCATGACGCCAGAGCTCACTATTTTATATTAAAAAAAATAATCGAGGGAATGCGCACATCATAGTGGAAGGTACTCTCAGTATCGCCCTGGTGTAAGACCACCATTCAGAATTGAAACGTTACTTGAAATGGCTTCTGCCGTGTTTGGTAACCAGATCTGAATAGCCAGGTACTTCTCCACCTTCCTCTTTCCTATCTCCTTCCCCTCCCCACTGCCTTCAGCCTCACAACATACCCCAATTGGGGACGCCATAGTCCCACTGGCTCCAGACGGGAGCAGTTGGGACTCTTGTGCGGTATTCATGTAAAAAAAAATCAAATCCCCAAAGTCAGAGAAGCCAGATCCAGAGCTCACCATTTTATACAGAAAGAATCGAAGGGATGCGCACACAGTGTCCCCAAAGTTTCCTCGCAATCGGATGAACAGTTTAGCAATGCATAATTTCGTGATGTCAGAGCTCATTATTTTATATAGAAACCAATGAATTGTTCCCGGGGCGGCGGTACCAATCCCGCATTGAATGATTATCATAAAAATGAAATATACAAAAAAGCGCTATATAAATTTATCATTTTTGATAAAAAATATATGGTACTAATGTTTAGAGGTACCTGCACGTACGTAAAAAAAATATTAAATATATTTCGGCTGGGTTGTTCAAAACAATATTTAAAAATCTCCAATTTTTCAAGTTAATTTAAACGTTCTGTGAAAGTTCTGTTCAAATTCTATTCAAGTTCTGTAATTATTTTATACATTTACAAAAAAATACATAAGCAATATCATCAGATGATACAGAGTTGTTATGTGCAGGTAGGTACCTACTTAGATTCTGTGTAGAGGTACCTGCACGTATGTAAAAAAACATATGAAATATATTTTGGCTGGGTTCTGTGAAAGTTCTGTTCAAATTCTATTCAAGTTCCGTAATTATTTCTGTTTTGAAATAATAAGCATAAATAAATAATAATAAATATAATAAGTTTTGATGTTTTGAATAAATAAAACTCGCACATTGCGTGAAAATAAACTTGATTAATTTAAAAATAACGTTCCTACCAACAGTGGCTGTCAAGAAGCAACCTCCGTGTACCCACATATTTCAAAAAGTGACCATCTAGGGTGATTTTTTCATTTCATATCATGAATTTTCGATTTAAAATTTAAAGGAAAGAATATCCTCACATAAGCCGGTACCTACCTTACCTACGCGTTTTCTCAATAAATACTTAGCGAATTTGCAATAATTCGATAGAACGGTAGGTACCTACCGCGTTATAAATATAATATCAACGCTGCATTACCTACTTATTTGATTTTCAATGGAATTAAGTACCTACGTAAGTACTCTGATTTGGTTTCACAAAACCTCGGTTAATATGAATGCTGCATTAACTACTGTTTATTTTCTACGTGCAAATCCTTCATATTTTAATCGCCAGTAGGTACCTACCTCGAGTTCATATTAACTGGCTGGAAAATTATGCATTGTCGATGATAGATCGATTTCGGCAAATGTCAGAAAAATTTCAATCTTTAATGCAATATAGTGTAATATTTTGAATGGAATGCGGTACATGTCGCAACTTTAAAAGTTTCTAAAACTTGTATTTTTACAATTTATTGAAAAACATCTCGGTCAAAATATTTTTTTACGCTGTAATCTGCGTTCCCGCAAAGAGCCTTTAAAATGTCCATTTTTCTCCGTTATTTTCAATAAAGCCGTAAAATTAATAAATCCCTAGCAAATACAGTTTTGTATGGGAGGTGAACTTTTCTGACGCACTGAAATATTCGACATTTTTTAACGGGTGAACCTGTCGGCAGAAAATATAACTGAGGCCGAATTTCTTCGTCGGTGAGAGATCTAATTGTAGTTTTCGCCGTTGGGTGCGCTGTTAATCCTGCATCATCTTTTTTGTATGAAATCTGGTCCTCAATCGGGACACGACCCTGTCTGAATCCGCTTCGAGCGAAAGTGACCCTTAAGGTGGTTGAAACGTAAAGGGCAGAGTGGTCGTTTTTAGCGCGGCAAAAAAAGTGAGGCGTCTCCAAACTGTGTATTAATATATACTAGCGGGGCCCGTTGCAAAAATGCAACTAACGGGTTAAAAAATTATGCGATTTGCGTGTGAACGTGGATGAAGCGAGGAGGAGTGTGTGTTAAATTAAATATATAAAGAAACCTGAGGTTACAGTGACCTTGCAACGCATGCCGGGTACCCATTGTTTATAATGTTATAATATAGTGCAGGCATTTGCAAGGCGCTTGCCTAATAATGTAGTTTCCCTGAACTTGGAATGGAACCATTACAGTTATGTTGACCCCAAGGTTACAGTGATGTTGCAACGCATGCCGGGTACCCTTTGTATATAATGTTTTAATATAAAGCAGGCGTTTGCAAGGCGCTTGTATTATAATGTAGTTTCCCGGAACTTGGAATGGAACCATTACAGTTAAGTTGACCCCGAGATTACAGTGATGTTGCAACGCATGCCGGGTACCCGTTGTATATAATGTAATATAGAAATACAAATCCCCAAAGTTGTCCTTTATTGGATTACCAACACGTCTGCCATAGGTCACCTCAAGTGGTTCGCTACGTTTGGTGATATAGTAGGGGTGCCCGGGTTCATGGGGTGAGGTCTGTCTAGGTCTTGGAGGCGGATGACCAGGACACACTGAACCCCAGATTCCTACCCACCCCTTAAACCCTTTTCCTTCCCAGAACTCTCATCTCCTTCCTTTCCTAAAAAAAATCCTCCACACAGCATCCCCAAAGAAGACATAGGCCCTGAGGGAAATTATTTTCCCCACGGCCTCCTGTGTGGAGCTCATGTAAAAAAAAAATAATTAAATGCATATAAATTCACCTTTCCTGTCTATGTCAGTCTTAAATGATGACCTACATAGTACCCTTGGATGGTGAAAGCCAGAAATAATTGAGAAAAAAACATGTTCTTAATATTTTTTCCCTTGCTTAGTTCTGCACTCCTGGTATTTATCCTTTTTTTACATGAGCTCCACACAGGAGACCCCGAGGAAAATAATTTCCCTCAGGGTCATCTCATCTTTGTAGATGTTGGGTTGAGGGTTTTTTAAGGCAAAGAAGGCGAGGAGAGCAACGCTCAGTGGTTAAACATACGTATGTATAAGGCCACCCGCAGGGCCTAGCAGCTGAAACCTGTCAAACAGAAGTATCTAGTCGCCATCGGAGGCATGCACACATCAAATTCCCAAAGTTTCGTCGCAATCGGATGAACGGTTTAGCAATGCATAATTTCATGATGCCAGAGCTCACCATTTTATACATTAAGAATCGAAGGTCCCCAAAGTTTCATCGGAATCGAAGAAGAATTAACACAGAACGTGAAAATTAACTAAAAAAAGTATGCTTTTACCTGCATAATTTGGCAAAAAATTGACCATGTTAAGATATTTAAATTTATTAATTTTCATAACGTTGCTTGAAATGGCTTTTGCCGTTTTTGGTGACCAGATCTGAATAGCCAGGTACTTCCCCACCTTCCTCGTCTCCATCTCCTTCCCCTCCCCACTACCTTTAGCCTCACAACATACCCCAACTGGGGATGCCATAGTTTCACTGACTTCAGTAGTTGGGACTCTTGTGCCGTATTATCATTAAAATTTAGTTAATAATGTATAAAACAATTAATTTCCGTACAATTTTCAAGTACCTACACCATTTGAAAAAAAAATTGTACCATCTTTGCTATTAAATTTACACAATATATTAATTTTTCATTAATTCGTCAACAACGTTCCCTCATAAGTAGGTACTGGCCATTACTGGTATTATTATTTGAGAATGTCCAAAGAGAACGAAACTTTACCTACACATTCATAAATGAAAAATATTTTGATAGGTTCTTTCAAAAAAATTTAATAATTCTTTAAAATTTTCAAGATAATTTTCACGTTCTGTGAAAGTTATTTTAAAGTTCTGTAATTGTTTCAGTTTTGTGGTGCAACTGGATAAAATGATATAACATCAGAACTCGAATAGAACTTACGCAGAACGTTAGAATTAACTTTAAAGAAATGTTGAATTCTTCAATTTTATTGCAACAACCCGGCATCCAACGTAAGTACCTACATAATTCGTCTAGGTACCTACTCATTTTCGCAAAAAAACCACGGTAGTAAGTCGGTAAGCCGGTAGGTAGGTACCTAAGCACTTATTTCCATCACTAAGTTGCATGGTTTATCTGTGTGTTCTAAATAACAGGGTCCGCCAAAACTGCGTTACTCATTTTTGGTAAAAATAAATTGATAAAATAATAATATTTTTTTTTAAATAAAAATAAAATCGTCTTTTTTTTAAATATTTTTCTAGAAATGACATCGGTCAAACATCCAACTTTTAAATTCACGAACGCGCATACTACTTTCGTAATAAATAATTATTCACAACGATACATGTATGGAAAAAAACGGAAATTCTAAGCATCGTCATTTGAGAAATGTTTCTACGCCGCTCAAACGTTAGTCGTGAAGGCCCGACTATATTTTCGAAAAAAAAAATATCAAGAAAATTATCATTCAAAATAATTAAAAAAATAATTATTATATTTCGAGCAGTATTTTTTTTACCACCGTGTACCGGCATAATAACGACTCATGAATGATGAAATTCGATTTTAAAACCTGCTAACAACGCCAATTTAAGACACTCCAATTTTGTTTCGCGTTCGAATTTGAATTTTAGTCTATTTTTAAATTTTTCTAATGAAATGTTTTAATTCTATGTCCTGTCGACTGGCGGCGCCGTGAAAACAGTACATAATTTTAAAGATTAGTTTCAATACTCGACTTTTATGTTGTTTTTTTGCACATGTCAGTTTTGAAACCAATATTACAACGATGTTTTTGTGAAAAGTGATCATTACGACGGTCAATTAACCTTTGAAAAACTCTCGTTGACGTAATTTTAATAAATTTTGGCTTCCAAGCATGATATTTTCGACGAAATCCAGTATGCCAGTCGGCCGGTGGGCAAACGAAAAATGAAGAATGACATTTAAAATTTATGTACCTAGCCAAATCAATTTTGTATGGGAGATTTTCGCTATATCTTTCTCAACTTTTCCATGCATTTAAAAAGAGATACACTCCCTTAATCGGCCTTGAGGGAAAGTGAATCTACAGATGTGCCAATCTCGATGAGCCGAGAAGTCAATTTGGCTTGCCAAATTTTAAAAACGGTCGCAAGCCAAAGTGACCCGTGAGGTTTCACCCACCCGAGGGGCAAAGTGGTCGCTTTTCCCCTCAAATCGAAAGTGAGTTTTGACCCATCACGAACGGCCGCAAGCTAAAGTGACCCTTGTTGTTTCACCCACCCGAGGGGCAGAGTGGTCGTTATTCCCCTCAAATCAAAAGTGACCTTTTCCTGACCAATGGCGTGAGCGGAAAAAGTGAGTTTTCCCTGACCTATCCCAAAACCAAACAATACTATATATACTAGGTTTTGCCCGTTGCAGAAGCAACTGACGGGTTAAAACACTATGCGATTTGACGTGTGAACGTAGATGAAGCGAGGAGGAGTGTGTGTTAAATTAAATATATCAAGAAACCTGAGTTCACAGTGACCTTGCAACGCATGCCGGTTACCCGTTGTATATAATGTTATGTAGTGCAGCGCTTGCATTAAAATTTAATTTGCCAGGAATTGGAATGGAACCATTACAGTTAAGTTGACCCCGAGGTTACAGTGACCTTGCAACGCATGCCGAGTAACCGTTGTATATTATGCTATAAATTGCAGGCGCTTGCATTAAAATTTTATTTCCCGGGAATCGGGATGAAACCATTACAGTAAAGTTGACCCCTAGGTTACAGTGACCTTGCAACGCATACCGGGTACCCGTTGTATATAATGTTATATAGTGCAGGCGCTTGCTTTAAAATGTTATTTCCCGGGAATTGGGATGGAACCATTACAGATAAGTTGACCCCGAGGTTACAGTGACCTTGCAACGCATGCCGTGTACCCGTTGTATATTATGTTATAAATTGCAGGCGCTTGCATTAAAATTTTATTTCCCGGGAATTGGGATGAAACCATTACAGTAAAGTTGACCCCTAGGTTACAGTGACCTTGCAACGCATGCCGGGTACCCGTTGTATATAATGTTATATATTGCAGGCGCTTGCATTATAATGTAGTTTCCGGGGACTTGGGATGGAACCATTAGAGTTTAGTTGACCCTGAGGTTAAAGTGGCCTTGCAACGCATGCCGGGTACCCGTAGTATATAATGTTACATAGTGCAGGCGCTTACATTATAATGTAGTTTCCCAGGACTTCGGATGGAAACATTACAGTTTTATTGACCCCGAGGTTAAAGCGGCCTTGCAACGCATGCCGGGTACCCGTTGTATATAATTTTATAAAGTGCATAATTTTATAATGTTGTTTCCCGGGACTTGGTAGGGAACCATTACGGTTTAGTTGACCCCGAAGTTAAAGTGGCCTCGCAACGCATGCCGGGTACCCGCTGTATATAATTAATTTATTTACGCACAAATAGTCCATTAACAATAACAATCGGTTGCACGGTTTAGCAGTGCAAAATTTCATTATGCCGGAGCTCACTGTTGTAGTTGTATTGTATTTTATTTTGCAAGTGTAAGTACTAAGTAGGTACTTTGTTGTAATATTTCACCAAAACGACGCCATTATGCTGTTGAGCATAAAATAATTTTCACTACAAATAAATTCATTCAATATCATGTTTTGATTTTTAAATGAAAAAAGTCCCCGCAAGTAAGTACCTACCTAGAACACGCGTAATGTATATATATATACAATGTTCAAATAGAACACACTTAAAAATAAAAAAAATAATTAATTAAAAAATTGACAATTCTTTAAATTTTTCTAGTAAATTTTCAGTTCTATAAAGTTCCGTTCGAGTTCTGTAATTATTTCAGTTTTGTGATGTAACTGGTCTGTAATGATAAAACAATAGAATTTGAGTAGAACCATCACAGAACGTGAAAATTAACTTTAAAAAAGTTCAATTATTCTGTATCATCGAAACAACCTTACCTTAGTATTTATTGCATTAAAACCTAATTCGTTGTGTAGGTACCCATTCAGGTAGGTGCCTGCGCATTTCCTTAGATTCCGGCAATCTTAGCTTTTTTCATCATATTTGCAATACTACCGAAATAAGTAGGTACCTACCCCGAATGAAAAACGTGTTAATTTGACTGGCCAGCAAATATTTAAACTTCCGATGGAATCTGTGAGCGCGTATTTTGATGATTTTTTTTCGGAAAATTTCGAGTTTTGTCAGCATCTCCTGACGTATTTTATATGAGAATCATATGTTTTATTGGTGTTAAAAGTTGCGGAATCTATCCGGCTATCGTATTTTCAAAAAACATCTAGCCCGGAATCGGTTTTTTCGGCGGTAATGTCGTTTTCCGAAAAACAACGACCGAAACCGCCGAGAGTTCCGTTTTGTTAGGCTAAAAATTTGACATCTGAGATCCTGACCTATGTCAATAGTCCTATATAGCATTTTCCTTTGTGAAATTAGCGGGTTTTTTCCTAAATTTTTTTTTTCAAACGCCGTCTGTCGGCGGGAAATATAATCGAGTGATTCGAGTAGAGCTTCTAGTTTTCGCCGCCGATTCGTATCGGAGAATAAATCCCTGTATATATTTCACTTTGTCGGAAAAAAATTACCCCCAGTTTCCATTCGGAATTTGCTTCAACCGAAAGTGAACCTTGAGGTGGGTGAAACGCAAAGGGCGTACTGGTCGTTTTTGCGTCGACGAAAAAGTGACCTTTTCCCGACCTACCCCAAAACCAAACAATACTATATATACTAGCTGGGCCCATTGCAAAAGCAATTTACGGGTTTAAACACTATGCGATTTGACGTGTGAACGTGGATGAAGCGAGGAGCGGGTGTGTGTTAAATTAAATATATGAAGAAACCTGAGGTTACAGTGACCTTGCAACGCATGCCGGGTACCCGTTGTATATAATGTTATGTAGTGCAGCGCTTGCATTAAAATGTAATTTCCCAGGAATTGGAATGGAACCATTACAGTTAAGTTGACCCCGAGGTTACAGTGACCTTGCAACGCATGCCAAGTAACCGTTGTATATCATCTTATATATTGCAGGCACTTGCTTTAAAATGTTATTTCCCGGGAATTGGGATGGAACCATTACAGTAAAGTTGACCCCGAGGTTACAGTGACCTTGCAACGCATGCCGTGTACCCGTTGTATATTATGTTATAAATTGCAGGCACTTGCATTAAAATTTTATTTCCCGGGAATCGGGATGAAGCCATTACAGTAAAGTTGACCCCTAGGTTACAGTGACCTTGCAACGCATGCCGGGTACCTGTTGTATATAATGTTATATAGTGCAGGCGCTTGCATTATAATGTAGTTTCCGGGGACTTGGGATGGAACCATTAGAGTTTAGTTGACCCTGAGGTTAAAGTGGCCTTGCAACGCATGCCGGGTACCCGGAGTATATAATGTTACATAGTGCAGGCGCTTGCATTATAATATAGTTTCCCAGGACTTGGGATGGAAACATTACAGTTTTATTGACCCCGAGGTTAAAGCGGCCTTGCAACGCATGCCGGGTACCCGTTATATATAATTTTATAAAGTGCATAATTTTATTATGTTGTTTCCCGGGACTTGGTAGGGAACCATTACGGTTTAGTTGACCCCGAAGTTAAAGTGGCCTCGCAACGCATGCCGGGTACCCGCTGTATATAATTAATTTATTTACGCACAAATAGTCCATTAACAATAACAATCGGTTGCACGGTTTAGCAGTGCAAAATTTCATTATGCCGGAGCTCACTATTGTAGTTGTATTGTATTTCATTTTGCAAGTGTAAGTACTAAGTAGGTACTTTGTTGTAATATTTCACCAAAACGACGCCATTATGCTGTGGAGCATAAAATAATTTTTACTACAAATAAATTCATTCAATATCATGTTTTGATTTTTAAATGAAAAAAAGTCCCCGCAAGTAAGTACCTACCTAGAACACGCGTAATGTATATATATATACAATGTTCAAATAGAACACACTTAAAAATAAAAAAAAATAATTAATAAAAAAAATTGACAATTCTTTAAATTTTTCTAGTAAATTTTCAGTTCTATAAAGTTCCGTTCGAGTTCTGTAATTATTTCAGTTTTGTGATGTAACTGGTCTGTAATGATAAAACAATAGAATTTGAGTAGAACCATCACAGAACGTGAAAATTAACTTAAAAAAAGTTCCATTATTCTGTATCATCGAAACAACCTTACCGTAGTATTTATTGCATTAACCTAATTCGTTGTGTAGGTACCCATTCAGGTAGGTACCTGCGCATTTCCTTAGATTCCAGCAATCTTAGCTTTTTTCATCATATTTGCAATACTACCGAAATAAGTAGGTACCTACCCCGAATGAAAAACGTGTTAATTTGACTGGCCAGCAAATATTTAAACTTCCGATGGAATCTGTGAGCGCGTATTTTGATGATTTTTTTTCAGAAAATTTCGAGTTTTGTCAGCATCTCCTGACGTATTTTATATGAGAATCATATGTTTTATTGGTGTTAAAAGTTGCGGAATCTATCCGGCTATCGTATTTTCAAAAAACATCTAGCCCGGAATCGGTTTTTCGGCGGTAATGTCGTTTTCCGAAAAACAATGACCGAAACCGCCGAGAGTTCCGTTTTGTTAGGCTAAAAATTTGACATCTGAGATCCTGACCTATGTCAATAGTCCTATATAGCATTTTCCTTTGTGAAATTAGCGGGTTTTTTCGTCACTTTTTTTTTTCAAACGCCGTCTGTCGGCGGGAAATACGACCGAGCCGAATCGAGTGATTCGAGTAGAGCTTCTAGTTTTCGCCGCCGATTCGTATCGGAGAATAAATCCCTGTATATATTTCATTTTGTCGAAAAAAATTGACTTACAGTTTTCATTCGGAATTTGCTTCAACCGAAAGTGAACCTTGAGGTGGGTGAATCGCAAAGGGCGTACTGGTCGTTTTTGCGTCGCCGAAAAAGTGAGCTTTTCCCGACCTACCCCAAAACCAAGCATTAATATATATACTAGCGGGGCCCGTTGCAGAAGCAACTGACGGGTTAAAACACTATGTGATTTGACGTGTGAACGTGGATGAAGCGAGGAGGAGTGTGTGTTAAATTAAATATATGAAGAAACCTGAGGTTACAGTGACCTTGCAACGCATGCCGGGTGCCCGTTGTATATAATGTTTTAATAGTAGTTTCACTGAACGTGGAATGGAACCATCCCCGAGGTTACAGTGATCTTGCAACGCATGCCGGGTACCCGTCCTACATAATGTTATAATATAGTAAAGGCATTTGCAAGGCGCTTGCATCATAATGTAGTTTCCCGGAACTTGGAATTGAACCATCCCCGAGGTTACAGTGATCTTGCAACGCATGCCGGGTACCCGTTGTATATAATGTTATAATATAGTGCAGGCGTTTGCAACGCGCTTGTATTATAATGTAGTTTCGCGGAACTTGGAATGGAACCATCCCCGAGGTTACAGTGATCTTGCAACGCATGCCGGGTACCCGTTGTATATAATGTTATAATATAGTGCAGGCGTTTGAAAGGTGCTTGCATTATTATGTAGTTTCACGGAACTTGGAATGAAACCATTACAGTTAAGTTGATCCCGAGGTGACAGTGATCTTGCAACGCATGCCGGGTACCCGTTGTATATAATGTACTGTAGTGCTGGCGCTTGCAATAAAACGTAATTTCCCAGGAATTGGGATGGAACCATTACAGTTAAGTTAAGTGGACCCGGAGGTTACAGTGCCTTGCAACGCATGCCGGGTACCCGTTGTATATAATGTTTTAATGTAGGGTAGGCGCTTGCATTATAATGTAGTTTCCCAGGACTTGGGATTCTAGAGCTCACTATTGTATATAGAAACCAATGAATGAATGGTACCCGGGGCAGCGGTACCAATCTCACGTTCAATGATTATCATTAAAATGCAAAATACAAAAAAAGCTTTTTTTTATTTAATATTTTTCATTATAATTATCCCGTTTAACTTCGAGCAATTTCGTTATACATTTACAAAAAAAAATACATAAGCAAAATCATCAGATGAATCCGTGTTGTTATGTGTAGGTAGGTACCTACGTAGATTCTTTGTAGAATATAATTTAAGCTGTGTTGTCTAAAAAAAAACTTCCATTTTTAAAGTAAATCTTAACGTTTTGTGAAAGTTCTGTTCAAATTCTATTCGAGTTCAATAATTATTTCTGTTTCCATAATAATTGGAAGGCTTTTGACCTCTCCAGCCAGATTCTCCCAACCCTTCCCATTGCACCGCAGTGTGAGGAATAGATTCGTACGTCCGTCACTCCTGCCAACACTCTCCCCCAGATTCCTAAACACCCGTCATATCTTTTTCCTTCCCATATCTTCTTCTCCTTCCTTTCCATTAAAAAACCCACCCCACAACATCCTCAAAGATGACACATGCCCCTAGGATTCAGAACGGGCCTTTTCTTGCGTAATTTCGTGATGCCAAAGCTCACTATTGTATTCTGAAACTGTATGTATTTGTCTAGGTCTTAGTGGCGGATAGCCAGATTCTCCCAACCCTTCGCCTTGAACCGCAGTGTGAGGAATAGATTCATATGTCCGTTACTCCTGGCCACACTGACCCCCAGATTCCTACCCACCCCTCATACCTTTTTCCTTCCCATATTTTCTTATCCTTCCTTTCCCTTAAAAAACCCTCCGCACAGCATCCTCAAAGATGACATAGGCCCCTAGGGCTCAACGTGGATGAAGCGAGGAGGAGTGTGTGTTAAATTAAATATATGAAGAAACCTGAGTTCACAGTGGCCTTGCAACGCATGCCGGGTACCCGTTGTATATAATGTTATGTAGTGCAGCGCTTGCATTAAAATGTAATTTCCCAGGAATTGGAATGGAACCATTACAGTTAAGTTGATCCCGAGGTTACAGTGACCTTGCAACGCATGCCGAGTAACCGTTGTATATCATGTTATATATTGCAGGCACTTGCTTTAAAATATTATTTCCCGGGAATTGGGATGGAACCATTACAGTTAAGTTGACCCCGAGGTTACAGTGACCTTGCAACGCATGCCGTGTACCCGTTGTATATTATGTTATAAATTGCAGGCGCTTGCATTAAAATTTTATTTCCCGGGAATCGGGATGAAACCATTACAGTAAAGTTGACCCCTAGGTTAAAGTCGCCTTGCAACGCATACCGGGTACCCGTTGTATATAATTTTATATAGTGCAGGTGCTTGCATTATAATGTAGTTTCCCGGTACTTGGGATGGAACCATTATAATTAAGTTGACCCCGAGGTTACAGTGACCTTGCAACGCATGCCGGGTACCCGTTGTATATACTGTTATAAAGTGCAGGCGCTTGCATTATAATGTAGTTTCCCAGGACTTCGGATGGAAACATTACAGTTTTATTGACCCCGAGGTTAAAGCGGCCTTGCAACTCATGCCGGGTACCCGTTGTATATAATTTTATAAAGTGCATAATTTTATAATGTTGTTTCCCGGGACTTAGTAGGGAACCATTACGGTTTAGTTGACCCCGAAGATAAAGTGGCCTCGCAACGCATGCCGGGTACCCGCTGTATATAATTAATTTATTTACGCACAAATAGTCCATTAACAATAACAATCGGTTGCACGGTTTAGCAGTGCAAAATTTCATTATGCCGGAGCTCACTATTGTAGTTGTATTGTATTTCATTTTGCAAGTGTAAGTACTAAGTAGGTACTTTGTTGTAATATTTCACCAAAACGACGCCATTATGCTGTTGAGCATAAAATAATTTTCACTACAAATAAATTCATTCAATATCATGTTTTGATTTTTAAATGAAAAAAGTCCCCGCAAGTAAGTACCTACCTAGAACACGCGTAATGTATATATATATATATATTTTATTATTTTTTTTTATTTAACAATGTTTAAATAGAACACACTTAAAAATAAAAAAAATAATAATTAATAAAAAAAATTGAACTTTAAATTTTTCTAGTAAATTTTCAGTTCTAGATAGTTCCGTTCGAGTTCTGTAATTATTTTAGTTTTGCAATGTAACTGACCTTTAATGATAAAATAACAGAACTTGAGTAGAACCAATAAAGAACGTGAAAATTAACTTTAAAAAAAGTTGAATTATTCAGTATCATCGAAACAACCTTACCATTGCATTAAAACCTAATTAATTGTGTATCTACGTATTCGGGTAGGTACCTGCGCATTTTCTTCTCTTTGCTTTTTTCATCATATTTGCAATACTACCGAAATAAGTAGGTACCTACCCCGAATGAATAACGTGTTAATTTGAACTGGCTAGCAAAATTTTAACTTCCGATGGAATCTGTAAGCGCGTGTTTTGATGATTTTTTTTCGGAAAATGTCGAATTTTGTCAGCATCTCCTGAACTATTTTATATGGGATGGGCATACAATTTTGGTTTTAAAAGTTGCGGAATTCTCTATTGTATTAGATTTTTGAAAAACATCCGAGCCGGGATCGGTTTTGGGGCCGCAATGCCGCGTACCGTAAAACCACTACCGAAAACCGTGAAAAGTCTGCTTTGTTAGGCTAAAAATTTGACGTCTGAGATCCCTGACCTGACTCAATATTCCTAGCATTTTCATTTGCATCGAAACTGATGGCCAAAATGACATCATTTTTTTGGAAACGCGAACCTGTCGGCGGGAAATGTAACCTGGCCGAATTGAGTGTAATTTTACTATTGGTTCTAGTTTTCGCCGTTGATTCGCGTCAGTTTTTCTGTGAATAAGGCGCTAATTTTGTCGAAAAAAACTGACCTCGCAAAATCAAAGTACTGAGGGTGCACTGAATTTGCTTGAACCGAAAGTGAACCTTGAGGTGGGTGAAACGTAAAGGGCGTACTGGTCGTTTTTGCGTCAACGAAAAAGTGCGCGGAAAAAGAGCTTTCCCAAAGTGAACATTAATATATACTAGGTTTTGCCCGTTGCAGAAGCAACTGACGGGTTAAGACACTATGCGATTTGACGTGTGAACGTGGATGAAGCGAGGAGGAGTGTGTGTTAAATTAAATATATGAAGAAACCTGAGTTCACAGTGGCCTTGCAACGCATGCCGGGTACCCGTTGTATATAATGTTATGTAGTGCAGCGCTTGCATTAAAATGTAATTTCCCAGGAATTGGAATGGAACCATTACAGTTAAGTTGATCCCGAGGTTACAGTGACCTTGCAACGCATGCCGAGTAACCGTTGTATATCATGTTATGTATTGCAGGCACTTGCTTTAAAATATTATTTCCCGGGAATTGGGATGGAACCATTACAGTTAAGTTGACCCCGAGGTTACAGTGACCTTGCAACGCATGCCGTGTACCCGTTGTATATTATGTTATAAATTGCAGGCGCTTGCATTAAAATTTTATTTCCCGGGAATCGGGATGAAACCATTACAGTAAAGTTGACCCCTAGGTTAAAGTCGCCTTGCAACGCATACCGGGTACCCGTTGTATATAATTTTATATAGTGCAGGTGCTTGCATTATAATGTAGTTTCCCGGTACTTGGGATGGAACCATTATAATTAAGTTGACCCCGAGGTTACAGTGACCTTGCAACGCATGCCGGGTACCCGTTGTATATACTGTTATAAAGTGCAGGCGCTTGCATTATAATGTAGTTTCCCAGGACTTCGGATGGAAACATTACAGTTTTATTGACCCCGAGGTTAAAGCGGCCTTGCAACGCATGCCGGGTACCCGTTGTATATAATTTTATAAAGTGCATAATTTTATAATGTTGTTTCCCGGGACTTAGTAGGGAACCATTACGGTTTAGTTGACCCCGAAGATAAAGTGGCCTCGCAACGCATGCCGGGTACCCGCTGTATATAATTAATTTATTTACGCACAAATAGTCCATTAACAATAACAATCGGTTGCACGGTTTAGCAGTGCAAAATTTCATTATGCCGGAGCTCACTATTGTAGTTGTATTGTATTTCATTTTGCAAGTGTAAGTACTAAGTAGGTACTTTGTTGTAATATTTCACCAAAACGACGCCATTATATTATGCTGTTGAGCATAAAATAATTTTCACTACAAATAAATTCATTCAATATCATGTTTTGATTTTTAAATGAAAAAAGTCCTCGCAAGTAAGTACCTACCTAGAACACGCGTAATGTATATATATATATATATATATTTTATTATTTTTTTTTATTTAACAATGTTTAAATAGAACACACTTAAAAATAAAAAAATAATAATTAATAAAAAAAATTGACAATTCTTTAAATTTTTCTAGTAAATTTTCAGTTCTAGATAGTTCCGTTCGAGTTCTGTAATTATTTTAGTTTTGCAATGTAACTGACCTTTAATGATAAAATAACAGAACTTGAGTAGAACCAATAAAGAACGTGAAAATTAACTTTAAAAAAAGTTGAATTATTCAGTATCATCGAAACAACCTTACCATTGCATTAAAACCTAATTAATTGTGTATCTACGTATTCGGGTAGGTACCTGCGCATTTTCTTCTCTTTGCTTTTTTCATCATATTTGCAATACTACCGAAATAAGTAGGTACCTACCCCGAATGAATAACGTGTTAATTTGAACTGGCTAGCAAAATTTTAACTTTCGATGGAATCTGTAAGCGCGTGTTTTGATGATTTTTTTTCGGAAAATGTCGAATTTTGTCAGCATCTCCTGAACTATTTTATATGGGATGGGCATACAATTTTGGTTTTAAAAGTTGCGGAATTCTCTATTGTATTAGATTTTTGAAAAACATCCGAGCCGGGATCGGTTTTGGGGCCGCAATGCCGCGTACCGTAAAACCACTACCGAAAACCGTGAAAAGTCTGCTTTGTTAGGCTAAAAATTTGACGTCTGAGATCCCTGACCTGACTCAATATTCCTAGCATTTTCATTTGCATCGAAACTGATGGCCAAAATGACATCATTTTTTTGGAAACGCGAACCTGTCGGCGGGAAATGTAACCTGGCCGAATTGAGTGTAATTTTACTATTGGTTCTAGTTTTCGCCGTTGATTCGCGTCAGTTTTTCTGTGAATAAGGCGCTAATTTTGTCGAAAAAAACTGACCTCGCAAAATCAAAGTACTGAGGGTGCACTGAATTTGCTTTAACCGAAAGTGAACCTTGAGGTGGGTGAAACGTAAAGGGCGTACTGGTCGTTTTTGCGTCAACGAAAAAGTGCGCGGAAAAAGAGCTTTCCCAAAGTGAACAATACTATATATACTAGGTTTTGCCCGTTGCAGAAGCAACTGACGGGTTTAAACACTATGCGATTTGACGTGTGAACGTGGATGAAGCGAGGAAGAGTGTGTGTTAAATTAAATATATGAAGAAACCTGAGTTCACAGTGACCTTGCAACGCATGCCGGGTACCCGTTGTATATAATGTTATGTAGTGCAGCGCTTGCATTAAAATGTAATTTCCCAGGAATTGGAATGGAACCATTACAGTTAAGTTGACCCCGAGGTTACAGTGACCTTGCAACGCATGCCGAGTAACCGTTGTATATTATGTTATAAATTGCAGGCGCTTGCATTAAAATTTTATTTCCCGGGAATCGGGATGAAACCATTACAGTAAAGTTGACCCCTAGGTTACAGTTACCTTGCAACGCATACCGGGTACCCGTTGTATATAATGTTATATAGTGCAGGCGCTTGCTTTAAAATGTTATTTCCCGGGAATTGGGATGGAACCATTACAGTTAAGTTGACCCCGAGGTTACAGTGACCTTGCAACGCATGCCGTGTAACCGTTGTATATTATGTTATAAATTGCAGCGCTTGCATTAAAATTTTATTTCCCGGGAATCGGGATGAAACCATTACAGTAAAGTTGACCCCTAGGTTACAGTGACCTTGCAACGCATGCCGGGTACCCGTTGTATATAATGTTATATAGTGCAGGCGCTTGCATTATAATGTAGTTTCCGGGGACTTGGGATGGAACCATTAGAGTTTAGTTGACCCTGAGGTTAAAGTGGCCTTGCAACGCATGCCGGGTACCCGTAGTATATAATGTTACATAGTGCAGGCGCTTGCATTATAATGTAGTTTCCCAGGACTTCGGATGGAAACATTACAGTTTTATTGACCCCGAGGTTAAAGCGGCCTTGCAACGCATGCCGGGTACCCGTTGTATATAATTTTATAAAGTGCATAATTTTATAATGTTGTTTCCCGGGACTTGGTAGGGAACCATTACGGTTTAGTTGACCCCGAAGTTAAAGTGGCCTCGCAACGCATGCCGGGTACCCGCTGTATATAATTAATTTATTTACGCACAAATAGTCCATTAACAATAACAATCGGTTGCACGGTTTAGCAGTGCAAAATTTCATTATGCCGGAGCTCACTATTGTAGTTGTATTGTATTTCATTTTGCAAGTGTAAGTACTAAGTAGGTACTTTGTTGTAATATTTCACCAAAACGACGCCATTATGCTGTTGAGCATAAAATAATTTTCACTACAAATAAATTCATTCAATATCATGTTTTGATTTTTAAATGAAAAAAGTCCCCGCAAGTAAGTACCTACCTAGAACACGCGTAATGTATATATATATATACAATGTTCAAATAGAACACACTTAAAAATAAAAAAAATAATTAATAAAAAAATTGACAATTCTTTAAATTTTTCTAGTAAATTTTCAGTTCTATAAAGTTCCGTTCGAGTTCTGTAATTATTTCAGTTTTGTGATGTAACTGGTCTGTAATGATAAAACAATAGAATTTGAGTAGAACCATCACAGAACGTGAAAATTAACTTAAAAAAGTTCAATTATTCTGTATCATCGAAACAACCTTACCTTAGTATTTATTGCATTAAAACCTAATTCGTTGTGTAGGTACCCATTCAGGTAGGTACCTGCGCATTTCCTTAGATTCCGGCAATCTTAGCTTTTTTCATCATATTTGCAATACTACCGAAATAAGTAGGTACCTACCCCGAATGAAAAACGTGTTAATTTGAACTGGCCAGCAAATATTTAAACTTCCGATGGAATCTGTGAGCGCGTATTTTGATGATTTTTTTTCGGAAAATTTCGAGTTTTGTCAGCATCTCCTGACGTATTTTATATGAGAATCATATGTTTTATTGGTGTTAAAAGTTGCCGAATCTATCCGGCTATCGTATTTTTAAAAAACATCTAGCCCGGAATCGGTTTTTCGGCGGTAATGTCGTTTTCCGAAAAACAATGACCGAAACCGCCGAGAGTTCCGTTTTGTTAGGCTAAAAATTTGACATCTAAGATCCTGACCTATGTCAATAGTCCTATATAGCATTTTCCTTTGTGAAATTAGCGGGTTTTTTCGTCATTTTTTTTTTTCAAACGCCGTCTGTCGGCGGGAAATATAATCGAGTGATTCGAGTAGAGCTTCTAGTTTTCGACGCCGATTCGTATCGGAGAATAAATCCCTGTATATATTTTTTTTGTCGAAAAAAAAAACTCCCAGCTTCCATGTCTGAATTTGTTGAGTGCCCTTTTTTCGTGAATTGGAAATTTTTGTGTAAAATCAAACGACCCCGCCATTCGAACGGATAAAAATAGAACTACAACCGTATGCGATAGACATTTGATTTTTTCTAATGTGAACAATCCACACTCGTATTCCGCACCGCTAGATGTCTCCCGTAAAGTTTTGGCAAACGTATAAATTAAAATTAAAAATGTTTCCCGATCCAGAAAAAAAAAACAAAAGCTCGTGCCGAAGACTTCGAAGGAGATTGAACCGTGAAGCCTTCCGAAATGCTGAACGCCAAGGTCCACTTTGGCTTGAGGATCGATGGCTGAAAATTCTCATACGATTTTAGTTACGCTGCCCGTTGACCGAAACTGACCTCTCAAAGTGTACGAATCTCGAGGAGCCGAAAGGTCGTTTTGGCGTGACGGGTTTGGCTTAATTTTTTCATACAAAAAAGAGTGAGTTTTCCTGACCTGCCCCAAAACTAAACAATACTATATATATATTACATCAGTACAAAAAAATTAAAAAATAGAAAGTAATGTAAGAACGGTTATACAGAAGTAGCATAATTATACAATATTTTTAGTTGTGCATAGCCTACCTCACTAGGTTGAACCTGTATTGAGGCAGAATTTTTTGTTAAATGTTTCTTACAATTTTATCTATGGTTTTTTATAAAAGTATAATGTAGGTTTCTATACAGCAAAAACTTTATTTGAGTTTACATCATTGTTTGCATATACACAATACAAAAACTGCAAGGTTGCAAAAACTACAATAATAACTGTCAATGACAGGGCCATAAATATACAAACCACCCACTAGATTGATAACTTCAGGCTTTTGTTCGAGAAAAATTTGGTCACTATTTCACCATCAAAATGCAATAATTTTTCGAATGATGATGATGATGACGGGGATTCGTGACGTCACACACCATAGACGAAGATAGAGTAAGCAACAACAAAAAAGGCGCGACCATAGACAATATTATTTTCTTTCGGGGCCTACCCAGTACCGCCCAAATTATTAGCCTTAAATATTATTTTAAAAATAAAACTCGTAATTACATGATAAGAATTTTATTAAAAACATGAAATACCAACAGGAAATACATATAATTAAAATATGATTGTGCGTTCCTACAAAACTACTGAATTTAAAAAATTTTCATTTTATAACAGAAAAATGAAAAACTCAGAATTACATGTACATATTTTAAACAAGAATACAATGTAAGCAGGTTATACTTCTGTAGCAAATTGCCACATGAAGACATTGTTTTAAAGATAAATTACTTAACGTACCTATTATATCTTTCGTCAGGTCTAAAATAAATTTACCATATTGCCAAAATATAACCAAGGTCCATGGAGACATTAGTTTACATAAGATGTTTGATGTTTCATTCGGGGCTCAAATATGTATAATATTTATTAATTTGGAGTTTAGTTTAGTTCAGTTCATCATATTTTTCCTGAAATCATTAAAAAATCATTAAAATTAATGTAACAAATGTACATTGAAAATTAAAACTCTTCAAAACAAAAACAAAAAATATTACTAAAGAAGTTATATTTTATAAAAACTATATTGGTTCACTTATGGAAATTAGTTAAAAAATGGAATTTTTATTTTATTTGTGTACATGTATATGGTATATGTATGGTATGGTACATGTACACGGTATGGTACATGTATTGTGTATATGGAAATTAGTTAAAAAATGGAATTTTTATTTTATTTGTCTACATGTACATACATATCTATGTATGTATGTAGTTAAATTTCCTCCCATGTCATTTATTTTTGTATTACTCTCATACTAAACCAAGTTCTAGGATACCTACTTACTTATATAAAGAAACCTACTCAAATGCATTAAATTTGTCTGACGTTATTAAATTTTTGTAAAATGAAAATAAGTAATAAAAATAATAATTACCTCTGCATCATTCTCAATGACCAATGACTGATAGTATTTCCCTTAATCTCATCTAACCATCTCCAGAAACAGAAGCGAATGTATTGGGATGTGGATATAAAATGTTACACTTATTGTAAACAAGTAAAGTTTTGTCGGTTCAGATTCCACTGAAAAATAGGAATACATTTATTAATACTGATAAAAATATTAAAAAATGTTAAAAATAAGAACAGAAAGTGCAAGCGTAGTGATAAATGTGTTGTTCCTATCATCAGGGTTGATGTGTAAAATGGCACAATACCCCAAAAAAAAATCTCTTTAATACTTTTTGCCGTGAAAATCTAAAATCATACTTGAATAATACGTATTTTAGCAAACCTAACTCCTATAAGTAACTTGTGAAAAAAGCAAATGAAATGCTAATTGTTAAAATCTATTTTATATAATAAAAAAAACATAAGCACTAATGTCAAAATCCAGAGAGGAAATTGGGGAAGATTAAATTAATGAGATAGGTCGATGCAATATAGAAAACATGTATACCTTTTTAAGATGTAATGGTGATGTTCGACTGCGTCAATTACTTATTAGATTCCGGGTGGATAAATATGTTCTGAAAACGGAAACATGTACAACACCGATTAAAATACAACTTAAATAATATACCTACTTTAGGAACACTGAAATATCAACCAAAGGTAGTTTCCCACCTGTAATTTTGTTCCAATTACGGGTCCTGTTCTTCCATTTTTCATTCGATCGTTCAATTCCCAAAATCCATATTCACACTTATTGCCATCTTTTTGCGTCGGAAATGTGAATGCATTGTAAATGTCAAACGAAAGTAAAGCAGAAAAATGCAACAAAAATCCAAGATTTCTATTGGTGGAGGTAGTAGCTGGGGACCATAAACAAATCGAAGGGGACTTATGATTTCACCAAAGATTCGGTTCACTTTTTGGATCGGAGTTATACCCGCCTGGACAGGGCGTTTGGGTTAGGGCACCAGTATAGGCTCGGTCGTTAGAATATATCCATATTTTAACATATTTTTTTAACTCTTTCTGTGTTTGACTCAGTTTGATGTTTTCTGGAAGAATGTTAAATATTTTCGTGGCAAAGTATCTAAAGCTACGTTGACCAAAGGTGGAAAAGAGCGCTGGAACTTGCAAAATGTCTTTATTGGATTTACGTGTAAATCTTAAGTTTATTTTTTTTTCGTAAAGCACATGTTTGTTTTTAAAGAGATGTATGAGGAATGAGGATAGTTTTTACATAGATTTGTCGAACATCAAATACTCTCATTGTTTTGAAAATTAGGTCACTGTTTGCAGTTAGAGGAAGTTTGAGAATAATTTTCATGATTGTTTTCTGCGCCTTTTCGACAAGATCTAGAGCTGATGAAGTGCCCCCTCTCCATGCAATGATACCATACTCAATGATAGATTGGGTGATTGCAAAATAAATCGTTTTTAGGAGTTGTAAGTTAAGAAAGTTCCTTATGGATCTGAAAAAGTGTATTGTTTTTCTAATTTTATTTGCAATGATCCGGGTGTGTAGGTTCCATTTGAGGTATGGGTCAATAGTGAGGCCGAGGAACTTCATCTGTGAAGTGCGCTCTATACTGGGGCACTCATTACATTCATTGGAATTCGTACAGCTATGAATTTTTATGAAGTAATCATCATTAGGTTGGCCTGTAGTATTGATGCTTGAAGTGACATATTTTGTTTTCTTCGTATTAAGGGTAAGTGTGTTGATATCTAACCATTTTTTTATGAAGTTAATATTTTCTTCAGCTTTTTTAAATACAGCTGACCAATTTTTATCTTCGAATAATAAGACAGTATCGTCTGCAAAGCTAACAATATGTCCCTGAATTTCAAGGTTGCAAAAGTTGTTAATATACAGTAAGAACAGAGTCGGTCCCAAACGCTTCCTATTATTCTTTATTTATTTACTTTATTCGTATTCTGTATTTTAACCTGTTGTTGGCGTCCATTTAGGTAGCTTTTGAAGAAATTTAGCTCTTTGTCTGTAATGCCGATTTTCTCTAGTTTTTTAATTAGTTTTAAATGCGATATTGTATCAAAAGCCTTAGAAAGGTCTAAAAAGATTGAGATACATTTATTTCCTTTATCAAGGCTTTTTACAATGAAGTCTGTCACACTAGCAATGGCATCTGATGTACTTTTGTTTTTTTGAAATCCATATTGATTATTTGAAAGTATTTTATACTCCGAAAGAAGAAATTTAATTATCTTTATACTAACTTTGGGCTGGGAAATCCGAATCTGAAAAAATTAGGTTACACTCGGCAATATTAACTGAGTTAAACGACTGTACAATTTTGAAGTTACACACAATACAACATGTTATGAAACTATTTCATATTTTCCAACAATTGTGGTCAGGTACTGTGTTACCTTTAAGTTATGGTTGTTTATGGTCTGTTTGAACAGCCATACACACCGGCGGTGTAGGTAGTTTTGGTTTTTCGAGAAAAGGGGCGGGAACTTCCCGTTTGAGCCCGGGAGGGGCGACCGGACTCAGACGGGACGGCAGTGCTATTTTTGAGGAGAATCAAATATTCAAATATGAAGCGGTAATTATTTTGGAGCGTAACGATCGTTACTTTAACGGATTCAAATGACAAAATAAAGTTCGTGATCGGTTCGCGGGTAAATTACAGAGGACGCGTGAAGCAAGTCCGGAGTTGTAAAAAAGAAACGCGAGACGGTGTAATCCGAAAGGTGAAAATTAGTTTCCGAAGAATCGATGCGAGAGAACGTAGATCCGCGCTCGTTCCGAACCTGTTGGTGGACAGATTTGACGACAATCGTCGATATTATCGATCGGAGGTTATATTTGGGAGATTTACCGCGCTATTCAAACTCTGCCAAGCACGCGGTTGCGCGTAATGAATGTCGCCCTTGCTGACGAGTACCTGATTGCCGGGATCAACCGGCCGAGTACTAGATGACCCGGACGCACGTGACTGAACGAGATTCGGAGCTGGCTGGCTTGCCGCTCCGAGCTGATGAAACCGAGCATCCATGGAGGAAGGCGTCCCCGTGCTTCCGCGTTTTAGAGTAGATAGTATAGTTTACAATTCGGTCTGGGGGGTAAGTCATTCCAACATCTAACTGTATCTATTATCATCAAATAGAAGTCTATATGATTGTGAACCACTCTTTTATTCAAAATACAACCCATCCACATGTAATTGCGGGGTTATATCTTATGCCCATCTCTGAGAAGGGGTTCTCATGTCATTCCGCAGGGTACAGCATACGTTTGCTGGAACAGGCAAATGTTTGGCGTCCGAGTCTCGTTTGGAGACAAAGCTGGACACTGCGAGGTAGGTATCTGGTTTACACCTGAACAATTTGGCACCCTACTGCCCTACACACAATTCAATATAACAAATTGAAGATGGATTGCATGCATTCCGCAGCATCCGCAATATAAGGATAACAAATGGCGCACCAATGTGTTTTGGCACGCAATAACACTGCAATTACATCTGGATGCTTTGGTTAAAATGTAACTTCCATGTGCTAGTGTTCCACACATAAAATGGTATTGTCATGTTAGTGTCGAAAGTACTTGATTTTCAAATGTTTCATAACCTCATTCATTTCTACCAGTCGGACAATAATAATCAACATAACCTCAATTCATTTGTGTTTGTTCCACAAACAACGATCGGATCGGTCACAAAATTTGTTGATAGACAATACTTCTCTGATGGTAGAAATTGTGTAGGTAGTGCCTATCTTGATACCAGGCAATAGTGGTTATTAAGTAAATAATACATTAATCCATGACAATGGATTGTCTACAAAAATATCTATGACATTGGCAACTGTCAAAATAAACAACAAACAACTTTGCAGGTATTTTAAAAGATACGCAATACATACCTTTCCATTACATTAATGCCGGTACACATTTAAAATTATTTTTTAATTTAGCATTTAACATTGCAAACATAATAGTTTAAACATACATAAATGTTATGAATACTAATGTTAATTTCCGTTGCAAAGAAAGTGCCTACATTATTCAATGTCATATTATCAAAGTACTTATAAATAATTACAAGATACGTCACTTACTTACATAAAGGCTGATATGTGTTACAGATATTATATTTATTGGTTATTATTTATATGCCAAACTTGACGTTTCTACATACTATAGACGGTTATTTACATTTTTAACACGGGTTTGAAATCCGAAATACAATGAAAGACTCGACAAATATTTCATGTGTATGTCTGTGATAACTAATGCACACGTCATCGTATATTAAACTATTATTACCTACGGAGTGGTACCTACAAGACTTAACATTTCATTGAATATACAAAATATCTCTATAACTATCACTAACATAAAGGCAGGGTTGCCGCAAAAACTTTTATTTTGAAATCAAGGTTGCCGCAAAATCAATTCATTTTTTTTTTCTTCTCAACATAAATTAGGGTTGCCACAAATTTGAAAGTTTATTCAACTTTATTTAAAAAAACTTAACTTTAACTTTTTTTCAAAAAAAAAAAAAAAAACAGGGTTGTCAAAATTTTTTTTTTTTTTATTAAAAGTTTTTTTTATTTAATTTTATCACACGCTTAAATTTCAATATGTCGGGGCCAATAGAGAACATCAACGGGAGATCGAAGGACGATTTAAATGTAGAATTAACTATACGAAATATAATACCGGCCAACACATTAGAGGAAATGCGTTTGCAGGCTAGAAACCATAATAAGTCATTAAAAGTAGCTGAAATTGTTGAACAAGTTGAAGACGACATAAATACAGATCAGGACAACGACTCCGGTACCAACGTTATAAAATATACAAAAATCATTTATAATGAATCGCATGCTCCAACAGTCACAATAAATAATTGGAATATAAAATTCAATGGTTCAACCTGTGTTCGAGAACTTATTCAACAAATTGATGAAAAATGTAGGACTAGAAACGTCAATTATAAAGATATAGTTAGGTGTTTTCCGGATATTTTAGAGGGCCTAGCTCTATTATGGTTTAGGTCCATTTACACCCCTGACCTTACCTGGGATAGCCTGAAACTACTATTAATCAGACAATTTGAAGATAGCAATAGACAAATAGCCCTAAAAATAGATCTGTTCAATATGAAGCAATCAAACGATATGTCGGCTTTTGAATTTGTCCTTAGGATGAAGGCGCATAACAATATGCTCGACTCTAAACTATCAGATAGGGAGTTGCTCCAATTAGCCATGAGAGCCTTGTTACCTAAGTACACTACCTTACTTGCGTCTCGGGAGATAAATAGCTTCGAAGAGTTGAATGATGCGACAAAAAAATTTGAATCATTCTCGACATCTGAAACGGCAAAGCAACCTACTCCCTCGACTTCTTACGCAAACAAGGGATATCAAAATGATAATTCAAAATTCAACAAACAACATTTCAATCGATATCCTAGTAATAAATTCATGAATAATCAAAGTCCTCCTTTATATAATAATAAATATTACAATCGATCGACATATAACAACCAATCTACTTTTGGTAAAAATACAAATTCTGCAAAACAGTATCAACAGGGACCTTCCATTGATAATAAACAAAAAGAGTCGGGTCATGCACCACAGGCTCCTTTAAACAATAGGATTATTTTGTAACTATTGCAAGAAAATGGGGCACAAAATGTCGGACTGTAGGAAGAAAGCTTCCGACAGTTACGCTTCCAAAGTAGGGTCTCTAGGTAATAATACAAACAAGGATGCGGAAAACTAGGACGGAGTCGCTCTAGACACGCACCTTCCCATGCGCAGGGAAGACGTGAGTGGCGGAGTTGGCTCCGACTGGTAAGAAAGTTTCTTTCTGCTCCCGATTCTAACGCAGTGGGCCCACTGCCACAGAATTCGGAGATAGAAAGGGATAATCGGCCGTACGCCGAAATTTGTATTGTTAACAAAATATGTAGGGCGTTACTTGACAGTGGCGCTTATCTATCTTGCACAGGGGGGGATTCCTATAAATATTTTTTAAATTTAGGTTTTCAGTTAGTTAAAGTAGATTTTAACGTCTCAACAGCAGACGGTACTAGACGAAATGTGCTAGGGACAATGACGTTGCCGGCGACGTACAAAGGAATCACTCAGGACATTCTTTTTTATGTCATTCCGTCATTGTCGCCTGATTACATTTTGGGGGTGAACTTTTGGAAGCAGTTCCAAATCGCGCCGGAACTGTTTCCAAGAGTGCCCAGCCCAACACGGGCAGGACAAGTTAATGAGGTAAGGGCGATCCGGCCAGCCTCATCTTTGACTCCTAAAGAAAACAAATGTTTATTAGAAATAGTAAAAAAGTTTGAATCGATTTCTTTTGAGAAAAAAGGCTTAGGGAAGACTCATCTTGTAAAACATAAAATCGTTACCACAGGTCCTCCAATAAAACAAAGGTACTACCCTTTGTCCCCCGCTAGACAAAAACAGCTTGAAGCAGAAGTAGATGAGATGTTGAAATTAGGAGTCATCCGTCCCTCTCGTTCTCCTTGGTCTAGTCCGGTATTGATAGTAACTAAAAAAGACGGTACGGGTCGTTTTTGTTTGGACTCGCGTAAAATCAACAATGTAACAATTCGCGATTCCTATCCCTTGCCATATATATCAAGGATCCTAGATAAGCTTGGCGGAGCTAGGTATGTCTCGTCCATTGACCTATCCAAGGCGTTCTGGCAGATTGCCTTGGATGAAGACTCCTGTCAGAAGACAGCTTTCGTGGTTCCTGGTCGAGGACTATTCGAATTCACTCGTATGCCTTTTGGACTCAAAAACGCAGCAAGCGAGCTCCAAAGACTGGCTGACGCCTTATTCGGACCTGAATTCGATGACAATGCGTTCTGTTATTTAGACGATCTAATCTTGGTGTCAGAAGACTTACAGTCTCATCTCAATTTATTAAACCGTGTCTATGAACGACTAAGAGATGCAGGATTAACCATAAACCTAAAAAAATCTGAGTTCTGCAAAGCCGAGCTCAAATACCTTGGTTATATGGTTGATTCTCAAGGTCTACGTACGGACCCAATAAAAATAGAAAGTATTCAAAACTTCCCGGTACCCAAAAACGCAAAGCAAATACGAGCCTTCGTTGGTTTATGTGGTTACTTCAGGAGATTTATAAAAGGCTTTTCAAGCATTGCCGCCCCTCTTACAAGACTCACCGGCTCCAAAAACGGTATCAGCAACTTTGCATGGTCCCCAGAAGCTGAGACCGCATTTGGTGATTTAAAAAAGGCCTTAACTTCAGCCCCGGTTTTAAGTTGCCCGGATTTCACAAAACCCTTTGCAATACACTGTGACGCCAGCTCAAGTGGAATAGGTGGAGTTTTGGTCCAAACCATAGATGGACTAGAACACCCTATAGCTTACTATTCGCGTTGTTTAAATACTCACGAACGCAACTACGGCATCACGGAACGCGAACTTTTGGCTGTTTTAGATTCGGTTACACATTTTAGACCGTATATAGAAGGTGCACATTTTAAGGTTGTCACCGACCACTCCAGTTTGAAGTGGCTGGGGTCTTTATCTAACCCTAGTGGCCGTCTTGCACGATGGAGCTCAAGATTATCACAATTTTCTTTCGATATAATTCATCGAAAGGGAACTCAACACGTTGTACCGGACGTACTTTCGCGAATGGACTTAGCTTTAATATCAGGAACCGTTCCAAATAACACCAGTGACGAATGGTATATTAAAGTTTGGGAAGGTTGTCAGAAGTTCCCACAATGGTTTCAAAATTTTCAAGTACACGACAACGAATTATTCCGTCATAGTAAAGCCGATTCACCTCTCCGCGAAGATACATCTTGGAAAAAAGTTATCCCGCAAGAACTTAGAAAAGGGATTTTATCAAATATACACGAATCTCTTCGAGCTTGTCATCCTGGTGTATTTAAAACGTATAAAAAATTGCAGTTGCGATACTATTGGCCTAATATGTATAGAGACGCAAAGAATTTGTGAATAGTTGTCAAACCTGTAAAGCGCATAAAATTAGTACAGCCCCTCCTAATGGTATATCCTCAAACCCTAAACGAGTTACAAGACCTATGCAAATGTTATCCTTAGATTTGGTAGGTCCTTTGCCTAGAAGCTACTCCGGTTTTACTGTAATTTTGTCATGTGTGGACGTCTTTACTAAGTTTACTTGGCTCTTTCCGCTGCGCAATGGCTCCGCGAAAAGCATCGTAAAAAAATTAGAAGAGAACATCTTCCTAGTTCATGGAGTACCACGCACTGTAGTCTGCGATAATGGTCGTCAATTCATCGCGAAGGAGTTTAAAGAATTACTACGTAATTATAGCGTACCTCAACCTTTTTACAACTCACTATATACTCCTCAAAATAATGTAATTGAGCGTTATAATCAAACATTGGGAACAGCTCTATCTATTTTAGTTGAATCGGATCACAGGAATTGGTCTAAATTTCTTCCTCAAGTTCAATCGGCTATGAACAATACTGTCAACTGCGCTACAGGATATACTCCTTTCTTTTTGATGCATGGTAGGGAGCAGATAATTGACGGAGATCTCCACCGTAATCCATTAGCAGACGGAGATACTAATTCACAGATAGGTCTCCAACCGGTAGTTTATGCTCAGAGATTAGATAAATTATCGGCAGTATATGAACAAGTCTCGAATGCACTTCTTAAAGCCTACCAGAAGGGAGCTAATCATTACAACCTACGGAGGAAAAACGTTACTTACCAGGTTGGGGATGTGGTTTGGCGTAGAAACTTCGTCCAATCGAATTCATTGAACTACTTCGCTCAGAAATTAGCTCCGCGATTTGTTAAAAATATAGTTGTGAGAAAGAAATCAGATCTTGTATATACGCTCGCAGATCTTAATGGTAAAGAAACCGGTGACTTTCACGTGAAAGACATTGTGAAATCGGACAATATTCCTATTTAGTCTCATTACCTTCAGTACCTTGTAGGGACTGGCCATCTTTGCAAGGGCTGACTTCATTAACTAAATAAATAATCCTTGGACCATTCAATTCGACTTGATCAATCGAATTGGGGTGGTCAATATTTGATCAATAAGTCAGATTCCGATAAATACTTCATATTATATATCTCCTAAAGAGTATATAATTAATTTATTTTTTCTAACTCTGGTTCGAAACCCGAGTTGAGAAAGGAACATCAGTTCTGTATACACATCTGAAATAAAATTTAAGTTAAATATATTGTTATACACCTCTGTAATTTGGATTGTGGAACGCTTGCACAGAAAAACAAAAAGAAAAATAGCACATTATATTTTAGTTTAAGTTAAGTCAACTTGGAATATACGACGATATTGTATATACCCTCTTGTATTCCAAGCAAAAGAAAAATGTTTGTTTTATATTGTAAGCTTTGTGAAACCATAGTTAGAACATGCAGGGATGACAGCCCATCATTTCTTCATGTTCCTCACTGTAAATCTTTGGAAAATATAATTGGAGCATGCAGAAATAATTGCCCATTATTTCTTTATGTTCCAATTTTCAGTCTTCCTGTATTATGAGATCTTATGTTATAAGTATGTACATTCATCACTTAATGAACAATTGCCTGTTTAACTGCTATGCATAGCGATGGCCTAAATTTTTGTTTTACATAAAATATTTAAAAATATGTTATATCCGCACAAGCTAGTATTAAGATAGTAATATGTACATTATTATTTATTATGTTTCCCCTTCATATTCCCCTTGTACGGGATATTATTATATTAATTAAAGATTAGCGTCTTAAGCGACGCATAAAATCTAATCAGATACTATTAGGTTTGTATAAAACCTTAATATTTGTATATATCAAACAATTTACATTATCAATTGTACCCTCCATCAAGGGTCTACATAACTTACTTTTTGGCACCATTCATTGGCAATGGTTGTTTACTTTTTGGCACCATTCGTTGGCAATGGTTGTTTACTTTTTGACACCATTCATTCTCAATGGTTGTATACTTTTTGGCACCATTCATTGGCGATGGTTGTTTACATTGTTTCATTTAAGTATGATCCAAACCATGATTTTTATATAAAAAAAAGGGTATAATGTTTAGACTGGTACTGATGTATAATAGGTTTATTATTCATAACCCCCGAAAGACCGACTATAGGAAGTATAGTTAGGGATATTATTCGAAGAAAGTTTTTTTTCCTCTATGGAAGTAAAATCAGTGAAAAGTGCAGATGGTACACCATCTAAAAGTGTTGCCTATATAGGCTCTGGTAAAGGAAAAAAATAGAAAAACAAAAAGTGTTTTCGTAATAAGCGTCTATTGCGTTTATAATATCTTAGCATATAAGTATTTTAATTTCTTGTGTTATAACCACTACATTGATAAGTTAATGCCATGTTACAGATGCTGCGTGTACGGTTGGCATTTGTTATCCTTATATTGCGGATGCTGCGGAATGCATGCAATCCATCTTCAATTAGTTATATTGAATTGTGTGTAGGGCAGTAGGGTGCCAAATTGTTCAGGTGTAAACCAGATACCTACCTCGCAGTGTCCAGCTTTGTCTCCAAACGAGACTCGGACGCCAAACATTTGCCTGTTCCAGCAAACGTATGCTGTACCCTGCGGAATGACATGAGAACCCCTTCTCAGAGATGGGCATAAGATATAACCCCGCAATTACATGTGGATGGGTTGTATTTTGAATAAAAGAGTGGTTCACAATCATATAGACTTCTATTTGATGATAATAGATACAGTTAGATGTTGGAATGACTTACCCCCCAGACCGAATTGTAAACTATACTATCTACTCTAAAACGCGGAAGCACGGGGACGCCTTCCTCCATGGATGCTCGGTTTCATCAGCTCGGAGCGGCAAGCCAGCCAGCTCCGAATCTCGTTCAGTCACGTGCGTCCGGGTCATCTAGTACTCGGCCGGTTGATCCCGGCAATCAGGTACTCGTCAGCAAGGGCGACATTCATTACGCGCAACCGCGTGCTTGGCAGAGTTTGAATAGCGCGGTAAATCTCCCAAATATAACCTCCGATCGATAATATCGACGATTGTCGTCAAATCTGTCCACCAACAGGTTCGGAACGAGCGCGGATCCACGTTCTCTCGCATCGATTCTTCGGAAACTAATTTTCACCTTTCGGATTACACCGTCTCGCGTTTCTTTTTTACAACTCCGGACTTGCTTCACGCGTCCTCTGTAATTTACCCGCGAACCGATCACGAACTTTATTTTGTCATTTGAATCCGTTAAAGTAACGATCGTTACGCTCCAAAATAATTACCGCTTCATATTTGAATATTTGATTCTCCTCAAAAATAGCACTGCCGTCCCGTCTGAGTCCGGTCGCCCCTCCCGGGCTCAAACGGGAAGTTCCCGCCCCTTTTCTCGAAAAACCAAAACTACCTACACCGCCGGTGTGTATGGCTGTTCAAACAGACCATAAACAACCATAACTTAAAGGTAACACAGTACCTGACCACAATTGTTGGAAAATATGAAATAGTTTCATAACAAACAGGCCATTTTTTTTTAGAATAAAGATCATAGAAAAAACTAAAGATAACATATTACCACATAAAATTAAATGTTGCCATTAAGCAATAATATCAATAACGTAAAAAAACATGTTTATAATTTCAGTAATTATTTTTTATAAATTTTATTCACTTTTGTATCACAAACCATGTTACACAAACCTAGCGTAGCCGCTAAACTACTTGAAAACTGGAATGTTTTTTGCCGTGACGTGAGTAGGCGCTACGAAGGGGGTACTTTCTTTTCTATCACAAACCATGTTACACAAACCTAGCGTAGCCGCTAAACTACTTGAAAACTGGGATGTTTTTTTGCCGTGACGCGAGTAGGCGCTACGAAGGGGGACTACGAATTTTCACACTTTTGGTCTAAGAATACGGCCGTTGAGATAGTCATAATTCATCAGGTTAATGTGAGTTATGTGATGAATTATCATGTGAGGAAGTATCGTGTCTGAAAGTTTTACGTTATTGATATTATTGCTTATGGCAACACTTAATTATCTGTGGTTGAACATAAAATATCTTTGGTTTTTTCTTTGGCATTGTTGATTGTATCAAAAACGTCAAAATGGCCTGTAAACTGGGTATGAATTGAAAATTTTTAAGTCGTGTTATTCAGTTTATATTTTCTTGCCCCAACCTAATTCTTTCAGATTCGGATTCCCCGGCCCAAAGTTAGTATAAAGATAACTAGTTTTATTTTTGAGGAATTTCGCCCATAAACCGATTTTTTTCCAAAATTTTTCCCAAAACTAATGAAATACTGGAAACAATAACTACATAAACTGGCTGTTAAAATGGCATCGCTCGAGGGTGAACTATATGCCCTGAAAAGCAAATCGCATCATCCCCAACCATGGCCAAACTCTAAAAATAATGATATTGGAAAAAAAAAGCTATCAAAAACAAGTACTGCATCTTAATCACATCAAAAAAAGAAACATCCACGGAAATACAGAAAAACATTCAAAGACACGTCAAAAGTAGCGAACTAAGAATACACATCGAAGGTATTAAAAAAATCTCCCGCAACAGGATCATAATTAAATGTGCAAAAAAAGATGACGCGACAAAATTACAAACAACAATCTCAAAAGACATCCAGGATATTGAAAGCAAAGAGTTAACAAAGAAAAAATCGACGATGATTTTCAAGGGAATTTACAATGATTATACCAAAGAAGATTTTACTGACGATGTCGTAGAACATAATGAAGACATCAACATCCTAACACAAGAAATGGATTAAAAAAAATCAATATAAAGGCAAAAATAAAACCAAATATAATTATGCCGCAAACTATATAGTCGAAGTAGACAAGACGACCAGGAATATTCTACTAAACAAAGAAAAAATAAACATTGGTTACCAACGTATCACCGTTTTCGATGCTACTTCGGTAATTCAATGTTACCACTGCTTACGTTTCGGACACAGTACGCGTACCTGCATACAGACGGAGAAAAAGGATTCGCCCACCTGCTCGCACTGCGGACTAGCCCTTCAACATAAGGACTGCGTAAATATTGCAACTTCGCCAAACTGTGCCAACTGCATCGATCAAAATAATAGATTTAAACTGTCGTTTCCCGTCAATCATAATGCGAACGATAAAACTAACTGTAAATATTACAAAAAAATGCTCGCATTTGCGCTACAAAAAATTGATTACTAGATATATCTTTAAAAGTATTTCATGTCCTTTCTCAATATCTTATCTATGTAAAACTGATTATCTTCTAAGCGCGTTAAAACCTAATCATTTTATGTTACACCTATTCATTTCATAAACTGGATATCTCTCAGTCTACAAACAATAAATCAGTATAAATGTTATAAAAACTAAAAACACTAAGCCATTATATATATATTGATGATACAAAATAATAATATTCTTTTCTCGATAACACAAATACTTAAAAAATCATATTCAGAAAATCTTTATTTATACATTTATTATTGTAAAATTATTATTATTTCCGTTGAATGTCGTTGAAAATTTTAGAGAAGTTTATAAAAATATCTCATGTCTATTCTCAATGTCTTACATATATGTACTTCTGAATATCCACAAGATATAAAAATTATTAATTCTTACATTAAAAAACGACATAACTTTCATTATTCTACGTACTATAAAATCAGAATTTATATATATAATTATATATATATATTTACATATATTTAAAACTAAAATCTCTAACTTATACTCTGTATTAATGATAAAAAACCTGAATATTTTCTACATACTACATATTTATATTACATTACATCTTCATTCTACATTTCAATATTTCTACCTGAAAATAGATAATACAATACCAATACACAGCGACGGTTATCGAAGGCTAATGAATTATAGACTACTAAAGGCTAATTATAGAAATATGATTTTCAAAAATATTATTATCTACATTACTAACCCATATCTCACGCTACCAATATTATCATTATCTCTACTCTCTACATATTATAAAGAAAAGTCCCCCGCGCCGTAAACTCGAAAACTACTGAAAGGATTTTCATGCGGTTTTCACCAATAGATAGAGTGTTTTGTCAGAAAGGTTTAAGTATGTGATTTGTTAAGGATTTGTGTAAATTGGTTGAAACATCACGATAATTGTCAGAAGTATCGGAAAAAATCGAGCCGCCTGGTAGCTTTCATCGAAAACGCTGCCTAATCCATTTAGGATATAACAAAACAATGCATGGTGGGATATTTCTCTTTTATAGATCTACAAAAAAGTCCGCAAAGGCATATATCTATCTTTTACGGATAGCTTACTATACCCATTATAGACTGGGAGGCGAGATAGGTAAACCCTACGTCATCGAGTACACGAATGGAACTACTTTGTAGTCATAATGGACATTTAGAAAACCTTAAAAAAGCTGGTCTGCCGGTGCGCCTCTTGGCAGGAGCCGCGCAGTCATGGAAATAGTCAGCGATTTTTTTCGAAATAATTACGTCATCGAGTACACGAACGGGAATGGTCTCATATGATAAAGGTCGATTAAAAAATGATAAAAAAGCAGGTCTGCCAATCGGCAGCCTGGCACGTTCGCAGGCAGCCGGCGTCAAAGTGGGGTAAAAAATAGTAAATTTTAAGTCATCGAGTACACGAATGAAACCAACGAATAACTATAGTCCATATCATTCCATTTAAAAATTTCTTAGTCGGCTTTTTCGGACGAACGCAGCTTTTACGGCGACGGTGGGTTGGTTGTTTGAACTTCCAACTACTATTTAATTTTTCACGGTTTTGTGTAAATGGGTTGAAATCTTATATATAAAAATCAATTGCTGTTCGTTAGTCTCGCTAAAACTCAAGAACGGCTGGGCCGATTTAGCTGATTTTGGTTTAGAAATGGTTATCGTAGTCCAGGGAAGGTTCAAACGTTGAGAAAATATGGATAAATTGCGAGGAAGATAGTAAAAACAACAATTTCATTTTCCCATATAAACTGTTCTACCAACTTTTCTGTGAATTGCTAACCGTTCATCCGATTGCGTTGAAACTTTGATGAGTTGTTGTGAGCATGCCCGCAAAGGTTTCTATATATACTTGTGAGATTTGTATATAAAATTGCAATTAGTGCCACGCGAAATGTTTGAAAACTGAATGTACCGGGACTGAATGTATGGAATGCGGGAGGGGGTGTCGGATGGGAGAGGGGTGAATAATGAGGAAAGGGAGGGGAGGGAATAATGAGGGAAGGGAGGGAGGGGAACTCGGGAGGGGGGAGAGGAACATGGGAGGGGGGGGGGTTTAAGGGATAGGGGAAGCAGGTGAGGGGAGTGAGGAGAGTGAAGGCAGAAAAGGTGGAGTGGGAACGCAAGAGAGGAAGGGGACGTGGGAGAGGAAGGGGAGGGAGAAGGGGAACGGGACGAATGGGAAAAGACACGAGCTTTGGCATCATGAAATTTATATAATAAAATTGCAATAAGTGGCACACGAGCTGTATTAGAACTGAATGTATCGGGAATGAATATATGGAATGCAGGAGGGAAGAGAGGAACCCGGGAGGGACGAGGGGAACTCGGGAGGGAAGAGGGGAGCTTAAGAAGGGGATCCGCGGGAGGGAGGAGGTGATTATAGGAGGGGGGTTCGCGGACGGGAAAGGGGGGGAGAAGAGTGAGGAGAAGGACGGTGGACGAGGAGTGGGAACGCGATAGGGGAAGGGGACGCGGGAGAGGAAGGGGAGGAGGAAGGTGAACGGGACGAATGGAAAAGGACGCGCAGGGAGAAACAATTTCGTTATTAAAATGTTATGATAAAATATTTGTTAATATTTCTCGCAGTTTATTTTATCATAGATTTAGGCAAGCAGGTACCTATTTTCAAGAAGTGATTAAAAATATTATTTAAAAAATAATAAACTTCAATACACATTTACTTTTTAAATTTTGGAAGAAAACATGATTCATTTTTCTTTTTTGAATAGGGTATAAAAATGGAATATTTTGTTCAGAGCCCACTTCTCAGTTTTCTTTCTAAGGTGGTAGAGAGTTTAACTGACAAGTTGGTCGTGATTTCAATTGATATTATTTCGTAATAATTATATAAAGAATTACGAAGGTTATTATCCGAACTGGAACATAAATAACTATGCGATCAACGTTATCGTGATGCCCAAAAGTGTATTAAAACACATTTCTAACTTCGTAATTTTCACGAAAATAACCGATGGATAATTTCGAATTTTAATTGCCAAGTAACAAGCATTTTATGTAAACACATGGAAGTATATTATTCTAAAGGAATTCAATCTGAAATATAACGAAGGAAATATTATTCTCGCCTTGAAATACAAGATTTTTATGGCTGGAGTTTGATTTTGGGATCAAATAAACATTTCGGCTGAATACAGTACCAGGTATTTTGTCTGTCTATACTACAGGAGAAAAACCAGAAGCTCAAGATCGTAATTTAGATAGATAGATAGAAAATTGTATTTTTGGTCGATCCAAGGAAGGTGAGTCTATTTTATGTTAATATGTTAATTTGTCCCAGTTAATTTATTATGTGTTAATAAAATCTTTAATTTAATATATCTTAACAATTCTGTTTAATTTATTTTAAAATAATCCTTCTAATTTAATCGTAAAGTTTAATCCCCAAGGCCCTGACAGAGAATTATGTTTTACCGTCTGTTAGCCTGGTTTAACAACCAGTGGCGCCCTTAAAGAAAGCTAGCAGATACAATCATACATCACCCACATACCTCTCAATCCCAATTTATTCTTTATCATGTTATAACAATTTAATAATTTTTTATAGCAAAATGGCATAACAACGCATGCCGGGTACCAGCTAGTATATTATAAAATAAAGACGCTCAAAATGTATCTGCGCGTAGATCTTTTAAACTACCCAACGGATTTTCATGCGATTTTCACCAATAGATAGAGTTATTCATGAGGAAGGATTATATGCATTATACATGCTAATTATAGTAGAGAAAAGCCGAGAAATTTAAATATTCGATTCAGGCAGCGGGCAGCTGGCAAGCTGGTGGTGTGGTTTTTATAAAGGTTGGGTAATGGCGTTATATTTCGTTTGCCACAGCAACGTGTGGCCGGGTCTGCTAGTTATGTATACAATAAATCTCTACAGTAAATGTTTACTTGTACTATACTTGTAAATAACTATTGATATTAATAAACGCCCGGGTTACCGGTACCTTTAAAAAAAAAAAAAACTATCGATATATTCATTCATACACTATTTTATATAGAAATCATTATCAAAAGAAGAACGAAACAAATTAATTTTTGCTGTCAATTAAACAAACACTCGAGTAATAATATTCATCTCCGAGAATTATCTGAACATAAAATAAATCTTATAGAAAAAATTAAAACTTACAATTTTAGATATGAACTGGAATCGAACAAGAATACCGTAACACAAATTATGAGCACTATTATTTATTCATTTTTTCATAGAATTATATATACATATTTTATTACACCTAAATAAAAGCAATGGAAAATTTTAACTTAAACGAAATTGATAGTAATTTACATATAGAATAATACGTATGTGAAACAGCCAGCGAATTCATATAACAATATAATACAATAAATAGACTAACAATCTTGCACCTAAATATAAGAAGTATAAATAGAAACATGGATGAACTTCTGTTATCCCTAAATACATTATGTTCACAACCAGATTTCATAATACTATCCGAGGCGCACATACATGCAAACACGAATATATCAATCATCTCAAACTACAAACATTACAATACAAATTATCAGATTAATAAATAAAGTGGAATTGTAGTATACGCTAAAGAAAAATTTACTGATACCAATATTACCAAAATACCCATAGCAATGCTAACTGTTTGTCTGTTAATTTCGTTTTAAATAATATGCCATTCACAATATAATCACAATTTATCGAACGAACAGCTCTGATATACCCCTATTTACAGAAATTTTTTAAAAAATACTACGTAACAAAAACTATCTAAATTGTATCGTAATAGGTGATTTAAATATTAATATTGGTCCAAATAACCACGGTAAAAATAAAATAGATTATATAAATGCTATGAAGGAAATGAGCTTTATATCATGTGTAAATAAATTCACAAGATAATTTGCAAACCAATCGCCATCATGCCTGGACCACATATGGAGCAATATTAAACACACAGAAAAAATTAAATCCATTCCATGGAAAAATGATATAACAGATCACCATACAAATTTATTTGTTTATGATTTAAATAAAAACTCAGGATTAAATGACACAAGAAAAAATATCAACATAATTTCCAAACTGAACTATTTAAAATTAAATAATACATTACGAAAGGAATCTTGGTCCTCAATACTAAACTGCCAAATCCCAGACACGTGCGCAAACTTCCTTGAAGAAACATTAAATTCTCATATCGCAGACTGTACAACCTTTATAAATAATCAACTTAGTTCTAAATTAAGGAAAATCAAACAATGAATTACGCAAGGATGACTCATATCTATCCGGAAAAAAGAAAGTTATTAAAAATTATCAATAGTCCAGTAAACGAATGGTCCAAAAGGAGTTGTAGAGTGCGGGAGCAGGAACCTAAGCGATTCCTTCAGAAACTTGTTTAGGGTGCTTAGGGCGTGAACATACTAAAAGTCCTGACGTCTAGGTGGTGAACTAGGGGGAGAGAGGGGGAGGGGGAAGATCCTGATTTTCGGATTTCCGTTTATATCCCAAAAACGGTGCGTCGCAGAGGGAAACCTTTTAAAATTAGTAAAAGCTCATAAAATTATCTACAACTTTTATTCCATATGTAATTTTGAAAATCCCAGCCGTTTTTGAGTTATAAGCTCCACAAAATGTCAATATTTTGGAAGAAAATCATTTTATCTCACATTTTTCATCAAACATTCCTTCAACATATCGTTTAAAATATTTATCCAAGAAAGAAATTTACATGAAAGAAGTTGTAAATAAATTACCTTTTAGAATATATATACATATGTAAATAAATCTTCAACCAGTAAATATTTACAGCAAATTTTATTTTTTTTCGTAAAATGTCATCATTTTCAGAAAAAGCTGTTTTTTCTTACCAAATTATTAAGACGGGTTTTTTCTTCATGGGAAATTCCTTATTAATTTTTGAACGCAAGAAAGCAGGTAAGTTGTTTTCGAAAAGATGATTAGTGGAATTCATTTTATAATCATTATTATTGTGATGGGTGATTAGGTTAGTCGTCGGAGATGCTACAATAACGTGCTACGATACTGTTTGAGTTGGTGAAAAGGCAATGAATGCGATAGTGGGCTTGACATTCTCAGACATCAAGTTTTCCCGCAAAGATTGGGCATTCCCAATGTCTTTTGTCAGCTCATCGATAAAAATTCTCGATAAAAAGGTTGCAGTTGATCCAACATTGCTCTTTCAGCGGATGTGTATAAGAAAACGATCAGATGAGGATTTGATGAAATTCTTTGAATATGAGTTGGCCCCATTTCCCTTGGCGCTATATAATGAAAGTGGAATGCGAAAGACAACTAAATCTGTTCTGTATAGCTTATTCGAGCCTACCAAAAAACTGTTCTACTGTCTCAGATGAACATACCTAGTTGTGGACGGAGAATTTCTACTACACAGAGTAATTTGACAAAAAGATGCCTCCGTTGCCGCAATTTGTGATCGTTATATCACCTATGTAAACCACCACTATCCTGGAATGACTCGCACTGTGGTATTTGATGGGTACGCAAACCCAGCCAATAGTACTGTTCGGGCAAATCTGTACCTACTCCCATCTATCCCTCCCGTTTTACCTACCTATCCTGTTACATCCATCTTGCTATTGTCACCGGTTCAAGTTTGACTCCTAACCGTGAAATCAGTACAATTTCAACACCGCGCGGACTGGCAGCCCAAATACTTTGGTGTCTCGTCGCTTATAGTCAAAACCCGGATCCGCGCAAAATATATGCTTTCAACCGCGAGTTATCTTGAGTGCATGAAGTGTGGGAACCAGGACGTCATCAGCAAGGTAGGATTTCATCTTGTTTTCGGTGGACATCCCATTTTTTCCCTTTCATCCCTTTTTCCATTCCAACAGTGATAGGTGGAGATTCCGAACTTCGGTAGAAAGTAACAGGCTTCCAATCAGCTATCGAAACAAGTACGAAATCACAAGAACAGATGCGACGATACAGACTGAGAAGGTCAGCCGACATCAATTTGATAAGGAACACATCTATACCCGTTAAACACGAAGATTTTTTATCCAATCCTACCAACAAAAGTAACTTCATCTCCTTACTGCAGACAAAATTTCGGGAGAATGGGATACAGATTCTTCAGGCCACCGATGATGCTGACGTCCTTATTGTGAAGAATGCTGTGGAACTATCCTTTCTCAATTTTGTGAGGATGTGGATCTCACTGTCCTTTTGATTGCTTCCATCCTCCCACCTAAGATATTCTGCTGCTGAAACCCGGACGAGGGAAAACCAAAACAATGGCACTGTCCATCTAAGAGATGCAGCATCGTGGATTTGAACACATCCTATTTTTACATTAAATTACCGGATGCGATTACAACCACTGCAACTTTTAGGAGAAGCAAGGTGGGCTTTTAACGTGGGTGGGTGAAGACAAATGGTATGCGGCGCAAAAAGACAGACCTCCCTTAACCAGTACCGCTTCCAGTCGTTTACAAGGTCCGTGGCAAATATGAAGCCTGACATCAGCTCCCTCCCTCCAACAGAGAGTGCAGCTAAACAGCATTCTTGGCGGACATACCACCAAGTTCAGCAGTGGCTCGGGATTGAGCTGCCCCCTGAAGAATGGGGGTGGAAACACGAAGGAGAAACCCTGGTGCCAATTAAAACAGAAGATCCTCCAGCACCGGAGGTCCTTCTGAAAATGATATTTTGCCGCTGCACCAAGGATTGTGCAATTGGCAAATGTGGATGCCGAAAAGCAATGCTGACCTGTTCTGCAGCGTGCCTTCACTGTCAAGGGAGATGCCTCAATAGCGTTCCTGTTGCCGAGGACGACGATGAAGACGACGTAGAGCCCATTCAGCAAGAAGAACCATCCACCACTGAGAATGACGATGCCATGGATGAACAACGCTTGCCAGGACCCTCACTTCCAAAGAGAATGAAAACGTGAAGCCATATAAAGTTGAGAGTGTAACTGTGTAACATGATGTTATTGAGAACAGTGATAACATTGAGGTTTATAATTGTATGTACTTAATAAAACGAAGTAGAATAAAATTATAATGAGATTTCATCATTATCATCATAAATTTTAAAATCATTATAAAATTTAAAATTTTCAAGTTATATGATTTTTGTTTACTTTATTTAATAACTGGCTTTAAAGTGTGATCACACATATTATTAGGCGAACAAACAAAATTTGTGTGTCAGAAATAAGATGAAAACATTTTACTTGAAAACGGCTTTTACGAAAAAACTTAAAATTGCTGTAAATATTTATTGGTTGGAGATTTATTTGCATAATATATTCTAAAAGAGAATTAAATTATTTACAACTTTTTTCAAAAAAAATTCTTTCTTTGATGAATACTTTAGACGATTTGAAGGAATTTTTGATGAAAAATGTGAGGTAAAATGATTTTTTTCGAAAATATCAACATTTGTGGAGCGTGTAACTCAAAAACGGCTGGGATTTCCAAAATTACGTATATAATAAAAGTTAGTTTTCCTCTGCGACGCACCGTTTTCGAGATATAAACGGAAACCCGAAAATCGGGACCTCCCCCCCCCCCCCCCCTTGCTCACCACCTAGACGTCAGGACTTTTAGTACGTTCACACCCTAAGCTCCCTAAACAAGTCCTGAAGGAATTGCTTAGGTTCCTGCTCACACACTCTACACCCCCTTCCTTGACTGGACTATGTATGTCATCTGGTTTGTAAGAAGATGACGACGACATAGAGCCCATTCAGCAAGAACCATCCACTACTGAGGATGAAGATGCCATGGATGAAAAACGCTTGCCAGGACCCCCACGTCCAAGGAGGATGAGAGTGTAACATGATGTTATTGAGAACAGTGATAACAATGTCTGTAATTTTATGTGCTTAATGTAACGAAATAGAATAAAATTATAGTGAGATAATTATCATTATGATTGTAAAATACAATTATAAATTTTTCAAGTAATATAATTTTTATCTATTTTATTTAATAACTGGCTTTAGTGTGGTTACACATATTATAAGGCGAACGAACAAGATTTGTGTCAGTAATAAGATAAAAACAGCTCTTTCTGAAAATGACAACATTTTACGAAAAAACTTAAAATTGCTCTAAATGTTGACCGGTTGAAGATAAATTTACATTTGTCTATATATTCTAAAAGAAAATTAAATCTTTTACAACTTTTTTAAAGTAAATTTCTTTCTTTGATGAATATTTTAGACGAAGTGAAGGAATGTTTGATGAAAAATGTGAGGTAAAATGATTTTTTTCGAAAATATCTACATTTGTGGAGCGTGTAACTCAAAAATGGCTGGGATTTCGAAAATTACGTAAAAAATAAAAGTTGTAGATAATTTTATGAGCTTTTACTTATCCTCAAAAAATTTTCCTCTGCGGTGGACCGTTTTTGAGATATAAACGGAAACCCGAAAATTGGGACCTCTCCCTCCCCCTCCCCCCCTAGCTCACCACCTAGACGTCAGGACTTTTAGTATGTTCACACCCTAAGCACTCTATACAAGTTTCTGAAGGAATCGCTTAGGTCCCTGCTCACGCACTCTACACCTCCTTTTGGAGCATTTATTGACTGGACTAGAAGGAATTATTCACAGAACGATTCTTCAGGTTCAACCTAAAAAAATTATCCTAGAAAGTTCACGTCTCTCAGCAGCTTGGCGGGCAGGGTAGTCTTGAGTTCCAGTTTTGTGGGAAGCCGGTTTTCTGAAGACGGTACAGGTGGCACATAATGGGGATTTCTCCTTTTTTGGCAGGCATCACGGTTGTGGCCAACTTTGACACATTGGGCACAGGTGGGTGAGTCCAGTTGGAATTTGGAAGCTATGTTGAGTTGTCTATGGTTATCATTGACAGCTGTCACGTATTATTCTGCTCCGCTAAAATAGTGAAATTTTGTGAAAAAAGGTTTATTTATTATATACAAAGTGATTTAACAGTGCCACCATAATATTACAATAATGTTAGAGATAATGCTGTGTTACACAGCCTGTGTAGGAACGGTCGCGGGCAGTGATTACATATTATTGTCGCATACCGGGCGATACTGAGCGAAAGGCGGGCGCCTTCGCCGTCGTTAACCCGTCATGGATACGGCCATCGATAACATTAAAACCGAAATAAAAAAAATAACTACAGTGAAAGATTCAAAAGCTAAAACGAACCTTGAACTAAATGTCAATATATTAGAAAAGCTCTGGAAATCGGAAAGAATCAATTACCAAGAAGAAATAATCAAGCTACAAAAAAAATTTATCGAAAATCACGAAGAACTTACTAAAAAGATAGAAAAAATCGTGGAAAAAAATAATAATACTCCATCTTACGCGCAAGTTCTGTCAACAAATAAAAAAGAAAGTCCACAAGAAGAGAGGTTCTCCATAATAATCTCATCATCAAAAAAATCAACAAAAGCCGAAAAAATAAGCAACAAGATCCAAGAAGATATAAAATTAAACCAATCAAAGATAGGAATAAATGGTTTACGTAAAACGAATAAAGAACAAATCATCATATCATGCCCAAAAAAAGAATACGCAAGCACTCTTACTGAAGAAATAAAAAAACTTAACTATAACCTGGAAGTTAAAGAAATTCAAAAGAAGAAACCTAAATTAATAATTAAAGGTCTTAAATCAAACCTATCCGAAGAGGATATAGTCAACGGGATAATCACACAAAACGAAGGTATTCAAGACATTACATCGAAAAATGAAGAAAATAAAATTATTCTCGTAACAGAATTAAAAAATTATTTTTTCAAGCACAATCAACATGAAGACTCGGAAGAAGACGAAAAACATCACAAATCCTCGAGCTACATCGTAGAAACCAGCGGTACAACGCGAAAAAGTTTATTAGCTTTAGGAAAATTAAACATCCAGTACCAAAGAGTTAAAATTGAGGATTGCGATCCATTAACACAATGTTACCACTGTTGTAAGTTTATGCACACAGCATCCAGATGCCTACATCGAACCAATCCATCAATATGCCCTCATTGCACAGGTGACCATACCTATGCCAAGTGTCCTGAAAGAGAAAAAACACCAGTTTGTGCAAATTGCACGTCCCAAAATAAGAAATACGGCGAAAAAAACAAAACGGATCACAAAGCATTTAGCAATCTATGTCCGTACAAAAACAAAATGCTTAAAGTAGCAAGGGACAGAATTGATTATGAATAAAAATGGCAGATTATTTAAACGAACGTTTAAATAATCTGCGCTGGCTCAATAACATTTTGTTTTTAACCGTGTTGTCAATCCCTTTAAAACCTTGACTCTCGACATTATCCACTATTGAAAAAATCGTATTAAAAATTGATCTAATCTTCCTACCCAACATTAATTTACTAGGCTCAATGCCCGTAGACATTGAAGGCGTATTTCTAATATCAACTAAAAACGTCAAAAGTTTATCTTCAAAATCAGTAGGAAATTTATTATTTACCATAATTTTTTTCAAAAAATTCTTCACTGTTTTAACCCCATTTTCAGCTAAACCGTTAGAAGCAGGATGCTGTACAGCTGAAGTCAATGATTCTATATTATAATTACGACAAAATTCCTTAAAAACTGTCGAAGTGAAAGCTGTACCATTGTCACTTACTATTTGTTCCGGGATTCCGAACATAGAAAATAATCTTTTCAAAACTTTTATTGTACAAAACGAATCTACCTTATTCACAATATGACAGTCTATCCATTTTGTAGTTGCATCAACAATTATTAAAAAATTATGATCTCCCAACGGCCCCATGAAGTCGATATGCAATCTACTCCAGATTAAACCATTGATTGGCCAAGGTGCCAACTCAACTTTACACGGAGTAGGTAAACGTTTAGCAAAACGAACTAGACAAAAAAAATAATATTGATGAAAAAACATACAACACCTTCCAAGAATACTGTTCCCATCAAAACGACCTCAACCGCAGCCCCCTAATTCTACATATGAACATAAGAAGTATTGAACAAAACATAGATGAATTTATTGATACAATTAATAATGTTCCCAAAAAACCGACATGTATAGTGTTAACGGAAACCCATTCGAGTTGTGACGTGACTTATTATATACCTGGATATACTTTCGTATCAACGGCTAGCCGGATAAACAAAAACAGTGGGACCGCTATGTTTGTACAAAATAATTGTGACATATTATGTGTGGAAGAAATTAAAATTAACGGAACAAACTGCCTACATGTACAAATTAAGTATCACAACCTAAAAATTGATATTATCTCTCTATATAGAACACACTCATCCACTGTATGTTTGTTTGTAGATGAATTAAGACAAGTATTATTAAAATTTAGGAACACAAATGCGATAGTTGTAGGTGACATAAATTTAAATATATCGCACGACTGTACATCAAGCAATAAAGATAATTACCTAAATATGATGGCCGAAATGAATTATGTACCATGCATAAAGTATCACACTAGAAACGTCAATGGGCAACGTCCATCGTGCATTGATCACATTTTCACTAACATAAAGAATAATAATAATATAAACTCTGGTATTATAAAAACTTCAATTACCGACCATTACATGACTTTGCTACATTACAATTCACCTCAGACGACAAATCAACATAACAGACAAACTGCTAATAATAATAAAGAAATAACTGTCATTAATATCGAATCTCTAAAAAATAAATTGTCCTCTGAATTATGGTTAGATATACTCCGAAATGATGACGTCAACGAGTGTTGTAAACTGTTTGAAAATATATTAACTAATTATATAAATGATTCAAAAAAAATTATTCATAAAGGAAACTCAGCAAAATTTCTTCAAATCAAACCGTGGATAACACATGGACTTGTTGTGTCTATTAGACATAAAGAATGGCTCTACAAAGAAACTAAAAAAAAACATAAGACATAAATTTAAGTAATCATTCTAAAGAATACAAAAATAAACTAGCTTCTCTTATAAAAAACACTAAAGAAAAATATTATAAAAATAAACGTGATGACTCTGGACGCGACAGTAAGCGAGTTTGGTCAATAATAAATGAAATCTTAGAAAATAAACAGAAAACAAAAAACAATACCATAAAGAGTAATGCAAAACAATAATATAATAAATTGTCTTGAGGAACCTGAAAAAGGAGCAAATGCATTCAATGATTTCTTCGCAAACGTAGGAAAGAATCTAGCTGAAAAAATTTCCGCAAAAGAAAATAAAATAAAATTTGAAAAAACTCCGAACACAGAAAATAAACTAGAACTTTTCGAACCAACCAATCCCTCTGAAATTACACAAACTATATCAAAAATGCGGAGCGGTTCTGCTCCGGGATTTGACGGCCTTTCCGTAAAAATACTAAAAAACATTAAAAATTTTATATCTACACCAATCTCTCATATAATCAATAATAGCTTCAAGACAGGAGTTTTCCCGAACACGTATAAAAAAGCAATAATCACGCCAGTATTTAAATCCGGTAATCCGGAGGACGTTTCTAATTATAGACCCATTTCACTATTATCTAATATGTCGAAAATTTTTGAAAAAATTGCTAAAAAAAGATTAACTGAAGATTAAAAAGATTAAAAAAAATTCAACCATCAATAAAAATCAATTTGGATTCACAGAGGGGAAAAGCACACAAGACGCTATCGCTAAAATTTCATCTAGTATTCAGAGTAATCTGGACAAATCAAATAAATGTTTAGGAATTTTCATCGACTTAAAGAAAGCATTTGACAGCATTTCCCATGAAAAACTTGCTATTAAATTAAAAGAAAACGGCATCCTCAAATGGATAATAAGCTACCTAGCAGAGAGACCTCAAGTAGTAAAATTAAATCAATCATTTAGTTCATCTCTCACAAGTAAATTTGGCATCCCTCAAGGTACCGTCCTCGGACCATTATTATTTCTAATATATGTGAACGACATTTTCCAACAGGAAATTAAAGGTGAATTAATCTCTTATGCTGATGACACTGTATTGTTAATAAAAGGTCAAACATGGAAAATAGTCAATAAATTGGCAAATGAAGATATTAATATCTTAAAATCGTGGTTTGATAATAACTTACTCACACTTAATGCTAAAAAAACAACATATGTCTTATTTTCCTTACAGAAAATACCTGATCATACAGTTAATATTGTAATCCACGACGAAAAATGTGATCATGTACTCTGTAAACAACATAATCCTATTTGTACCGTCATTAACTCTTCTTCCGAAGTTAAATATCTAGGTGTAATCATTGATCAAAACCTGAAGTGGAATAGTCACATTTCAGAGTTAGTGAAGAGAATAAGGAAATGTATATATGTATGTAATATATTAACTATGTCTAAATTATAAGTAAGAACTGCTTCGTAGCTAATGATCTTTATTTAAATAATTAAGGACGGTTGTCAGAGGTTCTTTTGTTTTGGGAGATAGCTGGTAAAATGGAGACTAGAGGATGGTTGTGAATTTGGATTCTAAATATTATTATATTTAGAATCCATGCTTGTAAGTCATGGAGTAATTATTATTATAAAGTGAAGACATTACAAAATGGCGCAGCCAAATTAGGAATTCAGTTATTAAACTGAATTTTTAGAAGAACCTAAGGAAAATTCCAGAATTCAAAAGATCAGTAATATACTGAATGAGAAAAAGGAAGGACGAGGCAATCCGAGGTTTTCATTAAGAATCTTGCAGTCTTGGAGCTGTTTTGACTACTTGGGACATTTGGAGCTACTTCGGACAAGGTCGGGAGAGCCAGGAAGTGCAGCCAAACGGTCATACGTATCGAAGGTGCATGAAGTTCGCAGCAAAAGAAGACGGGAGCAGCGCAGCAGCAAGTTACGAAACAAGGTTTTTTTTTGGTGCAGCCGGGGGAACAAACAGAACGGAGCTAGAGAGCTGCACAGAGAGAGAGGGTGACGCGAGTGATAAGGGAATTTCCGCGATCTTAGTACACTTGTTTGATGAAAATATAGAGAGACCAATCGCTTATGCTAGCAGAACGCTTACACGTGCAGAGGGAAAATATTGCATTCTGGATAAGGAAAGTTTAGCCATTGTGTTCGGGGTTAAGAAATTTTTTCAATACCTATATGGTAGAAAGTTCACGCTTGAATGCGATAATAAGGCACTTGTGCATATTTTTGCACCGGATAAAGACATTCCCACGTTAGCTAACAGCAGATTACAGCGGTTTACATTAATATTATCAACATTTGATTACGAGATTGCATACGTGAAATCAAAGGAAAATCGTGCGGACGTATTTTCTAGATTACCAATTGAAGAAAGTATGGAGTTTGGGGAAGAGGAATGTCAGGGATTTTAAAATATTTTTAACATCATCGTGGAAGAAGAAAATATTAATTTTATAGTGGATCATTGCGAGTTAAGTGTTGATCTGTTAAAAAAATCAGTTAGTGAATACGCTTGTCTAAAAGTAGTGATGGATTACGTACAGGGAAACAAGTGGCCAGATAAAAAACATTTACAAGGTAATTGTTTAAAATGGTTCCATTTAAAAGACAAGTTAAGTGTTTATGACAGCTGCATGTTTTATCAAAATTGATTGGTCATTCTTGAAAGTTTGAGAGAGAAAATTTTGTTGTTTTTACACGAGTCTCATTTAGGAATAACAAAATCAAAAACTTTAGGGAAGAATTATTTTTTCTGGTTGGGTTTTAACAGCCACATTGAAGAGGCAATAAAAAAATTTTGAGATTTGCTCAGAAAATGCATCAACGCCTAAGAGATTAGAAATTAGCAGCTGGCCGATTGATACGGAGATATGGAAAAGGTTGCATCTAGATTTTTTCGGGCCTATTGGAAATAAATATTTTTTTAATTATTATAGACCCCACTTCGAAATGGCTAGAGTGTTTATGTGTTACGGGATTAGATTCAGATCAAACGATTAGGGAATTGAAAAATTTATTTTCACATTTTGGAATTGTAGAGGTGTTGGTTTCTGATAATGGACCAGCGTTTAGGTCAAGGGAATTTGAGAAGTTTTGTTCAGAATTCAAAATTAAACACCTAACTAGTGCAGTCAAGAAACCAAATAGTAACGGTCAAGCTGAAATTAGTGTCAAATTTGTGAATTTTTTTTGAAAAAGTTGTTACACGAAGGGCATCTTCCTCTGGATTTTCAAGATAAGCTATTAAATTTTCTTGTCGACTACAGGAATGCTCCACACCAGAGTACGGGAATATCTCCAAGCGAAGCTTTGTTAGGCCATCGTATCAGGTCTAGGTTTGACACGTTGTTTCCGTCTAAAAGGAATGACACCAGAGCATATAAAAATGTGTCATCCGAAGTGGCTGACAATATGAAGAGAGCCCAGAGCAAGCAGGTTTCATATAGCAAAGGGAGAAAATTTAAGAAGTCATTAGAAATTGGTACTAAAGTTATGGCAAAGGATTTCAGGTCCGATCAAAATAAATGGCGTAGGGGAGAAATTATTAAAAAAATAGGAACCAGAGTTTACCTTGTTAAAATGAGAAATTCGGATCAGGTTTGGAAAAGACATTCTGATCAGCTAATTGAGAAGAGTGTCAGGTGGGAAGATGAGGCCACACTTTCTGAAAATCAGGGCCAAGGTGGCGGTCTCTCCGGAATTTCTTGTCAGTCACTAAGCGACTCTGAACCCTTGGAGAGGACGATTGAGGGCCCGGATCTAGCCGTGAATCTTTTCTCAGAGCGAGTTGAAGCCTGAAGAATGTAAAACATTTTAGTTCTAGTTACAATGAAATATTTATATTAAGATATTTAACAGAATGTTTAATTTAATTTTGTATAATAATTAGTTAGCGGAGCTCCGATCCTAGTCGGATGCTTAGGTTTTAAGTGTGGGAGGGTGTAATATATTAACTATGTCTAAATTATAAGTAAGAACTGCTTCATAGCTAATGATCTTTATTTAAATAATTAATGACGGTTGTCAGAGGTTCTTTTGTTTTGGGAGATAGCTGGTAAAATGGAGACTAGAGGATGGTTGTGAATTTGGATTCTAAATATTATTATAATAAAGTGCTTGTAAGTCATGGAGTAATTATTATTATAAAGTGAAGACATTACAATATATTTGTTAGGTTAAGAAATATTTTAAATGTAAAAATTATCAAAAACGTGTACTATGCTCTTGTTCATTCTTTACTTATCTGCGGAATTATAGGGTGGGGAGGATCTTACGAAAATAATCTAAACTCAGTAAAAGTTTCACAAAGAATCATAATTAAAGTAATATTAAAAAAAAAATCTACCTTCTCAACAGAATCACTTTTCAAATTGTTTCCAGTACCAAATGTCGATGACATATTCAAACAAGCTTCTATTATAAAAATGTGTAAAGAAAAAAAAAACAAAGAATATCAAGAGTTTTACAAACTAATAAGAAATGGAAACCAATTTATTACACCTTATTTTAAAACAACTCAAATGCAACATCATTATATTTTCCAAGCCATAAAAAACTATAATAACCTCCCTTATGAAATACGCAGTATCATCACCGAATCAGAACAAATAAATAAAATTAAACAATTTTTCAAAAAAAAATTATATTAAAAAGTAAATATTTTATGTTATATTTTATATTATATTTTATATTTCATATTATAACTTAAAACCTAAGTAAGAATCGTGGCTCCCTTATCAGGCACAAGAGCTCCTCTTTTCTGACAAGGTATACATGACTAAATACGACCTTTAATATAAAATTTTGTAAAATATGTATATTTATATGTAACTCATATTTTTTATATTACAATAAAAAATAAAAAATAATAATAAAAAATGTGGCCATAAAGTTGATAGTGGCCACACTTCAAGCTATCTACCCAGTCTTTTACACGGTTTAGCTGCCAGTCAATAGCAAGTTTTGTACTGAATATTAGAGAGTGACGAACAGATGAAGGGACTCTAAAATGTGGATGCAGTTACAAGTGCGAGGGCCCAATTTATGAGAGAAAGATATATTATGTTCTCTTTTAAATTTTCTAATGAGATACCGGTGTCGTTGGAAGATGATGATGAATCGCTGAGATAATATCCTCAGATGAAATATCTTGAGGGCGGTCATGTATAGCAATACGAGGGAGGCGATTTGTGGCGATCGTTGCTTTTAGACCGGCTTCAGATAGAGCTCGAGCATTTGAAAATTTCGTCGCTTCAGCAGAAGTGCTAGGGTGGATTATCACCCCACCACTTTTCAGTTCACGCATACCCGTTACTCATATGCCCAGTATGGTAGGATTGACTGCAGTTTTCAGGGTTTTCATAGTGTCCTTGGAAGTGGACTGGGTGTTATTGGCCGGAAAACGAGAACTGAAGGTCTAGCAGGGCCAGGAAGAGCATTGTTTTTTTGTAATAAGCGGCAAGCAGGGATATTGAGTTCTACTGGTGTCGGAAGAGGAAGCAGCGACAGTATTCCAGGCACGGGTGGGCGCAGTCGGTGTTTTATTTAGGCATTCACTTAGATGTAAAACAGATAGGGCATCTTCCAATTTACCCATTTCCAGAGCCATCATATTGGATATGGAGAGAACACTGACGAGCTCCTTTTGAATCCTGATCTGTTGATCTTTAGTGGCTCGGCATGATGGATCAGTTATAATTGCCATTGCGGTCGGGATCTTCTTAGCAAGTAGTTTGGCATATCCAGAAGTGTCACATTCAGGTATTAGGGATGTCTCATAATCTGGGTTAATAGCGGACACTTGGGCAGGGTCATTTTTGGGAAGCACTTCAACCTTTTCGACATCAGGGTCAGGAGTTTGATATGGCGAGCCAGATGGTGTTCGCTTCATTGTAAATTATGGTTAACGAAATTATTGTTTACTCTGGTATTTGACTAACAAAGACATTAGGAGAATAATGTTAGCACTAAAACTGGTTAGAAACACTCCTTGTAACAGACGTCTTGATGCATGAGATTTTGTTTACGTGAAACTTTTGCAGCTGGTTGCCACACCTGTATTATTGTCTATCAGAGAACAGTAATCAACTTATTGACAAGTCAATTCTTGCGAAATGCTACATGAAAAACTGCAAGTGTTATTTAAAAACCAAAATACCTCGCATTATCACAAATAACAGGTGTGTAATGAGGTCAACCCATGCAAGAAAAACACTACGTGTCTAAACAAGTCTGTTTACGTGAAAAATCACAGCTGGCCGCCGCACGTGTTATTCAAGAACTAAGCACTTAGCAACCAAAACGCCTTACATTATATTGATGGTAAATCCTGCATTTTAAGCAGGTGCGTTCATCCACCTGGAGAAATCAGGTCAACTCAGGCAAGAAAACAATACGCATGTAGAAACCAGTTTGTTATTCAAACGAAATAGAGCACACAGGACAACTGCCTCAAACACCTGGAGTAATTAAGATAAACAACAGATGCAGAAATGAAAACATGTTTACGTTTTTCTTCAAAGCAGGTGTACGCAAATTTAGTATAAAAACCGTCTGAAAATAAATATTTCATGTCATTACCTGAAAGGTCTTTGAGTCGTTATTTATAAACCATCTCCCGAAACTGAAGTGACGATTGGAGTCTAGCGCCCTATTGTTTATAGTATTTGTATGGAACAGAAAAGTGGTCTCATACACTCCTTGTTTTGGTTTATTGCATATGTTGTAAATTTCGGCCCTAAAACTTGTTATAAACCATTAGTTTAACAAGAGAAAAACAAAAACACAATAGCTGTCATTGACATATTATTGTCACCTGTTTATAATACATAAGTCTAATAAAATAAGTTTGTTTTTATTTTTTATTTTAGAAAAAACGTTAGACATTTCTAAAACGTTTTTACAGTTGTATACAAAATGTTTACACTTCAAAAATTGTGTATTTATTTCGATTTATAAAATTAGAAAAGGAATTTTATCACATACTAACTGAACCGGCGAACTTGGTACCGCCTCAGAATTAATAACTGTTGTGTTTACTTTTAGCTGAATGAAATTCAGTTATTTTATTAAGTTGTGTTGAATGGTCATATTGACTGTCCGGCTCTTTTATCATCAATTAATATTAGAGTTCCGAGTAAGAAAACTAGGGACAAATCATTGTTTCATGTCGAAACTGCTTCAACTAGTCTCAGGCAAAATTCTTTCTTATTGAGAACTTGTAATCATTATAACAAAAAATGAATCGATGCTGATATCTTGTCATGTACTTTAAGCTCTTTCAAACAAATAGTTAATGGAGCCTTATAATAACCAATTCATTACCAAATATTCGTAGATTAATTCACTTTAACAAAACTAAATAATTGTTACCTTACTTTGTTTTTTTAATTTAAAAGAATGTAAAACAAATATATGTATATACGTACATGTTCATATATATTTTTTCCACTTTACATCTGGTGTTTTTTAATTTATTTTATTTGTTTTTTTTTTATAATTTTTTTTTTAAATAGCCATAAAACTGGCACACTATATTTAACTATTTTTTGTGAGTACTATCACTTTACTTTTATCTTACTTTTACTTGTTTTTTTATTTATTAAGTAATGTATATATTATTTCTCGATCCTACATCTGGAGTTTTTCAGTTTTCATCATTATTATTATATATTTATTTTTTCTACTTTCTCGTTTTTTATCTTATCTTATCTGTATCTTTTATGTACCACACAGTATTAGACAGTATACAGGGTGTTAAGGGACGTACTTGCCTTACTTTAAGAGGGCATTACCAGAGAAAGCCGGAAATACGTCATTTTCAAAAAAGTTTTTAGACGTATTGACTCTTTTCCACAAAAAATTATAAATGGATTTCGAAAGATTGTTCTTTTATCTAGCATTCGTATGTAATAAATTTTTAGAATTTTTTTTTAATTTTTAGTATAATAAGGTTATTCCATAGGTCGTTGGCAGATTTGTTAAATTTTCAAAAAAGTTTTTGTATTATACCACACCCATTTCAAATAATGTAATCATGCAGTAAAATAAATCAATATATTATCTAGCAAAGTTATGTATTAGAATTTTAATTTTAGTTTCAATAAAATCATTAAAAAATATGTACGTACATGTGTTTCTTGACGAAAATTGGTCCATTTGTGTATTTATTTGCGCACTTACAAACTAATATATTTCAGATTTTTTTAACATTCTTATTAAATTTAGACATTATTGAAAAATGATAAATACTTATAATCAAAAAATAACTACAAAAAGTACACTATTTTAATAGTTTTATCATCACGCCTTTCAGCATTTTTGGATGAAGGTATAAATTAAAGCTAATTTGGATTGAAATAAATTCGATATTGAGTTATAATTTTAAAAAGCTTGTACGGAGAATAATTAATCTTTCTCATTGTAACCGCCCTGCACGATCGGAAGAACAACTTTCGACGAAATGTGGATTTTCGTCCGCTGGCTGGTTAAACGCTCTTAACCAGTGATTCCTGACATTATTTGGAGTAAAAAATGTAAATAAATTTTTGGTATCCGGTGACATTTTTGATGTTTTATTTTTATTTTTTTTCTACAAAAACATAAAAAAATGGTAGGTGTTGGACAGTTGGAGGCAGGGTTAGGGGTTGGTAGGTTACTCGGCTGAGTGACCAGTGACGACATGCAGAAGAATTTTTTTTTGTTTGATTTTGAAGAAAAAAAATTTGAAATAAATAAAAAAAAAGTTATCCAAAAAGTCACCGGAGACCAAAATTTCATTAACATTTTTTACTCCAAAAAATAATGTCAGGACCGACACCCACACCAGCTGTTGGTGTGTCGGTGTACCGAAGTCGGGTCAAATTCGTCTCTCTTCGGGTGATATTAATTACACATTACTACGACATGAATAACTACGACGATTTAATGAAAATAAACTGTTAAACTGTTCAATTCTTTGACACCGGTTTGACCTGCACGTCTTTGTTTTAAAGTCAGCAATTTGAAATGATTTTGGGTTTGTGCGAAAGATTAAATAATATCAAATGCAGGATGTACTTTTTTTTAAATAGGTTTATTCAGTTTTTAATCGTACAATATTATTTCTAATAAAACTAATCAATCAGTTTGATTTTAAGAAATCTCTAGTTTTTCCTATTTATTTGTTTACAATAATATAATTAAATGTTTGGTATTTTGGTGCATAATACATAATAATTACTTAACAATGGTTAAAAGTCAAGGTATTCCTTCACAATACTATTTGTTTTCAATATTTTTTTTTTCACAGATCTTGGCATTTGCCCACAATATTATTTGTTTTCATGTTCTGCGGAGGTAGAATGATCTAACTTTTGTTTTGATTTTTGAATAAGATGTCTCATTTTTAATATTTCCGGAATTTTATGCCTTTTTGTTATATGACCGTATACATTTTGAGATATATTAATAATAAACATTTGTGCTTCTCTATGCCTAGTAGAGTAGTTGTGGCTTACTGGTTTTTTTAATTCACTTTACTAAGTATAGAGAGCACACTACACAAGGAGAATTTTTTTTATAATCGCATAATTGACCTTTTTTGCCTGATATAAACGTCAATAACAAGCTTATTATCTACGCGAAAAAAATGTTTTATAACTAATTTCTCTGTAGCCTAATCTATAATGTATAAAACTTTCCAATTTGGTGACCCCGGACTAGAGATAAGACAACGTTTTTTTTTTAAATATCAACAATTTCTTCAAATTCAATCATTTTAGTTAAATGTCATCTCAAGGTTCAAATAATTAATAACGAAAGCAGAAATTTCAATAAAAACTATTTTAATTTCTCCATTTTGATTATTTCATGTAATATTACAAGGAATAAAAAATCGGCATAAAAAATCTTGAAAAATTGGGGCAAATCTTGTTAGGGAAAGGTTAGAGAGGAAGTTCTGGGAAGGAAAAGGATGTGAGGGGTGGGTAGGATCTGGGTGTCAATATGTACAGGAGTGACAAACGTGTATGAATCCATCCCTCCCAGTGCGGTGCAAGGCGATGGATCGATAAAGTGTGTCTGGAGAGGTCTAGGTTAGGTTTACCTCAACTTGTTTCTCCCGATCCAGCCCGCCACGCGGTAGGTGGATAAACACATTTGCCGCCAAAACCTAGAGAAATCTCATCCCATGAACCCGGGCACTCCTGTCAAGGGTATGGGTACAGCCATCCGGGAACCATTTATTTGATAATCAACACCACTGCCATAATCATTATTTATTTTTGGGGTGGTATGCCGTGTTGCGCTGCCTCCTTTAACCCTCGACCCATCGCGTGGGGTCTTTAAAAGCCCAGGTTTTACAGAAATGCTAATTATGTTCATTTTAAATGTTCCCACTAATTTCTTACTTTAGGTAGCTTCCTAAAAGGGACTATACTTGACGCAAGCGCCGAGAAAATTTAGTTTGCGCATGTGCGATGTGAGATACAGACTTGTGTTTTGGCGTGAGGCTAAAAAAATCAACAATATACCATGAAAAATCAAGTTTATATGTTTTTTTTATTGTATTTTGTTGATTTTTTTGTTGTAATAATAATAAGTCTATATCAACCTCAAATAGTTTTGAGTTTTATGGAAATTGGTAAGATTTTTTTTTAATTTTCTATTAAAAAATATGATTCAAAATTTCAAAAAAATATTCCTAGTTGATTTTTAAGCTTTTGCATTGAAAATAAATAAAAAAAATTTAATATTTCTTTTTATTTCAAAGCAATCATTATCACCTGACTGTAATCAGTTAAAATAACATATAAAATGTATGCTACAATAACAATTTAATCAAATTTTTTTTGGGGGTCCTAAGCGACCCCACGCGACACCTCGCATTACAAAAAAGGCGCGACGGGCGGAGGGTTAACCACTAGACCGTAACCATTAGGCCACTGTAACGCTGTCCGAAACGTTAGCTTAAGAAGGAGGTAGCGCAACACGGTAAAATCCCCAAAAAATAAATAACGATAATACTTTAGGCCGTGAAAATTTAAAATCATGTCCCACCCCTGCCATAGGTCACCCCAAGGGATTCGCTACGTTTGATGACTTAGCAGCGGTGCCAGAGATATTCATTAAAAGTTATACATTCTTTTCATCAATTTTAATGACTTTTCAAATGAGTTGCTAAAGTAGTATGATTCCGAGTTGTCCGGTCACCGTTGCGCGTTGTTTAGATAGTAGAAGATTGCAAAGTTCCTGGAAATTCAGATCTACTGACTAAAGCCATTTCAAAAGGGTGTCTTGTTACCAACCACTCTGGAAAGAAGCGAAATAAATTGCAGCAGTTTGGGCAAGTACTGGCCTAATTTAGACGGAGTTTCTAGCCACGCGGGTACCTAATGAATTTGACAGCCGTAAATGTACAGACGCCGGTAGAGGGCGAATCGAGATGAAGTTTCGATACGTTCGTCAGTTGGTTCTGGGGAGTTTCATGGTGTGACAGCTGAACTTCAAGCCGCCAAAGGTCATGGCCGAAACACGCGTGAGCGAATTAATATTTAATAATGAATCATCACGAGATATTATAGCTTAACTTTGGTATTTTATTATCCTTAGCATTTAATTTAAATCCTTATAAATATGTTCGGTTATCCGTACAGGCGCCCTTCAGGATTAACAAATATTATACTTCCTTTTATTGAGACCCACATGTTCCGAGATAATAGTTTTCACATTAATTTGACTTACCTATGGTAATCAACCACCCCTGGTAGATTTAAATCAATTTAATCATGCTCTACTCTTATTTGTTTGAAAGTATTTAAATAAATGTTGCATCTTTGTTACTGGTATAATCCGTCTTTTCTTACACTAATCTACCCACATGTCTGCACTTGTTTTTATTTTGAATACAGAGAAATATTGAGAGTATTTGGATGGCGGTGATAAGTAAAGATAGATATAAGGTAAAAAAGGAACGTTACAATCTGGGCCCAACGTTATAAAAGAACTTAATGTGGCGTCTCGGACATGTGCTCGTCTATTTTATTGTTCTTTCACTTGTATTATCTCGTGATGATTTGTTGTTCGTCATGTGTGTTGTGGTCAATGGCGGCTTGTTGAACACCTGCATAGACACGTGTCTCCCGGTAGTTTTTAAGTTTACAATTTTGCTTTGCAAGGAACCAACTCACCGGCGTTTTTTTTGCGCTTTTCAAACGTCTCCAGTTATCTGGCGACATTTTATTTATAATTTTATCTTGAGATGCATGGGAAATATTTCCGAGTATTGGTGTAACATCTTGTGTTGTCGCATGTTCTAATAACTTTTTGTTTTATAATCCCTTTGTAGTTAGGTTATGGAATATACAATTGTCACAAGGAGTAAAGCAGATACAATCAACATGGCGAAACCTGGTGATAACTTAGCTGCATCGATTCCCGTTTCGTCCCCTTTGTCGGTTCCTGTTCACAAGTGGAACATTACTTTTGACGGCTCAGTTGGCGTACACGATTTTATAGAGAGAATCGAAGAGCTCGCACTAGCTCGAAATGTGAGTAAAGTTTCACTTTTTACATCTGCTGTTGAATTGTTTTCTGGTGATGCACTCTTATGGTACAGAGTAAATCGCTCCTCATTTGCATCATGGTCTGACACCGTCGTGGCTCTGAAAGAGGAATATGAGTTTCTGGATCACGAGAGGCGACTGTTGGCTCAACTGAGAGCTACCGTTCAAATGCAGAAGGAGAATTTAAACTCTTTTATTACTCGCATTCTCATTTTAAATAATCGTTTGTCATCGAAATTACCTGATGATGAATTATTGGAGATTTTACAATGTAATATGTTGCCTAGATATATTCAAAAGTTATCGCTATCGGTAATTCCGGATATCAGTACTCTGAAAAACCTTGGGAAAATGATTGAGTTAGCGGACAGCCGCTCCAGTGACAGGGTTCCTTCTACTACTGTTTCATCTAATAATCAAAATTTTGTCAGGAATAACAATTCACATAACAGGAACAATGGTAGGAATAATAATAATTCAGGAAATGTCAATCCCAATTTTAGAAATAACCGTCGTTTTATGAACCATGATAATCTTAGCCCGTCTAATAACGTTTCCAGGGGCGTGCATTGTTTCCGCTGCGGAAGACCAGGACTGAAGTCTCCAGATTGTGGCTGCCGCCGTTCAAAAAACTGAATACCCCGGAGTTCCAGACAGCGGGCGTTAAGACGTCGACGCTCGCCGAGGAGACGTCCGGGGAATGGGCTTCCTGGCTGGCTGTAGTAAGAGATTTTTATAAAAACTTAAATACTTCAAAGGAGATGGGAGCGGTAAACAGGGACAACCGTCCTCACATTTCTTTTCAAGTTTTAGGGTTAAATTTTTCTGGTCTTTTAGATTCGGGCTCTCACATTTCCATTTTAGGTAACAATTTTCATAGGAAATTCTTAGATTTAGGTTTCAAGCTTTCCAAGCTTGACACTAAGTTTTCTTTAGTTTCGGCTACAGGTCATTCTGTTGTTTGTTCGTATAAAATTACGGTACCGATTCGTTTTGATAACACAGAGAGGGTTTTCAGTTTTGTGGTTATGCCTCAGATAAATGCTAACATCATTCTAGGCTGTGATTTTTGGAAAATCTTCAATATTTGTCCAAGAATATCAAAATTGATGGCTTCTAAGGAGTCGGTCAAAACACAGTGTAGAGCTGATGTAATAGGTTTAGAAAATGCAGAAAACTTATCCATTTCGCAACGCTCAGTCTTAAATAAAGTAATTCGGGAGTATGTTTCCTATTCGGGTAATCGGTTAGGTAGAACATCCTTAGAGAAGCATGTCATTGACACAGGTAATTGCTCTCCCATTAAGCAACGCATTTATCCGATTTCACCGCACCTACTTCCGCAGGTACACAAGGAATTAGACAGACTGTTAGCTTTGGGAGTGGTTGAACCCAGCAATAGCGCGTGGAATAATCCAATTGTTTTAGTACCAAAAAAGAATGGCACGTACCGGTTATGTCTTGATAGTAGACTTTTGAACGCAAACTCTAAACGCGACGCCTACGCGACACCGTTCATTTCTGACATCTTGAATAGCTTGGGGGGTGCTCGGTATTTAACAACGCTAGACTTGAATGACGCTTTTTTTCAAATTCCTTTAGAAGAGAATTCAAAAGAGAAAACCGCATTTACAATCCCTAAAAGAGGCTTGTTTCACTTTGTGACCATGCCTTTTGGCCTCCACGGGGCGAGTTCCCGCATGATGAGGTTAATGGACAAGGTGCTAGGGCCACAATTTGATGGCAAAGTGTTCTGTTATCTGGATGACATTATTATAATAAGCTCTTCATTTGAAGAACATATAGAACTTCTAAGACAGGTGAAACAGAAATTACAAGCCGCAGGCCTTACTATAAATGTGGAAAAGTCTGTTTTCTGCAGGGACTCTTTAAAATATTTAGGTTTCATTGTAGACAGTAAAGGGCTTCGCACTGATCCCGAGAAAGTAAAAGCAATTGTGGATTTTCCCACCCCTACGTCTCAAAAGAGTCTACGTAGATTCATTGGGGTGCTATCGTGGTACAAAAGGTTTATCCATAACTTTTCAATTATTGCGTCTCCTTTACACAACTTAACAAAGAAGGAATTCGCGGGGAAAAAGTTTGCGTGGAATCAACAGGCGCAAACGGCTTTTGTTAAATTAAAGAATATCCTAGTTAACGCTCCGGTTCTCGCATGCCCTGACTTTAGTAAGCCTTTCACTATTAGTTGTGACGCATCGAGCGTAGGCCTCGGGGCAGTCTTAAGTCAATTTGATGAAAATCAAATAGAGCACCCGATTTCATTCATTTCAAGGTCGTTATCTGCACAAGAGAGGAATCACTCCACAACGGAGAGGGAGTTAAACGCTATGATTTTTGCTCTGGAAAAGTTTAGAGGTTACATTGAGGGTTCACCTATTCCGGTTAGAATAATTACAGATCACTATAGTCTCAAGTGGTTAACACAATTAAAGTCGCCCAGTGGACGACTCGCACGCTGGGCAGTAAGACTGCAGCAATTTAATTTTGAAATTATTCACCGAAAGGGTAAAGACAATGTCATTCCGGATGCGTTATCGCGTGATCCCCTACAAGTAAATGCATTAGCGCAAAAGTTTAGTACTTCCGACTCGTGGTACATCAGGCTTAGAGAGAAAATTTTAGCTAATCCGGACAAATATTCAGCTTGGAAAGTGGAAAATGATAGGATTTTTAAACACATCCAAAGCATGGACGCTCTTCACAGGTCATATGACTGGAAGGAAGTTATGCCAAAGGAGGTTAGAAAGAACATTATTTTAGAACACCACGTTCCTCCAGTGTGTGCTCACTTCGGGATTATGAAAACCTTGAATAGGATTAAACTTAAATATTATTGGCCTAAAATGTCAGCTGATGTCAAACGGTTCATTAGTAAATGTCAGATTTGCTTAGGGTATAAAAGCACCAATTTGTTACCGCCAGGGCTAATGGGAAATCCCAAGTTGGTGCAGCGTCCTTGGCAGATGATTGCCACAGATCTGCTGGGTCCGTATCCGAATTCTTACAAAAAAGGCTATACATACTTGTTAGTAGTTTCTGATTTTTTCTCCAAATTTACTAGGCTATTCCCTCTAAGGAAGGCAACGGGTAGCAATATCGCTAGTATTTTAGAAAATGAAATATTCTACAAGTTTGGAGTGCCAGATACTATTGTGTTAGATAATGGTCCGCAGTACATATCTCGGGACATGAAGGCTTTGGTTAGCAAATTTCACATTCGGCACCTTTTCTACAACTGTAGATATCACCCTCAAAACAATCCTGTTGAGCGAGTTAATAAGGTTTTAGTCTCTGCCCTCGCTTCATATGTAGGCACTGACCACAGAATGTGGGCAAATTATTTACCTGAGATAGAATTAGCGATCAACACTGCTGTGCACGAAGTCACTGGTTACACTCCTTTCTTCCTCAATTTTGGCAGGGAAATCATCATGTCAGGGAAGGACTACATAGGAGCTGACTTCAACGCGGAGGAAATTAAATTTGCTGAACGGGATTCCTGGGCTGCAGGTTTGCAAGAGTTAAATGATATTTTTTCACAGGTGCGCACATCTTTGCGACAGTCATATGAACGCAACAAACGTCAATATGATCTTCGTCGGAGGGAGGTTCAGTACGCGGAAGGCGACGTAGTGTGGCGGAGGTCTTTCGTTCTTTCAGATGCTTCTAAACACTTTTCAGCTAAACTGGCTCCAAAATTTATTAGAAGTAAGGTTGTGCGGAAAATTTCCCCTGCGGCATACCAGTTGGCTGACATGGATGGGAAGCTTTTAGGTATTTTCCACGCGAAGGACATTTTAAAGTCTGAGCATGCTGAGGAGTCAGCGGTTTAATTTATTTCCTTTCAGTAAGAAAATAGAATCTTTCCGTATTGGGATTTAATTCGGTCTAAAGTACCGATAGTTAGTAAAATTTGCATGCATTTTGACCTTATGTTTGCAAAATACATTCAATGTGATGACATGACTTTGACATGAAACTTGTGTCCACACATTGAGTGCTATATGTTAATTGTTTTGTGGTTGTTTGTCCTTTGTATTTGTGATAGTTAGTGTAGTATATGAATATTGTAATTTGTATGAAAATTTTCCTTCAGAGCATGGGGGTAATTGGCCATTACGCTCATGCTTTGAACTGATAAAATTAGTGGGTTCCTTTCCCTGTAGGTAAACCTTGCTATTTGTAAAATATGAATTGTGTTTATAATGATACTACATGGTTTTGTACATGGTTGATAATTTATGGTTACATGTAGTGATTATTTACTTGAATGGTGTCGTACATACGGTTTCTACCTTGGAAAATTCCACATGTATTTTCATGGTGATAATTATACATAATCAATAGCCTCAGAAGCTGACAATAATCTATTTGGGAGCTTTAGGAAGTTTCGCAGCATGGGAATTTTCCAAGTCAAGGAAATGGGTCTTCTTTATTTATATATGTTATAATAATGTTAGCTCGGGTGTTGCATTCTTCAAAGAAATACAGATAAAACAGTATTCTTATTTTATAAGATTTAAATTTATTGATTATTTTACACAAATTATTAAAATAATTCTCCATAGAGAAACTTTACGGATCATTTGTGTTTATAGTCATACAATCTTACTTTGATACTTGCGCATAATCTCAGAAGTTCTCAGAAACTATCTATTTTGAGTTTTAGGAAGCTCCGTTGCATGTTTATTTCAAATAGTCAGGAACGAGTTCTGGAGACATACGATAATGTATAAATTTACTTCGGGTAACATAATTATTACCAATTAATAAATTAAAATAATAATAACAATTCATTTTTCATAAGTTTAATTATATATGCATTTTAAATGGAAATTTAATTAGTATCTCTATAGAGTGAGTACATAATATTAGATGTTTAGTTTCACAGTTAATTTTTTACATTTCTTGCACAGTTCCTTTTTGACACGGCATGTGACTTTAAGTCGGTTCTAGAGCTCGGAACTCATTTGAAGGCACATGTTTGTCTTTTAAAATGGAACTGTATGACTGATTTAAATTCTTAAATTTTCTTACACAATCTTGGAGTTTTATTCCGGGATCTCAACCATTTAATATTGACAGGATTATTCATCTTTCTCCGCTGTTCAACAGATGTCAGTGGTTGTTTCATTACCTTAACTTTATGTTATTTTCTTTTGAGGGGTTGGTTTTCTACAATTTGAAATTTTTATTGATAGGTGTCAAGATTTTAGATGTTATTAAATTTTAAATGGTATTATAACAGTATTGTGGATAAATATTTCCATAAGTTTTGAGTGGAATGTGGGTTTAGAGTCAAGTTTCTTTTGATTAAATCTTTTCATGTTTAGGTCAAATTATTTTAGCTCAATCTAAATATTTGCTTTATATAAGTTTTTATTTCACCTTAATACGTAGTAATTGCTTCTTCTTAACGATAGCTCAGTAATTATTTTTCGCTCACGTGGTTTTCTACGTTCTTCGAGGAAGTTCTAACCCAAGCATTTGGACTGCGTCAAATGGAAATTCTACATCAACATGGCACATCACGTATTTATGTCAACCTACCTTCAGTTGCTCTTGAATAGGCAGAAGTTTTAACACAAGCATTTGGACTGCGTCAAAAGGGAAATTCTACAACAACATGGCACATCACTTATTTATGTCAACCTACCTTCAGTTGCTCTTGAATAGGCAGAAGTTTTAACACAAGCATTTGGACTGCGTCAAATGGAAATTCTACATCAACATGGCACATCACTTATTTATGTCAACCTACCTTCAGTTGCTCTTGAATAGGCAGAAGTTTTAACACAAGCATTTGGACTGCGTCAAAAGGGAAATTCTACAACAACATGGCACATCACTTATTTATGTCAACCTACTTTCAGTTGCTCTTGAATAGGCAGAAGTTTTAACACAAGCATTTGGACTGCGTCAAAAGGGAAATTCTACAACAACATGGCACATCACTTATTTATGTCAACCTACTTTCAGTTGCTCTTGAATAGGCAGAAGTTTAACCCAAGCATTGGTCTGCATCAAATGGATTTCTTCAACTACAGGGATCAGTACTTATTTGCATCAACCTACAGATTGTGGCTCTGATATAAGCAGAGGATTGAGCCCTTATTATTTGGGCAGTTTGAAGTTTCATTCACTGCTTCACTGAACCATTATCGAGGGAGGCTTACTGGTTTACAACATCATCTTGAGGATAATTCATCTCTACATATTTGGGAAGAACATTACGAGAAGTGACACAGCTGGGAAGGCACTAGAAGCTCAAACTCATTCACCACAAATCTCGTTAAGCACTTTGGAATTCTTGGTGGCAGCGGTACCTTCGCTCTTCAGGATTTCTGACGCCAGGTGGCGTAGTGGAATTTTTTGCAAAAATTCTCTTGGCCATGGGGGTAATGCAGCAGTTTGGGCAAGTACTGGCCTAATTTAGACGGAGTTTCTAGCCACGCGGGTACCTAATGAATTTGACAGCCGTAAATGTACAGGCGCCGGTAGAGGGCGAATCGAGATGAAGTTTCGATACGTTCGTCAGTTGGTTCTGGGGAGTTTCATGGTGTGACAGCTGAACTTCAAGCCGCCAAAGGTCATGGCCGAAACACGCGTGAGCGAATTAATATTTAATAATGAATCATCACGAGATATTATAGCTTAACTTTGGTATTTTATTATCCTTAGCATTTAATTTAAATCCTTATAAATATGTTCGGTTATCCGTACAGGCGCCCTTCAGGATTAACAAATATTATACTTCCTTTTATTGAGACCCACATGTTCCGAGATAATAGTTTTCACATTAATTTGACTTACCTATGGTAATCAACCACCCCTGGTAGATTTAAATCAATTTAATCATGCTCTACTCTTATTTGTTTGAAAGTATTTAAATAAATGTTGCATCTTTGTTACTGGTATAATCCGTCTTTTCTTACACTAATCTACCCACATGTCTGCACTTGTTTTTATTTTGAATACAGAGAAATATTGAGAGTATTTGGATGGCGGTGATAAGTAAAGATAGATATAAGGTAAAAAAGGAACGTTACAAAATTATAAATTTTATTTTTAAATCATATTTGAAATAATAACAACCCTCTACATTCAGGTAGTATAAAAATAAATGCATTAATTAAAGGCTTTGGGAACAACGCAATAAATTCATATTTTAAATTCATTTGTCATATTTCAAAACCTTATTTCATATATTTCTTTTAATTTTGGGAGGCGGGTATGGGTACCGCCGCCCTCGGAACCATTTATTGGATAATCAACACCTCTGCCATAGGCCACCCCAAAAGTTTCACATGGGGTGGGTTTCCCACAGCCGGTGAGCAGACGCATCCTCCACCAAGACCCGGACAAGCCTCACTTTCAAGTCCATATGCAGATACCCAATGATTGGTTCCCGAGGCGACGGAACCCATATCAGCATCCCAAATTGAATCAGTCACAATATAAAAGCAAACCATCGACATTTTAAATGCATTATCAGCCTCAGTGTGAAAGGTCACTTATTTAAAGAACATATCAGTTATTGATGTACTCGTATTATTTGCGACAAGAATTCTTTTGATCGTTTGGCGTTGTTGGGTTGTTTAATGCATTCATGGTGTTAATTTTCTGCCTCACGCTTCTGAAAACACAGGTCTACAACAAAAATGCTGTCTGGATGTTTTCAACCGATTTCTATGTATATAGGTGTTCTGAAAACTAGAAAAATACTCAAAAAATTCCAGAACGTCACGTTATTTTGCAAAACGGTATACACATATATACAGATATAGATAGTATATACACTAGTGAGCTCTGGCAATAAACATTTCATTGCTAAACCATTCATCCGATTGCAATGAAACTTTGGGGATATGATGTGTGCATGCCCGCGGTGGTTTCTGTATACAATAGTGAGCTCCCCTCATGAAATTACGAAAAAATAATAAATTAAATAAAAATGAATCGCAGAAATGTATGTACGCGCATAACTTTTGAACGACTGCACCAAATTGGATAATTCTTTTTTTTGTGATCGTTATTGTCAATACAAGGTTTGTATAAAACTACTGGTGAGCTCTAGCATTATGAAATTTGTTTATTAAAAAATTGCAATAGGTGGCACGCGAGCTGTGAAGACTGAATGTACCGGGACTGAATGTATGGAATGTGGGAGGGGGGAGGGGAACTCGGGTAGGGGATTCGAGGGAGGGAAGGAGGGGAACTAGGGATCGGGGAGGGTAACCTGAATTTTTAGGCAATTACAAAGACCTAAACTACAAACAAATCGATAAAAGCATCTCAAGCTTTGTTGCCTAATGAGTTTAAAAGTACATTTTCTTCATTCCCACCTAGACTACTTTGCAGAAAATTTAGTATGTGAGTGAAGAGCAAGGTGAACGATTTCATCAAAATATTAGGGAGATGGAAAAAAGATACCAGGGAAGATGGAGTATCTCAATGATTGCAGACGTTGGTTACTGTTGGACGCTTCAGAGAGACCTTCCAGATGCTTTCTACAAGCGAAAATGTACCAAAAAGAGTCTCACTGCCAAAAAGAAATGTGTTTAGTGCTTACTAATTAATGTATTTTCGATTAAAAAAAAGTTTTGTTACGCAATTATAAATAAATATATTTTTTTAACCTTTTATCTTTTATTTTAAGATAATAACTTGCTTAACATAGATAACTACATTGTCAGAAAACGTGACGTTCGTTTCGTTTTGTGATAAAATTAATGTCATTTTTGGATTCAGCACACCCAAAAACATAAGAATTACGCAAAAAAACCAAAACAGCTCAAATTTTTATTTTTTTGTAGACCTGTGAAATCCAGGGCCGCCGTCAGTATGCGAAAATCTAAAATGCCGCCCCTACTAGTTTGAATATCTACACTTACTTAACCCTTCATTACTCGCATGGGGTCAAAGCATTTTCGGATTAAAAAATGAAGCATTTGGCGTGACCAAATCACGGGAGTGGAAGGACGCGTCGCTGCGCTCTTGAGCGGTGACCCCGTGCGAGTAATGAAGGGTTAAGTACTAACAAAATGCAAGAAATGAACAAGATGTGTCTGCAATGATCACTCTGAAATATACTGTCAACAGTGTAACAAGAGTGATTCGGAGAGTTCCTAAAAATTACGAGTATTATTTATGATCTCAGTATACTTAAATACAAATTGTTAATTATTGATAACTATTTTAGTTTGTATAATTAGTTAGTAACTTGTTTTGGAGTAATTAGTTAATTTATGTTATTACTTATAGATATTACCGAATAAACAAACCACTATAATAATAAAATAGTTTCATTTACTTATATATTTCAATATATATTATTACACCTATCTACAAAAAAGGAGACGACACTAATATAGCCAATTATCGCCCCATTTGTATACAGTCAGTACTACCTAAGCTTTTTGAATCACTGGTCCTTGATGAAATCTATCCCAAATTAATAAAATTAATTGACCAAAAACAGCATGGTTTTATCAAAAGTAGATCTACCGCAACTAACTTAACAATATTTCAAAACTTCATAATACAATCTTTTGCAGAAAATAAACAAGTCGACTGCATATATACAGACTTTTCGAAGGCATTTGACAAAGTATCCCATAAACTACTAATCCAAAAACTATTTGCTCTAGGAATAAGGGATAACATGCTAAAATGGTTTACTAGCTACTTATTAAATCGTAAACTGTTCGTCAAAATAAAATCTTGGATCTCGAAAGCTTTCTGGGCTACTAGTGGCCTACCGCAGGGTAGTCACCTTGGCCCGGTTTTGTTCCTCATTTTCATCAATGATATAACCAATTGCTTCAATGATGTCGAGGTATTGCTCTTTGCTGATGACATCAAGCTATACAAGAAAATATAAATCATTGCCATATACTACAGTCAAATATTAGTAAGTTTAAAGATTGGTGCGTTCAAAATAATTTATTTTTAAATGTAGAAAAGTGTAAAACCTTGACTTTCTTTAGAAATAAAAATCCTGTTTTATTTGAATATTCCATCAATAACACAGCTTTAGAAAGAGTCACGGAAATGAGAGATCTTGGAATTATTTTGGATGAAAAACTAAGTTTCGCAAATCATATCCACCAAATTATGAACAAAGGTATGAAAACACTAGGCTTCGTATTAAGAACAACTAAAAACTTTAGTTCCATAGAAGCCATTAAACTATTATATGTATCTCTAGTTAGAAGCCAAATTGAATATAACTCGGTAGTTTGGTCTCCATCTTACAAAATTCACGTTAATAATATTGAGCGAATACAAAAAAAATTTCTTCGTTTTATAAATTTTAAATTAAGTATCCCACTAGAAGACTTAAAATATAATCTATTACTAAATATTCTAAAAATACATACACTAGAAGACAGACGTAAAATAAACGACTTAACATTTTTATTCAAAATACTTAACTCTAAATTCGACTGTTGCGAACTCCTACAACTCATAAACTTACGAATACCGACAGTAACCACGCGACAAAATACATTATTTTACTGCAGCATTCACAAGCGGAACTACATTGCCCACTCTCCTATACAACGATTTCACACTATGGGGAATCAGTACTTAGGTGATGTCGACATATTTAACATCAACTTGGCGAATTTTGTGGATGTTGTAAAAAACATATTCCAAAACTATTACTAAACATATGTGTATTTTTGTAAACTTATCAAATTGCTGTATTTTTTTTTTGTATTTTTGTGACTTGTGTGTATTTTTTATCTAATTTTATTTTTGTTATTTCATTATCTATTGAAAAATCATCTGTCATCATTGTACTACCAAACATGTAAAAGCCCTCTGGGCGTTGAATAAATAAATAAATAAATAAAATAAATATTAAAAACTTCTCATACTATTTGGGGTCATCTTGTGACCCCAAGCGAGCAGTTATGTAATGTTCTTTGTACGAGTAATTAAGTGTTAAAAAGGAATGACAGGAAAGGAATCAGAACCCCTACAGACACAGACTATGTTTTTAAAGCGCTGAATTTAATGTCACTGAAACAATTATATACAAAAGATATTCTAATGTACGCATTCAAAAATCAGGATAGCTTTACACAGACAAACTCGGGCCGGTTCACAAGATCTACATTACAACATACATTCTACCAACCTACAACTAAAACGACTTTTGGACAAAGAAATATGGAATACTTCTCTGTAAAATTATTTAATTTACTCCCTCTTACAATGAAATCCATAAAAAAAATAACCGCCTTCAAAAGAAGCATAAAAATATGGATTATGGACATGGGAAGGAAGAAAATAGATTCAATTTTGCAACCTTACAAAGAATAATGCTTGTTTTGTACTTTCTTTTATTGTATTTTCCTTGGTAATATTCTAACAGGTATTTACTCATAATTCAAATAATAAACTTGTACAATGTGTCCTTAGAACGGGGTACCCCAGTAAGGACACATTTTCTCTAAAAACTGTAAAAAAAATAAAAATAAAAATAAAATAAATAGAATAAATGTATGTTTGCTTGCTTGTTTGTTTGTTTATTCGTTTTTCACTTATGAATTGCTATATTAAGAATCGAAAATTTTTGAAACTTTCAAAATATCTTCTTTCCACCCTCGCAAAGGTTTCTGAATTATTACAACCACATTACGATAAGAGTACATCTGAAAATTTTTTTAACCATTGCAAAAGATCTTACGAAAAATTCAACCACTTTGAGAATGAGTAGGAAATTATGAAGTAACACCAATACATACTACTACATCTCAACCGTCCCGAAAGAGGAATTCCTACTGAGGAAGACTGAATTACATTACTTGTTTCTGCTGTATTGTGAACTTGTGAGCCGAAATATGAATTACGGTAAAGGTACGAAGCAACCGCAAACGATGCAAAACGCCATTGCTGTTGAATATATAACAAGATTATGTCATTTTTTTTTCTTTTATTGTTTTCATATCAAACTTTATATAATCCTGCACGAAGTCGTGTTATTTTATGACATTAAACATATTATTATTATTACAATATATTTTATTTAAATAATAATAAATTGATACAATTTTCAAATATCTATCAAATAATCCATAAATCATTTTTAATTATTTGTAAAAAAAAATCACAAGAAAATAAAATTATATTTTTATATACATCTTTCTAAATTTAATTTTTGTTTTCTTGAATGAATGAAAGCAAATCTTGGAAGTGGAAATTAACCCTCTTTCCAACAACCGATCTAGCTGAAACTCGGCAGATAGACTCATTACCATTGACAATGCATTATTTAATGCACTCACAATAGAGAACCCCAGTCCAATTTTTTAAATTTTTTTTTTTGAATAATGACCTTCTAACTTAAATAACTACATTTTTTTATGGCCAAAATTCACGAGAAACCTTGAAACCTTTTGGATCGATACTTACCGTATTAAGATGAAGCCATACCAAATAATGCAAAATCATACAAAATCAAATGTTTTTGTTTTGAAAATTGGATCGCTTGAAAGTATTATAGAAGCTTCTATGAAATATTGTGTGTAGAACATATCTTAGCCCTTAAAAACCTCGATCAGTTTTTTTGTAAGTCTTTTAATAAGCCTATAAAAAAATTAAATATTAAGTCTCTATAAAACACTTTAAAGTTCAAACTCTCCTGTTTATAAACGCCTTTTCGGATATGGTTATGTTTAATGTAGCAAATTCAGTTTCTTTTGTAATAATCGCAAAAAAAAATTATATTTACGCCCGAACTTCACAAAATAAAATAAAATATACATTTTCGCGTTATTATTTTACAGTACGGCCGGCAGTCGACGAATTAGGATTTTTAAAGTGAACTCTATGCCGTCCACCGAAGGGCTACATAACTAGTCAAGCCCGTTTGTTTATCAGTTCACCCCAGAACGGAGCGGCAAACGGACGTTAGGCTCCGCGTCGCTTCGTTCCGTGAAATAAATTTTAAAATTCTGTTTTATTACCATAAACAATGCGTAAAAAATGAGTTAATGTTTTTTATAGGCCTTTACGAAATCAACCTGTATAAAAAAATCTCAAATATCTTTTCCAACCTTTCCAAAAGCTTTTTTTAAACTCCTCCCATAAAAGGGCGTAAATTCCGATTTCAATTTTTTCCTGGACTATTGGATCGCCTTAATTAATACAAGTGTCTTCAAACCAAACTCGAGAATGACACTGTTATGCAATAAATATTGCGAACATGAAGACTTCTATGTATTTTATTGCTTCGGAAGGAAATGGAGCACCTTCAGAAGGAAATTATACTTACATATCCCTGATGATCTCCTCACCTAGACCTATAAAATGTATATAAATGTATGTATATGTTCATGTGTGTATATATTTTGTGATTATTGATCCTTTTTGTTTTACGTACTTTAATTTATTACTATGTATTACAACTAATTAAGAATGTTGTAATAAAAGGTGTGCTCACCTTTCATTGGAATTTTCACTGTAACCATATTAAAATTGTTAAATAATGTAATAATTATATGTTGTAAGTATATTCTGTTGGCGGGCCAAAAAAAAAATTAAAAATAAAGAAAAAGATAACACAAGAAAGTGAAATTAATGGAAATTACAGTTAAATTTGATTAAATTGTATCTAATTACCCTCAAAACAATTTTGTCAGTAATAATAATGATGAATCCAAAAAACAATTAATTTTTGTAGAACCTCTATTATTTTAATAACGAAAAACCGCTGTTATATTATGTATTTTCATAATATAAACGTATCCCCCAATTTCCTCTCTGGATTTTGACACTAGTGAAAATATATTTTTTAAATATTATAATAGATATCGACCACCAGCGCCAGCGTGTCGGTACGTTTTTCTTTTTTTGATAAGTTACTTCTTGTAGGAGTTAGGATCCACCAAAAATCGATAAAAATGCCTGGTTTAAACACCATCAACAGGCGCTCGGCTTACAAATAAGGTATTTAAAAGAAAAATATTATAATATTTAATTAAATCAAGACAAAATAAGCAAAACTCAATCGAGAATCTGGAGACAGAAAAAATAGAAAAAGATATTGGCTCCACTGGGACTCGAACCCAGGACTATCTAGATAGCATTTAGTTCGAGTTGAATCTTGCATCTCGCAATTAAAATGAAGATATTGTTGATAGTTCTTAGTCGAAGTATGATACAGTTAAAAGTGAACCGAATTGGATATAGGTTCCGTAGCTCAGTTGGTAGAGCACTTGCCAGGTAAGCAAAGGGTCCTGGGTTCGAGTCCCAGTGGAACCAATATCTATTTCTGATTTTTCTGTCTCCAGATTTTCGATCGAGTTTCGCTAATATTGTCTTCATTTAATTAAATAATATAATTTGAGATTTTACTCACAAACTTAAAAATTAAAAATAAAGAAAAAAATTATGTCCATTCCACACGCGGTAGAAGTGAAACCTTCAGAAAACTAAAGTAGACAAGATTGGGAAGGCTGCGAATCAGCGCACAAATTGGATACCATAGGCTATGAAGCACCGCACAAAGAGGTGACCGATTATACTATCTCTTTTTGGTGTCATTGAATTTCAAATCACAAGGAGCGAGTAAGAGCGAGAGGGATAGCAACAGTTTAGTAAAATACCTATTGATCAAATTTCTCAACGACTGGGTTTCCTAATTTACAGAATAAAAGTAGTTAAGTGTTTGATTAAACAATATAAAGAACTAAATTTCACATAGATATTTGTTTAAACAATTACGAATTTATGATTATTGAAACAGTAAGTATGCATTTTTAAGATTATCACCAAAATTTTCGCAATTGAGGGTTTATTATAGAATGAACCAACTAATGAAAAAATCGTTACATAAAATTTTTGAAATACTCACAAATTAATCAAAACTCTAATATTTTTTACACTAAATATTTATTTGTATACTTGGTCAAATTTTACAATCAAACGCAAGAAGAATTTTTTAATTAACTCTAAAATAATATATTCATTAAAATCCAATGACAGGTCGGATCCTCGGTAACTTAAAGCTCAGAATATTTACAAATACAAACAGAATAGATTATTATATTACATTATGATAGATCTTCTTCAATTTATTGTCACTCTCATTTCATACAGATATATTCTTCTAAATTAACAGCACTATTATAATTTGTAGGGTGGGGCATAAACATATGCACTTTTGTAATCATGCTAGCGGCGATTCCGAACAGGGGAGGAGAGCGGAGTCGCTTGTGCGTGGTTCCTCGTTTCTTGGAAATTTAGTCACAATGTATTGCTTTACGGGAGAGCAACGCGTTTTCTGGGTAAAACATTTTTATAAAAACAATGATATTGTTCTTTCCTCCTAATAAAGACTTCTCCAGTCAGACTCTCTCGGTGGATTCATACACCCATCACTCCTGGACTCATTGACTCCCAGATTCATACCTTTTCCTTCCCAGAACTTCCCCTCCTTCCTTTTCCTAAAAATCCCTTTCATACAGTATCCCGAAAGATGTCATAAGTCCTGAGTGATTTCTTTCTTCAGTGCCTCCTGGTGAAGCCAATCTAGAAAAATTCAAATTTCTGACCATTTCAGCAAGCATTACTTAAAAGAGTAAGGTTTTCCATGTTGATGTTCACACGCGATTTTCTCATTAATTTATCTACTAATTTCAACGCGTTCTAATCATGATTAATATGGTGGTATTTTAATGTACGCTTTATACTGATAAAACAATTTACCTCGGTCTAATAAAGTTTGTAGAGTTCCAGAATTAAATACAAAAAGAAAGTTGTTGGCGGTTTGTTGAAGAAAAAACACAATTAAACTTCAACAAACAAAAACTAGTCTGTATGGATCACTAGGCAGCCGAGGATGGGTGGAAGAATGATGAAACTAGAAAAGAATTTAGACGAGGATTTAGTATTACAGGCACTCAAAGTCGAGTGAACAAGAAGTTTTTTTATTTCTTACTTATTTAACCGATTTAAAACAGATTGATTTTCCAGATTGTGGAAAGAGATTTATGAGAAACTGAAACGTGGAAACAGTAAGAAAATGATAATGAATGGGGAAAACATATACTGCCTATATACATATTCCCCATATAAATATTCGCCAAGAAGATCTACAGTCAAAGATCTACAGTCTCTCGTGTCAAGGATGAACGAAGTATGTATGAAGAATGAGTTAATGATGAATGTAAGTAAGTCTAAAGTCATGGTGTTTGAAAGAGAGAGTGCGAAAACAGTATGCAATATAGTTGTAAATGATGAATACTTGGAGCAGGTGGATGAGTTTGTTTATTTGGGAAGTATGTTTACGAGAGATGGGAAGGCTGATAAAGATATTGAAAGAAGGGTGAATGCAGGTAACTCTATTTACTGGAGGACTGAACGCCGTTGGCACCAACAAAAAACAGTCCAAAGACGCGAAACTAGCCGTCCATAATAGAGTACTGGTACCTACCCTGATGTATGGCAGTGAGGCATGGAACTGGCAGAAGAAGGATGAAAGTAGACTGAACGCTGTAGAAATGAGATCCCTGAGGCGTATGTGTGGTAAAACCATGTATGATCGTGTGAGAAATGTGGAAATCCGCAAAGAATGCAAGGCTGATGTAAGTGTAATGAGTAAGATCAAGAAAGGAACGCTCCGATGGTTTGGGCATGTAGAGCGAATGAACGAGGAAAGGAGTGTAAGGAGAATATATGACGCAAATATGAATGGTAGAAGAAGTCGAGGACGCCCAAGAAAGACATGGCACGACCAAGTGAATCAGATACTTGAGTCGGGCCATGTCAAGAGTCAGAATAATAGAAGAGAATGTATGAGACGTTGTACGAATGTAAACGAGGCAAGGAATGTGTACCAAGACCGGGATGTTTGGCGGTCCGTCCTCTCTGCCTACCCTTGCGGGGAAACGACGTGATGGTTAGTTAGTTAGTTAGTTAGTTATTGAGAAACTTGAGGTAATCCAACCGCTTTCCCGCCCTGGTATAAGTAACAGATGGTTACTCCTTCAGGGCTCTCACAAGGACTCTAATTTTTTTTAATAAACGAAGCTACTTATGATGCACGAAGCTAAACCCTCAAATGTCCCTGTAAAACAGGAGTTAGTCTGAAAATGGGGTGATGGGTTAGTGTAATGAATGATGAACATAACATGAGATAAATACAGAGAATATGATTAATATTATTTTATAAAAGTTTGCAGAAAAATATAAGAAAAAACAATGCCATCACTCAAAACAATGGAAAAATAATAACTGTAAAAATATTAAGATTACAAGCAAAGTCACCTGAAAGATACAGAGACTGAGGTGGAGTAGACAATACAAAATATATAAAGTTCTAGGAACTTTGCTCAACCAAAATCAACATAACTAGAATGATACACAGCGATATCATAATAAAAGACAAAATAAGAAAAAAAAACTAAAAATTTCTTTTCACACAAAATTTAAATTTAAATAAAAAAAAGTGATACACAGAAAGATCACAATAAGAAACAATAAAAAAATAAATATATTACATACCTAAACTTGAAAGGAGGATCAAGGACGACCATAATCGGTCATCTTGACTTGTATATCAATAGCGGCTCGCTGTGCAGGACAGTTTCTATCACCCGTGGGGTGATCATCTTTTTTTTAAAACGTCTGCAAGTAGCACAGACAGCGGTCTCTGCCTTTTTGGGGCAATCCTCATAATCGTGACCACTTTCGGCACAATGACGACACGTAATTACTTCCTGAATGCAAGTCTTGCTTACATGGCCATATAGGTGACACTTGAAACATCTGATGGCTCCAATAAAATCGCGAACGCGACAGGCGTTCCACCCAAGAAAGCAATGACCGCTATCCACTAGAATCTTCCTAACCTCAGGATGAACGGTAACCACCATATTCATAGTAGGTTGGCCACGTTTCCCAAAGAGTGAAACGCGCCGCATCGTTCTCAAATGATCCTCCCTTGTAATAATAGATTTACCCTCAATATTATTAACAAAAATTTCTTTGAAAAGTTCGGGGTCACCGGAAATATCGCAGTTGGGAACATCATATAATACAATTTTAGGTAGTCTGCCAAGAGGCTGTACTACCTTGATGCCAGAAGCACTTAATTTTTCAGTGTTCTTTTTAATATTATCCAGACCAACAGTGTTAGATGTCTGCAGGAGAATTCCTGCACCTTTTATTTTTCTCGAACGGACAATCTGAAAGCCATCAGTAGCTGGGTTTAGAACGGACGTGATGATCTTCTTAGTTCCATCGGAAGTTTTACCTTCCGGAATACTGGGGTACAGGAGTACAGTGGGCTGTAAAGGAACTATCGGTCGCTCAACTCCACCATAAACCAATTTAGCGGATCGGTCTCCAGCCACAATTCCAGCGTACGATCTCACTGGTTGTGATGTCACACCGGAATCCATTACACCCGGTATAGATGCCTGTGCAGCTATAATTTTGTCAACTTTATTAGACCTTTCAGCCTGTGCATTCATCATTTTGTCAATAGTGGCATTTCGAGATTTTACACTATTCAAGTCTAAAGCGAGCGAGGTGAAATCAGACATCAAAGAGTCCACGATCTTCATAATTTCTGACTTTTTCATTTTGTTGGTGCCGTCGTTCACGATTTTTACTATTTGCATACATCGTTCAAGAGAGGAGACAATCCTAATTTGCTCCGCATGTGGTGAGTCGCTGAACCTCGTCCTCTTTCTATTGTCTTGATTAGGCGACTGTTCGATTGTGACCACTGTAGCAGAAGTACCAGGTGCTGGTAAAATTTCGTCTTCAGAATCACTATCATGTAGAGTGTAGAGAGGTAACACTCGAGGGAATTGGATTGTCAGTAGACATGGGCAGATTTATTCCCAGACGTGAATCGATTCAGTCTGATTCTCCTGGCCTTTTGAATTGATTCCTTCTATTCATTCCTTTAATTCAATTAATTCCAAAAAAAAAAAAAAACCGATAGGCTACGAAGCACCGCACAAAGAGGAGACCTATTAGACTAAATCCTATAAATGTAGGTGTTTGCCTTTTTTTACATCTTTTTTTACATGAGCTCCAAACAGGAGGCCCTACGGAAAATAAATTCCCTCAGGGCCTATGTCATCTTTGGGGATGCTCTGTGGAGGGTTTTTTTTAAGCAATGGAAGGAGAGGAGAGTTCTGGGAAGGAAAAGGGTCTAAGGGGTGGGTATAAATCTGGGGTTCAATGTGTCCTGGTTGTCCACCTCCAAGACCTAGACATACCTCACCCCATGAACCCGGGCACCCCTGCTAAATCACCAAACGTGGCGAACCACTTAGGGTGACCTATGGCAGAGGTGTTGGTTATCCAATAAAGGTTCCCGGGGTGGCGGTACCCATTTCCGCCTCCCAAATTGCCTCTTTGTAATGTCGTTATTTTTCGTTTCATCGAGTTTCAAAACACAACGGTGCTAAAGAAGTTTTCACTACACAAAGCACTCTATCTAGGGTGAATTTACCTATTTCAGATACGTTGGCTAAAGAAGGAGGTAGCGCAACACGGCATAACACCCCAAAAACAAATAACGAAAATGCCTATTTCACTTTGTTAAAACAAAAAAAAAATTACAAGAAAAATGTATTTACATTAGACTAGCAATAAAATCTTAAAATTAAACAGTGTTTTGTTTCACCCCTAAAGTTGTACCAATTTTATTTTATTTATTAAACCGAAATTATCCCACTTCACGTGATCTAATATAAACAAACATTTTATCATTTAAAAACATTATTTTATGACAGCTGACCACAGCCGATTGCCGAAGTTCGGCGTCTCAAAGTAGGTAGGTATTTGTATTCCAATAGCTTTTATGCGTACCAAAAAATAAATTGACGGCTTGGCCAACGGGGAGGAATGGGTAAACCGCACGGACAGTTTTGCGGCGAGCATTGAGGAATGAATTCGTAACTTTTGACTAGTGTCTTGCCTCTTGCCTCGCATTGACTTTTGAAAACTCGCAAGCTGCGGACCTAGCAACTGCGTGCCGTTTCTCTTGAGACTGAGATTGACGAGATCATAGAGACGATGACATCACAACTGAATGATTTAATTCCCAAGTGAAAAAGACTCCGCGCTCCGGGCAGACTATTACCTAGCGACAGACTATTAACTAGAGACGCGACGAGTACAGGATTGGGACGGCGCGGTGGACTATGACAGGATCATGTAGGTACTGAATAGAACCTATGTATTAATTCTTGCGTTGTGAAAGAGACTCGGCGATTCGCGATCGTATTTCGCTTGGGCTGACCACGATGAAGTTGGTACCTACGGGTGTTATACGAATGGCGCGCGGGAGCGGGATACTTTACGTGTTTTGCACTATTATTCTATGGGCGCGCCGCCCATAGAGCCCGTGCAAAACACGTAAATAATATTTAAATGTTTACGAATCATTATAATATTTAAATCATTTACGGTACACATCATTCATTGAAATAATTTAACAGTAAAATAAATGGAAAATAAAAACTAATGGTGCCGTTAAAAATCGCAGGATGCAAGGCCAAAGATGAGGAATGAAGACTCAATTCCTTTTGAAATTGAGAATCAGATAGAGTGTGTCACAAGATTGAATTTATTCATTTAATTCAGTCATTCAATTTTGCCCATGTCTAATTGTCAGTATCTAAACGCGGCAACACAAGTGTTTCAGGAAGAGCCAAAGAGGATATGGACCCAGTCATTTCTGTAATTAATTTAAGTAATTTTTTCTTAGATTTCTTTATTCCATTAAGAATTGCCTGATCATCCACTGAAAGTATACTTTTCTGTTCCAATAAAATTAATTGTAGATCATATTCTTTAAGTTTTTGCATCATTTCTCGCATTTTTTTGTTTTGGCGTTTTGTTTGCGCAGCCATCATTTTCAATTCTTGAGGACTCAAAGATTTAAATTTCTCTAGATTAATATCCTCTTCATCCTCAGAATCGCTCGAATAATTACCGTGTGATGTCATTATTATCAAACGGTGAGAATTTACTAAAAAAAAAAAAACTTAAATCAAATATTAAAAAGGCACTAAAAAGATTAAGAAGACCATTGTATTCGTCTTCATGAGACGCAGAATTCTTCAACGTATAACTTAACACTTAAAGATAATTGGATTGTTCGTAAATTCTATGGTTAAACACTGTTTTTAAAGGCGTGGACAAACACTTAGTGAATTGAATAGCTACTAATATTCTCTACCGTCAGACCGAAAAATTATTTTGGATAACTTTTTTATTAAGGAACCTTACTGGATTATCTTATCGCTGGTCGACGTAGTTTTTAAGGCCGCGTTAAATGCACTATAGACGTTTGAAAACTTTCCGGATTGTTCGTTAAAAAGTAATTCAAAATTTTCGTATCTCGCAAGGTTTTACCTTTGTACCTAGGCACACTTTTTGTTAAAAATTCACTAAACAACGTCTGATATCGTAATTGCGCACTATATCACTATTAATATTACTAATTAAATCTATGTGTGTACTTATAACCTATTAAAATGTTGTTTTAATGCATTTTTACACTAAGAACTTAATGAGAAAGTTAATGAGAAAGTGATTATATATTTTGGCAACACCAATAAGTTGCCTAAACACAGTAGTCTAAATTAATATTATTTTTTTATAAGAGGTCTCATTAGCCGAGTTGTTTGACAAGAGATCAAGTCTCAGTTGCGACCGTTTCGTTTTTATTTTTCTGCGTCTTATTATTTTTCATATTTTCGTTTTATCTTCTTTATTGATAGTTTATAATTTGATGGAAAACCTGACATTACTACTAGCCATTAATTTCATTAGGGAATAAACTGATATATTCATCAGACTACTGAGCTAATTAACAACCCCTATCGGAAAATCTGTAAAACTTTGTTATATTAATTTTGTGTGTTGTAGGTACCTTTAAAATGCTGATGTATAAAAGCAATGACATTTTAACATCAAATTTCGCTAGAGAGCCTCTTCTGTACCTTCGTATTTTCTGGTCCTATAACCTATAACGCAATGCATGATTTATGAGATGAAATTTTCTGAAACCTTTTCGTTTTATGTTTGAGCTTCTTCCTACTCTGTGCGTTTGATATAGTGTCACTTTAACAAGTGCCTCTTCTGGTAACAGTATCTACTGAACTACTGACAGGGAGGTTCTCTACATCAAATTGGTAAAGTTTTTAACAAACACGTTAAAGTTGATCATAGATCGCTCTAAGAAAGGATTTTAAATTAGATTAAAAAACAAATTCGTATCTTCATCAGATTTCTTTTCCCAACAAAGAATGAAAGCTTTTCAAAGATTTCCCTAACTTTCTTTCTAAGGGTTGAACATACCACATTTCTCTGGCATTTGCGTGTTCTACATTTAATCGACTAAAACAAAATGTCTGCAAAGGGTGTTCATATTCCAGGAATTTCGCTCCCTGCTGTTTAAATTTTTCTACTCGTATGTCACATGCAAAAAACACCCCCAATGTGATGACTACCAATTACTCTTACTGCACCATTGACTGATCAGTGCAATTAATATACCAACAAGATTAGGATATAACGAAAATGCTCAAAATGTATCTGCCTCCTGTATTGACCACATCATGATAAAAACAAACAAAGCATACGGTACCGCCGTTCACCATTCCAATATTACTGACCACTTTATACTGCTACTTACCATTCAACTTCAAAATACACATACTTACATTAAAAATACAATAGTCAAAAATAGAATTAATATTAACAGGTTAAAGGATTTATTAAAATTGGAAGATTGGGGAGAACTACTTAAAATTAATGATTTTCAGGATTGCTGGCACTCATTTACAAGCATTGTTCAAACGAATATTCATAAATGTTCAGAATCATTCACTATACAAACTCCACACAAATGTAAAATAAAAAAACCTTGGATTACTCAAGGACTTCTAAAAAGTATAAGAGTTAGAGACAAATTACACTTAAAAACTAAAAAAAATCCACTTGATCTTTCGTTTCTAAATCTTTACAAACATTATAGAAACATGTGTTCCAAACTTCTAAAATTTGCCAGAGCTAACTATTACAAACGTCAGATTCAAAACTGTAATAATGACCCTAAACTTGTCTGGAAAATTATTAAGGAGATGACATACACTAACAACAATAAAAGTAGTGATATTACCGAATTTGATACACCAAATCAAAAATTAAATACGAAAGAAAATCCAAAGGAAATAGTTCAATTTGTGAATGAATATTTTTCCAAGGTGGGTTCTAATTTAGCTAAAAAAATAATTAAACCTCCTTATACTGATAATGAGATTAACAACACACTTACTAATAATATCACCTTTAAATTAAATACAGTTACAGCAGATGACATTATAAGCATTATAGATTCAATGAAACCAACACTAACTTCAGGATCAGATGGCATCTCAATGAGAATAATTAAATCAACTAGAGATGAAATAATTCAACCACTCCTCCACCTTGTGAACAGATGTATCATGGAGGGTATCTTTCCAGCAACGTTAAAAATGGGTTCTGTTATACCAATCTTTAAAACTTTAAAATAAAGCGGATATAAATAACTATAGACCGATAAAAATATTGAATAATCTTTCAAAAATAGTAGAGAAAGTTATAAAGAAGCATTGAAGTACCCACCACTGTCCCACCCCGGTATAGGCAACTTATGGTCGCCCCTTCGGGGTTCTCACAAGAATCTAATTTTTTTGAATAAACGGCTCTACATTTAATGTAACGAATCTAGACCTTCAATGTCCCCTCATACTGTGTTAGGTGGCGGTATGCGGCCGCGCCTTCAGGACTGTACTGTAATGGTCAAAAACTAATACTACTGGTGTTAGTAGACATAAATGTATGAAAAGAGAAAACAAAATATTTAATACATTATAAACAGAGGGAGACCACACACTCCGTGACTGCAGGCATCTGCGTGTAAAGACAAAAAAAAAGAAAAAGAATCATAAGTTGAAAACAAAACATAAAACGGAAAAAGACAACCGTCATGACCATCGTGAGCCCGGCGGTCCCCCAGAGAATGTATGAGGTTTTTAGTCCAACGTCACGGCACCCAGTGGAGTCGTCCTTTAGCCAGCCAGCCGGTGGTGCCTAGAAGAAGTAAATGGACTACAAAATGAAGACCCTAGGGAGAAAAGCGTCGGGTGGCCGGAGGGGGGATGGACAGACCTCCGGATGCCGCTTAATCTTTCCTCCAACCTTATCATGACCGGGGGGGTGGCACGGGCACAGAAGGAGATAACAATGATTGAATCGAAAAGGTAAAGGTAAGTTAAGAGGGACAAGGCCCAAAGTCCAACCCCTTCGATGGGGAAAAGGACATTACAGAACAAACAAAGGAGTTCTGTCTAACCTCCAGATAAACAATATAACATTTATAACATTAGAACAATATAACATCTAAAAAAAAAGAAATTAATAATAGTCACGAAAATAATAATGGAATTATCCATCCCAAGCAGTAAATTCGACTGCTGCTGTGTACTAAAAAATAAAATAAACAAACAGAATTTGCACATACATGATGCTATGAAATGAAAGAAAAACAATAGAACACAAAGGAAAGTGTATATAAAATAAACGTATAGAAATCAATAGAAGCAAATTTATAGTTGGCTAATTTGCAATGCTGCGCGGTGAACTTCCAGACTGCAACTGTATGTTTCAAACAAAATTGTACGTTCATATAGCCTAACAGAGAAAAGAAAAAAAAACAAAAAAACACAGAAAAAAAAGAGTATTAAAAGAATATGTACATCCAGGCGAAAGTATAAAAGAGAGATCAAATCGTTGTCCGTGGTATTACAGGAACATGTACACCTGATAACCTATAGTCTGCTAATCATCGACTCTAAAAGCAGCAGCTCACTCAATATCTTGAAACAAACCTCATACTATCTGAAAATCAATACGGATTTAGAAAAAAAATAGGAACCTCCGATGCCATCGCCTCTATTGTAAAAAGTATAAAACATAGTCTCGATAACGGAAATAAGTGTATCGGAATATTTTTATATCTAAGTAAAGCCTTCGATACAATTGATCACACATATCTTCTAGAAAAACTCAAAAAGATTGGAATCTCAGGACGTGAACTAAACCTCATTAAAAGCTACATGTCAGAAAGTTTACAGTTAGTCAGGATTCAAAACGAATCAAGTCAACCAATACAAATCCAATATGGAGTCCCGCAAGGCAGTATCTTGGGCCCGATTTTATTCCTGATATATATAAATGATTTATGTGAACTAAACTGTCACGGCTCAGTCATTAGTTTTGCAGATGACACAGTCCTTCTATTCCATGGAAAGTCATGGGAGACTGTATTTGAAAGGGCTGAAAAAGGGATGAATCGGGTAAAACAATGGCTTGATTCAAATTCACTAACACTAAATGATACAAAAACTAAATATATTAAATTCAAAATTCACAACAAACAGACGGACAACCTCAATACAAACCTAAACAAAAAATTCATAAAGACTGTGTAAACGTGAACCGAGAAACTCCTTGCAACTGTCCATAATTGAATGAAATACAAACAATAAAATACCTTGGAATAATTATTGATCAAAACTTAAATTGGAACTCCCAAGTGGAAAATGTGAGCAACAAATTAAAAAAAACTAACCTATTTTTTCAAAACAATAAGAAACATTTTAGATAAAGAACAGCTAATTAAAATCTATTATGCCTTAGCCCAATCTCAACTACAATATGGTCTTATTGGATGGGGAAGCTCATGCGACTCCACTATAAAACCAGTCCTCATAGCACAAAGGGCAATTCTGAAAATTATACTTAGAGTACCTGTAACAGACGTCTTGATGTATTGGATTTTGTTTACGTGAAACTTACACCTGCGGTCATCCAGATAAACAACAGGTGTGAAATGACGTCGACCCATGCAAGAAAAACACTTCGTGTCAAAACAAGTTTGTTATTCAACAAAACCTACACCTGCGGTCATCCAGATAAACAACAGGTGTGAAATGACATCAACCCATGCAAGAAAAACACTTCGTGTCAAAACAAGTTTGTTTACGTGAAAATCATAGCTGGCGGCCGCACGTGTCCCCTTAAAAATATTGCCTATTCAGGGAAGAGTAAAACAATATAATCAAGTCGATTCTTGCGAAATGTTACACAAAGGCTGCTCATGTTCAAACCAGCTTGTTATTCAACGAAAACTTACACCTGCGGTCATCCAGATAAACAACAGGTGGCGAAATGAATAACATGTTTACGTTTTCTTTAACACAGATATACACTAAAATTAGTATAAAAACCGTCTGAAAAATAAATATTCAATCATTATCCAAGAAACTTCTGAGTTATTATTATCTCCCGAAACCGAAGTGACGATCGGAGTCTAGCGCCCCTATTGTTTACAGTATTTGTATGGAACAGAAAAGTGGTCTCATACAAATTGGTCCTTTTCGAGCCAGGATCCCACGTCATCAAATCTTTCTCAGTGGAGATGGCATCACACGCAGCGGCCGTAAAATCTTGGCTTCAACCGAGACATCACGGCCCTGCCTCGCAAACTCAGATGCATCTATACCTACCGCCGATCCAGATGCTACCTTAAGCCTACGCCTCCACCATCAAAGATCTACAGGAGGCTGATAAAGATGACAACAAACTGAGCAGCAACGATATATGGAGCTTCTACATATACAGCAATGAAACATGCAGCTAACAGACGTCTAGCAACAAATTGACAGTAACGAGATATGCAGCTTCCACATATGGAGCAACGAGACAAGCAGCAACAAACTGGGCAGCAACGAGATATGCAGCTACCACACATGCCGCAACGAGATATGCCACAACACACTAAGCAGCTCACAGAAATGCAGCAGCGAACTCAGCAGCAACGAGATATGCAGCTACCACATATACCGCAACAAGATATGCAGCAATAAACTGAGCAGCAACGAGATATGCAGCTAACAGACATGCAACAACGAACCCAGCAGCAACGAGATATGCAGCTACCACATATACCGCAACGAGATATGCAACAAAACACTGAGCAGCTCACAGACATGCATCAACGAACCCAGCAGCAACGAGATATGCAGCTACCACATATACCGCAACGAGGTATGCAGCAACAAACTGAGCAGCAACGAGATATGCAGCTAACAGACATGCAGCAACGAACCCAGCAGCAACAAGATATGCAGCTTCCACGCATGCAGCAAGGAGACATGCAGCAATAAACTGAGCAGCAACGAGATATGCAGCAACAAACTGAGCAGCAACAAACTGAGCAGCAACGAGATATGCAGCTACCACATATACCGCAACAAGATATGCAGCAACAAACTGAGCAGCAACGAGATATGCAGCTAACAGACATGCAACAACGAACCCAGCAGCAACGAGATATGCAGCTACCACATAAACCGCAACGAGATATGCAACAAAACACTGAGCAGCTCACAGACATGCATCAACGAACCCAGCAGCAACGAGATATGCAGCTACCACATATACCGCAACGAGGTATGCAGCAACAAACTGAGCAGCAACGAGATATGCAGCTAACAGACATGCAGCAACGAACCCAGCAGCAACAAGATATGCAGCTTCCATACATGCAGCAAGGAGACATGCAGCAATAAACTGAGCAGAAACGAGATATGCAGCAACAAACTGAGCAGCAACGAGATATGCAGCTACCACATGCAGCAACGAGAAATGAAACAACAAACTGAGCAGCACCGAGATATGCAGCTACCAGCAACAAACCCAACAGCAACAAGATATACAGCTTCCACACATGCAACAACGAGACATGCAGCTAATAGACGTCTAGCAACGAGATATGCAGCTACCACACGCAGCAACGAGAAATTCAACAACAAACTGAGCAGTAACGGGATATGCAGCTACCAGATATGCGGCAATGAACCCAACAGCAACAAGATATACAGCTTCCACACATGCTGCAACGAACCCAGCCGCAACGAGATATGCAGCTACCAGACATGCAGCAACGAGTCATGCAGCAAAAAACTGAGCAGCAAAAATATATGCAGCTACCACATGCAGCAACGAGAAATGCAACAACAAACTGAGCAGCAACGAGATATGCAGCTACCAGATATGCGGCAACGAACCCAACAGCAACAAGATATACAGCTTCCACACATGCAGCAACGAGACATGCAGCTAATAGACGTCTAGCAACAAATTGGCAGCAACGAGATATGCAGTTTTCATATACGGAGCAACGAGACATGCAGCAACAAACTGATCAGCGACGAGATATGCAGGAACAGACATGCAGCAACAAGATATGCAGCAAAGAACCCAGCAGCAACGAGATATGCAGCTACGGCATGCAGCAACGAGAAATGCAGCAACAAACTGAGCATTAACGAGATGTTCAGCCACCAGATATGCAGCAACGAACCCAGCAGCAACAAGATATGCAACTTCCACAAATGCAACAATGAGACATGCGGCAATAAACTGAGCAGCAACAAAATATACAGCTACCACTCATGCAACAGCGATATATGCAGCTACTAGATATGCAGTAATCCACATATATGGATACTCGATACCCTGTGGCAGCCAGCCAGAGAATTCCCGAGCTTGCAGCAATCGGCCCGACCCTAAATGCTTGTTCAGAATATACTGAAAACCAAGACCGTACTCACACTGGATGAACACATCGAAACATAGATCCACTGGCCTAGATCACCTCCGCGATAGTAGAATCACTCCACATTGCCAGAAGCAAGCCCTATCAGAAAGTACAACAGCTGGCCTGACACGCAAAGCAGATTGCTGACCCATTCGCGGCCCTGCGCGCTGCAACTCCACGCCAAGCTGATCACCAACCTGCCTGAATTTGCAGTCCCATACGAGCCTGAGCCGCGTCCTGCCATCCCATTTTCATGATAAGTTATTCTTTCTTATTGTTTATCCTAGTAATGGCACCAACTAGCCAGCCCCCCAACTTGTTAGCGACAAGATACGCAACTCAAGTAATGGCATCAGCTAGCCCGCCTCCTAACTTGTTTGCGACGAGATACGCAACTCAGGCAATGGCAACAAATAGCCAGCCTCCCAACTTGTTTGCGACGAGATACGCAATGGCATCAACTAGCCCGCCTCCCAACAAGTTTTCAACGAGATACGCTACTCAACCGAAGGCCAGCAAGGCTAATTCCATCTTCTAATTTCAATTCCAGCAGTGCCACTACCAGAATAGTGGTGCTCAACATCACCGCAGCCAAGGCGAGCAAGCCTTGCCCCCAGCAGCGCCACTGCCAGAATAGCGGTGCTCCTCATCACTGCAGCCAAGGCGAGCAAGCCCTCCCTAGCAGTACCACTGCCAGAACAACGGTGGTCCTCATCGGAGCAGCCAAGGCAAGCAAGTCCTTCCAGAACATCGGTACTCTCCTCAGACGGGAGGAGCTCGTTTCCACATTAAAAGGGATAAAATTTCATGGAACTGACTCCGAGATGAAAACGCTCTAGTGGCACTAAAGTCACGAGACAGATACGCAATTCTCTAGCAATGCCGTGCATCAATTGGCTTTGCTAACCGCCAATAAAACCTCAGAATCTAGGAAAAGTTAATACGACCCACGAAGAGGCAATACGACCCACGAATAGGAGACCAACCCGGATTTATTTCCTGCCTTACGATTCGGCCCAAAATACTACTTCAAGCCGTGTGGCACTCGAACGTGAGCTGTGACAAACCCAGTGTCCCTGAACATATCCAGAAGTGGACAAATTGGATGAACCTGCAAAACACATACACAATCACCATCCCAAGACGCTGCCTCAATAACATGCCGCACTCATCTTAGCAAGACCCGCCCGAACCATGTAAAAGGAAAGCCATGCCCTGATAACCCAAGTCCATTTCTGGATAGATTCAACAACCGTATTGTGTTTGCTGCGCACCGATCCACACATTTATTCCACCTTTGTGGCAAACAGACTGGGCAAAATAGATGAGATGACCAACATACAAGACTAAAGACGGGTGTCAACTAAGCCAAATCTCGCCGACCTTGGTACACGGGATCCAAACACCCAACGAACGAACACTAGAAGTGAGGCCCCACTACATCAGTCTTGTGTCAACCCCTAATGGGAACATTGCCGCTAAATTGACTGATACACCACACACGCCCCTTTACACACTGCGGGCTAGACTATTTCGGACCCATGACTATCACAGTTGGCAGACATCGAGAAAAACGCTACGCCGCAATCTTCACTTGCTTCTCGATACGCGCTGTCCACCTAGAACTCGTTTCTTCTCTAACCACCGATTCTGCTATTATGGCCATACAACGAATGACAGCACGAAGGGGACAGCCCGTAACCATGTACCCAGACAACGGGACTAATTTCCATGGGGCCGAAGCCGAGATGAGAAATGCCTTGAAATTACTAAGTCAAGACGGTAAAATGCTTGATGCCCTGACCACTCAGGGCATCGAATAGAGATTATACCACCAATGACGCCGCACATGGGAGGAGTATGGGAAAGACTGGTACGCTCGGTGAAACGACCACCTAAAGAGGAAACTCTCCTGACTACCCTAATCGAAGCATTCGTAGTGAACAACAGACCACTCAGCCATATATCAATGGATCCTCGCGATAAAGAACCTCTGACACCTAACCATTTTCTTCTGGGGTCGGCCGGAAGACGCTCTCTCTTGTCCATGTACGAAAAAGGGGACGAAGAAATATGTCTCCGCCGACAATGGCGTGTCGGCCAACAACTGGCGGACATGTTTTGGCGACAATGGCTTCGAGAATACCTTCCCACCTTAGCGGCCCGGCAAAAATGGCACCACCCTGTCACACCCATAAAAAAGGATAACTTGGTGATCATCATGGATCCTACACTACCTCGAAATCATTGGCCTCGCGGCCGCGTCATCGCAGCGATAACCGCAGCTGACGGACAAGTTACAATCACTCGAATCCAGACTAGTTCCGGGGTGTACGTAAAACCAGCCGTTAAAATCGCCGTCATCTTACCAGCTCCTACACCTGCTGAGTCATCTCCCCCTCCTCTTCACAAGGACACATAACAAACCAAGATATCTACATCAAGAATTCGTCCGACGAACTAGCTAGGTGCAATCAAACAGATTACACCGGGAGGAGTGTAACAGACGTCTTGATGTATTGGATTTTGTTTACGTGAAACTTACACCTGCGGTCATCCAGATAAACAACAGGTGTGAAATGACGTCGACCCATGCAAGAAAAACACTTCGTGTCAAAACAAGTTTGTTATTCAACAAAACCTACACCTGCGGTCATCCAGATAAACAACAGGTGTAAAATGACATCAACCCATGCAAGAAAAACACTTCGTGTCAAAACAAGTTTGTTTACGTGAAAATCATAGCTGGCGGCCGCACGTGTCCCCTTAAAAATATTGCCTATTCAGGGAAGAGTAAAACAATATAATCAAGTCGATTCTTGCAAAATGTTACACAAAGGCTGCTCATGTTCAAACCAGCTTGTTATTCAACGAAAACTTACACCTGCGGTCATCCATATAAACAACAGGTGGCGAAATGAATAACATGTTTACGTTTTCTTTAACACAGATGTACACTAAAATTAGTATAAAAACCGTCTGAAAAATAAATATTCAATCATTATCCAAGAAACTTCTGAGTTATTATTATCTCCCGAAACCGAAGTGACGATGGGAGTCTAGCGCCCCTATTGTTTACAGTATTTGTATGGAACAGAAAAGTGGTCTCATAAAGTACCAATCAGAACCCCTACAGACTATGTTTTTAAAGCGCTGAATTTAATGTCACTGAAACAATTATATACAAAAGATATTCTAATGTACGCATTCAAAAATCAGGATAACTTTACACAGACAAACTCGGGCCGATTCACAAGATTTACATTACAACATACATTCTACCAACCTACAACTAAAACGACTTTTGGACAAAGAAATATGCAATACTTCTCTATAAAATTATTTAATTTACTTCCTCTTGCAATGAAATCCATTAAAAAAATAACCGCCTTCAAAAGAAGCATAAAAATATGGATTATGGACATGGGAAGGAAGAAAATAGATTCAATTTTGCAACCAAACAAAGAATAATGCTTGTTTTGTACTTTATTTTAGACCTAACTTCATAATTTTCCTCGGTAATATTCTAGCATAGGTATTTACTTATAATTCAAATAATAAAAACTTGTACAATGTGTCCTTAGAATGGGGTACCCCAGTAAGGACATATTTTCTCTAAAAAACTGTAAAAAAATAAAAATAAAATAAAATAAATAAATAAAAAAATACAAATCACGCTGCGCTAATTTCAAACTAATATTACTAATATAAATAAAGAACAAAACTTTGGACTGTTTCGGTGACACAGTCCAAGATGGGAGAAGTTGAAAAGTGTAAGGTTTTCATTTTTATTTCTTGCTGAACGTCTGCAGTTGTTGAAAGAACTTGTGAAAATTTCTACTAAATGTTCAGGCAAGCCTCCGCCATTTTGCCAATGAATTACAATCCTGGTTTTCTTTTAGGTTCTCCATTATGATATGATATAGAATAATATATTTCGTAATCATTGGCAAATCGTTTGGGCGTCTTTTTTTCATTATCTATAAGCGGCGACCGAACCACTCAACAAAGTAGCACTTAATCACTGCTTTGGAAAGTCATTAAAAGTTATGAAACAAAAACTAGGTTAAATATATTACGTCGGCTGGTTATGAGATATTTTTATTATATTTAAATTATTAAAGCATCAACTCTCATACTTCCCACCACTTATTATAAGCAATAATTATCAGCCTGAAACACTCATCCACATTGAAAAATCTTCCGAGAAAAGATACATGACGCCAACGGGACTTGAACCCGTGTCCTATCGATTGCCGGTCGAATGCTCTGACCACTGAGCTATGGCGGCTTATCTCGTACCCGCCAAATGATTCAATATATGCTAGTGTTTCATTCAACAATTACTGCTTATTATTTTTTTTTTCCACCTGAAAACAACCAACTTTATTTTTGCGAGAGAAACATTGTTAGTGTTAAATCCCTCGCTAGGTGGCGTCGAGACAAATTATGTCTTCATTTATTGGGGAAATACTGAAACTTGTCAAATATTAATTATTATTTTTAATTGTAAAACTAACGTTTTTAAGACAAGATTTTTTATGCATAGCACAAAGGGTAACAATTATTATAAGCAATAATTATCAGCCTGAAACACTCATCCACATTGAAAAATCTTCCGAGAAAAGATACATGACGCCAACGGGACTTGAACCCGTGTCCTCTCGATTGCCGGTCGAATGCTCTGACCACTGAGCTATGGCGGCTTATCTCGTACCCGCCAAATGATTCAATATATGCTAGTGTTTCATTCAACAATTACTGCTTATTATATTTTTTTTTCCACCTGAAAACAACCAACTTTATTTTTGCGAGAGAAACATTGTTAGTGTTAAATCCCTCGCTTCCCACCACTGTTAGTTAATATAATGAAACCTTACACAGGTGTGTCGGTTCAGAAGGGCTCCATTTGGGTTAATTAACCACTGGAGCGACCGCGCGTTTTATAACTTTTGCCTCGGATTGCTCGGTATATTTTCGAGTCCATTTTGAATTTTTTCCGCCGACATTGAAAAAATCATATCTCCGAATTTTAATATGGAGACATGCAAACTGATTATAGTTCTATATAGCCAATGAATTAACCTATCTTTTGTTGATTATCACATATTCGTAGGAATTATAAAAAAAATATTATAAAATCGTAAACTTTAAAAATGTGCGAATCCTGCGTGTTAGTTCCTTTGAAATTGCCTTAGATGTTACTTTTTCAAGTCAACATTGGATATTTTCGATTTCTACACGTTGTCTATGGCCTACTTGATAACCACAGAAGCAAACATATTTTTAAACTGTCAATTTTTACGCGCAATCAGCTGATGAAATATTTTGCTAGAAATATTTTTATAGATTTTCGAGATTGCGGAGTGTCAAAATGAAATCCACTTTTTAGTATATTTAAATACATTTAACACAAAGTAACTGTATGAAATTAGAAGGATACGTTCATTGTCTACAATTATCAATAAGAATTAACGTGATTTTTGCTTTATTTAACTAAAATAATTGTTTTACAAAAACACCCTAAATCACAATATCAAATTCAGACTCCAGCTTTATAAACATTTGTGACCTAACATTAGATATTTATCACCATGTTTTTATATAGCGTAGTAAAACAAGAAACAAGGGTTTTAATAAGATGTATATCATTAAAATACATATTACAAATCCTCCAGAAAATACATTTCTAATTGCATAAATCTTGGCTGTTTCGCCGTTTTTATTGACAAATTATGCGTTTTGACAGATTCTTAAGCTCGGTATACACCGTGAAACCTTTTAATTTAATTGGCAATTGAAAACTTGTAATAATTTTAAACCTAAAAGTTGGATTTCGACAAAAAAGTAGTAGGTAGGAAAATAATTGAGAACAAATAATTTATTTATGTATTTATTATCGCCCTAGTGGGCTTTTACATTCATTAAAATAATATTACATTTTTTTCATAACAATGGTAGAACAGTACATTGATTTAATTTAAACAATTGTTTCAGATCAAATACATTTCATTGTAATAAAAATTTATTCAATTTCTATTGGTTTTTCTCATATAATTTAAATGGGTTTTTCTCATATAATTTAAACAAAACAATATATAGCATGATTGTGAATTATTGTTCCAGAGTATTGAACATTGCTTGAAAAAGCATAGTTATGTTTAGTGACTAGATCTGAAAAAAAATCCACTTTACTAGATATAGAAAAATTGACAAAATATAGATATTACGCAAAAATATAACAAGCAATTTAATATTTACAATATACAGGGAAAACTGAGAATACCTATGCATGTTTTTAATATGTATATTTCAATGATCAGAATTGAAATATACATATTAAATATCCACCGAACCTTCTCCGATAGAACCTGAAAATTAAACCTTTGGGGGCTTTATCGTAACAACATTTTTATGAATAAGTAAGTACGTATGCGGAAAGAAAGGACTTGCCTAGCTGCCTTCATAAGACATTCAAACATTATGGATTAATATGCATTATTTCCAAATTTATTCATTTTAAAATAATAAAAATATTCACGGCACGGAGCGGAAGATTTTCCCAGTATCGCCTTAGTGGAAGACCAGCATTTAAAATTGAAACGTCGCGTCGGTTAAAATAGCTTTGGCCAGATCTAAATGGCGAGGTCACCATCATCCTCTTTCCTATCTCCTTCCCATTCCCACTATCTTCAGCCCATAACGTACCCCGATTGGGAATACCATAGTATCACTGACTTTAGACGGACAGTTGTGACTCTCGTGCAGTTTCAAATGAAAAAGAAAATTAAAAAATAACAAACCCAAGAAAAGCCTTCAAAGATTAGATTCTTCCGAATGATACGGCATCATACATTCAAAGCATAATGCTACGTTACACAAATTACACTTTGTGGCGGTCTTTTTATATTTTTTTATAATTTTACACATCTCACATGCTACCCTTGTATGGATTGTCCCGATACGGACCAAGAAGTGATTGCCTTTCAGGATAGGTCGCAGAAACCTTCCAGCAGATATTGTACCGACAGTCCGCACAGTTGTGGGAATCTGTCTGCGACAGAATAGCAGGAGATTGTCTGCAACTTCACTCCTGAAGGTTCGGTACAAAATGCGTTTATTTTCCTTGCGGAGCTTTGAGCTGTACAATATATACGCATTCTGCACCGAAGTGCTCAGTAGTCTCCTGAAAAGTTTCTTATACCAAACCAGGTTTCGCAGTCGTTCAACGGGGAAGCTTGCCAAAAGCTGATCCTTTCGGTCAACCCCCCCCATTACCTTGTTATAGTCTAGTACAAGTTCGGGTTTATATGTCCAGGTACCATACTTTTCAACTGCCCCGATTTCTGCCTTATGGTAGGTGGACAACATACTTACCAGGTTTTTGTCTAACCAAACCATAACATTAAGGTCCCCGCAGTTCGAGAATGCGACCTCACCTTCCCTCAGTTTTGCTTTGAGATGGGACTTAAATGCAGTTGGCACGAATTCTCGGTTCAACCGCAATGTGCCTATGCAGTCCATCCCATTCTTTTTGAGGCATCGCGCCAATAATGGACTATTATAAAAATTATCCATTATCAGCGTGTACCCTTTATTAAATAGAGGGCTGGCCAGTTCGTACACTATCTTTGCAGTGGATCCAACCGGGAAGTTACCGTGAGCACTAGAAAAGTTGGTCTGTGTCATGTCATCCGTCATGTCTTCCGTCATATCTTCCTGGTCTGGATTTGTCGATTCAGCCTGATTGGAAATGGTCTTCCCCGTATAAATTTGGAATTTCCAAAGATAGCCAGACTTGGACTCGCAAAGCTCGTAAGATTTTATACCTACGCCAGCCGCTTTCGTTTTGATCATCTGGACGAATCCCAGACGGCCTTTATAGCCGAGTAAGGATTCGTCCAGAGAGATGTCTTGCTCGGGCAGGTATAAGGTTTCAAACTTACTTGAGAGGTGGTCCAAGACAGGTTGAATCTTTTGTAACCTTCGCACAGATAACGGTACATCAGAAGAAAGACTTTCATTATTGGTGAAGTGAAGGAATTTTTTCAATAGAAGAAAACGATTATAATCCATGACTCGGCTGAAATAAGGCATGGCAGTGATTTTTTTTGAATAGAAGTAGTCTTTTTCAACAGGAAGGGGAGTGATACCTTGATACATTAAAATTGCCAAGAATACATACACTTCCTCTTTATTCGTGGGAGCCCATTTATTGGTACGCGCATAGCGCTTGAATTGTTTCTTGGCAATACATTGATCTGCATACCTGTTGGTCTCTCTCGCGATCAGTTCGACGAAACCTGCATCAAAGATTTTAAGAAAGGCATCTACAGGTTTGCCCATTTCGTCAGTATTGAAAGTAGGTCCTGGCATACCTGTAAATGTCTCCCTTATCCCATTAAACCGCGAGGTATCTTTGGACCAATCGAAAGAGTAACCATCAGGCGGCAGAATCGAACGCATTGCCTCGCTGTCATCTAGGTCTTGTCTCATTGTCGCAATGGCCATATCGGAGTCAAGGATAGTATTAAACCGAATTTGAGAAGGTCCTGGTAGCATGCATGAGGTATCCTCATCGCTCGTTCCGTGGCTCGCTTCACTCGCTTCATCCATGTCGCTCTCAATGTCCATTTCTGAAACAATAGAAAACACAAATTAATTTAATGTGTCTATTTGTCAATTACAGACCGCCTCCAGTACGACGTTTTAAAAAAGTTAACTAATGGCACGATCAAGTGAATCAAATGCTTGTGCAATGTCAAGAGTCAGAAGGGAATGTACGAGACGATGTACAAATGTGAATGAAGGCGGAATTACACTTGTCTATCGTGTCATGACGCGTCAGAGGGGTATCGTTTTCATACATTTAGTACGGTGATGTTTATATTAGTCTGTCGTGTTGTGGTGAAAATCACTAAATGTATGAAAACCAATACCGTTCTGTTTCGTCACGACACGACACGACAGACAAAAGTAATTCCGCCCTTCATCGAATTGTGTGTTGGCGGTCCATCTTCTCTGTCTACCACTGTAGGGAAATGGTGTGATGGTTAAGCAGGTATGCAAATGAATTTTGCAGCACTTTAATCATGCGTAATTGAATTGGGTGTCTTTTACTCTCGAGATGATTTTTTGCGATCGCTGACGGAGAATATTTATTTATTCAATTATTTTACAAATGGTTTGTAAAATATAAATAGCGATGGTAATGTTGCCGAAGTCCCTTGTGTAAAGGGACACGCTATTCTCTCCGGAGATGGATTTCTGAAAACAAATAGATAAATTAAATTCACGGATTGTTTTCATTCATGCGTGAGCGTAAAAAGCCAGTAGGTAAAATAAATAAACTATAATAATCAGTGTCATGAAACAGCGTCGATTCTACTGATTGTGCATAATACAGATAACCAGAGAGCTGATCCAAATCAGTGTTGCGGAACACTCCGGAAAAACAATAACATATTATCGTGCATCTAAATACTTACTTTCTTTTAGTTTTTCTTGGTGGTGCTGTCGGGAGTAATATTCGGGCCGCCTGCTTCTGGAACTTTCTGCTTTCAAATTCCAGTTGGAATGAAGCAGACTGCGCCCGAACTGCCTTTTGGGCTCTGGCACGGTCCTCCCGAACAGTTAGCAAAGCAGGATCACTATTAAAATATTGAAAATATCATTAGCACAATACAGATTCACACCTAAGTAATACCTACTTTAAAAAAATTACAAAATACTTACACTCCAGACCGAGCTGCAGATGAACGGCCGCGTCCACGCCTACGTCCTCGTGGTGCAGGTAGTCCGGCACCAGCTGCTATTGTTATTGCAGTTGATGCAGTATCAATAGCAGCTGGTGCCAGTATCCTTCCTCTCCCCCTGCCCCTACCACTGCCTCTTCGGTTTCCAGACATCAGTACACTGTACATATTTATATTAAAAATAATGTATTACTTATATTTTGTAAAATATTGCATACTAAAATAAATTTTGTTTACCTGGTTCGTGGAGTATTCTGTTGATTGTTGGTTCTGAAATTTGAAATTAATTACAAAACTAAATAATCCTGGCTTTTTATTGTGTGGTTGCACCTTTATCAACAAAAATGGCTATTTTTTTCGGAAATTACTGCGAAGTATTTGAATTGTAAATAACTGATTAAAATTTAACCCAACTAAATGAAATGTACATGTACATATTCGTTATGAATCACTCTAATTGAATAACTATACACACGTCAAGTAATTGGATCGATACTTGCGAAAATTTACACATTCAACAGATGAAATTTGAAATGCACATTCGGTTAATGTAAAATATTTAAAAAGTCACTAAAATTTCTGTTTGAACCCTTGAAAACACGTAAAACAGATGGATAATTGAATTGTGATAACTGTATTATATAAATTTGTACAAAACATCAATTAAAACCAACACTTACGACATTCTAATAGCACGCGCGGTTGACAGCTCTCATACAATTCCGTTGACAATTATTGTGATTTTGCCGCGAAAATAATCGATCTAGAAATTTCCGTAATTAAATCATAGAAACAAAGAATTGAGACATCTCTGGAGAAAGCGTTAAAGGATTTTGTCAACTACATGATTATGCAAATTACAGATCGCGGGAGTTTTCGAAAATATTTAAATAAAATTTTTAGTGCGTCAAGGGAGAATCTTCCGAAATTCGGAAGCTTTTCAGCTTTAGGTTTTGTAAGTGGTTCCGAAATTCGGAAAAAATCGTTCCAGTGGTTAAAGTAACTTTACGAACTCTCAATCTAAAATGAAAGCGAGCAGGTGGATTAAAATATGAATATTATATAGCAGCAGATGGAAGACTCATTTCCGACATAATATAAATTTTTTAATATGGTTAAATGATATTATATAAAATGTTATTATAAGTATTTATAAACTTATTGTTCTATAAACTTGCAGTGAAAACTTATTTTTGTTATGTAATATGTTTGCGTGTGTATTAATTTATGTATGTATATGTGTGTATCTATGCATGTGGAACGTATGTGTGTATGAAAGTACATTTACATATATGCATACGTATGTGCATGTGTACATGTACATTGTTTTCTACGCTCACAGTACTGAGTCGGTATCTTGTTAGGTAAAACATACTCTGCAGAATGCTTTCTTAGTATTGTGAAGCGTATTATTCCCAGTTTTGTTATCAATGTTATGTTTGTCTTACATTAGTGATAGTACTCGTTTCAACCATGTTCAACCTAATTGTATCTGTGAGCGCTTTGATATGAATCACTGTTGACAAACACAATAAAAAAAAATATAGGCAGCCCTGATTTATTAACCTGATTACCTTCCATATTCCAACTACTTGATCTAAACTTCATTTTAATTGCAATAACATATCAGGACTAAGTCATTTAAATACCTACTCTCTTGTACGAGATTGACAAATTGCATGCACTTGACGGCCGGCGTAGTGCAGCGGTAAGGTGCTTGACTAGCATTCCGAAGGTCGCGGGATCGGATCCCGGCGTGGCAAATAAATTTTATTTGATTAATTTGTGTTTTTCACAATTTATTAATTTAAAATAATATATAGTATATTTTCGGCACGTTCCAGAGTGGAAGATACTCTCAGTATCGCCCTGGTGTAAGACCACCATTCAGAATTGAAACGTTGCTTGAAATGGCTTCTGCCGTGTTTGGTGACCAAATCTGAATAGCCAGGTACTTCCCCACCGTCCTCTTCCCTATCTCCTTCCCATTCCCACTGCCTTCAGCCTCACAACATACCCCAATTGGGGATGCCATAGTCGTACTGGCTCCAGACGGGAGCAGTTGGGACTCTTGTGCGGTATTCATGTAAAAAAAAGTTGGCAATATTTTCTAAGAAGTACTTAGTAGATGTTTTCAAGGGCACAGAATATAGTTACAAACAGGCTAAAATAACATGTCTCAATAATAATTATCAATGATCATACTATTCTTCTACATAGGTTCTATTTAATTTAATTAGCATTTTTGAACAAGATTTTTATGGATATCAATCGCATGCTTTCCAAATGTCACACTATGACATTCACCAGAAATAAACATATAATTAAGTACACTTATTCACTCCACAATGAAACTGTCATCTCTAAAAAGGAATGTAAAGATCTTGGGGTTTACCTTGATAGCAAACTTATATTTAATAAGCACATCGACTCAATCATTAACAGGTCATATAAAATGCTTGGTTTTGTTTTTCGTATCAGTAAAGTATTCAGTAATCCGCGTACAGTGGTAATGTTATATTTTGCATTAGTCAGAAGTATACTGGAATATGCCTCGCCAATTTGGAACCCGCAGTACAAACTGTATATTGATAACATTGAAAACATTCAACACAAATTCATAAAATATCTTACCTTTAAATTCAACAATAACTTTGAATGCATATTTCAAACTTTGCAACAAAGGCGAGCAATAGCTGATTTAACATTTATACATAGAATTTTAAATAATAACATCGACTCTACCGAACTTCTTTCCCTAATTAATTTTAACATTCCTTCCCAAATGTAAAAAGAGCATCATGTGAATAATATAAATTGTTTAGGGCGCATACATACATACATACATCACCACTTCTCACATCTACAGACATACTCACACATACACACCTACCCACTACGCACATCACCCGGTAATCACTTAATATAAATAAGATACTTCAATGAAACATATCATAGGTACCCACTTTAAAGTATACTTACTAACTGTAAAAAAATTTCACCACTGTAAATAATGTACTGTTTGTTTCTTCAATAAATAAATAAATAAAAGCTCGAATCGTACAGGCGTTTGTTGATATGAACAAATACGTAAATGTTGTACTAATGTTCATAATCGAGTCTTGTGTAGTATCGTCAGTTCTATAAATGAAAAAAAAATCAGTAAAAACGTTTAAAGTAAAACTCACTAAGAAATTGGTACTAATGTAAAAATTCAATGTTACCAATTTTTTTATAGGTAGAAAAATCGTTTATTTCGTCCGCAAAAAACCTACAAGCGTAGTCGTCTCGCAAATTGTCGATAGCGTTTTCCTGCAGCGGACAGATGTGATATTATTGAGGTCATAATTCACCAACAGATTGGGATATTGGGAATCACATTCTTTGCAACAATTTTTCTGAAGAATGAACAAAAATTTATCAGCAAATGTATTGAGCTGACTTCAATAGACAGTGAATCTTGTGAAAGTGACTATTCTATACTGAGTTAATGGTGGCGAGTGTTGGGTTATGACTGTTCAGTTCTTACATTTATTTGTTATCTCCAGAGATAGAAGACATATCTACAACAATAAAGAGTATTCTAAAATCTAAACTGGAAGCAGCTGAAATATTTTATCGAGCAATTTTTACGATTTTCATGGCAAAATTCGGGCAATGTTTGGTTTCTAGAGATTTAAAAGATAAGACTTAAAAGAATGGACCATTCAAAGATATTTGTTTCAAGATTAGACTTTCAGAAATCATTTGGGGTGGAAATCGGTACCTATCTTAATCGCAGTTATATCGGAGGGTTCCTTTTTGTGAAAGTTGAGAATAATCGGTAGTGGAATATTGTAACGGGTTTAGTTTTTTTTTAAACAATCTAATGAAATCATTTTATCTTCTCATTATATTTAAATCGTATTAAGTATCTGATAAAGGGAATTATTTATTATGCATATTTGTAATGTTTCTGTTATCTAAACCTATTGTTTATTAGTTGAAAAATGTTCCCGAAATTGTCAGAAAGGCATAAATAAACCTTTCATATTTATTCCTTCAGTCCTCTAGCATATTCTTTCAGAAGATATTTCCGCTTTGTAATAAAATCCAAATAAATGGAATATTTCTGAATGTATCCGAAAACTAAAAACAGTTATTGAAGGGAGATGTAAAACGCTTTCAAGTTTTATTCTTAGAAATAAGCAATAATTTTTTAAATATAAAATTTTTTAATGCAAACATGAAAAAGTTTTAAAAATTCATTTTGCTAATTTTACGTTTTTTCTAACTTAAATTAATGATAACGAAAAAACACATATTCTGTTAGGAAAATATATTATAAACGTTATTATCATCTCATTTGCATGTTGTTTTATGTAAATACAATTCATAAAAAATTCTAAAAGTTTAATAATTTTTTTCAATAAGCAGTCAGAAACTTTGGTTTCATAGAGGTATACATTTTAATTTTACTCTGGTTAATTTTTAAACTTGAATATAAAACGTGGTGTTTTCTCCTTCTAACACTGTTTAGATCATATTTCATAACATGAAATTAAGAGAGATCTAACGATTTCTATAAGACCTGTGTGAGTTGTTCCCAAAAGCGAACAAATTGTCCTGAGGGGTTTTACTTATTCTGCGAAGATTCCCCCAAAATAATAAACAAAGCATGGCGGACAGAAGTCACGGCCTCACATTTGACGGCCGCCGTGGTCGAGAGGTAAGGCCCATGACTCACAATCCGAATGTTGCGGGATCAAATCCCGGCATGCGCAAATAAATTCAATTTGATTGTATGGTGTAATTTCACAATTAATTGAATTAAAAAATATATTTAGTATATTTGCGGCACGTTCCAGCGTGGATACTCTCAGTATCGCTCTGGTGTAAGACCACCATTCAGAATTGAAACATTGCTTGAAATGCTTTAGCCGTGTTTGGTGACCAGACCTGAATAGCCAGGTACTTCACCACTTTCTTCTACCCATCTCTCCAATACCTTCAACCTCACAACATACCTCAATCGGGGATGCCATAGTCCCACTGGCTCCAGACGGGAACAGCTGAGACTCTTGTGAGGTATTAGTATAATAATAGCAATAAATTTCCATAAAATAATAATAATTTAAAATAATTATTGAATTTCCCTTTATATTCATCTTCCACATCAATAATTCTTGTATTCGTTTCAAAATCCCCTTAGCATAAATTCGTCATTAAGAATTCTGAAAGAGAACCAAAAAGATTGTTTTCCAAAGTCCACAGCCGTCAACTTTTTTCTCAAGCTCCGAAAGATAACATTTTGTCTAAACTTTTCCGACAAGCCGCTCAAGCACGTAATAAGTTTTCTGTTACTCAAAATGGTAATGTTTACTTAACAAAGTTCGTGTTTGACTCTGAATGGTTCACCGGCTGCATTGTATTATTCTTTAACGATAAGTTGGATCACGTGGCGATCTGTCACCAGGAATAATATAACTAAAGAACCTAAAATAAATGCTAAGGAGGATAACGACCCGCAAAGAACTGTTTAAAAGAATAGAAAGAAACTAAAGAATTTTGTCAGAATATTCATGATTAAGGAAAGTTTATTGTTGTGAACTCTTTCGAATTTAGCCTCTGGCCCCAACACATTTTTGTTGAAATTCCGAATCGAAATTTCCTTTTTTATACTCTACGTCGTAGTTGATTGGGTTTCTTTTTCATCTACAGGTCAAAGGTGTTTTTTTATACTGTCAACAAGCAAAGTAATTGAAAATACTGGCAAAAATCCAACAAAACTTCAGAGGGTCGATCGTTATCTACCCCTTTGCCAAGGACATCATATTTAACATATTTTCCTATAATCTCAGACAAAAATAATGCTCAAATAAAATTGATGTTAACATAAATGAATGAACAGATTAAGAGGAACGACTCGCGGCCTGTTTTCATACAAATTTGAATTTGTTGGCAAAATACCCAACCAAACTGAACAATTTTTTTATTCATCAATAGCAATACAAATATCCAGTTACTTGATTTCTTACTTTAATTATTTGTGTTTTAGATTATGAAACATAGGCCATTAAATAATATTTTTTTCTGGTTTTTAGAGACAACTTTGACATTTTTGTATGAGTTCGAGTTGATAGAATGAATTGTAATCGACAACGAGTTTACCTAACTCGGATGTGGGGAAGTGGGTACATTCCCACGGAATTCATTCGGTCAAGAAAAACAAAAGTGAAATTCAAATTCTTTCTCAGTGCTAAGGATCGTGACCCCTACTCCAATTTCCATGGTGGACAACGCTCTTGCAATATTCGCAATTCAAATAGATGTATGTAAAAATGTGAAAAGAAACTAAAAATAAAAAATAAGAACTTCCTATAAACAATACCAAATATTGTTGTGAATACGCAATAATGTAATGTAATATTGTTATGGCACTATTAAAAGCTTATATATGATTCTCTTTTAATCAAGACCACAGTTCAAGCAATCGCTTTACCTCTGAGCCAACTTCACCTGTTATTATTTTAAATTTCAACAATCTCAAAATATCACTAACAGACCAATAAGACAATCGTACAAAAATAACATAAAAACTCCGACAGTGAATACAAGCTTTGGAAAAAGGCACTATAAATATCATGCTATAAAAGCATTCAACAATCTTACCCTTGAAAATAAAATAGAAGAAAACAAAAATAAATTCATACTCAAAATTAAAAATTGGATTAAAGAACAAAAAAGACAATATTTCCAAAATCTCATAACATAAACAGAATAAAACACATACATGTAACACAAAAAAAAAATCACATCATTTAAAAAAACATTTTACCTAAATTATAAATTTTTATTTTTAATTTAATTTTAGCATTCTTTTTTTTCTTTTTTTTTTGCAGCATTATTTTAATATTATTTTTAAAGTAATATGTATTAATTTTTATTTTATAAAATGGAGGCCTCAGCACAGGTGAGCTACCCAGTGAGGCCGACATTGCTGAATTGTATTAAAAATGTTAGATATCATGACAAATAAATAAATAAATAAATAAATAAATAAAGATTGTTTTAATCAATTGAGCTCCACGCAGTTATTAACAAATCTGTAGATATGTAAATTAATTGTGCAATTTTTCTGGATCTATTTTTTATTGTTCCAAGCCTTTCACGAAACCGCAGCCCTATGCGGCGTGGGAAATCCTTTGATTCGGGCTGTTGTAAAATTTACCAGTCCGTAGACAGGACTATTCAGAAAGTTATTTTTGTTATTTTCGAATATAGTAATCGTAAAAACCTATTACTCCTGGCTCCTTTTACCGCTTCCCGAAACAATTCGCAGGGTTGGTACTGAAGTTGAACAAGTGGTTCCAGTGGGATAAAAAAATATGCCGGAACATGGTTAGTAATCCAAGGTTTATAACCCATTTTACGCGAGACTTTTACACCTTTTTCCGATACGGTGGTTTTAGACTCTTAAACCACAAACCATAAAAGGCTGTCACGTATGAAGGAACATATTTAATTGAATCGCTAAACAGAAAAGGTTTTATTTTATGTTTGCGTTCATTATATTCTTCCAAGCAGTTGGAATGTTTATTGGGCTGGTCATTTTAATATATAAAGGAAATTAGATATATTGCAAAACAATTATGGTATACAGAATTATACATAGTAATTTCAACTTCCTTTGACAGATGTTATTAGTATAGATGGTTATACGTCATATTTAGGTGTCTCAACAGATGTCAGTTAAGTAGTACCTAAGGGACTTCTATTGTCGTTCGATTCTAATGCAACAACGGTTACGAAAATCGCCGATAGTTTATGATAGACCGTTGGGTCCCCACCGTAATTGGATTCCCAGCTTTAGGATAGAGCCTCCTAAAGTACCCACGTTTGGTAGAGTAAAGTATTCATTGTTAACCTTACGATAACGTAAATAGAGCAACTTGTAATCTCGATGGAACTTGATATTTATTGGAGTTTTTGCGAACATATTTGAAGTAATATCAATCACTGGTAATATTTTATTTTTATTTTATTTTATTTTATTTTTATTTTGCAGAAACAAACAGTACATTATTACATAATGGGAAATAGTTACAAAGTTATAGAATTAATACAATAATTGGTACCAATGACATGTCTCTGTTATATACTTATGTTTTTGTGAGATAAATAATACATTATACCTAAATTAAATTAATAAATTATTGAAGGAGAGGGGTGTGTGAGAGTGTTTGTATGTGTGAGGGTGCGCGTGAGGGTGTGTGGATATCAATTACAATGTGCAGCTGTAACCACAAAAGTTAAAGCATATAAACACTTTCCTGAATCTTCTACTTCCCTAAACTCTCTTTCTAGTTCCACTGTCTTGTCACTTGTCATTTGACATAAAAGCATCTACACCGAGAAAACCATGTTTGACAAAAAAATACAAAAACTTATAAGCTTGACGACGCGCGACGCAAAGCCTTCATTGTTCCAATTTGAAAGGATAAAGACGTTTAGGTACCGTTTCTCCTTCCCAGGAGTAAAAAGATGTACCATAGAGCTAAGGAACCATGTTAAGAAAAATGGCGACATAAAGTAAATAGCTCTTTTGGTCTTTTAACACCCGGTGAAAGAACCTCTCTAACGGTGTAAAGTTGTTAAATGAGGTTTAAAAAATAAGTTCATTTAATAAACCGCTTTGCTGTTTAGGTAAGTTTCTCGGAAGAGAAAAATTACAAAAGCGTGCCGCCTAAGGAAATTAAACATGACCCGCTCTGCAGGTTTTTGCTGCTAGGCCCTGAAGCGGCATTTAGGTTCGATTTCACCCAGCTTAAGTGTTGGTGAACATTTTATAAATCCAATACCATCTGGTTCCAAAAATAGCCGGTTCCTCGGATCCACTGGTATCCAGTGACAGCTAGTTACCGGGACAAAGTAACCATGACAGGCAATGACGCCATACGTAATATATAGCCGCGTGATACTATTATTCACAACTGTATAACCGTCAATCTTTCCATATCCGGATACAAATGAACCTACACAAACCTCACCCAATAAAAACGGACACCCCTATTAAGTCACCTAACGTAGCGCACCACTTGGGGTGATCTATGGCAGGGGTGTTTGTGATCCAATAAATGGTTCGCGAGGCGACGGTACCCATAACGCTTCCCAAGTTGGGTTGTTGTGAAGAAGTTTAATTTAAACAAATTCTGTCTCATGCAAGTAAAATCTGCCACAAGGGAAACATTTTTAATACCATTTACCATATCCTACCGATTACAAAAGTAAACATTGATAGATCTTTGCAAGGTAAAGGTTACCCCTGTCAACAGTTTAACAAATGACTTAATTTAAAGCCATTATTTATCAGTACATAATGAGCACGGGTTTCTCTTGCTACTACCACCATACAACAAACTGCACTGTCTTATCATCATACATATTATCTCAGATGCTGGACACAGGTGTGTCTGCTACCTGCTTATCATGTCCTCTCTATTACCTCCTGTCTCCTGTCTCCTGTCTCCTGGACACACCTCTTTATATTCCACAGCGAGTCTCTGACCAATTACCATAATTTTTGATTACATATAATTACGTGTTTACAGAGCGAACATGTCCAAAGAACAACATCTTTCGCAAGATAAAGTGCAATTATTATTATTTACTTTCTACGATGGTTAATAATGAGGGTACTTTCTGAGATTCCTGTTTGTTTAACCTATCAGGTCTATTTGTTCGGGTTTCGGAATAACTCTTACAAGTCTCATAAAAATCTATATGTCTCCCTTACTATCATCATGGATAGAAATATAATACAAACGATGTTAGAAAGAGAACCAAAAAGCAAAAGAAAGAGAAAAAACCATGCTTTGTATACAAATCAAAAAGTTTACCGCAAAATAATTAAAATTTACACCGTTATAAATTCAAAATTTCCGATCGCAATTTGAAACAAAAATTTATGAAAGTTTGCAAATTTTTTATTAATTTATTGTTAGATGAAACGACAAAAAAGTGAATTGACGATAACGTGTATAATATATTTGACTATAAAAAATGTGTTTGTTTATAATTTTTGAAGGTATCAGTAATTTCATTTAGAAATAACGTAAAATTAGCCATTTTTAGTAATTGTTTTGATTGCATTAAGAAATTATATGTTTATTTCGAATTAAAAATTCTAAAAGCTTATTTCATTACCTTTCAAAAACACTTAATAGTTTTCAGATATGTTCAGAAATTTTCCATTTATTTGGATTTATTACAAAGCGCTAAAATAGGCCGAGGCTTGAGGAGTTTGAGGAGATAACTCTGTGCATTATTTAAGGGTTTAAGTTTATTCTGTTTTGGCGTCCCTAAATTACGTGTGTTAATTCTTGTCGGACCACCGGAATCATTTTTTTTACTGCCCATTTAAATTGACTCCCGACATTTTTACTGCTGAACTATTGACCACTTCCCAAAATAGATGAAGATAGTTACTCTTTTCTTTTATTAGGCAGTATCAAACAACTTTATTAAGTAAAGGGTCAAATATTAGCCAATGCTTAATAAATAGCTAGCTGAACTTGCACATGGCGTGTTCCCTGTATTCCCATATGGCCCCTGGCCTCTGACATTCTTGTAATTCATGAATTTTATTAGAATAGTAACTACAATAATCTGATTAACTAACAAAAGACACTTCAGCTGTGGGCATTCGTGTTAATGTTCTTCTACTATAGGCACTAAGGAAAACAATTTAAGAAGACACATTCGTTTAGACATTTTTTCAAGTTCGCTTTTAGAGTAAAAAAGCGTCCATTAATTATTTTTTTTTTTTTATTTATTTTAGCATATAAAAAATAATGTACATTTAGATAATGTAATAATTTGCGTACATGTTCATGTTCTAATGTTAATACCACTCTTCCATAGAAGCATTAGCTTGTGTCTGGAAGAGTAGTGTACATTTTTTAATGCTATATTATGTTATGAGTTCTTAAATTACAATGTGAATGTAAAAAACAATAAGTTGTAAGTTCGGTGATATGTAATTAAAAATATTTATCTACTAATAAACAATTTTACTATTAGGATAATGTATCTTGAGTTATTGTAATTAGTTGTTAAAAACAAAACAAAATTTACCTTATTTGAAGAACGGGGTATCACTTGGAAACTGAGTTTTAAAGTTGTTCTTGAGATTAGATTAGTCGGAAACTTTTTTTTTGAGATTTTCTTTAAAATATTTTTTAACAGAGTTTATTAATTGGATTTTATCATTAATTTTTCTAATTTCATCCGGTAATCGGTTGAAAATAAGTCTTCCTTGATAAGTATAATAATTTTGTGCGAAGGAAGTGTTTAATTTTGGGCATGAAAAAATATATTTATGTCTAGTACGATTTTCAGTTATAAATTGATACTTCTGTTTTTCTTTTATAATTTGAATGAATGCATTTCTATTGTACAGATCTTTGAAAGAAGGTACTTGGAATTCCTTAAATAATTTATCCGTTGGGTAGTCAGAGGGTTTTTTTTAATATTATTTTAATAATTAGCCTCTGCACAACTTCAATTGGGGAGATATTAGTTTTGTATGCGGATCCCCAGCTAATGATAGCATATTGTAAGGTTGATTGAAACAAAGCGTAATATATTAGATATAAATTTTTTACAGATAAAAAAATTCTGATTCTTAAAAATATATAAATCAATTTTCTAATTTTTTTTACAACTTGACAAATTTGTTCCTTCCATTTTAAATTTTTATCGATAATAATTCCTAAATATTTGATTGTGTTTGTTGTTTTTAATATTGTGCAGTTTTGGATACAATAATTTTTACTATGTGTTGTAGAATTATCATGGATGATGATATCAATGTTTTTAGGGGTATCATTTTTGTGTATTGCAAATGGAATTACAAATGTTTTATCACCATTTAGTGATAGTAAATTTACGTCGAAGAAATTCTTTAAAATATTTATGTCTTCGGTGGCTTTAAATGTTACTTTTTCCTAAGTTTTATCGCTAATTATTAGTACCGTATCATCGGCATATGAAGTAATTTGGCCATGTAGTGGTTGAAAAAAAATGTCATTAACATATATTGTAAAGAGGATTGGTCCGATTACTGTACCTTGCGGGATTCCAAAGTCTGATATTTCTTTATCGCTATTAATCTGATTTATTTTTACGACTTGCGGTCGATTTTTTAGGTAGTTCGAAATCCATTTAATCGCATTGTCTTTTATACCTATATTGTTCAGTTTTTTTAGGAGAATCTCATGGGATATACTATCAAAGGCTTTTCTGAGATCGATAAATATACCGGCACATTTTTCACCTTTATCCAATGATTCGTTGATGTATGAGGTTACATTAGCAATAGCATCTTGTGTGCTAAGTGACTTTATAAAACCAAACTGGTTTTTATGAAGAATTTTATTACTTTCTAGGAAACTGACTAATTGGTTTTTAACAATTTTTTCAAAAATCTTTCCAATGTTTGAAATTAGACAAATTGGGCGATAGTTAGTTACTTGTTGTGGATCTCCAGATTTATAAATAGGTGAAATAATTGTATTTTTATAGTTTTTCGGAAATATTCCCTCTGTTAAACTTAAGTTTATCAAATGAGTAATTGGTTTTATCAAATAAATTTTCATGGATTTTAGAAAATGTACTGTAATAAGGTCAAATCCGGGAGACGAACCTCCTTTCATGCCTTCTATTATTTTTAAAATTTCACTTTCTGAGGTCGTTTCAAATTTTGATAAATTATTTTGATTTTGTCCATTTTCAATCGTTTGTGTTTTCGGGTTAAAAGATTTATTGATATTTTTCGCAAGATTTTTTCCTACATTAGCAAAAAAAGAATTAAAAATGTTTGCACATTGTTTAGGTTGAATATTAGCATCTATGATTTTATTTTCATGTTCAATGTATTTTATTTTTTGTGTTTTTTTAGTGTTATCCATGGCTAAGTTGACTGTTTTCCATATTTGTTTACTGTTATTGTCTGTTGAAAGTATTTTATTTTTGAAATAGTCTTCTTTATTTTTTTTGATACAGTTTGTTAATTTATTTTTAAATGTTTTGTAAAAAGAGTATGCTTTTTCATTTAGAGGATTTTTCAATGCTGTTTTATAAAGTTTTTCTTTGTTTCTAATTGATATTATAAGTCCTTGTGTAATCCAAGGCTTTAAAGTTCTTAGTTTAGGTTTAATGCGGACTGTAGTTACAGTAGTTGAATTTTTTATGTGTTGAGATAATATATTTTCAAAGTTTTTTGAGCAAGTCTCGGTATCATAACTATTTAACACGTTGTTCCATTGTTCATTTTTTAGTTTTTTGGATAAAATAGTCATATTTGTGTAGGATTTTGTCTTTGTTAGATTAAGTTTTTTATGTTTAATTTTGTTATCATAGAGAAGAATGCATGCATGGTGGTCAGTTATATTCGTTTTCCAAATAATTGATTTCATTTTGTCGATATCTTTAATATTTATATTAGTCCATATATGGTCTAAACAAGATGGAGTGTGATTTTTTATTTCTCTCGTATTTTTATTAATGCACGATATGAAGTTTAATTCAGTCATACAATTAATATATTCATTTTTAAAATTATTTTCTACGTTTTCATTAATGTTTATATTGAAGTCTCCTGCAATAAAGCAAAGTTTATTACTGAATTTTAACAGTATGTGTTTAAATTCATTTATAAATGTCGAGATATTCGAGCCGTGTGTTCTGTAAACAGCTATTAAGTGGTAGTTTGTTTTGTCTAGTTTTAATTGTATTTCAATACAATTTACTAGATGTATTGGATGTTCAGTTATTTTGACAATACTAAATTTATCGTGAATGAATATGACGAGACCACTATTTTTATTGATGTTAATTTTAGTTGTAAGATAATTATATTCTGGTAAATGATAAGTAGGTGATTCGTCATTAGTAAAAGTTTCTGATAATATTATGATGACAGGTTTTTTATTTAGATTGTTTAATTTTAGAATTAATTCATCCCAATTTCGTTCCATACTTCGTATGTTTATATGAAAAATGAAAATATTATTGAGATTCTTTGAGATTATGTCATTACATGAATCGGTGTTTACACACTCATATTCTTGTATTTTAAAATTATTTTCTAATTCATTAGCTATGAAGTCATCCATTTAGTAAAAATATTAATGTGATGTTGATTTCTTTTAAATATATAGACTTTTCAAAGTAGAGTGTGACAAGGAGTTATTAATACGAATACAAATTTTATAATGTGTAGATTGTTGAAGAATATTTCGTTTTTTTAATGTATAGATCATAAAATTACTCTTTTTTTATATCTTTTGGATATTCAGATGTAAATATATAAGACATTGAGAATAAACATAGGATACTTTTATAAACAACTCTTAAATTAATATTAATATTCATTCTTCTGTTGTGTAAATGCAAGTAATTTTTTGTAATATTTACAATTAGTTTGAACAATAAAAATATATTTTCATTTTTTAGCACACAAATAATAATAAGAATCTTAGAGTATGTACATTTTTGAGCATGTGAAAACTTGTTTAAAATGTAGGTATGTCCCGTGAAAAAGAAACGAAGGAAATTATGTTTACATAATTATCAATCTTAAGGTATATCTTAATTTAGAGGTACATTGTCACAGTAATTATGTTCGAAACAGAGGAAACTAAAGCATAGGAACTGGGAGTATGTAGTGAGTGTAGTGAAACATTCGATGCAGATGATAATTATAAAAATAGCTATCTTGAAGGCTATAAATACAATAAAAAACCATAAAACGGTCAATAGCAAGGTAAGTACTGATTATGAAGAGAGATTGATGAGAAGAAATGTTATCATGAAAAATATACATACATTAAAACAAGAAATATACAGAGATCTGATTAAAATAGTGCGTAGGCATTTGTTGTCTATTGACAAGGTATATGTGATAACAACAGATAAGGCTGATAAATAAATATAGAATACAATGCATTGCTTACATAACATCCTGATGAAGATTATGAAATTACTTTTAAATGAATAAATAATTAATATAATAATGACCGACTTATCCATTTTAAAAGATATTGACACAGTAATGTAACTCAAGGCACTGTGAATACTTATGCTGTAAATAGGTTGGTACGAAAAATAAGTTCGAATAGAATATACAGCTACAATAATCTGCGATGTGTATAAATATATGCCCACTAACGGGATATAGGTACATGCATTGGGTTTTTTCCCAGATAGATTAATGTATATATAAAGCACTTAACATTTTATTAATTGGACAGAAGACGGACAGAAGATGGGCGGTAGACGGCCTCCGTAGTCGCGGGTTCAAATCCCAGCGTGCGCGTGCAGCGAGCGCGCCAGAACATAAGATACTTTCAGTATTGCCCTGGTGTAATACCATCGTTCAGAATTGAATCGTTGCCTGAAATGGCTTTAGCCCGGTTTCGTGATCAGATCTGAATAGCCAGGTACTATCCACCTTTCTATTTCTCATCTCCTTCCTCTCCCCACTTCCTTCAGCCTCACAACATACCCCAATTGGGGATGCCATAGTCTCACTGATTTCGGATGGTTGGGAGCAGTTGGGATAGCGTCGATTCCTGTTGTTATTGGCTATATAAAAAATACATGTTATCTTCATATGTCGCGCTGCAGGATACCATATTAAGCACAGTACAAGACACACTAAATTTATGCGAACATAAAAAGTCTTAAAAATGAAAAAAAAATGTGTACATATATATGTTTTATTTTAAATTATTTTGGTTTTCGGATATATTCAAATTATTTGGATTTTATTGCAGAGCTGAAATATTTTTACGTTTTGAAGGAACATGTCCGAGGCCTGAAGGGTTAAAAAAGTACTTAACGTTATATTTTAAAAAGAATCTACATGTATGTTGAGTTAGTCTAGCTCACGGCATACGCGAACACAGTACATTGTTCTTTGTAAATTCACGAAATAAGCTTTGGCCATTATTCATTTTTTCTCATTTTGGGTCAAAACCTCAATAAATAATAATCTCTCAGCACGAAGGGAAGGTATTTACATAAAGCAAAGCCATAAATCTACTGCAGGCGAAATTTAAATATAATTATGGGCTATTTTATGTTTCAGTTTATCGTCTCATGTTACTCATTGTTCTGAGGGGCTTACTCCTACTTCATACACTGAGATATCCATCTTTTAGAGCGCCATCGACTAATATAATCATTCACTTCACATATTATATTAGATACTACAAATACTTTGTGTTCCAATACATAACAATAATTTATAATTTAACGTAAATAAAATGGCGTAGTTTTAGTGGAATTAGCATTTCAGTATAAATATTCTGTCTGAAGTCGGCTTTCGTGGTTCTTATACAAGTATATCTACCGTATATATAAAATAATTACATAAACACACCATTCTGATGACACTCTCAGCAGGAAAACGTTGTACCATGGACAAGGCGCACTCCCAGCTGATGTACTTGCGATCAGGAGTAAGGAAAGAAGGGTGTGTGCCCCAATCCTGTTCACTGTATACACAGTGGCGTAGCGTGGGGTTCGGCCGCCCGGGGCGGAGGAAAATTTTGCCGCCCCCCTCCCCCTCCCTATCTTTTACAGGTACTTCATCCGCAAATTTTCAAGCGCTGACCGGGGGGAGGGGGGGGGGAGATATCCTATTTTTGTATGCCAATTTTTTAAGCCGATTTTTACAATCCCATGTGCCGATAACGCTTCCGATAAAATCATGCTTTTAAATCCTACTATCAATTTATATATTAATTAACTGCTCTCAGAAATCGAGAATGGTATTCTTGTGATAAAATTTCACATCTTCACGCGAACGTATGGAATGCAGCACAAATGCAAAGCACGGTACACAATGAATCGGCAACTTTTTGTTATATTGATAACACCAAACTGGTTTAAATTAAACTCAATATGCGGTGTATCAAAACTACACTCAGAACATAAAAAATGGTTTTTATTTGATTTTAGTGGTTCTTGGCACCCAGAATGTAGTGTAGTTTTAATTCACCGCATACAAATCTGTATTCGGTGAATTAAAACTACATTCAGAACATGAAAATGTTTTTTTCTTTAATTCTGCCGTTACTTACATTCTGAACAAAAAACTGGTTTTAATTAAATCTGTATGCGGTGAATTAAAACTACCTACACTCAGAACATGTAAATGTTTTTTTTTTAATTCTGGCGGCAAATACATTCTGAACACAAAACTGGTTTTAATTAAATCTGTATTCACTGAATTAAAACTACACTCAGAAAGTGAAAATGTTTTTTTCTTTAATTTTTCCGGCACTTACATTCTGAACACAAAACTGGTTTTAATAAAATCTGTATGTAGTGAATTAAAATTCATCAATCCATAGGGGTGGAGGAAATTTTCGCCGCCCCCTTATTTAAGTACATCAAGCGGTGGGGGGGGGGGGGTTGTAATTATTTTTTTTATAACGACCTATTTATATACGAGCCGGATTGTTTTAAAGTTGATTAATTGATGCTCCAAAGTTGATTAATTGAAACTGCGTTAGAACGCCCAAATAATAGTTACACATGCAACAATTAATTTCTCAGAATTTTACAGCATTATGTAATTCAAATGTTACGCATCACTCGATGCACGAAGAATCTGCTACTCGTTATTTAATTTATCAGTATATTCTGAACACAAAACTAGTTTGTGGGCGGTGTATTAAAACTGCACTATGAACATTAAAATGGTTGCTCTTTGATTCTGGCATTAAATAAATAGTCTGCAACTAGAATTTTATAACTGCACATCGAATAACAGAATGTTTTCCTTCGAAATGTGTCAGCAGATGAATCCACCTGGAATTCTACATTCTCTACTGGTTTATATTAAATCGGTACTTGGCGAATTAAAACTACATTCAGAACATGAAAATGGTTTTTCTATGATTCACGCAGCACACATATAGTCTGCAAATAGAATAATATAACTGAACTTCAAATAAAAGGATATTTTCCATCGAAATGAATCAACAGATGAATCCGCAACTGGAAATTTACATTCTCAACACAAAATTGGTTTAAACTAAGTCTGTGTGCGGCGAATTAAAAGTACACTCAGAACATGAAAATGGTTTTTCTTTGATTCTGGCAGCACAAACAGAGTCTGCAACTAGAATTTTATAACTGAACTTCAAATAAGATAATGTTTTCCTTTGAACTATGCCAGCAGATGAATCCTCAAATGGAATCTGAAAACTGTTTTAACCCTTTGAATAATAAGGAAAAAATATCTATAAACTTTTACCAGTCAATGTATGCGCACAAAAATCCCGGTTCTTCCCATGCATTTTAAATGTTCCTTTTTATTGTTTTTTTTTAACCTTTCGCAAAAAACAAAATTGTTCTAAAATCTAGATAAAGTAATTGTTCTGACGTGCTTATTAGAAAATTATTGTTTCTAAATATTAAAATTTTGATATTGTAAATGTGAATTGGCTAAAAAAAACACGCCCGCGAAAATTCGAATTAAAGGACCTAAAATAGAATGAACTTAAAATTTTAAATACAGATTCCTTTTCTTAAAAAAATATTAAAGCTGTATCATAACTTTTTATCGCAATCACAAAATTTATTTTAAAATTAAATGTGTGGGATATAGTTTCACAATTATATTTTAAAATTAAATATGTGTGACAATTTGCGTTTCTTGTGATTAGACGGGTTAAATTAAATCTGTATTTGGCGAATTAAAACTACACTCAGAATATGAAAATTGTATCTTTTTGATATATGACTAACTAGAATTTTATAACTGCACTACAAATACAATAATGGCATCTTTCGAAACGTATCAGCAGATGAATAAACAACTGAAATTCATTCGTTAATACATTTTGAACACAATTCTGGTTTTAATTAAGAATGCATCTGTTTGCGAGTTATCAGCTTTTATTAGTTTAACTCTCATAATATGCGTACGGTTAAAATAAAAAGATTTGGATTCGTAAACGAAAGTATCGTAGAACATTTTCAAATAATGATTTGAAATGGTTTAAATTTTTCCTAGATAATAGTATTATTTATTGTGAAAATTTGCCGCCCCCCTTAAAAGTGCTGCCCGGGGCGGGCCGCCCCCCCCCCCGCCCCCCCCCCCACGCTACGCCACTGTGTATACATGGACGAGTTATCAAATTGCCCGGACATAAGTGCAGGCTGCCGTATGACAGTAACTTTGAAAATATTTGAGTCTGTATTGAAGGAAACTACATAAGATATTATGTACTTTGACAAACTTTTAACAATAACAAACAATAAAGTTTGATTGTTATTCTTTTGATTGCCGAATTGTTTTTTAGTTGAAATGTGTTCCTTTACAATTTCCCTCAGATCTGCACATGACTAACTTCTTATTACAGAAGAAACCAAAATCCCTCGAGAGTTATTATATTAATGTTTCAGATAGCAACTAATTAATTATCAAAGTTAGGGTCGTAATTCCATTTAGATGGTGCCTGGGAGAGAGTGAGAGAGTACTGGGGGCTTTCAATTGCGTGAATTATTTTACGTAAATAAATACATAAGTAATATAACTTAATATAATATAATATAAAGTTCAGCGGAGTGAAGTATACAGGGAGACGATTAGAGTCTGACCATTTTTTTCTATGTTTAAGGGAACTACGAATACACGAAAATATAATGTACTTTTTTGATAAAATGTTAACAATAACAATCGATTTGATGAAGTTTATAATGTTGGTAAGGTTGTTTAGTTAAGATGAGTTCCTTTGCTGTTCCCCCTATACCTGTACACGACTAACTTCTTATTACAGAAGAAACCAACGTCATTTCAGAGTTATTATATTAATGTTTTGGACAATTAATTAATTACTAAAGTTGTGGCTGTAATCTCTTCCTGTAGATGGCGCCAGGGAGGGAGGAGAGGAGGGGAGGGGGGATTATAATTGCATGAATTGTTTTACGTAAATGAATACAAACATTTTAATTTTGTATAAAGTTCGGAGAGTGAAGGAGACAGCTGGTCGATTAGAGTCCCTCCTGTTATTACAGCCCTCATTCATTAATAATATTCAGGAAATAGACTGCGCTAATTAAGATGTCGGCAGGAAATTGTATCTGATTGCCGAAGTTTTATTTTATATCACGCTATATCCTCCATGAGATAATATTTATAATTTCCCATCCTCAATGGGTATGCTTATGTTGAAATAAATAGATGTCCTAGCATTATTACGATTATATAACTAATATTTGGTTTTCATCATAAGATTACTTTAACCTTTTCGTTAACTTTTACGATGCACGAACTCCTAATAATATTGTCAATGAAGTACGGAAAAAAATAATTTTAACAAATTTATAAACATGTAGTGATTGAATGGATCTAGCATTAAGTCACTCAAAGACTCACTCTGATCATCGGAAGCGTGGGATAGCTGATGAGGTATTGGATACCTTCTACCATCTTTACTTTGGCTGATGTCTTCTCTATGTCATGTTTTTCTTACCGTGGAAAATGGAAAATATCAATTCAGAAAAGTGTTCAGAAGGCGAAACATCTGCAACAAGTTAAATTCTATGTAATTAGAAGTAAAACGATGGATCAATTGTAGGTAGTTCTCTGCGATCAGCTGTTTGCTGTAATTATAGCACTTCCACTAGTAAAGCCACCCCGGGGGGAATGGAGATAGCCTAATCCTAAGTGCGGTACATCCTACCCAGCGTGAGTCTCCTTCTGTGAGGGCGGGGGGGGGGGGGGGGGGGGGGGGAATGAAACTCTTAACCCACTTCCAGCAAGTATCAGAAACAGGAAGCGGAGCCATATTTCAAACTAACCCCGTAAAGCCTTCAAGGTGGCTCAACTGTCAATTTCTGAAAGCAACGTAAAATTATGTGGTCATGTAACATTTTTTAAACTTTCATATATTTGGCTTTTTGTTATTAATTATTGTTTACTTGCTGGTAACCGGCATGCGTTGCAATGCCATTCACAGAAATAAATGTTTCTCCCTGCATGTCCTTTCCCACACGTCCCCGTTCCCACGTCGCCTTCCCCCCGCGTTCCCCTTCCACCTTGCCTTTCCTCGTCGAACCTCACATTCTTCGTTACCCTCTCCATCCTACCTTCCCCCTGCCGCTAAAATATATAAAATACACACATTTTCATTTATGCAAATTTCATAATGCCAGAGCTTACCAATAGCCTGTAACCTTCGTGGACGTGCGCAAAACAAATCACCAAAGTTTCATCGTAATCGGATGAACCGTGTGACATTGCATAAAATACGAAGAAACAAATATTGATTTTTATATTTTATTTGTTTATTTATTTGTTTAAGCCTTGATGGCTTTAACATGCAAATTAGATTGTACAGGAGCATTATAACAAGTATGTAGAATCATAACAAGTATATAGTACATAAAATAATAAACAGAACATGACAGACATAAGTTGGCAGAACACAAGTAGGTATGAGTATTGGATAAGTAAATTGTTAACAAAGGAGTTCAACCAGCAGAATCGTATTTGGGCTTAGGCTACAGTAGATTCAGAAATTATTGTCACAATATTACACAAAACATTATTACAAACATACTCGAAGAAAACCGGTTGGCAGAGGTGTAAAACATTTTTAGCGGTTAATATAAAAGTAGGTAAATTTCTTGAAAATTATTTTTTTTTTTGGTGCTATTATAAATGAACGTAAGTTTGTTATTAATGATTATTATTATGAAAATAAATAAATAAAAGGTATACAGCAATTATGAATTTATATTGTATGAATTTCTTATGAATGACGTATTTAGTTTATTGACTAAGTGGTTTGTTGTTTGTGCGGCTGTCTGGTTGAGATTGATTGAAATCCTACTGAGTCCTTATAACGCAACATTAATTAACTACTGCCCCAAGTTTTAATAGCTTTGTTCGTTTAGGGGTCGATAAAGTTTTGATATCGTAGGTGATTGGGCTGAAAGTTTCCTGTATAACTTATTAATTCCCTGGCCTCTGTGTTTAATCGGTCATTTCTCTTGACATTAGACCCAAAGACTTTAGTAAATTTGAAGATTACATATACCCTTAACACAACAAAATTTAGTTTGTTATTAATTGTTTGATAATCATTTTAAGTCATCATTTTAAGATAATCATTTTAAGTCATAATCATCGACGACCGGCGTATTACAGCGGTAAAGCGCTTGACTCGCATTCCGAAGGTCTTTTGATTAATTTGTGTATTTCACGATTTATTCATTTAAAATAATATATAGTATATTTGCGGCACGTTCTAGATTGGAAGATACTCTCAGTATCGCCCTGGTGTAAGACCACCATTCTGAATTGATAAGTTGCTTTAAATGGCTTCTGCCGTGGTTCGTGACCAGATCTGATTAGCCAAGTGCTTCCCCCACCTTCCTCTTCCCTATCTCCTTCCCCTCCCCACTACCTTCATCCTAACAACATACCCCAATTGGGGGTGCCATAGTCCCACTGGCTCCAGACGGGAGTTGGGACTATTGTGCGGTATAATATATATATAAAAAAAGTAATGATGTTTGAAAGAGATAGCAAGAAAAGATTGCAATATAGTTGTGAATGATGAATACTTAGATAGATGAATTTGTGTATCTGGGAAATATTCTTATGACAGATTGAAAAAGAAAATTGATATATTATTAAGTATAATAAATAAAAAAAACTTTATTACGGGTTAATTTTGTGCATTAAGAAAATCTTTTTTATCACTCGTACGTAAATATATGTTGGGTATGGTTCCATGAAAGTTTATCCCCCGACTATGTGCGGTCGGTTTAGGGAAAATATTGATCACCTACTTACACAAAATATAACTGGCGTCTCAGAAGATGTGTGCAGAGAGAATGTACCGCCGAATAACAGAAGCATAAATCATATTTTCATTCAAATGCATCAAGGTTAAAACTACTTGTACTTGTATAAATACTGTACTGTACTTGTATGTATACGTGTGTACCTAAGTACAAAAAATCGACAATGCAAATAAATTCGTTTGATATCATACCAACTTAAATTTTGTCATGTCATTTCGAGTGAACAACTGTCGGGAGATCAACATTCGGGTCACCTTATCTAATAACGTTTTTTTCTATTGACGTAAATATTTCAATTTATTTTTTGATATCTCCAATAACCCAACACTGGCCCGATTAATGTGAATAGTAGCGATTTATTATTATATAAGTATGAGGGTGGAATAGGGTGAATACTAAATAAGTATTGCTGGGAATTGGCGAAAAGCCTTTGAAAGGCTTGCTAATGGAAATCCCTCGTATTATAATCGGGTTAGACAATGGATATATTTTTAACATCAATAATTATGATGATAACCTAATACTATTGTAATTTAAAAACACATGGGGCAATAAGTAACACTATTATCAAGAATTCTGACTGATACATGACAAAAAAGGTTTTTTCCAAGTCTTCGATGTCGTTTAAATGTAGTTTTTGTAAACTGAATAGACATAATTGAAACAACAATCGTTTTGTATAAATAAATCAGAATTTTGTTTACCAATGACGCTGGATTATATAGATAACCCGTACCTATATTAACGAGTAAGACTTCCGACTAGCAATCTGAAGGTCGCTAGTTCAAATCCCGGCGTGCGTAAATAAATTTTATTTAATTGATTGGTGTTAACTCACAAATTAAAGATTCAAGCGGCATGTTCCAGAGTGGAAGATTCTGTCAGTATCGCTCTGGTGTAAGACCACTATTAAGAATCATATAAGAAATGGCTTTAGCCGTGTTTTGTGACCAGATCTGAATAGCCAGATATTTCCTACCTTCCTCTTCCCCATCTCCTTCCCCTTCCCACTACCTTCATTCTCGCAACACACCCCAATTGAGGATGCTAAATTTTGCGTTATTCATTTTTAAGAAATAAACTTCAGTGTTTTGCGAACCATTTTTAACTCTAAAGCTGGATTATTTTCAAAACCTATCGGAGGTATTGACAATATTAAAACGGATTACTAAACTTCAGCATAAGTTTTATTACTAAATGCGAAATAATATGCCGCCAAGCAAGAAAAAAAATATACCAAAACAAATCGTCTCCGATCTCAAACAATCCAAAGCATAATTCCTTCAATATTATGTACTGATTAGCCGCGTGTGTTTTTTATTTTATTTATTTATTTGCAAAAACAATGTAAAAATCAATAAATTGCCAAAGCGGTATATACATGATGCATATATTTACATTTAAGATACAAATTATAACATGAGTGATATTTCACGTATAAACTCATTGTAGGACGTATGGAAATCCACATTTCCTGCGAGGCAATTAATTAACCTAGTGACTCTTCCTAGGGGCATCACCATTGGTAAGTTAGTTCTGCACCCGGGAAGAATCAAAAGCCTGAGTTGGCGGCCTCGCGTGAAATTATCCGGGACATGGAATCCTATTTTTGCTGGTATATCTGGTACCGATATAAAACCATTTAGAAGCTTATAAGTCATCAGTAGTAATGCGACATCTCTTTTGGAACTAAGGCTGCAGATACCCAACATTCCCGAGATAAATTCTGTTGGAAACAGCCATGGGTAAAAACCAAACTCTCTCATATAGAGGCATCGCAAAAATTTCTTTTGTATTTTCTCGACCATTTGTACACAGACGATGTCCTCTGGCTCCAAGGAACGTGTTTGCAGGCAGAGTGAGATTCCTATCCAATTCCTGTCACAGGTGTTTAGGTTTAGCTGTAACAGTACTCCCCCTCCCGCCACTCTGTGAGCCTCTTACCCTACTAATGGAAGGTACCGGGGATTTGCACACCTGTGAACAAGATTGATTTTCCGGGAATTTTATCAATTCATGAGAAACAATATGAAAACATTTGTTCGATTCAATAAATTGTTCACAAATTTTCTGTTGTTTTTATAAAGTGAGCTCTGAGATATTTAGTCGTTCGTAATATATGTTAAAGTTTGATAACTATTTTATTGCATAAAATGTTACACTTTTTTGTCTTTTTGCCTATTTCAACTTTGGGGGATGCTTTGTGTTTCGTGACGCCCCATTGGTTTATCGATAAGTTTTTCTGCTTGCCAAGAGGGCCGGCTAGCGTTCATTGTGTCTATGGAGGCGCGCATGTGGTACCTACCTGCAACTAGTCCCGGGTCGATCGATCGTTTTACACAATCCGGGTTGCTCACGACTCACTGGCGTCATGAGTGGGTCGCGAAGAACCGCTCTTTTCGCGTCACAATATATGAAATTCGATTACGCTTCACCCAGCAACTTTCTACTACCTGAGTCGAGAGAGCGGGTGGCGAAACCCGGGTGTTGACAACCCGTTCGTTCTCTCATACATCTTTTTATCGACGCTCACACCGCCACACCCGCACCTGAAACCCAGGTTGCAGTAGTAGAGCGGTTGCGAAAAGTGGGTCGCGAGACCCGGGTGTGACGAAAAAATGACCCGCTCGCTCTTTGGTGGTTTGTGAGCGGGTTTCAATGAGCGAGTTTAATCACGACCGACCCAGGACTGCCTGCAACCTTACCTCGAGCGACGACAATAACGGTCAGTGTGAAATTATCGTTCCTGATATCCGCGCGCGACGCGCTTATCGAGTTAATATCGTTTTTCATCTCGTACCGAATCGCATATTATTATCGGCCTATCGTATTTTCTATTGTACATGCGAAGAGTTGAAGTTTTAAGAAGGAAAAAAGTTTGAGGGGTGGGTAGGAATCTGGGGACAAATGTGTTCAGGAGTGACGGACGTATGAATCCATACTTCCCACTGAGGTGCAAGGCGATGGGTTGAAAGAGTCCGGCTGAAGAGGACTATGTTGTGTCTCTCTCAGTCAGTCTCTTCCGGTCCACGCAATTGGTGGGCAAACGCATTCGCTGCCAAGACTTAAACAAACTGACCCAATGTAGAGGGCACCCATGTTAAATCACCAAACCTAGCAAACCACTCGAAGTGACCTATGATAGGGGTGTTGTTTATCCAATAAATGGTTCCCGGGTTGGCGGTACCCGCCTCCCAAATTAAAATAATGTAATGTTGAAAGGATCCTCCTCGCATTTTTCAAACGGTTCAATGAACTCAGAATCATGCAATTTCAATACCCCTTTGAAAAGCCATTAGAAAAAAGAAAAATTTAATATAGGAATAATAGGAAGATTTTTCAATGTGGATGAGTGTTTCAGGCTGATAATTATTGCTTATAATAATTGTTAGAAAAATTTAACTTAATCTATTTCATCAATTTTCTATGTTTATTTTTTAGTACTTTTAAAGACTTTTCAAAGGAGGGGTTGAAGTTGCATGATTTTAAGTTGTTCGGTCTCCTTACGTATTTTGTTTATTTGTTTATCATTTGTTTATTAAGACATACGCAGTACATTATAATACAAGTTATAAGATGTTAAATTTTTACATGGTTATGTACCTATTACGTAAGTCAAAGAATGTCATTTGGTAGTTACGCCTGACATATGGAATAACGGATTTTAAAACTTAATTAGTGAATGAACAAGTAATAATAATAAAAATATAGGAAAGGAAGGGGGTGGGGAGTGGGGAGTGGGGAGATAGAGAGACATTTAAAATCAAGAATTACATGCTCCTTAAATTGTAATTGACTGATTAAGGTTTAGTGAAAGGTTAAGTGTAAGTAGTTTTAAAATATATTATATTTATTTACATCACGCCAAGAAATTTAATAAATTAGTTTTGTATATTTACAAGGAATCATGGAAAATGTCTAAATGTAGTAATTTTTCGCAGTGAGTATAAGTTGTGATTGCGCGAGTAATAGGTGAGTTACTTGCTGCATTAGTGTTGTTAGCTTCAATGTGAAGGCTGGAAGTATGCCTGGTACGCCTCATTGGGACATTTAACTAATGACGGATAGCAATTCAGTACTATCTATTTTATTATTTAGCAGGTTGTGTAGAAACAAGAGATCTAACAATGTGCGTCTATTTTGTAAAGTTGGCATATTATTTATCATTTTGTTGTATTTCTTGAGAAAATTTCTTGTATTTCTTTTGCCCTCTGGAATCTGAATAAGTCACATGAAAATAAGTAGCGAAAAGTTCACAAGACAAATAGTTGTTATATTTCAAAGCTCAAGAAATCGTTGTGCGGCATTGTTAACAGAGGCATAAGCAAATAATCTTCTTTACATTTCTCATTTTTTTCTTAGAAAAGCTGTAGTCTGTATTCCCTCTAGTATAGTATATACGTGTTTAATATCAGGGGTCAGGAGAAGGCAGTAAAGCAGGTGGCACCTGCCCACTGCCCAGTCACGTGTTCCGAATCGCAACTATTCCAGTCCTAACCTAACCCAAATTTACACACGTCCCTTCCTTCAACCCTGAGGGGAGAAAGGAATATGAAGCACGGGGCGTGGGGGGTTAAAAAGAAAATTGAAGCAATGTGTAAAATAAGGCGACAATAGTTATTGGATATTTTAAATTTATTCAACAGCAGTTTTTACCAACGTTTGTTGCGGGAAGAATTCTCTTTACAGCTGTTTTGTCTTGGACTGTTATTGGATAGGTTTATGAGAAACCTTAGCTCCCTGGCACGCCTAGAATACCAGAAGTAATGTGACACATATAATAAATACCGTAATTTTGATTTCAGATTCGTTCCACATTAGCGAAAGCAAAAAATGTTTATGTGAAAGTATTGGGTTTTTAGACCGCTACGTAGGTACCCTGGTAATGGACAATTGTGTAAGTAAGTGGGAATCTCCATATGAATTTTAATATGGAAATTTCAACATGATTTTTACAATCACATTACAATTTGGGAGACGGGTATGGGTACTACCGCCTATGGAACCATTTATTGGATAACCAACACCTCTCCTACAGGTCACCCCAAGCGGTTCACTATGTTTGGTGACTTAGCAGGGGTTCCCATGTTCATGGGGTGAGGTTTGTGCAGGTCCTGGCCGTGGATGCGTCTGCCCACCAATTGCGTGGCGGACCGGATCAGAAAAGGTCGAGGGACACCCTTTGACCTCTCCAGCCGGATTCTCTCGGATGCGCCGCAGTGGCAGGGATGGATTCATACTTTCAACACTGGTCATATTAATCCACAGTTGAACATAATAAAACTTCGAACAGGTGTGTTGGGCCGGATGGGTTCCATTTGGGTTAGTTAAAGTGTCTTCCGTTTTAATGAAATTTTAAGTAATGCTGTGGTGTCCAAAATGGTGTCGAGAACGATAATATGCCTTTTATGCCACCATTGATGTTTATTAACATTTAAACATTAACTGACATTTACACCCACCTTTAGGTAACGTGACTGAATTCGTAGGTTATTATTTTGTGCTTATAATAAAGTGTACACTTTAGAATGCAACGATTGTGACGCGCAATATGTAGGAATGACTACTAGAAATTTTAAAACCAGAATTAGAGAACATGAACTTGGTTTACGTGATAATAACTACTCAGAGTTTGCTAACCATCTTATAGAGACAGGTCATAGCTTCAAAAAAGAAAAAACTAAGTTTAAACATTGCAACGTAAATTCATATTTTAATTTGTGCGCCAAATATTATATGGGACATTGAGAATATCGCGTCCTCGAGCCCGGACAACATCAATCATGGCTCCCATGAAATTTTAGAAATGTCCAACTTTTTAAATTTGCATCAGAAAAACCATGTGTACAACATCAATTCTCGTCTTCTCGATCTTGTCTTTACAGATTCTTCTAGTGTTAATGTTTATGCCTCTGATGAAATGATTCTTCCAATCGATAAATACCACCCCCCTCTAACAATCATTTACCTCAATACTTATGTTAATGTAATTGACTCCACCATTGTCAAACGAAATTTTGAAAAAGCAGATTACCCAAAGATTATCGAATTTTTATCTACTAATAATTGGGTTTATGATCTCACTTTCAAAAGCACTAGCTTAAATGAGGCCCTAGAATATTTTCACAATGTAATTTGTCAAGCAATCGATAGCTTTGTTCCCCTACAAAAATATTACAGTTCTAAATTCCCTAAATGGTTCAATTCTGAACTAATTAATCTAACATATGATAAAAAATTGCCCACAAACGTTATAAAATAAATAGAACGCTAGATAATCATATCGCATTCTCTGTTTTGCGCAAAGATTGTACTAGCAAATCGAAAGTATGTTTTAAGAAATACACCAACAATGTTGAAAATTCTATTTTAACAAATATTAATAAATTTTGGAATTACGCTAACTCCTTTCGGAAAAATAACTCTAACTTTCCCGGTACTATGTTTTTCGGGAAAAAAGTGGGTCATGACAAAAACGATATTGTAAATTTATTTGCAGATTTCAGACAGTGATAACATTTTATCTGATAAACCCCAATTTACCGAAAGCTCACTCAACTTGCATAGCATCCATGTGGAAGCAAATGATGTTGTGACTTTTATCAAACAGCTGGATACCAGGTCGAATTCGGGGCCAGATATGATTCCCTCAATATTACTTAAAAACTGTGTTCATGTTCTAGCTCTTCCTATTACTATAATTTTCAATTTATCTTTATCTACAGGTTGTTTTCCTGAAATTTGGAAAAGTAGCTTTATAACACCTATTTTTGAAAAAGGAGATAAAAGTCAAATTGAAAATTATAGACCCATATGTATTATGTCATCACTACCTAAACTTTTGAAAAGATTATATTAAGTAAAATCATGCATCAAATTAAACCACTTATATCAATATTTCAACATGGTTTCATGCCAGGTAGATCTACGTCATCTAATTTATTGCTTTATGAAAATTTTATTTCTAATGCACTTTCCAAGGGTCTTCAAGTTGACACTATTTATACTGATTTTAGCAAAGCCTTTGATACTGTTTCTCATCGCATTTTAATGGAAAAATTAAAACACTTGGGAATAAGCGGCAACTTTCTCGAATGGCTTAGAAGCTACTTATCAAATAGAAAACTATCTGTAAAAATTAACTCCACAACTTCATACATTTTTATTGCCTTTAGTGGGGTCCCCCAAGGTTCCCACCGAGGACCAATTCTTTTCCTACTATTTATTAACGACATTTCATTAATTTTCGATAATATTCACTTTCTTCTATTTGCCGACGATCTAAAGATGTTTAAATCGATTGAAAATTCTTCTGATTGTTTAACTCTACAAATGAACTTAAATAAACTTTATGAATGGTGCATCGCAAACAAATTATATCTTAATATCAACAAATGCCAAACGATCAGTTTTCATAGATCTAAAACCCCTTTATTATTTGACTATACAATTAACAATGCCACTCTAATAAGAGTCTTTGAATTCAACGACCTTGGCGTTATCTTTGACTCCAAATTACGCTTCTTGAATCACATTACTAGCATTACCAGTAAGGGATTACAAATGCTTGGATTTATTCTCAGAATCGCTAAAGACTTTAATAACATAAAAACCATAAAACTACTATACACGTCTTTGGTTAGAAGTCAGGTTGAATACAATTCAAGCATTTGGAGTCCTCATTTCAACTCTCATTGTTCACAAATTGAAAAAATTCAAAATAAATTTTTACGTTTTATTAATTTCAAAATAGGTATTCCTATTATTGAAATCAATTATGTCAATTTACGCAGTAAACTTAACTTACCGAAATTATCTGAAAGGCGAAAAATATTTGATCTCCTTTTATTACATAAATTTGTTCATTCAAGGTTGGACTGCCCTGACGCTATAAACTTGTTATCCTCACATATACCTCCAAAATATAATAGACGAAATATTTTATTTTACAACAATAACTTCGCTACGAATTCTGTGATGGAAAGAATACACAGGTTGGGCAATGAACTAACTGATGTCGCTGACATTTTTAATTTAAATTTCGATACATTTAAAGCCACATTAGTCCACCACTTTTTAGATGTAAATAATGAATGAGAAATCATTTTATTTTATTTCGATTTTCTTTTGTTTGTTTTTTCTTTATTGGTTTTATTCTAAAAGCATACTAATGTGTAATGTGTTTTGTGTAATGTGTTTTGATTATTTTTAATGTTTTTGTTGCTCGTAGGTATATGAATTGTTATAACTACGAGTTCTCTAAAGTCATCCATGTGGAATTAGCATTAGATGTATTCCTATTTTTTTTTACTTTGATTTTATGCTTTATTTGTATATTTTGTAATCTTTTTTATTTATGTTATACTGTTGTTATAAATGAAATTTCTATTTGATATGTAAAAGCCCATTAGGGTGTCATAAAATAAATAAATAAAAAAAAATAATTTAATTACTAGTGTGATACAATTTCTGGTTGGTTTCAACTGTCTAGATTGCCAATCCGACATTTTTACCCACATTTCTTTGTTTCCATTAAAACACACAAATGTTCAAGTTGCTATCATGATGACCGTTTTTGATTTTTAAAAGGGTTCCTTTTATATACCTTAACTTAGAAGCGCATTTTTTACTTATTTTGTTCTACGCCGATTCGGGCCAAAATTACGAATAAAACATGCTGGTCAGTAGAAATGTGGCCTCGACGGCAGCTGTTCATCAATAATTGGCAAAAAATCATTCTAAAGCTGATTGAATTTCTCTTTGCTTTCATTTCCTTAATTGATTCGTGTAATTCTTTTTATGTCACCTAATGATGTCTTTTTGAGAATCAAAAAGTTTCCTTTCCATCCACAGTCAACAAGTAAAATTTTGAGTGATTGTACTATTTGTCTCGTTAGTGTTGAGACCAGCCACCCTAAGGAAATCCCGAGTAACTTCCATCTCTCTCCTGAAGGAATATCTCCCTGACCTCCTCACCCTCAATAACCTCCACCCCTTTATTCATTAATCTTTAAGACCCCACAGTTAACAAGGCACCTAATCAGTATTAATTTTATTTAACACGATTACAAAATTCTCTCAAAAATGTTTCAAAACTTATTTTACATTTTATCTCCCTTCTCGGCTAATTCCTGCTGTCGTCGTTTTTAGCACATTTTCCTCCCTTAGCTTAAGTTTATTATCTTCAGGATGTATTTATGTATAAGACACTTCTTTTCGCTTATTCTAGCAGTCATTAGACACAGAGATGCTGTCTCGTATTGTAGTGACCTTTTGCCAAGATCTTTCTGAAAAGCATTTTGTTATATTATCATAATTCTGTCGCAAAAACAAACTTTACGTGAATGGAATCAATTACAAATTCTTTGAATCTTTCGTTGATTAAACATTATTTTGTATTATCTCTTTTGCTCTGTTTAATCACGTGAAACCAAATTTCGAGTTTTAAATTTTCTCATGTACATCGTTGTACGTCCCTTAATGTCATAGTGAGAAATATGTCTTAAAGTGCCTTATCCCAGCTCAAAAAGAAGAAGATGGAGCGATATGTAATTATGAATGGTGGAGAGAGCGCGCTAATATTTGAAACGATGAAATTGGAGCGAAAATTGTGAAAATATTTAATAAAACACGACTCGTTTAAAATAGAGCAAGAATCTACAACAACATTTAAAGAAACAACGTGAATTTTTTCATACATATAACTTGTGAAATAACTGAAACAAACATGTTTATAATAATTTTCCTGGAATAACTGAATAACTAAAACAAACGTGTTTATAATAAGACCTGAACAAACCTCACCCCATAATCCCGGGCACCCCTGCTAAGTCCCTAAACGTAGCAAACCACTTGGGGTGACTTATGGAAGGGGTGCTGGTTATCCAATAAATTGTTCCCGGGTGGAGGTACCCATTCCCGCCTCCCTAATTGTAAACTTGTTACTGAAAGAATCTTCCATTCTGGAAAGAATGGCATTTACTTTACTTGTTTAACTTGGATTTTAACCCTCTACTCTCTGCTAAAGAACTTAACGATCTAATATATGTCTGATTTGATAATTAAATAAGTCCAGACAATAATCTTGACAGACATGATATTATTAAGATCTCCTTGTGATATGAATAAGAAAACCTGTATCGCTCCTATATAATTTGATACCCATGCAGCATATTCTCGTTTCGACCACATTCAAGTTTATTTTAAATCTTTCCCTTGTCACCTTCTGCCTATCTGCCCCTGAAGGACTTATAACTGCTGACTGCCTCTCTGTGGATCAATTATATTAATATCACATCAGTACCGGCACCAAACATGATTTTATTATTATTTTCTTTTTTGCAATCTTAATCGAGTTCTTTAACTTGTACTCTTCAGTGGTTGTACCTACGCCACGAAATCCGTGACCGGAAAAGTAGCCTGTTATTTGAAACTGACAATCAAATATTATTATATACAAAATGCATTTCCGATTATAATGACGGAATCATTTTTTTACCAAGAGGAATAATTGACGGCCTCCATGGTCAAGGGATAAGGCTCTCGACTAAGAATCAGAGGACCGCGGTTTAAATCTCAGCGTGCGCAAAATAAATTATTTGATTAGTTCATGTTATATCACAATCAATTAATTAAAAATAATATATAGTATATTTGCCGTTCGTTCAAGGGAGGAATATGCTCTAATTATCGCCCTGTTGTAACTAAACCATTCAGAATTGAAACGTTGCTTGAAATGGCTTTAGCCGTGTTTGGTAACCAGATCTCAATAGGCAGCTACTTTCCTACCTTCCTCTTCTTTATCTCCCTCTCCTCCCACTATCTTCAGCCTCACACCGCCCATCGGATTCAGATTTGAAACGTTGCTTGAAATGGCTTTAGCCGTTTTTGTTGACCAGATCTGAATAGCCAGGTACTTCCCCATCTTCTTCTTTTCCATCTTCTTCTCCTTCCCACCATCTTCAGCTTCACAACATACTACCCCAATTGGGGATGCCATATACTTACAAGCTCCAAACGGAAGCAGTTGCAACACTAGTGCCGTATTCCAGGGGAGGAGAAGGAGATGAGAAATAAGAAGGTGAGATATAGCTGGCTATTCAGATCTGTTCAACAAATACATAAAACCATTTCAAGCAACATTTCAATTCTGAATGACGGTCTTACATTGTGATATTGAGATTATCTTCCACTCTGGAACGTGCCGCAAATATACCTTATAGTACTTTAAATGAGTAAATTTACAATAACACAAATCAATCAAATTAAATTTGCTTGTGCACGCCCAAATTTGAACCCGCGACCTTTGGATTTCTAGACGAAAGCCTTACTCGACCACGTGCGAATGTACATATTATTTGATTGCATATATTTTAATAGTATCAGTACAATTCTATCGCTCTTAATTGGAGCACTAAAATTATATTAATTTTCATATAAAACGAATCTTGTTGAAACTTTATATGCTCGGAAAATATCATATATCATATACTGGCGTACGGAAACCTCTGTTACAAGTTAATCACAAACCATCACACGATTCAGAAGAACTGTATTTTAAATGTTTATTCGGTTTCCAAAGAAAATTCTCATATTAACTAGAATTAACCAACTGACTTCCCCCATGAAGTGGCAGGTGCCTCGCGAGGGTGGGTTTCTTCATTTACCGAGAATGCTAAATGCAATGCTAATTGTAAAAGTAAACGGTCAAATGCATATAAATTTTTAAAATTTTAAAATTTCGATCGTTTACTTTTACAATTAGCATTGCATTTAGCATTCTCGGTAAATGAAGAAACCCACCCTAAAACACGCATTAACTGAAAGGAATTTAATTTTTCAACTATTTTCAGCTGTGCTTTGATAATTTTAAATGAATACTTAAGAGTGGCTGGATTTCGCATTATAATGTAAGAAAATGCCTAAGAAATGAAAAACGTGTAACATTTGAATACCGAGGAAGCATTCAGGATAGACTTCGGAAGTGTCATAAGTTCTTGTAAGTCATAACAAAGGGATTATAATAAATGTGGTGTAAGATGGAGGGATTGTGAGTAACATAATAATAGCTACTGAATTTAAGTGAATAGAATACAATCAAACTGATTGATCAGTTTTGTAAGATTTTTAAGATAAATATTGTAAAATTAAAAAAACTGAATAAACATACTTAAAAAAAAAAAAAAAAAGATAAATGAGGTGGTTGTCATCAGCAGATTTAAGTCTATCCCTAGATATTGACAAAACCTCGTTTATTTATTAATTAATGAGTAAAGGAAGGAATGTTTCACAAGTTTCATCTTCATAATGGATTTGTATTTGTGGTGTACTAGAATATTCACTGGTTAGGATTCCAGTTTGTGATTAGGAGTTTTCAATGAAAACTTGATTCATCGAGTTTATTAATTTTTTTATCTCTCGACAGACCAAGATGTCGAACATACATACATACGTTACATTATGACTTTCACCCGTAACAGAATACAAAAGGATTATGCATATTCCATTGATAATGTTCGATTAAATGCAGTTACCACTATCAGAGATTTAGGAATCACTCTTGATTCAAAATTTAAATTTTATGTACACGTCAGTGATATCACGAGTAAATCCTTGAAAATGTTGGATTTTGCATAGAATATCGAAAGCATTAAAAAAATCCCAATCCATTATAACTCTTTACAACTCATTGGTCAGAAGCAAATTGGAATATGGTAGTGTTATCTGGAACCCACACTACTTAAAATATTCAAAAACTATTGAATCTGTGCAAAAAAAATTCTGAGATTGTTATCATTTAAACTTGGACTAAATGCCTTACTTTATTTTAAGTTTACAACTCTGGAAAAAAGGAGAAAAGTTACTAACTTAATGAGTCTATACAAAATCATTCATGATAAGTTTGAAACAACTCTTTTTCTGAGCAATATTCTTATTAAGGTCCCCAATGGACGTATTTTAGGAGTCAGAATATATTTCATCTTGAATTACATATTTAAAAACAATATTGCATACTTCAATCCACGTCTCGAATGTGTCGTCTGTATAATTCCATTGAATGTACCTAACCATATAGACATCTATGCAAATAGTCTCGCTTACTAAAGCAAATTAATAATAGACTAACCTAACAAGTAATTGAGAATTGAAAATACTTATATATGATCTTGAACTTGAATGTGAATGGCTTTTTCTTACTCTATTTGTACTTTACTTTTTTTGTTTTTTATCGTATATCGATCTTTTTTTATCTTTGTCATCTCTATATTTTATCATCACTATTTTTGTTATCTCTTTTTATACCTCTGATTATATTTTGCTATTTCTAATTTCTGTTAACTTCTATGTACACATAGCGAAAAACAACTATTAAACTGTGCATTCTGTGAACATTTTTAAGTGCACTATTAACTTCTACGCTTTTTACAATGCTAATCTAATTACTTTTTTATGTTAACACTCTGTAAATGATCCTAAACAACAAATAAATAAATAAATATCTCCCGCTTATAAAGTTGGTGGTAGGAGTTTTTTTAATATCGCCTGATTTTTTGTAGCGATTGACTTTCTTAAAAAAACATAGAATAAGATTTGCTGCCTTGCATGGTTAACCACCGGAGCGACTAAAATTCAAAATAGGGATTGCTTTAATTTTTCTGCGATTGAAAGCGGTCCAAAAAAGGACTACATTTTTTTGGAGACCAAAGTAAACTATTTTGTAATATTTTTTTATAAATCCTGTGAATATGTGACAATCGACAAATTAGCAGAATTCATCGGCTATGCAGAATAATCAGTTTTTGTCTCCATATTAAAATTCGGAGGAATGATTTTTTTAATGTTAGCGGAAAATATTCAGAAAAATCAGGAGCAGTCGGAGGATTTTTTTTTAAATCGCGCTGTCGCTTGAATGGTTAAGGACACAAAACTGTGACATAAAATATTTTCGTGCATTAAAACTTTTATTAAATTTAAAACAAAACAGATATTTAGAAAAGTTAAAGTCACCAAACGTAGCACACCACTTGATCCGATCTACGGCAGAGGTGTGGTTGTCCAATTATTGGACAACCACACCTCTGCCATACCGGCCTCCCAGATAGAAGAGTAGAGTCAATATTGTTTATTCAGCGATCCACTTGAGCACAACAGCCCTGACTGTCTTCCTGGCAGCAGTGAGCCCTGAAGGGTCGGCGTGGTCGGTGGACTGCAGGTCCTGGCAGTGAGAAGTTCCGTTGATGAGGATGGCGAGGAAGCTGTCGGACAGGTCCTTCACGATGCCCAGCCTGTGCCACGGGTCGATGGTGCCGTGCACTGAGATCACCTTGGTGGTGTTCGGCGTCAGGCCTTCGAACACTTGGTTAGTCCTCTTGACTCCGGCGTTCACCAGATCAGCGTCGAAACTGAAAATAATTTATTTTTTTTAGAATAAAAACGGTTAATATTAGGTCCTTACATATGAAATTGGCGTTTAAGCGTACTGGTAACTTTGATCTCAAATATCTTCTCTTTGATTAGGAATTCCAAATTCAAATTTATACAGCTATTTACTAAAAATTATAATTCATTTGTTTTTTCCTTAATTGTTTTTTTCTTTGTGTCACTTAGTTTACTGCAAAGGTGTGCTGCAGAAATAGCTCCAATTTTGACGAAGCTTTTTAAACGGTCCCTGAAGACTGGCTCTGTGCCCTCTGGTTGGAAAAAAGTGGTTATCCATCCTATTCCAAAGAAGGGGGACCGCTTCAACCCGGCCAACTACCGCCCCATAGCGATCACATCAGTTCTGTCTAAGGTGATGGAACGTGTGATCAACGACAAACTGCTCACATACCTCGAGAAGAACAAAATTATTAACGACCATCAATACGGATTCCGGCTGAACCGCTCGTGTGGTGATCTTCTCGCGTATGTGACGCATGTTTGGGGGCGATGCCTGGAACGTTTCGGTGAGACCCAAACGGTTGCACTGGACATCTCCAAGGCCTTTGACCGGGTTTGGCACCGAGGACTTGTCAACAATCTGCATTCTTACGGACTTCCCGCATCCTTGTGTACGTGGATTGCCGACTTCTTGAGGGAGAGGTCAATTCAGACGGTAGTCGATGGTTTCATCTCTTCCTCACAATCAATAAATGCTGGCGTCCCACAGGGATCGGTCCTGTCTCCGACTTTGTTTTTGTTGCACATCAACGACCTTTTGTCATGTGCACCAATTCATTGTTACGCGGATGACAGTACAGTTCATGATAGCTTTATGTTTGACAAGCCCCCAAAGGGCTCACAAACTCCAACAGCTCGTAAGGCTTTGAAGCAAAGAATGGACGGTTACCTTGAGAGTGTTTTCTATTGGCGTAAAAATAATCTCGTTGAATTTAATGTTTCAAAGACCCAATCTTGTCTGATTACGTCTAAAAGGGATCGAAATGAAAATCTAGTCTCTTTCAAGGGAAGCAATCTTCCGAACAGGCCCTCCATTGATATGCTTGGTGTAACCCTAAGTAACCAGCTCAGGTATGGGGGCTCCATCGAAGCCAGAGTAAAGTTAGCCTCCCAAAAACTGGGCGTACTGTACAGGGCCCGCAGATACTTTAATAGTACACAACTGCTAACCCTGTACAAATCGCAAGTATGCCCCACGGTTGAATTTGGCAGCCACCTCTGGTCTGGAGCTCCAAAATACCTGAAAAATACCCTCGACTCTGTGCAGAAACGGGCGGTCCGTTTGATAGATTCTCCCATCTTAACAGACGGATTGCAATCTTTAGAGCACAGGCGTCGGGTGGGAATGCTATCCTTGTTCTACCGGTATTACAATGGAAGATGCTCCGAGGAACTAGCATCATTGATCCCTTCGGCACCGGTGCATAGTCGGGAAACACGCCAAACGCGTGCCCAACATTTGTACACAGTTGACATTTGTCACATGAGAACGGGTCGTTTCTTCGACTCGTTCTTGTGTTCAACAGCTCGGCTGTGGAATGATTTGCCGGCCTCTGTGTTTCCTCCTTCCTACAACATGGGTCTCTTCAAGACCAATGTTCATTCCTTCATCTCCTCAAAAAGACCCTCCACACAGCATCCCAGATGACATAGGCCCTCTGGGAAACTATTTTCCTCAGGGCTTCCTGTGTGGAGTTAATGTAAAAAAAAAAAATGGAAAATTTAATTAAACGAAGACAATATAAGCGAAAGTCAGTCGAAAATCTGAGAACAGAAAAATCAGAAAAAGATATTGACACCGCTGGGACTTGAACCCAGGACCTCTTTCTTTCCGGGCAAACGCGCTAACCACTGCGCCACCATGCCGATATCCAATTCGGTCATTTTTAACTGTATCATACTTCGACTAAGAACCGCCCACACTATCTTCATTCTCTTAACGCATATGTTATTGGCAACTATCTTTATGTATGCCCGGAAAGCAAGAGGTCCTGGGTTGATAATGAAGAATTGAAGGCTATTGTGGAAGCGGATCCATCGCAAATCACGTCCGAGTTAGCTGCAGGCTGCGGTGTTAGTAATAAAACTGTTTTAATCCACTTGAAAGCAAATTGGGAAGGTGAAAAAGCTTGAAAGGTTGGTACCTCACGAATTCAGTGACGCAAATCAACAAACGCGCGTTGACTGCTGCGTTGCACTACTCAACCGGCACAATAATGAAGGGATTTTAAATCGAATCATTGCCTGTGATGAAAAGTGGATCCTGTACGATAATCGCAAGTGCTTATCGCAATGGCTGAACCCTACCAAACCAGCCAAACCATGCCCCAAGCGAAAATTGACTCCAAGTTTTCCATTTTGTAAACTAAGTGACGCAAAGAAAAAAAAAACAATTAAGGAAAAAACAAATGAATTATAATTTTCGAAACACAAATACATGAGTAAATAGCTGTATAAATTTAAATTCGGAATTCTTAACCAAAGTTAAGATATTTGAGATCAAAGTTGCCAGTACGGCAAAACGCCAATTTCATATGTTAGGATCTAACAAATCAATTTAGGCATCTTCAAAATTGAAACTCAGAATCACATAAATAAGCCGCATCAAATTAGTGTAACCACAGTTGAAAATGATCTTGTAAGCCGAAACAGCTGTCAGAATAATGAAAAAACGGAAATACTTGCAGTACTTACTTGCAGAAATTTTTTAATTAAATTTCAAAAATAAATAAATGAGTTCTACGAATTAAATACAAAAACAATAATGTTTTAAAGCAGCTGAACAGAAAATAATTAGATGTGTCAGGTAATGGCAAAACTTATTTTTAAAAATTAACTACACAAAAGTGGCCCAAAGGAAAATAATTTCCATCAGGGCCTATGTCAACTTTGGGGGTGCTTTGTGGAGGGTCTTTTTAAGGAAAGGAAAGACAGATAGTTCTGCGATGGAAAAAAAGTATGTGGGGTGGGTAGGAATCTGGGGTTCGGAATGTCCAGACTACCTGTCGCCAAGATCTAGACAAACCTCACACCATGAACCCGGGCACTCCTGCTAAGCCACCAAACGTAGCGAACCACTTGGGGTGACCTATGGCAGAGATGTTGGTTATCGAATAAATGGTTCCCGGGGCGGGGATATCTATTCCCGCCTCCCCAATTGTATAATCATGTAAGAATATTGGTAAAGCAAGGAGTGTATCCCTAGATAAGATTACGTCACATGCCTTTCTGTCCCCTGCCCTCCAGACTGTGTCAATAGTGATGACAGGTTCATGTCAATAGTCTAATTGTGTTTACCTTTTTCCGAAAAGGTCGGGGCACATGTGATTCACGAAATAAGACAGGGGGTGGTTGTCTCCGAAGGGTTGGTTCCGAGAGGTGGTGGTCTGGTAATACCCGAACTCGGTGCAGGTCTGGTAGAGCCACAAGCGCGCTGTGAAACCAAACACACATCATTAAACGGTTCCACGACAACGACAATTCAACACTCTTTTTAACCTTTGACTGGTGACATGGTTTTTGTGTAACGTAACTGGTGACGTATGGCCTGAGAGGCCGCTGCCGTATCTGGTCTATAGCATAGAAATTAGGTAATGTAGCTTACAGCGGTCTTTAAAGAAAGATTAATAACGCATAAAACGATAAAATAAAAGTAATCAATAAACTCTAAATGTAATTTTAATGAAGAACTTGTTATTACAATGTATGTAGTGACTAAAATCAAAAAACTAGAGACGAGATCAGTAATCACAAAAAAAAATCAACATATTATAACAAAAATACAAATTTTTCTTGTAGTTAAGATACTAATCAATAAATTTTTAAAAAATAATGCTCTGATCACTGTATCATTTTACAAAACTGACAACGGTAAAACTTTGGTTATTTTTATTGGCAGTCAGGGCATAATTGTTCAAACAAGCATACATGTTTTTTACACAAATTATATTGGTAATTAGATTTGCGATTTTACTTAGGCCAACTAGTCTGTTTTTGGCTTGCCATTGGAGTTTTGTGGTTCGGGTGGCAAATCAGAACCCAAAATACGCGCTAAGTTGGCTCGTATATCGCGTGGATTGTGAGTATTACAAACTCTGCGCTGCATGTTTTGTAAAACCGCATTTCTGGCCAATATTTTTATGAATTTTCCTCTATCAATAGCATTGGCACACCCTACCCCTCTTTTTTGGAGGTGCGGAAATATTAATTGCAAGTAATAACTGTAAAAATACCGAAAAATAATATACGAAAATTACTTTAAAAAGTTACGTAAGTGGTAACTTACTGATTTGGGACTGTACGATGCAACTATCCTTCTCTACGGTGTGGACATAACTAAAGTTGAAGCTACTCAGGCATTGGAATAAAGCAAGCGCGGGAAAGGAGGTTAAATGAAGTTTCACTGACGCTGCTCAAAGGTTAAAAGTAATGTAAAATCATTAACATCTGAGACTATTTGTTTCACTTTTTGGAACGATTCATACGGGTCTCACAGAAATCATTGTGTCTCCCTTACTATTATAGTGAGAAATATGATATACACGATGTTAGAAAGAGAAAATACCACGCTTCGTATTTCAATAAAAAAAATAACCACAAAATAAATCTAACGTACACGTTTATGAAACCAAAATTTCGGATCGAAATTTTGAAAATAAATGTGAAGAGCTTGAGATGTTACTTCAAGATTTTTCAAATTACATAAATAACGAACTAAACGATAAAAAACAAATATTAGTTTCGTTTGTAGACAATTCGAAAGCATTTGATAGTATAGATCCAACAAAATTGTTTAAAGTTTTAGAGGCGATAGGGGTGCAAGGACGTTTTCTTAAACTTTTGAAGAACTTCCATAGTGATCGTAAAATTCAGGTCAAAATAAATGAAAAATTGAGTAAAGTGGGAACATTATCTACTGGTGTGCCGCAGGGCACTATCCTAGGTCCAACTTTATATATATATATATATATATATATATATATATATATATATATATAGTATTTGTCTCTCTTAATAAAGTATTTTCTTTTAGCAATCACTATGTATATGCTGATGACACGTCACTTGTCATCTCACATAGAGATCGGCTCACGGCAATGAATATGCTACAGCAGGATTTCATGGCATTACTAAAATGGTCTTACGGCTCTGGCTTAGTTATAAATGCACAAAAAGCAAAACTAATTTGTTTATTTGTTTATTAGGAACATACACAGTACATAAGTTTACAAGTTATAAGGAATGTTAAATAAAGTAATTACATGCTTTAGTACCTATTACGTAAGTCCGTATAATATCTGGGATAATACGCCTGGGATTTGAACAGTTCTTAAAACTTAACTAATGAATGAAAGAGAAGAATAATATTAAGGAAAATTGTATACAAAGATAAAAGAGATTTTTTTTTTTTTTAGAACAATAATTACATGCTAACAAATTGTAATTAGTTTAGTGAAAAGATGAGTATTTTTATAGCAATAAATACATGCTCATGAGTAGTAATTAAAGTTTAATGAAAATATAAGTGTAAATAAGAAGTTTTCAAATTAATTATATCACGCCAACAAATTTAGTAAATTAGTTTTGTATGTTTGCAGGGAGTTGTGGAAAATGTCTAAGTGTAATAATTTTTTATAGTGTGTATAAGATGTGATTGCGCGAGAGATTGGTGAGTTTTGTGCTGCATTAGTATTATTGGATCCTATGTGAAAAAGTGAAGTGTGCCTGGTACGCCTCATTGGAACATTTAAACCAATGACAGATAGCAATTCGGGACTATCTATTTTATTATTAAGCAGGTTATGTTAATGCACATAAGATCGCATCATGCCCGATATTCAAAGGCAGAGAGATGGAGCCACTTCCGTCGGCAACTCGCAAACGGACTTGCCCCTGGCTAGCATAGATACCACGTTTAAGTGAAACAAAATAATCGTGACAAGTAGTTAATGTCCAAGAAATACAAAAAAAAATCTACTAACCTGAGAAATGGGAAGTATTCTGGTAGTTTTCAGTGAATTCTTTATATGAAGAGGATAAACAATCCGGAAAGGCCTGTCTCCTAACGTGCTCTCCGAGACGCTCCACGGGGGTGCTGTGGGTTTTGTCCACCAGCAATCTGCACACGGACGCGATCTGGCCTTGTTGTGCGTACTGTACCAAGCCGGAGAAAGCGTCGAAGATGATGCCGAAGAAGGTTTGCACGTCGAGGGCCTTGGAAATGTTGACTGGTTCGCATAATCTAAACAATTCACACTTTGTCATTTCTTCAAACCGTCGCATTTGTTTATTTCGGTTCTTTGTTTTTTGTTTTACATTAGCTCCACACAGGGTCAGTGAATCTAGGAATGATGGACTTATGAATCAATTTTTGTGATTTTAATAATAATAACATTATATTTATATAGCGCAGTTTTGTGACATTTCACTTCAAGTGCGCTTAACTATAATAAATTTTAAAATAATCCTACAGTGCTCCTAATAATATTGAGAAAATAATAAAAGAATATACAGTATTTACAAAATAATGACAGAAGAACAAAATTAACTAAAGAATATACAGTATTTACAAAACAATGACGGAAGAACAAAATTAACAAAGATAGTGCTGTTATAGCACACACGGGACAATAATAATAATAGACAATAGCGGTGCTATTGTAACACAGGACAAAACAAGAACTTTAAAACTAAAATATAATATACTAACAGAAAGGCAGTTTGCGTTTAGAAATGAGAGATATTCTGCCATAAATTCGGATACGAAACATAAAATAAAAATACAATTATGAGGAAACCGAAACCAAACAATTATGGGAAGCTTGAGAACATGGCTTATTATAATTACGTATATTGAAAAGATGTTAGGATTCATGAATGGTATGATTTTTTAAATAATTTTGTTTTTAAAGCCCGTTTAAATTCAGCCAAATTCTGGATATTAGTAAGAGTTGAGGGAAGTTTATTCCAATTTAGACTTATTATTTTAGAGGGAACTTTTGCAATTTTAATGAGTTAAAGATGCTAGTCAAAAAAATGTTTAGCCTTATTAATTATAGAAACGTAATAATAGTAAATGATAAAAACGTTTATTCTTTAATAGATTTTTTACAATATTACACATTTTTTAAATTTATCATTGATTTTATTGACAAAAACTCAGCTACAATTCAGGATTTCTCCAGGAATGCCATTAGTTTTCAGCAGTACCTGCAAATGTGATGTAATAACTGATACATAATTAAAACTATTAAAAAAATAAACTTTATGGGCGTAAATTAAACTTATAAATGACCAATATACGTTGGATTGTAATTTTGTCAAATATAAATTAAAATTTCTACCCAAAAAAGCCGTGTTAAAGATTTTTTAAATTTATTTACTTTTTAATTAAATGAAGGCAATATAAGCGAAACTAAACCAAAAATATGGAAACGGAAATTTAAGAAAAATATATTTGCACCTCTGAGACACGAATCCAGAACCTTTCGCTTTCCGGGCAAATGCGCTAACCACTGCTGCAAATTTTTCATTAGCTTGGCAAAGTAATTAGTTATTTTTAATTAATAATTAAAACCGTTATAATTAATTCTTGAATGGCTTACATTTTATAATTTCAAACGTAAATAAACAAAGTAGCACGTATTTGTACAAGACATTTGTTAGATTAAAAAGGAATGATACAAATAATTTGGCCTCAAATCCAAAATTAAATTTTGTTCAAAAGAGCCGCGCAGCATTACGCTTTAATATTATTGAGATGAGCGAATTTATTCGCAGTAGTAAAAACAAGGTTCTATCAGAAACAGCAATAGAGAGCTCGTTATAATATGGACTTAGAAGTCAGTATATCACAGCAGTTACGTATTAGATAGAACCTTACTGTTCGAATGGAATGAGAAGATAAAACTTTAAAAAAGGAAAAGATGTGTTTGGCGATGAAATAATGTTAATGATTACCCAAAGAGTTTAGATACTTCGATTGTTCCGTTTTTAGTGAGTAACATGTCTTGTGCCTTGACAACACCTTCCCTGATGCTATCGAGGCATTTCTGTCCTCCCTCTGTCAGGATAGCGTCGTTGACATTTTCCAAGTATTCTGAAATAATTGAGGATATTATTATATGCAATGAGTGAGTTTGGAATACCATGTAAGCTGATCAATCTGGTGAAACTAACTATGTCCCCTGTAACGTATAGGAAGGAGCCCTTTAAAGCGCTCCACGGGGTGAAACAAGATGGATTATTCAACATAGCCTTAGAAAAAATTATTCGCGACTCTGCCATTGAGATAAGAGCAACTATATTTGACAACTTGTAACGGATTGATTCCATCACAGATCATCCAACCCCGATATCGTTCAAAAATACAAATAGCGGAGTTTGCGACATGTGGTCCCTCGTAGCAACCACTGATGGAAGGAGACCATTTGTTCCTGACTTCAGTACGAAGAAGCAAAGCAAAAATACTAATAGCGGAGTTTGCGACATGTGGTCCCTCGTAGCAACCACTGATGGAAGGAGACCATTTGTTCCTGACTTCAGTACGAAGAAGCAAAGCCAAGGGAAAGGAGAAAGGACGCTGCGACGACTCTCAAAACCATTCACACTATGGCGCTTTGGAAAATTGTTATCGTCCTATCAGAGGTTAGGTATATAATAATGGAGTAGTAAGATGTATGTGATGGATGTGTTTAATGTTTTTACCCACTGGTCATGTTATTCATGATATAAACACCACTTGTTAAGTGGGTGTATTAAATGTTAAAGTTACGTGGTATATTTAATATCACAGTTATCAGCTTTGACGCCGAATCTTGCCCTTAACAAGATATGCTGAGGGTGTGTAGTAGGCAGGCATGAGTTACTCTCATCAGAACGTGGGCATTGTTCTTTTTAACATTGTTGTGAATAATTGAAATAAAAATAAAAGAGTGGATATATGGAAACAAAAGATATATTGAAAATAACTTGAAAATTGTATACCTGTGGAACAAACCTACTGAGAGCAAACTAGCTAAAGCCTGTTACGATACACAAATACGCCACTGCGCAAACTACAGTTTCACTCCCTCGCCGCTAGCTTACCGGCGCGCTACCGGCGGCGGAACCCAAACAAGCCACCGTCGATAGCGAGCCGCCAACCGCACTTCCCTCATCCCTGCAGTCCCCGGTCTAGTGCGTACGCCTAATGTGTGGACCGTTCCGCGCTCATTCCAGAAAGTTCCACGCGGAAGCATGGAACGTGTTTTTGCTAAGTGATACACTGCGACACCAAGAATGGCCGAATTCTTTCCCGACACGGAAGATACGAGAGTCCAAACGCTCACTGTGAGTACCCAAGCTGTTTTATACCCCCCTATTTGCGTGTGTTCACAGTAAATTCACCGCGGAGATAAATAGCCCTACCAGAGAGATTATAGAGACAGATTCCTCCATTTTAGATATAACTGTTGTTGCTACCCTGAATTACTCTGTATGCATTATTGTGATATTGTATTTACGCAGGTGTTTTACCCAATATAACTGTTGTTTACCCTGATTACTGGTTTCACTGCCTTCCCCCAGCCCGTAGAAATTTGAGCTTTATTCCAGGAAAGACCCACACACGCCTCACAGATCCTACCACCCTGGTGGTGAGGGCCTCTCCCGCTCTGCTGACTAAAACCTGAGCTAGTCTGTCGGCAGAATGTAGGGACCCCCATGTGGGTCCGCTAACAAGCCTTTACACGTTTGATGCGACGAATCTGGATCCATATTGAGGAGTCTCCAACTCCCTCTCGTAGCATCAGCGTCTGTCTGCGAGCTTTTCCCTCCTTCTTGGATGCATAATTGGTATGGGAACGCCTTGCCCATGGCGTCCTCCAACATGTGGTTAAAGTCCATCAGGTTGTGTAAATAATCGGCGTGGACGATACGGTTGAGTTGTGTGACGTTGAAATAATTATAATCCATCTCGTTGGACGACGGATGATGTTTATAATCTACGATTATAACAATACTTGGTCGGTCTTGCCGCCACTAACACGTCGGGAATGTAAACTCTGATTACCCGGTAAAAATAAAATTCTACAGACGCGATCACATACTGTCGGCTGAGATTAATAACCGTTCACATTTTGAAATATTTACTAAGACCGCCGCCGATTAATTAATAATATACATTTAATTAAAAATCCACATTTTGTCGATCTGTCAAATTCGGGTCTTGCCCCTTTGACACGAATTCAAGAAGTGACAAAAATTTAAAAAAAATAATCCAATCACGAACAAGGGTAATTTTTTTTCCATTGTTAATTCTATCAATTAAAATGCCGCTGCCGAGCTTCTTGAAGCACTGCAACGATGTCGATATTCGAAAATAGTATTCCAATCCAAAGTTTTGATGATGAATAGCTCAAATACAATCTGTGTTGTTTTGTCTCTTTAGCGTGGACTGTGTTTAGGAGAGTTACTTACGTATTCATTTTATAAATTACGCAGTAATACTGAGAAATATTTCACATCATCAATGGACAAACAGCCGAAATTAAAACGATTAAAATTAAATTTAATAATGTTATTATCAAGTTCTGCAAGTATTTTAGTATGTATTTTTGTTACAGCTGTTTCGGTTTACAAGCGCATTTTCAAACTGTTGAACCACGTTGAGACGACGTATTTGTACGAATCTAAATGTTGATTTTTGATCGCAATTAATAACGACTATGAGGCAAATAACATTAAAACATAATAAAAAACAAGAAATACAAAAATAAAATAATCTTATATATCCGGAACATATATCAAATTTAATTTTAATTCAATTTAAGAAAAGGAGTTCTACGAAGAAAACACAAAAACAATTTACAAAAAAAACTTACAATAAAAAGTAAATATTTTATACAAAACAGATTATAACTTACAACTCAAGTAAGAATCGTGGCTCCCTTATCAGGCACAAGAGCCCCTCTTTTCTGATAAGGTATACATGACCAGAAACGACCTCTAATTAAATATTTTGTAAAATATATGTGTATATTATGTAACTCATATTTTTTTATATTACAATAAAAAAAATTAAGAAATTAGAATCGAACAGTATTATTACGTTAACGTCTGCGTGGTAGAATTTCAGAACGCAGCCACGAGCGCAAGTTGGACCCCAAGCTTAGCGGCCCCCCCTTAAAATAACATCTTTGTGCGTGGAATTTCACACAAAGCTACTGATCTAATTCGGTTTCAAATTCAAGAATAGGCCGCTTGCATGGATTTCATAACGACTTGGATAAAATCATGTGGATAGATCTTTTTACTAAGATTAAGAAAAAGTTAGTAAAATTGTTTAGAAATGTACAGTTTTTGTTATTTTTAAATAAATAAATCCATTATTTAGGCTCGTGACGTCACTACATGAAAATGTCCCGTCTCCGAAAATGTTCCTATTATTTTTTTAAAATTCCACACTGATTTATTTTTTTATATGGCATCACTTTGATTTCAGGCGAATTTTTGAATTCGTTCACTAGATTTATTGTTTGTTCTCTGCGAACTTATCATTTGGTTTCACTTTTTGATAGATGCTCTGAAGAGAACCCCGTACTTTTAATGATCTACGGGGTTCTCTTCAGAACGTGCAGATGATGTCGGTACGTGTTTTAGAGGTATAATGATTATGGTGGTGATTTTAACAAAATTAAATTTTATTTTTTTTTTTATTTATTAGAGATAATATATTACAAAATTATTACATAAAATTTATAATACATTACTCCCAATGAGTTCAATAAAACTCATTTCGGGAAGGACAAAATTATACATCTAAAGGAAAATTATTTTTACATAAGAACACGGAAATCAATGAACAATACATAGATTTTTAAATGGACTAGACACACTTGATACAGGTAATTGAAGAATATATAAGAGTTACAAAGGAAGACAGATAACTTCGTCACTGGTTAATAAAGTTGCTGAGAAAATATCCTTTTAGAGCCTTTGCCAATATTTTTTTGTTTGATTCTGGTAGTTTTAGGACATTAGGTAATGCGTTGTATTGCGTATGTGCGATGTATTGTAAGGAGTTAATTCCAAATTTAGTTGTGTGTGTAGATGACGATAGGTGTATTTGATTTTGTGATCGTGTTTTGTGCTGGTGTATATCGGAATTAAAGGCTGGTTTAGTGTTGGTGTGTGACGAGTGTTGAACTATTTGTAGGATGGCAGTGGTGATGCTATATTTTGGCAGAATGGTAAAGGGAAGAATTTGTGTCAGTGAGTATATGTCTTTGACATGCGTATCCCATGGTAGATGGTATATATTTCTTATGGCTCTATTTTGGATTACTTGTATTTCAGATATTTGTTTCTTAGTAATGGTGCCCCAGATACTAACCAGATAACTTAGGTGAGAGTGGATCAGAGCATAATATGTGGCACGCAGTAAAGCTGTGGGGAGCACATCTTGAAGTTGATAGAGTACACCAGTTATCGGGGAAATTTTGGATTTAACATATTCAACATGGGAGTTCCACGATAGGTTAGAATCTATGAATAACCCTAAATATTTCGTTACTTGTACATTTTGGAGCTTTTCATTTCCAAGAGTAATATTCATTGTCATGTAATCTTTTTTCCCGAAAGTGAGGTAGTGAGTTTTTTTGACATTGAGGCTTAATTTATTTATCCGCAACCATTTAGCTAGCTTTGCGAGATCTTTATTCATTAGAGATTCAAGTTCCCTCAGATTTTTACAACGATAATAAATCACAGTATCATCAGCGTAAAGTTGAAGTTTTCCCAAGATGCCGCATTTAGTTATATCATTGATATATAGTAAGAAAAGTAGGGGTCCTAGAATCGAGCCCTGTGGCACTCCACATTATAATATTCTTATTATTATTATAATTTACAAGTACAAGTATATTACATTGAATTTAGTAATAATAAATTTTAAATTTTAAATAAATAAATATAAACGCTGTTCATTATAATTATTTATGGTGAATAAGATGGATCAAGGAAAAAAAATATTTATGAGATGTAATATTTTTGGTATGCCTCGTTATTCTCCTGTGCAATTCGTGTGGAAAACGTTATTTTTTTTTAAATGATTTTCGGCTATGTAATTATCGTTTTTTCACACCTATAAAATTATGTCCCGTCTTTCCGGTTTAAAAAAATGGTCTGATTTATCGGATTGAAATTTTCAAAAAATCCCCAGGGTTTCAAAAATTTGATTAAAAAAAAAAAAAAAATGCAGAATGTCTTAGAATATTTGCCTAAACCGGAAATTTTTTTTAAAAAATGTGATGCAAGTGGCCTATTCGACACAAGATGTCACTACTTCCGTTAGCAGCTCGCATGTGGATGTTTCCCCCCTGGGTATAAGTGCTACGGATTTATATACTTTAAGTAAGACTGAAAAGATTGACGGCAATACTTGACGAAGTTGTTATAATTTACATATAATGTCATTGCGTGTCTCAGTTACTTTGACATGGTTACTTTGTCACTGTCACTGGATCACAGTGTATCCGTGGAACTGGCTATTTTAGAAACCAGTTCCTACCGGATTTATAAAATGGTCACAAATACTCAAACCGGACGAAGCCGAATTAAAAGCCGCCCGCAGGGCCTAGCAGCAAAATCCAGCGGAGCGGGTTTTTAACTGCTTGTCAGAATGATTAATTCTCATCAAACTTACCATAAAAATCAACTTTGGCCAGCACGGGTCCACTGGAGGCCACCGCGGCGTCGATGACGTCGGGATGCTTCAGCCTGATCCATGTGGCCATGTTCCCGGCATAGGAGCCTCCGAACACGACCACCTTGCTCTTGGCATACTTGTCCTGTTGCTTCAGCTCCTTGACCAGCTCAGCCACGTCGGACAACGCCTGGTCGACGGTCAAAAACTTCAGGTTGTCTGTTCTGGTGTCACTGAAAGAAAAAGAAGTCGATTTGACCGCTGATATCGCTCAAAGACAAACAGAAAAATAAACCTAATACTTATTTAAATATAGTACTAGCTGGTCCCGGCATGCGTTGCTATGCCATTTAATAAAGAAATTGTTTCTCCATGAGTGTCCTTTCCCATTCGTCCCGTTCCCCTTCCGTCTCCCCATCTTCTCCTGCGTCCTCTTCCGCTCTCGCGTTCCCACTCCGTCACCTCGACCTTCCCTCTCCCCACTCCACTCCCCCCCCTTTCCCCCGTCCCGCGAACCCCCCTCCCGAGTTCCCCTCCCTCCTCACACGTCCCCTTCCCCTCCCGCGTTCCCCTTACACCTTCCCCGCCTTCCCGCTTCCCTTTCCCGCTCCCTTGTCCCGCCAACCCTCCTCCCGCGTTCCATATATTCAATCCCACTACACTCAGTTTTCAAACATTCCGCGTGCCACCTTTTACAATTTGTATTCAAATTTCCATTTTTCATGTATATTAAATTTGGTACCTAACTTAGGTACCTATTTAAAATATCTAAAATCCTTGATTCGATTCCAACTATTAGGGGAGTACCTACTTTAAATAAATTTATCAACTAAAGATTTTCAAAAATAGAATCCTAATTGAACAATCATTGTTTTGTAAAATGTCATTCTCAAACACGCGAACTGTCAAATATGCGATGTTTTCTGAAATTATCCAATTTTCTGCGCAATTTTCTTAATTTTTCTCTCCGTAAGAACCATCCTCGCACTTCAAGAAATATTCTAAAAAAAGAATTAGCGAAATCGGTTCAGCTGCTCTCGAGATTTGCGCTTACCAACAAAATTTAGCGATTCATTTTTATATTATAGATGTATAAAATTTAATAATATTAATCGAGGGAAGGCCAATAGATGAATAGATATATTGAAAAAAGGGTAAATGCAGCTAACTCCATGAATGGAGGACTGAATGCCTTTGGCACTAACAAAAAACTGTCCATAGAAGCGAAGCTCACAGGGTAGGTACCAGCTTTATGGCAGTGAGGCATAAATCTGGCAGAGGAAGGATGAAAGTAGTGGACTATGCCATGTAGAAATGAGATCCCTGAGGATTGAATGGTAAAACCATGATCGTGTGAGAAATGTGGACATCTGCAAAGAATTCAACGCTGATGTAAGCGTTATGAGTAAGATTAAGAAAGGAAAGAAAGGGTTTTTTTAAATCTTATTCATATTCATGTTAAGATGATTCATATTGATTTTCTTACTTGAAAGGCCTTGACTCTCCGTAGAAGCGGTGCTCGGTGTAGACGAGCAGCGCGCCGATGTCCCTGCCGATCTCGAACATGTGCCCGCCGGTCACAAGTTCCGGGTCGATGGTCCACTCGCCGCCGAGCATCAACAGGATTGGGGAGTTGTCTCTCTTGAAGAATTGCTCGTTAGTGATGTAACGCTGCAAGAGATATCAAAAATCACATATCTACACTACATACATCATTCACTAAACGTCTTTCGTTGGTTTTTGACAAGTTGTGCATTTGTGTTAATTAATTTGCTCACGGAAATTGTTCGGAAGTTCAACTTATTTAAGTTCTCACAAAGCGACCTTTTTAATTTTATATTTATTTAATATTTGTAAGTTTTTTATAATAAGTTGGTATGTTATCAGTGTTATTTATTTATTTATTTATTTATTTATTGAATTTCACGCCCGGCTGGGCTTTTACATGCATTTTTTTTTACAAAGAACATCTAAATTTAAATAAGCATAACAAAATTTAAAAAAACAAAAACATAAACAAAACAAAAACAAAATCAAAATCAAAATCATAACCAAATCTAAAACAAAAATACAATAAAAAACAAATTGAAATAAAAACAAAATACTCCACCATGCAAGATGGAAAAAGATGTAGACTGAGAAAAGTAAAGTACATGTGAAATGATTCGAAGCAGAGCTATTCAGTTGGATTAATTAAATTTGTTGTTCTTCTTTTAGATATAAATTCTACTAAGACTTGTTTGTATTTAGTGAATGATGTGTTAAATATATCAACAACATCTTTATAGTCATTACCCAAATTTTGTATACGGCGAACGGGGGTATACAATTGTGATTCTGTGTTGGAGTTGTCACAATAGAATGGTAGATACTGCCTCGATGTTGAATTGCGAGGTATATGGAAGGAAATCAAGTTTAATAGTTCAGGGCTGTCAATTACTGAATTTATGATTTTATTTAAACATTTTAGGTCATATACTATTCTGCGTTCGGACAATTTTAATTAAGTTGACATAGTAGATAATCATAGTTGATACATTCACTTGTGATACCCATTCTGAAATTAATATATCTTAAGAATTTATTTTGAATTCTTTCTATCGTGAGTGAATGCTTAGCATAACTAGGTGCCCATACTGTCGAGTTGTACTCGATTTGACTCCTTACCAATGACATGTACAAATTTTTAATGGTTTGAATATTTTTAAATTGACTGCAAATTCTTATTACGAAACCCAACATTTTCAAAGCTTTATTTGATGTAATTTCAATATGATTTATAAATTTCAGTTTTTGATCAAAGTTTACACCTAAATCATTCACCTCGGTTACAGCTGTTAGCACTACATCATTAATGGAGTACTCATAAATTATTGGATTTTTTATTCTATGAAATCTCATAATAAGACATTTACTTAAATTTAGTTGTAGATAGTTCTCTTGGCTCCAAACAAAAAGTTTAAACAAATTATTAGACAATGTTTGACAGTCATTAATATTTCTTATAGCTTTATATATTTTCATATCGTCCGCAAACATTAAAACTTGGACATCGTTGAAAATAGTAAGAACATCATTCACAAATATCAAAAATAAAATTGGTCCCAAATGTGACCCTTGTGGAACGCCGCTGGTAGCGATAAATTTATATGAAGTAAAGCCTTCAATTTTAACGGCTAATTGCCTGTTACTTAAATAACTTTTAAACCACTCGTATAAATACCCTACTATTCCTAATTTGTGAAGTTTTTTTAACAAGAGATCATGATTAACTCTGTCAAATGCTTTGCTGAAATCGGTATAGACTGAATCAACTTGTAACTTCTTAGACATGGATTCGGATATATAGTTTTGGTAAATTAAAAGATTAGACAAGGTAGATTTTCCTGAAGTGAAACCATGTTGGTTAGGTAAAATTAGTGGCTTGATACAGTGGATGATTTTGTTTAAAATAAGTTTCTCAAATAATTTTGGGATGGTTGATAAAAGGCAGATCGGTCTATAATTGCTCACCTCGTTTTTGTCTCCTTTTTTAAATATCGGGGTGAGGAAACTGTATTTCCATTTTTCAGGAAAATTTCCAGTTTGTAACGACTGGTTGAAAAGAAAATGTAGTGGATATGCAAGAGTGGTGGCGCAATTCTTTAGAAAAACAGGTGGGATATTATCAGCACCACCGCTCTTACTTTGATCCAGTTGTTTTAGCTGAATCAGTACATCGTTATATTCAATTATTACATTAGATAAATTTAAATAATGATCCGAGGAAAAAGTTGGCGAGCAATCTTTGAATGTTGTTGGGTCATGGATATAAACACTTTTAAAAAAGTCTGCAAATAGGTGAGCTACGTTTTGAGTGTCGTTGGCTCTTTTTCTTTCGTAACACATGTTAGAGGGTACACTAACGTCGTCATTTTTCAAAGACTTTGTGAAATTCCAAAAATGTTTTATGTCACCATTTATTGAATTTTCTACTTTATTTAAATAATTATTAAAGCAGATTTTTGACAATTTTTTGCATTCTTTTCTTATTTTACTGAACTCAATATAATTTGGAAGGGATCTCTCTTCTTTATATTTTTTATGTAAATTTTTTTTTTTAGCTATTAGTTGGATTAATTCCTTACTTAACCATTTTGGATACTTTGATTCTTTGTATTCAATTAATGGTATACAATCTACGATAATGGCATTTATTTTGGAATAAAATGAATCTATGTTAGAGCTCACATCGCTTTCCTCGAGAAACGACCAATCCACTTTGCTGAGATGTTCATTAATTTCATCGTAATTGGCATTTTTAAAGTTATAACTAGAACTTGTTAGTTTAATACTTCTTTTTACATTGTTAGGAATTATTACTGACAGTGGAGGATGATGATTGTCTATGGGAAGGATGGATTCTGATGCTTTACTAACTACTATGTCCTCTTCATTTGAAAAAACAAGATCTAGTAGGCGATTACTCAAATTATGCACATTATTAAATTGGGTGAGATTCAGAAATATTGACATGTCTAGGATTTCCCTTTCGCATAATGTTATTGATTGGGAATCAATACAGTTGAAATCACAATTTGGAAGATTGTAATCACCAAAAATGATGAATTTATGTTTTTTATATTTTGATTTTAAAAGTTCAACATCTTCCGAATGTTTTTTATACATAGATATATTAGCTGAGGGAGGAATATACACACAACCAATGACGTAATTTTGATTTTTATCATTTACCACAATGAAAATTTGTTCAACATCACGATTTTTAGTTTTTAACACTTTTGAGGACATTTTTTTGCAGACTGCTATAAGAACCCCTCCACCTCTGGATCTGGAACTAGTGTTGATACTTCTGTCGAGCCGGTAGACAGGTAGTAGGGCTATTTTTATATTCCTTCATAACTACTACCGGTAGCCGGTAGTAGTTATGAAGGAATATAAAAATAGCCTTCTTCGCAGTAAAGAGACAAGGCTTTTGTGTTTGGTGAAAGAATTCATGCTCAATTATACCAAATAACATAAGTAAGTAAAAAATAAAATATTTCAAATAATAACCAAAAGATAAGTAAGAAAAACTCAAGATTTTTCAATGGTAGATTTTAAGATTTAAAAGAAATTATAATAGTGGATATAAAGTCTTATAGTATTTTCAGGTAATTTTTCAATTTACGCTGGAACTCACGATTATTTACGATAACTTTTAGATTAGAAATAAGTTATACCTCTAGAAAGAGATAGGTATTTTGAATGTGATTGGTATTAAATTTTGGGATTTTAATGTAATTCTGAAATATTGAAATTTAAGTTACGAGCTGTTTCTTTGAAAGTTTGTAGTATTGAATATTTTTTATATAAATTAATATTCTGTCTATTGTAAATTTAGATGTTTTTTTTTTCAAGATAACCTTAAGTTTCAATCTTTTAACTATTTTGAGTGGATTTAAAATAACATCATATTATGTTCCACACAGCCTATGATACCATCAGTATTGCAAGCATAAGTAATTGTACTTGCCGTATAATACCGTTACACCCATCCGTTTATTTGCGGTGAGATGGCCTTCTGTCAACAACGAATTGCTGCTAAATTTACGTTATTTTATCAATAAAGTTGAAAGGGACCAACTAAAATATTGGACTAGAAGATGGCTTGAGAGAAACAATTGTTCAGTTAATGGCAGAAATGAATTTTATCCAAATCATAGACAGTTGAAACATTATTTCGTAATTATGATTTAAATATTAAACAAAAAGCAAAAACTATTTGAATCATGTATTGTGTTTGATTTATGTTAAATTGTGCATTTAATATAATTGTGTAAAAAAACTCTCCAAGTGTTTTATGTATGGAGGTAGGAATAAGTTCTGGAATAAAATTCGTTACGTTAAAACGTTTATGAGACTCTGTAATGTTATTAATTACTCAGGCGTGGAGAATGACTTTGAAGGCGCCATTCTGCTGGCTTAAAATTAAAACTTAAGCACATATCTAGGTCAACATAAAGAGCAATTTTTTGTAAAACTGTAATATTTAACTGCAGGGCGCCAGTCCAGCAATAAACATCCGAACATTGGAGGTTGCCCACCACTTTCCCACGGCGTTCTAAGGAAACAGATGGTTTCCTCCTTCACCGTACTCGTCAGGACTCTAATTTTTTATTTATAAAGAAGCTACTTTTTTATTTAAAATGACTCTAGACCCCTAATGTCCGGGCATACATTGTTAGCAGGCAGTATGCGAGTGCGTACATGTTGTTAGTTATTTATTTCACAGTATCACGTCTTATCTCCGCCACCTGATGTAGCTGTAATAAAAGTTTGTTAATATGCAGAATAAAAATAAAAATAAAAATTACATAATTTGATGAGATTGTTTAACTTAACCAAAGTAGCTGAGCTACAGTCACCCGGCAGTCCCGCCGAGGATAAGCGGAGCCATCAGTCCAGTCGCAAGCGAGACTCGGTGTCCGTGCCCCTTAGCTGGCTCCCCGGTAGGCACTCGAAGAAAGTGTTGGGATTAAGGGCAGAAAAACCTGAAGACACTAGGGATAAAAGAGAGCATCGGGTCACCGGAGGCAGGGCGGAAGGGCACCGGTCCGCTACGGTTGGTCTTCTGGCCCGCTCATGGCGACGGGGGAGGCGCGGGCGGGTTATGCAGCGGCTACATTGGGAGTCATCTTCTCGGTTGTTGCACGGACATAGATCTAGTCCACTCCCTTGATGGGGTGTAGGACAATACAAAAATGAGATGGTAGTTCAGTTCCGGCTCCTTGAATGATACAAGTCAAGACACGAAGAACTTGTTGATATATATCTTAGATTTAGAAAAAAAGTGCTAGAAAAATGCAAGTATAGTTAGGATACGCGAAGGTTATTGATAATATCTAGTTAAACAAAAAGGAAAAAACAAGTAATAGGCAAATTTTAGATGTTAAAGAGGCTGTTGAAGATGATACCTAAGAGAACATGATATATATATATATATAGTATTGTTTAGTTTTGGGGCAGGTCAGGAAAACTCACTCTTTTTTGTATGAAAAAATTAAGCCAAACCCGTCACGCCAAAACGACCTTTCGGCTCCTCGAGATTCGTACACTTTGAGAGGTCAGTTTCGGTCAACGGGCAGCGTAACTAAAATCGTATGAGAATTTTCAGCCATCGATCCTCAAGCCAAAGTGGACCTTGGCGTTCAGCATTTCGGAAGGCTTCACGGTTCAATCTCCTTCGAAGTCTTCGGCACGAGCTTTTGTTTTTTTTTCTGGATCGGGAAACATTTTTAATTTTAATTTATACGTTTGCCAAAACTTTACGGGAGACATCTAGCGGTGCGGAATACGAGTGTGGATTGTTCACATTAGAAAAAATCAAATGTCTATCGCATACGGTTGTAGTTCTATTTTTATCCGTTCGAATGGCGGGGTCGTCTGATTTTACACAAAAATTTTCAATTCACGAAAAAAGGGCACTCAACATGACTCAATACAGCGACTTTCTTAATATAATGTTGCCAGGTGCTTGATTTTGGAATGGCTGATTTTGGAATGTAGTCTCTTTGATTTTAATACGTGTTCACAATGTCTCTTACTAAAATTGTTAATTTTGTCAATAAATAATATGGAGACGTTTAAATATAAAATACATTTCATATAAATTTAATTGGATACCTAAATTAACTGCTCTAAACATACCAACACTCACTAGAAAAAATAATTATTGAAGTTGTGGTAGAATTTCTTTTACCTCATGTGAAATTGTTTGTTCTTTTTTTTCAACTCATTTTTACTATCATATTATTATTTGGAAATATATTTTTAATGGAATTGTGCATATGAAGTTTGAAAACAGCAAAAAAAATGTTTAAAAAAATTATATTTTTAGGGTGTTTTTGTTGTTATTTTTTCAAAAACATGTTTTTTTCATTCTATTCGCAGGTATATTGTAAAATGTTATGAATAATAAAGCATCAAAGTTAATATATTTATGTTTCGTTGCTTTCTTATACTCTTAATTAAAAGTTTACGAAAAACTTCTTACTAAACATAAGATTATTTTACCTCTGAAATAGGTTTTTTTTAGAAACGGCAACACTGAACTTGGTGTTCAACAAAGTTCAAAATGACAACTATTTATTTTCGTAAACAATATGGCGGGCTGTCGCTCATGGCTTTGTTCATTTATTGACATGACGGAACTAAATTGCTGACTGCTGCAAATAGGTAGGATAATATATGAAATAATACTCCGAAATAATACTATTAAAATTTTATGCAACTTATAGACAGATTGGCTCGAAAATGAGCTAACACGTCAGACGTATGATATAACCTAAATCGTCATTTCTTACGGGAAAGATTTTGAAAATGATCTAAATCGTAATTTATTTACTTACAGGAAAGATTTTGAAAATGCCCCCAGAGATATTGGATATATATTTATTCCATAAATTAAGATGTTGGTATGATGAAAGTGAAAGTGACACGAAAACGCAAAGTGCGTAGATATTTAACGAAGCAAGCTTACAAAAAAAAGACTCTTGATCAAAGGAATTCATTTTAAAAAGGTATTTATTTATTATTTTCTTTAAAAAATAGAGCAATCTACCAGATAATTATGTATTTCCTATTGTTTTAACCTTCAAAAGTGCCGCGGTCACCTTGCGGCCACCGGGTGACAAACGGCAATCCAGAAGATAATGACTTCGAAGGAAAATGACAAATGATCGGACGTCATACAAAGCATTTTGTAGAAAATAAACAACCTTATTTTGGTTAGGTATTTTTCTAAAGTAAATACGCTGACATCCCTACAATAACTTTTTGAACTTTGTGGGTACAAACATTTTCATAATGACAAAATGAAGGGAATGACAAACGCATCATACTAAGCAGACGTCATATTTATGTACAAAGCATTTTGATAATAGAGTGATCTATTCTAAAATAATACTAAAATTCTAAAGTAAATACGCTGACATCTTCCGTACAGACCCGCTCCATGTACCTACTGGTTACTTCCAGAAGCATTACCGTTTATAATTTTCAAATACATCTGTTAAAATTTTCATCTGTTATGTTCTGCTGTTTGAACAGTTAAACCGTCATGGTTGAATCCTGCATGTTTGAAACAATTGTAAATGGTACTTTGTGACATTTTAAGCACAAGATTCTTTCTAAAATTAGTTTTGAGTGACCGTTTATTCCTTGATCCATTGGCTGTAAGACTGATGTTGTATTGGACGCAAGGAAAGCAAGTGTTATATGCTTAAAATCAACTGTGTTAGGAATCATGTCAATCACTATAAGCGAAGTCATTATATCTGATTTTGTTATAAAGAATTTTATTTGAAAATCAAACTTCGTTGTGTAATTACTGAATTTAAATAATATTTATGTTTCAAGATACTACGATACGAAGCTGCACTGATATCGACTGGCTGTACCGACGCAATATTGATTATATCCCGTGGAGATTCTTCATTGCTGAGGATCGTGTGCTCTACTCCAATTTCCATGGTGGATAAGGCTCTTTCTTCCGGTCCCCGCAGTCCTGCGCTATGTGGAGAGCGAAGGACATCGACGTACCAGAGACGCCAGTGATACTTGGTCACTTCAGCGCTGCGGTGACCTTCCTCTGCCTTCTACTTTGTCAGTGACTATGAGTTTCTCCAAGTTGGAGTCCTCAGTTTGGCGATCAACGTGTCCAAAGTATTTTAAAGATGCGTTATAGGCAGATAAATTAAAAAAAAAATAGAAAAATCAAATATTGTTGATTATTTTGACCATTTAGATTGGTCATTTTAAGAGACTGCCTAGCGATTCCTTATTTTTTATGAGATCGTTATTGGATAACGGACGTAATCACGTAATAATGTGATTTTTATGGCTGTTATTTGCGTTTTCTATGTACAACGTACATTAAATGAGAAAATAATCATGCTTACTTGCAGGAATTCATGTGTAAATCGATCTAAACTAAAATATATGATTTAAAAATCATACAAATCTGACAGGAGATTACGTCCGTTATCCAATAACGATCTCACAAAAAATACGGTATCGCTAGGCTGGTAACAATATAACTGATCAAGCACAAAAATTTTATTCATTCTTAAACACTTCCAAGGAACTTATTGTTTTTATTTAACTTATGTTCCTATAATTAATTTTTAAGGCTTCTCATTATCCCATATGGTTTTCAAAAGAATTAATTTTCAATAAAAAACAAATGCACAAATTATGTAAGCAATCTAGAAACGTTAACGATTGTATATTATTTATTGTAAAAGCCCACTCGGGCGTAAATAAATAATAATTGAAAGCCTTTTGTGGATGTCTAGCTCTTCCAGAATGGACACATTTGTGCGTCTGGCAGACCATGGAATCCTGAACATTTTTCTCCAACACCACATTTCTATGGCGTCTATTCATTTTCTTTCCATGACTTTGTACTACGTTTCGACACTATACTGAACAATTGGGAAACTCATTGTTCGGACGATATAGGAAATAGGCTATTGAAATTTAATTCACAGAAATTGATACTATGATTTCCTCTACAAACTTAATTCTAAGATAAAAATAGAAAAATTTGCAGGATTTTCATTCAAATTCAGCGGGTTTTCCATCTTGAAATATGTTTTTTAATAACTTTAAATGTTTTTTTTTTTATACAAAGATTTGTATTATATTGTAGCAAATCCTGATTTTGAAAAATTGAAGAATATAATTTATTTTTTGTAAATAAAGATAAGAAATATTATCTTTTTTTTTACATTAGCTCCACGCAGGAGGCCCTGAGGAAAATAACTCCCTTCAGGGCCTATATCATCTTGGGGGACGTTGTGTGGAGAGTTTTTTCATGACAGGAAAGAGAGGAAGTTCTGAAAAGTAAAGGGTATGAAGGGTGGGTAAGAATATGAGGTTCAGTGTGTCCAGGAGTGTCAGACGGATGAATCCATCCCTCCCACTGTGGTGCAAGGCGATGTTCCGTGAGAGTACGGCTGTAGAAATCTGAATGTAATTTAATTTCCCTCAAATAAAATTAAATAAGTAATATGTTCATCAATTTTCTTGCATTATAAATATTTTACAAATCTTGATTTCTGACTTTTTTTTTGCTTCAAAATGTGTAATTTTTTTTATTTTACGTTATGCGGAATAATACAATTAAAACAATAAAACTTATTAAAAGGTTTTTTTTTTCTTCATGTATTTATAGTACTTATAAGTAGTCTGTTTTTTAAATGAAATAAATACTAAAATGCATTATTTTCCATTTCTGGAAATTTAAATACTTTTACATTATTATCAAATTCAGAGATCGGCAAAGTGAGGCTCCGGAGCCGCATGACGCTTTTGTAATTAAGGAATACAATTTATGTATTCCTTAATAACATAATATTTTGTTATCAATGAATAAAATTTTATTATCAAGTTTTATTCAGCGTACCCATAATTTAATGAAGTACTAAAATTAGGGGGCGTCTACTAATATCTACAGGAATTCCAAAAACTGAAAAAAATCTAACTAATATCAATGAGAAGGAAAGTGTTGACGAATATCTACAGCTCAAACTGTTGAAGAATATCTATGAGAACCAAAGTGTTGACGCATATCTACAGCACTGGCAGAGGTTGGATTTGCAATTATATATAGCATATTGGAATAACGTAATATAGCGTATGCAGTTTAAAAAACTTAATTTATGTAAGTATGTATGTAAAAATCCCTAATATCGGACTATTGGACACATTTAGCTGATTAATCCAACCTACTCTCTGTAGATATTAGTCAACACTCTGAAGTTCGTAGATGTTAGTTCAACATATGAGCTGTAGATATTCGTCCGACATACAGGCTGTAGATATTAGTATCTGGAGTCCTAAAATTATGATAAATGTTTACTAAATCCAAAGATATTGAAATATAAGTAGATGTGCTATCTGCTGTTTTTACTATGTGGGTCTGCGCTTCCGGGTGTCGCCGATATTGTTTATCAATTAACAAATAAACTAAAAGAACAAATAATTAACAAATAAACCAAACGAACGTTAAACTAAACGAACGAATTCTTTCCTTATTCAAAATATATTGTTAACCAATATTAATGCATATTTTCAAAAAATCAACGAAATGAACAAATTCTTTTTGTATGAAAACTACGCTAATTAGCGCGTAGTCCGGCGACAGTTGCGCGGACACCATAGCATATCTCTTCTGTATTTGAATATCCTTTGACTAAATCAAACAGATTTGCTCTCAAATTTTTTTTGAATCGTTATAATGCAAAGATTTGGCTAATAAGTTTGCCGAACACTGATCTAAATGATACCGAGTATTTTGAAATAAAAAGTAAGTGTTAAGCGTGTCCCTATTATGTAAATATTTACTGGTTATATTTATGAATAGTACAATAGAACAAAAGTGATTATGAAATTGGGAGACTGGTTGATGGAGACCTTTGTTCTCTCCAGGACTCAACCCTTTGCCTTTCATCGCAGCGGGAAGGATGGATTCACACATCATTCCTGTAGTGTTGCCAACTCGGATTTTGAAAAAGGTGTAGGCCAGATTAGAAAATTATGTAGTATTAGTAAAATTTGTATATGAAAAGTTCATAGATCCACATATTTTTTTTTTCGTGAAATGAAGAAGTTAGGGTACGTGAAACTGAATAAAACATATTGTATTTTGTTTTACAATTTATTTAATCCATAAGCTGCTGAATTATTCTGCAGTATTATTTTGGCTGGTGTATTTTCCTGAATAAAAAACGTGTTTTTACTTACTCATTTCTAAGGAAACTCCTGAATGTCATAAGATATTACATTGTCATTGTTTACAAATACCTATACCAAAAGCTTTAGTAATTTCGTTTTTACACATAATTATTTACAAAAACGAAATAACATTAAAAACGACTATACATGCGATCCGCAGCTTACGGGTTAAAGAGATAGAACTCAGGCAGCATTTGAACCGTTCTTCGTACTTGCAATATTAGCGTATTAACCCCTTTTCATCTCTGGTATTGTAAATTATGGTTTAAGACTAAAATACTCAATTTTCAGTCAAATTATATTTATTAAAATATTAATGAAGGCTCGCTGTTTGTTTTTTAGCCACTTTTTATGAAAAGTAAGCATTTCATTAGAAAGTCTGTTTCTGACGTTAGTTTTTGTCAAATTAATCGCAGAAAACAGATGCTCGACATTCGCACTGCTTTGAGGCAAGTTAATAACTTTTGTACTGTAATGTTGTCGTGTGAGTGCTGTGTGTCTGGTGGGTGGAACTCGGTAATGAAGAGAGTAGGTATAATTGGTACTGGTATTGGGGAGCTGCTGGTAGCAAAAGAGACATACCTACTTCTTTATATAAACTGGACCAGTAAGAGAAACATTTGAGACTTCACCTTTTCTTATTTTTGAAATATGACATCAAAACTCATCAGCTTTGATTTGCTGATTTTCTTGAAATGGAAGATTTGTGTTTCTTGGAGTTCTCCATTCACGGTCTAACTTGGTAAGATTTGTTGGAAATAATCCTGAAAATAGTCGAGCACTTTCATCTGCAGGACTTCTTATGTGGCACGGACTCTAGCAGTATGAAACCACACCACACCACAACGCACCACATAATTTGTCCCGCAGACAGGGGCGCCTCTGTCTTTAAATAAGGGAACGTACCCATACTACGTGACACGTTTAGGGAGGGGGGGGTCTTCAAAATGTCACGCTCCATACAAATGAGCGGCGGGTTGCTTAGGATTTTGGTCACCGGGGGGGGGGGGTTAAAAATTGCAAAAAGTTGGTCATGTAGTATGGGTACGTTCCCTAAAGTAACTGAAAATATACTTCTTCAGCCTAATGAGATGTGTAATTTTTTCAATTTGTACAATTTCAAAGAAAATACGTAGATTCTGCGACTGAAGTTCGTAGGTGTACAGGGAAGGCCTAAAATACTTAGATCTAAAAAGACGTAGAGTTGGCAACGCTATCACTTCAGCTTTTCAATTGCTACCTGAACTGTAAACATACATTCATACATAGAGTGAATGAGTGAAAGAGTTGGTAAGTCTTCTTTGCAGCAGGAAATTATACGTACGGGTATCAAATTACGCGTATCGACCTGCACAACCGGAATGGCGCAGTGAAAAACTGAGCAGGCATCTCCGCGGCCCCCTTTTGCGAGAGAAGGCCCGTACTGATTTGCGAGAGAAGGCCCGTACTGAACACCTTGAACCGGGCGACCGAATCGGCCGAGAGCAGGTATATGGAATTGAGCGGTCGACTTCCTGTGCCCTTTGTAGGCACACACTCCTCGCCTTATCCACATTCAAAGATCGTTTTTTCTTTGTATATTTAATTCAACAAGCGCTTCTCGCTTCATCCACATACACCCGTCAAATATTCGATTGCGATGAAACCTTGGGGATTTGATGTGTGCATCCAGTCGATTCTTTCTGTATAGAATAGTGAGCTCTGGCATCGTGAAATTATGCATTGCTAAACCGTTCATCCGATTGTGATGAAACTTTGGGGATTTGATATATGAATGCCCGCGATGGTTTTTGTATAAAATAGTGAGCTCTGGCATCATGAAATTATGCATTGCTAAACCTTTCATCCGATTGCGATGAAACTTTGGGGGAGCGGTCGACTACCTGTTCCCTTTGTAGGCGCTCACTCCTCGCTTCATCCGCATTCAGATATTGTTTTTTCTTCATATATTTAATTTAACACACTCCTGCTCGCTTCGCCTTTTAGGGAAACGAAGGAGAGGAGAGTTCTGGGAAGGAAAAGGGATTAAAGGGTGGATAGGAATCTGGGGATCAGTGTGTCCTGATCATCAGACCTAGACAAACCTCATCCCATGAACCCGGGCACCTCTGCTAAATCACTAAACGTAGCGAATCATCTAGGGTGACCTATGGCAGAGGTGTTGGTTATCCAATAAAGGTTCCCGAGGCGACGGTTCCTATTCCCGCCTCCCAAATTGAACCTCAGATCTGGTAAGTAAACACGGCCAAAGCCATTTCAAACAAAGTTTCAATTCTGAATGGTGATTTTACACCAGAACTTATACTTTATAAGTTAATTAGTGTTAATGAGAAATAACACAAACTAATCAATCAAAAAATAATTAATATATTACGTTAATTATAAAAATATTATATTACGTTATTTTGATAACCAATTTAAAAATAATTTTAATTTCAAAATACAAAAAATTTAAAAATCCAAAAATTTTAAATTTCATAAAATTTTAAATCCAAAAAAATTTTAAAATCCAAAAAATTTTAAAATTAAAAAAAAATAAAATCCAAAAAATTTTAAAATCGAAAAAAATTTTAAAATCCAAAAAATTTCAAAATCCAAAAAATTTTAAAATCGAAAAAATTTTAAATTCCAAAAAATTTCAAAATCGAAAAAAATTTCAATATCCAAAAAATTTTAAAGTTCACAAAATTTTAAAATCCAAAAAATTTAAAATCAAAAAAATTTTAAAATCGAAAAAAATTTTAAAATCCAAAAAATTTCAAAATCCAAAAAATTTTAAAAACGAAAAAATTTTAAAATTCAAAAAATTTAAAAATCGAAAAAAATTTCAAATTTCAAAAAATTTAAAAATCCAAAAAAATTTAAAATCAAAAAAATTTAAAAATCGAAAAAAATTTAAAAATCCAAAAAATTTAAAAATCCAAAACATTTTAAAATCTGAAAAAAATTTAAGATCCATAAAATTTCAATATTATAAAAATTCCAAAAAAAATGGATTAAAAAAATAACTTTTATTCCCATACTGAACTCCTTGAACCAGTTGACCGAAGTGGCCCTATAGTAGGTGTACCAAATTGAGCAGTCTACTGCCTGTGCCCTCTATGTGGCGCACACACCTCGCTTCGTCTACATTCAAACATCGTTTTTTTCTTCAAATATTTATTGAACACACACTCCTCGCTTCATCCACGTTCACACATCAAATCGCACAGTGCTTTAACCCGTCAGTTGCTTCTGCAACGGGCAAAACCTAGTATATACTAATGCACAGTTTTGGGGTAGGTCGGGAAAAACCTCACTTTTGATTTGAGGGGAAAAGCGACCACTCTGCCCCTCGGGTGGGTGAAACGACAAGGGTCACTTTGGCTCGCGGCCGTTTGGTAAGGGTCAAAGCTCACTTTCGATTTGAGGGGAAAAGCGACCACTCTGCCCCTCGGGTGGGTGAAACCTCACGGGTCACTTTGGCTTGCGAAAATTGGGTAAAATTTGGCAAGCCAAATTGATCTCTAAGCTCATCCGATTTCAAAGGCCCCACGGTTCACTCTTCTTCGAAGCGAATTCATTGTATCTATCTCTTTTCAAATGCCCGGAAAAGTTGAGAAAGATATATCGAAAATCTCCCATACAAAACTGATTTTTGTTAGAAATTTATTCCAATTAATTAAACGGCGATCTCGGAAATAACGTTGAAAAAATGACATTTTAAAGGCCCTTTGCGGGGTGATAAAATACGACGAAAAAAAACATTTTGCGAGACATTTTTTTTAATAATCATAAATTATACAAGATTTAGAAACTTTTAAAACAAAAAAATGTGTAGCTTCCCATTTAAAATATTTCACAATATCGCGTCAAACTTTGCAATTATATCTGACATTTGCGAAAAATCCAACAACATCGAAAATGCACATCGTTCTCAGCCTGTTAAATCGGTAGATATTTGAAATGTTTATTTATTTTCTTCAACCTTGCAATACTGAACATGGAACACTATCCAAAACCACCTGAGGTTTTCAGTCAGGCCATGACACCGTTGGCTGACGTAATTTGTATGGGAAATGTTCTTAAACCAGCGCAGGTGTTCGATTTTCAGGCTTTGCTTGAGGTGGTTATGACAACTTTTATCGGTTGTCTTGCCATATAGATAAAATATTGTTTTAGAATATTTTGATGAACTAGGTAGGTACCCTGAAAATTACATAAACGGATAAATAATTATCCACGGGTATCATCTATAAATTATAGCTCATGAACGACTGGTCCAAATTGGATAATTCTTTTTGAGTTGGTTTCGTTATTGTTCGGGCAAGGTTTGTATAAGACGACTGATGAGCTCTGAAATAATAAAATTTGTTTAAAATGAATCGCCTAATTCTATAAATGCGCATAGCTTCCGAGCGAATGCACAAAATTGAATAATTCTTTCGTTGTTGTATTTGTTATAACTAGGACAAGTTTTGAATAAAATTACTGGTGAGCTCTGGCATAACGAAATTTGTTTAAAAATGATTCGCCGAAATGTAAGTACGCTCATAACTTCAGAACGACTGCACGCAATTGAATAATTCTTTTTTTGTTGCGTTCCTTATTGTTAGGACAAAGATTGTATACAACTACTGGTGAGCTCTGGCATTTTGAAATATGTTTAAAAATTAATCGATGAAATGTAAGAACGCGCATAACTTCGGAACGACTGCACCTAATTGGGTAATTATTTTTTTGTTGTTATCGTTATTGTAAGGACAAGTTTTGAATAAAACTACTGGTGAGCTCTGGCATTATGAAATTTGCATAAAAATGAATCGTCGAAATGTTTGTACGCGTATAACTTCCGAAAGACTGCACCAAATTGAATAATTCTTTTTTTGATATGTTTGTTTATTGGCTGGTGAGCTTTGGCATTACGAAATTTGCATAAAAATATTTCAATAGGTGGCACGCGAGCTGTTTGAAAACTAAATGTAACGGCAATGAAAGGTGAATTTATATGCATTTAATTATTTTTTTACATGAGCTCAACACAGGAGACCCTGAGGAAAATAATTTCCCTCAGGGTCATGTCATCTTTGGAGATGCCGGGTGAAGGGTTTTTTAAGGCAAAGAAGGAGATGAGAGTTCTGGGAAGGAAAAGGGTTTGAGGGGTGGGTAGGGGTCTGGGGTTCAGTGTGTCCTGGTCATCCGCATCCAAGACCTAGACAAACCTCACCCCATGAACCCGGGCACCCCTACTAAATCACCAAACGTAGCGAACCACTTGGAGTGACCTACGGCATAGGTGTTGGTTATCCAATAAAGGTCAATTTTGGGGATTTGTATTTCTACATAACATTATATAACACGGGTACCCGGCATGCGTTGCAAGATCACTGAAACCTTAGGGGGAGAACTCAGGATGAAATTATGCAGTGATAAACTTTTTTTTACATTAGCTCCACACAGGAGGCTCCAAGGAAAACAATTTCCCTAGGGGCCTACGTCATCTTTGAGGATGCTGTGCGGAGGGTTTTTTTAAGGGAAAGGAAGGAGAAGAAGATATGGGAAGGAAAAGGGTATGAGAGGTGGGTAGGAATCTGGGGGTCAGTGTGGCCAGGAGTAACGGACTTATGAATCTATTCCTCACACTGCGATGCATGGCAAAGGATTGGGAGAATCTGGCTGGAGAGGTCGAGATCCCCCCTCAATCAGTCTCCTCCGATCCAGTCTGCCACGCAGTGGTTGGTCAAACGTATCCGCTTCCAAGACCTAGACACACCTCACCCCATGAACCCGGGCACCCCTACTAAATCACCAAACGTAGCGAACCACTTGGGGTGACCTACAGCAGAGGTGTTGGTTATCCAATAAAGGTCAATTTTGGGGATTTGTATTTCTACATAACATTATATAACACGGGTACCCGGCATGCGTTGCAAGATCACTGAAACCTTGGGGAGAACTCAGGATGAAATTATGCAGTGTTAAACTTTTTTTACATTAGCTCCACACAGGAGACTCCAAGGAAAACAATTTCCCTAGGGGCCTATGTCATCTTTGAGGATTCTGAGCGGAGGGTTTTTAAGGGAAAGGAAGGAGAAGAAGATATGGGAAGGAAAAAGGTATGAGGGGTGTTAAGGAATCTGGGGGTCAGTGTGGCCAGGAGTGATGGACGCATGAATCTATTCCTCACACTGCGGTGCAAGGCGAAGGGTTGAGAGAATCTGGCTGGAGAGATAAAAAGCCTCCCTCAATCAGTCTCCTCCGATCCAGCCCGCCACGCAGTGGTTGGGCGAACGTATCCGCCACCAAGATCTAGACAAATACATACAGTTTCAGAATACAATAGTGAGCTTTGGCATCACGAAATTACACGAGAAAAGGCCCGTTCTAAATCCTAGGGGCCTGCGTCATCTTTGAGGATGCTGTGGGGTGGGTTTTTTAAGGGAAAGGAAGGAGAAGAAGATATGGGAAGGAAAAAGGTCTGAGGGGTGTTTAGGAATCTAGGGGACAGTGTGGCCAGGAGTGACGGACGTATGAATCTATTCCTCACACTGCGGTGCAAGCCGAAGGGTTGGGAGAATCTGGCTGGAGAGGTCAAAAGCCTTCCAATAATTATGGTAACAAGGGAAAGGATAAGAGGGAGATTAATGGACTTTTTGTAGGTAAATAAATAAATTATATACAGCGGGTACCCGGCATGCGTTGCAAGGCCACTTTAACCTCGGGGTCCATTAAACTGTAATGGTTCCATCCCAAATCTCGGAAAACAACATTATAATGCAAGCGCCTGTAATATATAACATTATAAACAACGGGTACCTGGCATGCGTTGCAAGGTCACTGTAACCTCGGGGTCAACTTTACTGTAATGGTTCCATCCCGATTCCCGGGAAATAACATTTTAAAGCAAGTGCCTGCAAAATATAACATGATATACAACGGTTACTCGGCATGCGTTGCAAGGTCACTGTAACCTCGGGGTCAACTTAACTGTAATGGTTCCATCCCGATTCCCGGGAAATAAAATTTTAATGCAAGCGCCTGCAATTTATAACATAATATACAACGGGTACACGGCATGCGTTGCAAGGTCACTGTAACCTCGGGGTCAACTTTACTATAATGGTTCCATCCCGATTCCCGGGAAATAAAATTTTAATGCAAGCGCCTGCAATATATAACATGATATACAACGGTTACTCGGCATGCGTTGCAAGGTCACTGTAACCTCGGGGTCAACTTAACTGTAATGGTTCCATTCCAATTCCTGGCAAATTACATTTTAATGCAAGCGCTGCACTACATAACATTATATACAACGGGTACCCGGCATGCGTTGCAAGGTCACTGTGAACTAAGGTTTCTTCATATATTTAATTTAACACACACTTCTCCTCGCTTCATCCACGTTCACACGTCAAATCGCATAATGTTTTAACCCATCAGTTGCTTCTGCAACGGGCAAAACCTAGTATATATATTAATGTTCAGTTTTTTTTGCTCACTTTTTTGCTCACTTTTTTTGCTCACTTTTTTTGCTCACTTTTATTTTGACGCAAAAACGACCAGTATGCCCTTTACGTTTCACCCACCTTAAGGTTCACTTTCGGTTGAAGGAAATTCAGACAAGGAAGCTGTTAGTATTTTTTTTTCGACAAAATAAAATATATATGCAGGGATTTATTCTCCGATACGAATCAGCGGCGAAAACTAGAAGCTCTACTCGAATCACTCGATTCGGCTCGGTTATACTTCCCGTCGACAGGTGCGCATAAAAAACGATAGATGTCTTTTCGACCATCAGTTTCAGTAAATAAAATGTTAGGAGGTATCTATCTCTATTCAAATGGCTGCGAAAGTTGAGAAAGATATATTGTCAATTTCCCATATAAAACTGATTTTTGCTAGGAATTTTTTTTTTGCTAGAAATTTATTCTAATAAATTAAACGGCATTCTTGAAAAGAGCTTGGAAAAATGGACATTTTAAAGGCCCTTTGCGGTGTGGTAGATTACAGCATGAAAAAACATTTTGCAAGAGATATTTTCAAATAATCATAAAATATACAAGGTTTAGAAACTTTTAATATATAAACATGTGTAGCTTTCCATTTAAAATATTTCACAATGTCGCGTCAAACTTTGCAATTTTATTTGACATTTGCGAAAAATTCAATGACATCGATAATGCACATGGTTTTCAGCCTGTTAAATCGGTAAATATTTTAAATGTTTATTTAATTTTCCTCAACCTTGCAATACTGAACATGGAACACTATCCAAAACCACCGCAAGTTTTCAGCGAGGACCTGACAGCATTAGCTGACGTAATTTGTATGTAAAATGTTCTAAAACGGGCGCAGGTGTTCGATTTTCAGGCTGTGCTTGAGGTGGTTACGACAAAGTTTAATGGTAGTCTTGCCATATAGATAAAATGTTATTTTAGAATATTTTGATGAACTAGGTAGGTACCCTGAAAATTACATAAACGGATAAATTATCCACGGGTATCATCAATAAATTGTAGCTCACGAACGACTGGACCAAATTGCAAAATTCTTTTTGAGTTGGTTTCGTTATTGTTCGGGCAAGGTTTGTATAAAACTACTGATGAGGTCTGGAATTATAAAATTTGTTTAAAATGAATCGCCGAAATCTATATATGCGCATAGCTTCCGAGCGAATGCACCAAATTGAATAATTCTTTCTTTGATGTAATTGTTATTATTAGGGCAAGATCTGAATAAAATTACTGGTGAGCTCTGGCATAACGAAATTTGTTTAAAAATGATTCGCCGAAATGTAAGTACGCTCATAACTTCAGAACGACTGCACGTAATTGAATAATTCTTTTTTTGTTGCGTTCCTTATTGTTAGGACAAAGTTTGAATAAAACTGCTGGTGAGCTCTGGTATTATCAAATTTGCATAAAAATGAATCGTCGAAATGTATGTACGCGTATAACTTCCGAAAGACTGCACCAAATTGAATAATTCTTTTTTTGTAATGTTTGTTTATTGGCTGGTGAGCTTTGGCATTACGAAAGTTGCGTAAAAAAATTTCAATAGGCGGCACGCGAGCTGTTTGAAAACTAAATGTAACGGCAATGAAATAATGAAGCTTAGAAGAGGGGGAAGAAAACCAGGGAGGGGGGAGGGTTAGCTGGTAAGGGGGAGGGGAAATACAGTACCTACATTCAAACTGAGTGCACGGCAAAAATTGTTCCGCCAAAATCAATTGAATTCATAGTGTATAAACAGGAATAATCTCAAAAATACTGGCTAATATTCAACTGTGAAAGAGTAGTGTATATCCTACTACTTTAATCGTCAAAAAACCGCCCTTAAATTACGCATTTAAAGTGATTTTAAGATTTGTGCAGTGTTTTCAGTGCTAGTTTTGTCGCAAAATAATTAACAAAATACTGTACCTGCCAATTTAAAAGTTAATAGCACTTAATATACAAACATTATCACGCTCACCGGCAATCAGGCCGCGGCCTAGGGGACTGCCTTACTAGCGTCTTTCATTACGGTGCGGAAGGAACAGAGTTCGCTCCCTAGTGGATCCAATTATTTTTTTTGACATTCGGCCATTCTTTAAGTTTAAACGCCATCTAGTGCATTAAATCAAAACTTTAAGATGAATAGGAAGAAAGCCACAAAAAAAGCACCATCTACCGATTCAGAGGACGATTACAACGATAACAAAATGATTAAATTCATGGAAAAAAAATTCGAAGATCTGTCAGAAAAACTATTGAAATCTTTCAAAGATCAAATAAAAAATGAACTTAGAGACCTTAAAAAATCTGTAGAATTCTGCTGCAATAAAATTGATGAATACGAAGAAAATAATTTTAAAAAAGATACACTTATTAAACAACTGCAATCAGAAAATAAGGATATAAAATTACAATTAAATAAACTGGAACAAATGCACAAACAAAATAACATCGAAATACAGGGAGTTCCGTTTAAAGATAATGAAAACACAACAAAAATAGTGAATAACATAATGGAAACTATTAAAGGCGAAACAGAATCCTCAAAAATAACCAATATTTATCGAATCAAAAACAGAAATCCTTTAAACAAATACCCAGCCATTGTTGTATCATTTCAAAATAAGGAAATTAGAGACCAAATCATCGACAAAAAAAGAAAATACGGTTTTTTGTCCACAAAAAACTTTAACTTTCCAGAAGATAACAAAGTTTACATTAATGAACAACTGACACCACAAAATAAACACCTACTGTACCTGGCAAAATCATCAAGACTTGGATACAAATTTATCTGGGCTAAAAATGGACACGTTATGATGAGAAAAGATGAATCAGCCCCAATCATCCAAATAAGACAGCCGGCAGACATTCCCGCACAATAGAGGATCAAATAACCATATTGCACGTGTAAATTTTTTCTTTCAACATGTCTGACGAAAATTTTTTGTATGAAAATTATATTTGTAATAATACTAATGAACTAAATAATCACTTTAGAGATATAAACTTTTCAGTTCTTAATATGAACATACGAAGCTTAAGAAAGCATTTTGATGAACTCTGTGTACTTCTCGAAAGTCTAGATTTTTCTCCGAGTATTGTAATTTTAACAGAAACACAGATGAAAGAGGTAATCCCCTATAACCTTCCAGGATATGTCACTATTTCATCTGTATGCAAACATACTGGGCACGATGGAATCACTGTATTTGTGAAAAATTGTTTTAAGAAAACTACCTTCAAAATTTTAGATTTTAAAACAGCTAATGCAATTGAATTAACATTCAACCACAATAACTGTAATTATCTGATATTAGCTATATATAGATCACCTTCTTTAAATGAATCACTCTTCACTAACGAACTTAATTCATTTTTTAAAACGGCTAACAAAAATAACTTCAACTTTTCAATATTAACTGGAGATATCAATATAAACATTAACGAAAATAACAAAAGAACAAACTCTATAAATGAATACTTAGATTGTTTGTCTTGTGCAGGTTATCAGTCATATATAAACTCACCAACAAGAGAAAATCTGAATAATTCCACGACTCTAGATCACATATTTGTAAAAACACACAAACACGTTAAAACTACTTCCTCAACTCTAAAAACAAATATTACTGACCACTACCCAACATTTTACGGACACAACATCTTAAACTCAAATTTAAAAGAATATTCTGATTCTGTTGAAAAAAATGATATTAATTACGTCACACTAAACAATCTACTTCAATCAGAAAAATGGGACAATATACTCTCAACATATAACCCATATTCAGCATTAGAACTATTTTACAAAACCTTACAATATTACATTTCGAAATGCACTAATAAAATTGTTATCACTAATAGAAAATATAAAAAAATTAAACCATGGATCACTGTAGGACTAATAGTCTCCATTAAACAAAGAGATAAACTATACAGAGAGATGTTAAATTATCAAAAAGCCTGTCAAAAAAATAATGTAATAATAATGTCTTTTATGAAAACTAAATATTTAATGTACAGAAATTTACTCAATAGGTTAATAAGAAGTTGTAAAAAGAAATACTTTTGTGAACAAATTGATAATGCAAAAAATGATACTAAAAAAAAATGGAATATAATTAACGAAATAATGAACAAAAAAAAAAATAATATCAACTGATGTGAATGAGATTAAAATAAACAACAATACTATTACTGACAAATCGACAATTGCAGAAAATTTTAACAACTTCTTTACAAATGTAGTAGATCAAGTACTTGAATCTTCTAGTAAAATTGATAATACAACGCCCGTAGACTCATCTTTGCATTCAATCTCAACTTACGACACAATTAACTCCTTAGAATATTTTTCACCCATCACAACAAATGAAATTGATAAACATATTGACGGTCTTAAATCAACAAATTCTACAGGAATGGACGGTTTATCAGGTAACACACTAAAAAAAAATTAAACAATATATTTTAACTCCTTTGCTACACATCTTTAATATATCCCTAAAAGAGGGACATTTTCCTGAACAATTTAAAATCTCCACCATAATACCAATTCACAAATCGGGTGAAAAGCACATATTAGACAATTATAGACCTATCTCTTTAGTTTCAAACCTCTCAAAAATATTTGAAAAATGTATCAAAAGTAGAGTATTGAATTACCTAGAACAAAACAAAATTCTGTCCCAAAATCAATATGGCTTTAGAAGTAAGCTAAGCACTGAAGATGCAATATTCGATTTGACAAAAAAATTATACACATCTGTTGATCAAAACAAAAAAAGTCTAGCTATATTTCTAGACTTAAGAAAAGCCTTTGACACGGTAAATCACAATATACTTATAAAAAAAATTAATCAAATAGGTTTCAAAAAAGATACATTAAAAATTCTCACTAACTATCTCAAAGACAGAAAACAAAAAACAAAAATTGGGAATTTTTATAGTTCTGAAACAAGTATAAAACATGGAGTACCACAGGGTACTGTGCTAGGCCCAGTTCTGTTTCTTATATATATAAATGATTTATGTAATTTTGTAATCCCTGGTAATATTGTATCTTACGCTGATGATACAGCAATAATAGTAAATGGAAAATCATGGCTTGAAACTTTCTTAAATGCATCAAAATGTTTGGCACATGTCACATCCTGGCTAAATAGTAATAAACTCTTCCTAAACTACAATAAAACATTTTACCTACCATTTTATAAAAACAGTAAAAACAAACCACCCAATAACCTTAAAATTAGAATACATATTGCTAACTGTAATCAAGTAACATGCTCATCTTGCTTTGAACTTGGAAAAGTTGATAAGATCAAATACTTGGGTATATATATTGATACAAATTTAAATTGGCAATCACAAATTAATAATACCGTTTCTAAATTAAGATATCTTACGTACATATTTTACAGACTTAAAGAAGTGCTGAATATTGACAAATTGAAAATGATTTATTTTTCTTTGGTGCAATCTTCACTCATGTACGGAATAATAGGATGGGGTGGTGCGCTTGATGTTTTTATAAAACCTTTGCAAACAACTCAAAATTATATTGTCAAAGTTATGTTTAATAGAATTAAAACATTTTCAACACATGCTTTATACAAAGAATCTAAACTATTCAGTCTCCGTAAACTATTTATACTGCAAACTATGAAATATATCTATAAAAACAGAAACAAATTCGAAAAAAATGAAAACAGAACAAACATTAGAAATAATAATGTATTCTATACCCCTCAAACAAACACAAAACAAATGCAAAATCACAGTAGTTTTATTGGACCTCGCACTTTTAACCTTTTACCAAAAAATATCCAAGTTGCTACTAAACTTCAGCATTACATAAAAGAGTTAAAAATATGGCTATACCACACAGATGTAAAAACTCTATTTATTTAATTTTACATCAGTTTATATTTCTCACAAACTTTACACTTATTATTACACTTATAACTGTTATTACACTATACACTAATTATTACCTTGTACACTATTGTACACACTTTTTGTACAAACTGTTTAAACCAATTTTAATAATTTTTTTTGCTTCAATACCACTGTTTGTTTTTTCTAGGTACTAAAATAAAATATATTTAACTATAATATTACCCACGCACAGGCTGCGCCTTAGTGGGTTCCCATTATTTTTATTATATCTAAAATATGTAACTATAAAATGTAAAATTGGGAAAAATAAAGGATTTAAAAAAAAAAAAAAAAAACTCGGGAGGGGGGTTTGCGGGATGGGGGAAGGGGGGGGGGGATGGGAGTAGAGTACGCTATGAAAGAATATTTTATGTTTTTGTTTTACTCGAATAAAACTAAATTTTAGTTTATAAAAAATTCTGAATAATACATTTTTGTAGCGCCGTTTTGGGAAAAATTACTACATGTCTATTTAGTACCAATAATACCAGTGATAAACCTTAGTTGTTGATTCTAAAAAAATGTGACGAATACATTTTTATAGCGTTTCTGTAAATCCTTTCAGATAAAACACAGTTTCACTTTCTAAAAAATGCTGAATAGCACATTTTTGTTTATTGGATGGTGAGCTCTGGTATTATGAAATTTGCATACAAATATTTTAATACGTGAGACGCGAGCTGTTTGAAAATTAAATGTACCAAGAATGAATTAATGAAGTGCGGGAGGGGGGGGGGAGGAAAACCAGGGAGGGGGAGGGTAACCTGGGAAGGGGGAAGGGAACTCGGGAGGGGGTTTTGCGGGATGGAGGAAGGGGGGGGGGGGTAGAGTACGCTATGAAAGAATATTTTTTCTGTTCTTTTTTTACTCGAATAAAACAAAATTTTAAAAGGATACATACCAGGAGTGCAGAACTAAGCAAGGGAAAATATATTAAGAACATGTTTTTTTTTTTCAATTATTTCTGGCTTTTTGGGTAAGGTGAATTTATTTGCATTTAATTTTTTTTATTTTACATGAGCTCCACACAGGAGACCCAGAGGAAAATAATTCCCCTCAGGGTCATGTCATCTTTGGAGATGCTGGGTGGAGGGTTTTTTAAGGCAAAGAAGGAGATGAGAGTTCTGGGAAGGAAAAGGATTTAAAGAGTGGGTAGGGGTCTGGGGTTCAGTATGTCCTGGTCATCCGCATCCAAGACCTGGACAAACCTCACCCCATGAACCCGGGCACCCCTACTAAATCACCAAACGTAGCGAACCACTTGGAGTGACCTACGGCATAGGTGTTGGTTATCCAATAAAGGTCAATTTTGGGGATTTGTATTTCTAAATAACATTATATACAACGGGTACCCGGCATGCGTTGCAAAATCACTGTAACCTCGGTGTCAACTTAACTGTAATGGTTTCATTCCAAGTTCCGGGAAACTACATTATAATACAAGTGCCTTGCAAACGCATGCCCTGTATTATAAAATAATATACAAAGGGTACCCGGCATGCGTTGCAAGGTCACTGCAACCTCAGGTAGAACTCAGGATGAAATTATGCATTGCTTAAATATTTTTTTTTATATTAGCTCCACACAGGAGGCACTCATGAAAACAATTTCCCTAGGGGCCTATGTCATCTTTGAGGATGCTGTGTGGAGGGTTTTTTAAGGGAAAGGACGGAGAAAAAGATATGAATTTAATTATTTTTTTTACATGAGCTCCACACAGGAGGCCGTGGGGAAAATAATTTCCCTCAGGTCCTATGTCATCTTTGGGGATGCTGTGTGGAGGATTTTTTTTAGAAAAGTAAAAGACTTTTTGGGAAAGGTGAATTTATTTGCATTTAATTATTTTTTTATATGAGCTCCACACAGGAGACCCTGAGGAAAATAATTTCCCTCAGGGTCATGTCATCTTTGGAGATGCTGGGTGGAGGGTTTTTTAAGGCAAAGAAGGAGATGAGAGTTCTGGGAAGGAAAAGGGTTTAAGGGTTGGGTAGGGGTCTGGGGTTCAGTGTGTCCTGGTCATCCGCATCCAAGACCAGGACAAACCTCACCCCATGAACCCGGACACCCCTACTAAATCACCAAACGTAGCGAACCACTTGGAGTGACCTACGGCGTAGGTGTTGGTTATCCAATAAAGGTCAATTTGGGGGATTTGTATTTCTAAATAACATTTGATACAACGGGTACCCGGCATGCGTTGCAAAATCACTGTAACCTCGGTGTCAACTTAACTGTAATTGTTTCATTCCAAGTTCCGGGAAACTACATTATAATGCAAGCGCCTTGCAAACGCATGCCCTGTATTATAACATAATATACAAAGGGTACCCGGCATGCGTTGCAAGGTCACTGCAACCTCAAGTAGAACTCAGGATGAAATTATGCATTGCTAAAATATTTTTTTACATTAGCTCCACACAGGAGGCACTGATGAAAACAATTTCCCTAGGGGCCTATGTCATCTTTGAGGATGCTGTGTGGAGGGTTTTTTAAGGGAAAGGACGGAGAAAAAGATATGCATTTAATTATTTTTTTAACATGAGCTCCACACAGGAGGCCGTGGGGAAAATAATTTCCCTCAGGTCCTATGTCATCTTTGGGGATGCTGTGTGGAGGATTTTTTTTAGAAAAGGAAGGAGATGAGAGTTCTGTGAAGGAAAAGGGTTTAAGGGGTGGGTAGGAATCTGGGGTTCAGTGTGTCCTGGGCATCCGCCTCCAAGAACTAGGCAGACCTCACCGCATGAACCCGGGCACCCCTACTAAATCACCAAACGTAGCGAACCACTTGAGGTGACCTATGGCAGAGGTGTTGGTTATCCAATAGTAGACAACTTTGGGGAGTTGTATTTCTACATTACATTATATATAACGGGTACCCGGCATGCGTTGCAAAGTCACTGTTACCTCAGGTTTCTTCATATATTTAATTTAACACACACTCCTCCTCGCTTCATCCACGTTCACACGTTAAATCGCATAGTGTTTTAACCCGTTAGTTGCTTCTGCAACGGGCCCCGCTAGTATATATATTAATGCTCAGTTTTGCGGTAGGTCGGGAAAAACTCACTTTTTCCGCTCACGCCATTGGTCAGGAAAAGGTCACTTTCGATTTGAGGGGAAAAACGACCACTCTGCCCCTCGGGTGGGTGAAACAACAAGGGTCACTTTAGCTTGCGGCCGTTCGTGATGGGTCAAGGGTCACTTTCGATTTGAGGGGAAAAGCGACCACTTTGCCCCTCGGGTGGGTGAAACCTCACGGGTCACTTTGGCTTGCGACCGTTTTTAAAATTTGGCAAGCCAAATTGACTTCTCGGCTCATCGAGATTGGCACATCTGTAGATTCACTTTCCCTCAAGGCCGATTAAGGGAGTGTATCTCTTTTTAAATGCATGGAAAAGTTGAGAAAGATATAGCGAAAATCTCCCATACAAAACTGATTTCTGCTATGAATTTATTCCGATTAATTAAACGGCAATCTGCAAAATACCGAAGAAAAATTGACATTTTAAAGGCCCTTTTCGGGGTGGTAAATTACGACGAAAATAAACATTGTGCGACTGATGTTTTTTAATAATCATAAATTATACAAGATTTAGAAACTTTTAAAATAAAAACATGTGTAGCTTCCCATTTAAAATGTTTCACAATATCGCGTCAAAGATTGAAATTTTTCTGACATTTGCGAAAAATTCTATAACATCCATAATGCACATGGTTTTCAGCCTGTAAAATCGGTAGATATTTTAAATATTTATTTAATTTTCCCCAAACTTGCAATACTGAGCATGGAATATTATCCAAAACCACCGCAGGTTTTCAGCAAGGCCCTGACAGCGTTAGCTGACGTAATTTGTATGGAAAATGTACTTAAACGTGCGAAGGTGTTCGATTTTCAGGCTTTGCTTGAGGTGGTTACGACAAAGTTTGACGGTGGTCTTGCCATTTAAATAAAATATTGTTTTAGAATATTTTGATGAACTAGGTAGGTACCCTGAAAATTACATAAACGGATTAATTATCCACGGTAATCATTTATAAATTATAACTAAAGAACGACTGGACCAAATTGAAAAATTCTTTTTGAATAGGTTTCGTTATTGTTAGGGCAAGGTTTGTATAAAACAACCGGTAAGCTCTGGAATTATAAAATTTGTTTAAAATGAATCGACGAAATCTATATATGCGCATAGCTTCCGAGCGAATGCACAGAATTGGATAAATCTTTCGTTGTTGTATTTGTTATTATTAGGGCAAGATTACTGGTGAGCTCTGGCATAATGAAATTTGTTTAAAAATGATTCGCCGAAATGTAAGTACGCTCATAACTTCAAAACGACTGCACGTAATTGAATAATTCTTTTTTTGTTGCGTTCCTTATTGTTAGAACAAAGTTTGTATAAAACTACTGGTAAGTTCTGGCATTATGAAATTTGCATACAAATGAATCGTTGAAATGAATGTACGCGTATAACTTCCGAAAGACTGCACCAAATTGAATAATTCTTTTTTTGTTATGTTTGTTTATTGGCTGGTGAGCTTTGGCATTACGAAATTTGCGTAAAAATATTTCAATAGGTGGCACGCGAGCTGTTTGAAAACTAAATGTAACGGCAATGAATCATTAAAGCGCAGGAGGGGGGGGGGGAAGAAAAAACTCCATACAGGAGACCCTGAGGAAAATAATTTCCCTCAGGGTCATCTCATCTTTGGAGATGCTGGGTGGAGGGTTTTTTAAGGCAAAGAAGGAGATGAGAGTTCTGGGAAGGAAAAGGGTTTAAGGGGTGGGTAGGAATCTGGGGTTAAGTATGTCCTGGTCATTCGCCTCAAAGACCTAGACAAACCTCACCCCATGAACCCGGGCACCCCTACTAAATCACCAAACGAAGCGAACCACTTGGGGTGACCGACGGCATAGGTGTTGGTTATCCAATAAAGGTCAATTTTGGGGATTTGTATTTCTAAATAACATTATATACAAAGGGTACCCGGCATGCGTTGCAAGATCACTGTAACCTCGGGGTCAACTTAACTGTAATGGTTCCATTCCAAGTTCCGGGAAACTACATTAAAATGCAAGCGCCTTGCAAACGCATGCAATGTATTATAAAATTATATACAAAGGGTACCCGGCATGCGTTACAAGGTCACTGCAACCTCAGGTAGAACTCAGGATGAAATTATGCAGTGTTGAACTTTTTTTTTTACATTAGCTCCACACAGGAGGCTCCAAGGAAAACAATTTCCCTAGGGGCCTATGTCATCTTTGAGGATGCTGTGCGGAGGGTTTTTAAGGGAAAGGAAGGAGAAGAAGATATGGGAAGGAAAAGGGTATGAGGGGTGTTAAGGAATCTGGGGGTCAGTGTGGCCAGGAGTGACGGACGTATGAATCTATTCCTCACACTGCGGTGCAAGGCGAAGGGTTGGGAAAATCTGGGTGGAGAGGTCAAAATCCTTCCTCAATCAGTCTCCTCTGATCCAACCCGCCACGCAAAGGTTGGGCAAACGTATCCTCCACCAAGACCAAGACAAATACATTTTTTTCAAGACCTAGAGAAATACATACAGTTTCTGAATACAATAATGATCTCTGGCATCACGAAATTACGCGAGTAAAGGCCCGTTCTGAATCCTAGGGGCCTATGTCATCTTTGAGGATGCTAAGCGGAGGGTTTTTCAAGGGAAAGGATGGAGAAGAAGATGTGGGAAGGAAAAAGGTATGAGGGGTGGGTAGGAATCTGGGGGTCAGTGTGGCCAGGAGTGACAGACGTATGAATCTATTCCTCACACTGCGGTGCAAGGCGAAGGGTTGAGAGAATCTGGCTGGAGAGATAAAAAGCCTCCCTCAACCAGTCTCCTCCGATCCAGCCCGCCAAGCAGTGGTTGGGCGAACGTATCCGCCACCAAGATCTAGACAAATACATACAGTTTCAGAATACAATAATGAGCTTTGTATCATGAAATTACACGAGAAAAGGCCCTTTCTGAATCCTAGGGGCCTGTGTCATCTTTGAGGATGCTGTGGGGTGGGTTTTTTAAGGGAAAGGAAGGAGAAGAAGATATGGGAAGGAAAAAGGTATAAGCGGTGTTTAGGAATCTGGGGTCAGTGTGGCCAGGAGTGACCAACGTATAAATCTATTCCTCACACTGCGGTGCAAGGCGAAGGGTTGGGAGAATCTGGCTGGAGAGGTCAAAAGCCTTCCAATAATTATGGTAACAAGGGAAAGGATAAGAGGGAGATTAATGGACCTTTTGTCCGTAAATAAATACATTTTATACAGCGGGTACCCGGCATGCGTTGCAAGGCCACTTTAACCTCGGGGTCCATTAAACTGTAATGGTTCCATTCCAAATCTCGGAAAACAACATTATATAGCAAGCGCCTGTACTATAACATTATATTCAACGGATACCTGGCATGCGTTGCAAAGTCACTGTAACCTCGGGGTCAACTTTACTGTAATGGTTCCATTTCAATTCCTGGGAAATAACTTTTTAAAGCAAGTGCCTGCAATATATAACATGATATACAACGGTTACTCGGCATGCGTTGCAAGGTCACTGTAACCCCGGGGTCAACTTAACTGTAATGGTTCCATTCCCATTCCTGGGAAATTACATTTTAGTGTAATCGCTGCACTACATAACATTATATACAGCGGGTACCCGGCATGCGTTGCAAGGTCACTGTAACCTCAGGTTTTCAGATGAGAGTTCTGGGAAGGAAAAATGTTTAAGGGGTGGGTAGGAATCTGGGGGTCAGTGTGTCCTGGGCATCCACCTCCAAGACCTAGACAGACCTAACCCCATGAACCCGGGCACCCCTACTAAATCACCAAACGTAGCGAACCACTTGAGGTGACCTATGGCAGAGGTGTTGGTTATCCAATAAAGGTCAACTTTGTGGATTTGTATTTCTACATAACATTATATACAACGGGTACCCGGCATGCGTTGCAACATCACTGTAATCTCGGGGTCAACTTAACTGTAATGGTTCCATTCCAAGTTCCGGGAAACTACATTATAATACAAGTGCCTTGCAAACGCCAGCTTTATATTATAAAATTATATACAAAGGGTACCCGGCATGCGTTGCAACATCACTGTAACCTCGGGGTCAACTTAACTGTAATGGTTCCATTCCAAGTCCAGGGAAACTACATTATTATGCAAGCGCCTTGCAAATGCCTGCACTATATTATAACATTATATACAACGGGTACCCGGCATGCGTTGCAAGGTCACTGTAACCTCGAATTGAACTTAACTGTTATGGTTCCATTCCAAGTTCCAATAAACTACATTATAATGCAAGCGCCTTGCAAACGCCTGCAATATATTATAACATTATATACAACGGGTACCCGGCATGCGTTGCAAGATCACTGTAACCTCGGGGTCAACTAAACTGTAATGGTTCTATTCCAAGTTCCGGGAAACTACATTATAATACAAACGCCTGCTTTATATTATAACATTATATACAAAGGGTACCCGGCATGCGTTGCAACATCACTGTAACCTCGGGGTCAACTTAACTGTAATGGTTCCATTCCAATTCCTGGGAAATTACATTTTAATGCAAGCGCTGCACTACATAACATTATATACAACGGGTACCCGGCATGCGTTGCAAGGTCACTGTGAACTCAGGTTTCTTCATATATTTAATTTAACACACACTCCTCCTCGCTTCATCCACGTTCACACGTCAAATCGCATAGTGTCTTAACCCGTCAGTTGCTTCTGCAACGGGCAAAACCTAGTATATATTAATACAAAACATGATACATGAGTAAACAGTTTCAGCGTGAATAACAAAATGTAGTGCGTAATATCCGGGCAGTAGTAGTAGTATAAATATTGTAAAAGGGTGACCGTGGATGCCAGGAGCAATTACACCTGGATCCTAAACACATAATGAAGTTAAATTTAATCATCGACTCTAAGTTCAGGCCACCTCTCAACCCAAATCCTTGTAAATTTCCTCAGGCATTCGAGATTCTCCTTGTTCGATACGAGATCCGCATTCCATGCTGGTCTCATAGTTACTTTCAGACCTTCCAATATTTCATCCCTTGCGTCCGTCAAAATCTCACAGTGCCACAGAATGTGCTCGGCTGTTTGGTTTGTGTTACCACATGCACAGTTTGGATGGGGAGACAGGGTCAGGCTGTGCAGTCTTCCCCTGAATTCACCATGACCTGAAAGTATTTGTGTTAAGTGATGATCCAATTTGATGAACGCCCCTTCCATTCTGGCTTTAACTGACGGGAAGAAGGAGAAAGTCCATCTGCCCGTATTCGATCTATCCCAACGATTTTGCCATTCATTAAGAGTGAGTTCACGCATCTCTTTCAGCAGTCGAGGGAGAGGTACTGCCACACCTGGTATTAGTTCAACTCCAAGATGGACGGCTGACCTTCCTCTAATTAGTTTTTTCTTAGTTAACACTTCCCTTACTTCTAGATCAATGGGCAAAATACCGGCCAGAACCGGCAATGCGTCCGAAGCTACAGTCCTGTATGCGCCCGAGAGTGCCAGCAGGGGAGTTCGCTGGCCCCGCTTAAGTGCCGAGTGGATCAGTACGTTGTCTAGGCGATGCTCCCATACAGAGGCTGCGTACGTGACTTGTGCCACATACGATCCCCTATACAGTAGGCGAAGTGCCGGAGAGCGTAATCCCCACTCCGCAGTTGAGATTCTTCTCAGTTTCATGAACAGAGCCTGGGCCCTGCTTGATACACTCTTGACATGAGCCAGGAAAGATGAAGAGCGATCCAAGATAACGCCTAGGTATCTTGCATTTTCCATAAATCGGATGTTGGAGTCTCCCATTTTTATAGTAGGATTTCTTCCTCTGTCAAGGAAGCCCTTTATAAGGAGACCCATGGTCTTTTGGGGAGCGAAATTCAGCCTGTTTCTCTTACCCCACTCAAGGATTACTCTCAAACCTTCTTCAGCTTTACTTTCAACTTCTCGCCTGCTGTTCCCCGAGACCAGTAATAGTTTGTCATCAGCGTAGTCGACCGAGATACATCCTTCAGGCAAGGGCAGCCTGGAGGAATCGTCAAAGAGTATATTCCAAAATTCCGGGCCAAGGACCGAGCCTTGTGGGCAACCCATGTTCACTTCCCGGTTAATGGTGATATCACTATATGTTAAGGAGATACTTCTGTTTTTGAGATAGTCAGAGACTATCTTAAACAACTTACGAGGGCAGTTACGGTTTTTTACTTTCGACAGTATCATCGGCCACCACGCATGATCGAAGGCACCAGTGATGTCTAAGAAGACTCCAATCACGTACCTCTTTGGACAGACCCTCACCCATTCAAGCGCAAACTTAATGGCGTGCTCCGTGGATTTACCCGGGACAAAGCTAAATTGACAGTCGTCCGCTGGAGACAGGGTTTGGTATAGTCGGTTCCGTATAATTTTTTCTAGAATCTTCCCCAGAACAGGAAGCAGCGTAATAGGTCTATAAGCCTTGATATCCGTTTTTGGCTTATCGTTGCCCTTGGGTATAATACGGAGCACCCCTTCCTTCCACTCTGTGGGGAAAACTCCTCTTCGCAGACACGTGTCCATGACTTGGAAGAGCTCCTCCTTGGCATGGACCCATGCTTTCTTCACTATTACTCCGTTCAATTTGTCAAAGCCGGGTGCCTTCTTAGAACCTAAGCCCTTAATTATTACCTCCAATTCAGCTTTACTTACAGGTGTAATCTGGTCCTCCTGGGAGAGGTTTCTAGGAAGAAGCCGTGACAGATTTCTAATCTGTTGGTGGTGGTCGCTTTCCCCAATTACTGAGTCTAGAGGAACTAACTTTCCCAGAAGTGTTTCGAGAGTGGTGGCCACGTCCGTACTCTCAACATTCCTGCCATTGTTATCAACGACGATGCTTGTTAAAAACCGGTCAGAACCTTTTCCCGTCTTTGCAACAGCGCTGGGAATTTCCCACGGGTTGGCGTTACCCACATCTTTAACCCAATTATGCCATGCGGCTCGTTTTGCTGTAAGTTCGGCCGATTTGAAGGCTGTACGGGCCAGTCTGAGGCGGCCCAGGAGTGCTGATGTCTCCTCCGTCGTGCAAACTCCCTGCCTGGATTGACTCAAAGCCCTGTAGGCCCTCTTATAGGCCCCCTTAAGCGAAGTCAGCTCACTCGACCACCACGGCGTCCTTATGATCTTCTTTGGGTTTGATCTTCCCAAAGATCGATCAGCAGCTGATACCAGGGACGCATTAAAAAAGTTCCCCAAATTGTCCGGATCTCTAGCAGCTACGTCATGAAATCCCCTTAAAGTATCCCGTAGTGCTTCCCCAAAGTTATCCCAGTTCGCCTGAATGGTTTTGAAATTCCAGGAGGATCTTGGTATTTCGGTCTTTTTTACACCCCCTTTAAATGTAATTAATCTGTGATCTGAGGCGATCGCACGGTCGTGAACTTTCCATTCAGAAGATCCAGAGCAAAGAGTTAGATCGATGTTGCTCTCGCCTTGGGTGCCAGAGAATGTAGATAAGCTACCTGGCTCGTTTAGTAAAAATAGACCCTGCGCTGCAATAAGATCTTCGACAGTGTCTGAGCGTTCCGTCCGAATTCCTCTATTATCATACCACAAAGGCGAGCGAGCGTTAAAGTCTCCCCCTATAACTATGTTACGACCTTTAAGCGCGTTCAGGGCGCGCGTCAGGCTCAAGATATGTGGTCCGACAGGATTTCCGTACTTAAAGTATACCGAGATTATAATAATCTCGGTTATGCCAAAATTAAGCGAAACGCAGGTTTGGTATTCATTCGATAACCCCTCGAGGAGGAGGGGGCTGATCGACGAAGTGTTGACCAGAACACCCGCTCCCGGGGAGTTACCTACTTCGAGTACCGCTCCAGGTCTAGTAGTAGGCGTTTTACCTTGCCGGGTGTATTGCTCCTGGATTAGCAGGATGTCAATATGTAGGTCAGTCAGGGCCTGCAGCGCCTCGATCGTGGCCAGTCGGGATCTCTGCAAGTTTATCTGACCTATGGTAATAAAGTTATTAGTTTCCATAGTCGGTGCGTCTCATCTGTGCTTCAATGGCTGCTTGATGGGCGGGGCATGATCAGTCACCGGTGGAATGAGCCGATGGTTTTCCAAAGCGCTTGCAGGTCGCACAGACAGCGGATTCTGCTTTCCTTGGGCAATTATCCATCTCGTGACCATTTTCAGCACAGTGGCGGCACGTGGTGGTGGTCATGGTACAGAATTTACTCACGTATCCGTAAAGATGACACTTAAAGCACCTGGTGGCTCCTAAGAAGTCGCGAACACGGCAGGCATGCCAACCAAGGAAGCAGAGTCCGCTGTCTATAAGAATTTTTCTGCTCTCCGGATGACAGGTAACGATCATGTTCATCGTGCTGCCGTCTCGTTTGCCGAAAAGTGAGACTCGACGCACGGTTCTAAGGTGGTCATCCTTGGTTAGGTTGGTCTTTCCCAGAATATTGTTTGTGAAAATTTCCTTAAAGAGGGCCTGGTCTGCAGTTGCCTCGGTTTTGGGCACATCATATATGACAATAGGCCACTTGCATGGACTTCATAACGACTTGGAAAAAATCGTGTGGATAGAGTTTTTTTACTAAGATTACGAAAATGTTGGTAAAAATTTTTAGAAATGTACAGTTTTTTTTTTATTTTTAAATAAATAAATCCATTATTTGGGCTCGTGACGTCACTACATGAAAATGTCCCGTCGCCGAAAATGTTCCTATTAATTTTATAAAATTCCACACTGATTTATTTTTTTATATGGCATCACTTTGATTTCAGGCGAATTTTTGAATTCGTTCACTAGATTTATTGTTTGCTCTCTGCGAACTTATCATTTGGTTTGATTTTTTGACAGATGTTCTGAAGAGAACCCCGTACAATTAATGGGTACGGGGTTCTCTTCAGAACGTGAAGATGATGTCGGTACATGTTTTAGAGGTATAATGATTATGGTGCTGATTTTAACAAAATAAAATTTTATAATATTCTTATTATTATTACAATTTACAAGTTCCAGTATATTACATTGAATTTAGTAATATAGACGCTGTACATTATAATGATTTATGATCAATAAGATGGATCAAGGAAAAAAATATTTATGAGATGTAATCTTTTTGGTATGCCTCGTTATTCTCCTGTGCCATTCGTGTGGAAAACGTTCTTTTTTTAAAATTATTTTCGGCTATGTTATTATCGTTTTTTCACACCTATAAAATTATGTCCCGTCTTTCCGGTTTATAAAAAATGGTCTGATTTTTCGGATTGAAATTTTCAAAAAATCCCCAGGGTTTCAAAAATACGATTAAAAAAAAAATACAGAATGTCTTAGAATATTTGCCTAAACCGGAAATTTTTTTTAAAAAATGTGATGCAAGTGGCCTATTCTGGGGAGATTCCCTTGAGGGCGGACCATCTTAAAACCACTTGCTTCGATTTTCGCGGCCGCCTTTTTTATATTTTCTAACCCACTCGTGCTGGAGGTCTGTACTAATACGCCAGCCCCTTTAATTTTCCTGGTTCGTACAGCTTGGAATCCGTCTTTAGACGGATTCAGGACTTTCATAAGGCTTTTCTGAGTTTCCTCAGAAGTTTTTCCCTCTGGCACGGTTGGGTAGAACAGTATGGTAGGTTGAAGCGGAGGGACCTTTCTCTCCTGTCCGTTTACCACTAGTGTCTGGGATGCAGGAGCTTCCGACGCTACGCTGGCGTAAGTTTTCTTTCCTCCAATGATTGGCTGAGGGATAACTGCTGGTTGAGGCCTGTTGATGAGGAGATCAATTTTGGAGGCTAAGCTTTTCTGAGCATTAATTACCTCTGCAAAAGCTTGCGCACGAGCGATTGCGGCTGCATTGGGGATGGCGATAGTCACAAATTTTTTTTTAATGTCTTCAAGCTGGTTGAGGATCGATCTCCTGTCTTCCTTGTTAATTTTGTTTTTCCCCTCAACCACAATATCGGTTATTTTGTTAATGTTCGTCAGTACGGGTGTCAGAGTGTCAATGTCGAAGCTACAGTCGTCTCCACTCGGAAAAGAGTCCTCACCACGCTGTCTCTTTCTATTAGCTTGATTTGGGGAGGTTTTGGTACTGACCTAAAGGCGTTCGGGTTGTCGAGCTGGTTGGTGGGTGGCATCGCTGGTTGATTCAGCCTCTGCTTCTGAAACTGCCTCCAAAAGCATATTGCTATGTATGCTAGTGTAGGGTGAAGTTGGACGTTCTAGAAGGGGAGGAGGGTCGATAGTTGAGATTAAATTTTCGAATGCTTTTTTTCTGGGCGAGCCAGTCGACTTTCCCTTACCCTTGCATTTTCTCAAAGGATTACGTAGTTGTTCTTCTTGTAGTCGGCTGTCCTCGCCCTCCGATTCTGACGACATGTTTTATTTATTAAAATAAAATAATAGAAAAAAAAGATTAAAATATATACATATATATTTAATAATAATATATTAATATAAAAATATATATAAAATAAAAAATTAATTAATAAATCAAATAAAAAAATAGTATCTGTTTATGATTAATAGTTTTTTTAAGACACAGAAAACGAAAAATATGACGACTTTATACGTCACAGAGTTTTCTTTATACGTCCTTGACCTTTATATTTATACACTTTTCACTTGAGAAAAAAAAAATAGGGTAAAACGTTTATATCAGTCAATTATCTGCAAATGAAACTTGTTGAAACGTCGCCCGGCGCGGCGAACCGACACTGATGTATGACGAAATAAATAGGTATTTCAAAACAAAAATAAACTACCGCCTGATTTGAAACTTGTATTGATTGATAACTTCGTTATATCTCAGCCGAATTTTGCGGGCTTTGCACTATTCGGCGGGGAATTAAAAACTATATTTGGTTGTTATTATTATATCAATTAACACTTAAGCAATATAACACCTAAAAAAAAAAAATAATGTTCAAGTTCATGCCACAAGGTTTGCTTTCGGGCCAAGACCTGCTTTTGTTTTGTTTTTTTTTTTTTTTTTTTTTTTTTTTTTTTTTAAAGCATTTTTGTTTATATATTACAATGATAATATAGATATATAATGCAAGATTACAAAATAATTCATGTTTTATTCTACTACTCCATAAGATGAGCTCTAGGAGCTCATGTTTATGGGAGGAGTATTTTACATGCAAAAAAATAATCATAATGTTCATTATGTAAACAATTTTCAAAGAAGTAATGAAATAAACATCTTAGGTAAGTACACAATTTAGACAAAAATAGTTATATGAGGACAATATCAATACAATTTTTTTTTAAATATTAAATATTGCTGTTTAAGTAAGGGTAAATTAATTAATTATATAAAGGGTAAACATTAAGGGTACAATATGTCATTATCCAATTTAAGGGACTTAATTTGTTTTTTGAATAATTCATAATTCACTGTATCTGTTATATTAATTTTGTTATTGGATAATAATATATTGTACCATCTTACACCTAAATACAAATAGTGGTGCTGAGCCGTGGTCGTTCTAAGCATAGGGATGGCTATTAAGCCATTAGTTTTAAATCTATTACTTATGCTACCTGAGGGGTGAATTTTTTGAATAAAATATTCTTTATAAATTTGGCATAAGGCGTTTCTCTTATACAATTCTGTAATAGATGGTACATTAAATTCCCGAAATATCTGTATAGTAGGGAAGTCGTATGGTTTCCTAAGAATGTTTTTTATAATTATTCTTTGAATTATAATTATGGGCTGTAAGGAAGCCTTAAAGGCCCCTCCCCACCCAATAATGCCGTACTGTAATAAAGACTGAATTAATGCATAATAGACAATTTTGATAGTTTTCTTGTTTAAAATATTTCGTATGTTATAGAAAACATAGATAAGTTTTCTTATTCTTTCCACAGTGAGATTGATATGATCTTTCCATTTAACATTTTTATCTATTAAGATTCCAAGATATTTTATATTAGATTTATGATTCAGCTTAGCGCAGTCTGTATTACATGTACCGTCATTTGCACAATTTTTGGAATGAATTGTTATGTTAATTAAATTATTTGGCACATCTTCTTGTAGAGAGAATGGAATGTAATAAGTTTTTTCTGTGTTGAGTGATAGTAAATTGTTATCGAACCAATTTTTTAAAACCTTCATGTCTTGATTGGCTGCATTGGTAATATCGTTCCACGTCTTTTTTCGATAATTATTGCAGTGTCGTCAGCAAAGGATATAAGTTTACCATTAAGTGATAATTTAAACATTTGGTTTACGTATATTATAAATAAAATTGGTCCAATAACAGTCCCCTGGGGAATTCCAAATTCTAAAGTTTCATCTACACTTAGTGAGTTATTTAATTTTACTTTTTGATTTCTTTGAGTTAGATAACTTTTCAGCCAATACCTAACCTTACCAATAATACCGATATCATTTAATTTATTAATTAGTTTTGTGTGGGAGATACTGTCAAAAGCTTTGCGTAAATCAATAAAAATGCCAAGGCATTTGTTTTTTTTATCTAATGCGTTGTATATAGTTGAGGTAAGTTCAGCAATAGCATCATGAGTACTTAGTTTCTCTCTAAATCCAAATTGGCTAGGACTAAGAATTTTTTTATTATCAATGTAGTACATCAGTTGCTTTTTTACGATCTTTTCAAAAAATTTTGCAATGTTTGAGACAAGAGATATAGGTCGATAATTTGATATTTCTTCAGGGCTGCCTGATTTGAAAACGGGTGTTACGATAGATTTTTTATAAATGGAAGGAAATATTCCACTATTTAAACTAATATTTATAATGTGTGCAATTGGAATGCTTAAAAAATTGTTATATTTTTTCAATATTTCTACTGTAACTCCATCAAATCCTGGTGCAGATCCACCTTTTAATTCATTAATAATATTTTTTATGTCATTTGTTGTTACTGGCTGGAAAGCTGACAGGTTATTTTGTTTAAGACAATCCTTCTCGAAATTATCAACTTTGTTTTTCAATTTTGTTTTGTGCTCACAATAAATGTACACACATAATTAACTTAAACACTAAGTAACTTATTTTTACGCTAATTTAGTACACTAATATACTTAGAATCTATATAAAGTTGTAAAATTACACTTTTAACCACTGAGATACAACTCAGAGAAATGTCAACACTGAGAAACGTCACTGTCACACTTATAATTAACGATTATTACTAAATATAGAGTATTTTACCAAAGAAAATAGAGAAATGTAGAGGGAATAAGTACCCACACACGTACGCACACAAAAAAAACCTTATTTTAACTTTTACGCGATATTTTCATAAAATTAGATGGCATATTTTACGAAATCTTCCGTACCAAACGGAAGCTAGAACCGAACAAAAAGTATAAACAGTAATCCTCTAAAAAAATAATAATCTCGATTTAACCCGCCCAGATCCACGACGCGATTTTAGTTTACAAAGCTCTTTCAAACATCAATAACTCCTCAAATGCTTCAATCATTAAATCAACATTTTAGGTATTCCTAAAAAATATATTTTTGGATCCGTAAAAAATATTAAAAAAATTGTGACGATTCTGTATAAAATAATAAAAAATGTTTTCCTAAAAGTCGACACATTTCTATGTCAGATGAGACAACAAATTTTAAATTTCTACGGGAATAACAGAGAAGACCAAACATTAATTCATTCCAACCTCATTAACCTACGTCCAATATTACGATCTCCTTTTAGTGATGTATGATAAAAAGAGATGTAAAATAAAACGTTAAAACCTTTTGCCTATCTGTAGAGACTATTTTACTTCTCAAAGTTGACATCATAATACGTTTGTCGTCGCTTTCTAGTGCATTTATTTGAAATGTCTGGAAACAGAGATGACAATATTAAATATCTTGCTGCAAAAAAATTTGGGTTGCTTGACATTCCGTTTTCATAAAAAAAAGAGCCACAAAAAAAATAAGGAACAACATCGGAAGGTTCGGCCGACCGACCACCTGATCCTCAAACCAGAGTCATTTTTTAATCCCTTTCTGCGTATTTCCTTGAAATTAACGACAAAATGGTACGATGGTAGACAATCAGATGACGGGGGACGTTTTTTGTTTAGTTTTATGGGTTTTGGGTTATTTGCAGGGTCATGCCACATTAGTTAAGAAGTAATAAATGTTTGTTTACTTTCATTTTATTTTTATCAATTAATCTCTTCGTGGAAGACTTGATTAAGACAATGACAATGCAGTACTTTTTTTACAATAGCTCCACACAGGAGGCCCTGAGGAAAATAATTCCCCTCATGGCCTATGTCATTCTTGGGGATGATCTGTGGGGGGTCTTTTCAGGAAAGGAAGGTTAGGAAGTTCTGAGAAGGAAAAGGATATAAGGGGTGGGTAGGAATCTGGGTGTCATTGTGTCCAGGAGGACGTATGAATCCATCTCTTCCACTGCGGTATAAGGCGATGTTCCGAGAGAGTACAGCTGAAGAAGTCAAAGAGACTCCCTCAACCATTCTCTCCTGATCCGGCCTGCCATGCAGTAGGTAGGCAGATGCATCCACCGCCAAAATCAGGACAAATTTCTACCTACGAACCCGGGCACCCCTACTAAGTCACAAAACGTAGCTTACTACTAGGGGTGACCTTTGGCAGATGTGTTGGTTATCCAAAAAATGGTTCCCGGGGCGGTGGCACCCATACCCGCCTCCCAAATTGAAAAGCAAGGCATTGAACTGGCAAAGGAAGGATAATTGTTGACATGCTGTATAAATGAGATTCCTGATATATATGTGTTGTAAAACCATATAGTTAGTTACATTAAAGGTAGAGCCATGTTAATTTGTGGAGATCTGGAAGAGATACAAGATACAAGTCCGATAAAAATTATAATAATTTCCACCTTTTTCTAGCACCGTCTAGTGATAAAGTCACGTCAAGTATACTTGTGGATGGGATTAAAATGTACGCTTATTTAGTTATGGAATTCAAAAAGGAAGATATGACGCGAAGTGAATAGCCAAGGAAGTCACGGCATGGTCAAGTGAATCAAATACTTTCGGTCGGACCATGCCAAGAGACAGAATAATAGAAATATACAGATAAATCATTTTTAATGGTTTTGGTGGTATATCCTCTCTGCTGCAGAAGGTAGTTTCGGTATTGAAGACAATACTTCATCCAAAATACGATTGTAAACATTACTGCACCACCATAAAACTCTTTTGTGAGGGTCGGGTGCAATATTTAGAATCTTACCTACTATTTTATTACCAAAACTACCCCTATAAAATAATTATTTTAAAAAGGGACTTTCTTTCCATTGAAACAGTAGCAAAGTGACGTCTTTACAAATGATTATTACATGGAAGGAAGTAGCAATAAATATAAATGGTTAGGTTTCAATGAATTGAAGGTACAATTTGAAATGAATGTTAGGATTTTTAGAATATATTTTTTTTGGAATTATTTATTATTTTTACTATTTTAGAACGCTCACTGTCTTTGTTTAACTTGCTATTTCGATCATCTTCTAAAATGCATATTTTTCATAATAACGGCATGCCGCCACCTCTAAAACCATTTATTGGACAACTAACACTTCTGCCATAAGTGACCTTAAGTAGTTTGTTACGTTTGGTGACTTAGGAGGGGTGCCCAGGTTCATGGGGTAGGTTTGGTTCCGGATCTTGGCGGCGGGTACGTCTACCTACCAACTGGCTCTGCGTGACTGGCCGGGTCGGGAGAGACTGGTTGAGGGAGACCTTTTGACCTCTCCAGCAGGAAGACCTTTCCCCAAAGATGACATAGGCCCTAAAGCGAATTATTTTCCTCAGGGCCTCATGTGTGGAGCTAATGTAAAAAAATCTGTATATCTGCACTACAGTATCCACAGCTTAAGTTCTTATAGTTTCGTAAAGTACTAGATGACGTGTGGTCGCTATTTTACGATTTATTGTAGATTTACTATAGACGAATGCATTACATAATACATATGTAGGTAAATATAATAACAAAGTCTTTGTTTTGCTTTTTTGTAGAAATCTTTTACATCTACATTTTAACCTATATTTTGTTATGATAAACACATCGGATTAATGTTAAAATAACATTCTACCTAAATGGTTTTGGTCGTTATGTTCCTGTGAAATAAATGTTTTTAATTTGCTATGTAAACTATTTCCACCCATAAAAGTCAATTTTATCCTAAAAGTTATCACTAAAAATCGATATAAAAAATAAATTTCGCAAAAATGTTAAAACATACGAGTATTAAAAAAATACTAGTGGGAGTTCACACCGGTAGAAGCGAAACCTTCAGAAAATTAAAGTAGACAAGAGTCGGAAGGCTACGAAGCACCGCATAAAGAGGAGACCGATTATTCTAACCCATTCTCTAAAAATGCTATAGATGCATGTGTTTGTCTCTTTTTAGTGTCGCTTTTTCGTTTATCCAGTTTCAAATCACACCGGTGCTAAAGAAGTTTTCACTTCAAAGTAATTATATCATTATTTTTTTCGTGGTTTGCTTATTGTTTTTTTTTTCAGTGTCGCTTTTTCGTTTCATCCAGTTTCAAATCACTACGGTGCTAAAGAAGTTTTTCACTAAAAAATAATAATAAAATTATTCTTTTCGTGGTTTGCTTATTGTTTCTTTTTAGTGTCGCTTTTGCGTTTCATACAGTTTCAAATCACAACGGTGCTAAAGAAGTTTTCACTTCAAAGTAATTACAACATTATATTTTCTTGGTTTGATTATTGTTCTTTTTAGTGTCGCTTTTTCGTTTCATCCAGTTTCAAATCACAACGGTGCTAAAGAAGTTTTCACTTCAAAGTAATTATATCATTATTTTTTCGTGGTTTGCTTATTGTTTTTTTAGTGTCGCTTTTTCGTTTCATCCAGTTTCAAATCACTACGGTGCTAAAGAAGTTTTTCACTTCAAAATAATAATAAAATTATTCTTTTCGTGGTTTGCTTATTTTTTCTTTTTAGTGTCGCTTTTGCGTTTCATCCAGTTTCAAATCACAACGGTGCTAAAGAAGTTTTCACTTCAAAGTAATTACAACATTATTTTTTCTTGGTTTGCTTATTGTTCTTTTTAGTGTCGCTTTTTCGTTTCATCCAGTTTCAAATCACAACGGTGCTAAAGAAGTTTTTACTTCAAAGTAATCATATCATTATTTTTTTCGTGGTTTGCTTATTGTTTTTTTTTAGTGTCGCTTTTTCGTTTCATCCAGTTTCAAATCACAATGGTGTTAAAGAAGTTTTTCACTTGAAAATAATTATAATTTTTTTTTCGTGGTTTGCTTTCGCGTAAAACTGTAACAAAAATTTAAAATTCGAGTGTTCTTAAGTATTGTATTTTTATTGTAATCTATATAATATATATAATCTTATATATAATCTTCTCAACAGAATCACTTTTCAAATTGTTTCCAGTACCAAATATCGATGACATATTCAAACAAGCTTCTATTATAAAAATGTGTAAAGAAAAAAATAACAAAGAATATCAAGAGTTTTACAAACTAATAAGAAATGAAAACCAATTTATTACACCTAATTTTAAAACAACTCAAATGCAACATCATTATATTTTCCAAGCCATAAAAAACTATAATAACCTCCCTTATGAATTACGCAGTATCATCACCGAATCAGAACAAATAAATAAAATTAAACAATTTTTCAAAAAAAAATTACAGTAAAAAGTAAATATTTTATGTTATATTTTATATTATATTTTATATTTCATATTATAACTTAAAACCTAAGTAAGAATCGTGGCTCCCTTATCAGGCACAAGAGCTCCTCTTTTCTGATAAGGTATACATGACTAAATACGACCTTTAATATAAAATTTTGTAAAATATGTATATATATATGAGGCCCCTAGAAACAAAGACGGAAGTGTCCACTTTGTCAAATTGTTGGCAAACTGAAAAAAACGTTTAATCAGTCCGTTATTTATCAATATGGAAGGAACATTTAATATTATGTTAGTAAACCGGTTTAAGAATAATATTTCAAATCATATATGTATCTAAATGCTCTAGTTTCTTAAAAAAATGCGTTTTTTTGATGGACACTTCCGTTTTTGTTTCAAACATTCGGACACTTGCTGTTTTGTTTCACAAACAGTTGGACACTGCCGGTTTTGATTTAAATGACAATTTCGAAGATGTTGCAGTCAATGTAAGAAAACAATATTTAAAATAAGACTTTTTATTAAAATAATTATAGAAACGGAAATTATATGAACAGCTTAAAGTTTTATCAAATTTAGAAATATTCATAAATTCTGAGAAAAAGATATTAGTTTTTTTTAAATGGTGAAATTACATCCACCATGAAAAAGAAAAATTAGAAGAGTTAACTAAATTATACTTATTATTACACCACCAAGATTTTCCGTGACTATTTTGCCAGTTTTTGCCATTATGTGTTGCACCCTTTGTTTTGAAATATTTATGCTCTTGAGAAATGTTTGTTGACACACTGGAATTACGGAGCCGCCGGACAATCTAAATGAAAATTTTGTTTGAAATTGTTTTGTTTTGTAAGTGATCAAAAATCAACACCAAAAGCGTGTATTTTTCACAGCAAAAAGATAAACCAGGTAATATTAATTTTACAGTAAATAAAAAATATAAAATATAAAAATATAGACATGTAGGATTACAAAGGATTTTTTAAATATTTATATTGAGGGATCGGTAGGATTTATAGGTTCAATTAGAAATGCCACAGAGCCGAACCCTCTGATATGAAAATATCTGGAGTCGGTGAATTATATTCCCATTTGGTCTCTAGTAGGTTGACATGTTGTTCTTGTATTGTTTTGTATTTATAATACTTATATAGTGCAATTGCATAGCGTGGGTTGACTAGATGATCATTTGGGGAAGTGTATGAAAGGGTTTAGTTATTCCTTCTTTTTTTTTTTTTTGGGGGAAAAATTTAACCCGGACATTTAAATCTGGTGCAAAAAATTTTTAATAAGGAAATAATAATATCGTATTGTAATTTTAAAAAATATATATTTTAATAAAAAGTATCGCTATAATATAGTTAGATGTTAAAGTAATAAGCTGTTTCTTATAATACCTACAGACTTATTTTAATGAAAATAGACAGTTTTTATTATTTATTATTAAAAAAAAACAACATTTATTATCAAAAAACACAATTTAAATTCGAAATGAATCTCTACCAAATGAATTTTCAAAAATTAATTAGTTATTAATTTGAAATATTATATTAATTATTATAAAATTATTTAAGTCTAGTTATCAAAATACATGGCCTAGCCAACTCGATCCAGATCCTTACAAAAAAAATTGTGAACAAATTCAGACAAATCTACAAAAAATTTCATATTTTGATATTGCCTACAACATAATGGCGGTTTGCCTCTTTTTCTTGGCAATGTTTGCCTTCCATTTGTGCGGTTGTTTCACACGTTTCCTCGCTGATTCTGGTGGCAAAACATCGGGGAAAGTTTCCATTCTTGGAATATATAATGTCCACTAGCAATAAATGATTATTACAACCTAAAAAATAACTTATCAGGGCCACAACTCACTTACGCTTTCGCACGAGTTTGTATGAATTACAGTATGGCAGCCATTATGAATAGAGCGTCCTGATTGGCTATTTGAAAAACTGCCGCTTTTGTTTCGGAAGGAGGTGGACACTGCCGTATTTGTTTCAACAACAAAACTTTAAAGCCAAAATACTATGGTTTAATGACGTTTATGTTACAAATAGAAATATTGTCCAGATAGAGTGAACATTTCTCTATGAAACTGCATATTCAACTCATTTTTGACGTTTGGTGGACACTTCCGTCTTTGTTTCTAGGGGCCTCATATATATGTAACTCACATTTTTTATATTACAATAAAAAAATAAAAAAATAAAAAAAATATCTCTATGCAACTAGTATTAAAACCATTTTATCTGGTATTAACTTAGATCAGCAAACATAATAAGCTATTTTTTACGATAAAGTATTTATGAAATGATAGTATTTAAAAAATGATAGTAGGTCGGTGTCAGCCCTTACTAGTACCTAGCGCATTCCACATGTGGCTTTCTGAAACAAGGGTACTATGCTGAAGGCTAACGTGACCCTAGGCGGTCGCTGTCATAGCCGGCCCGCCTTGTTGGGCGTTTCAAATAATATTTGATTATTTATTATGAATGATTTTTTTTTAATATTTCAGTTTTAGGGCACACAATCAATATTTTTTTCTTACAATAAATTAATATAAGCCAAATTAAAAATATTCACCATAATATTTTTACAAAAAACCTGAAATAATTTCCAAATCCCATAGAGTAACGCTGTGTTACAAGACGGTTTGTCGAGGGTATTTTTAGCATGGTATGGGAAAGGGTGCTCTCTTGAAGAAACCGCCATCCTACAGTTCGGACACAAGGACAAGCTGCCTTCATTTACGCCAGCTCTGAACAAACGGAAGTAGCGGACGTAGCGGTCAAATTCTGAACTAAACAGTCATTGTGACGAGAGCCTAGAGTGTTTCACAGACTCGCGACCGGCGGCTGAGCGATGATTCTACTCGTACTTGCTACACAGTACACGGTGACCCGACATTTGATCCGGCGACATTTGGTCCGGCGACAGTTGGTCCGGCGACATTTGATCCTGCCGACATTTGATCCGGCCGACACTTGATCCGGCGAACAGTTGATCCGGCGGACATTTGATCCGGCGACAATTGATCCGGCCTGATCCTTTAGAAGATTTTTTCTTCAAGTAAGTATGTAAAGAGGATATACGGCCGTACAACCAAAGTCGATGTACTTATATCTGAAGGCATCTTGAGTGAAAATCCGCTGTAAAAATATTTTTACCAACAATAATTTCAACTCTCCGAAGAAACATGCTGCAATACAAAATACGACATACGTGCAGTCAGTTTAACAAAAAAATCGTAAAAAATTCCTACTTGCGTATAACGTTTTTTATCTGAAAATTACACGAGAGTCCCAACTGCTCTCAACCGTCTCGAGCCAGTGAGTGCCAATGGCATCTCCAATTTTGGTATGGTGTGATACTGAGGGTAATGGGGAGGGGAAGGAGATGTGGAAAACGTACCTGGCTATTCAGATCTAGTCACGTCATTTCAAGTAATCCGATTAAACCTTCATACACTGTACACCATTGAACAAATTACAAAAATCATATGATCTAAATTTTTTAATATTTTTATTTTTATTTTTTAGAACTTTTATCAAAACACAAGAGTAGCAACTGCTCCCAACCGTCTGGAGCCAGTGAGATTATGGCATTCCTAATTTTGATATGTTGTGAGGCTGAAGATAGTGGGGAGGAGAAGGATATGTGAAAATCTTTTACGGTTTTTTGTTAAACTGACTGCACGTATAAGTATGTCGTATTTTTATTGCCGCATGCTTCTTCGGAGAGTCGAAATTTACCATTTTCGAGGTTTTTGAGTGAAATTTATTATTTGTTCATTTAAACATTTTAATTAGGTACTTATGAATTCAACCAAAAACAAATAAACCATAACACGATGTAAGAAGAAATGAGTTTACCATCTGAAAGGTCGCATTGATGGAGCCTTGGTGATCCAGCGGCTTCGTAATCCAGTGGGTTTTCACTGCGTCCGCTTTGACCCTGAACCCCCTCAGCGGGGGTGGCGGGCCGCGCTTGTCCCAGAAGCGCAGCAGCCTGCGAGGTTTGCTGTTCTCCGCTCCGACCGCGCACCCTCCCAGCACCAGGCACAAGGATAGGATTGTGAAGAAGCGCATCCTGCGGAAAACAATATCCTTGAAACTGTTGATATGTGAAAACGCAGCCGTTGGAGTGGCATATTACAATAAGGTCACAGAAAGGAAATGGTAGGTAATAAATAGAAAGTTATTTATTTATTTGTGAGAAACAAACAGCCTTTATATAATTACAGTGATAATACACAATATAAAGTGAACTGAAGTCAAGCCACAGAAGTTTCTTATGCTAAAGTTAATTGGCAAAGAAGTTTTATTATCTTAAAATTAATTTTGGGTAGGGTATAGGAAGAGGAATATAGGAAAAGGATAGGAGATGCTCCTGATACATTCCATACTCTCGTATTAATGATCTATCGTACGCGTTACTTCATATCGGTATTTCTTTAGTTTACTAAAAATATCAATTTTGTGAAATTTTGTATTATATTGTGCATGTACACGAGGAATCGGGTAATTTATTCTAATATTTGTTCTACACGAGGGCAAATAAAATGAATCGGTTTGTCGGGTTGATCTTGACGGAATATGAAATTTATCGAATTGGTGAGCTCTGTTGAGTTCAGGCCATTATTTAGAATTTTAAACAATAGAATTCGATCGAAAATTAGACACCGTCTTTGGAGGGAGTTGAAATTGTGAAATTTAATGGATTCGGTATAATTTGAGAAGTGTAAGTTAAGTTAATAAAATTTTTGGTTTGAATTCTTTGTATTCTTTCAATGTGGGTTTGGTAAAAAGGAGTCCAGATCGGTGTACAGTGTTCCAAGTGTGGGCGAATATATGAAGTGTAAAGGGAATATAGAGTTTTTGTTCATATGAAGCGGATACTTTGCGATGTGACATTATTAATTTAGTAGTTTAGTAGTTAGAGTATTATACTGCCCTGATGAAGCTACGGTTGTAGCGAAACCCGGTCGGCATAAAGTATACAAAATAAAAGTTGTGTTTACAAAGTTATTGTTTTATTTTAAATTAGGAATATAGAGTGTTTCGGAAGGGTTTTGCTATAGGAGTTATAAATCCCAGCATTTTATTGGCTTTATTAATGACTTCATCAGTGTGTTGGATAAAGTTTGATTTAACATCCAGTGTAACTTCGAGGTCCCTGACGTAGTATACTTCATTGATATGTGTGCCGTTCAATTTATATACAAAGGAAATTTTATTTTTATTACGTGTAAACATTAATTTATTGCATTTGGAGATGTTAATAACAAGTTTGTTTGATTCACAATAGACAAAAAGACGATTAAGGTCTTCTTGGAGTTTAATGTAGTCATTGATTGATTTAATAACTAGGTACAATTTTTTATCATCTGCATATGCTAGGTAATTAGCATGTAAAAAACATTTGTGAATATCATAAATATATTTAATAATAATGGCCCCAACTGAGAACCTTGAGGTACCTCGGAGGGCACGGTGAAGAAGCTGGACTTAGTTCCCTCGACTGAAACACATTGAAGTCTACCCAAAAGTTATGAAGTGAGCCACCGTAGTAAGTCACCATGGATGTCTAATTGATTTAATTTTTTAAGTAGAACATACTAACACTACGGGCATACAATTGGATAATTTAGAAATTTTAGAAATTAGAAAAAGCATTAATAGTAAATTAAATATTATAAATAACCAAACATTTTTTTTAAAATATCCATCTTTTAAATTTATTTTCTTATTAATACTTACAATTAATTATAATTATTGATTTAGACTAATTATTTTAATTATTTGTTCTTAAAAGTTTTTTATTATCTAAATGCAATTTTATTTTTCCTTAAATAATTTTTATATTTAATTTTGTGTAACTATTTTTATGATTTGTAAGTAATTAATCACCTCTACTTTTAAATATTTTGTCTATGTTATAGTTTATTCTAATTTGTCTATTCTTGTTTGTCATTTAATTTTCTTTATATTAACATATCCTGATGAAGATAATATTGTTATCGAAACATGTAGATATTATTTATAATATAGTGGTTTATACAAAGTGATCTGTTATTCATTATATAATTAATGATGCCACAAAGTAATTTTGCGAAGTTTGAAGAAAGAATGAAATGGTTTACCTTATCGAATGTCTTAGAGTAATGGGTGTAGATTACGTCTTCTTGGTTTCTCTTGTCCATATTACTCGTTAAATATTCCGTGAAATTTACCAAATTCGTTAGTACCGACCTTTTTTGTAAAAATCCGTGCTGTTGGTTTTGTATATTGCGAGTAATTGTCGGATAAATTTGATCGTAGACAATTTCCTCAAAGAGTTTACTAAATAATGTGAGAATTGAGATTGGGCGGTAATTTACAATGTTGCTTTTTGAACCTGTTTTATGAATGGGTATTATAACTTCTTTAAATTTTGTTGGAAATTTTCCTGATTTTAGTAACAACATAAATATGTTAGTTAAAAGGTATGAAAGATTTTTGGCACATTTTGAAACAAAGTATGGTGAGATACCATCACTGCCAGCGCCCTTACTAATATCTAAATTCTTCAGGTATTTATTGATAATTAAATTGTATATTAGTACGTTCCCAATCGGGTCATGGTTATTCTCGTTGGTAGAACTATCATTCGTGTTCCGCTTACATAGGTGGATTGAAAGTGTTTAGAGAATAAATTATGTTATGATGTGTGATAGGTATTTTACTAATAAAACCCCATCTCTAAGTAACTTTAACATAGGAGACCTTCTTGGCTTGACTTAATTTAACTTTGTATATATGTATCTATATGTTTGTATGTATAAGCTGTTTGTCTCTTACAAATAAATAATACTGACCGGTCAGTAGCTGCGTGAGCATCGCGTTTGTGTCCCACCCGGGCGTCGCGTGTTCGATACCTTGACTGGCTAAATCCTCCATTAGCAACATTTAGACAACATCCTCCATTAGACACAAGCAACATTTTCCGCTTAGTGCGGTAATAGAAGGAGATTTACAAAAATTGTTGGATTATTAGTAACCCGGGAATGTTTCTTTCTTTCAAAAAAAAAATAAAAATTCTACATTCTGAGAGATGAGATCAAATCTACTAAAGCTAAACCCTTTTAACGCATATTTATTCTGTTTAAATGAAATATTCTCTGTTATTATAACATTCTATACCTTCAGAGTACTTCATATATTATTCTTATTTGTCTGGTTGTAACACACATTAAATAATTGTATCCTAAACCTAAATACTAGCTTTTATCTGACAAACACATCGATATAATAACTCTTGGTTGAAGACATACATCATACTTTGTTTCATGTCAGATCTTATATGAATCGAGTATATTTTTTAACTATTACACGAGTACGTATTTCTTATGTATTTTTTCAATATTATCTCATTTTACTTCTAACAGCAACTGTATCACTTCAGTGTATTTTTGTGTACTCATTCTTATTGTGATCTAAATGTAATACTGGAACCTCCCTGTGTACCACTGTATAATCTCATCCATCACTTTAATATAAAAGCCAATTTATGGTGTTTAAATAAAGAAATTAATAAAGGTTTATTTGTGTAAAATTAGGGAGATTGAGATGAGATCGAATTTGCCGTTGTGTTAAGTTAACCCGAAACCAGAGTTAAGTTAGCCTCTCAGAAACTGGGCGTACTGTGCAGGACCCGCAGATACTGCAGATAGTACACAACTGCTAACCCTGTACAAATCGCAAGTGCGCCCCACGGTTGAATTTGGCAGCTGCCTCTGTTCTGGAGCTCCAAAATACCTAAAAAAAAACCCTTGACTCTGTGCAGAAACGGGCGGTCCGTTTGATAGATTCTCACATCTTAACAGACGGACTGCAATCTTTAGAGCATAGGCGTCAGGTGGGAATTCTATCCTTGTTCTACCGGTATTAGAATGGGAGATGCTCCGAGGAACTAGCATCATTGATCCCCTCGGCACCAGTGCATAGTCGGGAAACACGCCAAACACGCGCTCAACATTTGTACACGGTTGACATTAGTCACATGAGAACGGGTCGTTTCTATGACTCATTCTTGAGTTCAACGGCTCGGCTGTGGAACGATTCCTCCTTCCTACAACATGGGTCTCTTCACTCCTTCCTTTCTCCATAAACACCCTCCACACAGCATCTTCAAAGATGACATAGGCCCTGAGGGATATTATTTTCCTCTGGGCCTCCTGTGTGGAGTTAATGTAAAAAAAAATAAAAGTCGAGTTAGTTACACCATTTATAACTCAAGACCGGCTGGACCGATTTTTATGATCTTTGATTTGTTGGATTTGTCTCCGCCCCGAATAGCAGAATAGCTTTTAAAACATCGGAAAAATTCACGGAAAAAAATTATGAAGAAAATTCTTTTCCTCAAACATTTTGTATGGAACGAATTCCCATTGTTTGAAAGAGCTGCAGCAATATGGTAATAAATATGATTATGAACAGTGTTTGATTTCCAAAATTTAAAAAACGGAAAATGTCAATGCGCTGATTGTTTTGCTTTTGTTCTTATACGTATAATGCTACCCCTCTTTCTTACACACTAAATGTCAAAAGTCGAAAATGGGACAAACGATGAACGTATGTCTGCATCCCTCCAAAGAAAAAAAAAATAATATTAAATCTCCCTCACACGTGTAAAGAATACGGAAAAGTAAGAAAATCATAAAAAAAAAATAATTTCGTACACAACCCCATCTCTATTACTGACATAAACAAAACACGGACAGTTGCGCATCGATAATTGCTTCATTGTGTATTTTTTAACTTCATAAAAAAACTGAATTTAATTCATCTAATAAGTTCACACAATAGTTATTGATTCTGAGGCGGAGGTCGCCGGGTCAGCTAGTTATAACTAAATTTTACTGCCAAAACGGGTACAAACTACCTTCTGATTCGAAACACCCAATGGATAGATTAAAATAGAAGTGTAGTACGCCCTATAAAAATATTATAATTTGAATATTAAATGCTAAGCAATAAATTAAAAAAATAACGTTTTTATTTCTCCTCATTACTATTACGTGGGTAAATGAAATTTCCTGATAAAAATTATATTTTACTGGCAGGCATGTTAAAGTACATTCACTCAAAGGTACCTACGTTATTTTATGTAAGACTATAAAAATTATATTTTACTGGCAGGCATGTTAAAGTACATTCACTCAAAGGTACCTACGTTATTTTATGTAAGACTATAAAAATTACATTTTACTGGCAGGCATGTTAAAGTACATTCACTCAAAGGTACCTACGTTATTTTATGTAAGACTATAAAAATTACATTTTACTGGCAGGCATGTTAAAGTACATTCACTCAAAGGTACCTACGTTATTTTATGTAAGACTATAAAAATTATATTTTACTGGCAGGCATGTTAAAGTACATTCACTCAAAGGTACCTACGTTATTTTATGTAAGGCTATAAAAATTATATTTTACTGGCAGGCATGTTAAAGTACATTCACTCAAAGGTACCTACGTTATTTTATGTAAGACTAGAAAAATTATATTTTACTGGCAGGCATGTTAAAGTACATTCACTCAAAGGTACCTACGTTATTTATGTAAGGCTATAAAAATTATATTTTACTGGCAGGCATGTTAAAGTACATTCACTCAAAGGTACCTACGTTATTTTATGTAAGACTATAAAAATTATATTTTACTGGCAGGCATGTTAAAGTACATTCACTCAAAGGTACGTACGTTATTTTATGTAAGACTATAAAAATTATATTTTACTGGCAGGCATGTTAAAGTACATTCACTCAAAGGTACCTACGTTATTTTATGTAAGACTATAAAAATTACATTTTACTGGCAGGCATGTTAAAGTACATTCACTCAAAGGTACCTACGTTATTTTATGTAAGACTATAAAAATTATATTTTACTGGCAGGCATGTTAAAGTACATTCACTCAAAGGTACCTACGTTATTTTATGTAAGACTATAAAAATTATATTTTACTGGCAGGCATGTTAAAGTACATTCACTCAAAGGTACCTACGTTATTTTATGTAAGACTATAAAAATTACATTTTACTGGCAGGCATGTTAAAGTACATTCACTCAAAGGTACCTACGTTATTTTATGTAAGACTATAAAAATTATATTTTACTGGCAGGCATGTTAAAGTACATTCACTCAAAGGTACCTACGTTATTTTATGTAAGACTATAAAAATTATATTTTACTGGCAGGCATGTTAAAGGACATTCACTCAAAGGTACCTACGTTATTTTATGTAAGACTATAAAAATTATATTTTACTGGCAGGCATGTTAAAGTACATTCACTCAAAGGTACCTACGTTGTTTTATGTAAGACTATAAAAATTACATTTTACTGGCAGGCATGTTAAAGTACATTCACTCAAAGGTACCTACGTTATTTTATGTAAGACTATAAAAATTATATTTTACTGGCAGGCATGTTAAAGTACATTCACTCAAAGGTACGTACGTTATTTTATGTAAGACTATAAAAATTATATTTTACTGGCAGGCATGTTAAAGTACATTCACTCAAAGGTACCTACGTTATTTTATGTAAGACTATAAAAATTATATTTTACTGGCAGGCATGTTAAAGTACATTCACTCAAAGGTACCTACGTTATTTTATGTAAGACTATAAAAATTACATTTTACTGGCAGGCATGTTAAAGTACATTCACTCAAAGGTACCTACGTTATTTTATGTAAGACTATAAAAATTACATTTTACTGGCAGGCATGTTAAAGTACATTCACTCAAAGGTACGTACGTTATTTTATGTAAGACTATAAAAATTATATTTTACTGGCAGGCATGTTAAATTACATTCACTCAAAGGTACCTACGTTATTTTATGTAAGACTATAAAAATTATATTTTACTGGCAGGCATGTTAAAGTACATTCACTCAAAGGTACCTACGTTATTTTATGTAAGACTATAAAAATTACATTTTACTGGCAGGCATGTTAAAGTACATTCACTCAAAGGTACCTACGTTATTTTATGTAAGACTATAAAAATTATATTTTACTGGCAGGCATGTTAAAGTACATTCACTCAAAGGTACCTACGTTATTTTATGTAAGACTATAAAAATTATATTTTACTGGCAGGCATGTTAAAGGACATTCACTCAAAGGTACCTACGTTATTTTATGTAAGACTATAAAAATTATATTTTACTGGCAGGCATGTTAAAGTACATTCACTCAAAGGTACCTACGTTGTTTTATGTAAGACTATAAAAATTACATTTTACTGGCAGGCATGTTAAAGTACATTCACTCAAAGGTACCTACGTTATTTTATGTAAGACTATAAAAATTATATTTTACTGGCAGGCATGTTAAAGTACATTCACTCAAAGGTACGTACGTTATTTTATGTAAGACTATAAAAATTATATTTTACTGGCAGGCATGTTAAAGTACATTCACTCAAAGGTACCTACGTTATTTTATGTAAGACTATAAAAATTATATTTTACTGGCAGGCATGTTAAAGTACATTCACTCAAAGGTACGTACGTTATTTTATGTAAGACTATAAAAATTATATTTTACTGGCAGGCATGTTTTTTTTTTTTTTTTTTTTTTTTTTTTTTTTTTTTTTTTTTTTTTTTTTTTTTTAAATTGTACAACAGATTTTTATCCAATTACTGTACAATTATCTCATTTTGACAGTCTTAACACCTAGAAAGATGATTATTATACAAAAAAATCTTAAGGCTATCTAAAGAAGAGTTATATATATCTAGTGTTTCCGATATTTCGTTCATCAGCACCATTCCTCTTGTCATGCTATGCTGTGCTAGAACATCTGTTCTGCCGTATGGTATTTTGAACAAGTCGTGTCGACGACTACGGCTGAAATTTTCAGGCACGTATAAGCCATAACATTCCAAGAGGAATGGGCTGTCAATACGGTTATGGATTATGTTAAAACTAAGAATTGCAAGATTTGCATGACGTCTAGTTTCCAAGCTAAATCTATTTGTTGCCTCAAGTAATTCCATATGGTGCATGAATCTCGGGTACGTTCCATGCATCCGCATATAGACATACCTAAGGAATTTTTTTTGAATTTGTTCTAGCATATTAATATATTTCGCTTGGTGCGGAGTCCACACACCACTGGCATACTCCAGCTTACTTCTTATGACTCCATCAAACATGGCTATCATTGCATCTGGGTCATCAAATTGCTTACATATTCTGATGATGAAACCCAGGAGTTTGTAGCAAGCTGGAGTGAGCCGTGATATATGATCCGAGAATGTCAGTTTGGGATCAAAGACGATACCGAGATCTTTAAAGCTGTTGACTCGGCATAATGTTTGCCCTTTAATGTTGTATTCAAAAACTATGGGCTTCTCGGAGCGGGTATATGTCATAGTTACACATTTTTTTATATTGAATTCTAATTTGTTCTTTACTGACCATTCTGCAATAGCATCAAGGTCAGATTGCATTTTTAAGCAGTCATAGTAACAAATTATTTCCATCAAAAGTTTGAGGTCATCTGCAAATAGAAGACATTTGCAATATTTTACACAAACCTGGATGTCATCTATAAGTATAAGGAACAGCAAGGGACCAAGGTTTGAACCTTGGGGAATACCTGATAACGCCGGGAATTGTTTAGATTCATGTCCATTTATTATTACATATTGACTTCTGGCTTTTAAATAGGACGCGAAGAATATAAGCGTTTGTTGATCGAAACCAAGTTTGTACATTTTAAGTAGTAAAATATCATGATCAACTCGATCAAAAGCCTTGGCAAAATCCGTATACACTACATCTGTTTGGTGTCTCGAGTCCAGTCCGACGGCCACCAATCGCGAAAATGTTAACAAATTTGAAACCGTGGATTTTCTTGGCATGAAACCGTGTTGATTTTCTCCTAGAAATGGCATAATTTGGTGATGTAATTTCTTGTAAATAATCATTTCAAATATTTTTGGTATGGTTGACAGTACAGCTACTGGTCTGTAATTCCTTATATCAGACTTGTCTCCAGCTTTGAAAATTGGGCTTACACGCGTGAGTTTCCAAGAATGAGGGAAACAACCAGTCGATATGCTAAGATTAAATATATAGCTCAGCGGTTTACAAATGGTTTTTGACAAATGAGCAATTATATTAGGGGGTATTCCGTCTGGGCCTGCAGCCTTGTCGAGCTTTAAAGTTCGAGTACAGGAGTCTACTTCCTCTGGACAGGTTAGCTCAAGACCGATTTTGCCAATATTCCAGGGCCTCTCGGTTCGAGTAAAGTCTAGATTTAGTTGAGGAGCTAACTGGCTGTACACTGATTTGAAATAATCGGCAAATTTTTGGCTTACTATTTCGGGATCGGAAAAAGTTTCCGTTCTATCACTTAAGTTAATTTGGGTATATGGATTTGCTTTTTGGGATTTAATAAAATCCCAAAAACATTTGACATCATCTTTGATCCCATACTGAACTTTTTCTAAATACTGGCGCTTCGCAATTGCTATATCTTTTTTAAGCTCGGATCGCATCGCAGAGAATAACAAGTAATCCGATTGATTCTTGTGCAGTTTATATCTTCTGCGATGCGATTCTTTGCTTTTTAATTTATCTATAATTTTTTTAGAGAACCACGCCGGATAATTTACATTTTTACATAATTTTTTCCTAATGGGAACACATATTTCAAAAATACTGAATAATACATTGTTTAAGTACGCAACTGCGTCATTTGCTTCCGATATAGTATGTAGGTAGTTCCAATCAAATTCTGAGAGTATGTCGCATATTAACTGCATATCTGCTCGCTTGAACTGGAACTGATGGTTGGAGGTAGGTAGACGTGCCGGGCGAGTAGCGCTGTTCCGCAGCTGGCGCCGGTTACATTTTGTCCTGGTTAATTTAGTAAGAATAGCTAAGGTCGGATGAAATTTATCTTCGTTGACCAAGGGTTCCTCACATCGACTTACGTCGCAACTAGTCGTGTTACTTAGTACTAAATCAAGTATATTGTCAAAATGATTTTTAATTTCATTTTCTTGTTTGAGGTTATTGGAGTTCAGGAAATATAAGTGCTCTAATATAAACTCTTCGGGTTTGTTATTTAAATTGAAATCCCCAATTATAAGGACGTTCCGGTCTTTTAAAATTCTTGATTGACATTCCTGATCAATATAATCGTAGAAAGTTGTGCGATTCTCCGAGTCATTGGTGCAATAAAAGTATACAACACAAATATAGGCGGTAAATTTATTTTTTGTTACCTTCACCCATATGTGTTCGCCTTCCGTTTCGAGTATTTGCATTCTCTGGGACGTAAGTGTATTCTTAACCGCAATGCACACACCGCCACCGCGTGCATCATTATCTCTGTCTCGCCTGTAAACAGTATAGCGCCTGTCGAACAATTCCGAATCGAAGACATTGGAGCTCAACCATGTTTCGGTCAAGCAGATAATTTCGAAGTTTTGTAGTAGTAAATTTCTCGAAAATTCTTCTGTCTTAGTATTTAGACCTCGGACATTTTGGTAAATTATTTCCAAGCTCGCCATCAGATACTCGTATGTTCCTTATTAGCCGTTTGCAAAAATTTGTATTTACTTACGGCAATACCTGTTGGCCAGACTGATGGGTTAAGAAAAGTTTCTCGATTTTCTTCCGGGACGCCTATTTTAAACGAGCTGTAATTTCCTCGAGCGTTTAATTTCACTATATCAAATTCGGTAGATATTATCGTTTTGAGGTAGTCCTCGATAGCTGGTACCTCCGTTCCTGAGGTAAATCTCCACGCGTGAATGTAAAACTTTCGTGCAACTGCTCGTAAAGTTGAATCTGTTTTTGTTCCTGTAACGATAGGCAGACGTTTACGTGGCTTACGTTTTACTGTCTGCCACTCAGTGTTGTCAATGACTTTGGAAGGATTGTCCTCACTTTTAGGAGAAGAAGTAGAAGGAGACGGGTGGGACTCCTCGTTAACTAAGGTTTTTTCGGATATCTTTGATTTGCCTTTGGTCACCGCCACTTTACTTGGTCCTGCCTTTGCAGAGCTGCCGGTGTTTGCGGGGCCCGGTTCAATGTTAAAGTACATTCACTCAAAGGTACCTACGTTATTTTATGTAAGACTATAAAAATTACATTTTACTGGCAGGCATGTTAAAGTACATTCACTCAAAGGTACCTACGTTATTTTATGTAAGACTATAAAAATTATATTTTACTGGCAGGCATGTTAAAGTACATTCACTCAAAGGTACCTACGTTATTTTATGTAAGACTATAAAAATTATATTTTACTGGCAGGCATGTTAAAGTACATTCACTCAAAGTATAACGTAATAAATACTCGTATTTGGTTAACCTCGTGGTATTTAAATGTGTGAATCGACATCTTACTGTCAGAATGGAATATTGAGGTTATGAAAGTTAAATCTTGTAGTAAGGTAATGCTAAGCTCAGGGTAGGTAAGACATGTGAATATGGTAATCAATACTAAATGAAATTAAAGGCTATAAAGGGAATATAATATTTAATCATAAATACAAGGTTTGATCAACAAAAGAGACTCTAAATTAATTAAATGATTATACTCAGGGTATGGTGACTGCTCCAAGAAAACAGTGCATATTGTATCATAAGTTGCTTCTAAGATTGAAAGATGGAAGGCGCCAGTCGTTTATTAAAATTGCCCTAGAACTATTAAACGACAAATAGTCTGTTAAATTATGTATGAGAAAACCAATGAAAATATAATAACGATACGTGATTGATAATTCCCATGAGGTCTGTGAATCTGTGAGATCTTCTGCCCGTCGTGTTTCTGTCAGGATCCACATGCCGTCGGCCGTCTCACAAGTCGCCTGGAACCAAACTGAAGTACTACTGTGCCCGCGGCGCTCTCGAACTTTGCGAAGCATGGGCACCAACCTCGGAATACAGATGGCTTGTAATGCTGCCAACCACACTGGTCGAATCCATTGAGCATTATAGTGTCTTAGCGGTTCTTACCGCTACATTACCCCTCCACCAAAGAGAAAATATTTCCTCCTGGAAATCATGAGGTCCATGTGTCACTTCCTGAAGAGAACTGCATACTATGTGAGCCTTGGTCGTAAATGTTAGTCTTGGAAGACGCCAAAATATAATGATTGTTAGCCGGAAGGATCCTGGTGATAGAAGTACTCCCAATCCATATAATGTACTTCATGGAGGAAGCGGTGACCACCGTACTGTAATACTGAAGCTATGACATAATGCGATGAACAGAAAGACGCATCAATCTATGCAGCTTCTCTCCAATTCTGATGCATTCAATAACTGATGACCCAAGATGGCCCAAGGTAGAGATGAAACATTTGGTCCGAAATCTCAAATTCAGCGTCTTCTGATATTAATTTCTTTCAAAACTGATGACCCAAGATGGCCCAAGGTAGAGATGAAAAAAAAACGCCGAAATCAGACCATTCCTCCGTCTGCGTACTTCGCCGCACTAATTGGATCTTCATTTGCGTTTATGATGAATAATCCAAACTGGAGCAGAAGAAAGTCATTAAGTGAGGTTCTGTGTAGGTGATGAAAATTTTCCCGCGCTGCTAGCTCTGCCGCCCAATATGAATGAAGATGTATGATGGTCAAGACTGCATCTTGTGAAAGCTGAAGAAAATCCTTGAGTGACAGAAAGTGCAAGAAGTTCCATATAGAGTGGAGATCAGAAAACTGCAATGAAATGCGCCATCCGAGTAAGATGATGAACTTCCGATGTGAAGTAGTTCGAATAGTTGAAGATGTAGTCCAGATTGTGAGACCCAAATAATCCAGTTTCTTGTCGTTCCCTAAAACTGAACCTGCCTACAATTGGTTTTCTCAAAACAAAATCTAATTAAAGATGAAACTTTAAAATATTATATTACATTAAAACAGTGCCAAAGTACCAAAAAACTTCATCGACTGAGATCCTAAAAGGCAAAAAGTCACCCTGACCATATTGAAAATAACCTTGAAATAATTATATAGAATACATCATTTAATTCTATGTATATTCTATTGTTAATCACCACAGAAGCACAACGCAATATTCAAATTATAAAAATTAATCGATCAAAATCAAAAATGAAAAATGCCATTATGATTATATTCAATTAGACTTCACAAAAACAGCAAGTAAAATTTATATCAATAAATATTAAATCATTTCCCAAGAATATAGTGTTGATTATAATTTGAGAACATAGATGTCGCTGAATTCGCCCAGAAAATAATTCCAAATTTATTAAATATTTAACAATGTCTAACTTCAGACTTAAAAAAAAATTTTGTCTCTCTAATTCCAAATGTAAAAAAAAATAATCATGGTCGAAGTGCAGTAAAAAGATCAACATTAATATTCAAATATGAACTCATAAAATCAAACTGAAACAGAGATCAGGAACAAAGTGAACACATAACACTCAACGTAGAAAATTAATGAAAGTTAATTGTTATTTTAAAACAAAAGAAATATCTTTTATTACTATTTAAAATTCTTATAAAAAATAATGTAAAAATATCTTCATTGTAAAATGACCCCGTTTATAATGTGAAAGATAAATTTGTAGAAAAAAATTATACTATCTTCCGAAATATTTTCCTGAACAATTAATTAACACGCATAAAAATATATCTGTTAAACCTAAACAACCACAAGACATAAATACTAAATACGTACACATAATCTCGTGTAAATCCTCAAAGAGATAGAATTGCAGTGAAATTTATCACCATTTAATGTAATATTAATACACCATATTACGATGTACCACATGTGTTTTGTGTTAAAACACCACCTACGGCCCTATGCCAAACTGTCATTCCGCTAAAACCTCCGAGGAGATGGGAAATGAATTGTTCCCATTATCCAGAACTAACCAGAACCAGATAAAATATGCAAATCTTATCATCAAAATCAACAATAACCAAGAGTCTGTTTACACATCATTTAAAAATCCTCCGAAGAGATGATATGAAACCAACTTCCAAATATTGATCAATAAAATAAGCGTAGCCACGCCCCATGTGTATATTCATGTGCTAAACGTTCGCATTTTCCGCGAAAACCTGACGAGGTAATACCTGATCAGAATATTAAACTGCGACACCATCTATAAGGTACCACCGCAAGAATGACCTGTTTTATGCAGGTACTTACTTCACCACCCAGTGAAAATCACCTGACGTAATACGAACACAAGACAAATTACAGACAGACAAAACGTACACGAACACAATTGAAAAATATGAGCATTTATTTGTGACGGAACAAACCAACGCTGTATTTATCAAATAAAATATTTAATAACAATTAATAAATCAATAAAATAATCCCTCAAAAGAGACATGGTACTTCTGGAAGTGTAATTTGATGTGCGCTCAAATTTTATCTGATATCACGCAAAAACCAATTTAAGTATCGCAGTAAATCATGACAAAAATTGTTCGATTTATATTTATATTAATTCAGTAATGCCACTACTGACATCTATCGTCAAACTATGTAACCTGAATATAACTATGCTTTTGATAAGCGAGGCCTCACAACTCAATGCTAGAAAGTACTACTAACTGACCACAGATGTCACTATGAGAAAAAAATTCCAGTAAAAAATAAAAAATAAATTTTTGTAAAATCCGTACTAAGAGAAAAAAACACAGCACGAACTAACAATATGTTATCACATGTAAAACCCTAAAAGGATGTAATAACAATCCCAGAATGAACCGTAAATTAAACTCCTGAAACGTACATATGAAAAATCCCGATGAAATCAATACGTATGCCCATTTTTAGAAGAAAACCTGAGAACAAAATTAAATGTGCAAAAGATCTGAAGTTAAAAAAAAATTTAAGAAAATGACCCAATAATTTAAATCCAACAGAACAATAAAACTAAATATTTGAGAGATCAAAGTAATCATTGTGATCTGTAAGTCCCGATTAAAACCAGCAATTTTCAATCGAGACACATATCCAAAATGTCCTCCGATGCTAACAAAATGAACGAATCTACCCTGATAAAGTTTAATATATCATGATGCAACAGAATACTGTACAGATTATTCTGAAATCAGGACATCGGTAAAGTTTATCAACCCCCAATAAAATTAGATTTAAATCGATAATTAAACCAAAAAGATTTTAAATCCCCATTAACTAAACGATAGATTTGTCAAAAGGAATGAGCTAAAACATCGATCTTCATGTCAGCTCAACAAATTTGAAAAACCATCAACTGCAAAACGGATCTAATAATTTAAAAAAATTACCAAAAGAAGATAATAACAGAATTAATGATTTAAAAACTTCCCAAAAGTCAAAATCTGTCAATACAATTATATCCACTAGTAATAAAATAAATGAAAAAAAATTAAACCCGCTTGTTGCGAAGAACTGGTCCCAGCAATACCTCCGCAGATCTGCGTGAAGAAATCTGACGTCTAAAATGATTTCCACCGCTTATCATTAGAAAAATGCTGGCCATACTGAAAACATATTTATGAAAAGTTATTTAAAGAAATAAAATATTTGAAACATGGTTAAAGGAAGAAAAACAACAAACGGCTGACAAAGATAGCCTTGTTCGTGACAAAAATTCACTTGGGTCGCATGAAAAAAATTTTTTTTTGTCAATACCCTAAATCACCAGGATGTAAATGTTCAAAAATACGATAATCTTTAAGAAATAATGAAGAAGCTCAGATAATTTCCAGTAAAAGTGTATGGGGCGCAGAATCACCAAGGTCCCTATTGATAAATGAAAAATAAAATTTAGTTGTAAGGATTTTCCTAATAATTTTAAAGAACATCAATAATTCGAAAATGACGCTTAACAATCTGAAACAAAATTTCAATCTGAAACCGATTTAAAACACAAGAAAGAATTTTTAAATAATTATTAACTTACATAATTTAATTATTAATGTGGTCCAATTTAAATTGTACTCGGCATAATAACCTATAATCCCAGATTAACGCCATGTGATTCCTGAAGCCATGAATGCTACATTGTGACAAACTGAGGCTAAAAGTACCTACATTTTCTGAAAAAAAATCGGAAAAAATAATTAGACGATTTTTGTATTTTATATATTGAACACAACAAGGAATATGATCAAATAGATCGTTCAAATTCAACGAACAATTAAGATTCAAATAGTCAAATAGTGGTTACAAAGTTTGTCATAATTAATCTGCGAGAAGCGAACAATATTTGAGCATTAATTAATTATTCACGGCTACAATAAAAGTTTCAAAGGGAATTGAATAAAATAATGAGTTTGATCCAGGCTGACAAAGAGAATATGCAATAATAAATTAACATTAAATGTTCAAAAAGACTTACATGTAAATCCATCTAGAAACGCAGATGACCTCACAGAATTCCACCGTCAAAAAAATGTATACCCACTAGATAATATATTTTAAACGAAACAAAATATGATAAAATAGTTCAAAGCACGTTGGGTCGCCAAAATATAACGTAATTACTCGTATTTTGGTTAACCTCGTGGTATTTAAATGTGTGAATCGACATCTTAACTGTCAGAATGGAATATTGAGGTTATGAAAGTTAAATCTTGTAGTAAGGTAATGCTAAGCTCAGGGTAGGTAAGACATGTGAATATGGTAATCAATACTAAATGAAATTAAAGGCTATAAAGGAAATATAATATTTAATCATAAATACAAGGTTTGATCAACACAAGAGACTCTAAATTAATTAAATGATTATACTCAGGGTATGGTGACTGCTCTAAGAAAACAGTGCATATTGTATCATAAGTTGCTTCTAAGTTTGAAAGATGGAAGGCGCCAGTCGTTTATTAAAATTGCCCTAGAACTATAAAACGACAAATAGTCTGTTGAATTATGTATGAGAAAACCAATGAAAATATAATAACGATACGTGATTGATAATTCCCATGAGGTCTGTGAATCTGTGAGATCTTCTGCCCGTCGAGTTTCTGTCAGGATCCACATGCCGTCGGCCGTCTCACAAGTCGCCTGGAATCAAACTGAAGTACTACTGTGCCCGCGGCGCTCTCGAACTTTGCGAAGCATGGGCACCAACCTCGGAATACAGATGGCTTGTAATGCTGCCAACCACACTGGTCGAATCCATTGAGCATTATAGTGTCTTAGCGGTTCTTACCGCTACAAAAGGTACGTACGTTATTTTATGTAAGACTATAAAAATTATATTTTACTGGCAGGCATGTTAAATTACATTCACTCAAAGGTACCTACGTTATTTTATGTAAGACTATAAAAATTACATTTTAATGGCAGGCATGTTAAAGTACATTCACTCAAATGTACCTACGTTATTTTATGTAAGACTATAAAAATTACATTTTAATGGCAGGCATGTTAAAGTACATTCACTCAAAGGTACCTACGTTATTTTATGTAAGACTAGAAAAATTATATTTTACTGGCAGGCATGTTAAATTACATTCACTCAAAGGTACCTACGTTATTTTATGTAAGACTATAAAAATTAAAAGTGCAATAATTAACATCTTTATTAATTATAAAATTACAATGCTATAATATATGTAAAATATTACTTTAACGCTCGTAAATCACATACCTATGTAAGTGTTTTTTCTAATTTATGTGTGATAAAGTTTATAGTACCTACGTTCAGGCTTATCAGTATTATGAGGAAAATCCATAAATTTATATGGCAATAAACATATTAAGGCCCCGCAACTCGGATTTGTACCGATTTATTACATATTTCCCTTAAACACGGTAAGTTTTAAAGCTCTTAAAAAATATATATGTTATTCTTGAAGATAATATCTAGACTTTGCCCGCGCCGAAACGTAAATTATATAAAATGCCCTCGATAGAAAAAAATCGCAAAGTATGCTCCAAAAATTATTATTAGCACGTTTGTTTCGGTTATTTTACAAGTTATATGTATGAAAAAATTCACAGTGATTCTTTAAATCCTGTTTAAGATAATGCCCTTGAGATTTTTGCTCTATTTTAAACGAGTCGTGTTTTATTAAAGATTTTCGCAATTTTCGCGTCGATTTTGTCGCTGCAAATGTTAGCGCTCTCCTCTAACATTCGTAATTTCGTATCTCTCTATCTTCTTCTTTTCGGGCCGGGTTGCAGAGCCTTAACACATTTTATAATTTTTTATATTTTTAAAAGTTTTATTTTAATCAAATTCAATAATGTTATCATTAAGTTCTGCAAGTACCTAAGTTTTTTTTTCACTAAGTTAAGTTTTTATTTTAACAGCTGTTTCTTTCTAACAGGGCGTTTTCTAGATGTGATTAGACCATTTTGAGATTTATCTAAATGATTCTATTCACCTTCGTCTCATTTCAATTTAAATATTGCCGTTTTTCTAATTTTTTTATATGAATACCGCACAAGAGTCCCAACTGCTCCCGTCTGAAGTCAGTGAGACTATGGCATCCCCAATTGTGGTATGTTGTGATGCTGAAGGTAGTGGGGGGGGGGGGGGGGAAGGAGATAGGGAAGAGGAAGGTGGGGAATAACCTGGCTATTCAGATCTTGTCATTAAACACGGCTAATACCATTTCAAGCAACGTTTCAATTCTGAATGGTGGTCTTACACCAGGGCGATACTGAGATTATTTTCCACTCTGGAACGTGCCGAAAATATACTATATATTATTTTAACTGAATAAATTGGGAAATAACTAATCAAATAAAATTTATTTGATTGCGATTCAAGAGTCTTTCCGCTGGACTACGCCGGCCGTCCTTTTATTTACCGTAAAATTAGAATTTCATTCCATTATTTCACGTAATATAGTTTTTTTGTTTCAATAACCCATTACACTACAAGCTGCTACGTAACTAAAGCCTAATCCTCGATCCAGACGCCATCTTTCTCATAAACTGATAGTTGCAATTTGTAAGGCGGGAACGGGTACCGCCGTCCCGAGAACCATTTATTGGATAACCAACACCTCTGCCATAGGTCACCCCAAGTGGTATGCTACGTTTGTGATTTAGCAGGGATACACGACTTCATGTCATGGGATGAGATTTGTTTAGGTCTTGGCGGCGAATGACCAGGACATGCTGAATGCCAGATTGCTACCCACCCCTCTCCTCTCCTTCATTACCTTAATAAAACCCTCTACACAGCAACTCCAGATGACGTAGGCCCCGAGAGAAATTATTTACCTTCGGATCTCCTGTATGGAGCTCATGTAAAAAAAGAGATGGAACAAGCTTCAGAAGACATAATATAATGATGAAGAATAATTTGTCGTACATAGAGACTGCTCAAAAACAGCACATCAATTATTTCCAACTAAACAGGTTGTCGGGGGGTTAAGTGCATTCACTTCGGGAGGTGATTCTACAATATTCTACATGATAGGATAAGTAAAAAAGAACGATAACTTTTTTCTAAATTCCAAATTTTAGGGATAGTTTTGTGGTAAATAGATTTTTTTTTATTACATTAAATCCACACAGGAGGCCCTGAGGAAAATAATTTCCCTCAGGGCCTATGTCATCTGGGATGCTGTGTGGAGGGTCTTTTTGAGGAGAGGAAGGAATGAACATTGGTCTTGAAGAGACTCATGTTGTAGGAAGAAGGAAACACAGAGGCCGGCAAATCATTCCACAGCCGAGCTGTTGAACATAAGAACGAGTCGAAGAACCCGTTCCCATGTGACAAATGTCAACTGTGTACAAATGTTGGGCACACGTTTGGCGTGTTTTCCGACTATGCACCGGTGCCGAAGGGATCAATGATGCTAGTTCCTCGGAGCATCTTCCATTGTGTGATGTATGTGTGTGAGTGTGACGGCATGAGAGCGAGACAGCGAGTATGCGGATGTATATAAGGCATGTGCGAGCTGTTGAACGCTCTCTCCATATAAACCTCTTCTTCATTAAACAATGTTACATTAACGGATATATTATTACTACCCGCACGACAAGATATCACAGTTGGCGCAGCTCGGTAGTTTGTTTTTTTTACGCCGGTAGTTCGTAAATTACGGAAGAATTTACGCGGTAGAAACCACGATCGGAAGATTGAAGCGCGAAGATCGCAGGATTAAGAAGAATCTGGAGCAGCCACACGCAGTTATTCGCGTGTGTGGGATCGACAAGGTTGCAGAATTATTGTCGTTGGGTACACCGTGTAACGGGGTACACAGGATCGTGTCAAGGATCAAAGATCGGGTCTAGGATCGGATCATTATCGAGTGGATTAGCCGGAAACCGGGACTTGGTTTCTGTCGCTGCAGTCTGGGAAGGAAGACCTCGGAGGAGAGGGATTGGATCAGCAGCTGTCGGGAGACGGAGCCAGACGGGGACGCGGATTCACGGCTCTGAGTGGCGTGCACGTGGAACGTGGAACGTAGACCTCGGAGTGTAGCCTTCTAGAAGTGCTGAGATAAGTAGTCCTGATTATTTTGTTTCAGCTCTTCTCCCAATGGAGGGTGTTTGTAAGAATTCGGGGACGTTCTGTTACAGAACGGGAGACTGGTTTTTGTTCAAGGAACGACTGGTTCAGGCCCTCATTTTACATGATGACATAGTTGAGTCACCAGAGCGCAAAAGAACATTTTTGCTGAATTGCCTCACCGAAGAAACTTTCTCTTTATTATGTGATTTATGTTTCCCTAAAAAGGTTTCTGTTTGTTCTTTTGATGATTTATGTAAATTATTTGATTCACATTGCAAACCAATTCAAAATATTTTCGAGTCGCGTGAGTTGTTTTATAAGTGTAAACAGTTAGCTAACGAATCTATTAAAGATTACGCTGCTAGGTTGAGAGGACTTAATTTGACGTGCAATTTTGAATTGAGATTGGAACCTTGTTTAAAGGACATATTCATTATTGGAATTTTCTATGAAAAATTGAAACATAAGTTGTTCGTTGAGGGGATTAATACTTCTTTTTATGAATGTATAAAGTTAGCAGCCTCATAAGAACATGTTGTTAAGTTTAAGAAAGATGATACGAATTTTTTATGAATGTATAAAGTTAGCAGCCTCATAAGAACATGTTGTTAAGTTTAAGAAAGTTGATACGAATTTAAATGCTGTGCATAAGGATAGTAATTTTGTCCGTAAATCCAGGTCGGATAGTCCGATCAGATTTAAAAGTGCAGTGCGTAGTAAGACGCCAGTAAATGGTACATTAAAAAAATGTTTTTTGTGCGGAAAAAACGAATCATTTGCAAAAGGATTGCTGGAAGAATATTTTTTGTAATCGGTGCAATAAATCGGGTCATCCTAGTAATGTATGTAAAAGCAGTAAAATTAATGTAGGTAATAAAAATAAACGATTGAATTCGGTTTATATGTTACATGACGGCGCGGGGCCGGAACCTATATTCGTAGATCTGATTATTGGTATCACTGTTTTGCGGGCGATTGTTGACACCGGTGCAGAAATTAATGCAATTCCTTACGAAGTGTATTTAAAAGATTTTGTTTCCTATGAATTAAAAAGATGCGATATTCAATTGTCAGGATATGACGGGAAACGGTTAAATATTATAGGTAAAGTTAATTTAAGTGTGTTATTTTTAAATAAAAGTGTGGATACGCAGTTCATAATAATTAAAAACGGTAATTCTACGATTGTTGGTAGAAAGTTTTTACAAGTTTTCGGTATCGGATTGAGTGGAATAAATTCGGTAAATACCAGTGAGATTAGTTGTGATAATCAATTAAATTTTCGTGATAGTTTAAAGAAAAAATATGCTCATGTGTTTTCAGAAAAAACGGGTAGGCTTATAGGTTATGAAGCTAACATCGAAGTTATTTCGGAGTTCAGGCCAAAGTTTTTAAATCCAAGACCGTTACCTTTTAGTTTACGTGGTAAGGTAGAGGAGGAATTAAATAAGATGTTACGTGAAGATATAATTGAAAAGGTAGAAATAAGTGATATGGCTAGTCCGATTGTTGTTGTAAAAAAGAAAGACGGTTCAATTAGAATTTGTACCGATTTTAAAACCATATTAAACCCAATGTTAGCAAAGTTGAAATATCCTTTGCCTCGTATAGAAGATTTAATTTCATCTTTAAATGGTGCAAAAATAGATTTGCGTAATGCCTTTGGACAGATTTCGTTGAACGAGAAGTCGAGGAAATTATGTATGATAAGTACGCATATAGGATTATTTGCGTATAAAGTCTTGCCTTTCGGTTTGAGCACACTCCCAGCTATATTTATGCAAGTCATTTCGGCGGTAGTCGGCAGACTTCGTAACGTTCGTGTATTTCTAGAAGATATTTTGTTGTTTGGAAATTCTAAAGAGGAATTATTTTCTATTTGTGAATCAGTACTTAGCAAGTTAAGTGATTGTGGTTTAACTATTAATGAAAATAAGTGTTCTTTTCTAGAAACAGAGATAGAATATTTAGGGTTTAGAATTTCACAGAAAGGAGTTATGCCCTTAGAAAATAAAATTTGTGCGATTACTCAAATGGCAGTACTGAAAAATGTTTCGGAACTTAGGAGTTTACTCGGGGTTATTTCTTACTATAGATCTTTTATACATAATATTTCAGGTATTTTGTCTCCATTGTACAACTTGTTAAAAAAGGGAGTAAAAGATGTATGGTCTGAGGAATGTAATATTGCGTTCGAGCGAGTTAAGAAACTGCTGACGTCAGATAATATTTTAGTGCATTTTGATCCAAATTTACCGATTAAACTTATTTCAGACGCCTCTGACAGAGCTGTAGCAGCGGTAATTGGTCACGTATATGATAATAATTTAGAAAGACCTATCGCATTTGCTATCCGTTTATTGTCAGAAACAGAATTAAAGTACTCTATTTTAGATGTGCTATAATCTTTGGGTTGAAGAAATTCTTTCAGTATTTATACGGGAATAAATTTGTTTTGGCTTGCGACAATAAATCATTAGTACACATTTTGAACACGGATAAGCAAATCCCCGTGTTGGCCGCTAATCGGTTGCAGCGTTACGCATTAATATTACAAACTTTTAAGTATAGTATAGAGCATATTAAATCAGGTGATAACAAATCGGATTTCTTATCACGGATGCCGATTAATAATAATATAGATGTTTGTAGCGACGATATTTATTTATTTATTTATTTATTTATAATTTCTCACCATACATGTGTTCTTATTTTTTTTTTTTTACAAAAATATTAACCTCACTAGGCTAGCAGCCTGTATTGAGGTTAAATTCATAAATTTGAGTGGTGCATTTACACACAAATCACTAAAATACAAAAAATCACTAAAATACAAAACACTACATCCAAAACACTAGAATATTATATGCGGAAAGTAAGAAATAACAATATTATATTGGTGACCAGATGGGTAATTTGTAACAATATAGACCATAAAACAAATCCTTAATAAATTACTATACCCACAAAGAAACAAAGGTAGTTCAAAACAACTAGGGTGACACTCCGATTTTTACAAATGGGACTCAAATAAAATCTGGTTATTTAAAAAATATATATGTTTATATATATCTTTTTATTTAAAAAACAAATATTATTAAAAAAAATATCTTATTATTTTAAAATATGTTTTTTTTTTTTTTTTTTATTATTTAAAAAAAGGCCAAGGATGAAAAAATAGTATGCCAATCCTCTGACAACACAAAAATCTTAACATTTTTTTTAAATTTAGCTAATGAATTGGAAGACTTTATGTAATCTGGCAGAATATTAAACAGAAGTGGAGCCTGATATAAAAAGTTTCTTTGGCCAAAAGATGTTTTAGTACTTATTGCGACAAAGTTCATTCTTGAGCCAATTCTAGTGGTATGGATTTGTTGGGTTCTTTCTGCAGAATAAATATTGATAAAAAATTTACAAATTATTTTAGAGATGTACAGCTGTTTTATACTCATAACGTCAGATTCCTTGTAAAGAAGTTTCGATGGATAACGAAATTTTTTTTTGTACATGACCTTAAGAATTAATTTGTGAGCAATATTTAGTGGCTCTACATTGGACTTTAGACAGGATCCCCAGCATACAATATTGTAAGAAAGTCGAGATTGTACTAAGGCATAATAGACAGATTTTAATTTCTCTTTATCCAGTATATGACGAAGTTCTTTAAAAATATAGGTAAGTCTCCTGATATTTTTTGTTAACATGTCAATATGGTCATTCCATCTCAAATATTGATCAATATTTACACCTAGGTACCTTATACAGTCTACTCTTTCTAAAGGGTGGCAATTACAATTACAATTTTGCAGACAATTGTGTATAATTAGATTATGAGTGTTGGAAGGCTGACTTTTTGATGATATGCTAAAAGTTACATATTTTTTTTTTGATGTATTCAAAGTTAAGATGTAATTATTTAGCCAACTCTTTACTATTCTTAATCCTGAATCACATTTGTCAAAAGCATCTTTCCAGGTTTTACCCTCAAATATTAAAGCAGTGTCGTCTGCGAAACTAACAATATTACCAGGAATATCTAAATTACATAAATCATTAATGTAGATTAAAAACAATATTGGTCCAAGTACACTACCTTGTGGAACCCCAAATGAGATTTGTTTGCTAATGCTTAAATTATTATTTATTTCTACTTGTTGTGTTCTATCGCTAAGATATGATTTGAACCAACTTAATGCTGTACTGGAATGTGAAATGCCAAGAGAAGATAATTTTTTGAGGAGTAATCCATGGGAAACCGTGTCAAATGCCTTTGATAGATCTAAAAACACAGCTAAGGCTTTGTTTCCATAATCCAGGGCACTAGTGACTTTCGACAATACCCTCAATACTGCATCACTTGTTCCTCTATTTTCTCTGAAACCAAACTGATTGCTAGAGAGTAGTTTATTTGTTTCTAAGAATGATACCAATCTTGACTTAGCCAATCTCTCTATTACTTTTGAAAGCGTGTTGAGTAGGGATATAGGTCTATAATTATTGACATCTAGTTGATCTCCACCTTTAAAAAGAGGAATCACTTTAGCTTTCTTACAGTGAGAAGGGAACATCCCACTCTTGAAGCTAATATTAATAATATGAGATATGGGACCAGCTAATTCGAATACATGGAGTTTATATATCATAACACTTATAGAATCAATACCGCATGAGAAAGACATTTTTAAATCATTTATCACATTTGTCACTTCAGAAATGTTAGTTGGCTTAAAGTCAAAATTGTCCCCGGTAATCTGAAGTTCAGATTTAAAATCATTCACAAGATACGTCTCACTGGTTTTATTATCACTGCACAAATTGTTAGCGAAACTTGGACCAATATCACTGAAGAAGTCATTAATGTGATTAGTAATTATATTTGGACTCTCTTCCATTGAAGTAATAATATTATTAATTTTCAATTTTTTTATGGTAGTTTGTTCCTTTTTAAGGTTTATGGCCTCCTTTATAATTTTCCACTGTTGTTTAATGTTACCATTGACTTCATCTAATTTTCTTCTGAAATATGCTTGTTTTGTTGTTCGTATTATCCTAGAACACCAGTTTCGATATCGCTTATAATATTCAAACAGTTCCAAGTTATAGCTTTCTTTTCTACATCTGTTGTGCAATTTATCACGTGTTCTGAGGCATTTGATTAATCCAGCGTTTATCCATGGTTTTAGATGTTTCATAATATGTTTCTCTTTTTGTACTGACGTACAACTTTGCACATGGGTTTTCAAACATTTTATGAAATTATCAGTTGCCAGATTGACGTCATTTGTTGATAGAACTATATCCCAGGATTCCTCCTTTAATTTGGTCTTCAAGAGGTGGTTGTCAACAACAAATTTAGGTTTTACATTATTATTTGAAATATTATGTAGATTTAAGCTCATAAACTTCATTAAAATTGCATAATGGTCTGTTATGCCAGTAGTAAAAGCTGCTCCTTGTGGTTCAAATTTTGATTTTGCCATAATATGATCAATGCAGCTAGATTTATTAGGAGTCACTCTTGTTGGTGAGTTTATTATGGGCTTCAAACCATGAAACGCCAGAAGTGATAGGTATTTTTGTGTTTTTATGTTCTTCAAATCTAGGGTATCAATATTTAAGTCCCCACATAAGATAATCTCCTTATTTTGCAAAGATTCAGATGCAAGGAATTCATTCAATGAGTCGAGAAAGTTGTCTATTTTAGTCTGGGATGGAGATCGATATACAGCTAATAAATATAATGTATTGGATAATTGCATTTTCAAGCAGTTTGCACTAGGGAGAGCAATTTCCTCAACAGTTACCTGAATGTTTTGTCTTACGTAGATAACTACTCCATCATTTTGTAAATTGTTCATCATAGTTTTGTAGACTACGTACTCTGGAATGCTAGGCATATTAATTACACTGCTCAGCCAAGCCTCTGTAAAGACTAGTACTTCCGGACGATGATTAATGCAATCCAGCATAGAAACAGTTTCATCAAAATTCTTGCTTATACTTCTAATATTCATGCATAGTAAAGAAAATTTTGAATCTTTCAAAAAATTTTTGCAAGATAATGAATCTTCAAAAGTTATGTTAGGTTCAGTATTGTCGGTTATATTATTTATGTTTTCCAAATCATCCATTTTTTTTTTTTCAATAAAAGTGTCAGACTTAGGGGGGAGGATTACAACAATTTATTCAAATCATCTTCGTGTTTGATGATAATGACTCTTGAAGATAGTTCTGGGTTCTTTTTCACGCAAATTTTATTGTTCCGAAACCACACAAATTGAAATTTAGCTTCTTTAGCTTTTTGTTTAGTTTTCCAAAGAAGGGTTTTGGAATATGATGATAGAACTTCTCCAATGAAGATGTTCCTGTCCTTCAATTGCTTTATACTTTTGCGTGCGTTGAGAAATTCAGATTGGGACTTTTCATCTTTGAAATGGATGATCATCCTCTGAGCTCCGGGTTTATTAATAGTTTTATCAGGATATTGAGTAACTTTATTTATTCTACCTGGTTCAATCCGAATGTCAAATTTTTTTATGAATCTTTCCACGGTTTCCACAGAATTTTCATTCATCAAGGTTTCTAGGCCAGACAATTCAGCACAATTATAGCTTACATTTTGTTGTTCTATATCAGCTAGACGAATTTCTAAATGTTTTATTTTTAGATCTTTGATAGAATTTGCGTTTTCCAAGTTATCCACATTTTTTTTTAATTGCATCATGTTTCCGATATTATTAGTTATTTCATCATATTGCTGACCAATAAATTCAATGCTTTTTCTCATGTCAGATATCTCAGATTCGAGATTTTTTTTCAGTGTTGACGATTCAAGTTCAATTTTTGCAAAAACTTGTAGCTTAAATTCTTCCATTTTTTTATCCATGTATTTTACAATTTTTCCAAAATGATCCTCGTTTACTGCTGGAGAATCCGATGCCTTAGACCTAGTTTGCACTAGATTCTGATTGTTGGGCATTGTAAATGATTTACTTAAATAAATAATGACTCACAACTTATAAATGAATGGTGGTCACCCTACAACACACTTTATGATCACTGGTAAACGGAATGTAATATAGTAGGTACAAACTTATTGTTGTGAATACTAAGAGTGGTTAAGCAGTGGAGTATCACAAAGCAGACGTCCTCACTCAACAACAGTATTGTTACGACTGATTATGACATATTGATGGTAGCGATTATTTTTTTAAATTATATTGATCACTCAACAACAGTATTGTTACGACTGATTATGACATATTGATGGTAGCGATTATTTTTTTAAATTATATTGATAGTTTAATATAGAAGCAACTGTGAAGCAGTGTGCTCGATGCATGGAATGTTTACCTACTCCGTGTAAAGTTGAGTTGGCACCTTGGCCAATCAAAGGTTTAATCTGGAGTAGATTGCATATTGACTTCATGGGGCCTTTGGGAGGTCATAATTTTTTGATAATTGTTGATGCAACTGCAAAATGGATAGACTGTCATATTGTAAATAAGGTAGATTTGTTTTGTACAACAAATTGTAAGTGACAATGGTACAGCTTTCACATCAACAGTTTTTAATTTTTATTTTATTTTTTATTTTATTTATTTTGGAGAAAGTTGACAGCAGATCATAAATTACAAAATAATAAAATAATAGGATGTTATTTATGCCAATTATGAACTTTCCACTGATGATAATAATAATAATAAAGTGTGATATGTAAGTTTTATTTTTTAGTTACAAAATATAAAAAGGGGGGGGGGGGGAGTGAGGAGGAACATAGGAATAGGATTAAGAGGCAAAGGACGGGAATATATATAGGGATTGAACTTTCTAGTTTGAGTCATGGTGCTTGCTGAGTTTTCGTTTTATGTCACGTAAAGTTGAGTTAAAAATGTCAATGTGGTTATAATTTGAGTTAAATGAGTGTGTGGATCTGTAGATAAATTAGTTCTGTTTGGAATTGGTCTTGCAAATAGGGAGATTAAAGGTAAGTGACTGCCTGCTGTTGCGATTTGGAACATGGAATGATAGGCGTTGAAGAAGATCAGGACAATCGATTAAGTTATGTGTAATTTTAAATAACATTACCAAATCTGCTATGTTTCTTCGACAAGTTAACGTTTGTGTTTTGAAGAACTTCAGCGTCTTGCAGAGTCTTCATTACTAACATGAGATCGAGAGCGGAAATTGAGGTACCTTAAAAATCTATTTTGAACGCTTTCAATTCTATTTTTGTGCACTGCATAGCCTGGGTTCCACACCTGAGATGCGTATTCAAGGATACTACGAACATATGAGAAATACAGTGTTTTGAAAGTAGTAAGGTCTTTAAATTGTTTACAGGAGCGGATTATGAAACCAAGCATAGAAGATGCATTAGTGACTATATGGTCGATATGTTTGTTGAAATTCAGTTTACTATCAAGTATAACCCCAAGGTCCTTACTTTCGAATTTGATAGACAACGGTACATGATTAATTGAGTATTCATGGATTAATACGTTTTTATTTCTAGTAAAGCGCACGATGAAGCACTTAGAAATATTTATTTCCAGGCAATGGGCATTGCAATACGTGCTCAAGCGTAGCAAATCATCTTGCAGCTTCTGACAGTCTTCGATTGAGCTTATAGGTGAAAATATTTTCATGTCATCTGCATACAGGATAGTTTGGGAGTTTAGAAAACAGTTACCAACATCATTGATATAGATGTTAAATAATAATGGTCCCAACAGGCTGCCTTGAGGAACTCCTGATGTAACAGCAACAGAATCTGATTTAAATCCAGCAACCACTACTATTTGGCTACGGTTGGAGATATACGAAGAGAGCCAACGATAAAGATTGCCGTGAATACCAATCTTTAAGAGCTTGTTTAACAAGATTGAGTGATCAACCCTGTCAAACGCCTTACTAAAGTCGGTGTAGATAGTGTCCACTTGTATTCGGTTATCCAAATTATCCTGGAGGTACTCTGTGAAAGTTAAAAGATTTGTGCTTGTTGATTTACCACTAATGAAACCGTGCTGGTTCATATTCAGGCTAGGTTTAAGAGCAGCATATAGTTGATCATAGATTATTTTTTCAAAAATTTTGTTGAATATGCAAAGTTTGGAGATTGGCCTGTAGTTTTTGACATCAGTTTTTTTACCATTCTTGAAGATGGGAGACACAAACGCGGATTTCCATATAACTGGGACAGTGCATTCGGTAAGAGAACGATTGAAAATCAAAGAGAGGGGTAAGGCTAGATTGTTTGCACATCGTTTAATAAGGATTGAAGGTATTTCGTCAGGACCAGCACCTTTGCAAGTATCTATTTCCTTAAGGTATTTTAAGACGATTTCTCGCGTCACCTCAATATTGCTTATATTGGATGTATGGTTTCCGACGTCAGTTTGATTACGGGCAGGTGGATTGGAGGGTTTACTAAAAACCGAACTGAAATATTCTGAGAATAAATTTGCAATCGCTGTTCCATTATCGGCTCTCAGCTCTCCAAGATACATACATTTTGGAACACCCTGGGATTTGTTAGAGGATTTGACGTGGCTCCAGAAGTTTTTCGGGTTTGAGGATATATTATTTTCGATTTTACTTAAGTAGTGAGATTTGCTTTCCCGGCATAAATCTTTGTGCCGTTTACGAAGGAGAGAAAATGCGTCATAATCAGCCTGATTTTTGTATTTTTTATATTTGCTAAAATATTTCGATTTTTCCTTCATTACCTTTATAAGGGCAGCATTGTACCAGGGAGGATATTTCAAATTCCACGAAAATTTATGAGGAATGTGAAGGTTTATGAGGGATTTCAAAAATGTATAGAGAGCATCAAGCGCTGGTTCTACTTGGGAGGTAGAGAAAATGGATGCCCAGTCAGCTTGTTCTAGGGCGAGATTAATTGATCGTAGTCTCCGCGATTATATAGAAAAACTTTCCTTTTCGCATTTGTCAATGAAGGGGTTTCCTGAAATGGCACACTAATGGACAAAGCTTTATGATGTGCATCCTCGGGAACTAGCGGGTCGTCATTAGATTCGACAGAGATTAATAGATTTGACAGTATCAAATCTAGGATATGGCCACTTGAGTTTAGTTCACCGTTGTATTGTGAGAGGTCCAAAAAATGCATACAGTCTACGAAATGATTACTTATATGAGTAGAGTGATTACTAGCTGTATAGTGAGCAGATGACGTAGTTAGGGTCCATGAAATTTCAGCAAGATTAAGGTCACTTAAGATAATAAAAGAATCCATGGGATTATTTGTTACCACATCTGATAACATGTTTAGGAAATTTTCAGTTAAATATTGATGTTGAGTCCCTCCGGGGATGTATACGCAGCATATATGGATTAAACGGTGAGGTGTACTATTAGTGCGAATGGTGACCCAAATGTCTTCAGCACAAGAGGTCCATTCAGGTCGCGCGATGCTGATTAGCTCCTGTTTAATAGCTAATACTACACCACCGCCAAGACGTTGACCGGGGGAAGCGTAGTCGCGATCTCTACGATATACATAGTACCGAGAGTCGAAAAGTTCTTCGTCTCTGAAGCCTTTGGTGAGCCATGATTCTGTAAGAGCGATTATATCGTAATCGTTTGAAAAGGTATTTTGAAGGAACGTCGTTGTTTTGGTTCGAAGACCTCTAACATTCTGGTAATATATTGCTAAAGACATGGGAGAGTATTAAAGTAAATGCTAGTGAGAAAGCGGTAAGTTATACATATACGCGATAAGTGTAATAAGTAAATTCGGTTATAGTGCATGCAATTTAAAAGAATAAATACATCTAACACAATGCATGTGTTAGATGTACCTACGTAAATTAAGTACCTACGAAGGAATTTAGTCATAATTACAATATAGAATCATTGACTTCAGCTGTACAGCATCCTGCCTCTAACGGTTTAGCTGAAAATGGGGTTAAAACAGTGAAGAATTTTTTGAAAAAAATTATGGTAAATAATAAATTTCCTACTGATTTTGAAGATAAACTTTTAACGTTTTTAGTTGATATTAGAAATACCCCTTCAATGTCTACGGGCATTGAGCCTAGTAAATTAATGTTGGGTAGGAAGATTAGATGAATTTTTAATACGATTATTCCAATAATGGATAATGTTGAGAGTCAAGGTTTTAAAGGGATTGACAACGCGGTTAAAAACAAAATGTTGTTGAGCCAGCATAAACAGAAAAAGTATTATAGAGGAAGAAAATTTAAAAAGTACTTTGATGTTGGTTCTAAAGTTTTAACCAGGGATTTAAGAAGTAATAATAATAAATGGATTTTAGGGAAAATTTTTAAAAGATTTATTTAGTTAAAATTATGTCTACGGGACAAATTTGGAAACGCCACCATGATCAGATTTCAGAGAGGAAGGTTAGGTGGGGGGAGTGTGATAGGTCTGATGATTTGCTGGACCTGGGTCCACTCTCGGATGTGGACATGACCAAGTTTTCTAATTCCTCTAATTTTTGCAGGTCACCTACACTATGGCAGGGGAGGTTACGCCCTCGAGGTCAACGCCAATGCTATACGGAATGAAGATTAAGAATAATTACATATACTTACTGTTCGCGCCTTTTATTGTTGCATGTGGTTCTTTGAAACGACCTATTGGGGGCCCTCTGCCTCAGTTGAATTCGCCTCGCCACAAGGGACAGAAGTCCTAAACACCGCACCGCTTTACACTTAAATAATCAAACCGCAAACGTAATTAAAAAACCGCAGCTATTCGCGAGTACCATCGCCACGCGTCATCCATTCTCGCTTATGATTTCGCGATCAATTATTGTTCATTCCCAATCGCCATCCATTCCATTCCAAAATATCTCCCATACTAACATACCTACCTTCCCAGTGAACACTGAACGAAGAGGGAAGCAGTCTGGGTAAGTGCGATTAAAATATAATAAAATAGGTAAAATAAGAACCGCATACAGTCCACAACATACCGCAGCATTTGATCCCTCGATCCATAGAGAGGATCATTTGCTACCCGCCGCAACATTTGGCCATTCGAGCCGCATAACATCGATGTATTTATTTTATTATATTTACGGAAGGATTCAATGAGCAATATTCGTTTGAAATCATTATTTAAATACCTACCCGCAATTTGAGATTGTCAGTGTCATATTGTCATATCTACCCGCCACTTGAATTATTTACTTGCCCGCTTGTCATAAAATTGTCACAAACATAGCATTATTATTTATCCTTTCGATTTTATTGTGGTATAATTGACTACTATTGCTATTGTGTTATGCTAACTGGTAACTACTTGCTAAATACTGGAATAGTCACATATCTACATAGATACCAACGTACGTATTTACTTATCGCGTATTTATGAGTCATTCAAATATTTGCAAGATAATTAATTATTTCGTAAATAACTTGTCCACTGTGTTTTACCACCGTTTCAGTATTCTTTGGTCCGAAGGCAAAACCGCCCAGTGCACTTGTGACTGTTGCACATTATTTTATAAATAATTAAGTTTACAAATATTTCTAAAAATGGAGGATAAATTAAATAGACAAATAGTTTTATTAAAAAATAAAAGTGAAATGATTCTAAAAAGGGTTAAAAATATAGCTGTGCTTGCAAAAAACTTGCCAGCCAGTTTCGAAGCATCACGTTCATTTGAATTTTTTATGTCAGAATCTGAGAGTATAACGGAAATTAAAAATACATTTGAATTAATTATTGATCAAATTAACGAGAATACGGTTACGTTAAACCCAAATTCTGAACCAGATTATTCGAGTTGGGAACAATTTGAAGAATTATACACACGCATTCTACGTACAAGAAACAATTTAAAAACAAAGTCAGCTACAGAGCCGAAAGCGTCTACAAGTGCATGTGCTGCAAATAATAATAATTCTATTAAGCTACCTTGTATCGAACTACCTACCTTTGACGGTCACGCCGATAATTGGAATCTGTTCTATGAGATGTTCAGAACAAATGTTCATTTAAATCAACAATTATCTGATTCCCAACGCGTTCAATATTTGATTGGAAAATTAACTGGAACCGCGAAAAATGTTACGTCAGGTTTAGTGCCAACTGGAGATACGTACAAAATAATCTGGGATACGCTAGTCTCAAAAATAGAAATATGATACGCTAGTTAATAAATATCAAGATAAGCGATCACTTGCCACGCACTACCTGAATAATATATGCAACTACTGAAGTAATTGCTACCGCCAAGGTTCACACTGTTGATCGAAACGGTGAAGAGAATACCGTTCGCTGTCTTTTAGACCCAGGCTCACAAAAGCATTACATAACATCACAATGTTGTGAACAATTAGGCCTGGTGGTCAGACCAGGAACGCGCTTCGCAGTCCAGGGCTTAGGTGGCAAAACGCAATCAATAAAAGGAAGTGTCACATTGACAATTCAATCTAGGATTGATCCCTACTTCAAATACTCCATAACCGCTCTTGTTTTAGATAAAATTACCGCTCATTTACCTACTTGCAAAGTGGACTTGACATCATATAAGTTCATAAATATTCCGCTGGCAGACGACACCTGGGCAATGCCTGGTCCAATTGATTTGCTAATTGGCGTTAGTCTGTTCTCTCAACTGTTCTTACCAAATAAGGTAATCACCCCCGGTTTTCCAGTCACAATTCAAACCACATTAGGCTATGTCTTCATGGGTGACGCTCCAGTAAATTCTCAATCAAACACCACTTTAACTTTCTGCGCTACACACGAAATTGAGAATTTAATTCAAAAATTCTGGGAAATCGAAGATATCGGTTCGGAACCAGTTCACAGCCTCGAAGAAAAGGAAACTGAGAACATTTTTAAAAGCACCACAACTCGCCTTGAGGACGGTTCTTATGAAGTGGCTTTGCCATTCAAAGGCAACCCGTGTGACTTAGGTGATTCATTGCAAGCTGCGCAAAATCGGTTTTATGCACTAGAGAGAAAATTTAAGCATCTGCCAGAATTAAAACCGCTCTATGATGAAGTGATCAGAGAACATATTCACAAAGGTTATCTATCCCAGGTAGAAGCTTTACCGTCAGAAAACGCGTACTACATTCCGCATCACGCAGTTAGGCGTGAGGATAAAATGACCACGAAAGTGAGAGTGGTTCTTGACGCAAGCGCAAAAACAAAAAAATGATTTATCTTTAAATGATATTTTACACACGGGACCAAGCCTACAAAATGATTTATTTTGCATTCTTCTGAATTTACGCCTTTTTCCTATCGCAATTTCCGCCGACGTTCGTCAAATGTATTTATGTATAAATGTTCGCAAAGAAGATCGTCGTTATCAACGAATTTTATATAGATTCGATCCGCAAAAGCCGCTTCAGGCTTATCAATACAATCGCGTGGCATTTGGCCTTAAGTGCAGCCCGTTCTTAGCCCTTCGAGCAATCAAACAGTTAACGTTAGATGAAGGCGCTCGCTTCCCTATGGCAAGGGATATTATCAATCGCGACGTTTATGTAGACGACATCGCTAGCTCTGCTTTAAATGAGCAAGAAGCTATCCGCGCGGCTGGAGAGTTTATTGAGCTCTTCCAGTCAGGAGGATTCCAACTCGCTAAGTGGGCATCCAATTCAAGCAAAGTATTAGAAAACATTCCATTGGAACTTCGCTTGTCGCAAAGTGTAACTTTCGATAGTGATGCATCGCTAAAAATCCTTGGGCTACGCTGGCATCCTTTGGATGACATTTTCGCATTTGAAGTCACTCCAGACAATCGAACTTGTACAAAACGCAATATTTTATCATCTGTCGCTAGACTCTTTGACTTGATGGGTCTGGTGGCGCCTATAATTGTACAAGCCAAGCTTCTGATAAAGGAGCTATGGATTTTAAAAATCGATTGGGACGAAATCCCACCCACGAGTATATCACGCCAGTGGCAGCAGTTCAACGCGGAATTGCCGTCAATTCGTATTCCACGTCATGTAGGAGTCGCTGAAGGATGCACGTTAAAACTCGTTGGGTTTGCGGATGCAAGCAAAAAGGCATACGGAGCAGTGATATACGCTCAGGTGACCACTCCTGATAACTGAATTGAGGTTCAATTAGTTTGCGCCAAATCAAGGGTAGCACCGTTAAAGGTCGTCTCCTTAGCACGCTTAGAATTATGCGCAGCATTATTGTTATCGCAACTGTTGAAAAAGGTAATTGATAATTACTCCGCGAGGTTTATTTTTCATTCAATATTTGCCTTTTCTGATTCGACTGTAACTTTAAGTTGGATTCATTCATCACCTCACCGCTGGCAAACCTTTGTTGCCAATCGTGTAGCAAAAATACACGAAAATTTTGCATAGTAGTCATTTTTATCATGTCGCAGGTGCTGAGAACCCTAGCGACTGTCTGTCGAGAGGTATGCTACCATCACAATTGATGGCGAATGATATTTGGTGGAATGGTCAAAATGGCTTTGCCAGCCGCATTCCGAGTGGCCTATTGCGCCATTTAAGCACGCAAATTCGGGACAGTTACCGGAATTGAAAACCAATCAGTATGAACCGCCAATTACTTTTGGCATGTGTTCTCGCGTAGCTGATCCACCAGAAATCAAAACTCGCAACCTTGAAGCGCTTGTATCATCTCAAATTGTACCTAATTCAATTATTAGCAAATATTCTTCGTTTAATAAATTGCAACGCGTAGTCGCATGAATAATGCGTTTCGTTAACAATTGTCGTAAACTTCCTGGTACGGGTAATACAAACTCAACTTATCTTAGCTCTCGTGAGTTAAATGACTCGCTTTTGAAAATCATACGCATCGAACGGGAAACATATTTCTCTGTCGATATACGTAACATGCGAAATAACGTTCCATGTTCATCGCACATTCTAAACTTGAAACCGTTTCTCGATAGCCACGGTATTATCAGGGTGGGCGGTCGACTCAAGTACTCGGATCTGTCATACGAAAACAAATTTCCAATCTTATTACCGAAAAGCTGTCATTTAGCTTATTTAATTATAGATTATTATCACAAACTATATTTTCATGTAGGCCCGCGAAGCCTTCAATTCACTATTCAGCGGAAGTTTTGGAAAATGGCGGCACGAAATAAGATTCGTTCACAACTTTCGAAATGCATTGTTTGCCATAAAATAAAATCTTCAGCATTACCGCCCCCATTAATGGCTGATTTACCACCCTCTCGAGTACAACAGAGCCGTGTTTTTTCTCGAGTCGGGATTGATTTTGGAGGTCCTTTTACTTTGAAAGATCATAAACGAAGGGGAGCCAAAACGTCAAAGGGTTATTTATGTTTATTTTTGTGTATGGCGACAAAGGCAGTTCATTTGGAAATCGTGTCTGATTTATCTTTCGAAGCCTTTATCGCAACCCTTAGCCGATTTACGGATCGTCGAGGTTTATGCTCAGAAATTATAAGCGACAACGGTACCAACTTCGTAGGTACAAATTGGTACCTACTCGACATAAATAAATTCTTGGCATCACAGCGTGATGTTATATCTAATCATCTAACTCAAAGTGGCATTATTTGGTCGTTTAACCCTCCAGCTAGTCCTCATTTTGGAGGCCTTTTCGAGGCAGGGATAAAATCTGTGAAGTACCATTTGAAGCGGGTAATAGGTGAGACCGTTCTAACTTACGAAGAATTTGCGACAGTTCTTACTAGAATTGAAGCCATTCTCAACTCCCGCCCTTTGTGTTCATTAAGCTCCGACCCTGAGGATTTAAATGGACTTACCCCAGGCCATTTCTTAATCGGTGGATTCCTATTGGGGTTGCCTGAATATGACTTTCTTGACACCGCGTCTCATCGATTAAGTAGGTGGCAACATCTCCAAAAGATGTCGCAACATTTCTGGAAACGTTGGCATTCAGAATACTTAAATACGCTTCAACAACGAGCAAAGTGGTGCAAAATTAATCCAAACATTAAGTTGGGTCAATTAGTGCTAATAAAGGAAGATCGTCTTCCACCTATGAAGTGGGTATTAGGACTAATTGTTCATGTTCATCCCGGTAAGGATGGAATATTTAGAGTGGCTACTATTAAGACTCAAACTGGCTCTTTGGTTCGACCAGTAGTGAAACTGTGTCCGCTACCGGTAGAATAAAATTAGTATTAGTTCAGATGTATATCTAAAGCAGAAATACCTATTACAATTCAATTTTTTGTTTGTTTTTTTTTCGTTTTGCTTGGCGACCATTGGGGTCTATGCTTTCTATTGTTGTTATTTCATTTCTTCATATTTTGGATGCTTATGCTCAATTTGTTTTATTTTAAGCGTCAATTGTTCATTGAATCCTATCGCATCGCGTTTAATTTTTTTGTATTTATCTTTTTCTTTTGACCACTTGGTCAAGGCGGGGGGGCATGTTCGCGCCTTTAATTGTTGCATGTGGTTCTTTGAAACTACCTATTGGGGGCCCTCTGCCTCAGTTGAATTCGCCTCGCCACAAGGGACAGAAGTCCTAAACACCGCACCACTTTACACTTAAATAATCAAACCGCAAACGTAATTAAAAAACCGCAGCTATTCGCGAGTACCATCGCCACGCGTCATCCATTCTCGCTTATGATTTCGCGATCAATTATTGTTCATTCCCAATCGCCATCCATTCCCTTCCAAAATATCTCCCATACTAACATACCTACCTTCCCAGTGAACACTGAACGAAGAGGGAAGCAGTCTGGGTAAGTGCGATTAAAATATAATAAAATAGGTAAAATAAGAACCGCATAAAGTCCACAACATACCGCAGCATTTGATCCCTCGATCCATAGAGAGGAACATTTGCTACCCGCCGCAACACTTACTGGAATGGAAATAATTAAATATTTGGTTTATATAACTTTCTGAATAAAATATGTAATTAGGATTTAAGTGGGGGGGTGTGATGTATGTGTGTGAGTGTGACGGCATGAGAGTGAGACAGCGAGTATGCGGATGTATATAAGGCATGTGCGAGCTGTTGAGCGCTCTCTCTATATAAACCTCTTCTTCAATAAACAATGTAACATTAACGGATATATTATTACTACCCGCACCACAACACACCACACATTCTAATACCGGTAGAACAAGGATAGCATTCCCACCCGACGCCTGTGCTCTAAAGATTGCAATCCGTCTGTTAAGATGGGAGAATCTATCAAACTCACCGCCCGTTTCTGCAAAGAGTCGAGGGTATTTTTCAGGTATTTTGGAGCTCCATACCAGAGGTGGCTGCCAAATTCAACCGTGGGGTGCACATGCGATTTGTACAGGGTTAGCAGTTGTGCACTATTAAAGTATCTGCGGGCCCTATACAGTACGCCCAGTTTCTGGGAGGCTAACTTTACTCTGGCTTCGATGGAGCCCCCATACTCCAAGCATATCAAGCATTTACACCAAGCATATCAATGGAGGGCCTGTTCGGAAGATTGCTTCCGTTGAAAGAGACTAGATTTTCATTTTGATCCCTTTTAGTCGTAAACAGACAAGATTGGGTCTTTGAAACATTAAATTCAACGAGATTATTTTTACGCCAATAGAAAACACTCTCAAGGTAACCGTCCATTCTTTGCTTCAAAGCCATACGAGCTGTTGGAGTTTATGAGCCCTGTGGGGGCTTGTCAAACAAAAAACTATCATGAACTGTACTGTCATTCGCGTAACAATGAATTGGTGAACATTACAAAAGGTCGTTGATGTGCAACAAAAACAAAGTCGGAGACAGAACCGATCCCTGTGGGACGCCAGCATTTATCGAGTGGAAGGAAGAGGTGAAACCATCGGCTACCGTCTGAGTCGACCTCTCCCTCAAGAAGTCGGCAATCCACGTACACACGGATGCGGGAAGTCCGTTAGAAGGCAGTTTGTTGACAAGTCCTCGATGCCAAACCCGGTCAAAGGCCTTGGAAATGTCCAGTGCAACCGTTTGGGTCTCACCGAATCGTTCCAGGGATCGCCCCCAAACATGCGTCACATATGCGACAAGATCACCGCATGAGCGGTTCCGCCGAAATCCGTATTGACGGTCGTTAATAATTTTGTTCTTCTCGAGGTATGTGAGCAGTTTGTCGTTGATCACACGTTCCATCACCTTAGACAGAACTGATGTGATCGCTATGGGGCGGTAGTTGGCCGGGTTGGAGCGGTCGCCCTTCTTTGGAATAGGATGCTTTATTCCAACCAGAGGGCACAGAGCCAGTCTTCAGGGACATTTTGAAAAGCTTCGTCAAAATTGGAGCTATTTCTGCAACGCACCTCTGCAGTACCAAGGCAGGTATTCCGTCAGGCCCACTAGCTTTATTAACATCAAGCCCTCGTAAAACATGGAGTACTTCCCGATGCCGGTTCCTCAGCTTTTTCATACGAAAACCGCAGTGAGGAACCGACGTCGGAACAGCACCTTGGTCATCGAGGGTTGAGTTATCCGCAACGTCAGGTCTGGTAAGAGGCGGCAGACAGGATTTGCAAAAATTGCGACCAATTCAGCCCGCCAGCGACCAGAATTGCCTGCTGCCATGCGGGCATGCAGCCAGCTTTCTGCTGATCTGCTGGTCGTGCTCGAATTTTGACCTATTTATGATTATCTTGGTTTCCTTTGCCATTTTGTTGTAAGCTATTCTGTCTTCGGATGTTCTAGATGTGTTGTAGGCTCGGTAAGCCGCGTTTTTTCGTCGCACTGCTTCAGCGTATTGTCGACTGAACCACGGCTTTGAGCCTACACTAGTTTCCTTAACAGTAGATTGTATGTAGCCATCCATCGCGGATGTGATGACTTCACCAATTTCCTGGGCACATCTTGAGGGATCCGAAGTCCGAAAACAGACAGTTGACATCGGGAAAGCATTAAAATGTCCCCGTAGACCGAACCAATCTGCTGACCTATAGTGCCACAATTTTTTCTTCAGCCTCTCGTTTGGTGGTCTGAAGATTACAGGGATTGATGTCGTCACCAGGCAGTGGTCGGACGATCCTAAAGGTACTGTGACTTTAATCTTGTAACCGTGTGGCACAGTAGTTAAAATAGGTCTAACAGATTGGAACGGTGAGTCTGGACATCAGGAACCCTTGTGGGCTCCTGAACCATTTATTTGCACCAATCCGTAGCAAAGGGCAAAGGATTCCGCTTGGCGTCCAGCAGTCTGTTGATCCTGAGAACTTCAACCAAGGTTCGTTATGAACATTGAAGTCCCCCAGGACCACAAACTCTGCCGTAGGGTAGCGGGGCAAGAGGTCATCAATAGTGTTGCTTAAGTGTTTGAAGAGCTCGTACGTGTCTGATTCGCTAAGGTTCGGTGAGCGGTATAAACACGCGTAGAATCTTACCGTACTGGCAAGATTAACGCGTACCCACATTACGTCGAATCTGAAGTTTTACAGATTCAACAGTCGCACACGGTTGACGTCAGCTCGACTATAGAGACAGACACCTCCTTTAGGTCTGAACTTGCCTGCGAGGGTGAAGCCCGGGCAGTCCAGATAGGAGGCGTCTACAGGCTCAGCTATCTGTGTTTCAGACAGGAAAAGTAGGTTGGGGCGTTGAGAAAAAAGGTGTTGGTGGACAGAGTTTAAATTGGTGGGCAGGCCGCGAATGTTGGTGTAATTCACCAACAGTTTTGGCCTGCACCGGGGACGCCTACTCCTCGCCGCTGAAATGACGTTAATTGTTGATGGTTGTATATTCGTCATTTTATTTGTTAGGGTTATTAAAGTGTGATATGAGAGGAAGGAAGGTCTGGGAGGGAAAAGGTAAAGGGGTGGGTAAGATTCTGGGGTTCAGAGTTTCCAGGAGTGCCATCCACTGCGGTGCAAGGCGATGAGAAGGGAGAGTCCGGCTGGAGAGGTCGCCCAATGCGCCCCAAACGCTACTGCTGGGTCCCCTCCGGTCACGAACCGGCACAACAGCAGCGGCGGGGTTTTTACACTCGTTGATGGGGCAGCCCACCCTCAGTCGTGAGCCTGAGGGTCGGGCCCCTGTACTACCGAGCGGCCCGGACAGCGGTAACCGGTTGTAAAGGGTCTCCCTCAACCATCCATCTCCCAATCCACCAGCATCCAACATCTCCCAATCCAGCCCGCCACGCAGAAGATGGGCCGACGCACCCGCCATCAAGACCTGGACAAACATTACCCCAAGAACCCGGGCACCCCTGTTAAGTCACCAAACATAGCGAACCACTTGGGGTGACCAGTGGCAGAGGTGTTGGTCATCCAATAAATGGTTCCCAGGGCGGCGGTACGCATACCCGCCTACCAAATTAAAAATAAGGTAAAATTAATCCAGCGCGTGCTGCCAGCATTATTATTTTCAACTGTTACGATAGGGGCCAACGATCGCGCCCGGCAAGCTCACAGCATATTTACCGGGTAAGTTTGTACCTTAAACTAAGGGTTTTTAGTAGGTATGTCTTTTTGTATGAGAAAAAAGTCGGAATTTCAGAAAAAGTTATTAATCTTTTTTACTCATACCATAATGTAGAACCACCTCCCGAAGTTAATGCACTTTACCCCCGGACACCCTGTACACTAGTAGACTTAAGTATGGACACTTTTCATAAATTTCTTATATTTGATGTTCATTCGCTCTTTTTTAAATCACGTTGGGGTTTAAGTATTATTTTGTTAGCTAATTGATTCAACAACATATTATACTGTTATATTTTCAATAGATTTAAATGTTTTTTTTAGAAAAATAACAAAAATGCAGAATAAAACAACGACATTGCAAAACACAAATTATTTATTGATTACGAAGATTTTGCATAATATTTCAAAAAAGCATTTAACGTTAGTATTTCGTTGGAAATTCTTGAAGTTTAATAATTTCCTAGAGTCTTCTAGGCATGGAGTCCACAAAACGTCACTAATTTTCAGGTTTGATGACATGGAACCATGTTTGAAAAAAATATTTCAATTATTTCTCTTTTATTGCTGGATTTGCGACTTGAAACCAGTATTTTCATTCTAGACCAGATATTTTCAAAAGGATTCAAGTCCAGAAGGTTCCCTGGTCAAGGTAGAACAACAATATGGTGGTTCTGTAAGCATTTCATGCTTGTTTGGCTATGTGGCATGGGGGTCCATGCTGCTGGAAATTGCATTCACCACGGTTCCCCTCGAACAAATCATTGTGCTGAGCAATAATTTTGGTTCCAGAATCACATTTTGATGACTTTTAGCCTTAATTGTGCCTTCTACCACTCCCAGACGTCCAAAACCATCCCTTATCATGCATACCCACACCATTACACTCAGAGGAAGTTTCATTGTCGCTATAATGCATTCTGATATCACATCTTCAACTTGATGGCAACGAACAAATCTGATTCCATCACTCTAAAAAGTGAAAATTTTGGTCTCATCACTCCATATCACCTTTGCCCAGTCTTCTGAGTTCTATTCCTTATGTGTTACAGCCCATTTCAGCCGTTCATGCCTCTGTTTAATGTTTTGGTTAGACTTTTATTAGTGTAGCCTTATTTCCTTATTTCCTAGTGTAGCCTTTATCAGTAATATCGAGTCCAGCAGCTCTAACGACCTTGTTAATATCTTTGGATGTTTGACGATGGTTTTGCAGGGTAAGGCAACACATGCTCCTTTCATTTTGTGGCGTAACCTTTGTATTAGGACGATTTTCGGACTGTTTTTGTAGTTTTAGACTCCTTGCAGCGTGGGCAAACCTTTCTTACTCCAGACTTGGTAGCTCCTCCACCCAATATTTTTGCAATTTCTTCGTATGTGTAGCCTTCTTCACGAAGTGCAACAGCTTTGCTTCTCTTTGGGCAACCAATCGGCACGTTTTGGCTCCTTAGGAGCCATTTTAATAATATTTATTTAAAAAAAAACAATATCACTTTTCTTTAATGGATGACTGACTAACACGGATGTAAAACTTAATCGTTTTGCATCTTAAAGTGTCCTGATTGGAGCACACGACGATCCTTTGCACTTTGTGATTGGTTTAGACAGAAGACGAGGCATTGTAGGGTTGCCAAAACTCAAAAACATTATTCTCAAAAATTGGTTGTTTTAAAGGCGTTTGCTCCCATTTCTCATAGAGGGTGATAAGAATTTTTAATCACCATATGGCATATCGTATGGTACTTTTATTAATTAACTATAGCACAAGGAACACGAAAAAAAAACTTATAAGGGTTCCGTAACAAAATAAGTTGTTTTTTTATAAGGCAAACGACAAGATACAAGAAATCTCAAAAAGTGTCCATACTTAAGTCCACTAGTGTATATGAGACACCCTGTATATAGAGACGCAATGTGCCGAATGGGGCTATCCAGTTCCGATAAGTTTGATCTATGCATCATTATAAAACGCTACATACCTTAATCGCCATCTTCCTCCCGGTCGTCGCCCAAGAAATGGTAACCAGCAGTAAACCATCCGCTTCTCACTAAGGGAAAACATTATGCCGAGTCAATAGCTTTAAAGATCTTGGTATCGTCTTTGATCCCACAATGACATTCTCGGATCATATACCACGGCTCACTCCAGCATGCTACAAACTCCTGGGTTTTAACATCAGAATATGTAAGCAATTTGATGACCCATATGCAATGATAGCCATGTTCGATGGCGTCATAAGAAGTAAGTTGGAGAATGCTAGTGGTGTGTGGACTCCGCACCAAGTTAAATATATTAATATGCTGGAATAAATTCAGAAAAAGTTCCTTAGGTATATCCATATGCGGATGCATGGAACATACCCGTGATTCATGCACCATATGGAATATGTAACTTGGGCAACAAATAGATTTAGATTGGAAACTAGACGTTAAGCAAATCTTGCAATTCTTAGTTTTAACAAAATCCATAACTGTATTGACAGCCCATTCCTCTTGGAATGTTATGGCTTATACGTGCCTGAAAATTTCAGCCGTGCGTCGACACGACTTGTTCAAAATACCATACGGCAGAATAGATGTTCTAGTACAGCATAGCATGACAAGAGGAATGGTGCTGTTGAACGAAATATCGGAAACACAAGATATATATAACTCTTACTTTGATAGCCTCAAGATTTTTTTGTATAATAATCATCTTCCTAGGTGTTAAACGACTGAAGACTGTCAAAATGAGAAAATTGTAGAGTAATTAGATAATAATCTGTTGTAGAATTTAAAAAAAAATAAATAAAAAATATTGTAAAATGAAAAATTACATTTCAGACTGAATAAGTAAAAAAAACTCCGTCTGAATTTGATGTACAATGTGCCTCATGGAAAATGATGATAGCTTAGATATGGACTATGTGCCTAGTGAGTAAAATTATTTAAAAAAACACTTGAATTTTCTTGCTTGTTTCCATTGAAATAATATAATGTTTCTATTCACCCCACTGTGAAGGGGAATAGAAACATGTTTCGCCCTAATTTCTCAGTGAGAATATATACGAGTATTTCATGTTAGAAGTGGGTAGAAACAAAAAGACTTGCCTTAGAAACATATTTCTAACGCATTTTGATGTGCTATGAACATACATTTTCTGTGCGATAAGTTGCTAATCTGTTCAAATCACCCCAGTCTAGTTCCCTGTTTGGTGGAGCAACTGGAGCGATAGCACATTTTAAAACTTTTTTGTACATTTGCTCGAGATTTTCAGCAGATCGTTTTTTTTTTATTTTTCGCCAACATAAACAAAAATTATACCCCCGAATTTGAACAAGGAGATATTAAAACTTATTATAGTGCTGTATAGCCAATGAATAAACCTGTACTTTACCTTTTATTTCATATTGGAAGGATTTATATATTTTTTTAAATCGTTAAGTTTATAGCACGTGAATCCTGCGTGGTTGTTACTTTGAAACTGCCGTGAGAGGTACTTATTTGAGAATTCAGTTTCTGTAGGCGTGCAGGTAGCACGCCCAGAAATTACGATAAACACAGTAACCGATAAGTACGGTGCTAAGCAGTTAAATATATTGTTATTGTAAACTTAGCAGGCTGACTGACGTATTTATTCGCCAGACAGCCCGCATAAAAGTAATAACTCATTATTGACCGGAACGTACAACGACAAATTGACTCTATTGAAAATGAAATTAAAAAATGCTTAAGTATCAAAGAGGCGAAGCAGAGAATTATCATAGAACACGATATATGCCAGCTAGAAGAAATAAAGTGTAAGGAAAAACTTCAGTTACAAGAGAAAATAATTGAGATACAAAATAAACTGATCTTAAACGAAGAAAAACATTCAGAAAAAATTGATAATTATTTAAAATAAAAAAAAGAATCAATTAATACAACATATAATAAGTCAACCTTTTCAATACCTATACTAGAGACCAAGGACTCACTGATAATTGCAAGTGAAAATACAAATTCAACATCTGATGATATTCGAGATATGATAGTTAAAAAAATTAAAACATCGCAATTGGATATTGCAGTTAATGGGGTGCAAAAAGCATCAAACAATAAACTCATTATCTCTTGCCCTAATAAAGATCATTCAAAAAACTTACAGACGAAATAAATACGGTTTTCAAAAACAACCTAATCGAAAAAGAATTAGAAAAAAAGAATCCGAAATTATTCATAAGAAACCTACCAGTCAAGTTATCAGAAGAAGACATAATTAGTTAAATGTCTCTGCAACGGGCATAACCTAGTGCATATAGAATTGTTTGGTTTCGGGAAAACTCACTTTTGATTTTTGATGCTAAAAACGACCGCTCCGCCCTTTAGTTTCGACCACCTCAAGGGTCACTTTCGCTTGAGGTGAAATTTTTCCCGTACCGCCCTTTGCGTTTCACCCACCTCGATGTTCACATTCGCCTAAGGAAAAATTCAGTGCGTACGTCTCAGTACTTTGAATTTTGTAAGTTTGTTTTTGTCGACAAAATTTATTTTTGTCAGCGATTTAGTCACTGGTGCGAATCAACGGTGCGAAAAACTTTAAAACTGGTGCGAATCAACGGCAGAAACTAGAACCTCTACTAAAATTACTCAATTCGGCTCGGTTATATTTCCCGCCGATAGTTTCACGTTTAAAAATGAAACATGTCTTTTTGGCCATCAGATTCAATGCAAATGAAAATGCTAGGTTGTTGAAATAAGTCTAGATCTGAAGTGTCAAATGTTTAGCCTAAATAATACAGACTTTTCAGAGTTTTCGGTTGTGGTTTTACGGTACGCGGCATTGCGGCCCAAAAAACAAACTTATCTAAGATTTTTTTCAAAAATATTTTAGCCTGAAGGATTCGCAACTTTTGATACCAATATTACACGTCCATCCCATGTAAAAAAATTCAGGAGAAGCTGCCAAAATCCGAACTTTTCAAAGAAAAATCACCAACACACGTGCTTAGAGATGCCATCGGAAGTGTAGATTTTGTTGGCCAGGTTAATTTAAATGTTATTCATCGCAGAGTACGTACTTATTTCGGTAGTATCGCAAATATGATGAAAAAAGCAAAAAGATTGCAGGAATTATTTAAGGAAATGCGCAATACTTACCCAAATAGGCAGCTACACAATTAATTAGGTTTTAATGCAATACTAAGGTAAGGTTGTTTCGATGATACTGAATAATTACACCTTTTTAAAGTTAATTTTCACGTTCTGTGTTGGTTCTATTCAAGTTTTATTATTTTATCATTATAGGCAAGTTTCAGATCCACCGTTTGCGAAGATTTGAAATGCTCAACCGCAGAAATCACCTACGGAAGAATGCTGACATTACCATGCGATTTTTTCACTACAACTCCCCGCGAAGAACCTGACACCTACGTAAGAAGACTGCAAGAAAGGTTCGAAGAAATCAAACCTACGCCCACTAGTAACCACAGTAACCGAAAATTTTTGTCCACAAGGACTTTTTGTCTACCTAACTCGTCACACGTTTTCCTGCGCACAGACGCCAGAAGGAAATCACTTCAGGCTCCCTACGAAGGACCTTACGAAGTTCAGGAACGAGACGACAAAACATATTATGTCATAACTATCAACGGAAAACCCAAAAGAGTATCGATTGACAGACTTAAAGCAGCATTTTTTCAAAATACTGAGGAAATACCTCAAAGAACAGCAAACGAACCGCCCACAATAACAAGAACAAAAACACATTCTGGAAGACATATTCCTATATAAAATAAATTTTCCTGAAAGATACCAGTCGTCTTAGTAATGCTTGGCAATACTTCAATGGTAAAAGAAATCATTAAAACAAATTCTTTAAAAAACTTATATTGATAGCTTTCATTCAAATAGGCTGATATACGAGTAATGTTCGTTAAAATTGTTTATTTAATCTGTTGCATTTAAATCACGAAAGTGGTATTCCTCGTACTTCCTCCCCACTTTGAACACAATTAAACCTTGTCCAGGTTTTTTGGGTCGGAGGTGTTCCGTTTGGGTCAGAAGTTAAAGTATACTCCGTTTCGATGAAGTTTTAAGTAATTCTATGGTTATCCAAATGGCATCGAGCAGGTTAATTTTCTTTTGATGCGGCCATTTATGTTAATTAACATATATTAATATTAACTTAACACGTATACACTCATCTTTAAATAATGCGACTGATTTCGTATCGTGCTTATAATTTTTATGTGGTTAAATATTATGATGAATAATAATAATTATTAGCATGTTATTAATCTGGAAACAAATGGAGTTTATAAACTCAACTGTTCCGGATATGACGAGGTTTATGTAGGCCAGGCAGAACGGACAATCCTCCAAAAGGATATCAGAATTCATTTCGAGCATACAAACGCAGCCATCCTGACAAATCTGTATTTGGTTAAAGAAGAAGGTAGCGCAACACGGCGTAATATCCTAAAAACAAATCACGATAATGAATTAACATATCTCTGCTATTTACAGTAATCAATTCTTTTAAACTACAAAAAAGGATCTTTGTGATAGCGAAAAGGTTGTTATATTCATGCATTCTAATATTTAATATGATTTTATATTTTAATTTCAATGGTCATCGTTCCTAGTTAACGACTCTAGAAGCAATCTATTATCTACTGTTATCTACGACTATTTTTTATCAATTCACCTTTACTGTTATTATAGTTGAAATGGGTAATTTTTGGTTCGGCAATCGTTCCGGCAAAACGTCCTTCAGAGGATGGCCCATTTCAAGATATTTGTTTCAAGATTAGGCTTTAGAAACCATTTGGGGGTAGGAATCAATGCTTATCTTAATCGTAGGTAGTTGTTCCAAGATGTTCCTTTGCCTGAGGGGTTTGATTGCATGAATAATATTGAAAAAATACCTTATACTTTCTGCTAAGTGCTTTACCTGATTTTTGTTGTACAATGATTAGAAGATTTTATAAATATTTTTGATGCTAATAGCACCTTTTTCATTTAATCTATGAGCAAGACCCTTAATACTTTAAGATATTTACTAGCTTATTACTTGTTACGTTACTCGCCAAAGTAAGAACTCCTACTTGGAGAAACTCACAGACACTGGTAATGTGGAAGACAGAAGAAGCAAGGAAGGTCTCAATGCGCTGGAGTTACCAAGTATTACTCGCATCCTGTATTTTGGAGTCCTTGGCTCTCCACCCAGCGCAGAACAGCAAGGAATGTCCATCTTGTCCGCTTGTCCATCATGGAAATTAGAGTAGGGTTCATGATCTTTAGCAATGAGGAACAACAATGACTTAAGAAGAATAAGCAGGAGATCTTGTTAATTTTTCGACACATTTGTGATTCTTTTAATTGCCTGGTTTATAGTTAGGAATTCCATACTAAATAAACATTAATAAAAAAACATCTGAAACATAACAATAAATACCTATCACCCCCTCCTTGCTCCCTTGCTTTTCTTTCCCATTCGTTTTATTAAAATACTATCGACGTTTAATACTACAATATTGAAGCAATGCTTTTACAAACGCTTTATGTAGGTCAGTGTATCTCCTCCTGCACTATAAGAACTGCACACGTGTCCACTCCTAGCAGTTCCAGGAAACCACTAATTGGACACAACTTACCTTAGAAAAACTCTGCTTCCAGCTTTATTCATTCCAAGCCAGTAATGCAGGGGTCGACAACCTTCGATAAACAGCAATCATTACTTTGTGATACAATTTCTGCTTGGGTTGAACTGTCTAGAGTGCCAATCCGACATTTTTACCTACATTTCTGTGTTTCGTAAGGGCAGAATTATTTTTTACTTGTCTTTAAAACACACAAATGTTCAAGTTGCTATCACAATGACCGTAATTCGATTCTTAAAAAGGTTTCTTTTTAATATACCTTAGCTTTGAAGCGCTTTTTTGGCTTATTTTGTTCTGCGCCGATTTGGGCCAAAATAATGAATAAAACATGGTGGTCAGTGAATATGTGGTCTCGAGGGCAGCTGTTCATCAATAATCGGCAAAAAATCATTCTTAATTGAATTTCTCTTTGTTTTCATTTCCTTCATTGATTTGTGAAATTGTTTTTATATAACCTTATGATGTCTTTTTGAAAATCAAAAAGTTTATTTTCCATCCGCAGTCAACAAGTAAAATTTTGAGTGATTGTACTATTTGTCTCGTTAGTGTTGAGACCAGCCACGCTAAGGAAATCCCGAGTAACTTCGATCTCCCTCCTGAAGGAATATCTCCCTGACCTCCTCACCCTCAATAACCTCCACCCCTTATACTTCCAGTTAATCTTTAAGATCCCGACAATTAACAAGGCACCTAATCAGTATTAATTATTTGACAAGATTACGAAATTTTCTCAAAAATGTTTCAAGACTTATTTTTCATTTTATCTTCTTTCTCGGCTAATTCTTGCTGTCGTTTTTTAGCGGGTTTTCCTCGCTTCAGCTTAAGTTTATTCTCTTGAGGGTGTATTTTAAATATTGGCTCGGCTTTCATAGTACCAGAAGAGTTTCGATTAACCGTGAATATACACATATTTTTATGCATTGTCAATCGTTATGCAAATTTACTGGATTGTTGATGGATTGAACTAACGAAACTCTTGGGCTTAAAAGAATTCATACAAGCGATTCATAGACTTACATAATCAATTTATTCTGTTCGATGTTTGTGAAACGAAAATGGTAGAAATATGACTAAATACCTCATTAACTTATTAACCTACGTTTTGTGCAAAAAGTAAATACGGATTGCCAATACATATTTAGTAAAATATTTCAATTTAACTTTGCCAATATATTATTATTTTTACGTACTTAATTGATTGGCGTTTGACATTTCGGAATGTGAATTCGTAGACTGATCCACCCGTTTTGCAAGCGAATATCGATTTCTTATTTATTCGATGTCAATACCGATTCGGCTGTCAACAGTGAAACCGTGCTCTGGATATCGATATAAAATCATCAGAAATTACGCTTATTGATGCGATATTGTAAAATTATCGATTTCTCCGTGCTTGACTTCCTGACCGCAGATCCAAATCAATTATATTAATATCACATCAGTACCTGCACTAAACATGATTTTATTATTCCTTTCTTGGTTGCAATCTTACTCGATTTCTTTAATTTATCCTCTTCAGGAAATGTATCTACACCACGAAAGCCGTGACTGCAAAAGTAGCCTGTTATTTGAAATTGATAATATAATCGGTCATGATTGGATACAAAATGCAGTTCCGATGATATTGACGGAGCCATATTTTTTTTGGCAAGAGCAATAAATTAACGGCCTCCAAGGGCTGGAGCTTTCAAAACTGGGTTCAAATCCCGGCGTACCCAATATAAATTATTGCAAAATTGGTGGTATATCACAATCAATTAATTAAAAAAATAATTCACGAGTATATACGAGTTGCGGATCGTTCCAGGATGTAATATACTCTCATTATCACCCAGGTGTTCAAACGCGGCAGAACCAAAACCTTTACAATCTCAACCAATAGGAGCCTTGAAAAGTGAGCTCATAATCAAAGCGGCCAATGCAGTAAGATTTCATTATATATCATTCTCTCGCAGGCTAAATTCCATAGATGTATGCGTTTGTCTCTTTTTAGTGTCGTTTCCGTTTCATCCGAGTGTCAAATCACAATGGTGCTAAAGAAGTTTTACTTCAAAAAGGAAATGAGATAAAAATTATTTTAATTGGTGGAAATTGAATCTTGTTGATACTTTATAAGCTCGGAAATACCATATTATTATATGGACGAATGAAAACCTCTGTTACAAAGTTAATCAAAAACCATCACAAGATTCAGTAGAAATGTACTTTTTCCTCTTCCAAAATAAGTTTTTTAACAATCTGACTTCCTCCGTAAAGTGACAGGCGCCTCGCGAGATTTAACAATATTTAATTTTGCAGTTATGCTTTGATAATTTTAAATGAACACTTCAGAGTTGCTGGATTTCGCATTATTATGTAAGAAAATGCCTAAGATTAGGAACAAAGGCCTAAGAACTATAACAACGACGTTCACCAAAATATAATACACGACAACACAACAAACTACATATTATATCAAAAATACACTCAACAAAGTTCGGGCTGAAATCATTAGAATACATTGCTTACACTAACTTTAACAAATTGCCTGAAGAATTAAAACAGATATAATGCCTCTAACAAATCTCGAAACGATATATTGAAATCCCATTTTTTCAAATGTTATTTGGAAAACGAGTCATAAGTAGGTACAAACTCTGTTCTGATAGCTATCCTGATTATCCCCAAGTACCAAACTTTGTAAAGCGAGATATGATGGGCGCAGTTTATATCTTTTTTTAATCTTTGTAACAGTTAAATTACGTCGGTACCTTCCAACCCCGAATACATCACAAAATATCGGAGAGCGTTGACAACAACATCACTGGCGGCATAGACGTTCCGGAAAGAAACTACACCTACCTTCAGTTTGGATCGAGCAAGCCCAAGGAGCGGGAGCGCATACCTGCGACGGATGAAACCAACATCACCATGGCGCATCGAATTCGTAACGTTAATCTTAATCCTAACATATTATTTAGTTTAGTCAGATATTCAAGGTTACCATTTTGGTTTTACTATTTAATACTTGGGTGTTGTTGTTTAAACACTCTGGCGTCCAATTCTTCGTATTACTTCCACATAACTTAAATGCACATTCGCAAACTAGTTTGATTGTTGTAATTCTCTTCGAGAATTACAAACACCCCTTGAGTTCAATAATATTAAATGAGTCATTAAAATACAATTCACAAATGTCACGATAATAATAATTCAATAAATCAGATTGTAATATAATTCCCTCTTTTATTTCATTGACTTGTCATTTATCATGTTTCTACTTTCAGACTGTAGCTATTTTATTACATACATAATGCTAATTTAATAGGTAACACATTCAAATCTCAACATCTTGTCATGTATTTGGTATGTAAACAGCTGTTTTAGGTCTGTATATTTTTTAGCCCGTACCTTTTATTGCATTTTCATGATTCTGTTTTTTTTAATGCATTTCTATAGTCCACCATGGAGGATACTTTATTTTAACTTTTTGACACCAACAGTACATAAATTAAATGGGTGGTTATAATAATTCATAAAATCTTATAAGACATGTTTCTGTGAAATATTTGTTAAGTGATTCTTCATTTGTTGTGTCTGTATTGCGCTTATGTGAAATGTTTTGTAAATTTTTTCTTCATTTATTGTGTCTGCATATTGGGTTGGATTGAGTTTAACTTTTCAAAAGTACCAATTGGCGATCCCTTAATGAGTTTTGATAACTCATGTCAATGCAACATCGTTGTATGTTTAATTTAAATAAATAAAAATTCCCAACCAAACATCAACATCAACAATTCCTGATCCGGCTCGCCACGCATTGGCCGCCAATATCTAGATCAAAACCTAACCTCATGAACCCGGGAACCCCTGCTAAGTCATCAAACACGTGGGGTGACCTATGGCATAAATGTTGGTTATCCATTAAATGGTTCCCGGGGTGGTGGTACCCATACCCGCCTCCCAAATTGACACTACAATATTATAACCCATTTAACTTAGAATTTTCCGGTAGTTTGAAAACACACCGAAATTACAATTAAATTTATAAGATGTTAAATAATTTATAGTAATGTTAAAGTTAAACAATTTCTTAGAAAGTAAAAATTAATCCTGCTGTGATCTATGCTTACGCCCTACCTCCATTTGCCTTGTGTATGGCAACTTATAACGCGAATTCGCGCTAATTATCCTGTATATAATTTGGGAAAAATACGACTTTTTTATATCTAAATATCATCTACATCCATGATTCTTGTCACCCATATATCGCTATTAACACTTCGTCATTAAGGGCCCACTACCCGAATTACTACCGATTTCTTACATATCTCCCTTAAACACGTTAAGTTTTAAAGGTCTTAAAAAATATATATTATTCTTGAAGACAATATCTAGAAATTGCCCGCGTCGAAACGCAAATTATATAAAATTCCCTCGATAGAAAAAATCGCAATGCTCCAAAAATTATTATTAACAAGTTTGTTTCAGTTATTTTACAAATTATATGTATGAAAAAAATCACAGTGTTTCTTTAAATGCTGTTTAAGACAATGCCCTCGAGATTTTTGCTCTATTTTAAACGATTCGTGTTTTATTAAACATTATCGCAATTTTCGCACCGATTTTGTCGCTGTAAATGTTAGCGCTCTCCTCTAACATTCGTAATTTCGTATCTCTCCATCTTCTTCTTTTCGAGTCCGGTTGCGGCGCCTTAACATGAAACTTTCAAGGCCAATAGAGCAACGCCGTTAACTTCCACAACGGCCATTTATGAAATTAATTTATTTTCACGTAATTCCATGACTGCTTCCCTTCACCTCTCCCGGAGTATGCTCCCTCCCAGAGATCAACCCCGCGACCATTCCCATAGAATCACAGTCGTCCCACCGTAATCCTGTCAGACCGGATAAATTCCATGACTGCTTCCCTTCACCTCTCCCGGAGTATGCTCCCTCCCAGAGATAAACTCCGCGACCATTCCTATAGAATCACAGTCTTCCCACCGTAATCCTGTCAGACCGGGGAAATTCCATGACTGCTTCCCTTCACCTCTCCCGGAGTATGCTCCCTCCCAGAGAAAAACTCCGCGACCATTCCCATAAAATCACAGTCGTCCCACCGTAATCCTGTCAGACCGGAGAAATTCCATGACTGCTTCCCTTCACCTCTCCCGGAGTATGCTCCCTCCCAGAGAAAAACTCCGCGACCATTCCCATAGAATCACAGTCGTCCCACCGTAATCCTGTCAGACGGGAGAAATTCATTTAAATAAATAAAAGGCGTGAAATACGGTCCTTAAACAAGGCTCAACGGGAGGCGTAACATGAATCACGTGAATAACATAAATAAACCGTTTTGTCATCACTCACCTTTAAAGCCTTAATCTGCACCGTGACGCGTACTAACCTGAGTATATATTGCTTCAAAGCTTTCCTAATACGATATTACTAATTCTCGGTGAAATCTGTTATTATAACAATAGCCGTTCATATTTACTAGAAAATCTTCCTTCATATATTTTAGGAAAACCGCATTTATTTTTACAGATGAAATTAAAAGTTAATATATGGTGTCAGTAATCATAAAATGATTTGTTTTTTTCTATTCCCTGTAATTGTAAATCGGTAACTAAAGAGGATACTAGTATGTCAGGACCGAAAAAGGTGATCTAGTGATAGCATTGTTTATTATTTGTTTGGGAATGGAATATTAAAAGGGCAATAATTGATTTAAAATATTTAGGGGAAAAACTTTACAATGGCAAATTATTCGATGCTTTTCTTTCTAAAAACATTATTTTTTTCATTTAGTTTTAAAAAGTTACCCAATACAGCTTTAAGAATATATTTTTTGTACAATTTAATCATTACTTCACTTAAGAAATTGTATCAAATTAGTAAACCATCCGAACAAAGTTTTATTATCAGCTTTTTAAGAGCAAAATTTTGATTAGCTATGTTAACACCCTGAAAACTTTCACAAACTTGTGATAATGTTAAATTAAACGATACGGACAGGCGAAACTTTGATTAAATTTAGATCACTAAACAAAATGACGTGACCAAAGTGATATTTAGAGCCAAACTGAAGTTAGGTCGTGTTTAGATCAGGCGATTAGTTTCATATGAATGGGTATTTATATCGTGCCTTCTAATGCCCTGTCGTGTCACGTGACTATTTGCCTGTCATTACCATCTGTCAAACTGACAGCTGTCGTTGGAACGTAGAGCGTAGAGGAACTGCCTGCTCTACCACTCTACTTAAAAATTTGGTAAAATGCTTGAAATACATATATTTTTAAGAGTCTCTAAAAATGTTAGCATGGTGTGGAAATATATCGAAGAAAAGTTGGATATTTTTTGATAGAATGATGGACACTTCTTAATGATCATGTGATGATGTAAGGGAGTTACCTGTGGAGGTATTGATTATTCAGGGACTAATCCAATGCATCCATTCTAATAGTGTTATTGTAGTCTCGTTGAAGCCTTATTTAGAGAAATTTGGATGAACTGAAATTTTTAGCTATCGATCTTTTGTATGAAATGTAACTAACAATCACGCAGAGGTAACCAGAGAGGACGGAGCGCCAAACAACTCGGCTCTCACTCTTTTGCTCACTCACATTCATACATCGTCTCATACATATCGGGTATCAACAAGGTAAAACAATGGCTAGATAATAATCTTCTCACTCTCAACACTGACAAAACTAAATTCATTCGCTTCAGTGCAACTCAAGCGGGACAACCAAGAGAAACTCAAAGAATTATTATACACCATTGCAATGACCCAAACACTTGCAATTTCAATACCTTAGAATATGTGGATAGCATAAAATATCTAGGAATTATCGTAGACAAGAATCTGAGATGGAATGAACATATCGATTCAATCTCCACAAAGGTCAGAAAACTCACGCATCTTTTCAAGGCTATTAGAAATATTCTATGCGCTAAAGATCTCAAACTAATGCACTATGCCATGTGCAACTCATTACTTGAATATGCATCTTTAGGATGGGGAGGATGTACCAAATCAATACTGGACCCCTTAGCCAAAGCACAGAAATCACTACTAAGGGTCATACTTAAAAAACCATTTAGATACCCCAGCAATGAATTATTCAAAGAGATAGGAGTTCTGGATGTGAGGCAACTATTTATAAGAAAAGTTATATTATACACACAAAAATATCGTCACCTCTTTAATCCAGTCAAAATAGACGAAAAAAGGTGCTGACCTCACATTAATTCTTAATAAGCTGAATTTTGGTATAAGTCTTGAATACGTCATTACGAATGCTATGTCAAAAGTCCCCATCGATCCCGCTCTGGCAAGGTTTTTTTTTCGAGGTCAAAGATCACAATTTTTTGTTTTTTGCGTATATCTCTGAAACAGTAAGAGTTATCGAAAAAAAATTGAGTAAAAGTTTGTAGATCGTAAAATTCTCTACAAAAATAATATCAATACTTTTTTCTCTACGAAACACCGTTCTCGTGTTATCGCGATTTCAAACCTAGAAAATACGAATATGCACGTATGTGGCCAGTATACATCATCGGGTCATCCTGTTATGAAAATATATCATATTGTAATAACAATTGTAATCAGGTACTGATAATTATTTCAGTATTGTCGGTGGTTTTTTTGACAGCCATATATCGGCGCAAATAAGTAGAGGTAGATTGTTATTGCGGGTCGCACCACTTACCTACAGGGCCTGGTTGGGCACAGACCCGGTAGATACGTCAGAGTGCCGAGTTGGAACTATGAGAGTTTGCGGTTTTTAATCTAAAGTCGAGCGGAACGATGTTCCGAAAATTGTTTGAAATTGTTCGAGGATCTTGTCCTGAAAATGTGTAATAATAATATTGTGGCCGATACAAGTAAAACGCGGAATCGAGATTGATAATTATACCCGAAGATATGGGAAATACGCGTGTCAATGTGCACTTGAAAAGTGGGATTCCGATTGGAGAGTAATCGCGCATAACGGCCGGCAATCCTCGCTCGCTTTGATATAGTTTAATGTCAGGCACAAGCTGTGTCGTTTATTGAATCGGACGTATTCCGTCTTTGAGGGAAAACCCCCCTTTTTACATACTTTGCCGCGCACGCCGCGGAGCTCGCGTTAGAGCACGGATGGATGGACACCGGTAGTGATCGGAGGGAATCTGGATGATCCTCGGCCGTGGTTCGACCGAGAGACGGGGCTGGCAGGCTGGCCGCCTGCGCTGCTGCAGACACGGACCCGGGGAGGAAGGCGCTCCCGTTCCTCCGCAGAAAACTAGCTAGGTAGTTAGGGTAGATTTAAATCGGTCGATGATGGGGGTAAGTGTTATGTATCCTATTTATGAAATAGATGTCCCTTCATTTTATAAGAATTTGCCTTTCATTTATGAGATACACTTGTGAATAAGTACCATATGCCCACCTCTGAGGACGAGTACTCAGGCCACCGTAGAGCTCAGCATATCCTGTCGTTCGACAGGATTTGGCGCCCTTAAGTTTCCCCCCAGGAAACTAAGCTGACCACTGCGATGGTACACGGTATGTACCTCCATCTTACCAAGCACCCACTTAACAAGCGGTGTAATAGGCATTTACCACTTGCCTCACAAAGTAGGTCATACAGATTACACACACTATTTATGCATTTTAAATGCCAGTAATCACCCTCTCATGCACCCTAACTGCAGTAGCAGATTGCTACATATCAATCCATTTGAAGAAAAAAATATTGGAATATTGGTTTTTGTGACTCATACGTGGAAAATACACGATTCTGAGTAAATCAACGTCCATCCCTAATTCATTAGTCGGTTGGCCTGAGTAATGTCTGCTTGTTACTGCCGGCGCACACCTGCATTTTTGGGATTTTCCATAGGAACCGGCGTAAACCTGCATTTTTCGGATTTTCCGAAGAACCGGCGTTTTTGAGGGACATAACCCTAGTGAATCCAGTCACTTTTGAACGGTTTTTCGTAGTGAATAGACGTGTTTGTTGATGATATTTTCATTTTAAACTGTGCCGTTACAAAATTTTATAAAAATGTCAGAAGTTTGCTTCATTTGCAGAAAATCTTGGATTGAAGGAGAAATTGTGGTTGTTGATCGTGGGATGAAAACTTTAATCGATTCATGATGATCCTCAGGTTTATGAAAAATTTATACGAGGATTTTTCACTATTAGACGTTCTGATAAATTAAATTGTGGTACTTCAACGGATATGGTCATTGAGCAATCTATGATGAAGTCAATGAAAACAAATGGAGGTATTGCACGAGGGAGAAGTACGCAAGAGAGCGTCATAAGCAAATGGATTTATGGCATGCATGCATTGAATACTGTGTGAAAGATTGGAGGATCTCGCCAATATTAGAATGGACACAACCGATCAGCATGTACATAGACGCATGTGATTCCCGCGAAAAGAGAGATGTTGAAGACATCAAGAAACTTTGTGAATGGTTTTTATCGCACGATCCTTTTCCTGAGTTCAACAAAATCATGTCCATTGCCAGTCGTCGGTAATGATAAAATTAATTGTCATAATGCTCGTGAAGTGGGAATTGCTTCCATCAGTAAAATGACGAGCCAAACATTTAATAATATTAAATTGAAACGCGCTGATAAAGTATTACCTCTATTAACCATGAACAGTACCATGAAAATCCATGATGAGAAGGTACCGATAGATCGTGTATTATTATTTCAACGCATGAGTATTGCGAAGACATTTGAAGATGAACTTGAAAAATTCTTTGAGTATGAATTAGCCCCTTACCCATTATCGCTCTTTGATGCAATTGGAATGCGTAAGAGACTGAAGTCTACCATTTATGATTGTTTTGAATGTGTGAATATTGAAGTCGAGAGCACAAATGCTACCTACATCATCGATGGAGGATATCTGTTACATCGTGTTGTATGGGATCGAGAGGACACATTCATGGACACATTCGATTTTATGTTTCTTCAATAGTTTTTCAAGTTCAAATATCCATTACACGGTATAATTGAACTTGCTTTATAGGAGTTCTTAATATATTGTTTATTACAATTATTCAATATTAGCGTTCATTAATTTAAGAATATCTATTCCCATTAGAACGTCATACTTTTTAGAAAAATCAAAAATATAAAACCACATTTTATTATTATTCTCACCAAACACCGTTTTCCAAAAGGGCGTTACAATCGTGTGCATAAAACCTCTAGGCCGTTTGCAATGAAAATTCTTCGTTAATATATTCCAATCAAAAAATAACCTCTTCTATTAATCACGAATAATTTAGAGCTGCCGGTGTCGAATATGATTTTAGTGTTTAATGGAGCTTCTATACATGGACGTCCATTATTCAAGTGATTTAGTTGGACTAGGTTTTTTTGAGTGGTTTCGTCGCTCTCCCAAAAATCCTGCCTTTCCTAATCAATCACTATAGAAGAGTTCCTGAACCGTACTTCCATTACATGGGTCTATGAACGGGCCTTCGGACGGGTGTGTCATAGGCGCTGTTCACTTAACATCCTTATCACGACGTTGGGCGTTGCCCTGGTATCTGTTATGGTTATTTGATTGTTACGAACCCAGGAGTTTTGTCTAGGTTTATTATTTTTGTCCAGGTTTCAAGAGTCATTTTAGGCAAGAACTCAAAAATATGTAATATTGTCAATTTCTTCGTTTAAATTTATGTATATGTTATGAGTATTGTAAGAGGATTATATTAATCTGTAATGCACGTTAATCATTAAAATGACTATTATTCGAATTATTTAAATGACCAACATTTGGTTTATACGTGTTTGGATTTTGTTGCGGATTGGCAAATTTTCTGTTAAAGTTTCCGTTTTTGTCCAAACTGAATCAGGCCTGATCTGTTCAGAACTGATTGCGAGAAGGTTGATTATTTAGGTCTATACTGATGTAGTGTGCTTCTTACATGCGTATCTTGAAGCATAATAACTTTTTGTGAGATTCGATCATTTGATATGAGTAGGCAGAAAATTTAGCAATGTGTTACGTGCAGTGTCTTTACAGAATTCCATTGGAACTTGCGCACTTGCCGGTCCATATTGATCCAATATTTTGATTTTCATTGAAAACAGGATTTGTTTCATTTCATTTCCAAAAGTCTGTATTACCACGATTAAAATTAATAAGCTCGGTCTGAGGCAGTGAAACTGATTTATTATCACCACGTTCTGTTTTAAATGTTTCTATAATTTTTTCGATATTATCTTCATATTTTCTTCAAAACTACACATAGTGACTTGCCGCGTTATCTTGAAATTACTCTATCGACATTACTCGAGGTATTGCCGTTTCGTGCATTATATCCCCTAGCCGATTTAATGAATAAATTGATATATTGGGGGAACCATTATATTCTAAAATTGGATCTGAATATTGAGTAGCTGGTCTCTCGTTTGGCTGTGCCATTTTATTTAAATTTGAGAATTTTGTTAAATACTTGAATTTTATCTCTGATCATTTCGATAGGGTGGGGAGAAGGATTCAACGTGCGGATGGGATAGACGAACAGTTGAAAAAGTACTTACATAAGTATTGTTGCAGCAATTTTCAGTATATTTTCCAGTTTTTTTATGTGGGTGGCCCTTTCTTCGCTTTGAGGTATTTGAGAAAACCTAGGGAGTCCTAGCAGTGGCCGAGTTTAACAACTTTCTGAAGTTTTTGACCCATGTACTGGGCGCCAGTTAACTTTTATGATTCTCTTTTAATTGAAAAGAAAAGCACTTTTGGATATTTTATCCTCTACTTAAATATTACAAAATTATAAGATTTTAAAGAACAAATATGCTACAGTTTCAAAAGGAATAATCAGGTTAAGCAATACGACAAGCAAAGTATTTGGATTCAGAGAGCAAGATTGATTGACTGGCGGGAAATGATGTGGCCCTTTAGATAGTTCATAGTTCGGTGTGGTGGCGCGTGCGTTTAATTCCATGTCTACGCTGCCTGACAGAATCTTAGCATGCCATCTCGATAATGGGGTTGCTTGTCTGGTGCACGTGGATACGTGGAATGGACATGGAATTTTTTCCTCAAGTTGCAGTTGGCGGATGTACCACGTGTTGTAGCGGAGGGCGGTCCTCCGCAGCGCGCATAAGTCTGGTGTCGACATAATCCCTCTTTTATAAGTCTGGTGTCGACATGGCCCTCCTGAGAACGGCACCTGTCAAGGAGTCTATATTTGCAATGATGCCTTCCTATGTTGGTTTGATGGTGTTGATGTTTGCTTGTAGACTTGATCCTAAACTGGAAAGAAGGAGAAGAGATATTAGTTACCGGTAGATCAAATTGGGAGGCGTAGAGTTATTAGTTACCGATAGATCAAATTGGGGTATAAGTACTGCCGCCCAGGGAACAATTTATTGAAAATCAACACTTCTAACCATTAGTCACCCCAAGTGGTTCATTACGTTTTGTGACTTGGAGTGATCGGCTTCATGAAATGATGTTTTTACGGGTCTTGGTGGTCTGCCTACCAACTGCGTGGCAGGCCGGATCAGGAGAGACTGGTTTAGGGAGACTTTTTACCTCTCCAGCAAACCTTTTTCGGGACATCGCCTTGCACCACAGTGAGAGGGATGGATTCATTCGTTCGTCACACCGGGACGTACAGACTCCCAGATTCATAGCCATCCCTCATACTTTTTCTTCCCAGAACTTTCTCTCCTACAAAGATCCTCCACACCATCCCCATCCCCAAAGATGACGTAGGCCTTGAGGGGAATTATTTTCTTCAAGACCTTCTACATCGAGCTGATGTAAAATCAAGAGATCCCATTCGTGTAACAAAAAAATTTATCGATTGTATGTAGGGCGTTATGGCAATTGTTATTGTTTTGAAGTATTGAGTCCAATTTAAAATATTTTAATAGAAAATTGCCTCCACAATTAATCTTATTTATTTTATTTATTTATTTTATTTTATTTTATTTAAGTATATAAAACAGGCATGGTGCCCAAAAAATTATATACATGAATGTTTAAAAATAGTGATAACGAAAATACATAGTATCGAAAATGATAATATTAACATAGTGATTGTATAATAACAAATAAATGAAATGTTAATAATAACAAAAGATAGTAACAAAAGTAATTATGCTGAGGTGCTGAGGTGAATGACAAGTAGGAATGGGTAAAAGGTAAGTACATGGTAGGTAAATGTTCATAAACAATTCGTGATTGTTACTTGTACTGGTGAGAAGCTGATTTTGTAGGTACAATATTGCCTCTCTATAAATAAAAGGCTTCATCACAGTATCAGCTTGATATGATAAAAGGTAAAACTTTTTTTTTGAAATGTTTAAATTGGTCATTAAAAATGTCTATTTCTTTATTAGAGCAATGTATAGCGTTATAACTTCTCAGTGTTCGCGGTAAAGGGGAGAAATACCCTGTATTTGTGAGGTAGGCTTTAATATAGAAAATGTCTTTCATCCTCCTTGTTGACTTTCTTGATGATGCGTTAATGTTAATTTGGGACAAAATGTTTGGTGTATCAACTGATGAGTGTATAATTTTGTGTAAAAGTAATAAATCAGAAAGTTTACGTCTGGCTGTTAAGCTGGGTCCACATATGTTCTTTTGTCCGTTCCGTTCCTCCGTTCCGTATCAGCGTCGCGATCAAGAACGCTAGTTTGGACGCCCGTTCGGAACGGTACGGTGTTACGGAGGCACGGTACGGGTCGAGGTACGCCCCGATCCATCGGGAGTCGGTAAATTCGGCCCGTTCAAAGGCGATACGATACGGGTATGCGCCAGTCTGGACGTGATCGCGGCATGCGCAGGCCGTTCTCTCTGTTGCTACCCGGATCAGGAGAAATGCAGTGGGATAACGAAAATATTGTAAAGCTTATCGATGGGTATAGGGCCAGGGAAGTTCTGTGGGATCCCGGAAACAAGAATTATTTTAATATATAATAATATAAGAATAAATATAATAATAAGAATATTTTAATAAATAACGGTATAAGAATCTCCTGTAGCCAAATAACGCAAAGTTATGCTTAATCTATCTTTTATCGAAATAGACTTTCTAAATGTGGTATCCGCCTTTTTTATTTTTGGCCCAATTAAATTAATGAAGTACTCGAAGTCGCTTGGTGGCGAGTGAAGTTTTTATATTTTCCACTTATGTTTTGAAATTTTAAATCTCTCATTAAAGCTCTTGCGCCACATATTTCTCTGTTTTTGAACAATTCTAACTCCCACCAACGTCGCCTTTTTTGTTTTTTTTTTTGTTATAATATTGTGAATAACAATGAAGGATGCGCAAGCAATCGACAAATTCTCAAACACTTCCGCGGTCGACGACATGCTAGGAGGGAATGGAATGAACACGCGATGATGCCGATGATCGCAGCGACGTCGGAGGTACGGGCTGTTTGCCCGTACCTCCGTACCGTACCTCCGTATCAACTTGCGTCCAGAGTTGTTGATACGGAACGGAAGTACGGAACGGAGGAACGGAACGGACAAAAGAACATGTGTGGACCCAGCTTTAAAGAGTGTAGTTTATAGTGTGAATTTCGGTCATTGTACGTTCCAAATTGATCAGATATACCTTCACGATAAGCAATTACACGGGTTAATTTTCTTTGTGTGGATTCGATCCTATAATTATGAATTTCATAATTGGGAGACCAAATTGTGGATGCATATTCGAGGATACTTCGCACAATTGATTTATATAATGTTAATGTTAATTCTGCACTTTTAAAACAGTTTGTGATTCTTAGCGTTAATCCTAATACTTGTGATGCACATTTTGAAATTGCATCTACACGATTATTGAAGCTAAGTGAAGAGTCAAATGTCACGCCCAAGTCTTTAATTGAAGTTGTGTTACGTAATGCGACATTGTTAATGTGATATGTGTTTGAAAATTTATTGATGTTTTTTGTGAAGGAAATTACAGCACATTTGTTTTCGTTAAAATATAAATCATTTAGTGTGCACCATTCATGAAGTGATGATAAGTCTTTTTGCAAATCGGCGCAATCTTCTAATGATGTTATTTTTTTGTACAACTTAAGGTCATCGGCAAACAGGAGATATTTTGATTTTTTTATTCCTAAAACTATGTCGTTGATAAATATTAAAAACAGTAACGGTCCAAGATGTGAGCCCTGCGGAATTCCCGACGTTGCCGTAAAAAGATCGGCGGAGTACCCTCCTACAATCTATTTAATATGGTCGTTTGTATATTGTAAAATTAAGTAGGTATGTATGTCGTCCCAGACTTTATGATGTTTTGGAAACAGTGAAACGAAACCTTTTGAAAACGAATGACTGCGGCTTACTAAAGTATTGTCAGTACCCCATACTCATATCCCAACCCAGGGCAGATACCAGCGGGTTACTCGGGGGATTTGAAAAGGTCCCGACGTGACGCACTCTCTGAGAAATATGATTTGTTCTAAGAATTATGTTGATTATTAGAAATTCTGAAAACCCAATATTATATAGTTACTAGCTGACCCGGCCACGCGTTGCTGTGGCTAATGAAACACAACGTAATTTACTGAATGGTTTCCCAACCTGGATTACCAAGTGTTGTGTTGATAAATTAACTCACACCGCCATATGTTAGAAACTTATGGAACTTACAAATAATTACAAAGAATTGACCTAAAGCAATAAAATTAACGAACATTTAATTCGCAATAATAAATAGGTTGAGATAAAAATTAACCTATCCTTTAAGTTGGACCAAATTATACACAGAAAGTCAAATTTCATCAAAATCGGTTAAGTAGTTTCAGAGTTTATATCAAACATCGTGTCGCAGGATTTTTATATATATATGAATTTCGATTTTGTGTTCTTGAATAACTGAATGCAGTGTGGATAATACCTATGTACAATTTTCTTAAATAAATGAATGTGTGCAAGAAGTGGATATTAACCCACTTCCCGACACCCAATCGAGCTGAATCTCTTCAGATAGTCTCGTTTTCAATGTCAATGTATTCCATCAATACCCAGCAAACGTTGTTCTGCCATGTAAATTATTTATAGGGACACCCTAATCACCTAGCGGTATGAAATAAACTCTACGACATATTCTGGCCAAAAGTATTTTCGTTATTTGTTTTTGAGGTGTTATGCCGTGTTGTGCTACCTCCTTCATTAGCCAACGTTTCGGACAGCGTTGCAGTGTCCATCATCAGGGCAGATTCGGCAGATCCGGTAGATGTGAATTTTTTTTTTGAATTACCTACCTAATATACATAGAAAATTTTATAAAATCGGTCAAGCCGTTTCGGAGGAGTGCGACCACAAACACCGTGACACGAAATTTTTATATATATGTATAGATTGGCTAAGCACTTAGCAATTTTCAATTCACAGAGAAGCAATTGGTGCACCAACTGGGTAAATTCAGTTTTTTATGTAGATGTGTGGGATTTTCAGATCTATATACAATTGTTCATTCTGATAAGACTTGAAAATCTGATCGTATTCGACTACTTTCATGGTGGTGAGAAACGATTTCTTTTTTTTTTACATTAGCCCCACACAGGAGGGCCTAAGAAAAATAATTTCCCTCAGGGCCTATGTCATCTTAGGGGATGTTTTATTGAGGGTTTTTTTAAGAAAAGGGAAGAGAGGAAGTTCTGGGAAGGAAATAGGTGTGAGGAGTGGGTAGGAATCTGGGGGTCAGTGTGTCCAGAAGTGACGGACGAACCCATCCCTCCAACCGCGGTGCAAAGCGATGGGTCGAGAAATTCCAGCTGGAGAGGATAAAAGACCTCCCTTAACCAGTCTCTCTCGATCCTGCCGACCACACGGCAGTTGAACAGACGCATCGGTCCCAAGACCTGGACAAACCTCACCCCATGAACTCGGGCACCCCTGCTAAGTCACCAAAGGTAGCGAACCACTTGGGGTGACTTATGGCAGAGGTTTTGGTTATCCAATAAATGGTTCCAGGGGCAGCAGTACCCATATCCGCCTCCCAAATTTATTAGGTATCTATTATACATAAAACGACCGTTTCGTTTTGTGTATTTAATTTTTAATGACTTTATATTGGAACCACGTCATTTTCGAGAAAAGAGATCATAAAAATTAGCGGAATGAAAAAGCAATAAGTAAGAGTGAAAACAAATACCTAACAGTTTAAAAATTTAGCCGTAATTGGATGAAAAGTGGACAAATTGACAAAGTATCATAAAAGTGCAAAATGAAGAGTGGTTGCAGAACAATTTTTAATGCTAAATTTCTTATCAGTGCTGAAGTTTCATTAAACTCATTAGCTTCAAAGTAATTTAATAAATTCAAATTAAGAAGAAAAGAGCGAAAAGTCAACAATAGATATTTTACCAAACTGTTGTTCTAACTCCCCCAAATACTGAGCGAAAGAGACAACTACAACTCAGGCTGATGATACCTTAAAACAATCATTAAAATAGAAGTTTTGTGTTCCCCATTTGTCTCCTCCAAAAGCGATTACCAATATTTTTTTACTAACTGTGTTTTTCTGAAAAGATAATACTCTTATGTCTGCACGTTTTGTTTTTGTTTTTAAATACATTATCTCGTTTGAACATTATCTCGCCGCGTCGCACAGTGGGTCGAAGACTGAGTCCAGGAAATATTAAGTCACAATGTATTCCATTTTGTTAAGGCGGTTTGTCAAAACTCACATTTTACCCATTTCCGGCGAATTTGTAACTATAATAATTTGTTTTATTTCCATGCCGCACAAGGGATGCGAGTTATTTATGTTTTAGACTTAGACTAATAAAAAAAATTATATGTACTATGTACAATATGTACAATCTGTACACATATTATGTACAATATGTACACATATTATGTGTACCTAGGTGAGAGCTAAACTAAAAACTGTTGTAAAAAATAACTTGACTTGCATTTAGTACGGGAACATTTTTTTAAATTCACTTGGCATTTTATTGGTTATTATACATTCCTTATATTCTATAAGGAATGCATTTTTTATGCTTCAAGTGTTTTATATTTAAATTCATTTTGCTAAACTTGCGTTTAGCGGCCAATGATGAAAAATAATCTATTTAACATTGCTGAAGGTTCATATCTACCTAATAATAGGTTATTATTTATTTACCTAATAATCGGTTATATTTTTCACAATAGGTTATAACTACGAATCCATCATGTTCTCTCCTTTTCTTTCTAAAAATACCCTCCGCACAGCATCCCAATTCCCAGGTCCTGAGGAAAATAACTTTCATCGAGGCCTCCCGCGTGAAGCTAATGTAAAAAAGCTCTTGTCCGGTAATGCAGCATCGTGTTTAATTTACATATAAAAATTAATAGTCGGTTCCCTGTATGGAGGGGCGTGATCATGAATTCCTTTAATTATTTTACATAATATTTTTAATTACTTAAAAAACCTTTGTATCTCAAATTGCCATTAAGAAAATATTTTGTAAGTTCATAATTTATTAGCAAATAAACGTTACATTGCTGCGCCGTAGGCCAAGCGTCTTTTACTAAATTTGTGGATATAACTCCTTCAAACTTAGCAAAATCACTTTGTGGCGTCATTAATAATATAATGAAAATCAAATAACTTCGTTTAAACATCTTGTCCTGATGAAGATAACATTGTTATTGAAACATGTTTGATATTGTTAATTATATAGTGGTTTAAACGAAGTTATTTGATTTTCATTACATTGTGGATATTAGTTTATGTCATGCATTTATCGTAGGTAAATACACACAGAATAAAGAACAGTACCTTCGTCTCTCCAACACTAAACTGCAGAAGCCGTGAAACGTGGAAGGCGACGTTCCTCTGGTCCCCTCAAAACTAAACACAAGCACCCTCCAAAGGCGGCTTTATCACAATACCGTACAACCTCAACATAAAAAAAAGTTTGGTTTAAACTTTTTGAAAGATATCGATTAAAAAATCACAAACAGTAAACACCACTAGTTTCGGTGTAATAATTTACAAACAGCGCGGCCGACTATCTGGAAAGATAAATGGCAACTGAACACTGAACCCTCAGCCTTTTGCTACCTGCTTTAGGACCTTTTGGGCCCTTCCGTGGCGGTCCAGTGTTACCAGGTATAAGAAACTAATATTTAAAATACACTTTTTTCAATAATTTATGAAGTACTTACATTCTCAGACTTGGAATAAAAGGGCACGCACATCGAAGTAATAATAACGACGCATTTGGTCACATCAGAATAATACTTTCCTGTGAGAGCAACGACACCTAATCAAGATACTTTTCGTAATATTAAATTGATTGATGAAAATATAACTAACTAAACTAACAAACAAATTAAATATAGACACGTGGAATATAAGAGAGGTTTGTTTGTTTAATTATGTTCTTTGCGTATTTGCAATTCGTGCAAACTGTATCCAAATTTCTCTAATAAACAATAAACCTTGCTAATCTTCGATTTGGGAAGCGGGTATGGGTACCGCCGCCCCGGGAACCATTTATTAGATAACCAACACCTCTGCCGTAGGTTACCCCAAGGTCCCAAGTAGTTCGCTATGTTTGGTGATTGCCTGCCCACCTGCTAGGTTGCGAGCCGGATCAAGAGATCTGGTTGAGGGAGGCCTTTGGACCTTTCCAGCCGGACGATCTCGACCCATCGCCTCCCATTACAGTGGGAGGGATGGATTCATACGTCCGTTACTCCTCATATATTCTACCCACCCCTCATACCTTTTTCCTTCCCAGAACTTCTTCCCCTTCCCTTCCTTACAAAAGACCCTCCACACATAAGATGACATAGGCCCTGAGGACAATTATTTTACGCAGGGCCTCTTCTGTAGAGCTAATATGAAAAAATCTCATGTGACCTCCCATGAAAGTATGGGAGGTCACATGAGTCCTATCCTCCTATGGGTCCTGTATATTTTTGACAAGCACAGAGTATAAATAAAACAATGTATGTACATTGGAGGCGTCTATTAATATCTACAGGAATTCCAAAAACTGAAAAAATCGAACTAATATCTATGAGAATCAAAGTGTTGACGAATATCTACAGCTCAAACTGTTGATTAATGTCTATGAGAACCAAAGTGTTGACGAATATCTACAGCACTGGCAGAGGTTGGATTTGCAATTATGTATAGCATATTGGAATAACGTAATATTGCGTATGCACTTAAAAAACTTAATTTATGTAAGTTTGTATGTAAAAATCCCTAATATCGGATTATTGGACACATTTAGCTGATTAGTCCAACCTACGCTCTGTAGATATTAGTTCAACCTACGCTCTGAAGACATTAGTCAACACTCTGAAGTTCGTAGATTTTAGTTCAACATATGAGCTGTAGATATTCGTCCGACATACAGACTGTAGATATTAGTATCTGGAGTCTGTACATTTTCAGCATCAAAATGTAATATTGTTTTGTTTATACTCTGTGCAGGCTTAAAAAACACAGGGTCTGTAGTTAGGGTTATGCTTGTAGAAATATATTATAAATTCGTACAGCGCCCTTGCGATAATTTGCGCAAAAACGCCGCTATGCTAATTATCCGTTTATTATAATTATTATTCTCAATGCTAATAAAAAGTACATAGTTTAACTTGCTTAATTTACGCTTAGCTCATACTTAACGCATTCAAACTTGTTGAATTCGTATCTTCTTTTATTTATGGATACATTCTCTCTTAAATATCGTGTTCAACCGGTACAGCATCATTTACTTTGCTTGGATGATCCTTCCTCTTACTTTGTTTAAGAGGCTAAACGTCGCAAAATTTATAAAATTGGGAAGACTTCGGTGGCTGGGTCATGTAGAGAGAATGACCGAGCATCAAGCACCAAAGTCCCTGCTGAACTCAAGACCAATAGGGCGAAGGAGCCTGGGAAGACCAAGACTAAGATGGAGTGACAACGTCCTCAAAGACATATCTATCTTGGAGCTTCTAAACTGGAGAGAGCTGGCACAAAACCGAGATGAGTGGAGGAAGACTCTTGAGGAGGCCAAGACCCACCAGGGGTTGTAGAGCCAATAGTGATGATGATGATCCTTCCTCTTAGTAGGTGGACACAAATGTATGCTGAAAGTTTATTGAGGAAATAATTAAAATTGTCTTTGGTTGTAAAATTGCCCCCATTTGAAGGCGTTTATTGAAAAACAGATGAACACTCATAAGTCACAATATTCAGTAATACATACAATATTCGAGGGTAGTTACAAATTCGTAAAACTAAATATATTTTTCAGCAATATTACCTTTAATAATGATAAGGAATACTCTAACATTCACAAAATAGGTGTACGAATTATGCGATTTGCGTTAGAATCCTGCGAAGGGAGCAAGAATGGTGAATTTCGCTTGTTTTCTGCTTTTGACTTGCTAAAGACGCTAAATTTAATTTACATATTTGCCAAGAAAAGGCTACTTTGCCTAATGGCGACAACTGACGGCGATAGAGGGACGTCCCAGCGAGAGATCCTATCTGACTTCATCGTTTTAGTATCTTCTGTCGTTTTCGTTTTCAAACAAGACGCATGAGAAGGAAGAGGAGGAGCTGTCGTTGGGACTAGATTGTTCTCAGTCTTTACTATAATAGGCGGAGGTATAGAAAAATTTACTTCAGCAGGAATTTCATAACCTCCATAGTGTTGTTGAGGGCATTTCTTTCCATTCTCATGTCGGTTTAGTTTGTATGCCGAGTAGTTGTGAAGATAATGTCTGGTGTTGCCGTCATACCAAGACGAACGTGGCTTTGGATTATTTATTAAAGGTGCGTTACCATTTTTTGATGAAGTATGTCCTATAGCTATTGATGCGTAATTCTGGCAGCATTCAAAATTTTTGCAAAGAGCTTCCAGTTGCACCGCGGAACTGATTACGTGACCTGCTAGTAGACTGGCATAGTTTGGCAGCAGGCCATACTCAAATATCGGTAGAAGCTCCACTTCTGGAACCGGTAACTCCAGAAAACTGTTAATGTGACGTATTTCTGAAAAGAAATCAATAGCAGCCTCTCCGGATGCTTGTCTTCTGGTATACATTTGGGCTTTCAGGGTGTACTGGGCGTTTGGAGGTTCAAACGTCTGTATCAGTAGCTTTTTTAGCTCTAACCAAGACAGGTTTTCATCTTTTAATAAATGAAACCAAAGCAAAGCCTCCCCTGCTATTACATTTAAAAAACAGTGGGCAATTTTCTCTTTCGAAGTATTTGTTTCTATACTTAATTCGTCTACTCGTTTAATGAATTCTCTAACGTTCGTGTTTTCGTTGTATTGCTTGTTCCATGGAGCGAGGTTGACATTGGTTGGTTTCCATAGAGGGGTTTTGGAGGTAGAAGCAGTTTGTTGCACGGAGAGGATGCTATCGCTCTCCTTGTCTCTGGATATGGACACGTCTTGTGTATCGTCTCCCTCAAGTTGCAGGCGGTGGATGTACCACGTGTTGTAGCGGCGGGAGGTCCTCCGCATTGAGCATGAGCTTGGTCTCGACTTAAGCCCTCTTTTATTCAAGGCTCTCCTGAGAGCGAACTTTGTCAAGGAGTCTATATTTGCAATAATACCTTCCTCCGATGGTTCGATTGTGTCCATATTTCCTTGTAGACTTAATCCGAGTCTGGAAAGGAAGAGAAGAGCTATTAGTCAGTATAATTACATAAATACAATTTCATAAAGCAAGAGCTCACCATTATACATAGAAACCTTCGCGAGCATGTGGTACAGCACATCACCAAAGTTTCATTGCAATCGGATGAATGGTTTAGGATCGCATAAGGGACAAATAAGAAACATTATTTTTATGTATATTTAGATTTAGATAAATCATCGACTTATTCAGCTGATTTCTAGTGCAAAATTGTTACTGTTTTAAAACACGAATCCCAACATTTTATTGAACATGATCTCTACCGTTTTCCTATTATTGTGATGGTTCGTATTTTGCAAGATTAAGATGAAGCCATACTAAATAATGCAAAATCATACAAAATCGTATGTTTTTGTTTTGAAAATTGGATCGCTTACAGGTATTATAGATGCTTCAATTAAATACTGCGTATAGAACATATCTTGGCCCTTTAAAATATCGGTCAGTTTTTTATAAGTCTTTTAATAAGCGTATAAAAAATAAAATACAAAGTCTGTAAAAAAAACTTTTAAGTCCAAACTCTCCTATTTATAAACCCCTTTTCAGATATGGTTTTATTGTTTAATGTAGCAAATTCAGTTTCTTTTATAATAATCGCAAAAAAAAATGATATTTACGCCCGAAGTTCACAAAATAAAATAAAATATGCATTTTGGCGTTGTTATTTTACAATACGGCCGGCAATAGACGAATTTGAATTTTCAAAGTGAACTCTATGCCGTCCACCGAAGGGTTACATAACTAGTCATGCCCGTTATATCAGTTCGCCCCCGAACGGAGCGGGAAACGGACGCTAGACTCTGCATCGCTTTGTTCCGTGAAATCAATTTTAAAATTCTGTTTTATTACAATAAACAATGCGTAAAAAATGAGTTAATGTTTTTTACAAGCCTTTACGAAATCAACCTGTAAAAAAAATTCTCAAATACCTTTTCCAACCTTTCCAAAAGCTGTATCTCAAGTATTTTTAAACTCCTCCCATAAAAGGGCCTGAATTCTGATTTTGATTTTTTCCTGGAATATTGGATCGCCTTAAGTGTCAGTTAACCTGAGACTTTATGATGTTTTAAAAACAGTATAATGAAACCTTTTGAAATGCAAATGATTACGAATGCGGCTTAGTGCGAGTATTGTGAGTACCCCATGCTCAGCCTTGGTCACGTCAGGTACTAGCGGGTTACTGGAGGGCTTGAAAAGGCTCGGACACGATGCACTATGTGAGAAACACTATTTTTTCTCGGAATTATTAAGTTTATTATGTTAATCGTTAAATCGAATTTATATATTTATTAGATAAACGCTTAGCAATATTTTATTCGCAGAAAATCAATTAGTGCACTGGATAAATTTTTATATTATTTACTTGTGATATTTCATATTATTTATTTTGGTTAGACTATGAAACGTACGTATTCGCTCTTATTCGGCTAGTTCGTTTTTTTGATAGCAAGAACCGATTACTAGATTTCTATTAAGCGTAAAAGGTTTACGGTATTTCTTTTCTTATGATTTTTTATTGGAACCAATTTGGGAAGCAGGTATGGGTGCCGCCGCTCCGAGAACTATTTATTGGATAACGAACACCTCTGCCAAAGCGGTTCGCTATCCCAAACGGTTCGCTACGTTCCGTGACTTAGTATGGGTGCCCAGTATCATGGGGTGAGCTTTGTCTAGGTCATGGCGGTGGATGCGTCTGTATGCCATTATGGGTGATTGCCGACTTCTTGAGGGGGAGGTCGATTCAGACGGTAGTCGATGGTTTCACCTCTTCCTCACACTCGATAAATGCTGTCTCCAACTTTGTTTTTGTTGCACATCAACGACCTTTTGTCATGTGCACCAATTCACTGTTATGCGGACGACAGTACAGTTCATGATAGCTTTTTGTTTGACAAGCCCCCAAAGGGCTCACAAACTCCAACAGCTCGTAGGGCTTTGAAGCAAAGAATGGACGGCTACCTCGAGAGTGTTTTCTCTTGGGGTAAAAATAATCTCGTTGAATTTAATGTTTCAAAGACCCAATCTTGTCTGATTACGTCCAAAAGGGATCGAAATGAAAATCTAGTCTCTTTCAACGGAAGCAATCTTCCGAACAGGCCCTCCATTGATATGCTTGGTGTAACCTTAAGTGACCAGCTCAGGTATGGGGGTTCCATCGAAACCAGAGTAAAGCTAGCCTCCCAAAAACTGGGCGTACTGTACAGGGCCCGCAGATACTTTAATAGTACACAACTGCTAACCCTGTACAAATCGCAAGTGCGCCCCACGGTTGAATTTGGCAGCCACCTCTGGTCTGGAGCTCCAATATACCTGAAAAATACCCTCGACTCTGTGCAGAAACGGGCGGTCCGTTTGATAGATTCTCCCATCTTAACAGACGGATTGCAATCTTTAGAGCACAGGCGTCGGGTGGGAATGCTATCCTTGTTCTACCGGTATTACAATGGAAGATGCTCCGAGGAACTAGCATCATTGATCCCTTCGGCACCGGTGCATAGTCGGGAAACACGCCAAACGCGTGCCCAACATTTGTACACAGTTGACATTTGTCACCTTGTCTGTGTTTCCTCCTTCCTACAACATGGGTCTCTTCAAGACCAATGTTCATTCCTTCCTCTCCTCAAAAAGACCCTCCACACAGCAAAAAAAAAAAAAAAAAAAAAAAAAAAAAAAAAAAAAAAAAAAAAAAAAAAAAAAAAATGGGTGGCCATTTTTACCTCTCCAACCGGGCTTTCTCAATCCTAAAATACCGACATACCGACCCACAGTAAAAAACTGTGGGTCGGTATGTCCACGTATGATGGACATATGAAGGTAACATGTCCATCATTCGTGGACATACCGACCCACAGTTTTTTACCCATCACTAATAACTTTTATTTCTGAGAACCACCTCTTCTTCGTTTCCTTAAAAGACCCTCTGCGCAGCATTCCCTAAGATGACATAGGCCATGAGGGAAATTATTTTCGTCATGACCTCCAGTTTGGAGCTAATATAAAAAAAAACACGTCAGTTTCGAGAAAACAGATCGTAAAAGAAAATGTTAACCTCAATTGGAAGAAAAGTGGACCAATTAACAACGCAACATAACAGAATTTGAAGTTTTGGCCAAGTCGCCCAACTAAAGTTTAATTAAGCTCATTTCTTTCTAAATAATTTAATAAATTCTCATTCATATTAACGACGTGATATATTTTGACTTATTATTTCCTGGAATTAGCCTTTCTCCCACTAAGCGATGACGCGGCCAAGTAGAATTCAATAGCCTTTCTACTAATTTGTGAATAGTCCTTTCAACGCAATTCCTAGAATTTTAGAAAGTATATCGTCAATACAGCCTATATCTTGTTGTGAATTGGGATTTTTTTGCCTATCGTATCATGTAGGTACAAGGCCGTAGCCACGGCAAGGCCCTAATAAAGCACACTGAAAATATGATGGTAAACGGTGCCGACGCCCGACTGTACAAAATGACCTTATTGCAATTTGTGGTGAAATTTTCCAGAAAAAACTGGTGCAAAGATTGAATTCTGCAAAATGTTTTTCAGTCCTTGTTTGACGACACTACTGATGTTTCACCTTCTGTGTGAGATTTGCAGAGCTAAAAGATAACCAGCCTTACTAAAAAAACCCCATGAAAATTTTATTCAATTGATAAACGAGCTTGTATCTGAAAACATTACTAATTATATACATTGTTTGCCTGAGAGGATAGTTTATCTCATGTGTACGACTGTTTTGTTAAAATTTTGTGAACGCCTTTTGGAATTTTTCCAAAGTATTTTGAATGTTCTATATATTTATTATTTTTGAAAATGTCGTAAAAGCAAATACCATTTTTAAAAATCAGATAAAATTACCTTTTAGATTTGTGTATTTGAAATATGCTTTAGTATTAAAAAATTGCAATATTTTAAGATTTAAACACGGAAAAAAATTCTTACCAAAACATTTTTGATCAAAATGTAGAGAAATTTAATTAAATCAAAATTTAAAAAACACAGTCCTTTTACTTCAATCCAAGATGGCGGCTCGAGCTCGACCCCCGAAGGTCAGAAATTTTTTTTTTTTTCTTAGAGTCCCAATCTAAACAACATACAGGGTGTCCGGGGGTAAAGTGCATTAACTTCGGGAGGTGAAAAAGGTAAATAACTACAAGTAAATGTGATTGGCCCATATCGTAACAGCGGAAAATAATAAATCTGGCCGCAAACGCCGGACTAATTTTATCTTTTTACCTCGAAACTACCTCTAAAATGGAATTTTGAAAATAGTTACTTATCTTTTTACTTGTCGTTATTTATCTTTTTCACCTCCCGAAGTTAATGCACTTTACTCCCGGACACCCTGTGTATCATAATCGCTAATACATGACCTTTTGCATGGTTAATGCCTTTTTTATCCCCCACCGACTGGACTATAAACACTGTTCCACCAAACAAAACCCCCCCCGAAATTTTTCTCTGGCTACGGCCTTGTGTAGGTACCTTCTAGGCGAACAGTATTAAAGAATCTATATTATATTTGTACCCAAATGAGAGCTAAACTAAAAACTGTTGTAAAAAAAACGAGTATGCTTTAAACCACACGACTGAAGTAAAACTACTATACAAACCTCGCCCAATGAACCCAGGTATCCCTGCTAAGTTATCAAACGTAGCGAACGGGGTGACATATGACATTGGGGTAAAGTATGACCATGGCGTGACCTGCGACCTTGGGGTGACCTATGACCTTGGGGTGACCTACGATCTTGGGGTGACCTACGACCTTGGGGTGACCATCCTTATCCTTATCCCTGCCCCCACTTGGAGATGCCTTCCCACTGATGGAGCAAAGTCCCTCATAAATTCGTTCGTTGTCTCACGAATGGACTATTGTAATAGTGCATAATATGCTGGCCTACCTAAGACACAATTAAATAGAATACAGTCCGTTTTCAATGCACGGCGAGAATGATTTTTGGTGAATCTAAGTACTGTCATATAACCCCGCTTCTAAGGGATCGTCTTCATTGGCTTCGATGTCCTGAAAGAATAGAGTTCAAGATCTGCTTAATGACCTTCAAAGCATTGCAAGGAATGGCGCCAGCCTATATATCGGAACTATGTGTCCGACGAAACTTAAGCGAGAGACAGCTTACTCTAAGGTCAACAGATCTAGATATTACTAATCGTCTAATCGAACTTTCTAGGTCAAATCGAGCTGTTTACTATGATCGCTCTTTTCACGTAACGGGCCCTCTCATTTGGAATAAACTTCCCTCAGCTCTTACTAATATCCAGAATTTGGCTGAATTTAAACGGGCTTTAAAGACAAAATTATTTAAAAAATCATACCATTCATGAATCCTAACATCTTTTCAATATACGTAATAATAATAAGCCATGTTCTCAAGCTTCCCGTAATTGTTTAGTTTCGGTTTCCTCATAATTGTATTTTTATTTTATGTTTCGTATCCGAATTTATGTCAGAATATCTCTCATTTCTAAACGCAAACTGCCTTTTTATTAGTATATTATATTTTAGTTTTAAAGTTCTTGTTTTGTCCTGTGTTACAATAGCACCGCTATTGTCTATTATTATTATTGTCCCGTGTGTGCTATAACAGCACTATCTTTGTTAGTTTTGTTCTTCTGTCATTGTTTTGTAAATAAATACTGTATATTCTTTAGTTAATTTTGTTATTCTGTCATTGTTTTGTAAATACTGTATATTCTCTTATTATTTTCTCAATATTATAAGGAGCACTGTAGGATTATTTTTAAATTTATTATAGTTAAGCGCACTTGAAGTGAAATGTCACAAAACTGCACTATACAAATATAATATTATTATTATCCTCATCCTTATCCTTATCACTCCCCAAGTCAAGCGTGCGTAAAGGCCCGATCGTTCGCCTCGCCGTCGATCACCTTTCGCATCGATTACCGTTCGCACCATACTTTTCATAACAATCACCACTTTTCGTAACAATCACCACTTTTCGTAACAATCACCACTTTTCGTAACGCATTAACTAGCTTACCACCCAAGTCGAGCGTGCGTAAAAAGTTTTAATTCAAAAAATTATTTAACTTGTGTTTGCATTTTGGACGGGGACATTTTTTAATGGACGTGAAATTTACGCGTTATTATATAATAGAGATCTGGGGTGCATTTTTTGATGTTTGCGTCTCATATGAAATATGGTTTGAAATAATCCATTTAACATTGCTGCATTTTCAGATTTATCTAATAAAAGTAGTGTCTGACGGAAACAGGACTTTCTACCGAAACCGAATCTTCGATATCTGTCTCAGTTTCGGCCGAAACCGAAACCGAAACTTTTTTATACATGTTAAAAATCTATTGTTTACTTAAATTTGGCTTATTTTATAAACTTATATAGACATTTAACAGGTGTTAAACGAAATAAAAAAAAAAAAAAACATTTATTGAAGTATGTGAAAAAATCTTTTTTTTTATATTACTGCCATGTAACAAATAACAATTAACAAACCATGTTAGGGAACGTACCCATACTATGTGACCTTACCCATAAAATACCACGCTTGGTACAAATGAGCAGCGGGGGGCTTAGGTTTGTAGTCACCGGGGGGGGGGGGGGGGGGGGGGGGGTTAAAAATTGCAAAAAGTTTGTCACGTAGTATGGGTACGTTCCCTTAACTACTTTTTTCAATAATCAATACTAACATTATGAAGGAAGGACCTCAATAATTAAGCATTTTAATTTTAATTGCGTTTACAATCACAACATTCTTATTACACGTGTTAAATGAAATAAAAAAAACAATAATTGAAGTATGTAAAAAAGAACTTGCCAAGAAAATATGTGAGACAGAAGTAATAACAAAAACAAACAAATGCCTAATCAGTATGCGCGAAAAATAACACAGAAACTCAACACAATGATGATGAACTCAGCTAATGATGGTGGGTGACACACGAGCCAAGAACTCACCCGAAGTCAGCCGAACGACGCGCGATAATTCAAGAATACAGAGATTCGGTGCGGCCGAAGGTTCGGCAGATTTTATGCCGAAACCGAAATTGACGCCGAAACTAGATTTTTTTCCGAAACTTGCCGAAACCGAACCTTCGGTCGGTCACTAAATAAAAGCTTATAATATTATATATCCAGACTAGCTCTTGTCCAGTAATGCAAGGGTTTTTATCTTATGGAATGTAAGGAGATGGTTCTGGGAAGGAAAAAGGTATGAGGGGTGGGTAGGAATCTGGGGGCCAATGTGTCCAGGAGTGACGGACGTATGAATCCATCCCTCCCAATGCGGTGCAATGCAAAATGAGGCGAGAAAGTTCGAGTCAAAAGGCCTCCCTCAATCAGTCTCTCCCGAGCCGGCCCGCCACGCAACAGGTGAGCAAATATACCACCGCCAAGACCTAGTCAAACCTGACAATTCGGACACCCCTGCTTAGTCATCAAACGTAGCGAACCACTTGGGGGTGATCCATGGCAGGGGTATTGGTTTTCCAATAATTGGTTCCCGGGGCGGCGTCTTCCCAAATTGAGATGTTGTAACTAACTAACTAACCATCACGCCGTTTCCCCGCAGGGGTAGGCAGAGACACTCTTTGCCCCACTTACATTCATAATCACGTCTAATACATACTCTTCTATTATTCTGACTTTTGATATGCCCCGACTTAAGTATCTGATTCACTTGATCGTGCCATGTCTTCCTCGGCCGTCCCTGACTTCTACCACACATTTGCGTCATATATTCTTCTTACACTACTTTCTTCGTCCATTCGCTCTACATGCCCAAACCATCTAAAGGTCCCTTTCTTAATCTTACTCATTATGCTTATATCAGCCTTACATTCTTTGCGGATATCCACATTTCTCACACGATCATACATGGTTTTACCACACGAGATGTTGTAGGTTCATAATATATAGGCAATCTAACTACATATTACTTCGCCGTAGGTAAAGCGTCTTTTACTGTATTATTTGCAAGTATTGCATTTTTCGTAGGTAAATATATACACAATAAAAATAGTACCTTAGTCTCTTCAACACAAAACTGCAGAAGCCGTGGAAGGTGATATTGCTCTGGTCTCCTCGGAACTAAACACAAGCACTCATAAAACAGGTGGCCTTATCACAACACCGAGTAGAACTTCAACATAATAACATTTACTTTAAACTTGTTGAAAGATATCGATTAAAAGGTACAAAAACGCCACTGGAAAAATTGGAACAGTGTGGCCGACTCGTCGTCACTGTCTGGACTCCGGATACATAAATCGCAACTGAACCCTGATCCTTTTGCTACCTGCTTTCAGGCCTTTTAGGCCCTCCTTGGTGGTTTAGTGTACCAGGTACCAGGTACCAGAAAATACTCGTACTATTTAAAAAACATATTTTTCAACAATTTAACGAAGTACTTACTTTGCTAGACTTGTAATAAAAGGGCGCGTATATCGATATAAGATATAAGCAAGAAGTATTTGGCAATATTAGTAACAATATTTCCCGCGAGAGCAACTGCACCTAATCAAGATGCATTTTATATTGATGGAAAATACTAAATTTACAATTTGGGAGGCGGGTATGGGTACCGCCGCCCCGGGAACTATTTATTGGATGACCAACACCTCTTCCATAGGTCACTCCAAGTGGATTGCTACATTTGGTGACTTAGCAGGGATTCCCGGGTTTATGGGGTGTATTTTGTCCCGGTCTTGGCGGCTGATGCGTCTGCCCATTCGCTACGTTTGGTGACTTAGCAGGGGTACGTGAGTTGATGGGATGAATTTTGTCCAGGTCTTGACGGCCGATGCGTCTGTCCATTCACTGCGTTTGGTGACTTAGCAGGGGTGCCCGGGTTCATGGGGTGAATTTTGGCCAGGTCTTGGCGGTCGATGCGTCTGTCCAACTACTGCAATCATTCATCATCTGCAATCATCCATCATCTGTAATCATCCGTCATCTGTTATCATGCCTTCAAGAGAGACTGGTTGAGGAAGGTCTTTTATTCTCTTCCATCAGAATCTCTCGATTCATCGCCTTGCACCGCAGTTGGAGGGATGGATTCATATGTCCGTCACTCCTTCCAACACTGACCCCCAGATTCCTACCCATCCCTCATACCTATATCCTTCCCAAAACTTCCTCTCCTTCATTTCCTTAAAAAAACTCTCCACACAGCATCCCCTAAGATGACACAGGCCCTGGGGGAAATTATTTTCCACAGGGCGTCCTGAGTGAAGCTAATGTAAAAAAATAAAAAAAAGCTTTCACTCCACTCGGTTACGGGATTTGGTCAACCTACATCAAAATTGGTCAATAAATAAATGTGTTTTGTAGCGACATCGTAATCTAACAATGGTAAAACTGCTCGACCCTCCCACTTGCTGCCTGCTTATAAACTGGAAATAGGTAAAATGTCCTTCCAGCTAAAAAAGTTCTTCATCACTGATTTAATACATATAAAAGGCCGAAGGGTCGTGAGTTGGTGAAATTTTTATCATCACTAAAAGAGGGTCGCATCAGTAAAAAGTTTGAAAAGCAACGCTTTAGTCTGTTGAGCGTTTGTCTTTAGTGGGGCAGGTAGGTACTATAGAAGTGGAATAAATCTCCCCATGAGGAAATAGGAGCACGGAGCTAACTTGTTCCCTGGGAGTGTTGACGGATCGCCGCTCCAATCCGGAGGTAATTGTGTGCAAACATGGATTTTATTTCTATTCTTCTTTGTGTGGAAACCACGAGAGGTGGATTTACAGGATGGTGCAAAAAACGATTTACATATATTGAGTTTTTAAAATAAATTTTTGTTTTCAAATTAAACGAAAGATACTTCTTACTTATATTGACTTTCAAGACCCACCTCTAAAAAATACATATATAAAAAATACACTGCTTCAAATACACAAAGACTATTCTAATAAGTCGCACCACGCCATGGTCCGCGTTGAGAGCAATAGGCAAAACACACTTAAATAATTTAGCCACTTAGAACCGCGTTAACCTTTAATTAACAATACTTATTACAAAAATTATTTTATATTATTATTTTTTTTAATATTATTTTATTTTTTTTACACATTCGATTTATGTAAGTACGTAAATATAATGTATGTGTTATAATTTTTAATTTTAATTTTTTTAATTTAAAAAAAAAAAAAATTTTTTCTCTTCCCTTTACACACGAGTAGTTACACTCTCGTAAAGGTTATATATTATATACATATATATGTTTAAATACTGTTTCTAATCAATGTTGCATGTTAGTATTTAATTATTTGAGTTTAATCCGTTTGTAACCTGAAAATGTAATTACTCATGATTATATTACATGTATGTATATAAAAACTAATAAAAAAAAAAATAAAAAAAATTGATAATGTTACCTAATCTGGTCGTGAGAGAAACTTTTATTATGAAATGAGATGGAATCTGTCAGTTTGAATGTTTTCAGTGTGGACTAAATGCTTTGAAAGAGAGAGTACGAAAACAGTGTGCAATATAGTTGTGAATGATGAATACTTGGAGCAGGTGGATGGGTTTGTGTATCTGGGAAGTATGTTTACGAAAGATGAGAAGGCTGATAGAGATACTGAATGAAGAGTAAATGCAAGTAACTCCATGAATGGAGGACTACACGCAGTTGGCGCTAACAAAAAACTGTCCAACGAAGCAAGGCTAGGAATACAACTGGTACCCGACATGCGTTGCAATAATATATGAAATATACACACATTTTCATTTATACAAATTTCATAAAGCTAGAACTTACCGTTACATATATAGCCGATGATACTCGCTGATAATGTAGCTTTCTATTGGTGAAAGTTTTTTTTAAATCGGTGTGGTGGTTTAGGCGTGAAAGCGTAACAAACAAACACACTCATTTTCGCATTTATAATATTAATATGGATATGACGTCATTGCCTGTAATGTTTTGTCACGTTTACTTTATCCCTTTAACCAGTTTCTATCGGATTTATAAAATGGTCACCAACACTCAAACTGGGCGATACCGAACTAAAAGCCGCCCGCAGGGCCTGGCAGCAAAAACCTGCGAAGCGCATTTTCAACTGCTAGTCTACTATACGATAACTGTCAATCCTTTGATCCTCTTCTAGCGCAGTAGAAGCTAGTTTTCGTATTATAACCAATCTGCTGAGGAACCCATCATTCATTCACAATAATTCACCCTCAATACAGTAGTACCTGCCGCACAGAACTGTTACTGACCTACACTATTCTACTGCTTCCTCTTCTCCGCCAACCAACTCTTACTTCTTACTCCCTTTCCTCTCATTGAATTAAAACCACCCCCATTTTCCTCCCGACATCACCCCGTAACGTCACCCACCACCTCCCCATACAAATACATAGCGTAGAAGGTAGTCGGCAATTGTTCAGCTCGTAGAGAGGTTGTGTCTGGTTCTCACAGTTTCTGTACTAAAGTATTTACGATTTCACGTAATATTATTTTCAAGTGCGGTAGTTCAATGTTATTAGAAAGATAACAACAGTTTATTGATATATTGAATGTTTGTGTGAGTGTTTGACAGATAAGAGTTATTTTGATGTCATTAGTGTCATAGTGTTGTGTTGTGACTGGATTAATCGAGAATATTGTGAGGTTAGTAAACTTTTATTTTCTTAATGTGATGTTTAGAAATAAAATTGAAATTAATTAAAGGCCAATGAAAAAAACTTTTGGTTTTAATAACTTAGTAACTTTTGGTTTTGGTTGGTTTTGGCCGGCCTCTGTGTTTCCTCCTTCCTACAACATGAGTCTCTTCAAGACCAATATTCATTCCTTCCTCTCCTCAAAAAGACCCTCCACACAGCATCCCAGATGACATAGGCCCTGAGGGAAATTATTTTCCTCAGGGCCTCCTGTGTGGAGTTAAGGTAAAAAAAAAAAATATTTGGCATGTTGTTTGGGTGCAAATTTATATACAATTTTGCGTGTTTTTATTTATTGATGTAATACCTAAGGCTGCTTAGGCTTGTTGAAAAAGTATCGATATATCGATATTAAATATCCAATATCGAAAATTGTATCAAAAACGATATTTTTTTAAATTTATGTATTTAAAGTCACTAGAATCCAAAACCGTATAGGAAAGAACGGAAAAAAGTAACTGTATTGGGTCATGACATCTGACGGTTGAAATTTTAACTATTAATAGCTTACAAATCTATTGTCTTTGCATTAGTATTTGTGATCACCAATACTATCTCATGTGTGTAGGTACAGTACATACATAGAAATGTATGCTATTTTTCGCCATTTTTTTCTAAGCCACTCCTATGTGCTGGTTCCCAATTGTCTATGATTATTGACTATACCTTGTTCCAAACACGAAGTCCTTTTTGACAGATCAATACGCCAATAGAATGTTACTGAGACGCATACAAACTTTGTATGCGTCTCAGTTTACATATAAATTAGAAGACAGCTTTTTAGTATTTGATATTTTTGTAATTATTACGTAATAAAAATGAATAGTAATAAAAATACCTTCATTTTCATCATTAAAAAAAGCACATTGTGTACAAAAATTACAAATGATAATATTGAGCTGAGTACACTATTATTTTAAAAACGCAAAATCTCTTCAAAATTTGACCGATATATCGATATTTTTTCCTCGATATATCGACGTCGATATTGATATTTTAATAAATATCGATACATCGATATATCGATATTTTTTTCACTTTCGACATCCCTAAGGCTGCTTTCACATGACAAAAAAGCGATAGCTAAATTAAGAATCACGCGTAATGAACGAAGCCACCGCAAGCGACGTCTTGCGTCATTTTTTAGTATACTTGTATTATTGTTATTTTTTTTGTGCTAGTTATCTCCTCCTCCTGTTGATTCGTAATATCTTAAATGATGTTTGAGTATAATAGTCATCTTTCCTATATACACAAAATTTATTTTTAAATAATTCATGTCTTTTGGAAATCTTGAAAAAAAAAAATTACATGAGCTCCACACAGGAGGCCCTGAGGAAAATAATTCCCCTCAGAGCCTATGTCATCTTTGGGGATGCCATATGGAGGTTTTTTTTAAGCAAAGGATGGAGAGGGGAGTTCCGGGAAGGAAAACGGTTTCAGGGGTAGGTAGGAATCTGGAGTTCAGTGTGTCCTGGTCATCCGCCTCCAATACCTAGACAAACCTCACCCCATGAACCTGGGCACCCCTGCTCAATCACCAAACGTAGCGAACCGCTTGGGGTGACCTATGACAGAGGGTTTGGTTATCCTCGAAAGGTTCCCGGGGCGGCGGTACTCATTCCCTCCTCAAAAATTGATTTAAATCGGGATTCGGTGCTTTCATACCCAACCTAATGGGATTGACCTTACTGTTAAAGTAAAGTTTTCATAAAAAAATATTGTAGCTTATCCCTGTGGAAAACGGTGTGATAGTTTTATTTGTAAACTAGCTGGGTTACCCGGCTTCGCTCGGGACAACATTCGAGAGTGTTCTGGAATGTTTCACATATATGTTCCGATTCCCTATTCCCGAACATTCAACAACTTTCCAGAATGTTTCGGGATGTTCTGGAATGTTGTGGAATGCTCTCAAACACTCTAGCTGGGATACCCGGCTTCGCTCAGGGAGTTGATATCAGATTGTATGGTAGTTGGAATAAAGGATAAACTTCAAAATATAATTTTTTTATTGTAAACATATTCAACTATTTACAATACTTGTTTATAAACAATATTTTTCGATTTGTTATCCGGGGTATATATGCACAATTTTTTTGAATTTCCTACTCGAGAGCAAGCTACGTATAGCTAGCTGACCGTGAGAAAAGCAGTTATCTTTGAGGTTGATGCCGCAATGTTTTAAAGTTTGTCCTTGCGCTTTGTTAATTGTAAAACTATGTATAGCCTAATTTGATTGGAAATTGCAGTCTTTTAAATTGGAATGGCAGTTCTGTAGAGATCAGTGGTATTCTGGGGATAAATACTGTGTGTCCTTTGTCCTTTCCAGTCAATATATATTGATACTCACCGACACACATCGCCACTTACTTCTAGAGTTTCTAGAAAGGTTCTAGAGCCTTCTCCTTCCACAATTTTCTAAATCATTTGCGAACCATCCAGAACCTTCTAGACTCAGCGATGTACTCCGCCACTCCTTCCAGAACTTTGTACAGCCCTATCGAACCTTCTAGAACTTCCTACAGCTTTATGGAACCTTCTAGAATTTTCCGGGACCTTCTAGACACACCGACACACTCCTCCACTCCTTTCAGAACTTTTTACAGCCTTATAGATCCTTCTAGAACTTTCTACAGCTTTATCGAACCTTCTAGATGTTTCCGGAACCTTTTAGACTTACCAACATACTCCGCCACACCTTCCAGAACTTTCTACAGCTTTATTGAACCTTCTATACTCACCGACATACTCCGCCACTCCTTCTAGAACTTTTTACAGCTTTATCGAACCTTCTAGAACTTCTTACAGCTTTGTGGAATCTTTTAGAATTTTCCGGAACCTTCTAGACACACCAAACACACTTCTCTACTCCTTTTAGAACTTTTTACAGCCTTATGGAACCTTCTAGAAGTTTCCGGAACCCTTTTAGATTCACCGACATACTCCGACACTCCTTTCAAAACTTTGTACAGCCCTATCGAACCTTCTAGAACTTCCTACAGCATTATCAAACCTTTTAGAACTTTCCGGAACCTTTTAGACTTACCGACATATTCCGCCACACCTTCCAGAACTTTCTATAGCTTTATTGAACCTTCTATACTCACCGACATACTCCGCCACTCCTTTCAGAACTTTGTACAGCTTTATCGAACCTTCTAAAACTTCTTACAGCTTTGTGGAATCTTCTAGAATTTTCCGGAACCTTCTAGACACACCAACACACTTCTCTACTCCTTTCTGAACTTTTTACAGCCTTATGGAACCTTCTAGAAGTTTCCGGAACCCTTTAGACTTACCGACATACTCCGCCACTCCTTCCAGAACTTTGTACAGCCCTATCGAACCTTCTAGAACTTCCTACAGCTTTATCAAACCTTCTAGAACTTTTCGGAACCTTCTAGACTTACCGACATACTCCGCCACACCTTCCAGAACATCTACAGCTTTATTGAACCTTCTAGACCCACGGACACACTCCTCCACTTCTTTCAGAACTTTGTATAGCTCTATCAAACCTTCTAGAGCTTTCGGAATCTTCTAGACTCACCGCCAATTATTTAGGAAAGCTTCTAGAAATTTCTCCATCTACAATTTTCTAAAGCATTTGTGAACCATCATATCCTTCTAGACTCACTGACATACTACGCCACACCTTTCAGAACTTTCTACAGCTTTATCGAACCTTCTAGAACGTTCCCCAACCTTTTAGACTCACCGACTTACTCCGCCACTCCTTCCAGAACTTGTACAGCTTTATCGAACCTTCTAGAACTTCTTACAGCTTTGTGAAATCTTTTAGAATTTTCCGGAAACTTCTAGACACATCAACACACTTCTCTACTCCTTTTAGAACTTTTTACAGCCTTATGGAACCTTTTAGAAGTTTCCGGGACCCTTTAGACTCACCGACGTACTCCGCCACTCCTTCCAGAACTTTGTACAGCCCTATCGAACCTTCTAGAACTTTCCGGAACCTTTTAGACTTACCGACATATTCCGCCATACCTTCCAGAACTTTCTACAACTTTTTTGAACCTTCTATACTCACCGACATACTCCGCCACTCCTTTCAGAACTTTGTACAGCTTTATCAAACCTTCTAAAACTTCTTACAGCTTTGTGGAATCTTCTAGAATTTTCTGGAACCTTCTAGACACACCAACACACTTCTCTACTCCTTTCAGAACTTTTTACAGCCTTATGGAACCTTCTAGAAGTTTCCGGAACCCTTTGGACTCACCGACATACTCCGCCACTCCTTTCAGAACTTTGTACAGCTTTATCGAACCTTCTAAAACTTCTTACAGCTTTGTGGAATCTTCTAGAATTTTCCGGAACCTTCTAGACACATCAACACACTTCTCTACTCCTTTCAGAACTTTTTACAGCCTTATGGAACCTTCTAGAAGTTTCCGGAACCCTTTAGACTCACCGACGTACTCCGCCACTCCTTCCAGAACTTTGTACAGCCCTATCGAACCTTCTAGAACTTCCTACAGCTTTATCAAACCTTTTAGAACTTTCCGGAACCTTTTAGACTTATCGACATATTCCGCCACACCTTCCAGAACTTTCTACAACTTTTTTTAACCTTCTATACTCACCGACATCCTCCGCCACTCCTTTCAGAACTTTGTACAGCTTTATCAAACCTTCTAAAACTTCTTACAGCTTTGTGGAATCTTCTAGAATTTTCTGGAACCTTCTAGACACACCAACACACTTCTCTACTCCTTTCAGAACTTTTTACAGCCTTATGGAACCTTCTAGAAGTTTCCGGAACCCTTTGGACTCACCGACATACTCCGCCACTCCTTTCAGAACTTTGTACAGCTTTATCGAACCTTCTAAAACTTCTTACAGCTTTGTGGAATCTTCTAGAATTTTCCGGAACCTTCTAGACACATCAACACACTTCTCTACTCCTTTCAGAACTTTTTACAGCCTTATGGAACCTTCTAGAAGTTTCCGGAACCCTTTAGACTCACCGACGTACTCCGCCACTCCTTCCAGAACTTTGTACAGCCCTATCGAACCTTCTAGAACTTCCTACAGCTTTATCAAACCTTTTAGAACTTTCCGGAACCTTTTAGACTTATCGACATATTCCGCCACACCTTCCAGAACTTTCTACAACTTTTTTTAACCTTCTATACTCACCGACATCCTCCGCCACTCCTTTTAGAACTTTGTACAGCTTTATCGAACCTTCTAAAACTTCTTACAGCTTTGTGGAATCTTCTAGAATTTTTCGGAACCTTTTAGACACACCAACACACTTCTCTACTTCTTTCTGAACTTTTTACAGCCTTATGGAACCTTCTAGAAGTTTCCGGAACCCTTTAGACTCACCGACGTACTCCGCCACTCCTTCCAGAACTTTGTACAGCCCTATCGAACCTTCTAGAACTTCCTACAGCTTTATCAAACCTTTTAGAACTTTCCGGAACCTTTTAGACTTACCGACATATTCCGCCACACCTTCCAGAACTTTCTATAGCTTTATTGAACCTTCTAGACCCACCGACACACTCCTCAACTTCTTTCAGAACTTTGTATAGCTCTATCGAACCTTCTAGAGCTTTCGGAATCTTCTAGACTCACCACCAATTATTTCGGAAAGCTTCTAGAACTTTCTCCATCCACAATTTTCTAAAGCATTTGGAACCATCAGATCCTTCTAGAGTCACTGACATACTACGCCACACCTTTCAGAACTTTCTACAGCTTTATCGAACCTTCTTGAACTTTCCGGAACCTTCTAGACTCGCTGACATACTCCTTCACTTCTTCCAGAACATTCCAGAGTTTTATCGAATTTTCTAGAAGTTTCCGGAATCTTCTAGACTCGGAATCTTCTAGACTCGGAATCTTCTAGACTCTTCTTGAAATTTCTAGAGTCTTCTTAGAACTTCCAGCCCTTATATCTTCAAAAGCAAGACCTTTAGTTAAAAACGAATACCCTTATTCCCTAGGGGGGATAAAGGTCTACCATACTATATAACTCTCTTGATCGTACCGGCACTCGTTTCTGAGTTTTTGCGTTCCGCACGCTTTTTTGGACTTTCTTTTATAATATATATTGATTAGTGACCTTTTAGTAGCACCATATAAATTATTTTATTTAGTATTTATGGGTAAATATTGGAGCATGTTTCCTAGCAGGAAATTGAACACAATACCGCGGAATGTAATAACAGCAATTATACCACTTCACGGGAAACGCTTCATTTGAATAATGCATTCGACCGCTGCACCCGGCATTGCACGGAGTTGGAATTGTTTTGTTATATTACTACTAGCTGATCCGGCGAACTTCGTACCGCCTCAGAATCAAAAACTGTTGTCAACTTATTAGCTGAATCGATCTAAATTGTTTCTCCCTGCGTATACCATACCTTGATCTAAATTGTTTCTCCCTGCGTATCCTTCCCCTCTCGCGTTCCCTCTCCCTCTCCCCACTCCACTTCTCCCCTTCCCCCGTCCCACTAACCCCCCTTCCTGAGTTCCTTTCCCCCTCCCCCCTCCACCGGTTCACAGTTCAATATTATACCCCTTACAATATTGCTGCAGTTCTTTCAAAATAGGAGAATTCGTTCCATACAAAATGTATGGGGAAAATAATTTTCTTCGGAGTGGAACACCCTTTACTTTTAGGGGTATGAAAAATAGATGTTGGTCGATTCTCAGACCTACCAGATAAGCACACAAAATTTCATCAAAATTGGTCCAGCCGTTTCGGAGGAGTATGGTAACAAACACCGTGACACGAGAATTTTATATATTAGAAGATAACGACCACGCATTGTGACAGATAAACAAATTCATTTGTTATCTAAAATTCAGTTGTTATTAATAATGATTATAAATTCTCTTCACCTTTAAGGATAATTTTTTAACTTTAACTGGAATGGGCTAGAAAAAAATACTAATTATAAAAAATTGATGTTAGACTGCTGATAATTTGTGAGGCGGTTATGGATACACCCGCCCTGGGAACAATTTATTGGATAACCAACACCTCTTCCATAGGTCACACCAAGTGGTTCGCTGCGTTTGGTGACTTAGCAGGGGTGCCCGGATTCATGGGGTGAGAATTGTCCGGATCTTGGCGACGGATGCTTCTGCCCACCAACTGCGTGGCAGGCCGGATCGGAAGAGACTGGTTGAGGGAGACCTTTTGACCTCTCCAGCAGGTTTATCTCGGAACATCGCTTTGCAACCCTCATTGCTTACGAAACATTTTGGTTTAGATTTGAATGATTAATTTGAATTAAGATGTTCTTGCTAAATTCTTTATGATTTTTAAATATGCTAATATACTTTTTTTTCTTGTTTCAGATATAATAATAAATTAACTTAATATTACAAAGTGTCGTCACGTATTACAAAGTGTTAAAACTCAATTACCGAAATTGTTAAATTCAAACAAGCGTGTTCTAGTGTATGTCAAAGTTTCAAAAGTTCTTGTGTGAAAAGGTGTGACAAGTTTTTCAGTGTTAAAAATTGAATTGATTGTTTCTGGAGCAAAACAAGTTTAAAATAATAATGTTTGGAGTAAAATAGAATAGTTGTTAAGTGTGTGAAACATGTCCAGGGGTGTATTAGTGCTATTGCTTTTGATGGTGGAGTCTGCCAGAGGTGTAACAGGAAATGACCACATCTTCCAGTCGCAGGAAATTCTGCTTGCAGAATCAGGTACAAAAATTTTATACTTATTTGTAACAAATCGTCCACCAAACCCCCTTTTTACATGAGTCCGATACAGGGAGCCCTAAGGAAAATAATTTCCCTCAGGGCCTGTGTCATCTCTGGGGATGCTGTGTTGAGGGTTTTTTAAGGAAAGGAAGGAAAGGAGAGTTCTGGGAAGGAAAATGGTTTAAAAGGGTGTGTAGTAATCTGGGTTTCAGTGTCCTGGTCATCCACCTCCAAGACCAAGACAAACCTCACCCCATGAACCCGGGCACCCCTGCTAAATCACAAACGTATCGAACCACTTGGGGTGACCTATGGCAGAGGTGTTGGTTATCCAATAAAGTCCCAATTCCTACCTATTAAATTGAATACAATTGTATGCAATCCCAGATCTACATTATCTTAGTAATACTCCACCGATACTGCAGATCCTTTTTAAACAACCTTAACTACTAAACCACGTAAGGGAACGTACCCATACTACGTAACACGTTTAGGGGGGGGGGGGTCTTCAAAATGTCACGCTCCATACAAATGAGCGGCGGGTTGCTTAGGATTTTGGTCACCGGGGGGGGGGGGGGGGGGGTTAAAAATTGCAAAAAGTTGGTCACGTAGTATGGGTACGTTCCCTAATAATACTCTACCTAATGATAATTGGACACCTTATTCTGGATCATGAAATGAGTATGGATAGTGTAGATAGTAGATACCTCTTAAAGTAATTTCCGTATCCTCGTTATCCTAAAGTGTGGTACATCCTCCTCCACAGCTGAAGGCTCCAGTGGACACGCGGGTAGAGGGGAGAGGAACTCCTCAACCTACTTCCAGTAACTGGAAATGGGGCCATATTTCAAACTAACCCTGAAAAGCCTCCGAGGTGACTCAAGTGTCATTGTCAAAAGTAAAAGTTCTGTAACTCCGTGATGATGATGCCGATGGCCCAGTATTAAACTGCAACAACTACTGTTACTGACTAACCATCACGCCGTTTCCCTGCAGGAGTAGGCAGAGAAGACGGACCGCCAAACAACTCGGTCTTGACACACACTATTTGCCTCACTCACATTCATACATCGTCTCATACAGACTCTTCTTTTCTGACTGTTGGCATGGCCCGACTCAAGTATCTGATAAACTTGATCGTGCCACGTCTTCCTCGGGCATCCCCGACTTCTTCTATCATGCACATTTGCGTCATGTATTCTCCGCACACTGCTTTCTTCGTTCATTCAGTCTACATGCACAAACCGTCTGAGGGTCGCTGTTTTAATTTTATTCATTTCTCGATCTTCAAATTTCTCACACAATCATACGTGAATTTACCTCATATACGCCTCAGGGATCTAATTTCTACAGAATTCAGTCTACTTTCATCTTTCCTCTGACAGTTTCAAGCTTCACTGCCATACATCAGGGTAGTTATCAATACTTCATTGTGGACTGCTAGCCTGGCTTCTTTGGACAGTTTTTTGTTAGCGCCAACGGCATTCAGTCCTCCATTAATGAAGTTACCGGCATTAACCCTTCTTTCAATATATCTATCAGTCATCCCTTCTCTCATAAACGTACTTCAATACTCATCCGTAATATATATTAAGGAGGGTCATTTAAAAAAAGTTATTTTTAAATTCTTAGAGCGATAAAAGGGTGCCAAATGAGTTTAAAACTAAAAGTATTGAATATTTCCATGTTAAGGGGTTATTTCCAGTGTATATAAAAGTAACTATGAATCCTTTAAACCATATTTTTGTAATCTTCCATAGCAAATGTAGTATATATTAATGAAATCATTTACAAAAAGTCCCAAGATTGAGTCTCGCAAAATAATGCCGAAATTTGATAGTAAGAAGGATTTTGCTGGTATTTAAATACACTGCATTTAGATAATTTGAATTATATTCATATTTTTTTAAATAAATTAATCAAAATATTTCCTTTATTAAAAAGGGGTTTATTGTTAATGATTTACCTAACATTTTTTAAAGATTTAACAAGGGTGGGTTTTGCTCTATTACGTGAAATGTCAAAGTCAATCCGGAGGCAAAAGACGATATCCAAATATTATAAAAAAATGACGTGATTTTATATCTTCATTTAACACCCTTCTATCACTATTAGACAAATCAAAACAAGAAAAAAAAATCCCATACAGTAGTGACCCACCTTAATATAGGTATATTTTCACTCAATTTTGTTAAGAATTTAATGTAAAGTAATGCGGAAGATCGTCCGTGCATTTAAAAAAAAACAATGCCCTGTAAAATCTAAATAATTGAAAGTAAATGGTGAAAGTTCGCATACCTGCTGTTAGCATCGGCGCTACTTGCGGCCAACGCCAAACCCAAAACCTGGAAAGGACATGCAATAAACAAGCCGGCGGCTAGCTCTGCACAGCCGGCGCGAGCAAGGTCCCTCTTAAAAACAGGGCGAGTGCCTGTGGTTCGCTTGGCAATTCCTCCTCCGCCTCCTTTCCTCACAATCCCCGGGTCTCCTTCCTCAATCAGAACACAGTTTTAGCACTTAAAGGGTTTATTCGTAAAAAACAGAACAGGGTGGTACACAAAGCCAGCTTCGGCACGAAACACAAGGTTAACTACACTGCTAGCCTAACGAGAATTTTCTCCTCTCTCTCTACACGTTGTTATGGTACGTTTTTAGAGCAACAGGGAGCGCCAACGCGAGTCCCTAAAAACAAACCGCTGCGGGCAACAACTCGTTGCTCCCCGCTGTTTCCTGTTACCTACCTCCTCTCCCCTCGGCATTCCGGCACGCTCCGCCGCGCCGCCACCAGTCGAGTAGTACAAGCCGTCTCAGGCGCACGTGACACTCCTCCGCGAACTATACAGTTCGCGGCTAACTAGCCCGATCAAATTAAACGCAGTAACATCTGCGATGTAATTAAAGTACATACGAGTGTTAGCGCTGGTGTTCTACCATGCCTGTGAACTTCGGGACCTGTCCTAGACTCGGGATGAGCCCTGCTGAACCCGAGAGCCGAAGGATTCTTCAATCACCATGTAAGCTGTCCTCTGATTTACCCTCTTTAATGTGTCCGTAACGATAGACTGTTTGAACTCTCGCGTAAAGCCACCACTCAGAAAGTTTCGTTGACAGGGATCATGAGATATAAACTCGATAGCTAGGTTTGTGTAACATGCATCACTTGAATTGAATTGTGCTGTAATAACCCTTGTACTGTGTTTGAATTTACAATACATGAGTCTATTAATTACATCCTGTTGTTAATCTGCCTCGGCAGGAGCCTTTCCCCAGTGAGTATTCCCAGACGATTGTGGGAGAGAGAAGGAGAGAGAGAGAGAGATCCCGACGCATTCGTGCGACCTGCCCTCTGAGATAGAGGGTACTTTTGTCTCTACCGTGAGCTGGCCTGGGGACATATTGTAGAGCAGTTATGCGTTCTGCCCATAACAACGTTTAGTGAAGTTAGAAGTAGTTCATAGCACACGGTGTGGGAGGTGAGTAGATTGGTACTCACATAACGGGAGATGCGGAGTCAGCCGTCTGGCTAGGTACTGGGCACAAAGCACAATTCAAATAATACATCGTGAATTTAGTTCACGGAGAGCGACTAGCGCGAATCACGGGAAACACAGTTGTTCTGCCGAAGGCCGGCGAAGGAATGGATACGGGGAGCCGCTCGGCGCTTGGCTACCGGCGCCGCGCGGTGTGGGGAGAGGGGGGCGGAGGGCCTGTGCAAGGGGTCAATTCGCTATTAGCTCGCACGGGGATCAATTCCGTAACGTAACACTGCTTGACCTGTATATCGTTAAGCCTAGGGAATTATATAGCGGATTTACACACACGACCTTTTCCTCATCTTTACGTTTTCTTTGGAATATACCAACTCTATTCCCTCTAGCAAAGGGGAAAAGTGTATAGTGTTCAGTCACGAAGGGGAAGGAAAGAATAGGCTATACTTACGTAATAGTAGGTAGGCACCTACCTCGTCAACTGTTCTGAATAGAAGTTATTACTGACCTAGCCCAACTTCAGTGCCACCCTTAAAAACGACCTCTAAACCCTGTGAGGAGTAAGGTATTTGGTGCACGGGGTGTGAGGGAAGAAAGGAAAATTGAAGCAATATGTTAAATATGGCGACAATGTTACTTTAAAAAATTTATTCACAGACCTTTATTTGGTTAGTAGAATCCTCTTTACTTCGGTAGACCCTTTCCTTGTGTAGCTGTTAACGGGGAGGCTTTCTGAGGAAGAGCTTTTTGAAGTATAAATATTTTTCATGAGATTTTATTGGAATAATTTTTAATAACTTTTAAGGTTATATCCATCAATGTACTTTATCATTGAAGAAGAACAAAATACTAATAAATCAAAATGAAACACGAAACCAAACAAGATACCGAAAAATAAAAAAGGTAAACTGGGAAAGTAACTGTGACTCGAACCCATGATCTCTTATCTTAAAGTGACTGTGGAAGTGGTAGGGTAGGGGGAGGGGGATGGAGTGGAGGGGGTTAGGGTTGGCGAGAGGTGGAGGGAAGGGTGGGGTGGAGGAGGGTGGGGGGGGTGGAGGGGGGAGGGATAGGTGGTGGATGTGGGTTGGAGGGGGAGGGGGGTGATGGGAGATGTGGTATGGGGCGAGGAAAGGCGGAGGGAAGAGGGGTAGGGGTGGGGGGAGTGGTGTCGGGAGGTGGGCGGAGAGGGTGGGGGAGGGGGGTTGATGGGGGGAGTGGAGGCGGAGTGGGAGTGGGAATCCCCTAATACCATGCGAGCGAAGCCGCGGGAAAAAGCTAGTTCAAAATAAATTCGGCCACCATATTTGGAACATTTTTCTGTGTGTGATAACATTTTAAGCATTTAAAAATTTAATTTTCAACACACTCACAGTTTTTTACAAGTCGTTTTCTCAGCACTCCCATTTTGTGATTTTTGAAATATTTAGTTGTCATTTTCACTTTAATACTAACTGCAAAGTTTTTTTGTAGGATAAAATGGAAAAGTTATGTCCCTAACATAATTTAAGTCCCCTATAAGTTAAAGGACTTGAAGAAGAAGTGTAACTTAATCTTCACAACTATTCCCATAACAGTATTTCCCTTCTTAATATGGGAGTGGGAGTCCAAGGGGTGGATTGTCTGAAGCAGATTATTCCTCTGACCATCTACTATATCGTTCTTTATTTAAGTACACTAGCATAATTATACGAAATTAAAAGTTAACATGAAAACATTGTTATCGTCATTCATATTATATTCTACTTTAAAGTCTAGGCTAGGTTATTTTGATGGTAAATACATACTTAAGTTTCTATGTAATTAGGTCATTAATATTCAGTGAACATTGTTTTGGGCCGTTTACAAAAATACTTACCGCAAATATTATAATAATTCTACATAATGTACGGTCAGTTCACACGCTATTTGCTTATTTAGTCATATTTCAGGGGTATTTTTTTACGACTAAATTATATTCTCTATTCTAAAACTAGCCAATTATCATGCAATGTGTGTGATTTTTTACATTAGTTCCACATAGGAGGCCCTGAGTGAAATAATTCCTCTCAAGTTCTATGTCATCTTGGGATGCTATGTGGAGGGTCTTTTTATAAAAGGACAGCGAAGAAGTTCTGGGTATGAAAAAATGTATGAGGGGTGGGTAGGCATCGGTGATGGACATATGAGTCTATCACTCCCACTGCGGTGCAAGGCGATGTTTCAAGAGAGTCTTGCTAGAGAGGTCAAAAGTTCTCCCTCCACCAGTCTCTCACGATCCAGCCTACAGTTGGTAGGCAGACGCATCCGCCGCCAACATTCGGACAAACACCACACCAAGAACTCGTGCGCCCCTTCTAAGTCACAAAACGTAGCGAACCATTTGGGATGACTTACGGCAAAGGTGTTGGTTCCCGGTGTGGCGGTACCTATACCGGCCTACCAACTTGTTTCAAATTCTTGATGTTGAAAATTTTTGTAAAATTTCAAAAACTTGTCAAATGTTACGTTATAGGTGTAACTGTTTTCATTGAGAAAATGTCTTATTTTTATCTTGAAAATATTCTAATATTGAATGGTATTATCATAATAGTATAAAATTACTTTCAACTTGTAAAATTTCAGAATAAAATCGTTTTATAAGGAATAACAAAAAGCTCTATAAATTTATTCATCAGTTCACCTAATCTTACACAGTCCAGCACAAAGTATAGATTAAGAAAATGACCTTTTTTAAATGCCACTTTATATTTTTAAGAAATAACTGGGTAGTAGGTAGTTTCGACTTAATTTTTAGAAATTTAATTAAAATTAAATTCGATAATGTTATTATCGAGTTCTGCAAGTTTTTTGGTTAGTGTTTTAGTTACAGCTTCACAGTTGAACATGAGATCGAAGGTAAAATAAATTTTTTAGATCTGACAATTGGTAGAAGTAATAATAAACATACCTTCGAAATATTTAGAAAACCAACGTTTACAGATACTACGATAAATGCTAATTCAACTCATCCTTGGTCCCACAAATTATCAGCTTACCATTCAATGGTACATCGACTCATTAACATTCCTTTAGATAATAAAGCATATGTAAAAGAAAAGGAAACTATTAAAATAATCGCGATTAATAACGGCTATGAGGCAAAAAACATTGAGAAAATAATAAAAAACAAGAAATACAAAAATAAAATTAATTTAATATATCCGGTACATAACAAAAAAATAGAAAAATTTGCATGTCTCGAATTCCTCGGCCCAATATCTTTAAAAATTGCAAAAGAAATTAAAAAGTGTGGTTTAAATATAGCTTTTAGAACCAATAATAATATGGGAACAAGCCTTAAAAACTCAAAAAGTAAAAATCCTAAACTCAATAACGGTGGCATATATGAATTAAAATGTGACCACGCCGACTGTAATGCTACGTACATCGGACAAACAGGTAGGGCATTCTCAACTAGATTCAAAGAACATATAAATTGTTATAAAAATAAAAACATCTCTTCAAAATTCGCCGAACATCTCTTAGTGAATAATCACGTTCCACTTAAAAATAACCAGCCAAAACCATTACATATTGAACGAAAGGGTCTTAGATTAAATTTGCTTGAACAATTAGAAATCAATAAACGAACGAATGACCCCAACATAACGCTAATTAATAAAGTAAGGAAAATTATTTATTCCCCACTACTTAGTATGTTTACCAAACCTAAGAAATATAATGCACTTAAATGAGTCATAGCAATAAAGTCATTCTAAATCAATTAAGAAAACCCTTACACTTAGTGCAAGGCAAACCAAAGGGAAATACTCCGAATCCCACATTAGCACTCTCTCAATTAGTGTCTCTACAAATTGGTTTAACCGGTAATAAATCAACTTAGACACTAAAAATTGACATTTAAAATCTTATAAATAAGTCGTCCGTACGTGGCTTCACCACAGTTTGAAAATGACCTTACAAGTCGAAACAGCTGTAACTAAAACACTTGTTATGAAAATAATTGAATAATGTTCAAAATTGCCCCAGGGTTGTTGATATTTGTCTATAGTAGTGGAATTAAATTATTTTAACTGGCCACAAATAAATTCACTTTTTCTCTGGTAACTTTAACTTTTGGTCGTTAGGGGATAATAATCGATTTCCCCTCACTTTTTGGATTTGCATCTCCTGGGCAGGATGTAAATCCGACAGTCGAAAATGTGGACTTAAATTTATTTAATAATATGTAAAAAATATTCAATCGGCGGGTTGTTTTCAAGTATATTTAAAATGTGAACGAGTTTCCTTTATTCCCAGCCGATACATGGTTATCGCGACTGGAGAATTCTTGTTTACGGGTATTCCAGTGTAGAATCCCGTGGTGCGATAATGGCGGCTTGACCGACCCAGTTTTACTGTAATCTGCGATTATATTTATCATCCGTCATTCGACGAGATGGATTCTCAATTATACAAAGGGACACGACCGTCCGTATAGTCCCCGCCGATTATTTTCACAACCTGATGGAGGACATTTCCAGTACTGCAACCACATGATGGAGGACACCATGTACCAAACGTAATAATCACCCAGATGGATGGAGAAGCTTGCAAACCTGGCGCGGAGGCAACGTGAGGGAGAAAAGGGGCCCCTCACGGTGCAATATTATCGCATCCGGCATCGGCATTACGGCATCCGGAATCGTCGCATAAAAATAATAGGTTTTAGCTAGCTCTTAGTATGGTCCACAGGTATGTTTATTTCAATATAATAATCTTGTTTTACATCCACTCTTTTATTTCTTATTTTCCAAGCTTCACAACAATGAATAAAATAACAGTGCCCACGCTCTGATGGGAGATTTTTCATGCCTACCGACACAGTCAGCATATCTCGTACCCACGAGATTTGGCGTCCAAAAATCCCATGGGATTAAAGCTGATAACTGTGTACCTTCATATATATAACCCTGAATAATTAACATTTAATGCACCCACTTAATAAGAGGTGTATATGATCACATAGTAGGTACAAAACGCAACACAGCACTTCCAGTGCATTACATTCAATTCTACAACCCTGATATATTAACACCCTGTTTAATAACCTATACATTAAACCCTACCCCAATTCAAGTACCATAACATGACACCCAACATCCCCTCTCTTTCTACCGTAACATGGCGCACCAACTGGTGATAACGGATATATTTTTTTCATTGTTGTGAATCTTGGAAATATTAAATTCATTATATAAACATGCCCTTAACATATTTTTAAATTTGCCCTATGTTTTGTTTTGCTTTGCTTTTAAAATATTAGTGTCACAACTTTATTTTATACCTGTAATGATTTTTTTAAATGTTTTCAATCATAAATGCACTGTTCATAATACCTACATGTCAAACATAACCTCAATTCCTCAATAGAATTGTTATTGTCATTTTATTAAAATATGCTTAGAAATTTGGTCATAGACAATATGCATTATAGAACTCTATAAAAAAAAAAAAATTAATCCAATGAATAGTGGTTATTTTCAAAATAATTTCAATTATCTATGGCAATTTCTTGCTTTCAAATTTACCTATGACTTTTTTTCAAATGTCAAAACATTGTTATGTTTTTATACTTTTAAAAACTCAATACTGATGAAAAACAGTTTTATTTTTCCAAAACAATTATATTATGAGTTTAAATAAGAATATAAAGTTAATATCAATAATTATGCAAATATTTATAATGATTTATTGTTAACTAAGTGACATTTTGTTCATAATTATGGAGGTACGTAGATTCATCAAATCATTGCAGTAATATTAAAAACATTTTACTTGAAAGGTATTAGTTAAAAGTATTACAAACCCTTTAAAATATATAGTTGAACATTATTATTCAAGCTTTATAAAATTATATTATGCCGGTATTCATACAAACCGTGTACATTGTCAAATAACATGATGTAAGCAAAACATCAAAATACGTTGTATTTTTATGCAATTTCAAAAGATAACCTTTATTACGAAACCATTTATACGGGATATTATTATTATTAATGTTTAATTAGTTACGAGACGAAATTAATGTTATTTACAGCTGACATCTGTCACAAATATATTATTGATCGTTTATTTACAAATAATGTCAAACTGACGTTTTAATATTCATTTAAATGAGCAACATACATATTCATTTTAATGGAATTTTTTTTTTTAAATTTAAATGGTGTACATACATATTCAAATAAAATTTCATATTTTAATTTTTAAATGAAATCAGGGTTATCAAATAAAATATTTTATGTTGTAATTTTAAATACAGGGTTGGCACAAACCAATATTTTCAAACATCAGGGTTGCCAAATTTTTTTTTTAAATTGAAACAAAAAGTTATCAAGAAATTTGTCAAATCAACAACAACGTTCAACAGCGTACAACAACAATAACATCAACAACATCAACAATAACAACAACAACAAAAATAACAACGTTTATTTTTCTTTTTAAATCAAGGGCATCATTTTTAATAACAATTCGGAAAATTGTTTTGAATTTAAGTACAATCAAGTAATTGTCAACGGTGACACAAGGAATAATGTGATATTAATTATCATTCTTTTTATAAATAAAGGAAAATATTCACGAAATGTGATAAGACTTGGAGAAATTATCGGACAATGACGAAACGTCATTATTATCATTGGAGGGGGGTTGACGGAGGTATATTCGGTCTGATCAACTGGATCCTGGTGATCAACTTACCATTCCTAATGGTCCAAATTTAGTTCCAAAGGTAAGGGTGGGCTTGTACCCCAACCGCAACGTATCGATCCGGCGTCGATTACGTTTACCTTATATGACAGACAGAGGGCGAGAGATGCTTGCTGTCTGCTCATCAGGCCATGAGTTGCTGACTCTGGTACGGAACATGTGTGCAACATCGTCAGTAGGAGGGCAGTGGATCCGTTGCCTGTAGATGGAGGATTCCTACGGGAGGCGGAAGGATTGCCAGCCACTGGTCCATGTGCATACTCAAAGTACTACGTGGTGTGAAACTTGCCTGAGTGGTTCGGGTTGTTCTTGGAGTTTTATGACCAACCCTGACACAACATTCAACAAGTATTCATAAACTCTATTTAAAATCGAGTTTTATGTTTTTTTTTTCACACGGTACTATTTGTAGTGATTTATGGTAAATCACACAATTATTTTCTCAAATATAACAAGTCTAAATTAATACGTGCACACCTTTATATTGTCATAAGTTATGCTCTACGTCAGAGCCAATAAAATTATAGCCCATTCAATTAGTCACACATGACTCAAATACATCATGATTCTTCATATCAAGTATCAAGCATCATTGAAATAAGACTAAATTAAAGTCTCATTAAAAAAAATCTATTAGACAAAAATGTCTCGTAACTTATCAAAACTCTCGTAATCAAAACTGTTGTAAACAAACAAACAAAAAAATGTAACTTATCAAAACTGTTGTAAACAAACAAACAAAAAAAAAATGTAACTTATCAAAACTGTTGTAAACAAACAAACAAAAAAATATGTAACTTATCAAAACTACGATAAACAAACAAAAAAAAAATATATGTAACTATTAAAAAATGTATTATGTACAAAAACAAAGCAAAACAAAACAAAACAATTAATTATGTATTGTCATTGTATAATTTTATCTTTTTTTCCAACTATTATTATTATTTTTATTTTTCAACTGTGAGACCTAGTTAGTATAGGCAGGTTTTCTTTTTCATTTAAATTCAGTGAAAAGTGAAGGTTGTTCAACCATTATAAAAAGTGTTCATAATCCGATAACAGGATAAAGTGATGCCACAGAGCATAATATAAAAGTGAATTATTGAAATGGTATTTTCTCTACAATGTCTTTTTATTTTTGTAATTAACTACAATGATTATTGTTTTTATTTCTATTATGTTTCTGTTTTGAAATTTATTGTTTTTAGGAACCGGTGGACCAACACTGTTAAGCTTTTTAGTCAGCATAGGACATAGGTATGTTCGGGGTCGAACATTTACGCGAGAACGGGGAAAATGTTATGAAAATAATTGAATAATGTTCAAAATTGCCCCAGGGTTGTTGATATTTGTCTATAGTAGTGGAATTAAATTATTTTAACTGGCCACAAATAAATTCACTTTTTCTCTGGTAACTTTAACTTTTGGTCGTTAGGGGATAATAATCGATTTCCCCTCACTTTTTGGATTTGCATCTCCTGGGCAGGATGTAAATCCGACAGTCGAAAATGTGGACTTAAATTTATTTAATAATATGTAAAAAATATTCAATCGGCGGGTTGTTTTCAAGTATATTTAAAATGTGAACGAGTTTCCTTTATTCCCAGCCGATACATGGTTATCGCGACTGGAGAATTCTTGTTTACGGGTATTCCAGTGTAGAATCCCGTGGTGCGATAATGGCGGCTTGACCGACCCAGTTTTACTGTAATCTGCGATTATATTTATCATCCGTCATTCGACGAGATGGATTCTCAATTATACAAAGGGACACGACCGTCCGTATAGTCCCCGCCGATTATTTTCACAACCTGATGGAGGACATTTCCAGTACTGCAACCACATGATGGAGGACACCATGTACCAAACGTAATAATCACCCAGATGGATGGAGAAGCTTGCAAACCTGGCGCGGAGGCAACGTGAGGGAGAAAAGGGGCCCCTCACGGTGCAATATTATCGCATCCGGCATCGGCATTACGGCATCCGGAATCGTCGCATAAAAATAATAGGTTTTAGCTAGCTCTTAGTATGGTCCACAGGTATGTTTATTTCAATATAATAATCTTGTTTTACATCCACTCTTTTATTTCTTATTTTCCAAGCTTCACAACAATGAATAAAATAACAGTGCCCACGCTCTGATGGGAGATTTTTCATGCCTACCGACACAGTCAGCATATCTCGTACCCACGAGATTTGGCGTCCAAAAATCCCATGGGATTAAAGCTGATAACTGTGTACCTTCATATATATAACCCTGAATAATTAACATTTAATGCACCCACTTAATAAGAGGTGTATATGATCACATAGTAGGTACAAAACGCAACACAGCACTTCCAGTGCATTACATTCAATTCTACAACCCTGATATATTAACACCCTGTTTAATAACCTACCCTACATTTAATCGCTTTATAACAGGACACCCATCCTCCTTTTCTACCGTAACACACTAACCAAAAAACTTGCAGAACTCGATAATAACATTATCGAATTTAATTTTAATTAAATTTCTAAAAATTAAAATGGAGTTCTACGAATTAAACACAAAAACAATTAAGTTTCGACTTAATCTGGATTCAAAATATCTTGGTTGTTGGTAAACCTTATGTCAGAATTAATCACGCACCCTCCAACTAACTGCCTTAGCCCCCTGACACTTTGAATACAGGAAATAATATGACACGCATAATTACAGTTATTTTGAATTCAGATTCGTTCCACAATAGGGAAAACAGAAATGTTTATGTCGAAAATTGTGTTGTTATTTTTAATATAAAGATGAAGGCAGTTTGTCGCAGTAATACTCAGGGCTGGTTGCTTCATATTTTCATTCGAATAAACTATAAATGAAATAATATTACAGTCAAAAGTTATGTTTATAGGGTCAGGGGGGAGAGATGGGGGGATGAAAATGTTACTGTGCATCTACATAATGTGTACAAGACTTTAGTTCAACTGCTGCACTTTGTGTGTTTACTGTAGACTTCTCTTTACGTTGATTTATATCAATTTTTCTAACGAGAATTGTGGAGCATTTTTTGTAAGTTTCATTGTGGACGTTATTTTTATAAAATATGTATGTATCTTTGTTTGTGAACGCAGCCAACCAATGAAGCTGATGAAATTCAGATTCGTCGAGTTCATCGGCAACTTCCTCTCAGAGTTACCGCAACAAAGGGGAACTAAAAGCAATCTGGGGATGATAGATAAAGTTGTTGTGAAGACCTGCTGCACTTCTATTGGAACTATTAGCAAATATTTATAGTAAAATTCTGTTTTAATTAAATAGTAAAGCATTCTAATGATATATCTGAATGGGGTGTCTGCTTTAGACAGTGGATAGAGTGGATAAAATGTTACTAGACGGGGAGTTAGTGATTGTAGCTTGGTCACCAGGAGCACATTTTGTTGTGTGGATAGAATATTATTGGGTAGATATGAGCCTAAAGGGGTATTAGTGACTTTAGCTTGGTTTCCAGGAGCGCACAGGAAAGTTAGTCGATCATTTTAAGTTTAAGGATTTTGAGAAACTATACTTTTCAAACTGAATAATATCAATTATTATTTTTAATTGTAAAACTAACGTTTTTAAGACAAGATTTTTATGCATAGCACAAAGGGTAACAATTATTATAAGCAATAATTATCAGCCTGAAACACTCATCCACATTGAAAAATCTTCCGAGAAAAGATACATGACGCCAACGGGACTTGAACCCGTGTCCTCTCGATTGCCGGTCGATTGCTCTTGACCACTGAGCTATGGCGGCTTATCTCGTACCCGCCAAATGATTCAATATATGCTAGTGTTTCATTCAACAATTACTGCTTATTACATAGCTCAGTGGTCAAGAGCAATCGACCGGCAATCGAGAGGATACGGGTTCAAGTCCCGTTGGCGTCATGTATCTTTTCTCGGAAGATTTTTCAATGTGGATGAGTGTTTCAGGCTGATAATTATTGCTTATAATAACTGAATAATATCGTTTGAAGAAGAAGATAATACTAATAAACCTAAAATATGAAAAGAACAATACACAGAAAAATAAAAAGGTAACGGTCGTATCTACGACTCAAATCCAGGATCTCTTGGTCTTACTGGGACAAACGCCTTAACCAACTTGGCCATTGGGATCTTTTAATTTTAAGTCATTTTTGTCGATGTCATATTTGAAAATTAGTTAAAAATGTTATCTCCTAATAATTTTTCCCATATTCATAGCTGCTACCTTTTTAAATGATCTAAATAATTGGTTTGTAACCTAGATAGTGTCTCGGATAAATTTTATTTACATGAGACGACACCTTTTGACCTTTTTTCTGTGTTTTTTTTTCATATTTTTGTTTAGATTTATTAATATTGTAATCTTCTTCAATGATATATTACATTTATGGGTATAACCTTCAAATGTTATTATAACAAGAGTTTTTCCAAAAAAAATACAATAATATTGAGTTTGTGGAAAAACATTCTTCAAAATTTAGTATCAAGTAAATCCTTATTTACCCTCAAATTAATAATGGTTTGATAATAAATAATTAATGAGAATCAAAATTTCTAGTTAGTTTGGAGTTGAAAACTTTCGTTGAATAATTTATACTCTCAGTGAATTTTTTTAGTATTCAGTTGTAAAATTAATTCCGGTTAGCCCTAATTAATCTCTTTGATTCAGCGGAATATATATTTTTAACCCGTCTGCTTGTTTAGGATTAAATACATCCCAAAACACGTAATCGCGTTATACTTTCATAAGACCAAAAACGTCCCGAGCGACCTTACATTTTAAAAACTATATATCTCTTTTCTTCTCAAGCAAAAATATGTATTTTTTCTGTTAACCAGAAAGATATCAAAATAATGCTTCTTATTGTCTTTGAAATATGAAAGCTATCTTGCATAGATATTTTACAATCTCGATCCAAAGTGACGGTTTCAGAATTTTCGCAAGAAACTGAGGCTTCCGGATTGTGAGGTGCGAATATATTGGACCAAGCAGACGGGTTAATGTGCATACTTTTTTACGAATCTAACACTTTTTTTAATTAACATGGCGTAATGTATCATAATAGTCTATGATCTAGTACATACTTTACCATAATAGTCTAAGGGCTCTTCGGGTCACATGGACTCATTGCCGAGTTGTACCGATGATGACCGAAGGTAGATTTACGAAGTCAGTTAGGTTTCAGGCGCTCCGCAAGATCAGAACCAGCCTTCAGCCTGGAAAGACCTTTGTTCTCAGAATTAATGAATATGATTACAATACGATAATAGACAATCACTGTGTTTTTAAAAATCAAAGTATTTTAATCAAGCATCCTATGGTTTATAAGGATAATAAGTACTGGAGAACACAGGTCCCAGTACTAAACATTTTAAGGTATTCTGTGGAGAGAATCTAAAAGACAATTCACGTAGATTTACAGTCTAGTCTATGAGAGTAACAATACTGGATTTTTTTTTCATAAGTTTTTATTCCAGTAAAAAAGAAAATAACATTTTCACTTACTTAACTAGAATATTGAATTATGTACTTTTTACATTGTATTACATAGTTTTTACATTACATGGTTTTTACATTTCATAACCTTAGATTACATTAGATTGCAATACTAACATTTACATGATATTATATTACCATACGATATTATTCACTATCACTGCTTTGTTTTTTGTGAATAAACATGAACATTTTTTTTTTTGAATTTGCACACACTTTTTTCGTTTTTGATATCATTTGGAAGGCAATTATATAAATTGCCCCCCTCGTAACTAATTGATTGCTTACCGTAGTTAGTATGAATGGTGTTTAAACGTATGTTATCGTGTTGTCGTGTAAAATATTTGTGTACTTGGGACGTTTTAATGAATTCTGTGTTTGTATGTATGAGTTTATTATTTATTTTGTATATAAGGACACATATATTATGATATCCCGAAATGTTAGATACAGGAGCAGTATTCATTGTTAGTACTGCACCGGAGGGATTATATTCACCAAAGTTTAACCACTTTGGTTCGAATGCAGTGGAAAATAGGTCTCCCGTGCAAACGTGGTTAGGCAAATAACCCGTTCTAATTTCAGAAAACGCTCTTTATTAATGCTATTATGTATTTGTTTTAAATATGAATATGGTTTATAAAACAACGCAGTTTGTAAAACAATGGAGGCGGTAAATGTAAATCAACTTTATAAAAGTATCAATTGAATATACAATATTCAACGGCAAAACGGCCGTTTCAAATCGGCCTTTAGAAACATTTCGTGTGAACATCGTTCTCTCTGGAAAACATTAAAAGATACTACTCCATTATTATTCTATCGCAAACTGAAAAATAACTGCCCCGGGGACCATTTATTGGATAACTTACTAACACTTAACACTATTATAGGTCACCCCAAATGGTTTACTATGTTTGTTGACTTGTGCAGGAGTGTCCGGGATAATGGGTGAGGTTTATCCTGGATTTAGTGGCGGATGCATCTGACCACCAACTGCGTGGCAGGCGGGTTCGTGAGAGACTGGTTGAGACTTTTTGACATTTCCATCTTGACTCTTTTGTAATATCGCCTTGCACCGCAGCGTGAGGAATGAATTCATACTTCTATCACTCCTAAACACTTAAACACACGTCCCCCAGATTCTTACATACTCCCTATATCTTCCTAACTTCCTCACCTCATATCTTCCTAACTCCCTCTGTATCCCCAAAGATAACAAAAGCCTTGAGGGGAATAATTTTCATGAAGGCCTCCTGTGTGGAGCTAATGTGTCCTCCTTTCTCCCCATAAAAACACAGCCAATGGAAAATTAAACGGTTTATTTAACTAAAAAGAAGAAATCAACAACCGTCGTTCATCGGAGCATCATCAAGGATATTAGTTCTAATGTTAGGCAGTTTGATATTTCCAATTTAGAAATTTATCTGAAATTTAGTATCTCTTGCGGTCCCAAATTCAAACATGAAAATGTTTTCCATTGAATGCCTTTTGGAATATTTGAAGGCATTTGTATGTTCGTGATAAAATTCCTGATTTCATAAGTTGTAAAAATTATTTCCTACCACGTATTACGTTTCTACGTTACCCTTGTACCCTCCAAATGCGAAAAGCAATATGAACCATTCATGTATTCAATTCTGTAGTGTTTGGGTCTGTGTAAGTATGCAACTCTTGTTTTGTTGTTTGCTTATTATAAATACACCAGAAATGGTTCAGGAAATTGTGCAACTTCGCATTATTCAAGAATTCTACTTTCATACTAGGAAAACTGTTGAAAAATGAGAGAAAAATGGTAAACCGGTGGACATGGAAAAATGTCGTGAAATATTCGTGATTGTTGCTCTTCAGAAATTCTGTAAACTTTTATTTACAGGTGGTTTGATGCAAGCCTTTATGCTTCCAGCATTTTGTGACCTGAATAACATTATACCTGAACAGAAACAACATATTTAGAATTGTTCCTACTGTTGTTCAAAAACCCATCACGTGATAAAAGAAAAACTATGTTAAGGCAACTGTATGCATTTCACTCTAACATGTGTTCTCGCATTCCTCTTCCCCACCTGTAATCCAAGTACCTGTCCCTATCTGACAGTGTTTGGCCAGTTAATTTACCTACATAAAACGTGCCATTTACATTAATAAATTCATCATAAAGACATCTGTTGAATCACCTCAAAACTACATATAACTACCTATAATAACGTCATCTATTGAAGAACATTGAAACTTACAATCAATATTTAACTGGACCAAACGTCCGTTCTAATGAATGCTGTGTGTGAAGCCAGTAAACTCGTCACTGAAGTTTCCCAATTAGACTATGGCATCCCCAAATGGGGTATGATGTGAAGCTGAAGATAGTGGGGAGGGGAAGGAGAGGAAGAAGAGGAAGGTGGGGCATTACCTATCAATTCAAATCTGGTCACCAAACACGGCTAAGGCCATTTCAAGCAACGTTTCAATTCTGTATGGTAGTCTTATTCCAGGACGATACTGAGAGTATCTTCCACTCTGGAACGTCTCGCTAATATATTATAATATTATTTTAAATGAAATTATGTAGTGATTGATCGATTCTATCGTTGATATTTAATTTCGGGACGGTTTTTTTTCGTGTTTAATGTAAAGTTCATTTGGCAATCTTCTGGGGCGAATGATTAATAAACATTTTATCATAAATTTAGAAAGATAAATCGAATCAAATATTTAAATATTTCCATGCGCTCTCGTTTTCTTTATTTACCCCAAGAATTCTCCAAATGTCGATTGCGTGTTTTATTATAAGAAGACAATGATAAACTATGTCCACCAAAGGATCCTATGAGGCAGAAGATAGACGAAGGTTTCCGATGTATTGACATTTCTACGAGCTTAAAGTAGCGCAGATCGTCACTCCTGTCCATTTTCCAATTTGTAAACAAAATAAACTGTTCCCAGAATTCATCCCTTCGTCAGATATCTCAACACACTCCTATATTTTTTTATCCCATATCTTTAGGAATCATAAAAAATCATTAAATTTATAAACGCGTGAGTTCTGCGCACTATGTACTTTAAAATACCTATTATATTTAAAGTACCTATTTATAGAATATTAAATATTGACTTCTATGTGCTTGTATACCTTCTGTATTCTGCAGCCTATTTGATAACCATACATATAACTTTATCAATGATTTATAACAAAAAAACTAACTAACTAACCATCACGCCGTTTCCCCGCAGGGGTAGGCAGAGAGGACGGACCGCCAAACAACTCGGTCTTGGAACACACTCTTTGTCTCACTCACATTCATTCATCGTCTCATACATACTGTTCTATTATTCTGACTTCTGACATGGCCCGTCTCAAGTATCTGATTCACTTGATCGTGCCATGTCTTCCTCGAGCGTCCCCGACTTCTTCTACCATTCACATTTGCATCATATATTCTTTTTATATATTCTTTATAATTCCTGTCCGCGAAATGTCAATAATGTCAGATGTAATATTTTTGGTATGCCTCGGTATTCTCCTGTGCCATTCATGTTGAAAATGTCCTTTTTTTTAAATGATTTTCGGCGAGGTAATTATCGTTTTTTCGCACCCGTAAAATTATGTCCCGTCTGTCCTGTTTATAAAAAAATTGTCTGATTTTTCGGATTGAAATTTTCAAAAAATCGCCAGGGTTTCAAAAATATCTACGATTAAAAAATAAATGAAAACACGGAATGTCTTAGAATATTTGTCTAAACCGGAAAAAAATGTGATGCAAGTGGCCTATTGAAATTGATGTATTCTAAATTTTAAATGTAACGAAAAGTAATATAAAATGTGAAAAAATCAAATAGAATTTTAATTTATCAAAGTTATGGATGTCCTCTAAAATAGGTTCGTAATGAGTTTGAAACTAGAAGGTAAAACTTTCTCATTAAATTTCTTGTGAAAATGAAGCATTCATCTCCTTGAACAAGTCCAAATTTGATATTTAAATTTCTTTATGAATAATAATGAAGTCAGCTGTAAAGCTGAAAACTGTAGACCGCTCAGTGCTCAGAGATTCGCAGATATCGTCCCTACCCATAGAATATAGAATGAAACTATTCTTTATACTATTTTCCCACTAGTCCCAAATTATTTCTTAATTATTTTATTTAATTTGAAAACATTAAAACCCAATTTTTGTCGAATTTCTGAATAAGTCCTGTAAAATCTTAGCTTTCAACACTTTCGTAGAGTTTCATTATCCAGTTAGCTTGAACATAGGTAAGTACTTTCGTTATTTAAGAAAACCTAATTCACAGCATTCGACACACAGGGATATAGCTGACATGTGTTACTGAGTGGATAGAGGTGTAAAGAAGATGTAAGGAGCATTAAGATGTGGAGTAATAAGACTCGGCTTCTTTGCTAAATGCTGATATGTATTACTGAGTGGATAGAGGTGTAAAGAAGATGTAAGGAGCATTAAGATGTGGAGTAATAAGACTCGGCTTCTTTGCTAAATGCTGATATGTATTACTAAGTGGATAGAGGTGTAAAGAAGATGTAAGGAGCATTAAGATGTGGAGTAATAAGACTCGGCTTCTTTGCTAAATGCTGATATGTATTACTGAGTGGATAGAGGTGTAAAGAAGATGTAAGGAGCATTAAGATGTGGAGTAATAAGACTCGGCTTCTTTGCTAAATGCTGATATGTATTACTGAGTGGATAGAGGTGTAAAGAAGATGTAAGGAGCATTAAGATGTGGAGTAATAAGACTCGGCTTCTTTGCTAAATGCTGAAGGATGAGAGGGTCGAGAGGTTCAAATACAACTTTACTTCAACAAATTAGAGTCTTTGAAGGTAATTGCTAATTTTTTAATGTACAATTGGGCTTTTCTAGGAAAGTTGGTTGTTGCCACATGTTTTCTTTGTTTGTCACCTAAAATAGGACTCCATCTGATATTTCAAAATCAAACATCAAATAAAGTTTTTCTGATTTGAAGTCGAGTTCACAAACAAAAGCCGTCTGAAGTCGCAAGGGCTTCACGATATTTAGCATTAAAACTGGAATGACTGAAACAGAATTTCATTTTCATATCAAGTTTTCTATAATGCTTTCTGCTTTTCTTTGATATTACTTAAGGCTCCGCAACCGGGACCGAAAAGAAGAAGATGGAGAGATACGAAATTACGAATGTTAGAGGAGGGCGCTAACATTTACAGCGACAAAATCGATGCGAAAATTGCGAAAATGTTTAATAAAACACGACTCGTTTAAAATAGAGCAAAAATCTTGCAGGCATTGTCTTAAAAAGCATTTAAAAAAACCCTGTAAATTTTTTCATACATATAACTTGGAGCATACTTTGCGATTTTTTTCTATCGAGGGAATTTTATATAATTTGCGTTTTGGCGCGGGTAATGTCTAGATATTATCTTCAAGAATAACATATATTTTTTAAGAGCTTTAAAACAGAACGTGTTTAAGGGAGAAATGTAAGAAATTGGTAGAAATTCGGGTTGCGGGCCCTTAACGAAATTTAAAGTGACTTATAATGTTAGTATGTGTAGGTGGTACTCAAGCTCTAATTTGGAGAACTGTATGAATGATAAATGAAATGAGGAATACTTAACGCAAGGGGGGGGGGGGGGGGTTGTGGGTAAGATTAAACAAATTAGATGGTTGTCAACATAGATTAAAAGCTGCTGCCAGATTTTGCCATAACGAAGTTTTAGAGTGGTTTGAATATTGGATAGTTATTTTGCAATTTGTTTTGGTTTCGTGGTAATCGATCCTTAGTCCACTAAATGTCTGCAGAGGTTGGTCAGGCGCTTTATACCACTAAGCTAAAGGAGACTTGTGTGGTGCTTTGGATTTATAGTATTATATAGTGGAACAGAGTACCCTTGAATTAAATAAATATTTTATTGTTATCTCATTCTCTCGCACACTAAATCCTGTAGATGTTGGCATTTGTCTCTTTTTAGTGTAGATCGTTTCCGTTTCAGCGAGTTTCAAATCACAACGGTTTTAAAGAAGTTTTCTCTTAAAAATTTTTTAAGAAACTTAATCAATTTTTTTCTTGAATTTATCTTTTGAAATTTAAAACGATACTATTATTATACTATTGAATTCTATAACTTATAAGCTAGCTATAACTTGTGGTTATCCTTTGTGATTTGTATACACTTGCCCTGAAGAAGGAACGGTCATTCCGAAACCGGTCGGCTTTACTCAAATATATAAGTGGTTCAAACAAAGTTAAATTGTTTCATTTACCAATAATAATAATAATATTTTGTCTTAATTAAATTCACTCTACTTTTACGCAACCGTTTTGCTGACAAATTAAATTTCCAGAAGTCGTGGATTATTTTCCATCCATCATACATATTTGTTTGTTTTTCTATTATTTTTCATTCCAGTATCGTTTTGTTTACCATGTTTATCAGCATAATACTAAGAATACTAAGATCTTCACTTCGATCTTTTAGAAATATTAGGAATTAGGAAAAATGTCAATAGAAATTTAAATATTATTAACAATCAAATTAATTTTGTGAATAACCCTATCTTAAACATATTTCCATTGTAATTTTTGTCTTTGTTCTTCTAAGCACCCCCCTTTCCACCTCTCCCCCCCCCTCCCCCTTGTTGATCTTCTATGCACCTCCTCTTTCCACCTCTCTCCTCCCCCACTACTTCCTTTTCTACCCACGCCTGTCTTCTATGTTCGATCATTTAGTTTTAGTACATTATATGTCCTGATGAAGAGAACATCGTTCTTGAAACATGTTAACTTTTAAATAAAGTTTATTGTGGTAAAAACAAAGTGTTTTTAATTATTTCATTAATAAAACGGTGCAAAGTAAATTTGCAAAAATTTTAAGAAGTTAAAAAAACTGAAATGGTTTCTCCATTTTTCATTTCAAAGTAAGCTACATTTTTCAGAACCGCATTAAATAAACTCACTAAGCAACCTAAAACGTCACTGTAAATACTGATAAATAATTTATCTGTACTTTTTCGTCTATTGTTATTTTTGTTTATTTTCATTTTATCCTGACCAAGAAGCCATTGGTCTTGAAACATGTTGCTAATTTTTATTAAATAATGTTGAATACAAAGTGATATGTTTTCATTTAATTAAAATGATGTCACGAAGTAAATTTACAATAATTATTGAAAATATTAACGTGCTTATTAAAAACTGTCTCCGTGTTAAAGGGCGTCTAACTTTTTGTTACGAATGATTTTTTAAGAATTTTTTATTAATTAGCTTGTTATTTTTCTTATTTTCAAAATATTTTTAAAAACGTACAATTTTCATGTTATCATGATAAACGCCTACAAAATACGTTGAATTGATATAAAAAATATTTACCAAAGGTGTTATTAATATTGTTGAAAAAGCTCATTACATTTTTAATATGAAAATATCTGAAAATGTTTTATTAATATCATATTTAACGTGAACACTTACGAAAGTAGGGTAGGGCTTTTTGAAATTTTGTTTCTTTGGAATCTTCTGGGAAGTCTGGGTTTAAAATAATAATAAAGATGATCTCCCATGGATCAGATTAAAGGAGATTTAAAAACTTTATAACTGGGAGCGGCTCGATTACGAATTTTGAACTTTATTTTTAAAATATTCCTGAAAAGACGAAACAATCGAAACGTGAAATGAAATTTAACTTTTTTATAAAATGAAGGAGATGAGAAATATGTCCTCCGAATTTCTGACAAGGCGCAATTTTTTTTCTTATTTTTATTTTTATTTCCGGTGAAATGATTCCGCATCATTATAATATCACAAAGATGAAATATAATTGTAGATTGTAGTTCCGAAATAACAATAATAATAATTTCCGTTTATACCATGACATGTTTTCCTCCAAAAAGAATATACAGTATTACAAATATGTTCTGAACATGCAAATCAACAGTTAACCGCGACACTGATATAGCAATGGTAGACTCAACAGAGACAAATACTAAACAGTACTAATGTACTCTTATTGATTTCACATGTCCTCTTAAAATATTTCATCAGCATTTGAACTGAAATGAAGCGATTATTGTTGTAAAATAACATTACGTACCTACTCTTGCAATATTATCAGCTAATCCAATTGTTAGAATCAACTATATGTGCTTACCATCTAACACCTACCTATTAAGAGAAATGCATTGATATTATTTTTATTTTTACTACATCTATTGTATATTATTACTTTTAAATATTTATACTATATGTATATCTAATTTAGTAACTGCTGTGTTAGTAAATTTCTTTATCAATATTTGTTATCATTCATTAGTTTTTGTTTGTTTCTTAATAAAAAAATAAAAGTTTTATCTTTTTCTGTAATGACACGACTCCCCAATTGAAATACGAGAAATGTTTTTCTCTTTTTATTGGGTCGATTCATTAACAAGAAATTACTTTATTTGTTATTATTTTTAAGAACCATATATTTTCCTCATTTAAATCTGTTGTATGTCTGTTGTATGTATGTATATTTCAAATAAAAAAAAAAATAAAACGTACATATATGTAACGTAACATACATTGAATTTTCGCCTTGAAATGAAAACAGAAAACAATTATAAAAAAATTGTACAGAAAACAATTTGAAATCACATTGCCGTTTAGTCAAATACTTATATTTTGATCATTCAATAGATCTGACAGTATATTCATCAGAACTCAGAATATAAAACATAGTCCTTTGACAAATAGACCAAGGTGCTTGGGGAGATTTGAATCAGTTAGTGGAAGACGAACAATTACATTTGTCGTCAAATTTAAAAGCTTCTCAAAATTATTGTTCAAAGCTTTTTTTATATCCTGAGAACCTGAGAAAAACAAGTTAGTCATTTTAGCCTTAGTCATCTTATGCGGATGATCTTTTAAGGGAAAGGAAGGAAAGGAAATTATGGGAAGGAAATGAGGGTTGGGTCGAGGTGTCCAGACGTAATGGACGTAGGAATACATTCCTACCACTCTGGTATAAGGCGATTAGTCAGGCTGGAGAGTTAAAATGTCTTCATCAACCAATGTCTCCTGATCCGGCCTACCACGCAGTAGTTGGACAAGCGCATGTGCCGCCAAGATCGAGACAAACCCTTCCTCATGATCCGGGGCATGCTCAGTCATCGAAAGTAGCGAACCGTTTGGGGTGACTTATGGCAAGAGTTGGTCATCAATTAAATTAAACATAGTGTAAAAAGAGAAATTAATTGATTCTCCCAAAAGAAAACTAAACATGGTCCGCTAATAAACTACTGTGAAAATTTGATTGAAAAACGTTTTATATTTGGCAAATAATTGAACCCTAAAATCAATTTTGGATCACTCTTACGAAACATCGTCGTAAAATTGTTATTTGAAGCAAAACTAAAAACATTTCAAAATCGGTCCATTGGTTTGGTATAAATCGCTGTTTTTATCTTGCTAATGCCCTGACATCATGTTAAACTGACAGTTATCATCGCATCGGAGCGTGCCGCAAAGGAAGTCCTACTCCGAAATTTTGCGAAAATACTTAAAAACACCTACATTTTTGAGTGACTCTAAAAGTATCTGCGCTGTGTGGGAATCAAAGTAGAAAAATCTGAGATGTTTTCTGATAAAATGATTGACACGCTTCACACGGTGAAATGAAAAGTTATGTTGGTTTATTCAGAGTTCCACGAACCACGTGTTTGTAAAACTGTTGCTGCGCTCGGCGAGGCGCGAATTTACGCATTATATTTATTTATTTATTTATTTGTTTTATTATACGCCCAGAGGGCTTTTACATAAAAAAATAAAGGCAGTACATCTTTAACATGACAAGGAAATAATATAAATAAAATTACAATAGAAATAAAAAACTACATTAGTTAAATAGAAATATAAGCAACAAAAACATAAATTACAGTAAGATATAATAATGATAAGTTACGATAAAAAAATACATACATGATATAAAAATACAAATAACAAAAATTTTAAAGTAAGGTGATCAGAGGTTTACAAAATTGCAACATTAACCATGTCTAATAAAACGTAAGTATTAGTTTCGCAAAGTGGCAAACCGCTACATCGATGGTACCTCCAGTACCTCTGCAAGTTGCAGGGGTTCAGAACTCCAATTTGGATTTTAATATTATAGTGAAAATTAAATAATTTTTTTTTAAATATAACTAAATAATACTACAGGTTATGATGGTTTATAATACATATTACAATGATTTTACTAAGACATTACATTTAATTACATTAATAGGATAGGTAGAGATAGTTTAGCAAATTTGTCGATGAACGAGTAGTTTATTAAATTTACCAAAGAATTCCTTAGTGAGTACTTGTATCACGGATAAATGATTTCATTTTTAAATTGTGTCAGTGACATATTCCATACATCTATGTGCGAATACATATTGCCCAAGTGTTGGATTCTGTGTAGTGGTATATTGAATTGTGCCCTGGTCGTAGTATTACCACAGTAAAATGGTAGTACTGACATTGTGTTTCTCGCCGGCACATTAAAATTTATGAGCGCCAAGAATTCAGAGCTGTCAATTGTATTACGTAAGATTTTAAATGAAAAAACTAGATCGAACATATTTCTTCTATCACTCAAGTTTAATAGATTAGATAATCGCAATAGATAAGTGTAGTTCAATTGTTCTTTTGGTATTTTTAGTTTATAATTTAAAAAGCTTAGGAATTTTTTTTGTATTCTTTCTATTGTTTGAGAATGCACGTCATAGTGAGGAGACCATACAGTTGAGTTATATTCAACCTGACTCCTCACTAGTGATGTGTATAGAAGTTTTAATGTTTTAATGTCGGTAAAATCTTTAGCCACTCTTAGTACAAAACCTAACATTTTTAAACCCTTCTTTGAGATATTTTCAATATGTGGTATGAAGCTAAGTTTGGATTCAAAAGTAACACCTAAGTCATTAATTTCGGAAACAGATTCGAGAATGAAGTTATTGATTGTGTAATTAAAAAGAATTGGATTTTTTATTTTAAAAAATCTCATTGTTATGCATTTATTAACATTAAGGTATAGCTTGTTATCGCTACACCACTCGACTAATTTGGATAAGTTTGCTGAGAGAATATAACAGTCGTCCAGGCTTCGAATTGCTTTATAAAGTTTCAAATCATCTGCGAACATAAGTACGTCGATATCTTTAAATATATTACAAATGTCATTCACAAAAAAGATAAATAATATAGGTCCGATATGGGAACCTTGCGGAACACCACTGGATGCAAAAAAAAACATATGATGATTCCCCATTTAATTTTACACTAAGTTTTCTATTTGAAAGATAGCTTATAAACCAATGCAACATATTTCCACGAACTCCAGCTTTAAACAGTTTTTCTACAAGAATAGCGTGACAAACCTTGTCGAACGCCTTGCTGAAGTCTGTGTAGATTGTGTCAACTTGAAGCTTCTTCGCCATTGCATTGGAAATGAAATTTTGATACAGAATGTGGTTAGTTAGTGTTGATTTGCCGGTTATAAAACCATGCTGTTCAGGACATATACTTTCTTTAAATGAGCTAGTTATTTTATCCAGAATCAGTTTTTCAAACAGTTTTGGAATTGTTGACAGTATGCATATAGGTCTATAATTAGTTACTTCGTTTTTATCCCCTTTTTTGAAGATAGGTGTTATATAACTATGTTTCCATAGATCAGGAAATATACCTTTCGACAAAGAATGACAATAATTGACGACAAATATTGACGACCCTTAAAAAAAACAAAGCGGCCAATGAGCGCAGACCTATCGTCGTTTCCGTTTTATATCTCAACCAATAGGAGCCTTGAGCGCAGTTTGATGCTTCGGAGGTGCCGTAATGCATTATTTGCGTTTCATCCGAATTTCATATCACTCTAACGGGGCTAAGGAAGTTTCACTTCAAAAGTAACGGTCGCAACTTTTTTTTTTCTTTATTCTTTGCTTTGAATGGTTACATCATTTGTGGATTTTTCGACCACTATGCAAGGCTCATGCCCGTGTTATGGTGGTAGATTTTACGTAATATTGTAGTGCAATAACAATTTAGAAGCAATAATGTTAGAGAACGTAAAGGATTGTAAAATAATATCAAAAAATATGAACAACATAGTTTTAAAGAATAAAAATGAGTATAAAATAATATAAAAAGAGTACTAAAGATATAAAATAATATAAAAATCATAGTACATGAAGGAATATGCATCGTATATATGTACTGTATGTTATTCTATATATTATATATAATGTTTGTAAATGTTCGATACACCTGTATTATGTATGTAATAGCCCTATGTACGGGCGTTTAAATAATAAATAAATAAATATAAATGTGTAAAAATTATCTAAAATCAATGTAAGTACTAACTAAAAGAGTTATTATATCTAGTGGGGAAATGTTATTTGTAATAATATTTAAATAATATCGCAACGAGAAAAAACTAATATAGGCGTATTACTTTTTGGAAAACATTCCTCCTTCATTCGGTTTACGTGATAAGTTTACCAGTACTACCAATAGCCACCCACTATAGAATGAATGTGCCGACACATGGTTCTAGTCAAGAGAAATAAATAATCTTGATCCCCAGTATAAACTGCTTTGTGTTACAGCCTAACTACTAACTAGAGGGAATCTGAGGCTTGTTTGAATGAGTTCCCTGGGATCAACACTTCTCTACTTTATCACTGAGTTCCCTACAAATTACTCAGATTCGTAAGTTCTTACACGTTAATTACAAAAAATTTAAAACACGTTCAAAGTCATTTCAGCATGATGATAATGTCCAAAACCTGCTGCCATGCTGACCGACACCTTACTAACAGTATGTAAAAATGATTTAACTAGTCTCTATGATATGTTTTCTATAATGTTTGATGTTAGGTGTAACGAACGTCGACAGATTATGAAGTATAGCATGACGAAGTAATGTAATTGGCAATTAATTGGACCTTACAATCTATTTTATATCGCTGTTCCAAAACATGCAAAATGTTTGTTGCAAAACTAAAGTTAAAAAGTTCCTTGATCGAGTGATTAATTTCATTGACGGGTATTTTATCTTGCTAATGCTAATTGCCCGTGTCACGCGACATTTCGCCTGTCATTATCATCTGTCAAACTGACGGGCGAAAATACGTAGGTATTTTTTTGAGTGCCTCTAAAAGTATTTACTTTGTATGGGAATAACATGTCGAAGAAATCTCAGAAATTTTCTGATAAAATGAATGATACACTTCTTTAGATCACACGGTGAAGTTAGAAGTCGTATTGGTTTATTCAAGGTAAGTGGAACTTCGTGATAGTAGTATTTATTATTGGTCCATATATTTTTTGGTCTCTGCAATTACATCCATTCCATTAGTGATATAGTAGTCTTGCTGAAGCCTCAACGCCAATATTCGGTTAAGAAACCTTCAGAAATCGATCCTTTGTATGAAATGGGGACACCATAGATGCCATCATTCATAGGCCCTTGTCAATAGGTCTTTTTCCTCGTTTTTTATATAAACTCCACACAAGAGATCTTTAGGAAAATAATTTCCCTCGGGGAAAGGAAGCAGAGGAAGTTCTAGGAAGGATAAAGGTATCAGAGATGGATAGGAATCTGGGGTCAGTGTGTTCAGCTGTAACGGACGTGTGAATCTATACCTCCAACTGCGGTGGAAGGCGATGGGGTGAGATAGAGAACTAGTGTGGTTAGAGGGTCTTCCTTAATCGATCTCTCGAGAACCGGCCCGCCATGCACCCGCCTAGAACTGATCGCACCTCATCCGATGAATCCTGATAAGTCGTCAAATGTAGCAAGCCACTCAGGGTGACCTACGGCAGAGGTTTTTGTTATCTAATAAATGCTTCCAAGGGCGGCGGTACCCATACCCTCCCGAAATTTCGGCTTTATTCATGCTACAAAAAACAATAAATCTATCTTAAAACAAACAATAAATTCTGTTAAGCTCTGGATGAGTTGGATCTCACGCGTACCACTCTAATATTAGACTATATTTAATGAAGCCGCCCTTTTGAAATTGAAGATAATTTAATTTCGCTTTCATGTGAGGAGGCTGAGAGACGAAACTCTAATTATTTATTAATCAAATTTACTGCGGAGTGTTTCCTCACCTTCCTCTTACCTCTTCCCCCTCCTTCCACTCCCCTTTAATGTCTTCTCGCTTATCGACAGTTTCATTCAACGGAAACTGTTCTTCTGCGGTTAATTTCAGACTTGATCATCGGGATGGAAGCAGGTAAGTTGGGTTTGGTATCTGTTCTTGACATGAGTGCTGCATTTGACACGGTAGATCATAGTATTTTATTAAATGTGCTTGAAACCGAATTTGGCGTTCGAGGTGATGTTCTCCAATGGATGACATCATACCTGTCTGGACGAGTAGCCTCAGTAATTTTCAATAATTGTACTTCACCTGAAACTCCCATAGAATGTGGAGTTCCCCAGGGTTCTGTCTTGGGTCCCATTCTTTTCATTCTATATACGAATCGCCTCGAGAAACTCATTCAATCAGCTGGCTTTGAATCACAAGGCTATGCAGACGATCGTTTCATTTTCAAGTTTTGTTCCCCGGATGAAAAAGACGTCCTTAAAAACGAGGTGGTTAGTTTCATTAACACAGTCTCAAGTTGGATGTCTGTCAATAAACTCAAACTTAATCCGACCAAGACGGAATTTATTTGGATAGCTTCTCCTGGAAGGCAAGCCCTCATCGACTCTAATCCAATCCATATTCAGGGCACAGATATAATCCCTTCTACAGAAATAAAGTTTCTAGGTTTCACTATAGACAATAGTCTTTCTCTTGAATCACAAATTTCAAAATCTGTAAGTTCAGGCTTTTTCCATCTAAGGCAGATAAAATCAATCAGGCGTTGCCTTCCCTCTGATGCAGCAAAGTCACTCATAAATTCGTTCGTTGTCTCACGTATGGACTATTGTAATAGTGCGTATGCTGGCTTGCCTAAAAAACAATTCAATAGAATCCAGTCCGTTTTTAATGCTGCGGCGAGAATGATTTTTGGTGAATCTAAGTATTGTCGTATAACCCCGCTTCTAAGGGATCTTCATTGGCTTCGATGCCCTGAAAGAATAGAGTTCAAGATCTGCTTAATGACCTTCAAAGCATTGCAAGGAATGGCGCCAGCCTATATATCGGAACTATGTGTCCGACAAAACTTAAGCGATAGGCAGCTTACTCTAAGGTCAGCAGATCGAGATGTTACTAATCGTTTAATCGAACTTTCTAGGTCAAATCGAGCCGTTTACTATGATCGATCTTTTCGTGTAACTGGCCCGCTCATTTGGAACAAACTTCCCTCAGCTCTTACTAATATCCAGAACTTGGCTGAATTCAAAAGAGCTTTAAAAACAAACTTATTTAAAAAATCATACCTTTTATGAATTTTAACTCCTTTTCAATCTACTATAATAAGCCATGTTCCTCAAGTTTCTGGTAATTGTTTGGTTTCGATTACCTACTTACTATAGTTTTTATGTGCACTCTGAATTTGTATTATTTCTAAATGTTAACTGCCTCCTGTTGTATATAATTTAGTTTAAATGATTCTTGTTGAATGGCACCGTTCAACATCATTATATATTGTCCTGTGCCAAAACAGCACTCACTATTGTTGTTAATATTGTTCTTTAGGAATTGCTTTGTATATTTTTGTATATTCGTTATTTCACATTATTTAATTAATTTTTTAAGGACTCGTAAGGAACACTGTAGGTTAATTTTAAGTTTATTATAATTAAGCGCACTTGAAGTGAAATATCACAAAACTGCGCTATATAAATACTATGTTATTATTATTATTATTATATTCTCGTCTAGTAACCAAGAGGTGATTAAAAATAAACGAGTATCGAGAAAATAATCTAACTCTGCCACCTGGAAAATATTTCGAATCGGTCGGAAAAGCGATCAAAAGTAAATTGAAAGGAAATTTTTTTTCATGTTTTGTTTAAGGCTTTATTTCACTCCCCTTTTACTAAACGAAATATAGAAAATTTGTCGAAACGAGTTTCACAATTCAAAACAGCATGACTTTTAATGCGGAGTTAAAATTTTTCGAAAATCTCTGTTTAATCTAAAACCTTCTATAATTTATCTGTACCTAAGTCCTCTAAAAAAAAAAAAAAAAAAAAAAAAAAAAAAAAAAAAAAAAAAAAAAAAAAAAAAAAAAAAAAAAAAAAAAAAAACATTTAACAAAATTGTACATTAAACAACAAAAAAATAATAATAAAATAAATCGAATCACCCTACCTGAACAATTATTCAGAACAAAAAATGGACAAAAACATGGAATTATTTTTACTTAAACTTGACGAGAAATTAGAGAAACAAGCCGAAATAATAACTCATTCGGTAACTACAAATGTGATGGAAGCGCTAGATGAGAAGATGAAAACAATTATTGAGGAAAACAATATCCTTAAAAATAAAGTATCAGAACTTGAACAAAAACTTAAAGCAGTAGATAGAGAAAAACGCAAAAATAACCTGGTGTTCTTTGGAATAGAAGAGAAGGGAAAATCTGAAGGAGATCTAGTAGACTACATTAAAGATATCATAGTAGACATGGGAGTACACTTGGACCGACGAGAAATTAGCAATGTGTATAGAATAGGGAAACAAAGCGAAAACAAGACTCGTCCGGTTGTAGCCTCTATCACGACCCAATGGAAAAAACACCTAATACTCAAGAACAAGCCAAACCTCACGTCAGGTATTAATGTGAAAGAAGATTACTCGAAAGAAATTCTAGAAAAACGAAAACAGCTACAACCTCAACTAGAAGATGAAAAAAAGAAGGGAAACATTGCTTACATAAAATATGACAAACTGATAGTGTTAAAATCGAAGGACGACATTAGCGAAAAGAGGAAAAGAGTACTATCGGATTCTCCTAAATCACCATCACAGAAGAAAGTAAATACAAACAAAATATTGAGCAATCCTTCACAATCACTACCCAAAACTGGCACAAAAGTGATCACCAGACCTAACATTCTAAACTATGTCAACCGAGCATGTTCTGACTCACAACTAAATGCTACAAAAAACTAACCATTGCCTCGGAAAATCGGAAACAAACAACATTAATACCAAATAGAAGTAATAATCAAAATCAATCAACAAAAAATCTCCCAATACGGCTGGTCCCCGCGGGAGTTATAGACCACTACCCTCTAACAACAAAAAGAAACAAAACACTCAATATTGCAACTTTAAATACGAGAACTCTTAGAACCGAAGAAAGCCTACACGAGCTAGAAAAAGCTCTCGAAGAAATAAAATGGGACATCCTGGGCATTAGTGAGATGCGAAGACTAGGAGAAAGTATTGAGGAACGCACTGACTACATACTATTCCACAAAGGCGAAACAGCCGGCCAAAGAGGAGTAGGATTCATAATCAAACGGTCAATGAAACAATACATACAAGACCTAATTGGAATCTCCGATCGAATAGCCATTCTTAACATTAAAATACCGGGATACCAAAAATTATGGTCAGTTATACAAATTTATGCTCCAACAGAACAAGCTACAAAAACAGAAATCAAACTTTTCTATAAAGAATTAACGCAGACATTAACAAGGTATCTAAACAATCATGTAATCCTAATGAGTCATATCCTAATAAGTACTCACAAATGAGTCATACAATATCCACGCATTTCAATTGCTCTACCGAAAAACTATTCAAACCGCCTTCTTCAAGTCCGCGTAAAGCATATATTTATATCGGAAGTGGTCCCTTGAGAGACGGTTAATAAACATACTTCACTATTGGTTAAAATCGATCAATATTTAAGTGATTTAAATTGATATTAAAATATTAAATATTCAGTGACAGAACAAGTGACAATTAGAATTTGAACAACGCATCGGACGCATACATATAGAAGGCTCCAATCGTAGTACCTTGCATCGATGTAACGGTGCGTGCCGTGCAACATGACGCATATTATATACTACCGCATCAAATAATCTATGCTGTTTGCTCAAGCAGGGCTGTCACAAACAACAAAAATGAATCTGAACGATAACGCCCTCCTATCTATTAATGAAGCAAAAGAACTTATTGACGGCATCCACAGTGCCATCACGGATCCAGCTTTAAAAATTACTAAAGACCAGATGGCGAAGCTTTTGACAAAATTATCTACTCTTTCAAGCAAAATGATTGACGTTGGAACAAAGGTTGGAATAATTGAGGGGAAATTAATGACATATGAAAAAATCATCACCAAACCCCCGCAGGAAACAAGTACAGGCGACAAAAGAACATACGCAAGCGTAATTGATAAGGGAAAACCAATATTACCCAAAGAAAATCTACATACAATAAAAATAATTTCAACCAATAATGAAAACGCGGACCAAATAAAAGTAAACATTCAAAAACAGATAAGAGTCGGAAAACTGGGGATAGAAGTATCTGAAATAAAAAAATCAAATAAAAACCACGTAATCATCTCTTGCCCAAAGAAAGAAGATTCTGATAAAATAATTAAAGAAATCAACAAGAAGGAAAATAACAGCATAACCGCAACAGAAATTAAGAAGCGCAAGCCTAATGTTATCCTTAAAGGAATACACAAGGATTACAACGTAGAAGATTTTAATGAAGATTTTATAGAACAAAACGAAGATATTTACCAACTTATCAAAGACGATAGTAAACACATGCCCAAAATAATGGCAAATATAAAAAACAAAAGAAGCGAGAACTTATCCAACTACGTCCTAGAAACAACCGGTCAAATGAGAAAATTATTAATCGAAAAAGGAAGAATAAACCTGGGATTTATGCGGGTTCATGTAGGTGACTCAAACCCGTTGTCCCAATGCTACCATTGCTTGTGGTTCGAACATACTGCCAACAAGTGCCGAAAAAAAATGGAAAAACCCAGATGTCTCCACTGCGCACAAGATCATACACTATCGAACTGCCCGAATAAAACTCAACCACCGACGTGCTACAATTGTCTAACCTTTAATAAATCAAGAAATGGAAAAACAAATTCGAACCATCGAGCGAATGATAGCAAGTGCCACTACGTCAATAAAATGACAGAATCTGCTTACCAGAAAATTGACTTTAATTAAAATGTTATATTCTTTAAAAAAAACAAGTAAGAAATTAATATTTCAACTATATTTTGTTTATAGAGTATCAAAGTCGGCACCCTGTTTATTAGCGCCTGTTCAAATTCATAGTATGTACCTAAGAACTAGCAACTCCCAGTCGAGTGGCATTATTATTACTAAGTATATGATTATTATTGTTCCGCCCGACTATGAAGTTATTCATATAAACGAATTCTCAATTCCCTACAAAACGTACCTCCAAACATATTTATATACATACTCAATCATTTTACATAAGATACACGATTTCAAAGTAGGATGAATAATATTATTACGGACGAACTAGATAACACTTATAATATAAGAGAAAAGGTATGTAATAATGTTGATCAATGCAACCTTCTCTTCAAAAATATGACTAACTCATTAACCATTATGCACTTAAATATCAGAAGTATTTACAAAAACATAAATGAATTATTATGCACTCTTAGTCTATTGAAAACTGAACTCGACTGTATAGTTTTGACCGAGGCCCACCTTAATACAATAAATATTGATAGTATACAACAATTACCGAACTTTACATGTATTACCACGAAAATGCACATTAACAAGAATAGTGGCATAGTTATATACGTTAACCAAAAACACCAAGATATATCTTATAAAGAAATAAACATGACACTCACTAACTGCCTAGCATTACAAATAAAAGTAAATAAACAGATTTATCAGGTTATTGCTATATACCGAACCCACGGTTCGAAAACTCAACAATTTATAGAGCAACTTAAAGATGTAATTAATAAAAACAAATGTCAAAATACTATAGTAACGGGTGACTTCAATATAAATATAGGTTTAAATTCAAACAGTGTCGAAAAAAATGATCTACATAATACGATGGCTGAACTGAACTTCATTTCATGTATAAACGACTATACTAGAGTTGTACCCCGACAAAACCCATCATGTATTGATCATATTTGGACAAAAGCTGACATAACTACACAATTAACACCTGTCATTTGGAAAACAAATATAACTGATCACTTTGCGTGTTTTTTAATTCTTGATTTAAAAAAAAAAATATCCTTTTCCTCAACTGCATTACAGCAGTATAATATAAAAACCATTAACACACAACTTCTAGAACAAAAATTAAAATCGGAAAAGTGGGAAGAAATATTAAATACCGAAGATGCCGAAAAATCTTCAATTAATTTCGAAAAAACACTTCGCGATCACATAATAAATGCAACTAAAGAAAATAACGTCAAACTAAAATCAAAACATAGAAAAATTAAACCTTGGATCACCCATGGAATAGTTACCTCAATTAGGAATAAAGAAAAACTATTTTATCAAACCCGTAAACAACCCAATGACTTTATTTTATTACAATTATATAAAAAATACAGAAATAATCTTACAAACTTGATTAAAAAAACAAAAGAAAATTACTTCAAAGAAAAAATTGAAGATTGTGGTGAAGATAACAAAAAAGTCTGGGCTACAATTAATAACATCATTGGCAAGGGTAATAAAAATAAACAAATAAATAAAATAACATATGACAATGAAACAATAGAGACAGTAAAAGAACCAACTAAAATTGCTAATATTTTCAACAACTACTTTGCAAAAGTCGGTGAGAACCTAGCCAAAAAAATTGACGCTGTCCAATCTAAAAAAACTTTCAGTACATCCACACAAACTTGCCAAAATATTTTCAAAAAGTTTGAAAAATGCACACAGATAGAAATAGAAAAAATAATAATGAACTTACGAGTGTCAGCGAGCCCTGGTTTCGACCATATCACAGTAAATTTACTTAAACAAATGAGACAACTAATATCAAAACCAATAGCACATATCATAAATAACAGCATGCAACAAGGAATTTACCCGAAAATATATAAAAATACAATAATAACTCCGATTTTCAAATCAGGAATTACAACCGACATCTCAAACTACCGTCCCATATCTATTGTATCAAACGTAGCAAAAATATTTGAAAAAGTCGTAAAGTCACAATTAACTAAGCACATCACTTCAAATAAAATTATTAATGATAACCAATTCGGCTTCAGAGAAAATTTAGGCACGCAAGATGCAATCGCAAAAATAACCTCAATAATATATAATGCTCTTGACTCGGGAAATAAATGTTTAAGTATATTCATTGATCTAAGAAAAGCTTTTGACAGTATATGCCACAAAAAACTAATCAAGAAATTAGAAAATATTGGAATTCAAGGAACAGTTATAGAATGGTTCAAAAGTTATCTACATGAAAGACACCAACACGTGAAAATTAACAATACATTGAGTGAACCCACCTATTCAGAATTTGGAATTCCTCAAGGGACAGTGTTAGGTCCAATATTGTTTATCATTTACGTGAATGAAATGCTTACAATACCGAAAATTGGAAAAATCATATCTTTCGCTGACGACACAGTCTTAATCATAGAAAAAAAAACTTGGGATGAAGCCTACCGAACCGCAAATGTAGAAATAAACAACTTAAAACAATGGCTGGATGACAACTATCTTTCCTTAAACTCTGACAAAACTTACTTCATGACATTTACACTATCAGACAAATTCCTTCCAATTATAAATTCCAATATAACTATTCATAGCTCTTGTAAAAATTATACTGACAACTGCAACTCATCTAAATGCACAAAAATTTCAAAAAAGAACAACATTAAATATTTAGGCATAATAATAGACCAACATATTAAATGGACAGAACATATTGCACAAACTATAAACAGAATACGTAAACTTTTTTACGTATTCCTCAAACTAAGAAATATACTTCATAAATCTATACTACTGAAGGTTTACTATGCATTAGCCCAATCAGTTCTGCAATACGGAATAATAGGTTGGGGAGGAGCGTATAAAACCAACTTAGCCCCACTTGAAATAGTACATAGAAGACTTATCAAAATTATACTAAAAAAACCTTTAGACTATTCAACACAAAAAATATTCGAAGAATTCAAAGTTTTACAAATAAACAGAATCTATCAAAAAAATGCATTACTCCAAATCCATAAAGACAAACTAACAATAAATTCATTTAGCACCAGGCCGAGAACAACAGGACAAATAATAATCCCTAAACTCAATACTACAACGGCCCAACACCACTACACATACTCAGCCATAAAATGCTTTAACGAACTCCCTAAATATATTCAATCCGAAAAAAATTATAAAATTTTTAAGAAAAAAATTAAAATACATTTCACCAGTAGGTAATTTCATGTTTGTGTTATATTACGCCCACTTATATTTTCAATGTGTACACAGGTTTTATATTTTATAATTTAATTTTAAAAAAAAAAAGTTTCTTCCTGAAATAGTGCACAGGTATACATATAATTTTACATACATGTTGTTTTTATTTTTTCATAAATACGCTCATGGTAGCATCAATTAAACATATATCAAAATATCAATTGTGTTAGTACTCCCTCCCTAAACACGAGAAATTCTCAATTAGAGAGGTATTATTACCACCATTAAAAAATATTTGCATTACATGTACATAATTAAAAAAATAATTGTACTTATACCTAACTTTGTAAAATTGTAAAAATGGAATAAATAAATAAATAAATAAAAAAAAAAAAAAAAAAAAAAAAAAAAATGGGTGATTTTAATGCTCAAGTCGGGGCGAAGCAATGCAAAGAAGAATATGTCTTAGGAAAGTTTGGCCACGGTAAAAGAAGTCCACATGGTGAATTCCTGGTTGAATTTTTATTACAAAACAACCTAACACTATTGAACAGTTTATATATGAAAAACCAAAAGAATAAGTGGACCTGGATCTCCCCCGACGGCAACACCAAAAACGAAATTGACTACATAACAACAAACCATCCAAAAGCCTTTACGTATACGTTGGTCCTAACTAAATTCAATTTCAATACAAATCATCGTATGGTAAGAAGCAACATAAGAATAGAACCACCAAAGAAATCCAGAAAATATTTTGCTTCACACATTACAAAACACCACAGCGAAGAAACCTTAAAGAAAATAGGACAATCTCTAATTGAATCAGCTGAAGAATTGACTACGTGTAATATTGATGCTCATACAAAATATGGAAAGCTATTAAATCTACTAACTAAAGTTAAAGCTGACAATAGTAGAAGAAACAAGTACATACTAAGTGATACAACGCTAAAACTTATAGAAGAAAGAAAAAATCTACTTTCAAAACATCCTAAAAAAGAAAACATAAAAACGATAACAAAATTAAGTAAGGAAATCAGAGAGAACATCAGGAAAGATAGGAAGACCAAAAGGCTGCAAACATTAGAAAAGCATATAGTGAAAACAGGTGGAGTGAAAAAAGCACTCAAAGAACTGAGAGAATCAAATAAAGAATGGATACCAAAACTAAACAAAAAGGGGACTACTTCTTCAAATAGAAAAAACATAAATGAAATAGCCACAACATTTTACCAGGACCTCTACTCGAGCACAGACGACAAACAAAAACATGATCCGAGGACAGACGTCAATAAAGAGCTGCAAAATGTTATGACTGAACCAAAAATACTTTCCAGAGAAGTAGAAAAAGCCATATATAGTCAGAAGTTGGAAAAAGCTCCAGGTCCAGACAAAGTGACAAACGAACTTCTTAAAGGCACCTTGGAAGAACTACTACCAATACTCACTTCAATTTTCAATGAAATACTAATAACTGGTCTTATCCCTACACAGTGGAAAACATCAAACATTATTCTTATATTTAAGAAAGGACAAAAGGAAGATATAGGAAACTACAGACCTATAAGTTTGATGTCAAATATCTACAAAGTATTTTCCAAAGTTATCCTGGAAAGAATAAGTAACAAGTTAGACGAAAGCCAGCCACGGGAGCAAGCCGGCTTTAGACAAAAATACTCTACCCTGGACCACATACACACAGTGAAACAAATAGTAGAAAAATATAAAGAGTATAATAAGAAACTATACATGGCATTCATCGATTACTCTAAAGCTTTCGACAGCATAAGACATACAGCTATATGGGATAGCCTCAAACAGCAAGGGATACCTTTAAACTACATCAATATTATAAAGAACATATACTCGAATTGCGAAGCAAGGATCCAACTAGAAACCTTGGGAAAAAAGTTCAAAATCGAGAGAGGAGTTAGACAGGGAGACCCTCTATCACCAAAATTGTTCTCGGCTGCTCTAGAAAGTATCTTCCGCAAACTCGAATGGAAAAAATATGGTATCAACGTGCAAGGTGTAAAACTGAACCACCTAAGATTTGCAGACGATATAGTACTATTCGAGGAAAACCCAACGCATCTAAAGAAAATGATAGAATCACTAAATGACGAAAGCGTGAAAGTCGGCCTATGCATGAACAAAGACAAAACAAAATTGCTTACAAACTCTGAACCAGTAATAATAAAAATTGACAACCAACCACTCGAATATGTGTCAGATTACATCTATTTAGGACAGATAATATCTCACAAAGATCAAACCACTAAAGAAATATAGCGAAGAATAGCAAATGGATGGAAGAAATACTGGTCTTTGAAAGAAGTCTTAAAATCCAAGGAGCTAAGTATGCAAATAAAAAGAAAAGTCTTCAACACATGTATACTTCCAGTTATCACCTATGGATGTGAAACTTGGGCACTCACCAAACGCCACAGAGAAAAGTTGGAACGCTGCCAGAGAGCCATGGAGAGAAGTTTGACAGGAATAAGGAAACAGGACAGAGTGAGATGTAGCATAATAAGAGAAAAAACTAAAATCACCAATATAGTCACCCGAATAGACCAACAGAAGTGGAGATGGTCAGGTCACATGATCCGCGATCCACAAGAAAAATGGTGCAAGAATGTCACGGAATGGTATCCCAGAGATGGCAAGAGAAGTAGAGGACGTCAGCAAGCAAGATGGGAAGATGACCTAAAACTCACGGCTGGTCATCATTGGAGAAGAGTAGCGCGTGACAGGTCCCAGTGGAAAATGTTAGAGGAGGCCTATGCCAAGAGGCAAACTGAGCTTCGGGATATACTATAACAAACAAGAACATGTCTAGTATTCATACCTAACAGAAGTTCAGTTTAAAAAGGCTTATTATTATTATTATATTATATAAGTCCTCTCCAGATATATTCCTTATTTATCAGTACTGGGTTCAGTATTTTCCAGCAGTAATACTTGACTAATTTATATAGCGCCGTTTTCGTGAAAAATCAGCTCAAGGGAGATATAACCATTAAAAGACTTGGGTTCGTGAGATCACATTGACTGTTTATTAAACCGGTTCGGGACCCGTTCCGCCACGCAGTAGGTGGGCAAACCCCACCCCTTGAAGCCTTGCAAAATCACCAAACGTAGCAAACCAAATGGTGTGTCCTATGGCAGGGGTGTTGGTTATCCAATAATTGGTTTCCGGGACGGAGGACCCACACCCGCCTCCCAAGTTTAATATTTAGTAAAATTGCAATTCTGGGATTGTTCAGGTTCTATATACCTAACACCCCTATAATTTAACTGTTTAAATACTCTTAGCTATATATGTAAAGAACCCTTCTGTTGAAAATTAATTTCGCAGTTTTTAAAATACAGAATTTTGTAATTATTGCGCGGGGGTTTTATTAATGAGTTAAGTTTTCATTATTTCCAGATTTTCACAGACAAAGGCTGGAGGGATTGTTTATGGTAATTGTTATTGCAATAACTGTTTAGTAAACAGCTAAATAATTTCGTCGTTATTTCGGCAAAACGATGCGGTAACAACATTATAGATAGTTACATTATTGAAATAAGCGTGAAATGGTTCATTCACTGGTTATGTATACAATAAAGAACTTGTAATGGTGACTTTAATATCTGCATGTAGTGTTGGTGTTAGGCGAATTGTTGTTGTACGGTCACTACCTACTAACGCATGTATTTTTATGTTGTTGCAGGTATATTGGCCCCCTTATTTCCCGTCCATGCTGTGTGACGTTCTCTACTTCGGTAAAGAATGCATAATTTTCACAAATCTTTAAATCACCTTTTTATAATCCAGGGAGTCTAGCACAGTAAAATCGAAACTTAACAATATCGGATCGATAGGCGTAAGTACCGTTAATTTTATAACGATTTTTGAGCACGGTCGCGCTATCGACAGCCAGACCGATAGTAATTAAATAAATAAGAAATTGGCATATGCTGGCAACACTGCATGTGTTATAAATTGACATTCTGAAACGTCAAACGCCAAATAATAATAAATTTGCAATGTTGAATTGAAATACTAATCTAACTTTGATTTGCACTCCGCATTTACTTTTTGGCGCTTAAAAAGGGGTTAATTAGTTAATGAGGTTTTTATTCGCCACTGGTTTAGTGAAAATCTTTCGTTTCTTCAAGCCTGAACCAATATAACGCCATTGGTCTGAACGGATTCAACTCTTTCAATTCTAAGAGTTTCGCTAGTTCAACTCCGTTCTTTAATAAGCCAGATATTTTGCGTAATAAACAAAATTATTAAAAAACAATGTGAACATTGATAGTTAACCGAAGCTTATCTGATACTTTGGAGGCAGCGCTATTGTTCGTTGGAACATTTCTATCAATTGGTGACCATGCTCGCAAAGAGCGCGAACTGACCATAGATGACGGATTTAGTCAACATCGTATTGATACTGGGATTTATCGATCGTCCGTGCAAGACTTCCAGGACCTCTCCTAAATACTTACGACCCTTCGTATGAACTATTCTTCATATTCTCATCTGACGAAAATACAAAGCTTTTGCTGCGGAAAAAGAACACAAAAAACCACCCAACAAAGGTCTCCACGACACGGTGTTCAGGAAAACAATCTCTGTACCGGGTAGCGAAAAAAAAACACTGCTGCTATTTAACTCTGTACCCCTGCTATCTCCCCACTTCCTGTCTTACTTTAGTCTCTCTGGCGATTCTCTCACCCGTGTGTCTAATCACTCCGTCTACACTAAGATAGATGCTGGTAGTTAGGGTTGCTAGATATTCCAAAAAAGAGTGGAGGGAAATACTATTCGGTTTTCCCTCCCCCTGCACTCTGCAGTGGAGGTATTTTGGTAGACTTGACGTGAAGTGTGATTGAAAGATGTTTGCATAATCCATATTGATACTTGTGTTAGGGAAAATTCGCTTCGTTCATTGCGGATCGTGTTTTTAATCAGAAGGTAAATAAATACTTCGCTAAATTTATTTACCAAACAGGATGAAATGCTGAGATGAACAAGCTGACAAAGACAAGCACGTATAAATTCGCATAAATATTATAATAGAATGAAAGAATCCCAAAAGTAGCGTAAATCTTGAGACATGTGAAATTAATTTTCCTTTCTTCTGCTTCTTCCCTTAGGACTGCTTTGTTATGAAGGGATGATAAATAGTTAAACATGAAGCTCTCACCTCAGGTACTCTATATTCCCATTCGGTTAAATGCTCGTAGGATAGGGTAGAGGATGCAGAACAACGGCTATGGTAGCTAAAGAAAAACCTCAAACAACCCCAATAGAAATCATTTACGAGGATAAACATTGTTCGTCGTGCAGTTCTTTCATCCTGAAGTAATGTTCACCGCAAATAAATCCCAAAGTCCTTCTCCACCAGTGCCTGTATTTAAAGGAATGTTAAAATATTGTTTTCTTTGAATTTTGAATATTTTCCTTTCTCTTTTCTTAATGGCGGTGCAAAGGGAAACTGAAGAAAAGTTTTCAAACCATCCCCACGAATACGGGAAAGTTCAATATGCTCGGCTTATAGAAGTTTGTTAGACCACCGAGTTCTTTACTTGCTATTGGCAGTAGATGTCTATTTCAACAGACTTTCGTTTAAGTGCATAAAATTATCCAAAATTTAACAGAAACATGAAAAAGAGCAGAGTCCGACTGAGCAGGCGACCGCACCAATCCGACTGTTTCAATGGGAGTTTTGGAGAAATATGTAGAAATATGTATGTATTTTTAGTAAAATAATTTTAAATCATACACTTACATAAATTGTTAAACATTATAACCAATTAAAAAAAAAATAATCATTCGTTGTATACAATATCTATACAACGACAATCCTGTCTGTGGCCGTTTGGGGGAACAAAGTCCACATTATATGTAATAAGGTTTTACAAGGAATTACTTTCTGTAAGGAAATACTCGTAATTTCTATTGACAAGTGAGTATTTCAAATAAGAATACCTCAACAGTTAAAAACAGGGCCACCTACCTACCTATGAACATACCAACAACAAAGTTTGAAGGTAGCAAATAATAAAAAGGGAAAAACATAAATAAACCTGATCGATCTTCGATATTTGCAGAAGTTGATATCAATCCTTGTTTGTGATGTTTATTATTTGATTCATTGTGTATTTAGGCGGAAAACAGATTGTCCGGTGGAACGGTTGTTATTGGAATAAACAATGTAGATTTATGTTGAGAATATTTGCGCTATGCTTGGAAACGTTTGATATTTAATTTTTGTTTTGGTTTTTATACTACACTCTCCGTGAAAATCCAATAAATGTCATTTTATGACAGTATTTATAATGTATTTCATAAGCCCAAACTCCCAATAGTTAGATACGTAGCTCAAAGTTTAAATCCGCGCTGTTAGAACGGGTTATAGAGAGAGAAGGTGGTCGAGTCAAGGTTATTTTATTTTTATAAACTGTTTTAAGGGCAAGATTTTTTAAAATTCTACACGCGACGGAAGTGACATTGGAAATTCATTAGCAGAGAAAATATTTCTTGGAAATAAAAATAGGAAATTGATTTAAAGCAATAATATTGACGTCTGCCCTGAAATAAAAACATTTCTTTCTTTTTTTAATGTTTGACATGTTTGTAAGAGATCGTCAAGAAAAGAAAACAATGGTTTCATCAACGGAAGGTAATGGAGTAAGTCTAACCACTCGAGCTTTCGCTTGCTTATTAATTGAAACACGCGTCCAGCTTCCGGGATTTCTGAGCGTCCGATTTGGAAATTTCCCGCCCTCATTAAAAAAATCACGCCTTCGAACTTTGATATGGAGACATTTTAACTGTTTATAGTGTTAGAGAGCCTTTGAATGCACCTACGTATAATTGTTTATTCCATATTTTAAGGATTCATGAAAAAAATATATAAAAAACATTAAATTTATAAATAATGCATGAATTCTGCGTTTTATTTATTTTAAAATTGGCGTATGTTGTACCTATTTAGAGAATATTCAATATTATGAATTCTATACGCAATTTTATATTCTTAATACAGTTGATAATCACGAACGTAAATTTATTTTGCATATTTTAATATGTAACAAATAATGATCTTAGATGTTTATAAGAAAAATATTTCAATAATTTCGGTTAGCAAAATTTCAACAACAAGTAATTATTCAGAAGAGATACGAGACAAAATATATTTTGTTGAAGAGAGAAAATACAAAGAAATTATAAGAAGGAAAAAATCAAATTTCCAACATTACTTATTTATATATTTTCGTTGCGCAATCCTCCAGGATTCGTTCAGAGGATATCTATTTCATGTTCTACCTAAACTCTGTTCATTACATTTCCTTTGTTCCTCCTGTTCTCTGATTTCTTCCACCACTTTCTTTATCTTTATACCTTTTTCCTTCTACAATATTCATTACATCTTGTACTTGTGTCAATTTACCGCCGTTCCGGCCACCACTTATTAAATAATCACCACCCCTGCCATAGGTTACCCCAAGTGATTCCCTTCGTTTGGTGACTTAGCAAGGGTGCCTGGGTTTATGGTGGTGAGTATTGTTCACGTCTTGGCGGCGGATGCTTTTAACCACCTACTGCATGGTGGGCCGAATCGGCAGAGATTAGTTGAGGGAGACCTTTTGACTTTTCCAGCCGGATTCTCTGGACCCATTGTCTTTCACCGCAGTGGGAGGGATGGATTCATACTCCTAAATACACTGACCCCCAGATTCCTACCCTCCCCTCACATCTTTTTCCTACGCAAAACTTCCTCTTCTTCCTTTACCTAAAAAGACCTTCCACACATCATTCTCAAAGATGTCATTGGCCCTGAGGGATTTTTTTTCCTCAGGGCCTCCTGTGTGGAAATAATGTAAAAAAACCCGTTTCTTCCAAGTCTGAACTTGACTCCAATCTTCAATATAATTTATTAAATTTGACCAATTAAATAAAACCTTCAAAACTGCTTTTCCTCCCTCCATAATTTGAAAAGATGGCCCAGAACACCCGTGAAAGACAGAAACATTGAAAAAATAATTTATCACAACCTTATTGTTAGATTTATTTCGTAGATACTTAATACATTTCAATTATTCATAAGACGGCGCAGTCTTGATTAATTTTGAACATTTTATATTTTCCAAAGAATCTAGATTAAAAGGAGCGTTCCTCTCTCCTTTAAATCTTCCTTCCCTAATCGCCCTTTCAGGATAAATAATAAATATTGACTTAATGTCTTCCCAAGGACGAGCGACCTGGTTCCTGGGACCTGTTCGGGGAAAACCTCAATACGATTTGGGATTAGGGTTGTGATGTTAAGAAGTCATAATATTATTAAGAAAATTAGTAATTAAACCACGCCAAAATGCTACCGATTTTTTTAGCTGCCAAATATTTAAAAATTACAACCATTTATTTCGGCTTTTTTACTATTATCATTTTTTTAATGTTTAATTTATAACATTGTTACAGCATTGAACATAATATTAGGCAAAACAAAATAGTGAAAAACCTATCTTAATGAATATCTACACCAATTACGAGTGCTAGCTCTTGAGCTTGGCGTAGGAATTATTTCATAATTATTTCATTATTATAACATAATTTTACATAGAGTGTACAATAAATATAAAATTAAGTACTGGGATGTTGTCACGTTAATTTTTAATATGGCATGAAGTGAAGTTTTAACATTTTGATTGGTGATATTAATTTTTTTAAAGATTAATTAAATATATTTTTTTTATAATATGAAATCCGTTATATTTTTACTTCTTCGGGAAGACTATTAAAATATTTTATGCCTTTGTATATATAATTATTGTGCATTTGTTGTGTTGAAAAGAGAGGAATTTGGCCTAGCTCTGGTTAATTAATTAATAATTAATTTATTAATAAATTTAAAAAAAACGTATTTCGTGATCTACTGGACGGCACTGGACCATGTTAATTCTGCTTTGACACATACCTACATTATTTTTCGAAATATTACTAATTAAGATGTCTTGATCCATAGGTACTCGCGTGAAATTTTCATCGAGGAACCAGTCACACTTTTGCAAAATCCGTGGAATACGAGGTGGAATTCGTAGAAAGAGGAGGAATGGCCTGGAATTTTACAGTTGCTTCAGTTGGAAGGGTCTATTGTGTGGGGAATTCCTCGCGAATCCGAGATTACATAGTTTGTGAATTAATACAATTTGAGACAATTGACTATAATTAAATTCCGAGATCTGATAACCGATAAGAGAGCTGTTGTTTAGTCACTACCTACTTCTAGTATTGTTCCTTTTTAAATAATATTTGAATTAAAGCTTTAGTAATTAACCTTTCATCATACCTCCTCATTTCCTTTCCTGCTACAATTTTTTTTTTTTTTTTTTTTTTTTTTTCCTTTATTTTTCCCATTATACATTTCACATTTTCTGAATATATATTACATAAAACAAGGTAAAATTAATGTAAAAAGTAAAAAATATATATATGACAAAAGTAGATAATGGGAACCCACTAAGGCACTGCCTGTGCGTGGGTAATAGTAACTTAAGTGCTAAAGAGCTAAATTACACCAATAAGTTGGCGGTAAGTAAAAATGTAATTTTTCAAGTGAAAGGTTTAAAAATATAGTGACACATACAGGTTAATGGATTAGTTAGTCAGTCCTCCAGTCAGTCAGTCCAGTAATTAGTTAGTCCTCTTTATTTATTTAATGGGTTTCCCCGTAGAACATTAGAATAATACATCATTAGCTAAGCCTTTAATGACCCCGACCCCACGAGGACTGATTGCGTCTGTTCCGTATCTGTTGAGGCAGGCGTTCTATCCTCTCACCTATGCATTCAAATTAAAATCATCTGAAATCGCTTACTTAATTAAGTTCTGTTCCTTTCGTTACTTTTATAAAATAATCATTTTATAAAAAAATCTACCAGTTAGCTATGCTTTTATTCGTTGAGTTACCTTCACATTTGACTAATTGAGTTTTACACCCACTTTATTTGGTTTAAGTGCGAATTTAAAAGGTATCTGTAAAAAAGGTACCTACCATTTAAATATTTTTCTAAAATATGGTATTTTAACCCCCATTCATGTGTTAAAAATGAGTACCCTTCGTTGTAGAACCGATTAAACCTCAGACCTTTATCACGGTGGGACAATAAAGAAACGATACTTTTAAATTGTATTCATATTGTTGAATTTTTGTCAACCCTTCGCGCCATATTGTAATCCTTAAGCCTCACGAAGGTGCCGTGATCATAAAGCATTTTCTCGAATTAGCATATTAATATTATAAACTTTGATGAAAGGTTGGTAATCGTTAATTTTATTGGGCAGCAGAGGGACAAGGGTATTAAGTTGTAATTCGTTTGAGTACTAAATTTTCGTTAGTGAGCTTTCATGTCTGTTGTTAGAAATAAGAATAGCAACTGGCGAGCTACTTTTATTTATATAAAACCTTTCACAGCTCTTGCAAGAAACAAGTATGAGAATCTTTAGAATATAATAAATTAAGTTTAATATCATTTTTACTTCCCATGGCGGCCAGAACGAAATTGAAGTTTTCATTTCCAAAAATCTACAAAAGTGTAAAAATAGATTTTAAAGGGAAAAACTTATTTTGTTTGTTGTGTTTGAGTATAGTGTTGTATGTTGTAAGGTTGAAGGTAATGGGGATTGAAAAGAGAAAGGTGGAAAATTTTTTGGGCTATTCAAATCTAGTCACCAAACACGGCTAAAGCTATTATTCAAGTAACGTTTCAAATTCTAATGATGGGCTTACACAAATCTTCCTTCCTAAGAAATCTTCCACTCTGGAACGCGCCGCAAATATGCTATTTGTTATTTTTCAGTCGAGAGTCATACCCCTCGACCACGGAGTAACTATCGTTTTGTCTCTAATCTTGTGTAAATGTCTGCCGGGTGATAAAATATGAATATTTATTCAATATTTATTAAAGCGTCAGGCAAACCCTCTTCCTTCAAATAATTACTTTTTTTCCAAAATTTCCTTAGCCTTCCTATTTTATAATTTTTTTGTTTTACATTTACTGCACACAGGAGGCCTTGAGGAAAACAAAATTCCTTCAGGGCATATGTCATCTTTGGGGATGCCGTGCGGTTTTCGCTCATTCTGAGGGGAAACATTCTGTCTTTCCGAATTCTGTCGGGATAAAGTATAAATTTCCTAGCTTGTCCTTACTTAGTAACTAAACCTGACTTATACAAACTTGACCTTATCCCCACTTTACCTTCCACAGGTACACGTAGTTTGAAACCCGATATATCTCAGCGGATTAAATTACTTACTTAAGACATTATAAACATTTCCCTGTGGAGGGCAGCCCAGCTTCCTGGGGTAACCTTTAAATAAACTGTAAAGTCGTTCAACATCTAATTATTGAAGTTATTTCCCGAGGGAACAGCCACAATAAAAAACTGTTTCGTTATCCAAGAAGAATAGAATATGTTTTTCAGAATCAACGACAATATCAATAGAGCTCCAACTAATAATAATTAGAAATAATGTAATAATACGGAAATGCTGTGACACTTTTAAATTTAGTTTGTTTTAACTTTTGACAGTTTATAGTCACGTTTAAATGGAGTGGGGGGTAGGAGATGAGAGAGTGGAAGCTTGGAAAGAAAATCTACCCGATTATTCAAATCTGGTCCCCGACATCGCCATTTCAAGCAACGTTTCGATTATGAATGATATCTTTCACCAGTACCATATATCCTCGTAATCCGAAAGTCGCGGGATCGAAACCCAGCGTGGCAGATAAATTTTATTTGATTCATTTGAGTTATTTCACAATTTATTCATTTAAAATAGTCATTACCACTCTTGGTTCTACAACTCCCGGTGGGTATTGGCCTCCTCAAGAGTCTTCCTCCACTCATGTGGGTTTTGTGCCAGCTCTCTTCAGTTTAGAAGCTCCAAGGTAGATATGTCTTTGAGGACGTTGTCGCTCCATCTTAATCTTGGTCTTCCCAGGCTCCTTCGCCCTATCGGTCTTGAGTTCAGCATGAACTTTGATGCTTGATGCTCGGTCATTCTCTCACAGACCCGGCCACACGTTGCTGTGGCTAACGAAATACAGCGCCATTAGCCAATCTTTTTAAAATCCACACCACCTGCTTGCCAGCTGCCCGCTGCCCGCTGCCTGAATTGAATATTTGAATTTATCGGCTTTTCTCTACGATAATAAGCATGTTTTATACATATAAACTAATTAACTCGCCACTAATTATACAATGCTTGCAATGCAACACTGGATATTTGAAAAGGGAAAATCAAATTTATTTATTATATATTTTCCAATTTCTTCTGTAGAACGAATTTCAAAAGTGACTATAGTACGGCCCGCCAGCCTTTTTAAATCTCACAAAAATATGTTTTCTTTGAATTATCTCTAATATAATTTACATGTATTATACATATAAATTCCTCTTCGTAGTTTAAAAGATTAACGCGCACATACATTTTGAGCGACTTCATTTTGTACTATGTAATGATGTAATGAAATAATAATAGTATATTTGCCGCACGTTCCAGAGTGGAAGATACTCTTTTAAGAGTATACCGCCCTGGTGTAAGACCACTATTCAGAATTGAAACATTGCTTGAAATGGCTTTAGCTGTGTTTGGTGACCAGATTTGAATATCCAGGTACTTCCCTACTTCACCTTCCTCTTTCCCATCTTCTTCCCCACCCCTCTTCCTTCAGCCTCACAACATACCCCATTGGGGATACCATAGTCTCCTGGCTTCAAGACGGGAGCAGTTACTAGATATGAATAATAAAGGGCTTCCTAAGTCTACTCTCCCCTATTGTATTTACTTCTACATTCAATTTCATAATTTTGAGAGTGACTTAAACTGTTCAACTGTATTATGAATACAAAATGTAGTTGACATATTTCCTTTGATTAAGTCACTCGTCTCTCTACTTTCCCTGTGGGGACAAGGCTGATTTATTAGTGATTTTATAAATATAATTGATTTATGATGATTGACTGCCATTACAACTACTGAAATGATGTGGAGGAGTATTTTCGAATGGCTCCCGGAGAGGAAAGAAATAAATCAACATTAATTGAACATATCATATGGAAGTACCTGCAGCTACTACTAGACATATTTTTATAAATGATTACGATAGAAAAAATATAAATAGAGTTAATGAAATCTTATTTACCTTGAACTGTCTTCATATTTAAACTGTGTAAACATTTAATAAATCATGACATTACAAAACCCACCCATCTTCTGCATGAGAAACAAATTTATTAATGGACCGTTCTTTTGTTTCATTCTTCAAATCCGAACTTTTTTTTCTCTTAATATTTATAAATTGCTATCAATTTGAAATATTTCCTCTCATGTAGTTTATTATTAATAACTGAAAACACACAACTTGCTGTGAATTAAAATTAAGTCAAAATAATTCCTTTTTAGCTGTTTAACGTTAATTGTGGCGCCATATTCCCTCTGCCATCGCCAAAGACGACATAGTTCCTGAGAGATTCTTTTTCTCAGGGCCTCCTATGTAAAGTTAACGTAAAATATAGGTTTCAATTCAAATCTGCATGGAAGGCATTTCTAGTATGGGTTGTCCATTCAGTGTGTTGTTTGTTTTGGGAAATGTCATGTAAAAGCTTACTTTTTTATTTCCAACTTGAAGTTTCCACATTAAATTAGAAATTTCTTATTTCTTTATTGTTTGTTATCTTAATGTTCTCAATTTTGAACTTAACAATAGAGGGAGGAGTAAAACCTCACAAAGATAACAAGTTTTTTTACTGGATACAAAAGTTAATATTTTTTTCGAGCCTTTCACAAGATTTTTTAATCAGTGGAACAATGGGAAATATGAATAAGTTATCTTTGCGATCTTAACTTTCCTACGTAATTATTTAATTAAGATACATAAATTTATTATTTAATGTCACACGAATTACTTATTTATTAATATTATTTTTTCTTTGCAAAATAAATATATTTTATTATGTGTACGTAATAAACTAATAAACAATACAAATTAAATCTATTGACAGATTATCACATAAATATTAAATTATAATAAAAACTATCGGTCCAGTACCCGCGAGCTTAAGTATTTATAAATAATAAAAACATTGAAAATATTATATAAAAAAATAAAATCAGATGTAAAAACACAAAATAATATGGTCACTAATAAACTATGTAATAAATTCCAGAACTTATTATATTTAAAAAAATTTGCTACTACACTAACAACAAGTTATAAATACTTATAAAACGACATTCGGACAAAGAAACTACTTACTTTGCAACAACTTTGCAACACTTACTTTGCAACAAAACTACGCAATATCATTCCCAAAGACAAAAAAATTATAATTACAAATTAAAGATAAAAATCTGACTGAAATAAGTCAATGAAAAACCCTAAAAAAGACACTAAAAACGACATAGAAGACAAATAAACTTTAGACTATAATTAAATAACTTTAGTCCTCCTCGGCACAGGAACCCCTAGTGAGGAAGACCAAGAAATACAATATCTATAATTAAATTCACCATTATATTGTGTAAAAAATATTTTATGTAAAATAAAATAAAAATAAAATTATCACTAATATGTGAAACGGAAAAAATGTTTATAATATGAATGGCAACAGGAAAGAATTCGCAGAAATAACACGATAACTTATTTTATTAAAATTATTCAAGATATATTTTTAAATGTTCTTAAATTAAAGGAACATATGTCCACATCACGAAAATACTTAAATATAGAATATGTTAAATGCTCTGAATATAAAAACGATTGCAAACCTAAAATCTTACGTTATTCGACGAAACTCTCTTTCGAATATTCAATTGCTCAAAAGAGCACGTCGACCTTTTGAAAGATTTCATGAAATAACCTATTTTTATATTTCACGAATGGAACGTTCTCTTTTATTTGAGAGTTCCGAACATTTCTTCTTTGTGTGAAAAAATGTAATTTTTGAAATTTCTAATAAAATCGCTGTATAAATATAAATAAATATAAATATAAATCCTCTCATCGCGGGTCCTCTCATCTTTATATTTAAATTCTCATAAACATTCAGGTGGACGTTTTGAGACATCTTTGCATCGCTTCATCAATGAACGTATTGAAGGTGGGGAAGTATCTGGCTATTCAGATCTATAATATAGATCTATGTAAAGCCATTTCAAGCAACGTGCTAATTCTGGACAGTAGCCTTACACCAAGGCGATACTGAGAGTATTTTCCACTCTGGAACGTACCGCAAATATACCATACATTATTTAAAATGATTAAATTTTGAAAACAGAAATGAAATGAAACTGAAAAACCCATTTACGCTATTTCTCAATGTAGGGAAAACATAGACTTTTCATAGTTCCACGTGACTTGTTTTTTTGGACTTTCACTAAGGAAACTACCCTCCGCATTAATCTGATATCCGAGGCAATTTCGCTCACACAAAAATTGAATTTTTTAGTTGATGGGTCAAAATTTTTGCTTTTCTATCTTGATAAAATGGACTCGCAGATTTTTAAAGCTTTTTTACGTCGACAAAAATTGTACTTCATGTGAGTTAGGTTTACGTGAATTTTCACATTTGCAGAGTGTGCCATAGGTGTTTTTCATATTTAATGTAAAGTTATGACCCAATTTAGGAAAACGCATACTTCACAAAAAAAGAGAAGGATTTTCTAACATGATATGGATGATGTGAATGATTTAAAGGCAAGGAAATAAATTCTTTGGATTGTTGTGTCAGATGTTGATGTAATGTCATGGACTTAACTTTGACTAGAACTTAATTACATTTTATTAAATACCTACTTTTAAAGCAAGTTACACAGGTCTTCAAATAAATTAAAATTACTTTACTTGGTTCATTTAGACACAGAAAAATTGAAAAAATAGAAAAAATGGTCGCAACTGGAACACGAACCCAGAACCAACCTCTCGTCTAATCGGGACGTACGCTTTTATTATTTCAGCCATTGCCACCTTCTAAGAAACCGTCATAATTTTAGAATTAACAGTGCTATTTTCGACTGATTTTTCGAACGATTGTTTACAATGAAAATGGTAGTTGCCTAAGATATGGAAAAAACAGTCGAAAATAATATTTTTAATTCTATAATTTGATAATATGAGATTGAAAATTATGATGGTTTCTTAGAAGGTGATGAATTATTAAAAGCGCACGTCCCGGTTAGACGAGAGGTTCTGGGTTCGAGTCTCAGTTTGACAATTATCTTTTTCTATTTTTCTGTGTCTTGTTCTCTTTCAATTTAAGTTCAGATTATTAGTGTTTTCTTCTTCTTCAATGATATTTTACATTGATGGGAATAACCATCAAAAGGTATAAAAAAACGAGTGTTGTTCTTATAAACAACTTTGATCTAAATGACTTTAAATGGGAGGCGTGCTAAGAGCTTCCATTGCAACGCCAAACATTTATTCTCTCCCCTCTTTATATTTATGGTGTGAAATTAAATATAACTGCACTGAATTCATATTAACTTTTACGGAACAACAAAATACTGTCACTACAGGTTGTTTATTATACTACTTGTCCAATTTTGTCCCGAAGATATCATCAATTGAAACAAATGTGTAACTACGAGTACATACTATAAAGGTCGTTGTAGTAAAAGTAATGTCCCCAACTTTCTTCTGACCTTCTATAGATAGCTAATGAACTTAAAGAACAAATAACATAAGTCTCCACAACTAATCCAATAACAGAACTCTCCAGTGGCGAGGCAATGGGCGGTGTTGACGTAGTACCAGGCCCTAACGTAAAGGAACTTTTCTTATGAACTTATATGAGGATCAGTGGCGCTGACACAATCTCCTGAGTTATATTTTCTGGAATATTCTATCGCTCCAGTGAAAGACCATCATTCAAGATCAGATTTTGGTGACCAGATCTAAATCGCCAAGTACTTCCCAACCAATCGGGGTACTATTGTACCCTTAGCTCGTGGCAGTTGGAACACTGTAAAAACAAACACCATGTGTGAATGCAAATGAAGTAAGGCATTTGTACCAATACAGAGTTGTGTTACGTTTTATCTTCTTGAGGGGAAACAAAAGTAGGGCCAATTGATCATTGATCCCTTCGGCACCGGTGCATAGTCGGGAAACACGCCAAACGCGTGCCCAACATTTGTACACAGTTGACATTTGTCACATGAGAACGGGTCGTTTCTTCGACTCATTCTTGTGTTCAACAGCTCGGCTGTGGAATGATTTGCCGGCCTCTGTGTTTCCTCCTTCCTACAACATGGGTCTCTTCAAGACCAATGTTCATTCCTTCCTCTCCTCAAAAAGACCCTCCACACAGCATCCCAGATGACATAGGCCCTGAGGGAAATTATTTTCCTCAGGGCCTCCTGTGTGGAGTTAATGTAAAAAAAAAAAAAAATTGTTTCAAAGAATTTGAACAACAAACTCATAAAATTTCCAGTTCAAAGCTAATTTTCAAGTCCTGTGAAACTTTCATCCAAGATCTCTTTTTATATCATTATGGGTCAGTTGCTTCGCAGAACTTGTTTATGTCAATACCTCACAAGAGTCCCACCCCCTCCCAACCGTCTGGACCCAGTGAGACTATGGCATCCCCAATCGGGGTATGTTGTGAGGCGTGAGGCTTAAGGTAGTAGGGAGAGGACGGAGATGGGGCAGAGGATGTTCGGGAAGTATCTGTCTATTCAGATCTGGTCACCAACATGGCTTAAGCCATTTCAAGCAAGTTTCAATTCTGAATAGTCGTTTTATACCAGGGCGATGCTGAGAGAATCTTCCACTCTGGAATTAACGGAACTTAAAAAATTAACTTCGAAATTTGATGAATTGTTCAAATTCTTTGAAACGTATTCTGAGGTTATATTTATACAGAAAAAAAATTATGGTATGAGGACCTACATTCTAAACACAAAAGCCAATTATTTTATCAGTCAATAAAGTCTAGAATGATAAACAATTCCACACGGAACAAACGAGTTATGCCGGAATATTCCAAATACCAAAGTTAGTATTTTTTTAATAAATTTACTTTGAACATTTTTGGCATATTATGGAAAGAAAATAAGTTATAATCACTTCTTGGAATTTTTTGTCTTAATTATTTCTGAATTCCTCACGCAATCTCTAACTACCACCTTAACCCCCCACAGCTTTGAACTCCGGAAGTAATTAGACACGCGTAAACACAGCTATTTAAAAATACTATTCGTTAAAAATTATGGAAAACTGTAATGTTTACCTACGTCAAAATGTTACTTATTTGAATTTTGATTGAAAAAATACATATTTATGGGAATAATTGGTCCTCGATTTATCGTTGAAATACACAAAGGTGGCTGTAAGGCGTCGTTATATGGATTACTGTTCTTCTTAAGTCAGTTTCTCATTGCTGAAGATCATGACGCCTACTCCAATTTCCATGGTGGAGGTGGATAAAGCTCATCTATTCCTCGCGGTACTGCACTACGTGGAAAGCCAAGTACACACTAGTACTGGACGGCAGTGATCATTTCAGTGCATTGGTGACCTTCCCCTGCTTCTTCTGCCAAACACTGCGGCCAGTGACTATGAGTTTCTCCAAGTTGCAGTTTTTAGTTTGGCGAGTATCGTGGCCAAAGTTTCTTAGATTACTGGTATATTTCAAGAATTGTTGTGATGTGACAAGGTTTATGTAAACCAGACAGAATGGACGATCTTTGAAAGGATGTCAGAACACTTTCGAACATGTAAACTCGGCCACCCTGATAAATCGGCAAACTTCGAGCATTTAATTAAAAACGGCCATTACTTTGGATTTGTTCTTAAAGTTTTAGGTAGACCCAAAACACGTAAAGCACGCATAATTCGACCGGTCAGTGGTTAAGTGGGCATAGCGCTTGGGTCCCACCCGGGAGTCGCGTGTTCGATTCCTCGGCTGGCTAAGTCCTCCATCACAACACAAGCAACATTTTCGGCTTGCTGTGGTGGTAGTAGGAGATTTTCAAACATTGTTGAGTTATTCGTAACCCGGGAATGTTTGTCTTTCTTTAAAAAAAAATTAAAAAATTACGAGGCAATTGAAATTCACCGAAATCCCATCAATATTAATAGAGACAAAGTGGTTAAGCCCGATAGTTTTTGCTATCGAGAAATTGACGGCTACACCAAAACTAAACCCAGAAAACTATTTTGAATTATACCGTAATACCAGCTCATAGAGACATAGAGGACTAGAGCTGACAACACGATATCGTTTATATGTACGTACATAAGCACATACTTTATCACTATCGATTACACATGCGTCCTGATGAGGGACACTATAACGCTGTCCGAAACGTTTATTAAAGAAGGAGGTGCCGCAACACGGCATAATACCTGAAAAATAAATAACGAAAATATTTTTGGCCGTGAAAATCATATATCCATGTAAATAAATGTTCTATCTGTAATAATTAACACACTTGGGCTTTGGATGTTTTTTGTATTTTGATATCCCACTTTCTATCATTTGTGAAGGCAGAAGATATAATGATAATCTCCAATCGGAGGACGCAAAGCAAAATACTGGACATACAATGCATTCAATGGAGCGGAGAATAGTTAATAAAGTTGGGGGGAAACCTGCCTTACAGGATTTACGAAAAATGTTTGTTGGATAAGGTTTTATTGAAATAAAAAAGCGGATATTTTGTATCACAGTTTATATGAAAATAAATTAGGCCTATGCCGCCCCTGGAACCATTTATTGGATTACCAACACCTTTTGTTCTCTCCAACAGTAACCTCCTAATCCTCTCAGTACTTCGCTTTGCACGTAAGTGGGAGGGTTACATGCATACGCTTCTTTCTTCTGGACCCAATGACCCGTAGATTCCTACTCACTCCTCTTGCCTCTTTCCTTCGCAGAACTTCCTCTCCTTCCTTTTCTAAAAATACCCCCCACACGATATCCCCAAAGATCACATGGCCCCGAGGTGAAACATTTTCCTCAAGGCTTCCTGTGTGAAGCTAATGAAAAAAAGATAGCATTTTTCTTCAGGAAAAGTTCCAACTGCCCCCGTCTGGAATCAGTGAGACTACGATATCCTCACTTTGGGTATATTGTGAGGCTAAAGATGTGAGAACCAGTGAGACTACGACTCCTCACTTTGGGAATGTTGTGAGGCTGAAGATGTGAAACCAGTTAGACTACGGCATCCTCACTTTGGGTATGTTGCGAGACTGAAGCTGTGAGAACCCGTGAGACTACGGTATCCTCACTTTGGTGTGTTGTGAGGCTGAAGATGTTATAACCAGTGAGACTACGGCATCCTCACTTTATGTTGTTAGGTTGAAGATAGGTTTGAAAAGTTTGGTTACTAAACACGGTTACAGCGTTTTCATGCAACGTTGGTTTCTGAATGTTGTTCTTGCAATAAAGAGATACTAAAAGCATATTCCGCTCTGGAAAGTGTCGCAAATATGGCGAATATTATTTTTCATTAACTAATTGCGAATTAACACAAATAAATCAAATAACATTTATTTACACACACAGGATTTTTAACCCGCGATTATCGGATTGCTAGTCGAGAGCTTTACCCTTGAGGTAACGGTAGGCGTTAAATTACTAATTTTCTTTAAAACTTTTCTGGACGATTACCACTCGCAGGATGTATTGATCATTAGATAACTGTTTAGGATAAATAAAATTTCTTACAAATTACTAACGAGAAAAATTGTACTGAATAATTTATTTTCCCAGCGAATTTCTTAGTAGTTAAAAAATAGGGTTCTATTAGCTGTTATTAATAATCCTTTTGATTTCTCTAAAATTATATTTTCGTGTTTATTGTATTTTACCAAACAAGCACTTTGTGATTAACTCTGACTTTTTTGTAATTCATTCCAAATCAGGAGAAAGCCACAAGCCAAAAGTGTATGTATTCTTAGTGTGCCTTATATCGCCACAAATTTAGGTAATAGGCATAAAAATCACTTGGCAAATGGAGTCTGGATGTCACGACTTCAAGCACAAAATTGTTTTTTTTTTATTTATATTATGAATAATTTTATAAAAAAGAAAAAAGTTATCAATGGAAATCATAAAACTACATTTATTTTCATTTTTATTCGATTCATTTGAAAATATCAGAATAATATAATAACAGTGTGGGCTGCTTTCCTGATATGTTAAATCAAGGGGCATTGTGTATTGTTTGCTCTCCAAGGATTATGTTTATGAAGTTTTAACCACATTTAGTTTTGACCGCAATGGAAGTTCGCTCCCACGAGCAAATGCGATTATGCTAATGGCTTGTTTAATTTAAGTAACCGCTCTTCAGTAATGCAATTATTTATTGTGTTAAAATGAATACGTTAGCCAGTAGTAAAAACGAAATAGCTGTCCGTAAGGGGAACAGCTGCGAGGGCTTTTTCGCACAGAATTAAAATTTGGATTTGAGGCCAAAATACTTGTATTTTAAATGCAGGTCATTAAAGAATTCGATTTTTCAAGATTTTAGAGTCAACTTTGACAATAATTGTAAGTTAATAATAGTTGCTTACAAAAATAGTTTTTACAATGATTTCCTTGTGAATTTTATTATTTTGTTTTAGTACTTTACAAGCCCTCTAAAATCTTAGCTTTCAACAATTTCGTAAATTTTAATTACCTAGTTGGTTTCAGCATAAGAAAGTGCCTGAATTATAAGAACACCTAATTAACGCCTGTTGGTGCCTAGCATTGTTCCATTACCTTTGTTTTTTCTAACTTTTAATTTCTACCTACCAATCCTTCTATAGTCAAACAGAAACTAAGTGAACGGTCAAAGTCCAAAGTCAGTAATAAAATTTACAGGTAAAGCAACACGAGAAGGTTCACGACTTAAAATTAATTTTACTAACCAAAATGTTTTTATTATGTTCGGGACTGAATTAAAGTCTGAATAAGGATTGAATGAAAATGCGTAGGTGTTTAAAAATACCTACAAGGTGTCCGGTAACACATATTACATAATTTCAGAATCAAAAAATTTCTTGGACAGTTTTTATCAGATGCTAATTAATGAAGTGGTAACAAATTTATGAGATATTTTAATTTTAATAATATTTGATTTTTACCCCCGGCTGGGATTTAACAATTTTTTTTTTAAGACAAAAATACCTAAATGTGCACATCAACATAAAACAACATACTTTTTACAATACAATGAACTTGTTACATCGGTAAATTTTTATTTGTGATTAAAAAATATTTATTTTGCATTCCAATTACAGAGGGTTCTTCGAGGAATGTCACAAATTGATTTTAAAACCAATTTTTGAAGACTTTGGAATTCATTTCAGAATGGTAATCTGTATTCGACATAACCTTTTTCGTGCGGAATATAAATTTACTCCCCGTGATAAAACCCATTTTTGCTGAACCACAATGCAAAATGATCAGCCGGCTTCCTTTTCCAACTGACACTTTTAAACCCCCATTGCCCTCACTATTTTGCCACATGTGTGTAAATTGAGTGATTTTGATTCACCCAAGTTTCGTCCAAATAGACTATTTGTCGTCCGTCACTAGTTCATTTTCATTTTGATTCATTTTTCTCAAAAAGTCTACACGCGCTGTAGCAATGTCTAATCTTCCCATTAAATACTTTCTTCCATCTTTGCGTATTTTAAATTTTAAACCAATATCATGCAAAATACATCGCAATGACTCATGAGATCCAAAAAAAATATTTTATCCACCAGAACTTTGTTAAGATTTGTAAGAGTGGGATATTGTCCATTGTCATAAAAATCCATCAAACTGCGACGCACAATATCCTTTTTAAAATCTTCCAATCCCGTTGAGGCCGCAAGCCTGCTGCCAATAAATGTATTGATGTCGTCAGTCCTGCTGCCAAATGTACTTGCTTGAAGTTCAATGTTTTGATGTATTCTGGATTGTCACGGATTTTTTGGAAAACTTGATAACATTATAAACTATCGTTTTTTCACCTGCCTGCAATTCGTATCATTGATATTAGATCACACAATATGTAATTACAATCACACCGATTAAATAAACGGAGTCAAAATGACATTAATAAAGTATAGGTATTAAATCTAAAATAAAGTATTGGACTGGTTTTTGATCTTATGAAGTCAATACAGTACTTATTACTGAATGTGGAATCATTAATTGTTTGCTTTTATAGTAAGTAGCATGATATAAATAACAATGGAATTTCCAAAGGGTTTAGTCGCCTAATCACGGGAATAACCGCGAATGGAATTTCAAAATTTTGTTTTGTAGCTTGTAATTATTAAGTATCGTCTGAAATATTGTTTTTAGAATCCAGTTTAATGTATTTTCGAAAATAGGAATTTACGAGGGACGTATAAATAATAAGAAATGAAAAATATAAAAATATTAATAACTAGCTGGTCCCGGCATGCGTTGCTATGCTATTTAATAGAGAAATTGTTTCTCCCTGAGTGTCCTTTCCCATTCGTCCCGTTCCCCTTCCTTCTTCTCCTGCGTCCTCTTCCCCTCTCGCGTTCCCACTCCGTCACCTCCATCTTCCCTCTCCCCACTCCACTCCCCCCCTTCCCCCGTCCCGCGAACCCCCCTCCCGAGTTCCCTTCCCCCCTCATACGTCCCTTCCCCTTCCACCTTCCCCGCCTTCCCTCTTCCCTTTCCCGCTCCCTCGTCCCGCCAACCCTCCTTCCGCATTCCATATATTCAATCCCAGTACGTTCAGATTTTAAACAGCCCGCGTGCCACCTTTTACAATTTTTCTTTAAATTTCCATTTTTCATGTTTATTAAATTTGGTACCTATTTAAAATATCTAAAATTCTTGATTCGATTCAAACTATTAGGGGAGTACCTACTTTAAATAAATTAATCAATTTAAAGATTTTAAAAACATAATCCTGATTGAACAATCATTGTTTTGCAAAATATCATTCTCAAACACGCGAACTGTCAAACGTGCGATAGTCGTTTAGGTTAGTAATAGGTTTTCTGAAATTATCCAATTTTCCTAATTTTTCTCTCCGTAAGAACCATCCTCGTACTAACCATAAGGAATATTCTAAAAAAAAGAATTAGCGAAATCGGTTCATCTGATCTCGAGATTTGCGCTTAGCAACACATTTAGCGATTCATTTTTATATATAAGAAGATATAATGGTGGAGTGCCTTTCGAGTTTGGGTTTTTCGGAATTTTGACTGTACGTTAATCCCCGTGTGATATTCTGGGAGTGCATTTGGTATCTGTTCGACTATAATTCCTACCCAACAAATCATAATTATTCCTACGATCTGAAGTAGACAAGCGAAGGAAGAAAATCTGCAGGTACGAGTAAGTCGGCATTCCTCACTTTTCCTTTCTTCCGCTTTGCGGGTACCTTGTAAAACCCCAACAACGCCATCTGGATCACGGGAATATTAATATAGTCATGTGTTAGTGAGTAGATAGAGGTGAAAAGAAGGTAGAAGTAGTAATAAGATGGGAGTGATAAAACTTGGGTTCTTTGCTAAGTGCTGAAAGATGTGAGGGCCGAGATATTCAAACAGAACATTACTTTTTTTGTTATTGGTTTTTGGGGTATTATGCCGTGTTACGCTACCTCCTTCTTTAGCCAACGTTTCGGACAGCGTTGCAGTGTCCATCATCAGGGCAGATGTGTGATCACACAAAAAAAAATTAAAGACATTCGAATGTAGCAAAATAATTACTATTAGTTAAAGACGAATGGTAAACAAATCGTAGCAAACATTCACTTGAACATTACAAAACAAATCCGTCACGACCTCAGTTAACATATTAAAAGTAGGTGCTTTGTATAGAAGCCATTTAAGTTTAATGTATCCGGAGCGTCCAATTTGTTGACTTTTCAAAAAAAAAACCTTTAGGAAGGTCAAACATTTTCAGTGCCGTATTGTTTTACTGAGAATCTACTTATTCCACTTTTAGTAGCATTTCGCAATAAAAGTGAACACGCTCCAGGGGCGCGCAAAACGGAGTATTATGCTAATAAACACGATAAACAAAACGGTGGCGGAGGAAAGTAATAGAAAAAACAAACAGTTATGTGACGCTATGAAAGATAATCCGCAAGCACTGAGGAATTTAATCTAGCTGAGAAAAGTACAAATTCAGGAAAAATACATAGGTTGAATTGTAGAATACCTGGATTTTCACGCAAAAATTCTATAACAGTACAAATTGAGGTGAAATTTCATGCAGTTATTGTGCCGAACTTACTTGGACTTTTTAAAATTATTGCCTGTTTAACACAGTTTTGTCTGGAGCGTGTTCTCAATTTATTCCTCGTTTGCATGACCAGATTTTCAATTTGGGAGGCGGGTGTGGGGTGATCCGACAGTTTTTTTTTCATTTTGCCTCATTTTGTTGTTATTTTTAACTGTTATTATTAATTTAGTATGTAAGAACGAGCTGCAGCATTATATTTTTAAAAACAAAAATATAACCGTCAGTGCATTGACGTTTAACGTTTATGAAATTTTGGAATTCACTCACACTTCAATATTATCCTTGTAACTGTTTTCCATACTTTCAAAATTATCGTCGCGGCTGTAAGTATTGAAGGGATCTACGGAAACATCACGGTGCGGTTGTGTGAGCGAGATGCAAGACAATTATTACTTTTTCCTTCGAAGTAAACAGGCCTATGTACATTGTGTATCTCATCTTTTGAAAGAGCTGCAGCAATATAGCGATAAAGAACGTACGTTTTATGCTTTTTTATGCCGTCACGTTACCGTAATCGTAGATCGTCACGGTAAAAGAAATCATTAGCTATTTGAATAAATAATATATAACTCCATTTCAAACTCTTATTCTTTCTGATAAATTAAGTATTAACTATAAAGAGAGTTAACAGCGAAGCTCTCAGCAGCAGAACCAATCAAGCTAGCATCGCAAAAAAATATTTTTGGTAAGCCGAGGTGTGCCCACGTGTCATGCTAATCCCGTCTCAGTGGGGATTATCCCCAGCATTGGACACGTGTCACAAAGCACGCTTGCTTGTTCACGGGAATCTCACATTACCTAGAGAAGGGTTACAAGTTCTGTACCAAGTATTAGTGCAGATTACAATTGAATAAAAAATTACTATTAGCATATTTTACTAACGAATTAAGTGGTAAAGCAGAATTAATATTGTCATATTGCCCAGATGTAGTAATGTTTATAACAGTTGTTATAAAGATGTACCATTCGTTGCCTTGTGGTTGATGACATTAATCATTTAAAAAACTGGGTCATGCAATCATTTAAACATTTTGGGGCAGCCTTAAATGGTGACAACCACCTCATTTATTAAACCTTTCTCACAATCCCTCCATCTACCACAATATAATCCCTCTGATGTGCCACTTCCTTAATCCTATCCGTTATGCTTCTCTTGCTTTTTTATAACGTTAAGCATTTCTTATTTCTCACTTATCATTACACATAATACTCCAATGCCATCCTCCGGATTACAGAAGAGTCCTTATGAGCTTAAGTACTACCTACATACAAACACTAACACTGCAAATATAGGTCACTTTAAATCTCATGTAGAAATGTGAAAGAATAACGGAAAACATAATACAAAACTTGATATAAAAATTAAATTCTGTTTCAGCTATGCGAGTTTTAATGTAAAATCTCGTAAGGCACCTGCGATTTTGGGGGATTCGGTTTGTGAACTCGAGTCAGATCAGAAAAAACTTTAAACTTATTTGATGTTTGATTTTGAAATGTCACAGGGACTGATTGATTTGCAACCGGAGCGTTCCGCTATATAATCGATTTCAATCTTGAGCACTGGAAAATTTTTGAGCCTTAGCTTGAAAAATTCTAACCTTCTTTAAAAAAATCATTCAGAAGATATGCGAGACACATAATTGTAGGAACATAAATATTTTAGTGATAATGAAATAAATATCTACATCTTGAACTATTGTTGAAAAACTTACGTTTTCGCTATAAATATAAAAAAGATCATGCTTTAGTAGATTTTGGACCAATATTATGTAATAAAGGGTTATTATTTTCATTTGGTGAAACAGATAATCTTTAGAAAATTTTATTACCTTTAAAATGGAAATTCGATCTTTAGGATAATCCCAAAAAAACAATTTAAGATATGTAACAATAGGCCACGGATTTCATAACGACTTGGAAAAAATGTTTAATTAAAATTTTTTTAGAAATGTATAGTTTTTTTTAATAAATAAATCCATTATTTGGGCTCGTGACGTCACCACATGAAAATGTCCCGTCTCCGATAATTTTGTGAAATGTAACACTGATTAATTTTTTTATATGGCAACACTTTGATTTCAGGCGAATTTTTGAATTTGACATTTAACGTTCACTAGATTTATTGTTTGTTCTTTGCGAGGTTATTTGGTTTGACAATTTAACAGATGTTACGAAGAGAACTCCATACATTTTATGCCTTCTGTACCTGTTTTAGAAACGGTGCTAGCATTTCTATACTATGTCTATGTTCTGTGTTTTATATCTATGATGTTACATTTCAAATGCTAGCATTATTATAAATAATTTTTGCTGAAAATTAAATCCCCAGTTCTCAGTTCAATATTGTAATAAATAGGCGGGGGGTTTATGGCGTCATGTTTCCATTATTACCCAGACAAAGGGTGGAAGGATTTTTCATAGAAATTGTTTTTGCGATAACGGTTCAGGAAACAGTGAAATAATTTGAATAAAAATTGTATTATTGAAATAAGGGTGAAATGGTGGTTTTACGTGTAATAAAGGATTTGTTGATTACTTTAATATCATCTGTATGTTGTTTTGGTTTTAGGCGAACTGTTGATAGCAATATGGTCACTAATATTAATGTAAATATTATCTTGTTGTTCCAGGTAAGGACCCGCCATTATTTACTTTTGAGGGTGTACGTGTACATTCGCTATATAGGTAAAGTATGCTTTCACTTCACTAAACTCCAATCTTTCTATTTATATATAATCCAAAACCGCTGCCTGCCTTAACCTTCGCTGAATATTTGAGACCTTTATTTTGGTACATGTTTTCCTTTAAATGAAAATGCAAAGGTTTCGTCACGGAAACCGAACAAAAAACTCGCCCATCAATGCTTCTCACAACAAGGAAAACAATCTCCGTACCGGGTGGCGTAAACACAAAACTGCTGCGATTTGACTTTGTACCTCTGTTGTCTCCCTCCTTCCTTTAGTCTCTCTCACCAGTATATCTAATCCATCCGTCTAGACTTCTAGACGGAGGCGTCTACTAATATCTACAGGAATTCCAAAAACTGAAAAAATCTAACTAATATCTATGAGAATCAAAGTGTTGACGAATATCTACAGCACTGGCAGAGGTTGGATTTGCAATTATGTATAGCATATTGGAATAACGTAATATTGCGTATGCAGTTTAAAAAACTTAATTTATGTAAGTATGTATGTAAAAATCCCTAATATCGGACTATTGGACACATTTAGCTGATTAGTCCAAACTACGCTCTGTAGATATTAGTTCAACCTACGCTCTGTAGATATTAGTCAACATTCTGAGTTCGTAGATATTAGTTCAACATATGAGCTGTAGATATTCGTCCGACATACAGGCTGTAGATATTACTATCTGGAGTCTTCTAGACTAAGAAAGATGCTAGTAGTAAAGGGTTGCAAAATATTCGTTGAAAGGGGTTAAGTATCTGCAGTGGAGGTAGTTTGTCGTGTATTTTGAGAGACTCGACTTGAAGTGTGATGGAAAGAAGTTTGCATAATTTATAATGAAAACTTTTCTGAAAGATAATTTGTTTGATTCATTTCGGTTCTTTTTTTTAGTCAGCGGATAAATATTTCGCTAAATCTGTTACCAAAAGAGGAAGAAACGACGCATTGGTATAACGCTAAGATGAACAATACTACAAAGATAAATTATTTTTATCTACTTAACTTCTTTACGAACCGTTGATTTTTTTTAAAGAAGATGCTCTAAATTGTTTTTGATAAATGAAGTCAACATACAACGAGTAGCTAACGACAAAAGATCCTGGGTTGAAAGAAAAATGTTTTAGCCTTATTTTTTCTGTGTTTTGTTCGTTTTCGTGGTTCGTTTAGATTTATTAGCATTATTTTCTTCTTGAATATAATTGTTTTTGCCGGTAACCCGGGCGTTTATTAAGATCAATAGTTATTTACAGATCATGTGCGCTACCCGACTCACTAGACATTATATGTTCTGAGCCTGGGAGCAGTGAATGATATATTATATTGATGGGCATAAAACCTTCAAAAGTTATCCCAATAAAAAATGGACAAAATGTTTGTTTTTAATATTAAGAATATTATTTCTTGCAACATACTACGGCTGTTAGCTTAAATCCACTTTTCTGAGTAATGTGACTTTTATAATGAATGTTTACTTTGCGTGTACACCCTTTTCAGCTGCCTTTGAAACCATCCCCTTGAATAAACCAATAACTCTTCAGGTTTTCCTCCATATTTATTATTTATGGGTTCGCCGTCACAGCGGCATGAGTGTGCATATAGTATATCATCCTGGGGTAATTGGCAATACAACCTATCCACTTCACAAAATCATAAATTCTCAGTATTTCATGTAAAAACTTTCGCCAACTTTACTACTCGGATCATACTTCGTGTTTAATACACTTTCGTGTTAAAAGTTTTCACATATTGTACTTATATAAGAATCATTATCGTGTTTTAAAACTGAGTGACATAATAAACCGTGACTGTAATATATCTGGCAAATGTTTGAAGGGATGTGATGTTTCATAAAGGTCTATGCCTACTACACCGTTCCATACCATGACCGTAACCGTAGCGGCGCATCCAAAAAAATATTATTTGTATCGATCAGTATGAAACGCTGCCCACTAGCCCGTCGCTTCACCGACCAACACCATCACGTACCATTACCGGACTGACGGCAAATTCTCGATGACAATATTTTGCAGGTGTTAGAACGGAGATCATACGCGGATGATCTCCGTTCTAACCGCGTTGCCACTCCGTCAGTTCGTAATTAGTGTTCAGTTCTGTGAGACGTGCGTCAGCGGTAGACAGACATTTGAACGGGGATGGTACGGACACTAACCGCGGTGTGTACGGTTATCATACGGTCACTATACCCGTTACGTACGAATATAATACGGTATTAGCACGTTCTAGTGGGCATAGTAGGGCGTAGCGTGTTTATTTCGTGTCTGATACGTTCATAGTACGGTCATGGTATGGAACGGTGTAGTGGGCATAGACCTTAAGGCCTTAAGACCTTAAGAAATTTTCCAGCCCTCATTAAAAAAAAATCACATCTCCGAATTTTAACATGGAGACATTTAAACCGCTTACAGTGTTAGAGAGCCATTGAATGCACTCATTTAGTGGTTTATTCCACAGTTTTAGGAATTTATAAAAGAATGCAAAAATTATATTTAGCTACTTATTATTGGCGTACGTAGTATCTACCTATTCGGAGAATATTAAATATTATGACCTCTATATATTGCCTGTAGCCTAGTTGATAATCACAGATATAAAGTGGACGAGTTGTGTACCTGGGTAGTAAGTTTACGAGAGATGGGAAGGCTGATAGAGATATTGAAAGAAGGGTAAATGCAGGTAACTCCATTAATGGAGGACTGAATGCCGTTGGCGCTAATAAAAAAGTGTTAGCAATCCACAATGGAGTCCTGGTGCCTATCCTGATAGATAGCACTGAGGCTTGAAACTGGCAGAGGAAGGATGAAAGTAAACTGAATGCTATTGAAATGAGATCCCTGAGGCGAATGTATGGTAAAACCATGTATGATCGTGTGAGAAATGTGGATATCCGCAAAAAATGTAAGGCTGATGTAAGCTAAGCATAATGAGTAAGATTAAGAATGGGACCCTCAGATGGTTTGGGCGTGTAGAGCGAATGAAAGAAGAAAATAGTGTGAGAAGAATATATGACTCAAATTTGAATTGGAGAAGAAGTCGGGGACGCCCGAGGAAGACATGGCACATTCAAGTGAATAAGATACTTGAGTCGGGCCATGTCAAAAGTCAGAATAATAGAAGAGTATGTATGAGACATGTATAAATAAGGAAGGCAAAGACTGACTGTTTGACGTTCCGTCCTCTCTGCCTACCCTTGCGGGGAAACTCTATAACAAATAATTCAGAAGAGATGCGAGATATCTCTTATTGAAAAGTGAAAATACTATATTTTCTTGGTGATTAATCGAAGTATACAATTATAACTTTAGAAATCTATATAAATCTATATAAATAAAATTGAATCGCTGAAATTTATGTACGCGCATAACTTTCGAACGACTGCACCAAATTGGATAATTATTTTTTTTGTGTGTTCGGTATTGTCAGGCAAAGTTTTGTATAAAACTTCTGGTGAGCTCTGGCATTAGGAAATTTGTGTAAAAAAATGCTATTGGTGGTACGCGAGCTGTTTGAAAACAGGATAACGTATGGAATGCGGGAGGGGGGAAGGGGTGGATCTCGAGTAGGGGGTTCACGGGAGGGGGGAGGGGATACAGGGAGGGGGCAAGGGAACCTGGGAGGGGGAGGGGAACCTGGGAAGGGGGAGAGGAACTCGGGAGGGGGGTTCGCGGGACGGGGAGAAGGGGGGGAGTAGAGTGGCGAGAGGGAAGGTGGAGGAGACGGAGTGGGAACGCGAGAGGGGAAGGGGAGGCAGGAGAAGAAGGGGAGGCGAAAGGGGAACGGGACGAATGGGAAAGGACACGCAGGGAGAAACAATTTCTTTATTAAATGGCATATCAACGCATGCCGGGTACCAGCTATTAATTCTAATAAATATTTTAAAATACTTCTTCAAATTGGCCACATTTTGGTCAGTGAACGCTCGAGGGTGTTGGCCAAATTGGCCAAAATATGGCCAAAAACGCTCCACTAGATAACTTTATTAACGAGTTTTAGCGCTAATTGATGTTTTAGTGAGATTAACTCACTTATCAATTAATCAGAAGAATGAATATTGTGTTCTCGGGATCTGCATTTTATAAAGATTAATGATAGAGTATTTTCCTGGTCCTGTAGAACATGCACTGTGTTGAATCGTAATATATTATCATCTCTATCTTAATGCAGCTCTTTACAAGGAAACCCACTTAGGATAAAGTGTACTAACTCTGAAAGTTAATAAAATATATTTCAATATTATGAAACACGACGAGGCTCACGTCTTAGTTCCTGGTCGTTAAACCACAATTTTAACTGTGATGTTAAATTTCTTGACTTCCGGAGGAACTGGGGAGATGGTTACAAATATTGCTTTTACCCTTTTCTCAAATAATATTAGATGTTTTCAATCATACAGTAATCATTTGTTAGTCACATCCAACATTTGAGCAATTGTATTATGAGACCTAGACTAGCCTCACTTCGTGATGGGCACCTCTGCTAAGTAAACAATCATAGCGTTTAGGATTGACCAATGGAGGGGTTGTTGGTTATCGAATAAATGGTTCCCGGGGCGGCGGTCATAATACTCGCCTTCGAAATTGAAATAATGATTATATCATGATTCAATCTTCAACCGTCATAATTATTTAATATTATAACCAAATACACCATAAATTTTGAAACCCTGACCATATTTAAAAATAACAATAGAGCGTTACCTCCTTCTTTCGCCAACGTTTCGGATAGCATTATAGTTTCCGAAACTTGGCTAAAGAAGAAGGAAGCGCAACACGGCATAACACCCCAATAAATAAATACCACCCTTTACAAACAAATATCGAAAATTCTTTTGGCTGTGAAAAACTAAAATCATAACAATAGAGCGATTTACAAAAGTCACATGGTCAACCCTTTATTATTAAAATCTCTAAATTTAACCCAAAATTCGTAATAATAAATACCCCGAATATCATAAATTTAAAATCACGCTGTGGACATAAAAGGAACATAAATAAAAACATAGAAAACCAAAAAAACAATCCGACCCCCCAGTAGCATAATGGGACGACAAATTATATTTCAAAAAGTGAGTAATGATTTAATAAACTTCAGAGATCTGATAACTTCCTCCCCAGTACCACATTACAGCTTTGTTTTCAAAGCTTTATCTAAATCCAATCTTAGGTCGTCAATTTACGACAGTATTTGGATAGTCCAATGACTCGTAAACTGGTATACCTACGTATTTATAAGTCTTACTTTGGCTTCAGAAAGTCGATTTCTTATTTATTCCCTGTCAATATCGGTTCGACTATCAACCGTGAAACCATGCTAGGAAACCATCGCAATATCGATCTGACGTTGTAAATTTATCGTGCTAGATTTCTGTTCTGGTAACTAAATGCTTGATTTTCCTTTGTTTCATGGTGACCGTTTTTGTTAAATGACTAATTACTTTATTTTATTTTGCTAAAAAATGTTTATGATAAGGAGCGATGATAGAATGTACAAGTGAACGATTCGGGTTTTTATAAAAATTCCACAAGAATTTACGTTTGTTTTTGTTTTGTGGAAGTTTCCTTCTCATTTGACTAATTGAGTTAACACCCACTTCATTTGGTTTAGGGGTTCAAAAGGTTCAACGTAATTAATGATCTAAATACAAATAATGTTGGCTTCCTAACTGGCTGATGATGTATTTCCCACCTTTCGTTTAAAGCCAGCCACATGCGATGTAAGAGTTGGACAGGACAACACGCTCCCATTCGTTAGATTTATGACAAGGTCGGCGCCGTCCCTTTATATACCACCTTATTATTCATCATCATATGAAGTCCTAAATAAATGACCCTGGTCTCAGGGGGAGTAGGGACAGTGGAAACTTTTAACGATGAACATTTCCCAGATAATATAACTGACTCTTCTCGTAGAAAGGCAAATAAGCTTTAAACAATAGAAACTTCCTATAATGATGCAAATTATCCAAACTGTGAATGTTTTTAAGATGTACAATATGTACATATTTAGAAGAAGTGAAGTTTGTTGGCACGATTTGAGATTGGTTCTAAGTTCCATATATCCCTACATAAACGGATTCCCTATTGTTTAATATCCGATTGGCGGTTAAATGGACAGTAAAAATGAAAAATAGAAGGGTTTTTGACGAGGTGAAAATTTAAAATTCCGAAATTTCGAGATAAAACTGGACATCAGTGGAGGCTCTAATGGCCGTTATACACGACATCTTTTTTCAGCCCGATTCCAATTAGACACAAAAGTCAACATTTTTCGCTCTACGCGATCGCTATTTTCATCTCTATTTTCATATCTACGGTTTCAATTGTCATCACTGCAAACATGAACCATGCTGTTAAAATCGTAATATGAAAATAGAGATGAAAATAGCGATCGCGTAAAGCGAAAAATGTTGACTTTTGTCAACATTTTTCGCTTTGTGGAATCGGGCTGAAAAAAGATGTCATGTATAACGGCCATTAGGGTCCAGAAGTGTAGGGTCAATATCACAAAACTGCGCTTTATAATTTACTAGTAGACCCGGCCACACGTTGCTGTGGCTAAAGAAACACAACGCCACGCCATTACCCAACCTTTATAACCACTGCCATCTGTTAAATTAAATCAACACCGCCCGTTTGCCAGCCCGCTGCCCGCTACCGCTTGGCCAGATATATTATATATTTAAACAAAACCTTGACAAATAATTTACTTTAAAACCTTCCTCATGAATCACACTATCTATTGGTGAAAACCGCATTAAAATTCGTTGCGTAGTTTAAAAGATCTAAGGGCACAAACAGCGGGAGTGACTTCATTTTATACTACGTAAAGATTTTTTATTGTGTTTACGCACCATAAATTTATTTTTATCAGTTGGTTGCTAATAAATTAGTTTAAAATATTTAATAAATAATAAAATTATCGCCTTTGGTTTTTGGAGGGTCAATGTCCAGATGACCATAAGGATAAGCCGCCGCTGCTGGAGAAAGAAAACTTTTATTTTGGAGTCTATTGATTATGTCAAGTGAAGGTTATTTCGAATGATTTGAGTATAATCTTTTGTAAATACTTTCTGGTTCACAAAACAAGAATATTCATTGCCACCTGAATGAACGCCCACTGTTTGCTGTCGTATTATAAGAACGTTAAATAGCCCGTTTTGGAGAAGCGTTTTATTTTGACTTGAAATATCGCAAAGCTACTTCGGATTTCTTGGAAGGTCTGGAAGATTTGGAAAATTGAATGATTTTAGGATTTTAATGTGGACTTTGTCACCGACTGCTTTTTAAATTTAAAGCTTATTTCGTTTCTTGAAATATCGTTTTTATTTACAAATATATAGTACTTATAATATTTAAAGGCTACATAACGTTTCTTCTTTGGATTTTTAACTCCTCAGGGCAATTTTTTTGCTTTTGGGAAAACCTTATATAGATCTTATAGAAATCGTTGTCTTTCCTTTACTCACATGGTAATTAATATATGATCTAAACTGTGTCAAAAAGAGAAAAACTTCGCTTTATATTAAAATCCACAACTTAACTAAGGAAATATTGAAATAAGCACCTCCATGAAATTAAAGTTTGTGACTGTTATTTGTGAAATTTTTAAAATTTTTTAATTAATAATTTTTACATTAATCGACAAAAAAATGAAGTAAGAATAAAATTTATTTTACATTCGCCTAATAAAATATGTAGGTGATCTATTCTATTTTTTCGTGATTGGGTAATCTTAGTTAAAAAAAACCGTAATGTGAACCATTTTTAAAATTTGTTATGTTTGAATCAAAAAAAATTATAAAATATTGTGCATCGCAAATAAATTTATGCGCTGTAATCTTTTCCTAACCTTTTGGACACATGAAGAGGGGTTTATCGAGTTTTTGCATAATGTTCCTATATCTCACTTAGTAAGTTGACTAAAACAACTTAACCTAATTCTCACTTGGCCTCTGTAAGGTAGTTAGGAACTTGATATCGCCCTGGAGGCAAATTGCTTTGCAAAGCATTATGACCTATTTCCCAGGAACGGTATCCCCGACTGACTTAGCTAACATAATTGTTTAGTATGCATTTCCGATGGTACTATGCTTACTGTCTTTTATTTTAAACTTATATTAAGATTTTATTTATTTTAATGAGTAAAAGATCAAATTGTAATATTTATTAGACTTATTCACATTATACATCCCTTGTATTGTGTCTGTAACATGCATAAGGCGGCATCTAACGACGACATTGACGACCTCCGTAGTCCAGTGGCTAAGACTCTTGACTCACATTCCGGAGGTCGCGGGTTCGAACCCGGCATGCGCAAATAAATTTTATTTGATTAATTTGTGTTATTTCACAATTAATTCATTTAAAATAATATATAGTATATTTGCGGCATGTTCCAGAGTGGAAGATACTATTAGTATCGCCCTGGTGTAAGACCACCATTCAGAATTGAAAGGTTGCTTGAAAATGGCTTTAGCCGTGTTTAGTGACCAGATCTGAATAGCCAGGTACTTCCCAACCTTCCTCTTCCCCACCTCCTTCCCCTCCCCACTACCTTCAGCCTCACAACATACCCCAATTGGGGATGCCATAGTCTCACTGGCTCCAGACGGGAACAGTTGAGATTCTTGTGCGGTATTCACTGTAAAAAAAAAAAAAAAAATCTAAAAGGTTTCAGAAAAAATACCGTATGCCATCAATAAATAGATAACTATGAATATTTTAAAGAAAAACAATAAAATAGATTTTTTTTATGAAGGTGGAAGAACTCTCTTGCTAAAAATGGATTACAGGTTCATGCGAAATAATTACTAAACGAAAGGTTTTTTTAAGGTAAATTCGAAAATAGTTTTGATTATACTAAGCAATATCTACCAGTACCTGCTACTGCCCCGGGAACCATTTATTGGATAACCAACATCTCTGCGATAAGTACCTCCAAGTGGTTTGCCAAGTTTGAAGACTTAGCAGGGGTGGCGGATGCGTCTGCCCATCGTCCGTGTGGCGGCTGCAGAGACTTATTGAAGGAGGCCCTTTGACCGCAACAGCCGGACTTTCGCGGAGCATCGCCTTTCACTGCAGTTGGAGGGATGAATTTATGCGTCCATCTCTGGGCACACTAACCCCCAGATTACAACCCACCCCCCGTACCTTTTTAATTTCCAGAACTTACTCTCTGCTTTCCTTAAAAATACCCTCCACACGGTATTATTTTCTTCAGAGTCTTATGTGTGGAGCAAACATAAAAAATGGTATTTCTCTCGTAAACTTTTACATATAAGAATAATTATGCTACTACGAAGGTGCCTTCACGCTTTCACATTGAAGTGGACGATACGAGTTTCTTAAGTGGAGTCTTGGTATTTGGCAGTTTTTTTTTGTATTTACTTGAACATATACGGTATCATTGGAAGGAACAAAAAAGTTTTAGTTGTGTTTATACACCTTTCACTTGAAGATGCCTTAAATTTCCTGGACATAAATTGATTCCTCAAATCGATTTCAATGAAAATGATAATATAGAAAAATCGGTTGCGATTCTAAGAATTTCGATTTTCCGCGTACATGTAGGGGTTTATTTTTCATATTCTAGAATCCAATAAAATTTTGTCTCTTGTAAAATATTTCGTTATGCAGGGTTCCACATAGTAACGAAAAGCTGCCGATTTTATATTTTCTTTGGTTCACGGAAAGCTTCCCATTAAATATAGTTACAGTGGAATAACTAAAATATTACTTTCAGGTTGAAGTTTATTGTCAAAGAAAATTTTTTGGTCAAAGTAAAATCTTATTCAAATATTGAACAGGGGTGCAAAAGACCGGAGAATTCTTTTTTTACAAAATGGTTTCACACATAAAGTCCTGAGGAAAACATCATTCAGAGACTATGTCATTTTGGGGATGCTGTATGGAGGACATTTTTAGGAAAATTACGAAGAGGAAGATTTGAGAAAAAAACGGTTTAAAGGGTGGGTAGGAATCTGGGTAATCCAGTAAAGATGGACGTATGAATCCATCCCTCCCGCTGCGTAGTTCTTTGTCGAAGTATGGTAAAGTTAAATATGACCGAAGGCGATAGGGTCCCATTAGCTCTATGGTCCAGGGTTGGAGAGGTCTTCTTAGAGGTCCAAGTTCAGGTTCATAGCGAGCGTATCTTTTTCTGATTTTTTTTTTCAAATTTTCGATTGAGTGTCGCTAATATTGTCACCAGGTACTAAAAATAAAATCGTTATTATCTACACCCGTATAACCTATATCTGAGCATTTTTTAATATTCATGTATCTAGTACATTTCACATTCGGATGGGCATTTATATCCACGCTTATTTTCTCCCGTCAAACTGCGGCAACTGACAATGTTAATGTCACCAAATATGATGTTAAATTAGAGTATGTTTTCATTTACCTGGCCTGCAATATTAAACTCCTTCAGCTTTCCCTGAAATGGGAGCGAGCTTTTTTCCTCTAATACGGAGAATTTTCATTTCGTACGACTTTTAAGCATGTGCTCAAGAGACGGCGTATTATAATAAAATGAAAAGGGAAGGTAAATATTGTAAACACTTGGAAACGAAATAAAGAAATGAACCCGGTAAAGATTTAGTGCCACCTTGATTCCTTGAGAGGGAAACTTTGAAAATAACTTTTTCTTCCATAGTGTTTTCATTTTTAACGAGTGAAATTAAATATTGTTGTGAAAGTTAGACTTGAAATGAAGTTCAGATATCTTGCAACATGTAGCACGGGGAGTATCGCGAGTGTGTTTGTATTTATTGCCTGATTGGGGGTTAAATGGACTGCACAAAATGAAAATTGAAGAGCATTTGATCGGATTACGATCACTGGGAATTTAGGATAGATTGGATGAAGCCTTATTATTTTTGCTGTTAGTTCGTGACAATTCCCAACCATGGATCACTTCAAACATGGTTAATTTTGTTTTGAAAAACGCGGATCACGAAAGGACATTTAATGGACTGTTCGGGCAAATCTGTACCTACTCCCATCTATCCCTCCCGTCTTACCTACCTATCCTGTTACATCCATCTTGCTATTGTCACCGGTTCAAGTTTGACTCCTAACCGTGAAATCAGTACAATTTCTACACCGCGCGGTACGGCAGCCCAAATACTTTGGTCTGGTCGCTTATGGTCAAAACCCGGATCCGCGCAAAATATATGCTTTCAACCGCGAGTTATCTTGAGTGCATGAAGTGTGGGACCCAGGACGTCATCAGCAAGGTAGGATTTCATCTTGTTTTCGGTGGACATCCCATTTTTTCCCCTTCATCTCATTTTCCATTCCAACAGTGATAGGTGGAGATTCCGAACTCCGCGGTAGAAAGTAACAGGCTTCCAATCAGCTATCGAAACATTGGTCCTTCGGCGGATGTACATTCTTTACAGATTAGTTAATTTACATGATTAGAAATTGTACTCAAACTAGTTTCATTACAAAACGATTATCAATAGTAGGTAGTTTCGGTAGATACGGCTTATCAGTTCAGCTGGTAGGTAGATAATATTGGGTGCAAATAAAATACTTTATTTGTTGCAAGTAGATACCTACTATTATAATTGTTAATTTACGTATTTAATACATTTCAAAATGGATAAAGTTGCAACCAAAATTTGTTCGTTAAAATTAAAACGGCAAAGGCTCTTTGGGAGAGTGCAGGTCGCATATGATCTCATTAAAGATTTAGAACAAAAAACAAAGCTTTGTCAATTTAAGGCTAGAATGGATAAATTAGAGTCCACATATGACGAATTTCAAAGTATTCAGTGTGAGCTGTCAGATCTGGTTTCACTTCCCGAGTTTGAGTCGAAAAATGATATATTGGAGGTTTCGCGTGTATTTGAGGAATTATTCTTTGAAGTTACATCGGCACGTGATGCCTTAGAAGCGAGTCAGAATAATCATCATGACGTGTCAGGCGGAGAAGTACAACGCTCTGGGCAGCCCGGTCGCAACTTACTAGCTCCAGAAATAAAAATTCCTATGTTTAGTGGATGTATTAAAGATTGGCCTCCGTTTTTTAATATATTCAGAAGTATTGTGCATGAGAACAGTTCTCTGAGTGACATTGAAAAATTTCATTATTTATTGACCTCTTTGAAGGGAACAGCCTTGTCATTGGTTAAGACTATTCCACTGATTCAAGAAAATTATGAATTAGCGTGGGAAACATTGTGGAACCATTATTCTGAATCTAGAGCATTATTTATATATTATGCCAACTCGATTTTAAATTGTAATTTTGCTAATAATGAAGAGATTTTGAATGTCTTGCGTGAAAATCTCTCGGGGCTTCGCGATTTAAACCGAGAAAAATTATTTGAAGAATTCGTTTGTCATATGGTTCTGCAAAAAATAGATTTAAAAACGCGTCGGTCTTTTGAATCTCTTGTTAAAAAAGAGGAAATACCGGATACTGGAAAATTAATAGAATTTTTAGCAACTCAAAACCGTATAAATATGTTATCAGATATTAAAGAAAAAAAGATTCCTAAGCGGGTATTATTTTCAAATGAGAGTTCAAACGGGCATAATGTCAAGAAAATTACTTGCATAATGTGCAATCACGCACATCACTTGACAAAGTGTCAAGACTTTCTATCACTAAATACGGTCAGTAGAAGGGACTTCGTTAAAAGGGAACGGTTATGTTTCAACTGTTTAAATGCGCACCTTATTAAAAATTGCCGTTCAAAGTTTCGATGCAAACGGTGCAATCGATCGCACAATACTCTACTTCATACTGATGAAAGATCTCCTTCGCCAAACAACCGTGATACTGGAAGTAATAACCGCAGTGAAACGGACGCGGACGATTCTGTACAGTGTAATATTGCTTACGGGCGATCAAAACGTTCGATATTACCTACCGCGCTAGCAGAATTCCTTGACCATTCGGGACGTAAACACCGAGCGCGGGTTTTAATTGATACGGGTAGTGAAATATCATTTATGTCCGAAAAACTGTATAATATTTTAGGACTACATTCACAAAAATGGTCCGGGAAAGTTCGGGGTGTAAACAATGCTATTGTCAACAATGTACAGGGTTTAGTTACCTGTAAAATATTCTCCATTCAAAATCACTGCTTTGTGAGAGGGCAAGCTATAGTAATATCAAATATTACTTCTAAAATTACGCCCGTAGATTTACAAGAATCATTTGAAGATTTCAAACATTTAAATTTGGCTGACCCAGATTTCCAAAAGCAAGGAGACATTGATTTTCTAGTGGGATCGGATTTGATTGCGAACATATGGAGAAATGGATATGTATCAAGTCTTAAATGTAATTTGCTAGCAGTGAATACGATATTCGGGTATGTTATAATGGGTTCATGTTTACAAGGTTATAATTCAGCACAACCCGTAGTGACGTCAGCGTTAACTGCGGTTGAAAATAGTGACTTAAATCACGCGGTAAGCCGTTTCTGGGAAATTGAAGAGGTTTCTAACGAAATTATTCAGAATAAGGACGATAATGAATGCGAAACCATATTCCAATCAACAGTCAACCGGGAAGCGTGCGGCAGGTATATCGTGGCACTACCTTTCAAGAACAGAGATCATGTGGATATCGGAAGTACATATGATATCGCCCTTAAGAGATTTTATAATCTTGAAAAACGCTTGTCATTAAATTCAACATTGGCAGCCCATTACTGTAAATATATGGATGATTTCTTACAGCAAGGCTTCATGACAAGAGTTTCCCCATCGACTGAGATACCGAATACTTATTACATTCCACATCATGCGGTTGTTCAAAAAATAGGAAATGACATTAAAATTCGGGTGGTCTTTGACGCTTCCTGTAAATCAAACAAACAAATTTCATTAAATGATTGTTTATATTCGGGTCCTAAATTACAAAATGAAATAGGTCAAATCTTATTAAAATTTCGTTTATATCCTATAGTATTTACTACGGATATTCAGAAGATGTTTCTTCAAATTCGGTTGAGAGAAGAAGATACAAATTTTCAAAGGATTCTCTGGCGATCTTCACCGTTACAGCCGGTAGGGCAATATATACTTGGTACAGTCACATTCGGGGTGACTTCTTCGCCCTATTTAGCCATAAGAACTTTACATGAACTGGTGAAGGATGAAGGTACTCGATTTCCAAAGGCTTCTAAAGCACTGTTGTCGGACACATACGTGGACGACATCGTTACCGGTGAATGGGAACCGGAAGGCGCCGCTCAGCTGCAGACGGAGCTAAAAGAACTCCTTACAAAAGGAGGCTTTCAATTGAGAAAATGGATGAGCAATTCGCAGTCAGTTTTAAATAACATTCCAATTGAGCACCGGAGCCACACTAGTGGTAAAGTTGCATTTGATGATAGTTCATCTTGCTCAATCAAAATATTAGGTTTAATTTGGAATCCTGATAAGGATACATTTTCGTACTCGGTAGAAGAAAAAGAAAAGGTTTTTACAAAACGTGCGATACTGAGCTGTGTTGCACGTATTTTCGATCCCATTGGATTAATAACACCTGTTGTTTTTAAGGTGAAATGTCTTCTACAGGAACTATGGAAATTAAAGTTAGGTTGGGACGACTCCCTCCCGGAAAATATTGTTAATTTATGGGAAAATTTCTTGGATGAACTACCTAGGTTATGTTATTTACAAATACCGAGACATTGCAGTACAATAAAAAACTCAAATTGTACTTTAGTAGGATTTTCAGATGCGAGTGAATTAGGTTACGCGGCTTGTATATATTTGGTTACGAACGAAGCACAGCCTCAAGTCACATTACTTACGAGTAAATCTAAAGTTGCACCGCTGAAAATATTATCAATACCACGTCTCGAGCTTATGGGAGCTTACCTACTTTCAAAGCTTGTAAAAATGACGAAGTCGTCTATAGAAACTCTCGTGAAAGTTACAGAAATAATATTGTTTTCCGATTCTACCATAGTTCTATCATGGATCAAGACACCCCCTCATACTTTGAAAACTTTTGTCGCGAACCGCGTTATCAAAATTATTGATGAAATCGAGGACGCAAAGTGGTACCACGTTGCGTCAAAAGAAAATCCAGCCGATTTTGCTTCTCGCGGTTTATGTCCATCGCAAATAATAGACAACCAATTGTGGTTTCAAGGGCCTCCTTGGTTGGCTCAGCCAAGTCAGAAGTGGCCATTGTCTTTACCGGAAAAATTAAAGGTTGAAGAGCTACCGGAAGTAAAATCCCACGTCTCAACAGTTCACAGGCCGCTTGATTACTATGAGGGCCTACAATTTTTCCGATTTTCTTCTTGGAACCGTCTTCGGAATGTGGTCGCTTGGTCGCTTAGGTTTATTTACAATACGCAGCAACGGACCAAGGATGCTCGTAGATCTGGAATTCTGACCGGCGCAGAAATAAATCGCGCGGTCACCCTAATAGTAAAATGCGATCAGCAGTTTCATTTTCCCGAGGAATTCAGAATGCTGCAAAATGATGCGGTCAACTCAGTGGCATTTCAAAAATTAAATGTGTTTATTGACCACGAAAACATACTTCGCGTTGGCGGGCGGCTCCGCAACTCTCATTTAAAATATAATACTAAGTTCCCAATAATCTTGGCAAAAAACAGTAAGATTGCGGAACTGTTAATATCTTATTACCATAAGGCCTATCTACACGCTGGTTCACGAACTCTGCAATTCCTGATTCAGCAAAATTATTGGATTGTGTCGGCACTTAATAAAATCAAGAAAATGGTGTCCAAATGTGTGAGATGCGCGAAATTGCGAGCGTCCCCGCAAAATCCTCTCATGGCCAGTCTGCCAGAAGCGCGTGTCACACAGAACCGCGTATTCAATCGGGTGGGGGTAGATTTGGCCGGCCCATACGTCTTAAAGGAAGGAAAACGCAGAGGTGCTAAGACATACAAGGCTTACTTTGCGATTTTTGTTTGCATGGCAACGAAGGCGATTCATCTCGAGGTTCTCTCAGATCTCTCGTCTGACGCTTTCATCGCTACCCTCGATAGGTTTGTTTCACGACGGGGTATTTGTCAGGCCATTTATTCGGATTGCGGTACGAACTTTGTTGGGGCGAAACGCCATTTGATTGGAACACAAAATTTTTTAAATAGTTGTCGTAATGATGAACAAGTCATGCGTACATGTTCAGAAAAGGGAATAGTGTGGAACTTCAACCCTCCCTCCAGTCCTCACTTCGGAGGACTATGGGAAGGGAACATTCGAGTCGTTAAAAATCATTTAAAACGAGTAATAGGGGACACTTCATTGACGTTTGAGGAATTTACAACTATATTACATAAAATAGAAGCCATACTAAATTCTCGTCCCCTCTGTCCTCTAACCTCAGACCCTGAGGACATTCAGGCCCTTACTCCAGGTCACTTTTTAATTGGAGAACCGTTAATTTCGATTCCAGAATATAACTATTCAGAGGTTAAGATAAATCGTCTCAATCGGTGGGAACATTTAAAGAAAATGACTCAACATTTTTGGCAGCGCTGGAATACAGAATATTTACAAGCGTTACAAAATCGAGTCAAATGGTATAAGGCTACCCGTAACCTTCAAGTAAATGACCTAGTGGTCATCAAAGATACTAGGAGTCCTCCATTGAAATGGCCGCTCGGCAGGATAAGGGAGGTGAAACCGGGCGCTGACGGGGTCGTACGATTAGCCTCAGTACAAACCAGCGATGGTATATATCTACGGCCTGTGGCAAAGCTTTGTCTTTTACCTGTAGAATGAGATAGCAACGTTTTTTCTTTTTTTTTTTTTTATATGAATATTGGAATAGGTTCATATATTTTTTGTTTTGTTTTTTATGCCTTCGATGGTTTCGCATTGATTGCGATTCAGCTATCTTTTGTTTTAGTTATGTTTTTCGAGTTATTATTTTTTCATTACATTCTGCACGTATAGTCTTTAGTTTCACGTGCACCTAGTTTGTAAGGAGTAGATTTCTTTTCATATTCTTTTAAATGTTAGGAGTAGGTTTCTTTTCATATTCTTTTAAATGTTAGGAGTAGGTTTCTTGGCCGGTTTCGATGGGTGTTGGAAAAATGGTATGGCATGAAGTGTGGGACCCAGGACGTCATCAGCAAGGTAGGATTTCATCTTGTTTTCGGTGGACATCCCATTTTTTCCCCTTCATCTCATTTTCCATTCCAACAGTGATAGGTGGAGATTCCGAACTCCGCGGTAGAAAGTAACAGGCTTCCAATCAGCTATCGAAACAGGACACTTAGCAGAGGTGCCCGGGTTCACGAGGTGAGATTTGTCCGGGTCTTGGCGGCGGATGCGTCTGCCCACCAGCAGCATGGCAGGCCGGATCGTTAAAGAATGGTCGAGGGAGTCCTTTTGACTTCTTTAGCTGTACTCTCTCGGAACATCGCCTTGCACCGCAGTGGGAGGGATGGATTCATACGTCCATCACTCCTGCATACATTGACCCCTAGATTCCTACCCACCCCGTATACCCTTTTCCTTCCCAGACCTTCTTCTCTTTCCTTTCTATTATAATGTTAGGTATTAAAAGATTTATTATTTGAGATAACATTTATTTGGAATACTTGTTGACATCTTGAACAGAGAGTACAAAGTGGGTGATCCCATTTCCGGATCTCCCATAGACAATATTGTATCATAGAGATCTTAACATAACATCTCCCTTTTTTTATAAAAAAAATAAATATTTTTTATTTTTTAATTAACATAATAAATTTGAATTTTCATCTCATGTCTCTAAATATTTTTCGACATTTTTACTTACTAGTAAATTATGACATTTTTAACAAAAATTATAATGAAAACTTAAATACATATTTAATGTTTTTTAACAAACTAAAAACAGTCTTCTTCATTAGACAATGCATATACATTTGCAATAAATTATATAAACAAAACAAAAAATATTTTTTCTTAAGACTATGCTTTTATATAAACACATTTAAAACATATAATATGTTTGTATTTTATGTAAACATCTTTAATTAGTTTTACATGTATCTGTCAGGAATCTTCACAACTCTTCCTGATCTAGTAATGACTTGACTTGAGGTAGATGGAACCGCAAAATCTAAACTTGGAAAATACATTTGACTAGTATTCTGACTTTTATTAATTACTTCTGATGATTGACTGTCTTGTTGACTTTTTTCTTGACTATTATAATTATTATTTTCATTTGACTTATCATATCTTAAATGAATTCTATTTCTTCTATATTTATTTCCATTTGAAGTTTCAATTATGTATGACCTTGGACTTTTATTCCACAACTCCTTTACTATTGCTGGCTCCCAATGACTTTCTGGTTTTCTTTTAAAAACTACTTTATCCCCAATATTTAATGGTTTTAAATTCTGACTACCTCTATCGGCATATTTTTTCATTTTATTTTGACGATTTTCTGTTTCTTTTTTATATTCTTTAAATTTGACTACTTTTGGTTTTAACTGACTTTTAGTAGACGGTAAGTTACAACGAAGTTGTCTTGACATTAATAATTGTGACGGAGAAGGTAAATTCTCTTTTGGCGTCGTACGATAATGTAATAATGACAAATATGGATCGGTTTTATCTTCTTGACATTTTCTTAAAATATTTTTTACGATTTTGACTGCACTTTCAACTTGTCCGTTTGACTGAGAATGATACGGACTTGTTGTTATATGATAAATATCCCATTCATACGTAAATGATTTAAATGCAACTGAATTGAATGGTGGACCTCCATCACTGACTAATTCTAATGGTATTCCATGTCGACTGCAAATTGATTTTAAATTTTTTACTACTACATCTGCTGTGTAATGCTTATTCATATTTGCAATTTCTATATACTTTGAGTAATAATCAACTACTACTAAATAATAAGTATTATTAAATGTTAAAATATCTACACCAATACGTTCCCAAGGGTAGTTTGATATTGGGTGTGATATAAGTGACTCGGGTTGATTAGAAGGTTTAAATTTTAGACATGTTTGACATTGTTCAATCATATTTTTAATATCTGAATTCATATTTGACCAATATAGAAAATCTCTAACCAATTTCTTTGTTTTTATAATCCCTTGATGCCCTTCATGCATTTTCTTTAATATTTCTGGTATCATAACTGTAGGAATTATTAAAGAATGACCTTTAAAAACTAAATCGTTACAAACATTTATTTCTGATTGTATATTCCAATATTGTTTAACTATAACAATAAGAATTAACTTTATTTTTGGATGTCGGCCAACCTTCAATGTAGTACTTTATTAGAATTTGTAAAGCTGTGTCCTCCCTAGTTGCTTTTTTAATTTCTTCTAATTTTTGTGGTGTTACTGCCATGTTATTAACTATAGTGTTAACATGTAAATTAATATCGCTTTCAAAAGTTAATGTTTCTGTGTTTGGCAATGCCGACCTTGATAATGTATCTGCAATGTACAAATTTTTTCCCGGAATATATTCTACAATGAGATCATATTTTTGTAAATCTAGCATCATTCTTTGCAATCTGGCTGGTATGTCATATAACGATTTTTGAAATAAAGTAATTAAGGGTTTATGAACAGTTTGCACATATACGGTTTGACCATATAAATATTGATTAAATTTATAACAACCACAAACTATAGCGTATAATTCTTTTTCAATTTGTGCATATCTAGTCTGTGCTGGTGTGAGTGTTTTTGAAGAATATGCTATTGGTCTTTTGTCTTGCATAATGACCATACCTACTGCTGATTTTGATGAGTCTACAGATAATGTAATTGGTTTATTTTTATCGTAATGTGTTAAAATTGGTTCTGAACTAATTATATTTTTTAATTCATTGAACGACTTTTCGTAATTTTCATCCCACAAAAATTCTACGTTTTTCTTTAATAATTGTCTTAATACATTAGTTTTTTCTGACATATTTTTGATGAATGGACTTAAATAGTTAATCATTCCTAAAAATCTTTGTAATTCTTTTTTATCTTTAGGTGACTTCATTTCCCTAATAGCACTTATTTGTGAATAATCAGCTTTTATTCCTTCATCACAAAATATATGACCTAGAAATTTAATTTCTTTGACGTTAAATTTACATTTGCTCATGTTAAATTTTAAATTATTTTCCCGTGCCTTATCTAACACTTGTTTTAAAGATTTATCGTGACTCTCTTGATCTTTTCCAAAAACTAAAATATCATCAATAAATATTGTTACTCCTTCAATATTTTCAAATAATTCTTTCATTACTCTAGTAAATATTTCTGAAGAATTTTTAAAACCAAAAGGTAAACGTTTGAAACAATATCTCCCGAATGGGCTATTGAATGTACATAATTCTGCACTTTCTTTATCTAACGGAATTGACCAATATCCTGATGTTGCGTCTAGATGAGAAAAAATTTTTGCTCCATGAACTCTATATCTAATTTCCTCAAATGTTGGTAATGGATAATGTGACCTTTGTAATGCCTTATTTAAATTTTTGGGATCTAAACATAACCTCAATTTACCATCACGCTTCTCTACGATGACTAACGAACTCACCCATTTTGTAGGTTTTGTAATTTTTTCTATAACGTTTTGTTTTACCATTCCATCTAGTTCCTCTTTTAGTCGGTCCATTAGTTTGAAAGGAACTCTGCGTTGAGCATCTATTGTTGGAATTATGTTCGGATCCACTGACAGATGACATGTGTATGGTATACATCCAAGACCCTGAAACACATCGTTATATTGCCTTAATAAATTTTCAGTATTTTTACAGTTCACAAAAGAATTTTGATAAATTTTTTGAACTAAATTCATTTTTTCACACATCTTTAAACCAATTATTGTTTGACATTTAAATTTACATACTATAAATGTTATTATTTGACTTCTGTTTTCATTGTAATAACATTTTAAATTACATTCTCCAATTATAGGTACATTGAATCCTCCAAATGCTGTCACTTTAGCATTTGTGTTTCTTAGTAATGACTTAGGTATTTTTAATTTATTAAAATTTTCTAACGAAATCATATTTGCCATCGCTCCTGTGTCGATTATGGCATTTATTTTACAATTATTAATTGTTATTTCAATTATCCAATTTGTATTATGCAAATTATTAACATTTTGGATATTAATATGACTTATAAATAATTCCTCATTCACATTGTTAGACTCTGACTTGATTTTAAAATCATTGACTGGAATATTTAAATTAGACATGTAACAATCATAACTTTGTTTGTTTACATTTGAATTGTTTTGACAGACTTTCTGAGTATTTTTATTTAAAATTAGTTGACCACTCTTATGTACTGAATTATTTTGACAATATTTATCTGAGTTTAAATCTAAATTGATTGTACCAATATTAAAATCTAAATCACTATTATTATTAGAAAATAACATTCCTACATTATTTTTAGAATTAATATTTTTACTGTAGCACATTTTAGAAAAATGACCAAAAGAATGACATTTGTGGCACTTAACTCTCATTGCCGGACATCTGGTGCGATGAATTTCTCCGCATCGTTTACATGATTGATTTTTTGAATGACTTCTCTGTGAGAATTGAAATGACCTTTCCTTTTCGACTGGATTATGACTTGTGTACTGGTTCGACTGACTTCCAAATCGATTCCTTGATAGACTTCTTTGGTTTCTTGACGGACTTCTTCGGTTTCTTGACGTATTCCTTAATTTATCCCGACGACTGTGAATATTATGTATTTCACTAGTAGAATGAAATTCTTCTTGAAGTTCTGTTACAGCTTCATTTGACAACAACATATTTTGAGCAATATTGAATGCTTTCTCAGTGTCAATATCGGATTGTTGTAATAGATTTTCTCGAATTCTGAAGTGTTTTTTGTGCATATTTATGATAAAAATATCTTTTAAAATATCGTCTTTCATATTTCCAAATTCGCATGACGCAATGTATTTACGAAGTGACAATAAAAAATCTTGAAAATTTTCATCTTCTTTTTGTTTTCTTGTGAAAAATTTATACCTTTCCATTGTTTTATGTTTTTTCGGCATAAAATAATCTTCAAACTTCTTAATAACCACGGTGTATTTTGCTGTCTTGTTATCGATATCGGTCCATGTATTGAATATTTCGATAGCATTCTCGCCCATTGAAAATAAAAGTAGAGCAACCTTTTTGGAATCTGTAGCGGTATCTTGATTGCATGCTTGCAAAAATAATTCAAATTTTAAGATCCACTTCGACCAGTTGTGTGATAGATTACCATCGAAACTCATTGGCGGACAGGCGTTTACACTCGCCATTTTTAATTTTATTTTAATCACTTAAAATCTTCTCAATCCGTTATAATTTCACGTAACGTATTATTTTATAATACACTTTACACTTGAGACTTTGATGTTTTTTAACTTCTGACACCATATTATAATGTTAGGTATTAAAAGATTTATTATTTGAGATAACATTTATTTGGAATACTTGTTGACATCTTGAACAGAGAGTACAAAGTGGGTGATCCCATTTCCGGATCTCCCATAGACAATATTGTATCATAGAGATCTTAACATAACACTTTCCTAAAAATACCCTCCACTCGGCATCCCAAAAATGACTAACTCTTAGGTGAATTGTTTTCTAGAGGGCCTCCTGCGTGAAGCTTATGCCAAAAAAAAACAAAACTATGAAATATTTTTGTATCAGACAAAGAAAGCTTAACCTATCACAGTGTTGCCAAAATGTAATCACTCCCACATTATGTTGGAGAAAACTTCTTATTTTTAGATTTATTTTTCTTTATTCATCAACATTTTCTTACTGATTTCCTCATCACTTTCACATAAATCTCTGTCCACAGCTTTATACCAACTACTTATCATCCTCTCTTTCACCCCCTTCCCCTAACAATTAGGGTTTATCTTGATTGGCAACCTGACTTGCTACCAGCCATTAAGGCCAGGAGCTAGGACTAGCGCGGACGATCGATAAAACCCAATATCAAAACGATATTGACTAAATCCATCATCCATGGTCAGTTATCAATATTTGTGAGCACAGTCAACAATTGATAAGAAATATTCCGACCGACCACTGACAAATTTTAGCGCGACTCCTGAGTGTCAGATAAACCGTCAATATAAAAATATTTTGAATATCGTTCGTTGTGCAAAATAATTGGCTTTTTTATTAATGAGTGAGGGTGAATAAACGAAGCTCTCAGAATTGAAAAAATCGTATATGCGATCCGTACACTTAAATAATTCATCTAAGACGCGATCAATTTATTCCGTTCAATTTTTGCGACACGAAAGTAGTTAAAATATGACTTAAGACCTCAATAACTAATTAAATTACAAGTTTTTTTTGTCCTTATTTTTACGAAACCGTTTAACGTTTACGTTAGTAAATCCGTTTCGATTTCTCTTTTATCTTGTCAATATCGGTCTAGATATCAGCAGTGCGACCATGCTCGGGAAACGCTATAAAATTATCAGTAGTTGCGCCCACAGATCCGGTATTGTAAAGTTATCAATTTCACTGTGCTAGACCCCCAGAATAGGAAACCATACCTGTGATAAGTTCGCCTGGGAAAAATATAATATGTAGAGATAAAGGAGCATTTAAGTTTAAAATAATTGAAAAAAATTCTGTACATTGCTCTTACCATTTTGAATTGTGTATTACTCGATTTAAGTATGAAAATATTCTTTTGCGGAATGGTCAAATAAAAATAAAATGTGCAATATATGTAATTTTTTTTTGATGTGCAGATATAAGTATAAAATATATAGATGTAAAAAGAGAATTGGGTTATATCGCACATTAGTCCAGAGTCTCAATAACCTCAGAGCCTGTGGAACTATGGCATCCCCGACTAGGGTAAGTGACGCGAGCGAGCAGAGTTGAAAATTACTGATACCTCTCACAAACACATCGAAAAGCGCCACAGATGAATTTTTTTCCACGGTATCCCCAATTGGGGTAGGTATGTGATGTGTGTGAATGGAGTGGAATATGAATCATCACATCACAGACAGACAGAAAAAGACAAATAATTTCCAGGTTGAAGCGCAAAGGCCTATAAATACTTTCTTATTTTATTTTTCGTAGTCAGGATACCAACGATATTTTAGAAAAATATAATTAACTACTAAATTATCATCTGACCCGGCCACGCGTTGCTGTGGCTAATAAAACACAACGTCATCTACTGGATGGTTATCCAACCTTTATAACCACCACCGTCTTTGAGTTTATCGCGAAGAGACAGACAGATGCCGCGGAGGACTTTAATTTATAATTCGTAGAGATGGTGTGAAAGATTATAATAATGTGCATGAAATGCTTGGGGTAACTAACGTATTTTTAAGTTAATAAGGATCAATACTGTATCCGTCTAAATAACTTTTCAATTACCGCAATGTACGAGACCATTTTTTTAGAAGATAGTATGGGTGTAGTAAGCTATCCGTAAAAGATAGATGTATGCCTTCGCGGACTTTTTTGAAGATCTATAAAAGAGGAATATCCCAACATGAATTGTTTTGTTATATTCCAAAAGGATAAGGCAGCGTTTTTGATGAAAGCTACCAGGCGCTCTGACTTTTTCCGACACTTCTAACAATTATCGTTGTGTTTCAACCAATTTACACAAATCCTTGACAAATTACATACTTAAACCTTCCTCGTGAAACACTGTATCTATTGGTGAAAACCGCATGAAAATCCGTTCAGTAATTTTCGAGTTTATCGCGAACAGACAGACAGACGACGCCGGGGACTTAAATTTATAATATGTAGAGACTAGCTGACTACCTCCTGTCGGAAAATCTAGAAAACTTGAAATGCTTTGTGTTAATTTTGAGTGTTGAACCTTCTAATATTGATGTACGAAGGCAATCATGTGTTCACATCAAATTTTGCTAGAAAGGTTCTTTTTGCATGTTCTGGTCCTATTACGCACCGCATGATTTATGAGATAAAAATTCTGAAACTTTTTCTTTTCTTCTTTTCTATAATGTCTGTTTGATTTAGTGCCACTTTACCCAGTACCTCCTCTAGTAGCAGTAGCTACTGACAGGGAAGTTCACTACACAAAATTGGTAAAGTTTTAACATACAACGGTAAAATTATGGTATACATTGCTTTGAGAACGGTTTTTAATTCGAATAAAAAATGTTTCTCATTATATTCATGGAATTTCTCGGTCCAATTTTTTATGTGAATACCTCATAAGAGTCCCAGCTGCTCCCGCTCTGTCAATGAGACTGTGGCATCGGGGGATGAGGGTAATGAGGAGGGGATGGAGGTGGGCAAGAGAAACGTGGGGAAGTACCTGGCTATTCAGATCTGGTCCCCAAACATGGCTAAAGCCGTTTTAAGCAACATTTAAATTCTGAATGTGGGTCTTACATTAGAGTGATACTGAGAGTGTTTTACACTCTGGAACACACCGTAAATAAATTATATATTATTTTTAATTAATCAATTGCGAAATAACACAAATATAAAATAAATTAAATTTATTTGTCCACCCCGGGATTCTATCCCGCGGCCTTCGGATTGCGAGTCCCATCTATCTTTCCATGAGTCACTTCCCTGGCGTGTGCTTGTTTCACATATAATAGACTCGAGCATTATTTTTCCCAGTATTCGTTCCCTGCCCACTGAGGTAGGTACTTTAGTTGCGGCAAAGTTGAAAACTATTCCAAAATCCGTAGAAATTCAAAAATGGTAAGTAATACCGTACCGAAATGTCGTAATGAATAGTCTCCTGTGTGCGGCCTGTCTCATAATTCCAGTCCCTCGCAAATTGCAATTTGCAATACTAAAATATGTTGAACTAAATTAAAACAAACTGATTTAAGAAATAAAAATTCTACCTGGTTCCAGCGGCACAGTCTTTGTTGAGAAAAGTTGTAAAACGAAATGTTTTCTTTTATTTTTAAATTCTTGCTGAACATCTGCGGCTGGGGGAACTTTTGAAAAACGAACACCATTTCAAGCTAGCTTCCGCCAAGAGGGATTAAGGAATAACCATTCTGTGAAGTGTCTTGAAAATACTCTAACAACTATCTTAAAGTCATTTATTTAATTTCAATATTAGCTTTGAAGCACGTTTTCGAAAGTTCTATATTTTGTGGTATGCCATTATAGAAATATGAGAGACGTGTTATGCGCAGTTTTTACCAGGTGGGACTGTGTTTCCGGGCGTCGCCAATATCGTTATCCAATTAAAGAGTTAACTAACGAATTAACTAAATGAACTTTAAACTAAATGAACGAATTCTTTTCGTATTGAAACTATATTGCAATTCTACTCCACACCTTCAAAAAATCAACTAAATGAAAAATTCTTTCCGTATTCAAACTACGCCCTAAGGAATTTAAATGAATAGTGATTTTGCAGGGCTGCCCTGGATCATGGAGTGAAGTTTATATAGGTCTTGGCAGCGGATGCGTTTGCCCACGTATTGCGTGGCGGGACGGATCTAGAGAGACTGGTTGGCGGAGACGTTTTAACCTCTCCAGCCGAACCTTCTCAACCCATCGCCTTGCACCGCAGTGGGAGGGGTGGATTCATAAATCCTACACTCCTGGGCACACTGACCTCCAGATTCCTATCCTAATCACTTGCTGTACATCAGTGGCGTACAGCAAGTGATTCATTTTAATTAAGTAAAAACAAACACATAAATCTCGTGGTTTTAAACAAAAAGTATTGTATTTTATTAAATATACCAAACCACAAAGTGATTGTGTTCTACAATTTAATTTAATTTAGTTGAAAAGCTATTTATACATTACATAATATTATGTCTGCATATTCAATCTACAAGTAGATCTGTTTAAAATTCATTATGGTATCAAAACATTACAACGTAGTTACACAACCTGCCTACAAGCATAGTACAATTAACTTAATTATATTTAACATATTTAGGATCACAGGGGGTTCAGGATCACAGGGGCCTAACTACAAAAATTGGTGTTTTGAGTTAAGCTTGGTTTCGGTAATGTCATAATCATATCTATTAGTGACACGAAGCTCTATCTCGAATATACAGCCGTTTAAGAGATAATGATGAGCAAATCGAGAAATTTAGACATAAAATTAGAAGCACAAGGGCTTATCGCCTGTTATGCCTCTGCGACATTAAACAAAAATCTTATTACTAGCGTCACACTGACCTAACACTTGTTATTCAGGGAAGAACAAAACGTTAATTGGCTGATTATCATATATGTAGTTTCAATAGGTACCGAAAGGATAATCCACACATGATCGATTTTTCATGTAATTTTGAACCCTTCTATGAATTTGAAGAACTTTACATTTTTTATTTCTCTTTTAAAAAGAAAGACAAACATTTGTGGTTTACGAATAAACTGACAATATTTTAAAGACTCCCACTACCATCACAGTAATGGGAAAGTATTGCCTGTGTAGTGATGGAGGACTTCGCCGAGGAATTGAACTAACTACTCATGGATGGGATCCAGAAATCCAGACTCCAGACGTAATACCAACTCAGCTACTGACCGGTCAATATAATGCTCCAATACCATTTACAGTGGAAAATATTAGAAATTTGAAGGATTTTTGAACAGTGGGTATCATTCTTCCAATGGAAGCTATCTTTTCAATAAACTTTCCATTGATATGCTTGGTGTTAATCTAAATGACCAGCTCAGGAACGGCGGCTACATCGAAGGCAGAGTCAAGTTAGCCTCTCAGAAACAGGGCGTACTGTACAGGGCCAGCAAATACTGCAGATAATACACAAATTCTAACCGTGTACGAATAGCCCCACGGTTGAATTTGGCAGCCACCTTTGGTCTGGAGCCATAAAATACCTGAAAAAAATCTTGACTGCAGAAAAGGGCAGTGCATTTGATAGAATCCCCTGTCTTTACAAACGGATTGCAATCTTTAGAGCAAAGGTGTCGGGTGGGAATTCTTTCCTTGATATACCGATATTTTAATGGAAGATGCTCCAAGAAACTATCGTCACAGTTCACGTCAGCATCGGTGCACAGTTGGGAAACACGCCAAAACATGTTTACACAGTTGACCTTTATCACTTGAGAGCGGGTCGTTTCTACGACTCTTGAGTTCCCAACTGTGGAATAATTTGCCGACTTCTGGGTTTCATCCCGAAAGATGACATAGGTCCTGAGGGAAAATATTTGCCTCAGGGCCTCGTGTATGAAGATAACGTAAGAGGAAATTAAAATAGCTCTGCCCTAGAAAATACTGATAGTTCATAGAATTTGTTAAAATTATGATATATATATATATATATAGTATTGTTTGGTTTTGGGGTAGGTCGGGAAAAGCTCACTTTTTCGTCGACGCAAAAACGACCAGTACGCCCTTTGCGTTTCACCCACCTCAAGGTTCACTTTCGGTTGAAGCAAATTCCGAATGGAAACTGGGGGTAATTTTTTTCCGACAAAATGAAATATATACAGGGATTTATTCTCCGATACGAATCGGCGGCGAAAACTAGAAGCTCTACTCGAATCACTCGATTATATTTCCCGCCGACAGACGGCGTTTGAAAAAAAAAATTTAGGAAAAAACCCGCTAATTTCACAAAGGAAAATGCTATATAGGACTATTGACATAGGTCAGGATCTCAGATGTCAAATTTTTAGCCTAACAAAACGGAACTCTCGGCGGTTTCGGTCGTTGTTTTTCGGAAAACGACATTACCGCCGAAAAACCGATTCCGGGCTAGATGTTTTTTGAAAATACGATAGCCGGATAGATTCCGCAACTTTTAACACCAATAAAACATATGATTCTCATATAAAATACGTCAGGAGATGCTGACAAAACTTGAAATTTTCCGAAAAAAAATCATCAAAATACGCGCTCACAGATTCCATCGGAAGTTTAAATATTTGCTGGCCAGTTCAAATTAACACGTTTTTCATTCGGGGTAGGTACCTACTTATTTCGGTAGTATTGCAAATATGATGAAAAAAGCTAAGATTGCCGGAATCTAAGGAAATGCGCAGGTACCTACCTGAATGGGTACCTACACAACGAATTAGGTTTTAATGCAATAAAAACTAAGGTAAGGTTGTTTCGATGATACAGAATAATTGAACTTTTTTTAAGTTAATTTTCACGTTCTGTGATGGTTCTACTCAAATTCTATTGTTTTATCATCACAGACCAGTTACATCACAAAACTGAAATAATTACAGAACTCGAACGGAACTTTATAGAACTGAAAATTTACTAGAAAAATTTAAAGAATTGTCAATTTTTTTTATTAATTATTTTTTTTATTTTTAAGTGTGTTCTATTTGAACATTGTATATATATATACATTACGCGTGTTCTAGGTAGGTACTTACTTGCGGGGACTTTTTTCATTTAAAAATCAAAACATGATATTGAATGAATTTATTTGTAGTGAAAATTATTTTATGCTCAACAGCATAATGGCGTCGTTTTGGTGAAATATTACAACAAAGTACCTACTTAGTTCTTACACTTGCAAAATGAAATACAATACAACTACAATAGTGAGCTCCGGCATAATGAAATTTTGCACTGCTAAACTGCGGTACCCGGCATGCGTTGCGAGGCCACTTTAACTTCGGGGTCAACTAAACCGTAATGGTTCCCTACCAAGTCCCGGGAAACAACATTATAAAATTATGCACTTTATAAAATTATATACAACGGGTACCCGGCATGCGTTGCAAGACCGCTTTAACCTCGGGGTCAACAAAACTGTAATGTTTCCATCCGAAGTCCTGGGAAACTACATTATAATGCAAGCGCCTGCACTATGTAACATAATATACTACGGGTACCCGGCATGCGTTGCAAGGCCACTTTAACCTCAGGGTCAACTAAACTCTAATGGTTCCATCCCAAGTCCCCGGAAACTACATTATAATGCAAGCGCCTGCACTATATAACATTATATACAACGGGTACCCGGCATGCGTTGCAAGGTCACTGTAACCTAGGGGTCAAGTTTACTGTAATGGTTTCATCCCAATTCCCGGGAAATAAAATTTTAATGCAAGCGCCTGCAATTTATAACACAATATACAACGGGTACACGGCATGCGTTGCAAGGTCACTGTAACCTCGGGGTCAACTTAACTGTAATGGTTCCATCCCAATTCCCGGGAAATAACATTTTAAAGCAAGCGCCTGCACTATATAACATTATATACAACGGGTACCCGGTATGCGTTGCAAGGTCACTGTAACCTAGGGGTCAACTTTACTGTAATGGTTTCATCCCGATTCCCGGGAAATAAAATTTTAATGCAAGCGCCTGCAATTTATAACATAATATACAACGGTTACTCGGCATGCGTTGCAAGGTCACTGTAACCTCGGGGTCAACTTAACTGTAATGGTTCCATTCCAATTCCTGGGAAATTACATTTTAATGCAAGCGCTGCACTACATAACATTATATACAACGGGTACCCGGCATGCGTTGCAAGGTCACTGTAACCTCAGGTTTCTTCATATATTTAATTTAACACACACTTCTCCTCACTTCATCCACGTTCACACGCAAATCGCATAATTTTTTAACCCGTTAGTTGCATTTTTGCAACGGGCCCCGCAAGTATATATATATTAATGTTCACTTTGGGAAAGCTCTTTTTCCGCGCACTTTTTTGTTGACGCAAAAACGACCAGTACGCCCTTTACGTTTCACCCACCTCAAGGTTCACTTTCGGTTCAAGCAAATTCAGTGCACCCTCAGTACTTTGATTTTGCGGAGTTTATTTTTGTCGACAAAATTAGCGCCTTATTCACAGAAAAACTGACGCGAATCAACGGCGAAAACTAGAACCAATAGTAAAATCACACTCAATTCGGCCAGGTTACATTTCCCGCCGACAGGTTCGCGTTTCCAAAAAAAAAGATGTCATTTTGGTATATATTAATGTTCACTTTGGGAAAGTATATATTAATGTTCACTTTGGGAAAGCTCTTTTTCCGCGCACTTTTTTGTTGACGCAAAAACGACCAGTACGCCCTTTACGTTTCACCCACCTCAAGGTTCACTTTCGGTTCAAGCAAATTCAGTGCACCCTCAGTACTTTGATTTTGCGGAGTTTATTTTTGTCGACAAAATTAGCGCCTTATTCACAGAAAAACTGACGCGAATCAACGGCGAAAACTAGAACCAATAGTAAAATCACACTCAATTCGGCCAGGTTACATTTCCCGCCGACAGGTTCGCGTTTCCAAAAAAAAAGATGTCATTTTGGCCATCAGTTTCAATGCAAATGAAAATGCTAGGAATATTGAGTCAGGTCAGGGATCTCAGACGTCAAATTTTTAGCCTAACAAAACAGACTTTTCACAGTTTTCGGTAGTGGTTTTACGGTACGCGGCATTGTGGCCCCAAAACCGATCCCGGCTTGGATGTTTTTCAAAAATCTAACGCAGTAGAGAATTCCGCAACTTTTAACACCGATATAACATGCCCATACCATGTAAAAAACTTCAGGAAAAGCTACCAAAATCCGAACTTTTCCAAAAAAAAATCACCAAAACACGTGCTTAGAGATTCCATCGGAAGTTTAAATATTCCTGGCCAGTTCAAATTAACACGTTATTTATTCCGGGTAGGTACCTACTTATTTCGGTAGTATTGCAAATATGAAACGCGCAGGTACCTACCCGAATACGTAGATACACAATTGATTAGGTTTTAATGCAATACTAAGTAAGGTAAGGTTGTTTCGATGATACTAAATAATTAAATTTTTTTTAAAGTTAATTTTCACGTTCGGTGTTGGTTCTATTCAAGTTCTATTTTGTATCATTATAGGCCAGTCGCATCACACAACTGAAATAATTACAGAACTTTCTAGAACTGAAAATTGACAAGAAAAATTTGTAAAATTGTCAATTCTTTTTTTTAAACAACCCAGCCTTATTATTTTTATGTTATTTATTTTTAAATGTGTAGATTATTTATGAATAAAGCGTGGTTCTATTTGGATATTGTGAAATAACAAAAAATATATATATTACGCTGTTCTAGGTAGGTACTTTCTTGCAGGGACTTTTTTCCTTTAAAAATAAAACATGATATCGAATAAAATTATTTGTGATGAAAAGAAGTTTTTATAAAATTATTTTATGCTCAACAACATAATGGCGTCGTTTTGGTGAAATATTACAACAAAGTACCTACTCAGTACTTACAATACAACTACAAATAGTGAGCTCTGGTATCATGAAATTATGCACTGCTAAACCGTTCATCCGATTGCGACGAAACTTTGGGGGAGCGATCGACTACCTGTTCCCTTTGTAGGCGCTCATTCCTCGCTTCATCCGCATTCAGACATCGTTTTTTCTTCATATATTTAATTTAACACACACTCCTGCTCGCTTCGTCTTTTAGGGAAACGAAGGAGAGAAGAGTTCTGGGAAGGAAAAGGGTTTAAGGGGTGGGTAGGAATCTGGGGTTCAGTGTGTCCTGATCATCAGACCTAGACACACCTCATCCCATGAACCCGGGCACCCCTGCTAAATCACTAAGCGTAGCGAATCACATAGGGTGACCTAGGGCAGAGGTGTTGGTTAAAAAAGAGTGGGGAGGAAAACCAGGGAGGGGGGAGGGTAACCTGGGAAGGGGGAGGGGAACCCGGGAGGGGGTTTTGCGGGATGGAGGAAGGGGGGGGAGTAGAGTACGCCATGAAAGAATATTTTTTCTGTTCTTTTTTTTACTCGAATAAAACAAAATTTTAAAAGGATGAATACCAGGAGTGCAGAACTAAGCAAGGGAAAATATATTAAGAACATGTTTTTTTCAATTATTTCTGGCATTTTGGGAAAGGTGAATTTATATGCATTTAATTAATTTTTTTTTACATGAGCTCCACACAGGAGGCCGTGGGGAAAATAATTTCCCTCAGGTCCTATGTCATCTTTGGGGATGCTGTGTGGAGGATTTTTTTAGGAAAGAAGGAGATGAGAGTTCTGGGAAGGAAAAGGGTTTAAGGGGTGGGTAGGAATCTGGGGTTCAGTGTGTCCTGGGCATCCGCCTCCAAGACCTAGACAGACCTCACCCCATGAACCCGGGCACCCCTACTAAATCACCAAACGTAGCCAACCACTTGGGGTGACCTATTGCAGAGGTGTTGGTTAACCAATAAAGGTCAACTTTGGGGATTTGTATTTCTACATAACATTATATACAACGGGTACCCGGCATGCGTTGCAACATCACTGTAACCTCGGGGTCAACTTAACTGTAATGGTTTCATTCCAAGTTCCGAGAAACTGCATTATAATTCAAGCGCCTTGCAAACGCATGCACTGTATTATAAAATTATATACAACGGGTACCCGGCATGCGTTGCAACATCACTGTAATATCAGGGTCAACTTAACTGTAATGGTTCCATTCCAAGTTCCGGGAAACTACATTATAATGCAAGCGCCTTGCAAACGCCTGCAATATATTATAACATTATATACAACGGGTACCCGGCATGCGTTGCAAGATCACTGTAACCTCGGGGTCAACTTAACTGTAATGGTTCCATTCCAAGTTCCTGGAAACTACATTATAATACAAGCGCCTTGCAAACGCCTGCTTTATATTATAACATTATATACAAAGGGTACCCGGCATGCGTTACAACATCACTGTAACCTCGGGTTCAACATAACTGTAATGGTTCCATTCCAAGTTCCTGGAAACTACATTATAATACAAGCGCCTTGCAAACGCCTGCTTTATATTATAACATTATATACAAAGGGTACCCGGCATGCGTTGCAACATCACTGTAACTTCGGGTTCAACTTAACTGTAATGGTTCCATTCCAAGTTCAGGGAAACTACATTATTATGCAAGCGCCTTGCAAATGCCTGCACTATATTATAACATTATATACATCGGGTACCCGGCATGCGTTTCAAAGTCACTGTAACCTCAGGTTTCTTCATATATTTAATTTAACACACACTCCTCCTCGCTTCATCCACGTTCACACGTCAAATCGCATAGTGTTTTAACCCGTTAGTTGCTTCTGCAACGGGCAAAACCTAGTATATATAGTATTGTTCACTTTGGGAAAGCTCTTTTTCCGCGCACTTTTTCGTTGACGCAAAAACGACCAGTACGCCCTTTACGTTTCACCCACCTCAAGGTTCACTTTCGGTTCAAGCAAATTCAGTGCACCCTCAGTACTTTGATTTTGCGGAGTTTATTTTTGTCGACAAAATTAGCGCCTTATTCACAGAAAAACTGACGCGAATCAACGGCGAAAACTAGAACCAATAGTAAAATCACACTCAATTCGGCCAGGTTACATTTCCCGCCGACAGGTTCGCGTTTCCAAAAAAAAGATGTCATTTTGGCCATCAGTTTCATCCTCAGTACTTTGATTTTGCGAGGTCAGTTTTTTTCGACAAAATTAGCGCTTTATTCACAGAAAAACCGATGCGAATCAACGGCGAAAACTAGAACCAATAGTAAAATCACACTCAATTCGGCCAGGTTACATTTCCCGCCGACAGGTTCGCGTTTCCAAAAAAAAGATGTCATTTTGGCCATCAGTTTCAATGCAAATGAAAATGCTAGGAATATTGAGTCAGGTCAGGGATCGTAGACGTCAAATTTTTAGCCTAACAAAACGGAACTCTCGGCGGTTTCGGTCGTTGTTTTTCGGAAAACGACATTACCGCCGAAAAACCGATTCCGGGCTAGATGTTTTTTGAAAATACGATAGCCGGATAGATTCCGCAACTTTTAACACCAATATAACATGCCCATCCCATGTAAAAAAAGTCAGGAGATGCTGACAAAACTCGAAATTTTCCGAAAAAAAATCATCAAAATACGCGCTCACAGATTCCATCGGAAGTTTAATTATTGGTGGCCAGTTCAAATTAACACGCTTTTCATTCGGGGTAGGTACCTACTTATTTCGGTAGTCTTGCAAATATGATGAAAAAAGCTAAGATTGCCGGAATCTAAGGAAATGCGCAGGTACCTACCTGAATGGGTACCTACACAACGAATTAGGTTTTAATGCAATAAATACTACGGTAAGGTTGTTTCGATGATACAGAATAATTGAACTTTTTTTAAGTTAATTTTCACGTTCTGTGATGGTTCTACTCAAATTCTATTGTTTTATCATTACAGACCAGTTACATCACAAAACTGAAATAATTACAGAACTCGAACGGAACTTTATAGAACTGAAAATTTAAAGAATTGTCAACTTTTTTTTATTAATTATTTTTTTTATTTTTAAGTGTGTTCTATTTGGACATTGTTAAATAAAAAAATTATTACGCGTGTTCTAGGTAGGTACTTACTTGCGGGGACTTTTTTCATTTAAAAATCAAAACATGATATTGAATGAATTTATTTGTAGTGAAAATTATTTTATGCTCAACAGCATAATGGCGTCGTTTTGGTGAAATATTACAACAAAGTACCTACTTAGTAGTTACACTTGCAAAATGAAATACAATACAACTACAATAGTGAGCTCCGGCATAATGAAATTTTGCACTGCTAAACCGTGCAACCGATTGTTATTGTTAATGGACTATTTGTGCGTAAATAAATTAATTATATACAGCGGGTACCCGGCATGCGTTGCGAGGCCACTTTAACTTCGGGGTCAACTAAACCGTAATGGTTCCCTACCAAGTCCCGGGAAACAACATTATAAAATTATGCACTTTATAAAATTACATACAACGGGTACCCGGCATGCGTTGCAAGGCCGCTTTAACCTCGGGGTCAATAAAACTGTAATGTTTCCATCCGAAGTCCTGGGAAACTACATTATAATGCAAGCGCCTGCACTATGTAACATTATATACTACGGGTACCCGGCATGCGTTCCAAGGCCATTTTAACCTCAGGGTCAACTAAACTCTAATGGTTCCATCCCAAGTCCCCGGAAACTACATTATAATGCAAGCGCCTGCACTATATAACATTATATACAACGGGTACCCGGCATGCGTTGCAAGGTCACTGTAACCTAGGGGTCAACTTTACTGTAATGGTTTCATCCAGATTCCCGGGAAATAAAATTTTAATGCAAGCGCCTGCAATTTATAACATAATATACAACAGGTACACGGCATGCGTTGCAAGGTCACTGTAACCTCGGGGTCAACTTAACTGGAATGGTTCTATCCCAATTCCCGGGAAATAACATTTTAAAGCAAGCGCCTGCACTATATAACATTATATACAACGGGTACCCGGTATGCGTTGCAAGGTCACTGTATCCTAGGGGTCAACTTTACTGTAATGGTTTCATCCCGATTCCCGGGAAATAAAATTTTAATGCAAGCGCCTGCAATTTATAACATAATATACAACGGTTACTCGGCATGCGTTGCAAGGTCACTGTAACCTCGGGGTCAACTTAACTGTAATGGTTCCATTCCAATTCCTGGGAAATTACATTTTAATGCAAGCGCTGCACTACATAACATTATATACAACGGGTACCCGGCATGCGTTGCAAGGTCACTGTAACCTCAGGTTTCTTCATATATTTAATTTAACACACACTCTTCCTCGCTTCATCCACGTTCACACGTCAAATCGCATAGTGTTTAAACCCGTCAGTTGCTTCTGCAACGGGCAAAACCTAGTATATATAGTATTGTTCACTTTGGGAAAGCTCTTTTTCCGCGCACTTTTTCGTTGACGCAAAAACGACCAGTACGCCCTTTACGTTTCACCCACCTCAAGGTTCACTTTCGGTTCAAGCAAATTCAGTGCACCCTCAGTACTTTGATTTTGCGGAGTTTATTTTTGTCGACAAAATTAGCGCCTTATTCACAGAAAAACTAACGCGAATCAACGGCGAAAACTAGAACCAATAGTAAAATCACACTCAATTCGGCCAGGTTACATTTCCCGCCGACAGGTTCGCGTTTCCAAAAAAAAAGATGTCATTTTGGCCATCAGTTTCAATGCAAATGAAAATGCTAGGAATATTGAGTCAGGTCAGGGATCTCAGACGTCAAATTTTTAGCCTAACAAAACAGACTTTTCACAGTTTTCGGTAGTGGTTTTACGGTACGCGGCATTGTGGCCCCAAAACCGATCCCGGCTTGGATGTTTTTCAAAAATCTAACGCAGTAGAGAATTCCGCAACTTTTAACACCGATATAACATGCCCATACCATGTAAAAAACTTCAGGAAAAGCTACCAAAATCCGAACTTTTCCAAAAAAAAATCATCAAAACACGTGCTTAGAGATTCCATCGGAAGTTTAAATATTCCTGGCCAGTTCAAATTAACACGTTATTTATTCCGGGTAGGTACCTACTTATTTCGGTAGTATTGCAAATATGAAACGCGCAGGTACCTACCCGAATACGTAGATACACAATTGATTAGGTTTTAATGCAATACTAAGTAAGGTAAGGTTGTTTCGATGATACTTAATAATTCAATTTTTTTTAAAGTTAATTTTCACGTTCGGTGTTGGTTCTATTCAAGTTCTATTTTGAATCATTATAGGCCAGTCGCATCACACAACTGAAATAATTACAGAACTTTCTAGAACTGAAAATTGACAAGAAAAATTTGTAAAATTGTCAATTCTTTTTTTTAAACAACCCAGCCTTATTATTTTTATGTTATTTATTTTTAAATGTGTAGATTATTTATGAATAAAGCGTGGTTCTATTTGGATATTGTGAAATAACAAAAAATATATATATTACGCTGTTCTAGGTAGGTACTTTCTTGCAGGGACTTTTTTCCTTTAAAAATAAAACATGATATCGAATAAAATTATTTGTGATGAAAAGAAGTTTTTATAAAATTATTTTATGCTCAACAACATAATGGCGTCGTTTTGGTGAAATATTACAACAAAGTACCTACTCAGTACTTACAATACAACTACAAATAGTGAGCTCTGGTATCATGAAATTATGCACTGCTAAACCGTTCATCCGATTGCGACGAAACTTTGGGGGAGCGATCGACTACCTGTTCCCTTTGTAGGCGCTCATTCCTCGCTTCATCCGCATTCAGACATCGTTTTTTCTTCATATATTTAATTTAACACACACTCCTGCTCGCTTCGTCTTTTAGGGAAACGAAGGAGAGAAGAGTTCTGGGAAGGAAAAGGGTTTAAGGGGTGGGTAGGAATCTGGGGTTCAGTGTGTCCTGATCATCAGACCTAGACACACCTCATCCCATGAACCCGGGCACCCCTGCTAAATCACTAAGCGTAGCGAATCACATAGGGTGACCTAGGTGTTGGTTAAAAAAGAGGGGGGAGGAAAACCAGGGAGGGGGGAGGGTAACCTGGGAAGGGGGAGGGGAACCCGGGAGGGGGTTTTGCGGGATGGAGGAAGGGGGGGAGTAGAGTACGCCATGAAAGAATATTTTTTCTGCTCTTTTTTTTACTCGAATAAAACAAAATTTTAAAAGGATGAATACCAGGAGTGCAGAACTAAGCAAGGGAAAATATATTAAGAACATGTTTTTTTCAATTATTTCTGGCTTTTTGGGAAAGGTGAATTTATATGCATTTAATTATTTTTTTTTACATGAGCTCCACACAGGAGGCCGTGGGGAAAATAATTTCCCTCAGGTCCTATGTCATCTTTGGGGATGCTGTGTGGAGGATTTTTTTAGGAAAGAAGGAGATGAGAGTTCTGGGAAGGAAAAGGGTTTAAGGGGTGGGTAGGAATCTGGGGTTCAGTGTGTCCTGGGCATCCGCCTCCAAGACCTAGACAGACCTCACCCCATGAACCCGGGCACCCCTACTAAATCACCAAACGTAGCGAACCACTTGGGGTGACCTATTGCAGAGGTGTTGGTTAACCAATAAAGGTCAACTTTGGGGATTTGTATTTCTACATAACATTATATACAACGGGTACCCGGCATGCGTTGCAACATCACTGTAACCTCGGGGTCAACTTAACTGTAATGGTTCCATTCCAAGTTCCGGGAAACTGCATTATAATTCAAGCGCCTTGCAAACGCATGCACTGTATTATAAAATTATATACAACGGGTACCCGGCATGCGTTGCAACATCACTGTAATATCAGGGTCAACTTAACTGTAATGGTTCCATTCCAAGTTCCGGGAAACTACATTATAATGCAAGCGCCTTGCAAACGCCTGCAATATATTATAACATTATATACAACGGGTACCCGGCATGCGTTGCAAGATCACTGTAACCTCGGGGTCAACTTAACTGTAATGGTTCCATTCCAAGTTCCTGGAAACTACATTATAATACAAGCGCCTTGCAAACGCCTGCTTTATATTATAACATTATATACAAAGGGTACCCGGCATGCGTTGCAACATCACTGTAACCTCGGGTTCAACATAACTGTAATGGTTCCATTCCAAGTTCCTGGAAACTACATTATAATACAAGCGCCTTGCAAACGCCTGCTTTATATTATAACATTATATACAAAGGGTACCCGGCATGCGTTGCAACATCACTGTAACTTCGGGTTCAACTTAACTGTAATGGTTCCATTCCAAGTTCAGGGAAACTACATTATTATGCAAGCGCCTTGCAAATGCCTGCACTATATTATAACATTATATACATCGGGTACCCGGCATGCGTTTCAAGGTCACTGTAACGTCAGGTTTCTTCATATATTTAATTTAACACACACTCTTCCTCGCTTCATCCACGTTCACACGTCAAATCGCATAGTGTCTTAACCCGTCAGTTGCAACGGGCAAAACCTAGTATATATATTAATGTTTAGTTTTGGGAAAACTCACTCACTTTTTTGTCGGCGCAAAAACGACCAGTACGCCCTTTGCGTTTCACCCACCTTAAGGTTCAGTTTCGGTTGAAGCAAATTGGGAATGAAAACTGTAAGCAAATTTTTAATGACAAAATAAAATATATACAGGGGTTTATTCTCCGATACGAATCGGCGGCGAAAACTAGAAGCTCTGCTCGAATCACTCGATTCGGCTCGGTCATATTTCCCGCCGACAGATGGCGTTGGTAAAAAAAAAATGACGAAAAAACCCCTTAATTTCACAAAGGAAAATGCTAGGACCGTTGACGCAGATCTCAAATGTCAAAGTTTTAGCCTAACAAAACGGAACTCTCGGCGGTTTCGGTCGTTGTTTTTCGGAAAACGACATTACCGCCGAAAAACCGATTCCGGGCTAGATGTTTTTTGAAAATACGATAGCCGGATAGATTCCGCAACTTTTAACACCAATAAAACATATGATTCTAATATAAAATACGTCAGGACATGCTGACAAAACTCGAAATTTTCCGAAAAAAAATCATCAAAATACGCGCTCACAGATTCCATCGGAAGTTTAAATATTTGCTGGCCAGTTCAAATTAACACGTATTTCATTCGGGGGAGGTACCTACTTATTTCGGTAGTATTGCAAATATGATGAAAAAAGCTAAGATTGCCGGAATCTAAGGAAATGCGCAGGTACCTACCTGAATGGGTACCTACACAACGAATTAGGTTTTAATGCAATAAATACTAAGGTATGGTTGTTTCGATGATACAGAATAATTGAACTTTTTTTAAGTTAATTTTCACGTTCTGTGATGGTTCTACTCAAATTCTATTGTTTTATCATTACAGACCAGTTACATCACAAAACTGAAATAATTACAGAACTCGAACGGAACTTTATAGAACTGAAAATTTACTAGAAAAATTTAAAGAATTGTCAATTTTTTTTATTAATTTTTTTTTTTTGTTTTTAAGTGTGTTCTATTTGAACATTGTATATATATATATACATTACGCGTGTTCTAGGTAGGTACTTACTTGCGGGGACTTTTTTCATTTAAAAATCAAAACATGATATTGAATGAATTTATTTGTAGTGAAAATTATTTTATGCTCAACAGCATAAAATAATTTTAGAATAAAATCCTCATTGTCGGAAAAAATTTATGCAACAAGTGGAGTTCCGCAAGGTTCACACCTTGGCCCAATATTATTTATCTTGTTTATAAATGATCTTACAAAAATATTTCATGATGTATTTATCTTACTTTTTGCTGATGACCTCAAAATTTTTAGAATAATTCAAAATATTTATCATTGCAACATTCTTCAAGATAATATCAACAAATTGTTAATTTGGTGTAATGAAAATAGACTTTACTTAAATATCTCAAAATGTCATATAGTTAGATTTTCTCGAATAAAAAATCCAGTGATCTTCAATTACAACATTGATAACAATACTCTGGAGACATTAACACAAATTAAAGACTTGGGCATCACTTTTCAATCTAATCTTTCATTTGTTAACCACATAACAGAAATCTCTAATAAGGCCTTAAAAATGTTGGGATTTATAACTAGGCTAACTAGAAATTTTAACAATATTAAGTGTATAAAACTGTTATATTCTGCATATGTTAGAAGTCAACTTGAATACAATTCTCCCGTCTGGAACCCATATTACAATATACATGTACAAGCTGTTGAAAGAATACAAAACAAATTCTTACGTTTTCTTAATTTTAAAATGGGTATTCCAGCAGTTATGTTGAACTACAATACTATTTTGAATGATATGAATATGCTGAAATTGTCAGACAGAAGAACTTTCACTGACTTGGTATTTCTGTATAAAATTCTAAATGATTTAGTTGACAGTCCGATATTGCTCGAATTGATAAGCTTCCGGATTCCAATACGTAATACTAGAAGTCAGGATTTATTTCAGTGCAGTAATTCTGGAACTAACTATCATATGTATTCCTCTTTGCCCAGAATACTAATGGAAGGAAACAATTATACCAAGTCAGTGGACATCTTCAATTTATCTTTAAACAAATATAAAATATTGTTACGAAGGCAGTTCAGTTATGTACAATAAATACTGTGTATTTCTTACTATTCATATGTAAAAGCCCCGAAAAAGGGCGTTAATAAATAAATAAATAAATAAATAATGGCGTCGTTTTGGTGAAATATTACAACAAAGTACCTACTTAGTACTTACACTTGCAAAATGAAATACAATACAACTACAATAGTGAGCTCCGGCATAATGAAATTTTGCACTGCTAAACCGTGCAACCGATTGTTATTGTTAATGGACTATTTGTGCGTAAATAAATTATTATATACATCGGGTACCCGGCATGCGTTGCGAGGCCACTTTAACTTCGGGGTCAACTAAACCGTAATGGTTCCCTACCAAGTCCCGAGAAACAACATTATAAAATTATGCACTTTATAAAATTATATACAACGGGTACCCGGCATGCGTTGCAAGGCCGCTTTAACCTCGGGGTCAATAAAACTGTAATGTTTCCATCCGAAGTCCTGGGAAACTACATTATAATGCAAGCGCCTGCACTATGTAACATTATATACTACGGGTACCCGGCATGCGTTGCAAGGCCACTTTAACCTCAGGGTCAACTAAACTCTAATGGTTCCATCCCAAGTCCCCGGAAACTACATTATAATGCAAGCGCCTGCACTATATAACATTATATACAACGGGTACCCGGCATGCGTTGCAAGGTCACTGTAACCTAGGGGTCAACTTTACTGTAATGGTTTCATCCCGATTCCCGGGAAATAAAATTTTAATGCAAGCGCCTGCAATTTTTAACATAATATACAACGGTTACTCGACATGCGTTGCAAGGTCATTGTAACCTCGGGGTCAACTTAACTGTAATGGTTCCATTCCAATTCCTGGGAAATTACATTTTAATGCAAGCGCTGCACTACATAACATTATATACAACGGGTACCCGGCATGCGTTGCAAGGTCACTGTAACCTCAGGTTTCTTCATATATTTAATTTAACACACACTCCTCCTCGCTTCATCCACGTTCACACGTCAAATCGCATAGTGTTTAAACCCGTCAGTTGCTTCTGCAACGGGCAAAACCTAGTATATATTAATGTTTGGTTTGGGAGAGCTCTTTTTCCGCGCACTTTTTCGTTGACGCAAAAACGACCAGTACGCCCTTTACGTTTCACCCACCTCAAGGTTCACTTTCGGTTAAAGCAAATTCAGTGCACCCTCAGTACTTTGATTTTGCGAGGTCAGTTTTTTTCGACAAAATTAGCGCCTTATTCACAGAAAAACTGACGCGAATCAACGGCGAAAACTAGAACCAATAGTAAAATTACACTCAATTCGGCCAGGTTACATTTCCCGCCGACAGGTTCGCGTTTCCTAAAAAATGATGTCATTTTGGCCATCAGTTTCGATGCAAATGAAAATGCTAGGAATATTGAGTCAGGTCAGGGATCTCAGACGTCAAATTTTTAGCCTAACAAAGCAGACTTTTCACGGTTTTCGGTAGTGGTTTTACGGTACGCGGCATTGCGGCCCCAAAACCGATCCCGGCTCGGATGTTTTTCAAAAATCTAACGCAGTAGAGAATTCCGCAACTTTAAATACCAAAATTACACGCCCATCCCATATAAAATAGTTCAGGAGATGCTGACAAAGTTCGACATTTTCCGAAAAAAAATCACCAAAACACGTGCTTACAGATTCCATTGGAAGTTTAATTTTTGCTGGCCAGTTCAAATTAACACGCTATTCATTCTGGGTAGGTACCTACTTATTTCGGTAGTATTGCAAATATGATGAAAAAAGCAAAGATTGCAGGAATTGAAGGAAATGCGCAGGTACCTACCTGAATGGGTACCTACACAACGAATTAGGTTTTAATGCAATAAATACTACGGTAAGGTTGTTTCGATGATACAGAATAATTGAACTTTTTTTAAGTTAATTTTCACGTTCTGTGATGGTTCTACTCAAATTCTATTGTTTTATCATTACAGACCAGTTACATCACAAAACTGAAATAATTACAGAACTCGAACGGAACTTTATAGAACTGAAAATTTAAAGAATTGTCAACTTTTTTTTATTAATTATTTTTTTTATTTTTAAGTGTGTTCTATTTGGACATTGTTAAATAAAAAAAATAATTACGCGTGTTTTAGGTAGGTACTTACTTCCAGGGACTTTTTTCATTTAAAAATCAAAACATGATATTGAATGAATTTATTTATAGTGAAAATTATTTTATGCTCAACAGCATAATGGCGTCGTTTTGGTGAAATATTACAACAAAGTACCTACTTAGTACTTACACTTGCAAAATGAAATACAATACAACTACAATAGTGAGCTCCGGCATAATGAAATTTTGCACTGCTAAACCGTGCAACCGATTGTTATTGTTAATGGACTATTTGTGCGTAAATAAATTAATTATATACAGCGGGTACCCGGCATGCGTTGCGAGGCCACTTTAACTTCGGGGTCAACTAAACCGTAATGGTTCCCTACCAAGTCCCGGGAAACAACATTATAAAATTATGCACTTTATAAAATTATATACAACGGGTACCCGGCATGCGTTGCAAGGCCGCTTTAACCTCGGGGTCAATAAAACTGTAATGTTTCCATCCGAAGTCCTGGGAAACTACATTATAATGCAAGCGCCTGCACTATATAACAGTATATACAACGGGTACCCGGCATGCGTTGCAAGGTCACTGTAACCTCGGGGTCAACTTAATTATAATGGTTCCATCCCAAGTACCGGGAAACTACATTATAATGCAAGCACCTGCACTATATAAAATTATATACAACGGGTACCCGGTATGCGTTGCAAGGCGACTTTAACCTAGGGGTCAACTTTACTGTAATGGTTTCATCCCGATTCCCGGGAAATAAAATTGTAATGCAAGCGCCTGCAATTTATAACATAATATACAACGGGTACACGGCATGCGTTGCAAGGTCACTGTAACCTCGGGGTCAACTTAACTGTAATGGTTCCATCCCAATTCCCGGGAAATAATATTTTAAAGCAAGTGCCTGCAATATATAACATGATATACAACGGTTACTCGGCATGCGTTGCAAGGTCACTGTAACCTCGGGATCAACTTAACTGTAATGGTTCCATTCCAATTCCTGGGAAATTACATTTTAATGCAAGCGCTGCACTACATAACATTATATACAACGGGTACCCGGCATGCGTTGCAAGGCCACTGTGAACTCAGGTTTCTTCATATATTTAATTTAACACACACTCCTCCTCGCTTCATCCATGTTCACACGTCAAATCGCATAGTGTCTTAACCCGTCAGTTGCTTCTGCAACGGGCAAAACCTAGTATATATAGTATTGTTCACTTTGGGAAAGCTCTTTTTCCGCGCACTTTTTTGTTGACGCAAAAACGACCAGTACGCCCTTTACGTTTCACCCACCTCAAGGTTCACTTTCGGTTCAAGCAAATTCAGTGCACCCTCAGTACTCTGATTTTGCGAGGTCAATTTTTTTCGACAAAATTAGCGCTTTATTCACAGAAAAACCGACGCGAATCAACGGCGAAAACTAGAACCAATAGTAAAATTATACTCAATTCGGCCAGGTTACATTTCCCGTCGACAGGTTCGCGTTTCAAAAAAAATGATGTCATTTTTACCATCAGTTTCAATGCAAATGAAAATGCTATGAATCTCGAGTCAGGTCAGGGATCGTAGACGTCAAATTTTTAGCCTAACAAAACAGACTTTTCACAGTTTTCGGTAGCGGTTTTACGGTACGCGGCATTGCGGCCCCAAAATCGATCCCGGCCTGGATGTTTTTCAAAAATCTAATACAGTAGAGAATTCCGCAACTTTTAAAACCAAAATTGTATGCCCATCCCATATAAAATAGTTCAGGAGATGCTGACAAAATTCGACATTTTCCGAAAGAAAATCACCAAAACACGCGCTTAAAGATTCAATCGGAAGTATAATATTTTGCTGGCCAGTTGAAATTAAAAACACATTCATACAGGGTAGGTACCTACTTATTTCGGTAGTATTACGAATATGATAAAAAGCAAAGAGATTGCAGGAATTTTTTAAATGTGCAGGTACCTACCTGAATGGGTACCTACACAACGAATTAGGTTTTAATGCAATAAATACTAAGGTAAGGTTGTTTCGATGATATATTGAATAATTAAACTTTTTCTAAAGTTAATTTTCACGTTCTGTATCGGTTCTATTCAAGTTCTGTTTTTTTTTTTATCTTTAAAGGCCAGTTGCATCACAAAACTGAAATAAATACAGAACTTTCTGGAACTGAAAATTGACAAGAAAAACTTTAAGAATTATCAATTTTTTTTTTAAACCCAGCCTTATTATTTTTAAATGTTATTCTATTTGGATATTGTGAAATAACAAAAAAAAATATTATATATTAGGCTGTTCTAGGTAGGTACTTACTTGCAGGGACTTTTTTTCTTTAAATATCAAATCATGATATTGAATAAAATTATTTGGGTTGAAAAGAAGTTTTTATAATATTATTTTATGCTCAACAACATAATGGCGTCGTTTTGGTGAAATATTACAACAAAGTACCTACTTAGTACTTACAATACAACTACAATAGTGAGCTCTGTCATCATGAAATTATGCATTGCTAAACCGTTCATCCGATTGCGATGAAACTTTGGGGATTTGATGTGCGTATGCCGGCGATGGTTTCTATGTAAAATAGTGAGCTATGGCGTCATGAAATTATGAATTGCTAAACCGTTCATCCGATTGCGATGAAACTTTGGGGATTTGATGTGCGTATACCGGCGATGGTTTCTATGTAAAATATTGAGCTATGGCGTCATTAAATTATGCATTGCTAAACCATTCATCCGATTGCGATGAAACTTTGGGGATTCGATGTGCGTATGCCGGCGATGGTTTCCATGTAAAATAGTGAGCTATGGCGTCATGAAATTATGAATTGCTAAACCGTTCATCCGCTTGCGAAGAAACTTTGGGGATTTGATGTATGCATGCTCGCGATGATTTTTATGTACAAAAGTGAGCTCTGGCATCATGAAATTATGAATTGCTAAACCGTTCATTCGATTGCGATGAAACTTTGGGGATTTGATGTGCGTATACCGGCGATGGTTTCTATGTAAAATAGTGAGCTATGGCGTCATGAAATTATGCATTGCTAAACCGTTCATCCGCTTGCGATGAAACTTGGGGATTTGATGTATGCATGCTCGCGATGATTTTTGTGTACAAAAGTGAGCTCTGGCATCATGAAATTATGCATTGCTAAACCGTTCATCCGATTGCGATGAATTTTGGGGATTTTATGTGCGTATGCCGGCGATGGTTTCTATGTAATATAGTGAGCTCTGCCATCATGAAATTATGCATTGCTTAACCGTTCATCCGATTGCGATGAAACTTTTGGGATTTGATGTGCGCTTCCAGTCGATTCTATCTGTATAAAATAGTGAGCTCTGGCATCATGAAATTATGCATTGCTAAACCATTCACCCGATTGCGACGAAACTTTGGGGGAGCGGCCGACTACCTGTTCCCTTTGTAGGCGCTCGCTTCATCCGCATTCAGACATCGTTTTTTTCTTCATATATTTAATTTAACACACACTCCTCCTCGCTTCATCCACGTTCACACGTCAAATCGCATAGTGTTTAAACCCGTTAATTGCTTTTGCAATGGGCCCAGCTAGTATATATAGTATTGTTTAGTTTTGGGATAGGTCAGGAAAAGGTCACTTTTTGTTTGACGCAAAAACGACCAGTACGCCCTTTACGTTTCACCCACCTCAAGGTTCACTTTCGGTTGAAGCAAATTCCGAATGAAAACTGTAAGTCAATTTTTTTCGACAAAATGAAATATATACAGGGATTTATTCTCCGATACGAATCGGCGGCGAAAACTAGAAGCTCTACTCGAATCACTCGATTCGGCTCGATTGTATTTCCCGCCGACAGATGGCGTTTGAAAAAAAAAAATGACGAAAAAACCCGCTTATTTCACAAAGGAAAATGCTAGGACTATTGACATAGGTCAGGATCTCAAATGTCAAAGTTTTAGCCTAACAAAACGGAACTCTCGGCGGTTTGGGTCGTTGTTTTTCGGAAAACGTCATTGCCGCCGAAAAACCGATTCAGGGCTAGATGTTTTTTGAAAATACGATAGCCGGATAGATTCCGCAACTTTTAACACCAATAAAACATATGATTCTCATATAAAATACGTCAGGAGATGCTGACAAAACTCGAAATTTTCCGAAAAAAAATCATCAAAACACGCGCTCACAGATTCCATCGGAAGTTTAAATATTGGTGGCCAGTTAAAATTAACACGTTATTCATTCCGGGTAGGTACCTACTTATTTCGGTAGTATTGCAAATATGATGAAAAAAAGCAAAGATTGCCGGAATCTAAGGAAATGCGCAGGTACCTACCTGAATGGGTACCTACACAACGAATTAGGTTTTCATGCAATAAATACTAAGGTAAGGTTATTTCGATGATACTGAATAATTGAACTTTTTTAAGTTAATTTTCACGTTCTGTTTTGGTTCTACTCAAATTCTGTTTTTTCTCATTATAGGCCAGTTACATCACAAAACTGAAATAATTACAGAACTCGAACGGAACTTTCGAGAACTGAAAATTTACTTGAAAAATTTAAAGAATTGTCAATTTTTTTTTATTAATTTTTTTTTTTTTTTATAAGTGTGTTCTATTTGGACATTGTTAAATAATAAAAAAAATGTATATATTTATATATATATATATATATTACGCGTGTTCTAGGTAGGTACTTACTTGCAGGGACTTTTTTCCTTTAAAAATCAAAACATGATATTGAATAAATTTATTTGTGCTGAAAATTATTTTATACTCAACAGCATAATGGCGTCGTTTTGGTGAAATGTTACAACAAAGTACCTACTTAGTACTTACCCGTGCAAAATGAAATACAATACAACTACAATGTTGAGCTCCGGCATAATGAAATTTTGCACTGCTAAACCATGCAACCGATTGTTATTGTTATTTTTAATGGACTATTTCCGTAAATATGTCCGTAAATAAATTAATTATATACAGCGGGTACCCGGCATGCGTTGCGAGGCCACTTTAACTTCGGGGTCAATTAAACCTTAATGGTTCCCTACCAAGTCCCGGGAAACTACATTATAATGCAAGCGCCTGCACTATATAACATTATATACAACGGGTACCCGGCATGCGTTGCAAGGCCTCTTTAACATCGGGTCAACTAAACTGTAATGGTTCCATCCCAGTCCCGGGAAACTACATTATAATGCAAGCCCCTGCACTATATAACATTATATACAGCAGGTACCCGGCATGCGTTGCAAGGCCACTTTAACCTCGGGGTCAATAAAACTGTAATGTTTCCATCCCAAGTCCCGGGAAACTGCATTATAATGCAAGCCCCTGCACTATTTAACATTATATATAACGGGTTTTTGGCATAAGTAAGTGAAGTTTTACTTCAGTCGTGTGGTCTAAAGCACACTTTTTTAAAAATGATTTTCACATTCTGTGTTATTTCCTTTTCGATTGCGATGAAACTTTGGGGATTTGATGTGCGCATCGCCTCGATTCCTTCTGTATAAAATGGTGAGCTCTGGCATCATGAAATTATGCATTGCTAAACCGTTCATCCGATTGCGATGAAACTTTGGGGATTTGATTGCTGCATCCCCTCGATTCTTTCTGTATAAAATAGTGAGCTTGGGCATCATAAGATTATGCATTGCTAAACTGTTCATCCGATTGCGATGAAACTTTTGGGATTTGATGTGCGCAGGCCGGCAATGGTTTTTGTGTACAACAGCGAGCTCTGGTATCATGAAATTACGCATTGCTAAACCAATTAACCGATTGCAATGAAAATTTGATATTTAACCGATTTATATTTAATTTAACATACACTCCTCCTCGCTTCATCCACGTTCATACGTCAAATCGCATAGTGTTTAAACCCGTTAGTTGCTTTTGCAACGGGCCCAGCTAGTTATATAGTATTGTTTAGTTTTGGGGCAGGTCAGGAAAACTCACTCTTTTTTGTATGAAAAAATTAAGCCAAACCCGTCACGCCAAAACGACCTTTCGGCTCCTCGAGATTCGTACACTTTGAGAGGTCAGTTTCGGTCAACGGGCAGCGTAACTAAAATCGTATGAGAATTTTCAGCCATCGATCCTCAAGCCAAAGTGGACCTTGGCGTTCAGCATTTCGGAAGGCTTCACGGTTCAATCTCCTTCGAAGTCTTCGGCACGAGCTTTTGTTTTTTTTTCTGGATCGGGAAACATTTTTAATTTTAATTTATACGTTTGCCAAAACTTTACGGGAGACATCTAGCGGTGCGGAATACGAGTGTGGATTGTTCACATTAGAAAAATCAAATGTCTATCGCATACGGTTGTAGTTCTATTTTTATCCGTTCGAATGGCGGGGTCGTCTGATTTTACACAAAAATTTTCAATTCACGAAAAAAGGGCACTCAACATGACTCAATACAGCGACTTTCTTAATATAATGTTGCCAGGTGCTTGATTTTGGAATGGCTGATTTTGGAATGTAGTCTCATTGATTTTAATACGGGTTCACAATGTCTCTTACTAAAATTGTTAATTTTGACAATAAATAATATGGAGACGTTTAAATATAAAATACATTTCATATAAATTTAATTGGATACCTAAATTAACTGCTCTAAACATACCAACACTCACTTTAAGAGGACATAGGTAGAGAAACCCAGAAATATGTCATTTTCAAAAAAGTTTTTAGACGTATTGACTCTTTTCCACAAAAAATTATAAATGGATTTCGAAAGATTGTTCTTTTATCTAGCATAGTTATGTAATAAATTTTTAGAATTTTTTTTAATTTTTAGTATAATAAGGTTATTCCATAGGTCGTTGGCAGATTTGTTAAATTTTCAAAAAAGTTTTTGTATTATACCACACCCATTTCAAATAATGTAATCATGCAGTGAAATAAATCAATACATTATCTAGCAAAGTTATGTATTAGAATTTTAATTTTAGTTTCAATAAAATCATTAAAAAATATGTACGTACATGTGTTTCTTGACGAAAATTGGTCCATTTGTGTATTTATTTGCGCACTTATAAACTAATATATTTCATATTTTTTTACATACTTATTGTGCTAAGACATTATTGACAAATCATAAATAAGTTTGACCGAAAAATAATTTTGGGAAGCATTTAATTTTAATTAATTAACAGCTTCGCATTTGACGATTTTATCATAGCGCCGAAACACAAAATTTCGCAGTTCACTACGGTCCGAAACGTGGCCAGACGAGGACGTGTCCGCGTCGCTCTGAATTACAACAGTTTGAAATAATATTTTGGAAACGAAATGTAAATACATACGAATTCCTTGTTTCACGTTCGTAAAATCTACAGGGTTGACCGAATTTCATTTTCATTGAATATTTTTATGCAAAAAGTTTTATATTTAAAAATAAATGTTTTTATTTGTCCCTTATTATACGATACAAAAAACAAGAGTCCCAAATGCCCCATTTTTTTAAAGTAAAACTTCTTTACGCATGCTCGACACATGGGGTTAACTGGTGAATCGTTACGAAAAGTGGTGATTGTTACGAAAAGTGGTGCTGGTTACAAAAAATGACATGCGAACGGTAATCGATGCGAACAGTGATCAATTGCTAGGCGGGTCGGGCCTTTAGGCTCGCTTGTTATTCGTGTTATTGTTATATTGTTAATGGACTATTTGTCCGTAAATAAATAAATAAATAAATTATATACAGCGGGTACCCGGCATGCATGGGTTCGGAAGTTATGCGCGTACATACATTTCGGCGATTCATTTTCATTTATATACTAGCTGGTGCCCGGCATGCGTTGCTATGCCGTTCAACAAAAAATTGTTTCTCCCTGCGTGTCCTTTCCCATTCGTCCCGTTCACCTTCCGCTTCCCCTTCCTCTCCCGCGTCCCCTTCCCCTCAAACGTTCCCACTCCGCCTCCTCTACCTTCCGACTCCCCACTCCACTCCTCTTCCCCCGTCCCGCCAACTCCCCTCACGAATTCCCTTCCCCCCTCCCAGGTTCCCCTCCCCCTCCCTGGTTCCCGTCCCTTTCCACCCGCGGCACCAATACCCAAGTTCCTATCCCCCCTCCCGCATTCCATACATTCAGTTCTGGTACATTTAGTTTTCAAACAGCTCACGTGCCACCCATTGAATTTTTAGTATACACATTTTATAATGCCAGAGCTCACCAGTAGTTATATACAAACCTTGTCCTGGCAATAACAAACACAACAAAAAAAGAATTATCCAATTTGGTGTAGTCGTTCGGAAGTTATGCGCGTACATACATTTCGGCGATTCATTTTCATTTATTAGCATTTATATATATGCCGGGTACCAACCTTTGCCATTTAATAAAGAAATTGTTTCTCCCTGCGCGTCCTTTCCCATTCGTCCCGTTCACCTTCCACCTCCCCTTCCTCTCCCGCGTCCCCTTCCCCTTTCGCGTTCCCACTCCTCCTCCACCTTCCTTCTCCTCACTCTACTCCCCCCCTTTTCCGTCCCGCGATCCCCCCTCCCGAGTTCCCCTCCCCCCTCCCATAATCACCTCCTCCCTCCCGCGGATCCCCCTCTCGAATTCCCCTCTCCCCTCCCGAGTTCCCCTCCACACTCCCGGGTTCCCCTCCCCCCTCCTGCATTCCATACATTCATTCCCGATACATTCAGTTCTCATACAGCTCGTGTGCCACTTATTGCAATTTTATTATACAAATTTCATGATGCCAGAGCTCGTGTCCTTTCCCATTCGTCCCGTTCCCCTTCTGCCTCCCCTTCCTCTCCAACGTCCCCTTCCCCTCTCCTCACTCCCCTCGCCCGCTTCCCCTATCCCTTAAACCCCCACCCGTTTTCCTCTCCCCCCTCCCGAGTTCCCCTCCCACCTCCCGGGTTCCCCTCCCTTGTCCCCCTCCCCTTCCCTCCCTCATCCTTCACCCCTCTCCCATCCGCCACCTCCTCCCGCATTCCATACATTCACTCCCGGTACATTCAGTTTTCAAACAGTTTGCGTGGCACCAATTGCAATTTTATATACAAATTTCATAATGCCAGAGCTCACCAGTATATACAGAAACCTTTAGTCCAGTCAAGGAAGGGGGTGTAGAGTGCGTGAGCAGGGACCTAAGCGATTCCTTCAGAAACTTGTTTAGGGTGCTTAGGATGTGAACATACTAAAAATCCTGACGTCTAGGTGGTGAGCTAGGGGGGGGAGGGGGAGGGGGGGGTCCCAATTTTCGGGTTTCCGCTTATATCTCAAAAACGGTGCGCCGCAGAGGAAAATTTTTTAATAATAAGTAAAAGCTGATAAAATTATCTACAACTTTTATTCTATACGTAATTTTCGAAATCCCAGCCATTTTCGAGTTATTCGCTCCACAAATGTAGATATTTTCGAAAAAAATCATTTTACCTCACATTTTTCATCAAACATTCCTTCATATCGTCTAAAATATTCATCAAAGAAAAAAATTTATTCGAAAGAAGTTGTAAAGAATTTAATTTTCTTTTAGAATATATAGACATATGTAAATTTATCTTCAACCGTTCAACATTTACAGCAATTTGAAGTTTTTTCGTAAAATGTTGTCATTTTCAGAAAGAGCTGTTTTTATCTTATTACTGACACACAACACTTGTTCGTTCGCCTAATAATATGTGTGACCACACTTTAAAACCAGTTATTAAATAAAATAGGTAAAAATCATATTACTTGAAAAATACATAAATGTATTTTATAATCATAATGTTTATTCTATTTCGTTACATTAAGCACATAAAATTATAGATCTCATTGTTATCACTGTTCTCAATAACATCATGTTACATTCTCATCCTGCTTGGACGTGGGGGTCCTCGCAAGCGTTGTTCATCCATGGCATCTTCATCCTCAGTATTGGATGGTTCTTGCTGAATGGGCTCTATGTCGTCGTCATCGTCGTCCTCGGCAACAGGCACGCTATTGAGGCATCTCCCTTGGCAGGAGACTCGGAGACACGCTGCAGAACAGGTCAGCATTGCTTTTCGGCATCCACATTTGCCAATTGCACAATCCCTGGTGCAGCGGCAAAATATCATATTTAGAAGGACCTCCGGCGCTGGTGGATCTTTTGTTGTATTTGGCATCAGGGTCTCTCCTTCATGTTTCCACCCCCATTATTCAGGGGGCAGCTCAATCGGTGCACTGGGAATGCTGTTTAACTGCGTTCTCTGTTGGAGGGAGGGAGCTGATGTCAGGCTTCATATTTGCCACCAACCCTGTGAACGACTAAAAGCGGTACTGGTTAAGGAAGGTCTGTCTTTTTGGCGCCGCATACCATTTCAGGAAACATTTATTTCCAGCCTCTTCAACCTCGCCGTGAGTAGAGGAGGGGTTATAAAGATCATTGCCGCTTGCTTGATGAATTCTGACTCCAAGTACAATTTTGAGAAGCCCACCTTGCTTCTCCTGAAAGTTGCAGATGTTGTGTCGCAGCCGGTAAATGAATGTAAGAACAGGATGTGTTCAAATGCACGGTGCTGCATCTTTTGGATGGACAGTGGCATTGTTTTGGTTTTCCCTCGTCCGTTGTCAGCAGCAGAATATCTTGGGTGGGAGGAGTGGAAGCAATCAAAAGGAAGTGAAAGCTTCTCACAAAACTGTGAGAGGAATGTTCCACAGCAATCTTCACAACAAGGAAGTCAGCATCATGTCCTGAAGAGTCTGTATCCCATTCTCCCGAAGCTTCGTCTGTAGTAAAGAGATGAAGTTACTTTTGTTGGTAGGATTGGATAACAAATCTTCCTTTTTAACGGGTATTGAAGTGTTCCAAGTCAAATTGATGTCAGCTGACCTTCTCAGTCTGTATCATCGCATCTGTTATTGTGATTTTGTACCGTTGGCTGGGTTTGGGTACCAATCAAATACCACAGTGTGAGTCATCCAGGATAGTGGTGGTTGACGTAGTTGATGTAACGATCACAAATTGTGACAAGGAAGGCATCTTTTTGCCAAATTACTCTGTGTAGTAGAAATTTTCCGTCCACAACTATGTTCACCTGAGACAGTAGACCAGTTTTTTGGTAGGCTCGAATAAGCTGTACAGGACAGATTTAGTTGTCTTCCACATCCCACCTTCATTGAACAGTGCCAAGGGAAATGGGGCCAACTCATACTCAAAGAATTTCTTCAAATCCTCATCTGATCGTTTGCTTATACACATCCGGTGAAACAGAAATGTTGGGTCAACTGCAACCTTTTCATCGTGATTTTTTATCGACGAGCTGACAGAAGACATTGGGAATTGACATTATTTCATTGGCTTGTGGGAAGGGAGGATGTGCATCAAACCACTGACTGAGTTTGAAATGTCTGCTGCATCTTTACTTCGGTGGGCTTGTCCGAGGTCCTTGTGTTGTTACTGGACGTGAAGACTCCACAATACTCTTCAAGGGAAGTGCAGATCTCATGAGTTGCGCTCATACCAACTAACCACTTCTAGTACATTGTGCAAAATACCTCTGCCTCCTGTTATGCCTTCTCGGCTTTTGAATGATAGCATCAATGTGGTTTCCATGGTCATATCTGATCATACGCCTTACTAAAAGAGCGTCGCATAATCGTCGTTGCACGTCGGTGTGTCAGTAATAAGATAAAAACAGCTTTTTCTGAAAATGACGACATTTTACGCAAAACCTTAAAATTGCTGTAAATATTTACTGGTTGGAGACTTATTTGCATATATATATATATATATTCTAAAAGGGAATTAAATTTATTACAACTTCTTATAAATAAATTTCTTTCTTTGATGAATATTTTAGACGATATGAAGGAATGTTTGATGAAAAATGTGAGGTAAAATAATTTTTTTCAAAAATATCTACATTTGTGGAGCGTGTAAGTCAAAAATGGACGTGATTTCGAAAATTACGTAAAGAATAAAAGTTGTAGATAATTTTATGAGCTTTTTTTACTTATCCTTAGGAAATTTTCATGTGTGACGCACCGTTTTTGAGATATAAGCGGAAACCCGAAAATTGGGACCTCCCCCTCCCCCCCTTTCCCCTAGCTCACAACCAAGACGTCAGGACTTTTAGTATGTTCACACCCTAAGCACCCTAAACAAGTTTCTGGAGGAATCGCTTAGGTCCCTGCTCACGCACTCTACACCTCCTTTTGGAGCATTTATTGACTGGACTACTTTGCGGGCGTGCTCACAACAACTCACCAAAGTTTCATCGCAATCGGATGAACGGTTAGCAATTCACAGGAAAGTATGTAGAACAGTTTATATGGGAGAATTAAATTGTTGATTTTACTATCTTCCTCGCAACTTTTCCATATTTTCTCAACGTTTAAACCTTTCCTGGACTACGACAAACATTTCAAAACCAAAATCAGCTAAATCGGCCCAGCCGTTCTCGAGTTTTAGTGAAACTAACAAACAGCAATTGATTTTTATATAGGGGGGGGGGGGGTAAAAGAGGCGGGGGGGTGGAGGGTGGTTAGAGGTTGTGGGGTGAGAGGGGGAGGGGGTTGAGAGGGATGGGGGGTAGGCTTTTTTATATCCATTTTTCGTATTACAAAAATAACAAACATGAGAATCGGGTATGGGTACCACCGCCCCGGGAACCATTTTTTTGATAACCAACACGTCTGCCGTAGGTCATCCTTAGTGGTTCGCAACGTTTGGTGACTAGCAGGGGTGCCTGGGTTCATGGGGTGAGGTTTTTTCAGGTCTTGGCGGCGGATGCGTCTGCGCACCAGCTGCATGGCAGGTTGGATCTAGATAAAGTGGTTGAGGGAGTCCCTTTGACTTCTCCAGCCTTACTCTCTCGGAACATCGCTTTGCACCGCAGTGGGAGGGATGGATTCATACATCCGCTCTCCTGGACACGCTGACCCCCACATTTCTACCCACCCCTAATACCCTTTCCTTCTCAGAAGATCCTCTCCTCCCTTTCCCTGAAACGAACCTTCACACAGCATCACCAAAGAAGAGATAGGCAATGTGTCGAGCGATTGTAAAAAAAGGTCTCTCCCGATCCGGCCTTCTACGTAGTTGGTGGGGCAGATTCCACCGCCGCCGAGATCCTGACAAACCTCGCCCCATGAACCCGGGCTACCCGTACGGTGTTGATAATCCAATACATGGTTCCCGGGACGGCGGTACCCATACCCGCCTTCCAAATTACTGATACTATTTATTGACGGCTGGCGTGGTCAAGAGGTAAGGCTCTTGACTCGCAATCCGAAGGTCGTGGGATCGAATCCCGGCGTGGGCAAATAAATTTTGTTTGACTAATTTGGGTTATTTCATATAAAAATAATATATTTGCGTCACGTTCCAGAGTGGAAGATACTTTAGTATCGCCCTGGTGTAAGACCACCATTCAGAATTGAAACGTTGCTAAAAATTACTTTGGCCGTGTTTGGTGACCAGATCTGAATAGCCAAGTAATTCTTCGCTTCCTCTTCCCCATCTCCTGCCCTTCCCCACCACCTTCTGCCTCATACTATACCCCATAGTCATGTCATAGTCTCACTGGCTCCAGACGGGAGCATTTGGGTCTCTTGTGCGGTATTCACATAAATATAAAATTAAAAATTATGCACACGAATAAATATTTCAAAATGAGATATTTTTTACAATCCAACTGAATATTAGGTACTCTTTTTTTCATGAATACCGCACAAGAGTCCCAACTGCTCCCGTCTGGAGCCAGTGGGACTATCACCCCCAATTGGGGTATGTTGTGAGGCTGAAGGTAGTGGGGGAGGGGAAGGAGTTAGGGAAGATGGAGGTGGGGAAGTACCTGACTTTTCAGATCTGGTCACTAAACACGGCTAAAGCCATTTCAAGTAACGTTTCAATTCTTCCACTCTAATGGCCGTAAAATAAAATGAAAAAACAAAAACCAAAATATTAAAAAAATATAACAAATTGTTTTTTTGTGTAGGTATCTACTTTATACCTACTGTGTTTATGTATCTATTTATGTCTACGCACTTCAATACACAAATTACAAATAACTACTACTTATTAAAATTCTGGAAGCGAGAATTCAACATCTTTATCTGAACCATACTGTAGGTCCAGCTTCGCGTGAACTATAGGTACGTGAAACCCGGCTTCTAGCGGAACGAAATCTAGTTCCAAAAACGTCCGCTTGCAACGGCTGATGTGTGAGCGGTGCAGTCGGAATCGAAATTATGATTTGCTGGTATGACAGCCTTAAAAAATAAATTATTGAAGTTGTGGTAGAATTTCTTTTACCTCATGTGAAATTGTTTGTTCTTTTTTTTCAACTCATTTATACTATCATATTATTATTTGGAAATATATTTTAAATGGAATTGTGCATATGAAGTTTGAAAACAGCAAAAAAAATGTTTAAAAAAAATATTTTTAGGGTGTTTTTGTTGTTATTTTTTCAAAAACATGTTTTTTTCGTTCTATTCGCAGGTATATTGTAAAATGTTATGAATAATAAAGCATCAAAGTTAATATATTTATGTTTCGTTGCTTTCTTATACTCTCAATTAAAAGTTTACGAAAAACTTCTTACTAAACATAAGATTATTTTACCTCTGAAATAGGTTTTTTTTAGAAACGGCAACACTGAACCTGGTGTTCAACAAAGTTCAAGTTCAAAATGACAACTATTTATTTTCGTAAACAATATGGCGGGCTGTCGCTCATGGCTTTGTTCATTTATTGACGTGACGGAACTAAATTGCTGACTGTAAATAGGTAGGAATACAATATATGATATGAAATAATACTCCATTAATAATTTTATGCAACTTATAGACAGATTAGCTCGAAAATGAGCTAACACGTCAGACGTATGATATAACCTAAATCGTCATTTCTTACGGGAAAGATTTTGAAAATGATCTAAATCGTAATTTATTTACTTACAGGAAAGATTTTGAAAATGCCCCCAGAGATATTGGATAAATTAAGATGTTGGTATGATATTTATACTGAAAGTGAAAGTGACACGAAAACGCAAAGTGCGTAGATATTTAACGAAGCAAGCTTACAAAAAAAAAGACTCTTGATCAAAGGAATTCATTTTAAAAAGGTATTTATTTATTATTTTCTTTAAAAAATAGAGCAATCTACCAGATAATTATGTATTTCCTATTGTTTTAACCTTCAAAAGTGCCGCGGTCACCTCGCGGCCACCGGGTGACAAACGGCAATCCAGAAGATAATGACTTCGAAGGAAAATGACAAATGATCGGACGTCATACAAAGCATTTTGTAGAAAATAAACAACCTTAAAATTTTCATCTGTTATGTTCTGCTGTTTGAACAGTTAAACCGTCATGGTTGAATCCTGCATGTTTGAAACAATTGTAAATGGTACTTTGTGACATTTTAAGCACAAGATTCTTTCTAAAATTAGTTTTGAGTGACCGTTTATTCCTTGATCCATTGGCTGTAAGACTGATGTTGTATTGGACGCAAGGAAAGCAAGTGTTATATGCTTAAGCTGGGTCCACACATGTTCTTTTGTCCGTTCCGTTCCGTACCTCCGTTCCGTATCAAAAACTCTGGACGCAAGTAAAAATAGCCCGTACCTCCGTAACGTCGCTGCGATCATCGGCATCGCGTGTTCATTCCATTCGACAGAGAGAACGACCTGCGCATGCCGCGATCGCGTCCAGACTGGCGCATACCCGTATCGTATCGCCTTTGAACGGGCCGAATAAACCGACTCCCGATGGATCGGGGCGTACCTCTACCCGTATCGTACCTCCGTAACACCGTACCGTTCCGAACGGGCGTCCAAACTAGCGTTCTTGATCGCGACGCTGATACGGAACGGAGGAACGGAACGGACAAAAGAACATGTGTGGACCCAGCTTTAAAATCAACTGTGTAAGGAATCATGTCAATCAAAGTCATTATATATCTGATTTTGTTATAAAGAATTTTATTTGAAAATCAAACTTCGTTGTGTAATTACTGAATTTAAATAATATTTATGTTTCAAGATACTACGATATGAAGATGCACTGATATCGACTGGCTGTACCGACGCAATATTGATTATATCCCGTGGAGATTCTTCATTTGCTGAGGATCGTGTGCTCTACTCCAATTTCCATGGTGGATAAGGCTCTTTCTTCCGGTCCCCGCAGTCCTGCGCTATGTGGAGAGCGAAGGACATCGACGTACCAGAGACGCCAGTGATACTTGGTCACTTCAGCGCTGCGGTGACCTTCCTCTGCCTTCTACTTTGTCAGCGACTATGAGTTTCTCCAAGTTGGAGTCCTCAGTTTGGCGATCAACGTGTCCAAAGTATTTTAAAGATACGTTATAGGCAGATAAATTTAAAAAAAAATAGAAAAATCATATATTGTTGATTATTTTGACCATTTAGATTTGTCATTTAAGAGACTGCCTAGCGATTCCTTATTTTTTGTGAGATCGTTATTGGATAACAGACGTAATCTCCTGTCAAATTTGTGTGATTTTTATGGCTGTTATTTGCGTTTTCTATGTACAACGTACATTAAATGAGAAAATAATCATGCTTACTTGCAGGAATTTATGTTTAAATCGATCTAAACTAAAATATATGACTTAAAAATCACACAAATCTGACAGGAGATTACGTCCGTTATCCAATAACGATCTCACAAAAAATACGGTATCGCTAGGCTGGTAACAATATAACTGATCAAGCACAAAAATTTTATTCATTCTTAAACACTTCGAAGGAACTTATTGTTTTTCTTTAACTTATGTTCCTATAATTAATTTTTAAGGCTTCTCATTATCCCATATGGTTTTCAAAAGAATTCATTTTCAATAAAAAACAAATGCATTAATTATATAAGCAATCTAGAAACTTTAACGATTGTACAAATTTTACTAACTGTCAGACGGATGAATCCATCCCTCCCACTGTGGTGCAAGGCGATGTTCCGTGAGAGTACGACTGTAGAAGTCTGTGAATGTAATTTAATTTCCCTCAAATAAAATTAAATAAATAATATGTTCATCAATTTTTTTGCATTATAAATATTATACAAATCTTGATTTCTGACTTTTTGTTTGCTTCAAAATGTGTAATTTTTTTTATTTTACGTTATGCTGAATAATACAATTGAAGCAAGAAAACTTATAAAAAGGTTATTTTTTCTTCATGTATTTATAGTACTTATAAGTAGTCTGTTTTTTAAATGAAAATTAAAATGCATTATTTACCATTTCTGGAAATTAAAAAACTTTTACATTCTTATCAAATTCGAGCCGCATGACGCTTTTGTAATTAAGGAATACAATTTATGTATCCCTTAATAACATAATATTTTGTTATCAATGAATAAAATTTTATTATCAAATTTTATTCAGCGTACCCATAATTTAATGAAGTACTAAAATTATGATAAATGTTTACTAAATCAAACAGATTTGCTCTCAAATTTTTTTTGAATCGTTATAATGCACAGATTTGGCTAATAAGTTTGCCGACCACTAAATGATACGGAGTATTTTGAAAAAAAAGTAAGTAAATATTTACTGGTTATATTTATGAATAGTACAATAGAACAAAAGTGATTATGAAATTGGGAGACTGGTTGAGGGAGACCTTTGTTCTCTCCAGGACTCAACCCCTTGCCTTTCATCGCAGCGGGAAGGATGGAATCACACATCATTCCTGTAGTGTTGCCAACTCGGATTTTGAAAAAGGCGTAGGCCAGATTAGAAAATTATGTAGTATTAGTAAAATTTGTATATGAAAAGTTCATAGATCCACATACTTTTTTTTTCTTCTTGAAATGAAGAAGTTAGTGTAGGTGAAACTGAATAAAACATGTATTTTGTTTTACAATTTAATTAATCCATAAGCTGCTGAATTATTCTGCAGTATTATTTTGGCTGGTGTATTTTCCTGAATAAAAAATGTGTTTTTACTTACTCTTTTCTGAGGAAACTCCTGAATGTCATAAGATATTACATTGTCAATGTTTACAAATACCTATACCAAAAGCTTTAGTAATTTCGTTTTTACACATAATTATTTACAAAAACGAAATAACATTAAAAACGACTATACATGCAATCCGCAGCTTACGGGTTAGAGAGATAGAACTCCCAGAGGAAACTGTATGTAGGATGCTGTACTGACAGCATTTGAACCGTTCTTCATACTTGCAATATTAGCGTATTAACCCCTTTTCATCTCTGGTATTGTAAATTATGGTTTAAGAATATAATACTCAATTTTCAGTCAAATTATATTTATTAAAATATTAATGAAGGCTCGCTGTTTGTTTTTTAGCCACTTTTTATGAAAAGTAAGCGTGTCATTAGAAAGTCTGTTTCTGACTTTAGTTTTTGTCAAATTGATCGCAGAAAACAGATGCTCGACATTCGCACTGCTTTGAGGCAAGTTAATAACTTTTGTAGTGTAATGTTGTCGTATAAGTGCTGTGTGTCTGATGGGTGGAACTCGGTAATGAAGAGAGAAGGTATAATCGGTACTGGTATTGGGGAGCTGCTGGTAGCAAAATGACATACTTCTTTATATAAACTGGACCAGTAAGGGAAACTGAAACTTCTTGAAATGGAAGATTTGTGTTTCTTGGAGTTCTCCATTCACGGTCCAACTTGGTAAGATTTGTTGGAAATAATCCTGAAAATAGTCAAGCACTTCCATCTGCAGGACTTCTTATGTGGCACGGACTCTAGCAGTATGAAACAGAACGTTTGTTGGAGTCCGCGCCACATAATTTGTCTCGCAGACAGGGGCGCCTCTGTCTTTAAATAAAGTAACTGAAAATATACTTATTCAGCCTAATGAGTTAAGTAATTTTTTCAATTTGTACAATTTCAAAGTAAATATGTAGATTCTGCGACTGAAGTTCGTAGGTGTACAGGAAAGGCCTAAAATACGTAGATCTAAAAAGTCATAGAGTTGGCAACGCTATCACTTCAGCTTTTCAATTGCTACCTGAACTGTAAACATACATTCATACGTAGAGTGAGAGAGTTGGTAAGTCTTCTTTGCAGCAGGAAATTATGCATACAGGTATCAAATTACGCGTATCGACCTGCACAACCGGAATGGCGCAGTGAAAAACTGAGCTGGCATCTCCGCGGCCCCCTTTTGCGAGAGAAGGCCCGTACTGAACGCCTTGAACCGGGCGACCGAATCGGCCCGAGAGCAGGTATATGGAATTGAGCGGTCGACTTCCTGTGCCCTTTGTAGGCGTACACTCCTCGCCTTATCCACATTCAAACATCGTTTTTTCTTTGTATATTTAATTCAACAAGCGCTCCTCGCTTCATCCACATTCACCTGTCAAATATCCGATTGCTATGAAACCTTGGCGATTTGATGTGTGCATCCAGTTCTTTCTGTATAGAATAGTGAGCTCTGGCATTGTGAAATTATTGTAATATTTTCCTCGGAAGAAACTTCAACTGCAAATTAGATGTGCAAATATAATTATTACTATTAATTTTTCTTCAACAGTTCGCTGAAAGCACCATGGCTGACTGTGACACTGTATGCACTATGGACTATGGTATAATCTAATGGTATATGGTACATAATACAGAGGGTGACCAGCCAACTCAGAATGAAACCAACTCAGAACCACCTCAGAAAGGTCATAAAGAGTGATAATAAATAAAATATAAAAAATAGGTTAGGGTTAACGGCTATTTTAAAATTATATTTTTAATAGCATTTAATGACTTTTCAAAGAGTTCTTGAGTATTATAACATTATATACAGCGGGTACCCGGCTTGCGTTGCAATGCCACTTTAACCTCGGGGTCAATTAAACTGTAATGGTTTCATCCCAAGTTCCGGTAAAATACATTATAATGCCAGCGCCTGCACTATATAACATTATATACAGCTGGTATCCAACAAAAGTTAGTGAAGTTTTTCTTCAGTCATGTGGTCTAAAGCACACTTTTTTAAAAGTTAATTTTCACGTTCTGTGTTAGTTCTTCGATTGCGATGAAACTTTGGGGACCTTCGATTCTTTATGTATAAAATGGTGACCTATGGCAGAGGTGTTGGTTATCCAATAAAGGTTCCTGGGGCGGCGGTTCCCATTCCCGCCTCCCAAATTAAACCTCAGATCTGGTAAGTAAACACGGCCAAAGCCATTTCAAACAAAGTTTCGATTCTGAATGGTGGTTTTACACTAGAACTTATACTTTATAAGTTAATTAGCGTTAATGAGATATAACACAAACTAATCGATCAAAAATTATTTGCACACATCGAGTTTGAACCTGCAATCTTCGGATTGCGAGTCGAGAGTCTTACCTCTCGACCTAGGGGGCCCTAAATTATATTACGTTATTTTGATAACCAATTTCAAAATACAAAAAATTTTAAAATCCAAAAAATTTTAAATTTCATAAAATTTTAAAATTCAAAAAATTTTAAATTTCATAAAATTTTTAAATCCAAAAAATTTTAAAATCGAAAAAATTTTAAAATCTAAAAAATTTCAAAATCAAAAAAAATTTTAAATCCAAAAAATTTTAAAATCCAAAAAATTTTAAAGTTCAATAATTTTAAAATCCAAAAAATTTTAAATTTCATAAAATTTTTAAATCCAAAAAATTTTAAAATCGAAAAAATTTTAAAATCTAAAAAATTTCAAAATCAAAAAAAATTTTAAATCCAAAAAATTTTTTGAAGTTCAAAAATTTAAAATCCAAAAAATTTAAAAATCCAAAAAATTTTAAAATCCAAAAAAATTTAAATCCAAAAAATTTTAAAATCGGAAAAAAGTTTAAAATCCAAAAAATTTTTAAATCCAAAAAATTCTAAAATCCAAAAAATTTGAAATCAATAAAATTTAAAAATCGAAAAAATTTAAAAATCCAAAAAATTTCAAAATCCCAAAAATTTTAAAATAAAAAAATTTTAAAATCCAAAAAATTTCAAAATCGAAAAAAATTTTAAAATCCAAAAAATTTTAAAATCCAAAAAATTTCAAAATCGATAAATATTTTAATTTCCAAAAAATTTCAAAATCCAAAACATTTTAAAATCCGAAAAAAATTTAAGATCCATAAAATTTAAATATTATAAAAATTCCAAAAAAAATTACTTTTAGGCCCATACTGAACTCTTTGAACCAGTTGGCCGAAGTGGCCCTATAGTAGGTGTACCAAATTGAGCAGTCTACTGCCTGTGCCCTCTATGTGGCGCACACACCTCTCTTCGTCTACATTCAAACATCGTTTTTTTTTTCTTCAAATACTTACTGAACACACACTCCTCGCATCATCCACGTTCACACATCAAATCGCACAGTGTTTTAACCCGTTAGTTGCTTCTGCAACGGGCAAAACCTAGTATATATAGTATTGTTTGGTTTTGGGGTAGGTCAGGAAAAGGTCACTTTTTTGTTGACGCAAAAACGACCAGTACGCCCTTTGCGTTTCACCCACCTCAAGGTTCACTTTCGGTCGAAGCAAATTCAGACAAGGAAGCTGGGAGTTTTTTTTTTTCGACAAAAAAAATATATACAGGGAATTATTCTCCGATACGAATCGGCGGCGAAAACTAGAAGCTCTACTCGAATCACTCGATTATATTTCCCGCCGACAGACGGCGTTTGAAAAAAAAAAATGACGAAAAAACCCGCTAATTTCACAAAGGAAAATGCCATATAGGACTATTGACATAGGTCAGGATCTCAGATGTCAAATTTTTAGCCTAACAAAACGGAACTCTCGGCGGTTTCGGTCGTTTTTTTCGGAAAACCACATTACCGCCGAAAAACCGATTCCGGGCTAGATGTTTTTTGAAAATACGATAGCCGGATAGATTCCGCAACTTTTAACACCAATAAAACATATGATTCTCATATAAAATACGTCAGGAGATGCTGACAAAACTCGAAATTTTCCGAAAAAAAATCATCAAAATACGCGCTCACAGATTCCATCGGAAGTTTAAATATTTGCTGGCCAGTTCAAATTAACACGTTTTTCATTCGGGGTAGGTACCTACTTATTTCGGTAGTATTGCAAATATGATGAAAAAAGCTAAGATTGCCGGAATCTAAGGAAATCGCAGGTACCTACCTGAATGGGTACCTACACAACGAATTAGGTTTTAATGCAATAAATACTAAGGTAAGGTTGTTTCGATGATACAGAATAATTATTGAACTTTTTTTAAGTTAATTTTCACGTTCTGTGATGGTTCTACTCAAATTCTATTGTTTTATCATTACAGACCAGTTACATCACAAAACTGAAATAATTACAGAACTCGAACGGAACTTTATAGAACTGAAAATTTAAAGAATTGTCATTTTTTTTTATTAATTATTTTTTTATTTTTAAGTGTGTTCTATTTGAACATTGTATATATATATACATTACGCGTGTTCTAGGTAGGTACTTACTTGCGGGGACTTTTTTCATTTAAAAATCAAAACATGATATTGAATGAATTTATTTGTAGTGAAAATTATTTTATGCTCAACAGCATAATGGCGTCGTTTTGGTGAAATATTACAACAAAGTACCTACTTAGTACTTACACTTGCAAAATGAAATACAATACAACTACAATAGTGAGCTCCGGCATAATGAAATTTTGCACTGCTAAACCGTGCAACCGATTGTTATTGTTAATGGACTATTTGTGCGTAAATAAATTAATTATATACAGCGGGTACCCGGCATGCGTTGCGAGGCCACTTTAACTTCGGGGTCAACTAAACCGTAATGGTTCCCTACCAAGTCCCGGGAAACAACATTATAAAATTATGCACTTTATAAAATTATATACAACGGGTACCCGGCATGCGTTGCAAGGCCGCTTTAACCTCGGGGTCAATAAAACTGTAATGTTTCCATCCAAAGTCCTGGGAAACTACATAATAATGCAAGCGCCTGCACTATGTAACATTATATACTACGGGTACCCGGCATGCGTTGCAAGGCCACTTTAACCTCAGGGTCAACTAAACTCTAATGGTTCCATCCCAAGTCCCCGGAAACTACATTATAATGCAAGCGCCTGCACTATATAAGATTATATACAACGGGTACCCGGCATGCGTTGCAAGGTCACTGTAACCTAGGGGTCAACTTTACTGTAATGGTTTCATCCCGATTCCCGGGAAATAACATTTTAAAGCAAGCGCCTGCACTATATAACATTATATACAACGGGTACCCGGTATGCGTTGCAAGGTCACTGTAACCTAGGGGTCAACTTTACTGAAATGGTTTCATCCCGATTCCCGGGAAATAACATTTTAAAGCAAGCGCCTGCACTATATAACATTATATACAACGGGTACCCGGTATGCGTTGCAAGGTCACTGTAACCTAGGGGTCAACTTTACTGAAATGGTTTCATCCCGATTCCCGGGAAATAAAATTTTAATGCAAGCGCCTGCAATTTATAACATAATATACAACGGGTACACGGCATGCGTTGCAAGGTCACTGTAACCAGTGGCGGCTCGTGACTTTTGGGTGTGCGTGCTGATATTAAAAAAATGGCATCATGGATGTTGTCGTATGCGAAAAATATTTTTTTTTTTTTTTTTCAAAAATCGGTGTTTTGTATGAAGATTTTTCAGGAAATCGGTGCGGCGCACTGCCAAACTGAAAACTTCCTGAAATTTTTCATACAAAAAACTGATTTTGAAAAAAAAAAAAAAAAAATTTTTTCGGCTGCAACAACATCAATAATGACATTTTTTTAATATCAGCACTCCAGCACACCCAAAAGTCACGAGCCGCCACTGACTGTAACCTCGGGGTCAACTTAACTGTAATGGTTCCATCCCAATTCCCGGGAAATAACATTTTAAAGCAAGCGCCTGCACTATATAACATTATATACAACGGGTACCCGGTATGCGTTGCAAGGTCACTGTAACCTAGGGGTCAACTTTACTGAAATGGTTTCATCCCGATTCCCGGGAAATAAAATTTTAATGCAAGCGCCTGCAATTTATAACATAATATACAACGGTTACTCGGCATGCGTTGCAAGGTCACTGTAACCTCGGGGTCAACTTAACTGTAATGGTTCCATTCCAATTCCTGGGAAATTACCTTTTAATGCAAGCGCCTGCACTACATAACATTATATACAATGGGTACCCGGCATGCGTTGCAAGGTCACTGTAACCTCGGGGTCAACTTAACTGTAATGGTTCCATTCCAATTCCTGGGAAATTACATTTTAATGCAAGCGCTGCACTACATAACATTATATACAACGGGTACCCGGCATGCGTTGCAAGGTCACTGTAACCTCAGGTTTCTTCATATATTTAATTTAACACACACTCTTCCTCGCTTCATCCACGTTCAGACGTCAAATCGCATAGTGTTTAAACCCGTCAGTTGCTTCTGCAACGGGCAAAACCTAGTATATATAGTATTGTTCACTTTGGGAAAGCTCTTTTTCAGCGCACTTTTTTGTTGACGCAAAAACGACCAGTACGCCCTTTGCGTTTCACCCACCTCAAGGTTCACTTTCGGTCGAAGCAAATTCAGACATGGAAGCTGGGAGTTTTTTTTTTTCGACAAAAAAAATATATACAGGGATTTATTCTCCGATACGAATCGGCGGCGGAAACTAGAAGCTCTACTCGAATCACTCGATTATATTTCCCGCCGACAGACGGCGTTTGAAAAAAAAAAATGACGAAAAAACCCGCTAATTTCACAAAGGAAAATGCTATATAGGACTATTGACATAGGTCAGGATCTCAGATGTCAAATTTTTAGCCTAACAAAACGGAACTCTCGGCGGTTTCGGTCGTTGTTTTTCGGAAAACGACATTACCGCCGAAAAACCGATTCCGGGCTAGATGTTTTTTGAAAATACGATAGCCGGATAGATTCCGCAACTTTTAACACCAATAAAACATATGATTCTCATATAAAATACGTCAGGAGATGCTGACAAAACTCGAAATTTTCCGAAAAAAAATCATCAAAATACGCGCTCACAGATTCCATCGGAAGTTTAAATATTTGCTGGCCAGTTCAAATCAACACGTTTTTCATTCGGGGTAGGTACCTACTTATTTCGGTAGTATTGCAAATATGATGAAAAAAGCTAAGATTGCCGGAATCTAAGGAAATGCGCAGGTACCTACCTGAATGGGTACCTACACAACGAATTAGGTTTTAATGCAATAAATACTAAGGTAAGGTTGTTTCGATGATACAGAATAATTGAACTTTTTTAAGTTAATTTTCACGTTCTGTGATGGTTCTACTCAAATTCTATTGTTTTATCATTACAGACCAGTTACATCACAAAACTGAAATAATTACAGAACTCGAACGGAACTTTATAGAACTGAAAATTTACTAGAAAAATTTAAAGAATTGTCAATTTTTTTTATTAATTATTTTATTTATTTTTAAGTGTGTTCTATTTGAACATTGTATATATATATATACATTACGCGTGTTCTAGGTAGGTACTTACTTGCGGGGACTTTTTTCATTTAAAAATCAAAACATGATATTGAATGAATTTATTTGTAGTGAAAATTATTTTATGCTCAACAGCATAATGGCGTCGTTTTGGTGAAATATTACAACAAAGTACCTACTTAGTACTTACACTTGCAAAATGAAATACAATACAACTACAATAGTGAGCTCCGGCATAATGAAATTTTGCACTGCTAAACCGTGCAACCGATTGTTATTGTTAATGGACTATTTGTGCGTAAATAAATTAATTATATACAACGGGTACCCGGCATGCGTTGCAAGGCCGCTTTAACCTCGGGGTCAATAAAACTGTAATGTTTCCATCCGAAGTCCTGGGAAACTACATTATAATGCAAGCGCCTGCACTATGTAACATTATATACTACGGGTACCCAGCATGCGTTGCGAGGCCACTTTAACCTCAGGGTCAACTAAACTCTAATGGTTCCATCCCAAGTCCCCGGAAACTACATTATAATGCAAGCGCCTGCACTATATAACATTATATACAACGGGTACCCGGCATGCGTTGCAAGGTCACTGTAACCTAGGGGTCAACTTTACTGTAATGTATTCATCCCGATTCCCGGGAAATAAAATTTTAATGCAAGCGCCTGCAATTTATAACATAATATACAACGGGTACACGGCATGCGTTGCAAGGTCACTGTAACCTCGGGGTCAACTAAACTGTAATGGTTCCATCCCAATTCCCGGGAAATAACATTTTAAAGCAAGCGCCTGCACTATATAACATTATATACAACGGGTACCCGGCATGCGTTGCAAGGTCACTGTATTCTAGGGGTCAACTTTACTGTAATGGTTTCATCCCGATTCCCGGGAAATAAAATTTTAATGCAAGCGCCTGCAATTTATAACATAATATACAACGGGTACACGGCATGCGTTGCAAGGTCACTGTAACCTCGGGGTCAACTAAACTGTAATGGTTCCATCCCAATTCCCGGGAAATAACATTTTAAAGCAAGCGCCTGCACTATATAACATTATATACAACGGGTACCCGGTATGCGTTGCAAGGTCACTGTAACCTAGGGGTCAACTTTACTGTAATGGTTTCATCCCGATTCCCGGGAAATAAAATTTTAATGCAAGCGCCTGCAATTTATAACATAATATACAACGGTTACTCGGCATGCGTTGCAAGGTCACTGTAACCTCGGGGTCAACTTAACTGTAATGGTTCCATTCCAATTCCTGGGAAATTACATTTTAATGCAAGCGCTGCACTACATAACAATATATACAACGGGTACCCGGCATGCGTTGCAAGGTCACTGTAACCTCAGGTTTCTTCATATATTTAATTTAACACACACTCTTCCTCGCTTCATCCACGTTCACACGTCAAATCGCATAGTGTTTAAACCCGTCAGTTGCTTCTGCAACGGGCAAAACCTAGTATATATAGTATTGTTCACTTTGGGAAAGCTCTTTTTCCGCGCACTTTTTTGTCGACGCAAAAACGACCAGTACGCCCTTTGCGTTTCACCCACCTCAAGGTTCACTTTCGGTCGAAGGAAATTCAGACATGGAAGCTGGGAGTTTTTTTTTTTCGACAAAAAAAATATATACAGGGATTTATTCTCCGATACGAATCGGCGTCGAAAACTAGAAGCTCTACTCGAATCACTCGATTATATTTCCCGCCGACAGACGGCGTTTGAAAAAAAAAAATGACGAAAAAACCCGCTAATTTCACAAAGGAAAATGCTATATAGGACTATTGACATAGGTCAGGATCTCAGATGTCAAATTTTTAGCCTAACAAAACGGAACTCTCGGCGGTTTCGGTCGTTGTTTTTCGGAAAACGACATTAGCGCCGAAAAACCGATTCCGGGCTGGATGTTTTTTGAAAATACGATAGCCGGATAGATTCCGCAACTTTTAACATCAATAAAACATACGATTCTCATATAAAATACGTCAGGAGATGCTGACAAAACTCGAAATTTTCCGAAAAAAAATCATCAAAATACGTGCTCACAGATTCCATCGGAAGTTTAATTATTGCTGGCCAGTTCAAATTAACACGTTTTTCATTCGGGGTAGGTACCTACTTATTTCGGTAGTATTGCAAATATGATGAAAAAAGCTAAGATTGCCGGAATCTAAGGAAATGCGCAGGTACCTACCTGAATGGGTACCTACACAACGAATTAGGTTTTAATGCAATAAATACTAAGGTAAGGTTGTTTCGATGATACAGAATAATTGAACTTTTTTAAGTTAATTTTCACGTTCTGTGATGGTTCTACTCAAATTCTATTGTTTTATCATTACAGACCAGTTACATCACAAAACTGAAATAATTACAGAACTCGAACGGAACTTTATAGAACTGAAAATTTACTAGAAAAATTTAAAGAATTGTCAATTTTTTTTATTAATTATTTTTTTTATTTTTAAGTGTGTTCTATTTGAACATTGTACATATATATATACATTACGCGTGTTCTAGGTAGGTACTTACTTGCGGGGACTTTTTTCATTTAAAAATCAAAACATGATATTGAATGAATTTATTTGTAGTGAAAATTATTTTATGCTCAACAGCATAATGGCGTCGTTTTGGTGAAATATTACAACAAAGTACCTACTTAGTACTTACACTTGCAAAATGAAATACAATACAACTACAATAGTAAGCTCCGGCATAATGAAATTTTGCACTGCTAAACCGTGCAACCGATTGTTATTGTTAATGGACTATTTGTGCGTAAATAAATTATATACAGCGGGTACCCGGCATGCGTTGCGAGGCCACTTTAACTTCGGGGTCAACTAAACCGTAATGGTTCCCTACCAAGTCCCGGGAAACAACATTATAAAATTATGCACTTTATAAAATTATATACAACGGGTACCCGGCATGCGTTGCAAGGCCGCTTTAACCTCGGGGTCAATAAAACTGTAATGTTTCCATCCGAAGTCCTGGGAAACTACATTATAATGCAAGCGCCTGCACTATGTAACATTATATACTACGGGTACCCGGCATGCGTTGCAAGGCCACTTTAACCTCAGGGTCAACTAAACTCTAATGGTTCCATCCCAATTCCTGGGAAATTACATTTTAATGCAAGCGCTGCACTACATAAGATTATATACAACGGGTACCCGGCATGCGTTGCAAGGTCACTGTAACCTAGGGGTCAACTTTACTGTAATGGTTTCATCCCGATTCCCGGGAAATAAAATTTTAATGCAAGCGCCTGCAATTTATAACATAATATACAACAGTTACTCGGCATGCGTTGCAAGGTCACTGTAACCTCGGGGTCAACTTAACTGTAATGGTTCCATTCCAATTCCTGGGAAATTACATTTTAATGCAAGTGCTGCACTTCATAACATTATATACAACGGGTACCCGGCATGCGTTGCAAGGTCACTGTAACCTCAGGTTTCTTCATATATTTAATTTAACACACACTCTTCCTCGCTTCATCCACGTTCACACGTCAAATCGCATAGTGTTTAAGCCCGTCAGTTGCTTCTGCAACGGGCAAAACCTAGTATATATAGTATTGTTCACTTTGGGGAAAACTCACTCACTTTTTTGTCGGCGCAAAAATGACCAGTACGCCCTTTGCGTTTCACCAACCTCAAGGTTCACTTTCGGTCGAAGCAAATTCAGACAAGAAGCTGGGATCCTTTTTTTTTCGACAAAAAAAATATATACAGGGATTTATTCTCCGATACGAATCGGCGGCGAAAACTAGAAGCTCTACTCGAATCACTCGATTCGGCTCGGTTGTATTTCCCGCCGACAGACGGCCTTTGAAAAAAAAAAGTGACGAAAAAACCCGCTAATTTCACAAGGGAAAATGCTATATAGGACTATTGACATAGGTCAGGATCTCAGATGTCAAATTTTTAGCCTAACAAAACGGAACTCTCGGCGGTTTCGGTCGTTGTTTTTCGGAAAACGACATTACCGCCGAAAAACCGATTCCGGGCTAGATGTTTTTTGAAAATACGATAGCCGGATAGATTCCGCAACTTTTAACATCAATAAAACATACGATTCTCATATAAAATACGTCAGGAGATGCTGACAAAACTCGAAATTTTCCGAAAAAAAATCATCAAAATACGTGCTCACAGATTCCATCGGAAGTTTAATTATTGCTGGCCAGTTCAAATTAACACGTTTTTCATTCGGGGTAGGTACCTATTTATTTCGGTAGTATTGCAAATATGATGAAAAAAGCAAAGATTGCCGGAATCTAAGGAAATGCGCAGGTACCTACCTGAATGGGTACCTACACAACGAATTAGGTTTTAATGCAATAAATACTAAGGTAAGGTTGTTTCGATGATACTAAATAATTCAAATTTTTTTTTTAAAGTTAATTTTCACGTTCTGTGTTGGTTCTACTCAAATTCTGTTTTTTCTCAATAAAGGCCAGTTACATCACAAAACTGAAATAATTACGGAACTTTCTAGAACTGAAAATTGACAAGAAAAATTTGTAAAATTGTCAATTATTTTTTTTAAACAACCCAGCCTTATTATTTTTATGTTATGTTATTTTTAAATGTGCAGATTATCTATTTGGATATTGTGAAGTAACAAAAAAATATATATATTACGCTGTTCTAGGTAGGTACTTTCTTGCAGGGACTTTTTTCCTTTAAAAATAAAACATGATATTGAATAAAATTATTTGTGCTGAAAAGAAGTTTTTATAAAATTATTTTATGCTCAACAACATAATGGCGTCGTTTTGGTGAAATATTACAACAAAGTACCTACTTAGTACTTACAATACAACTACAAATAGTGAGCTCTGGTATCATGAAATTATACATTGCTAAACCGTTCATCCGATTGCGATGAAATTTTGGGGGAGCGGTCGACTACCTGTTCCCTTTGTAGGCGCTCATTCCTCGCTTCATCCGCATTCAGACATCGTTTTTTTCAAAGGAGAGAAGAGTTCTGGGAAGGAAAAGGGTTTAAGGGGTGGGTAGGAATCTGGGCTTCAGCGTGTCCTGATCATCAGACCTAGACACACCTCATCCCATGAACCCGGGCACCCCTGCTAAATCACTAAGCGTAGCGAATCACCTAGGGTGACCTATGGCAGAGGTGTTGGTTAAAAAAGAGGGGGGATGAAAACCAGGGAGGGGGGGAGGGTAACCTGGGAAGGGGGAGGGGAACCCGGGAGGGGGTTTTGCGGGATGAAGGATGGGGGGGGGGGGAGTAGAGTACGCTATGAAAGAATATTTTTTCTGTTCTTTTTTTAATCGAATAAAACGAAATTTTAAAAGGATAAATGCCAGGAGTGCAGAACTAAGGGAAAATATATAAAGAACATGTTTTTTTTCAATTATTTCTGGCTTTTTGGGAAAGGTGAATTTATATGCATTTAATTTTTTTTTTACATGAGCTCCGCACAGGAGGCCGTGGGGAAAATAATTTCCCTCAGGTCCTATGTCATCTTTGGGGATGCTGTGTGGATGATTTTTTTTAGGAAAGGAAGGAGATGAGAGTTTTGGAAAGGAAAAGGGTTTAAGGGGTGGGTAGGAATCTGGGGTTCAGTGTGTCCTGGGCATCCGCCTCCAAGACCTAGGCAGACCTCACCCCATAAACCCGGGCACCCCTACTAAATCACCAAACGTAGCGAACCACTTGAGGTGACCTATGGCAGAGGTGTTGGTTATCCAATAAAGGTCAACTTTGGGGATTTGTATTTCTACATGACACTATATACAACGGGTACCCGGCATGCGTTGCAACAACATTGTAACCTCGGGGTCAACTTAAATGTAATGGTTCCATTCCAAGTTCCGGGAAACTACATTATAATTCAAGCGCCTTGCAAACGCATGCAATGTATTATAACATTATATACAACGGGTACCCGGCATGCGTTGCAACATCACTGTAATCTCGGGGTCAACTTAACTGTAATGGTTCCATTCCAAGTTCCGGGAAACTACATTATAATGCAAGCGCCTTGCAAACGCCTGCTTTATATTATAACATTATATACAAAGGGTACCAGGCATGCGTTGCAAGATCGCTGTAACCTCGGGGTCAACTTAACTGTAATGGTTCCATTCTAAGTTCCGAGAAACTACATAATAATACAAGCGCCTTGCAAACGCCTGTTTTATATTATAACATTATATACAAAGGGTTCCCGGCATGCGTTGCAACATCACTGTAACCTCGGGATCAACTTAACTGTATTCCATTCCAAGTTCAGGGAAACTACATTATTATGCAAGCGCCTTGCAAATGCCAGCACTATATTATAACATTATATACAACGGGTACCCGGCATGCGTTGCAAAGTCACTGTAACCTCAGGTTTCTTCATATGACTAATTTAACACACACTCCTCCTCGCTTCTTCCACATTCACACGCAAATCGCAAAGTGTTTTAACCCGTCAGTTGCTTCTGCAACGGGCAAAACCTAGTATATATAGTATTGTTCACTTTGGGAAAGCTCTTTTTCCGCGCACTTTTTTGTCGACGCAAAAACGACCAGTACGCCCTTTGCGTTTCACCCACCTCAAGGTTCACTTTCGGTTGAAGCAAATTGGGAATGAAAACTGTAAGCAAATTTTTAATGACAAAATAAAATATATACAGGGGTTTATTCTCCGATACGAATCGGCGGCGAAAACTAGAAGCTCTGCTCGAATCACTCGATTCGGCTCGGTCATATTTCCCGCCGACAGATGGCGTTGGTAAAAAAAAAATGACGAAAAAACCCCTTAATTTCACAAAGGAAAATGCTAGGACCGTTGACGCAGATCTCAAATGTCAAAGTTTTAGCCTAACAAAACAGAACTCTCGGCGGTTTCGGTCGTTGTGTTTCGGAAAACGACATTACCGCCGAAAAACCGATTCCGGGCTAGATGTTTTTTGAAAATACGATAGCCGGATAGATTCCGCAACTTTTAACACCAATAAAACATATGATTCTCATATAAAATACGTCAGGAGATGCTGACAAAACTCGAAATTTTCCGAAAAAAAATCATCAAAATACGCGCTCACAGATTCCATCGGTAGTTTAAATATTTGCTGGCCAGTTCAAATTAACACGTTTTTCATTCGGGGTAGGTACCTACTTATTTCGGTAGTATTGCAAATATGATGAAAAAAGCTAAGATTGCCGGAATCTAAGGAAATGCGCAGCGAATATATACCTATACAACGAATTAGGTTTTAATGCAATAAATACTAAGGTAAGGTTGTTTCGATGATACAGAATAATTGAACTTTTTTTAAGTTAATTTTCACGTTCTGTGATGGTTCTACTCAAATTCTATTGTTTTATCATTACAGACCAGTTACATCACAAAACTGAAATAATTACAGAACTCGAACGGAACTTTACAGAACTGAAAATTTACTAGAAAAATTTAAAGAATTGTCAATTTTTTTTATTAATTATTTTTTTTATTTTTAAGTGTGTTCTATTTGAACATTGTATATATATATACATTACGCGTGTTCTAGGTAGGAACTTACTTGCGGGGACTTTTTTCATTTAAAAATCAAAACATGATATTGAATGAATTTATTTGTAGTGAAAATTATTTTATGCTCAACAGCATAATGGCGTCGTTTTGGTGAAATATTACAACAAAGTACCTACTTAGTACTTACACTTGCGAAATGAAATACAATACAACTACATTAGTGAGCTCCGGCATAATGAAATTTTGCACTGCTAAACCGTGCAACCGATTGTTATTGTTAATGGACTATTTGTGCGTAAATAAATTAATTATATACAGCGGGTACCCGGCATGCGTTGCGAGGCCACTTTAACTTCGGGGTCAACTAAACCGTAATGGTTCCCTACCAAGTCCCGGGAAACAACATTATAAAATTATGCGCTTTATAAAATTATATACAACGGGTACCCGGCATGCGTTGCAAGGCCGCTTTAACCTCGGGGTCAATAAAACTGTAATGTTTCCATCCGAAGTCCTGGGAAACTACATTATAATGCAAGCGCCTGCACTATGTAACATTATATACTACGGGTACCCGGCATGCGTTGCAAGGCCACTTTAACCTCAGGGTCAACTAAACTCTAATGGTTCCATCCCAAGTCCCCGGAAACTACATTATAATGCAAGCGCCTGCACTATATAACATTATATACAACGGGTACCCGGCATGCGTTGCAAGGTCACTGTAACCTAGGGGTCAACTTTACTGTAATGGTTTCATCCCGATTCCCGGGAAATAAAATTTTAATGCAAGCGCCTGCAATTTATAACATTATATACAACGGTTACTCGGCATGCGTTGCAAGGTCACTGTAACCTCGGGGTCAACTTAACTGTAATGGTTCCATTCCAATTCCTGGGAAATTACATTTTAATGCAAGCGCTGCACTACATAACATTATATACAACGGGTACCCGGCATGCGTTGCAAGGTCACTGTAACCTCAGGTTTCTTCATATATTTAATTTAACACACACTCTTCCTCGCTTCATCCACGTTCACACGTCAAATCGCATAGTGTTTAAACCCGTCAGTTGCTTCTGCAACGGGCAAAACCTAGTATATATAGTATTGTTTGGTTTTGGGGTAGGTCAGGAAAAGCCTCACTTTTGATTTGAGGGGAAAAGCGACCACTCTGCCCCTCGGGTGGGTTAAACCTCACGGGTCACTTTGGCTCGCGGCCGTTTTGTAAAATTTGGCACGCCAAATTGACCTCTAAGTTAATTCAATTTCAAAGGCCCGACGGTTCACTCTCCTTCGAAGCGAATTCATTGTATCTATCTCTTTTCAAATGGCTGGAAAAGTTGAGAAAGATATAGCGAAAATCTCCCATACAAAACTGATTTCGCTAGGTACGCAGATTTTAAATGTCATCTTTCATTTTTTGTTTTCCCACCGGCCGACTGGCATACGCGATTTTGTCGAAAATATCACGCTTGGAAGCCAAAATTTAGTGAAATTCCGTCAACAAGAGTTTTTCAAAGGTCAATTGACCGTCGTAATTATCACTTTTCTCAAAAACATCGTTTTAATATTCGTTTGAAAACTGACATGTGCAAAAAAACAACATAAAAGTCGAGTATTGAAACTAATCTTTAAAATTATGTACTGTTTTCACGGCGCCGCCAGTCGACAGGACATAGAATTAAAACATTTCATTAGACTAAAATTCAAATTCGAACGCGAAACAAAATTGGAGTGTCTTAAATTGGCGTTGTTAGCAGGTTTTAAAATCGAATTTCATCATTCATGAATCGTTATTATGCCGGTACACGGTGGTAAAAAAAATACTGCTCGAAATATAATAATTATTTTTTTAATTATTTTGAATGATAATTTTCTTGATATTTTTTTTTTCGAAAATATAGTCGGGCCTTCACGACTAACGTTTGAGCGGCGTAGAAACATTTCTCAAATGACGATGCTTAGAATTTCCGTTTTTTTCCATACATGTATCGTTGTGAATAATTATTTATTACGAAAGTAGGATGCGCGTTCGTGAATTTAAAAGTTGGATGTTTGACCGATGTCATTTCTAGAAAAATATTTAAAAAAAAAAGACGATTTTTTTTTTATTTTAAAAAAATATTATTATTTAATCAATTTATTTTTACCAAAAATGAGTAACGCAGTTTTGGCGGACACTGTTATTTAGAACACACAGATAAACCATGCAACTTAGTGATGGAAATAAGTGCTTAGGTACCTACCTACCGGCTTACCGACTTACTACCGTGGTTTTTTTGCGAAAATGAGTAGGTACCTAGACGAATTATGTAGGTACTTACATTGGATGCCGGGTTGTTGCAATAAAATTGAAGAATTCAACATTTCTTTAAAGTTAATTCTAACGTTCTGCGTAAGTTCTATTCGAGTTCTGTTGTTATATCATTTTATCCAGTTGCACCACAAAACTGAAATAATTACAGAACTTTAAAATAACTTTCACAAAACGTGATAATTAACTTGAAAATTTTAAAGAATTATTAAATTTTTTTGAAAGAACCTATCAAAATATTTTTCATTTATGAATGTGTAGGTAAAGTTTCGTTCTTTTTGGACATTCTTAAATAATAATACCAGTAATGGCCAGTACCTACTTATGAGGGAACGTTGTTGTCGAAATAATGAGAAATTAATATATTGTGTAAATTTAATAGCAAGGATGGTACAATTTTTTTTTCAAATGGTGTAGGTACTTTAAAATTGTACGGAAATTAATTGTTTTATACATTATTATTATAGGGGAGGGAGATGGAGACGAGGAAGGTGGGGAAGTACCTGGCTATTCAGATCTGGTCACCAAAAACGGCAAAATCTATTTCAAGCAACGTTATGAAAATGAATAAATTTAAATATCTTAACATGGTCAATTTTTTGCCAAATTATGCAGGTAAAAGCACACTTTTTTAAAGTTAATTTTCACGTTCTGTGTTAATTCTTCTTCGATTCCGATGAAACTTTGGGGACCTTCGATTCTTAATGTATAAAATGGTGAGCTCTGGCATCATGAAATTATGCATTGCTAAACCGTTCATCCGATTGCGATGAAACTTTGGGAATTTGATGTGTGCATGCCTCCGATGGCGTCTAGATACTTCTGTTTGACAGGTTTCAGCTGCTAGGCCCTGCGGGTGGCCTTATACATACGTATGTTTAACCACTGAGCGTTGCTCTCCTCGCCTTATTTGCCTTTAAAAACCCTCAACACAACATCTCCAAAGATGAAATGACCCCGAGGGAAATTATTTTCCTCAGGGTCTCCTGTGTGTAGCTCATGTAAAAAAAGGAAAAATACCAGGAGTGCAGAACTAAGCAAGGGAAAAAAAAATTAAGAAAATGTTTTTTTTTTTTCAATTATTTCTGGCTTTCACCATCCAAGGGTATTCTATGTAGGTCATCATTTAAGACTGACATAGACAGGAAAGGTGAATTTATATGCATTTTTTTTTTTTTACATGAGCTCCACACAGGAGGCCGTGGGGAAAATAATTTCCCTCAGGGCCTATGTCATCTTTGGGGATGCTGTGTGGAGGATTTTTTTTAGGAAAGAAAGGAGATGAGAGTTCTGGGAAGGAAAAGGGTTTAAGGGGTGGGTAGGAATCTGGGGTTCAGTGTGTCCTGGTCATCCGCCTCCAAGACCTAGAAAAACCTCACCCATGAATCCGAGCACCCCTACTAAATCACCAAACGTAGCGAACCACTTGGGGTGACCGACGGCAGAGGTGTTGGTTATTCAATAAGGGTCAATTTTAGGGATTTGTATTTCTACATAACATTATATACAACGGGTACCCGGCATGCGTTGCAAAATCACTGTAACCTTGGGGAGAACTCAGGATGAAATTATGCAGTGTTAATTTTTTTTTTTACTTTAGCTCCACACAGGAGGCTCCAAAGAAAACAATTTCCCTAGGGGCCTATGTCATCTTTGAGGATGCTGTGCGGAGGGTTTTTTAAGGGAAAGGAAGGAAAAGAAGATATGGGAAGGAAAAAGGTATGAGGGGTGTTTAGGAATCTGGGGGTCAGTGTGGCCAGGAGTGACGAACGTATGAATCTATTCCTCACACTGCGGTGCATGGCGAAGGTTTGGGAGAATCTGGCTGGAGAGGTCAAAAGCCTTCCAATAATTATGGTAACAAGGGAAAGGATAAGAGGGAGATATAAGTTAGTGACGTATTTTATATTGTTAATGGACTTTTTGTCCGTAAATAAATAAATTATATACAGCGGGTACCCGGCATGCGTTGCAAGGCCACTTTAACCTCGGGGTCAATTAAACTGTAATGGTTCCATCCCAAATCTCGGAAAACCACATTATAATGCAAGCGCCTGTACTATAGAACATTATATACAACGGGTACCCGGCATGCGTTGCAAGATCACTGTAACCTCGGGGTCAACTTTACTGTAATGGTTCCATCATAATTCCCGGGAAATAACATTTTAAAGTAAGTGCCTGCAATATATAACATGATATACAATGGTTACTCGGCATGCGTTGCAAGGTCACTGTAACCTCGGGGTCAACTTAACTGTAATGGTTCCATTCCAATCCTGGAAAATTACATTTTAATGCAAGCGCTGCACTACATAACATTATATACAATGGTTACCCGGCAAGCGTTGCAAGGTCACTGTAACCTCAGGTTTCTTCATATATTTAATTTAAAACACACTCCTCCTCGCTTCATCCACGTTCACACGCAAATCGCATAGTGTTTTAACCCGTCAGTTGCTTCTGCAACGGGCCCCGCTAGTATATATAGTATTGTTCACTTTTGGGAAAGGTCACGAAAAACCTCACTTTTGATTTGAGGGGAAAAGCGACCACTTTGCCCCTCGGGTGGGTGAAACAACAAGGGTCACTTTGGCTTGCTGCAGTTTGGTAAAATAAAATTTGGCAAGCCAAATTGACCTCTAAGTTAATTCAATTTCAAAGGCCCCACGGTTCACTCTCCTTCGAAGCTATCTATCTCTTTTCAAATGCCCGCAAAAGTTGAGAAAGATATAGCGAAAATCTCCCATACAAAACTGATTTCTGCTAGAAATTAACGGCGATCTGAAAAAAAAACGTAGAAAAAATGACATTTTAAAGGCCCTTTGCGGGGTGGTAAAATACAACGAAAAAAAACATTTTCGGAGAGATGTTTTTTAATAATCATAAATTATACAAGATTTAGAAACTTTTAAAATAAAAACATGTGTAGCTTCCTATTTAAAATGTTTCACAATGTCGCGTCAAACTTTGCAATTTTATTTGACATTTGCGAAAAATTCAATAACATCCATAATGCACATGGTTTTCAGCCTGTAAAATCGGTAGATATTTGATATATTTATTTAATTTTTTCAAAACTTGCAATACTGAACATGGAATGATATACAAAACCACCGCAAGTTTTCAGCGAGGCCCTGACAGCGTTTGCTGACGTAATTTGTATGTAAAATGTTCTAAAACGGGCGCAGGTGTTCGATTTTCAGTCTTTGCTTGAGGTGGTTACGACAAAATTTGAAATGTCAGTTTATTTTACCGAAACGGACCTCTCAGCGGTTTTGGTTAGGGAATACGGAATTAAAGCCCAAAAAACGATCCCAGCTTTGATATTTAAAAAAAATATAATAGAGTAGAGGCATACGCAATTTTTGATAACAATATTGTATACGCGTCTCTTATAAAATATGTCAGTAGAAGCTGACAAACATCACACATTTCCTGAAAAATTCATGTCGAAAATGCGTTCTCAAATTATCCGAGAGTATTGAATTACTGGCCATATGAAAAAAAATGCAATTTATAACGGGGCAGGTACCTACCATTCCATCGAAAGAAAAGTAACAAAATACGTTATGTTCCTAGACGCGTAGGTACCTAGAGCAATATTATTTTTCTCGGGCTTTACCAGGTAGGTACCTACCGGCTTAGGAACAGAATTCTTTCATTTAAATATTTAATGATATGAAATTAAATTAATCACTCAAGATTCAAGATGATCACTTTTTGAATCTATGTAGGTACCTTCCTGCACATAACTACTCGGGAATCATCTGATGATTTTGCTTATGTATTTTTTTTGTAAATGTATAACGAAATTGCTTGAAGTTGAACGGGATAATTATTATGAAAAATATTAAATTAACATTACGCTTTTTTTTGTATTTTGCATTTTAATGATAATCATTGAACGTGAGATTGGTACCGCTGCCCCGGGAACCATTCATTGGTTTCTATATACAATAGTGAGCTCTAGCATCCCAAGTCCCGGGAAACTACATTTTAATGAATGCGCCTTGCAAATATTATAACATTATATACAACGGGTACCCGGCATGCGTTGCAAGGTCACTGCAACCTCAGAGTTAACTCAGGATGAAATTATGCAGTGTAAACTTTTTTTTTACATTAGCTCCACACAGGAGGCTCCAAGGAAAACAATTTCCCTAGGGGCCTATGTCATCTTTGAGGATGCTGTGCGGAGGGTTTTTTAAGGGAAAGGAAGGATAAGAAAATATGGGAAGGAAAAAGGTATGAGGGGTGGGTAGGAATCTGGGGGTCAGTGTGGCCAGGAGTAACGGACGTATGAATCTATTCCTCACACTGCGGTTCAAGGCGAAGGGTTGGGAGAATCTGGCTATCCGCCACTAAGACCTAGACAAATACATACAGTTTCAGAATACAATAGTGAGCTTTGGCATCACGAAATTACGCGAGAAAAGGCCCGTTCTGAATCCTAGGGGCCTGTGTCATCTTTGAGGATGTTGTGGGGTGGGTTTTTTAATGGAAAGGAAGGAGAAGAAGATATGGGAAGGAAAAAGGTATGATGGGTGTTTAGGAATCTGGGGGAGAGTGTTGGCAGGAGTGACGGACGTATGAATCTATTCCTCACACTGCGGTGCAATGGGAAGGGTTGGGAGAATCTGGCTGGAGAGGTCAAAAGCCTTCCAATTATTATGGAAACAGAAATAATTATTGAACTCGAATAGAATTTGAACAGAACTTTCACAAAACGTTAAGATTTACTTTAAAAATGGAATTTTTTTTTAGACAACACAGCTTAAATTTTATTCTACAAAGAATCTACGTAGGTACCTACCTACACATAACAACACGGATTCATCTGATGATTTTGCTAATGTATTTTTTTTGTAAATGTATAACGAAATTGCTCGAAGTTAAACGGGATAATTATAATGAAAAATATTAAATTAAAAAAACGCCTTTTTTGTATTTTGCATTTTAATGATAATCATTGAACGTGAGATTGGTACCGCTGCCCCGGGTACCATTCATTCATTGGTTTCTATATACAATAGTGAGCTCTAGAATCCCAAGTCCTGGGAAACTACATTATAATGCAAGCGCCTACCCTAAATTAAAACATTATATACAACGGGTACCCGGCATGCGTTGCAAGATCACTGTAACCTCGGGGATGGTTCAATTCCAAGTTCCGGGAAACTACATTATGATGCAAGCGCCTTGCAAATGCCTTTACTATATTATAACATTATGTACGACGGGTACCCGGCATGCGTTGCAAGATCACTGTAACCTCGGGGATGGTTCCATTCCACGTTCAGGGAAACTACTATTATAACATTATATACAACGGGCACCCGGCATGCGTTGCAAGGTCACTGTAACCTCAGGTTTCTTCATATATTTAATTAAACACACACTCCTCCTCGCTTCATCCACGTTCACACGTCAAATCGCATAGTGTTTTAACCCGTTAGTTGCTTCTGCAACGGGCAAAACCTAGTATATATATTAATGTTCACTTTGGGAAAGCTCTTTTTCCGCGCACTTTTTTGTTGACGCAAAAACGACCAGTACGCCCTTTACGTTTCACCCACCTCAAGGTTCACTTTCGGTTCAAGCAAATTCAGTGCACCCTCAGTACTCTGATTTTGCGAGGTCAATTTTTTTCGACAAAATTAGCGCTTTATTCACAGAAAAACCGACGCGAATCAACGGCGAAAACTAGAACCAATAGTAAAATTATACTCAATTCGGCCAGGTTACATTTCCCGTCGACAGGTTCTCGTTTCAAAAAAAATGATGTCATTTTTACCATCAGTTTCAATGCAAATGAAAATACTAGGAACGTTGAGTCAGGTCAGGAATCTTAGACGTCAAATTTTTAGCCTAACAAAACAGACTTTTCAGACTTTTCGGTAGCGGTTTTACGGTACGCGGCATTGCGGCCCGGAAACCGATCTCGGCTTGGATGTTTTTCAAAAATCTAATACAATACAGAATTCCGCAACTTTTAACACCAATATAACATGCCCATACCATGTAAAAAACTTCAGGAAAAGCTACCAAAATCCGAACTTTTCCAAAAAAAATCACCAAAACACGCGCCTAAAGATTCCATCGGAAGTATAATATTTTGCTGGCCAGTTGAAATTAAAAACACATTCATACAGGGTAGGTACCTACTTATTTCGGTAGTATTACGAATATGATAAAAAGCAAAGAGATTGCAGGAATTTTTTAAATGTGCAGGTACCTACCTGAATGGGTACCTACACAACGAATTAGGTTTTAATGCAATAAATACTAAGGTAAGGTTGTTTCGATGATATATTGAATAATTAAACTTTTTCTAAAGTTAATTTTCACGTTCTGTATCGGTTCTATTCAAGTTCTGTTTTTTTTTTTTTTTTTTTTTTATCTTTAAAGGCCAGTTGCATCACAAAACTGAAATAAATACAGAACTTTCTTGAACCGAAAATTGACAAGAAAAAATTTAAGAATTATCAATTTTTTTTTTAAACAACCCAGCCTTATTATTTTTAAATGTTATTCTATTTGGATATTGTAAAATAACAAAAAAAATATTATATATTAGGCTGTTCTAGGTAGGTACTTACTTGCAGGGACTTTTTTTCTTTAAATATCAAACCATGATATTGAATAAAATTATTTGGGTTGAAAAGAAGTTTTTATAAAATTATTTTATGCTCAACAACATAATGGCGTCGTTTTGGTGAAATATTACAACAAAGTACCTACTTAGTACTTACAATACAACTACAATAGTGAGCTCTGCCATCATGAAATTATGCATTGTTAAACCGTTCATCCGATTGCGATGAAACTTTGGGGATTTGATGTGCGTATGCCGGCGATGGTTTCTATGTAAAATAGTGAGCTATGGCGTCATGAAATTATGAATTGCTAAACCGTTCATCCGATTGCGATGAAACTTTGGGTATTTGATGTGCGTATACCGGCGATGGTTTCTATGTAAAATAGTGAGCTATGGCGTCATTAAATTATGCATTGCTAAACCGTTCATCCGATTGCGATGAAACTTTGGGGATTCGATGTGCGTATGCCGGCGATGGTTTCCATGTAAAATAGTGAGCTATGGCGTCATGAAATTATGAATTGCTAAACCGTTCATCCGCTTGCGAAGAAACTTTGGGGATTTGATGTATGCATGCTCGCGATGATTTTTGTGTACAAAAGTGAGCTCTGGCATCATTAAATTATGCATTGCTAAACCGTTCATCCGATTGCGATGAAACTTTGGGGATTCGATGTGCGTATGCCGGCGATGGTTTCCATGTAAAATAGTGAGCTATGGCGTCATGAAATTATGAATTGCTAAACCGTTCATCCGCTTGCGAAGAAACTTTGGGGATTTGATGTATGCATGCTCGCGATGATTTTTGTGTACAAAAGTGAGCTCTGGCATCATGAAATTATGCATTGCTAAACCGTTCACCTGATTGCGATGAAGCTTTGGGGATTTTATGTGCGTATGCCGGCGATGGTTTCTATGTAATATAGTGAGCTATGGCGTCATGAAATTATGAATTGCTAAACCGTTCATCCGATTGCGATGAAACTTTGGGGATTTGATGTGCGTATACCGGCGATGGTTTCTATGTAAAATAGTGAGCTATGGCGTCATGAAATTATGCATTGCTAAACCGTTCATCCGCTTGCGAAGAAACTTTGGGGATTTGATGTATGCATGCTCGCGATGATTTTTGTGTAGAAAAGTGAGCTCTGGCATCATGAAATTATGCATTGCTAAACCGTTCATCCGATTGCGATGAATTTTGGGGATTTTATGTGCGTATGCCGGCGATGGTTTCTATGTAATATAGTGAGCTCTGCCATCATGAAATTATGCATTGCTTAACCGTTCATCCGATTGCCATGAAACTTTTGGGATTTGATGTGCGCTTCCATCTATTCTATCTGTTTAAAATAGTGAGCTCTGGCATCATGAAATTATGCATTGCTAAACCGTTCATCCGATTGCGATGAATTTTGGGGATTTTATGTGCGTATGCCGGCGATGGTTTCTATGTAATATAGTGAGCTCTGCCATCATGAAATTATGCATTGCCTAACCGTTCATCCGATTGCCATGAAACTTTTGGGATTTGATGTGCGCTTCCAGTCGATTCTATCTGTATAAAATAGTGAGCTCTGGCATCATGAAATTATGCATTGCTAAACCATTCATCCGATTGCGACGAAACTTTGGGGGAGCGGCCGACTACCTGTTCCCTTTGTAGGCGCTCGCTTCATCCGCATTCAGACATCGTTTTTTTCTTCATATATTTAATTTAACACACACTCCTCCTCGCTTCATCCACGTTCACACGTCAAATCGCATAGTTCTTTAACCCGTTTGTTGCCTCTGCAACGGGCAAAACCTAGTATATATATTAATGCTTGGTTTTGGGGTAGGTCGGGAAAAGCTCACTTTTTCGTCGACGCAAAAACGACCAGTACGCCCTTTGCGTTTCACCCACCTAAAGGTTCACTTTCGGTTGAAGCAAATTCCGAATGGAAACTGGGGGTAATTTTTTTCCGACAAAATGAAATATATACAGGGATTTATTCTCCGATACGAATCGGCGGCGAAAACTAGAAGCTCTACTCGAATCACTCGATTATATTTCCCGCCGACAGACGGCGTTTGAAAAAAAAAATTTAGGAAAAAACCCGCTAATTTCACAAAGGAAAATTCTATATAGGACTATTGACATAGGTCAGGATCTCAGATGTCAAATTTTTAGCCTAACAAAACGGAACTCTCGGCGGTTTCGGTCGTTGTTTTTCAGAAAACGACATTACCGCCGAAAAACCGATTCCGGGCTAGATGTTTTTTGAAAATACGATAGCCGGATAGATTCCGCAACTTTTAACACCAATAAAACATATGATTCTCATATAAAATACGTCAGGACATGCTGACAAAACTCGAAATTTTCCGAAAAAAAATCATCAAAATACGCGCTCACAGATTCCATCGGAAGTTTAAATATTTGCTGGCCAGTTCAAATTAACACGTTTTCATTCGGGGTAGGTACCTACTTATTTCGGTAGTATTGCAAATATGATGAAAAAAGCTAAGATTGCCGGAATCTAAGGAAATGCGCAGGTACCTACCTGAATGGGTACCTACACAACGAATTAGGTTTTAATGCAATAAATACTAAGGTAAGGTTGTTTCGATGATACAGAATAATTGAACTTTTTTAAAGTTAATTTTCACGTTCTGTGATGGTTCTACTCAAATTCTATTGTTTTATCATTACAGACCAGTTACATCACAAAACTGAAATAATTACAGAACTCGAACGGAACTTTATAGAACTGAAAATTTACTAGAAAAATTTAAAGAATTGTCAATTTTTTTTATTAATTATTTTATTTTATTTTTAAGTGTGTTCTATTTGAACATTGTATACATATATACATTACGCGTGTTCTAGGTAGGTACTTACTTGCGGGGACTTTTTTCATTTAAAAATCAAAACATGATATTGAATGAATTTATTTGTAGTGAAAATTATTTTATGCTCAACAGCATAATGGCGTCGTTTTGGTAAAATATTACAACAAAGTACCTACTTAGTACTTACACTTGCAAAATGAAATACAATACAACTACAATAGTGAGCTCCGGCATAATGAAATTTTGCACTGCTAAACTGCGGTACCCGGCATGCGTTGCGAGGCCACTTTAACTTCGGGGTCAACTAAACCGTAATGGTTCCCTACCAAGTCCCGGGAAACAACATTATAAAATTATGCACTTTATAAAATTATATACAACGGGTACCCGGCATGCGTTGCAAGGCCGCTTTAACCTCGGGGTCAATAAAACTGTAATGTTTCCATCCGAAGTCCTGGGAAACTACATTATAATGCAAGCGCCTGCACTATGTAACATTATATACTACGGGTACCCGGCATGCGTTGCAAGGCCACTTTAACCTCAGGGTCAACTAAACTCTAATGGTTCCATCCCAAGTCCCCGGAAACTACATTATAATGCAAGCGCCTGCACTATATAACATTATATACAACGGGTACCCGGCATGCGTTGCAAGGTCACTGTAACCTAGGGGTCAACTTTACTGTAATGGTTTCATCCCGATTCCCGGGAAATAAAATTTTAATGCAAGCGCCTGCAATTTATAACATAATATACAATGGGTACACGGCATGCGTTGCAAGGTCACTGTAACCTCGGGGTCAACTTAACTGTAATGGTTCCATCCCAATTCCCGGGAAATAACATTTTAAAGCAAGCGCCTGCACTATATAACATTATATACAACGGGTACCCGGTATGCGTTGCAAGGTCACTGTAACCTAGGGGTCAACTTTACTGTAATGGTTTCATCCCGATTCCCGGGAAATAAAATTTTAATGCAAGCGCCTGCAATTTATAACATAATATACAACGGTTACTCGGCATGCGTTGCAAGGTCACTGTAACCTCGGGGTCAACTTAACTGTAATGGTTCCATTCCAATTCCTGGGAAATTACATTTTAATGCAAGCGCTGCACTACATAACATTATATACAACGGGTACCCGGCATGCGTTGCAAGGTCACTGTAACCTCAGGTTTCTTCATATATTTAATTTAACACACACTCTTCCTCGCTTCATCCACGTTCACACGTCAAATCGCATAGTGTTTAAACCCGTTAGTTGCTTCTGCAACGGGCAAAACCTAGTATATATAGTATTGTTCAGTTTTGGGGTAGGTCGGGAAAAGGTCACTTTTTTGTTGACGCAAAAACGACCAGTACGCCCTTTACGTTTCACCCACCTCAAGGTTCACTTTCGGTTGAAGCAAATTCCGAATGGAAACTGGGGGTAATTTTTTTCCGACAAAATGAAATATATACAGGGATTTATTCTCCGATACGAATCGGCGGCGAAAACTAGAAGCTCTACTCGAATCACTCGATTATATTTCCCGCCGACAGATGGCGTTTGAAAAAAAAAATTTACGAAAAAACCCGCTAATTTCACAAAGGAAAATGCTAGGACTATTGACATAGGTCAGGATCTCAGATGTCAAAGTTTTAGCCTAACAAAACGGAACTCTCGGCGGTTTCGGTCGTTGTTTTTCGGAAAACGACATTACCGCCGAAAAACCGATTCCGGGCTAGATGTTTTTTGAAAATACGATAGCCGGATAGATTCCGCAACTTTTAACACCAATAAAACATATGATTCTCATATAAAATACGTCAGGAGAAGCTGACAAAACTCGAAATTTTCCGAAAAAAAATCATCAAAATACGCGCTCACAGATTCCATCGGAAGTTTAAATATTTGCTGGCCAGTCAAATTAACACGTTTTTCATTCGGGGTAGGTACCTACTTATTTCGGTAGTATTGCAAATATGATGAAAAAAGCTAAGATTGCCGGAATCTAAGGAAATGCGCAGGTACCTACCTGAATGGGTACCTACACAACGAATTAGGTTTTAATGCAATAAATACTAAGGTAAGGTTGTTTCGATGATACAGAATAATTGAACTTTTTTAAAGTTAATTTTCACGTTCTGTGATGGTTCTACTCAAATTCTATTGTTTTATCATTACAGACCAGTTACATCACAAAACTGAAATAATTACAGAACTCGAACGGAACTTTATAGAACTGAAAATTTACTAGAAAAATTTAAAGAATTGTCAATTTTTTTTATTAATTATTTTTTTTATTTTTAAGTGTGTTCTATTTGAACATTGTATATATATATACATTACGCGTGTTCTAGGTAGGTACTTACTTGCGGGGACTTTTTTCATTTAAAAATCAAAACATGATATTGAATGAATTTATTTGTAGTGAAAATTATTTTATGCTCAACAGCATAATGGCGTCGTTTTGGTGAAATATTACAACAAAGTACCTACTTAGTACTTACACTTGCAAAATGAAATACAATACAACTACAATAGTGAGCTCCGGCATAATGAAATTTTGCACTGCTAAACTGCGGTACCCGGCATGCGTTGCGAGGCCACTTTAACTTCGGGGTCAACTAAACCGTAATGGTTCCCTACGAAGTCCCGGGAAACAACATTATAAAATTATGCACTTTATAAAATTATATACAACCGGTACCCGGCATGCGTTGCAAGGCCGCTTTAACCTCGGGGTCAATTAAACTGTAATGTTTCCATCCGAAGTCCTGGGAAACTACATTATAATGCAAGCGCCTGCACTATGTAACATTATATACTACGGGTACCCGGCATGCGTTGCAAGGCCACTTTAACCTCAGGGTCAACTAAACTCTAATGGTTCCATCCCAAGTCCCAGGAAACTACATTATAATGCAAGCGCCTGCACTATATAACATTATATACAACGGGTACCCGGCATGCGTTGCAAGGTCACTGTAACCTAGGGGTCAACTTTACTGTAATGGTTTCATCCCAATTCCCGGGAAATAAAATTTTAATGCAAGCACCTGCAATTTATAACATAATATACAACGGGTACACGGCATGCGTTGCAAGGTCACTGTAACCTCGGGGTCAACTTAACTGTAATGGTTCCATCCCAATTCCCGGGAAATAACATTTTAAAGCAAGCGCCTGCACTATATAACATTATATACAACGGGTACCCGGTATGCGTTTCAAGGTCACTGTAACCTAGGGGTCAACTTTACTGTAATGGTTTCATCCCGATTCCCGGGAAATAAAATTTTAATGCAAGCGCCTGCAATTTATAACATAATATACAACGGTTACTTGGCATGCGTTGCAAGGTCACTGTAACCTCGGGGTCAACTTAACTGTAATGGTTCCATTCCAATTCCTGGGAAATTACATTTTAATGCAAGCGCTGCACTACATAACATTATATACAACGGGTACCCGGCATGCGTTGCAAGGTCACTGTAACCTCAGGTTTCTTCATATATTTAATTTAACACACACTCTTCCTCGCTTCATCCACGTTCACACGTCAAATCGCATAGTGTTTAAGCCCGTCAGTTGCTTCTGCAACGGGCAAAACCTAGTATATATAGTATTGTTCACTTTGGGGAAAACTCACTCACTTTTTTGTCGGCGCAAAAATGACCAGTACGCCCTTTGCGTTTCACCAACCTCAAGGTTCACTTTCGGTCGAAGCAAATTCAGACAAGAAGCTGGGATCCTTTTTTTTTCGACAAAAAAAATATATACAGGGATTTATTCTCCGATACGAATCGGCGGCGAAAACTAGAAGCTCTACTCGAATCACTCGATTATATTTCCCGCCGACAGACGGCGTTTGAAAAAAAAAAATGACGAAAAAACCCGCTAATTTCACAAAGGAAAATGCTATATAGGACTATTGACATAGGTCAGGATCTCAGATGTCAAATTTTTAGCCTAACAAAACGGAACTCTCGGCGGTTTCGGTCGTTGTTTTTCGGAAAACGACATTACCGCCGAAAAACCGATTCCGGGCTAGATGTTTTTTGAAAATACGATAGCCGGATAGATTCCGCAACTTTTAACACCAATAAAACATATGATTCTCATATAAAATACGTCAGGAGATGCTGACAAAACTCGAAATTTTCCGAAAAAAAATCATCAAAATACGCGCTCACAGATTCCATCGGAAGTTTAAATATTTGCTGGCCAGTTCAAATTAACACGTTTTTCATTCGGGGTAGGTACCTACTTATTTCGGTAGTATTGCAAATATGATGAAAAAATCTAAGATTGCCGGAATCTAAGGAAATGCGCAGGTACCTACCTGAATGGGTACCTACACAACGAATTGGGTTTTAATGCAATAAATACTAAGGTAAGGTTGTTTCGATGATACAGAATAATTGAACTTTTTTTAAGTTAATTTTCACGTTCTGTGATGGTTCTACTCAAATTCTATTGTTTTATCATTACAGACCAGTTACATCACAAAACTGAAATAATTACAGAACTCGAACGGAACTTTATAGAACTGAAAATTTACTAGAAAAATTTAAAGAATTGTCAATTTTTTTTATTAATTATTTTTTTTATTTTTAAGTGTGTTCTATTTGAACATTGTATATATATATACATTACGCGTGTTCTAGGTAGGTACTTACTTGCGGGGACTTTTTTCATTTAAAAATCAAAACATGATATTGAATGAATTTATTTGTAGTGAAAATTATTTTATGCTCAACAGCATAATGGCGTCGTTTTGGTGAAATATTACAACAAAGTACCTACTTAGTACTTACACTTGCAAAATGAAATACAATACAACTACAATAGTGAGCTCCGGCATAATGAAATTTTGCACTGCTAAACCGTGCAACCGATTGTTATTGTTAATGGACTATTTGTGCGTAAATAAATTAATTATATACAGCGGGTACCCGGCATGCGTTGCGAGGCCACTTTAACTTTGGGGTCAACTAAACCGTAATGGTTCCCTACCAAGTCCCGGGAAACAACATTATAAAATTATGCACTTTATAAAATTATATACAACGGGTACCCGGCATGCGTTGCAAGGCCGCTTTAACCTCGGGGTCAATAAAACTGTAATGTTTCCATCCGAAGTCCTGGGAAACTACATTATAATGCAAGCGCCTGCACTATGTAACATTATATACTACGGGTACCCGGCATGCGTTGCAAGGCCACTTTAACCTCAGGGTCAACTAAACTCTAATGGTTCCATCCCAAGTCCCCGGAAACTACATTATAATGCAAGCGCCTGCACTATATAACATTATATACAACGGGTACCCGGCATGCGTTGCAAGGTCACTGTAACCTAGGGGTCAACTTTACTGTAATAGTTTCATCCCGATTCCCGGGAAATAAAATTTTAATGCAAGCGCCTGCAATTTATAACATAATATACAACGGGTACACGGCATGCGTTGCAAGGTCACTGTAACCTCGGGGTCAACTTAACTGTAATGGTTCCATCCCAATTCCCGCGAAATAACATTTTAAAGCAAGCGCCTGCACTATATAACATTATATGCAACGGGTACCCGGTATGCGTTGCAAGGTCACTGTAACCTAGGGGTCAACGTTACTGTAATGGTTTCATCCCGATTCCCGGGAAATAAAATTTTAATGCAAGCGCCTGCAATTTATAACATAATATACAACGGTTACTCGGCATGCGTTGCAAGGTCACTGTAACCTCGGGGTCAACTTAACTGTAATGGTTCCATTCCAATTCCTGGGAAATTACATTTTAATGCAAGCGCTGCACTACATAACATTATATACAACGGGTACCCGGCATGCGTTGCAAGGTCACTGTAACCTCAGGTTTCTTCATATATTTAATTTAACACACACTCTTCCTCGCTTCATCCACGTTCACACGTCAAATCGCATAGTGTTTAAACCCGTTAGTTGCTTCTGCAACGGGCAAAACCTAGTCTATATATTAATGTTCATTTATATTATTTCTCTATTCATAAATAGGAATCAAGAGGAGTTTACATGTTTGTAAATAATAATAATGGCTAAATATATAGGTAGGGACACATAGGCATATCTCAATAAATTTATTCAATTGTACCGGGCCTAAGATAATTATTTTAAAAAGTGTTTTTTATGCAATGTGCTGGACTGAGAGATGCTATATTTTCTGAGTTTGATAGCATCTAAAATCTTCATCTCAAAACTATGTTTTTGTAGAATGGCCCCTGTGATCTAAATCACCCCTTGTTAAAGTATTGCTGAATATTAAGGAACGCAAAGGCAATCCATCAATTTTTTAATTTTTAGTTGTCAAAATCTTTTTTTTTTGGGGTAAAATATGTAATTTATGAAATGGGACGATATGTTTATTATTAAAAAAAAGTATTACACTTAAATGTGTTTTAATTTCTGAGTTTCAAAGTATCAAAACTGTAGATATGCCCCTGTGATCCTAACTCTCATGTCAAGTATTGCTGTATAGTTAGGAACACAAAGGCATATCTCACAAAGACAACTCTTTGTTTTTCACAAATATATTTTTTTAATCATCACAAGTCTTTAATAACTACTTAAAAATATGTTTTTCAAAGAGTGGGATAATATATTTGTTGACAAATATTTTTTGTTTGCTGAAATGCCTTTTATTTTCTGAGTTTCAAAGCATTCAAAACTTTAAATGCGTTTATCTCAAAACTATGTTTTTGTAGATAGGCCCCTGTGATCCTAAACCCCCGAATAATACTCCGATAATGTAAAGCCTGTAGTAAAAAAGTGGTAGAGAATCCATCACCTAATGAGCTGTTGATTAGTTAAGTGCCCTCATAGGGGAGGTAGAAAATATGTTATTATGTCTCCTAGTTGATGATTAGAGGGTCATAGAAACTGCTGAATATTCAGATTGCGCCAATACTTTGATTAACGTTTTCTAAAGTATAGAAGTAGGAGAGAGAAGAGTCACACTTCACTGTGTTTTCTAAAGTATAGAAGTAGGAGAGAGAAGTGTCACACTACACTGTGTATTCTAAAGTATAGGAGTAGAAGAGAGGGTGGGTCATATTTCACTGTCCTGACACACATCTCACTTCACTAAAATCCCTACACATACACATCCTATGATTATTTATTTTGTGGGCTGTTGATATTAGTTGTCCCTACATGTTCATTTGGGAATTTAACGAGAATTGCTAATTAACTGTATAAGCTCACAGAGACTCCCATCGCCACTATCCTTTTTCAGATTGTTTTCTGAGAAACTACGTTGATTTGACAATGATATTACAAGGAGGCTAGATATAATAATGCAGTTCAACTTCAATCTGCTCATTGTTTTCGCAATTTATATTTGATCGGAATTGCTGTTCCCTCGTCGTTCATTAAAAGGAATTTTTTTATTTGAATTTTATTTTAGTAATTTGTACATTTAAGTTTACAAATTTCTAATTGATTATAATATTTCATATTGCAGTTTTTTTTTTTAATTATAATATTTTAAATTCACAAAATTTTTTGAAATCACAAAATTTTTTGTTTTTGTTTTATGTAGCTCCTACAATCCATCTTGAACTTTTCAATTGGTGAGGACTTAAGAGTTTCTGGTAGTGTGTTATATAACTTAATTCCTTTGTACAGCAGACTGTTTTGCGTATTCGTTTTGTCCTTTTTGTTTAATCTTATTTCCTTGCAAGTCCTTGTGTAATGTCTGTGAATGTCCTTATTGTATACGATTTTATTTGTGAAGTATTTTGGTAACATGTTTTTTAATATTTTGTGAATAAATATCAACGTGTTCAAGGTCAGTATTTGTTTCACTGTTAACCAATTAAGTTCCTTTAACATTTTAATTATTTTTGAAAATCTATTTCTTCGGAGTATTATTCGCATTGCTCTATTTTGGAGAATTTGAAATTTATTCTGTTATTTTTAAATTTATTTTTTGATTGATTGTACAGCATCCGAAACATTAACGCCACTGATGTATTTTTTTACTCATAATGTCCCTAAAATAGTTATGCACCAATATATTACTGAGAAAATTACAAATTAGAGGAACTTGTAAGTAAATGGAGGCAATATGATGAGTTCAATCGTTGTTCCGTATTAATATTATCAAGGACAAAGGTTTTCGGAAGGATATCCTTCTGCTTAAAATAACAATTAAATTTCATTTTTCTTGTTATTAAAAAAAGTATTGAATGGTAATGACGTGATAATAAAGAAAGCTACGTAATTATTGTTCAATTAAAAAGTTTTAATTTAAATCTGTTACGTGTAAATTATTAGAGCAGAATCCCTCGTATTTCGACAGAATCCTCGTATACGGTTGACATTTGTCACATGAGAACGGGTCGTTTCTTCGACTCGTTTTTGTGTTCAACAGCTCGGCTGTGGAATGATTTGCCGGCCTCTGTGTTTCCTCCTTTCTACAACATGACATGTGTCTCTTCAAGACCAATGTTCATTCCTTCCTCTCCTCAAAAAAACCCTCCACACAGCATCCCAGATGACATAGACCCTGAGGGAAATTACTTTCCTCAGGGCCTCCTGTGTGGAGTTAATCTAAAAAAAAGGAGGGAGAGAAAGGAGATGGGGAGGAGGAAGGTGGGGAAGGACCTGATTATTCAGATCCAGTCAGCAAACACGGCTAAAGCCATGTCAATTCTGAATTCTGAATGGTAATCTTACACCAGGGCGATACTGAGAGTATCTTCCACAATGGAAAGTGCCGTTAATACACTATACTCGTATATTATTTTAAATTATTAAAATTGTAAGACCAATGTTCATTCCTTCCTCTCCTCGAAAAAACCCTCCACACAGCATCCCAGATGACATAGGCCCCGAGGGAAATTATGTTCCTCAGGGCATCCTGTGTGAAGTTAATGTAAAAAAAAAAAATCCCTCCCCCTTATTATCTTAACTTCGTTAGTTCTATAAATAAATTAGAAAATTCAATAAAATCTTTTAAAGTAGGTATAACGCAATAATAAATTAATTTTTGTATAAAAATCCAATACTACGAAACTTTCAAAACGTTTATTTTGTAAGAGAAAATCCTCCAAACGTATCCGTCTCGCACTTATTGCCGATAGCTTTCCCCTGCAGAGGACATATGATATTATTGAGACCATAATTCACCAACAGAATAGGATATTACGTCACATTCTTCGCAACATTTTTTCTTCAGAATGGACAAATATTTACCACCAAATGTATTGAGCTGACTTCAATGGACGGTGAATCTTGAAGGTGACTATTCTATACTGAGTTAATGGAGACAAGCGGCGGTTTGTGAGAATCATTTCTTACATTCTGTCTACTGGGTTAGACTATCTCCAACAATAAAGACAATTCTAAAATGTTAACTGGTGGGATGATACTTTTTATAGCGTTCACTTTGGTTTCTCGAGCTTTCCATTGAAAATCCTGTTAAAATAAAGTACCATTTAAAGATATTAGTTTCAAGATTAGGCTTTCAGAAACCATTTGGGGTGGAAATCGGTGCCTATCTTAATTTTTTTTTTTTAATGTTTCTTTATTCTTCGAATTGTTTGTTACATGAATTGGGAATTTTTCGACCACCATACTAGGCACATGCCTGTGTTGTGGTAGTCGATTTTCGTATACAGTATATTAACAGAAGCAATATAAAGAAGTGTGCGAGAATATAAAAAAATGAAATAAAAATATATAAATATACATATTATATAAAATAATATTAAAGAAATTTAAAGAATACAAATGAATATAAAAGAATGTAAGTGACTAAAGAGTATGGAAACAAAAAATGACTATAAAGCATAAAAGAGTATGGAAGAATATAGTAGAATATAAAAATAATATGAAAAGTATAGAACGTAAAAAGCAATACATGAAAGAATATAAAAATGATATAATTATAAAAATTATAAAGTCGAAGTAAGTACTTTATAGAGTAAGTAAATAAGAAAGGATAACGATTATAATGAAGATCTGTGTGTACGTGGTTATATTGGTAGGTACATTATTTCAAACCAATTTTTGTACAAATAAATTTTGGAATAAATTCATGTTTCGAGTCCAGCGAATTACACTGGTCACTAGAGTAAATTATTATTGTTACAGTGGTTTATTGGTGGCACTGGGCTCTGAGTACATAAGCGTGTAGATGTGGGCACTAGTACACAGTGGTGCCAAACAGTTTTAAAGAGTTAGTTTTTAAAAGTATTTAAACTTTTGGCTATTTATATTATAGTGGTTACAACCAAAAAAAATTATTAGGGGTATATAAACCGATATCAATTTTATTTACAAAAAATAAGTAAAAACTTTAAAAAAATGCAATTTCGCTTAACTAAAGCGCTGGTGTAATAAAAACAAAAGAATACTTAGAGTGGAAAGGGTTAAGCAATGTTCTAAGTGTGCGTGTACACACGCGAGCCGAAACTGCAATCCGAATCACGAAATATAACCGCACACAACATGAAACGCCATTCGCGGTTACAACGTTATCATCTTTGGGAGGTATTTTTAGAAAAGGAAAGTGGTGGAGTTCTGGGTTTGTGAACACTAAAGTTAATCACTGTGAGTACGCCCTTGTTTTTCGTCCCAAGCAAAATAACAATAAACATCAATTAAAACTCTTTTTAGTATTTTTCTGTACCCGACTGGTATCTGAAGTGATTGTACCACGGTAGTAGAGTTATAGTGCCAATACAAACTAATGCTAAATTCGTTCTTTTCTCACAATTTTGTGGTTCGGTTCGTGCTTATGTTAGCATATGTATACGCAGCATTCTATTGAAAGCTTCCTTGTGGTAAAAGTTGAGAATAAGCACAAGAAGAATATTGAAAAAAGGTCTTATTTTGTAGGGCTTTTTCTTTAACGAGTTTAGTTTTTTCGAGAATTAATGAGATCTTCCCATTTCATTTAAATCTTATTAAGTCTCTGACAAAGCTTTTCTTATATTACTTACTGTAAATGTTTCTTTTGACGAAACCTCTTGAATAATAGTTAAAAATTACACAAAAAATTGTAATAAACCTTTTTTGTTCATTAATCTCCTGTTGAACGAGATGATGACGAGATATAAATAACTAGTAACTTTCTGTTGACCTTCCCATGCTCTCCACTCCCATTCCTGTAATTAAGAGGAAATACTAGCTGCGCTTTTCTATACAAACGTATTCCCCGTTTATCTCTCTGGATTTTGACCCTAGAGCAAAATTTTTTTTACATAATATAGATATTGACCACTAGCGTGTCGGTACGTTTTGTTTTTTTTGATAATTTACTTCTCATAGAAGTTACGACCTTCCAAAAATGAATAAAATTGCCTAATTTAAACGCCGTCAAAAAACGTTCAGTATACAAACTAAACAATGTATTTTGAAAAAAAGCAAAACGTACCGACATAGAATATTTTCTTTTAATACAGTTAGTGAAAAAAAATTTTTAAATCCGTCCAGTTTTGGAGAAGAAAAATGGGGAATACAAAACATCGATTTCGAAGATTTTATTTAGGTATTTTCGGCCCGACGTGCAGGTGTCCCTTTCGCTCATTTCTCCTGAGGGGGGCCGGGGAACGTGGGTTTTGACAAATACATACATATAATGCGAAGTAGTGATGTAAAGAATTTTATCGGTAGACTAGTGTTGTCCTTGCCCGAGTAATCGATATTTTTTATTCGTTTTTTTTTCTGTTTAGTGACTCATCGCGGTATACCAATACTGACCGAGCTTTCATACTAAAATTGTGCAAAATTAAATTTTTTTATGTCAAGTACTATAATAAATTTTCAATTTGGGAGGCGTTTTAGGTACCATCGCCCCGGGAACCATTTATTGGATAACCAACACCCCCGCCACTTGGTCACCGCAAGTGGTCCTCTATGTTTGGTGACAGAGCCTGGGTTCCCGGGTTCACGGATGAGGTCTGCATGGGTTTTGGTGGCGGATAATTTTGTCCACTTACTGCGTGGCGGGCCGGATTGGGAGAAACTGGAAGAGGAAGATCTTTTGATCTCTACAGCTGGACTCTCCACCATCATTTCATACTTTTACCTACCTTTTCCCTACCCAAAACTTCCTTTCCTTCCTTATCCTAAAAATACCCTCCACACAGCTTCTCCAATGATGTCCAACAACTTCTCCAACAAAGTCCCTGAGCGATTATTTTTCCTCGGTGCCTCCAATGTGAGGTTTATGTTTTAAAAAAAATCTGTTTCAAATTTTTAGTTGAGAGTCGCTTACATTGCCTTCAGTGATTAATTGAAATTTTTTGTTTGTAAACACTTTATTGTACAAAATTTTTTACCACTATACAATGAATTTTAAACAATTTATGATTTAGATCTTTCTCTCGCCGGTAAATTTCTTGATATGCGACCGTCAATTGTTTCTGGTAAAAGGCATTGGTGGTAGAAGTTTTTCTAACAGTGGTTCAATTTTTTGCCAGATTGAATCGTCCCTTTCAATTTTTTCATACGCAAACCTTTAGGACTCCACACGACAAAATAACAGTATTTACGACGAGTAATGTGTAACTGGCCTTGTACTTGGTAGAAGTAATTGTGATTCCGTTTTAATGTTGAAGCATTGTCTTCAATTTTACAGTTATCAATTTTTTTTGTTCAAATCCTTCTTCTGGTGACATATTTACTATACTATATGGGCATTTCACTTCAATTATAGAATCCTTGCCAAAAAGGCCATCCGGACTTGCCGCTAAAAAGTTTTTGTTTTCATCGATAAATAGTCCACAGGCGAATACCTCTAATTTTGTTTCTTTTGTAAATTGCTCAATTGCTTGGTTTTCATTTTCTTTCCCATAATTTGTGGCCATATTTCCTTTAAATGGCGAGTACAGTAGCGAGTTTAATACTCTCGCAACTGAAGTTTTTGGCCGTAGCTTACATATTTTTGTCCAAAGTTAGAAGCTGTAAGCCGCTTACGCCTTTCAATTGTCCACAAATTATTATTGCTTTGGCCCACCGTATTCCTTTCGAGTTCATCCTTATTCGATGGAGATAATTCTTTGAAAAATTCCTCTTTATCGTTTCAAATAATTCAGCTGGCATATCTGGATCTAATTCCAATTGACCATAATTTTCATCAGGCCCTGTAACTTTTTTTCTCTTTTCTGTCGTGTTTTCGTAATACCTTAGTTTTATTTTTCGACACCTCTGTATTGTCTCCTTCGAACGTCGTTTTCTTTCAATAAAATGCTTCGTGTAGTTGCCAGGACTGTGGCCTTGGATTTTTTTTTGTATTCGTGAATGGGTTGTCATTTCACTATTCCACGAAGTTACTGCTCAAGAAGCTCAACTGCTGAAGTTATCCCATTTTTGTAAAATTTGCTCTTTTTCCGCCTATAAATTTGGCTATAACGTTGTTGAATTGCTCCACAGTGTTATTTGTCACGTTAATAATAAGACTTTCTGCATTTGCTATTAGAGACGACAATAATTGTTGAATATCAGTCCTGTTCCACAATCTTGAAGATCGCTTACTAAATTTGGATCATTAGTATACTTCTCCGACTTGCAATAGTATGACGAACATTTTGTATGATCACCAAAAACATGGTTTGCGGCATTTTTTTGTCCATTTTCAGATTTTTTACTTTATCACTTTGTGCCGTGTTTTCTTGCTCTTTTCTGTAATTTACTGCTCAAACTATAGCTTTTCTCATACGTAAAACGTTTGCTTCAACCTTTTTCCTTAAGTGAACTGGTACAAAGCCTTTAGCGTTGTTGGTTTTTTTTCTAAGTGCTTTTATTTTATTGCAAAAATTGCGAAGTAAGTGATTTTTGCACTTTTTTTTGTACTATGAAGTTGGGCCTGAAGCCTTGGGTTGAAGTTTCGCTAATATTGTCTTCATGTAATTAAATATTACAATTTAAGGTTTTATAAAGCTGAAAATAAAAATAAAAAGTTTTGAAGTTTAAAAAAATTATATATTTGTTTCCTTTATTTCAAACTGACTGTAATAAATATTTTTAAAAAATGTGTAGGTAAATCTATCTATAGGTAAAAGACCAACATTTTTTATTGAATTTTGAACGAACTAACACATCCTTTTTTGTATTTACTGCTTAAAGAAACTCAAAAATACAGGAGTACAAATCAAACCTCAGCAAGCGATATATCTAACATTTTAAACATTATTATTTACAAACATGTCAACTCACACGTATGATACACACAACACAATAAATCCATTTAGATTTAATTGTCTAATAAAATATGTAAGTGCTTTTATCTTTTTCGTTATCGTAATTTTAATTAGAAAGAAACTTAAGGTGGGCTATTTTTAAACCTTTTTTATCTCTACATATTATAAAGTAAAGTCCCCCGCGCCGTCTTTCTGTCTGTCTGTCTGTCTGTCTGTCTGTTCGCGATAAACTCGAAAACTACTGAACGGATTTTCATGCGGTTTTCACCAATAGATAGAGTGTTTCGTGAGGAAGGTTTACGTATGTAATTTGTCAAGGATTTGTGTAAATTGGTTGAAACATAACGATAATTGTTAGAAGTGTCGGAAAAATTCCAGCCGCCTGGTAGCTTTCATCGAAAACGCTGCCTAATCCTTTTGGGATATAACAAAACAACGCTTGGTGGGATATTCCTCTTTTATAGATCTACAAAAAAGTCCGCGATGGCATATATCTATCTTTTACTATACGCATTCTATCTTCTTATCTTATTATTCTTATCAATTGCATTTTAGATATAATGTGTATAGTAAGCTATCCGTAAAAGATAGATATATGCCTTCGCGGACTTTTTTGTAGATCTATAAAAGAGGAATATCCCACCATTAATTGTTTTGTTATATCCCAAAAGGATTGTGCAGCGTTTTCGATGAAAGCTACCAGGCGGCTGGACTTATTTCCGACACTTCTAACAATTATCGTTATGTTTCAACCAATTTACACAAATCATTGACAAATTGCATACTTAAACCTTCCTCACAAAATACTCTGTATATTGGTGAAAACCGCAGGAAAATCCGTTCAGTAGTTTTCGAGTTTATCGCGAATAGACAGACAGACGGCGCGGGGGACTTTATAATATGTAGAGATAGAGATAATCGGTCAAAAATACATTTTTGTTGCATATGCATTTTTGAGTTTTTTTTTTAATAAGATAGGTAAGTGCCAAATTATATGAGTAGAAATTTAAGTTTTGTGGTATCATCATCATTACATAGTATAAAATGAAGTCGCTCAAAATGTATGTGCGCATAAATCTTTTAAACTACGCAACAGATTTTCATGCGGTTTTCACCAATAGATAGAGTGATTTAAGAGGAAGGTTTATGTGTATAATAAATGCTTATTATAGTAGAGAAAAGCCAAGAAATTCAAATATTCAATTTAGGCAAAGGGCAGCGCGCAGCGGGCAGCTGGCGAGCGGATGGTGTGGATTTTATAAAGGTTGGGTAAATGGCGTTGTGTTTCGTTAGCCACAGCAACGTGTGGCCGGGTCTGCTAGTTATTAATAAAATAAAAACAAAATTATATGTTTATTTCGAATTATAAAATTTGAAAGCGTATTTCATCATCTTTCAAAAACAGTTTTTAGTTTTCGGATGCGTTCACAAATATTAAAGTTATTTGGAATTTATTGGAAAGCGGAAATATTTTGACTTTTCGAAAAACAGGCCCGAGGCCTGAGAGGTTAATACTAATTTTCAATAATAACTAATGTATCATAGAGAATAATCATATGTATGTATATAATAATTCGATGTAGTTGGTTTGACTGCATATTTATAAACGCAAATACAGTGAAAACTTTAAAACTACTAACCTACATAGAGTTCTAGTAAAATAATTCGTAATTTGTCGGTAATAAGCGTGAACAGAAGACATTGTTACAATACCTATCGACGATATTTATAAATAACCGACAATAGCAGACCTCGTGCGTTTAAAAATAATGGGCCCTTTTTCTGTCACACCGCAAGGCCGATTCAAAAACTTCATTAGCGACGAAATAAGTCGAAACATGCTTTATCTAAACAGAATATTGGATATGGCGGTATGAGGCGAAAGACGGTAGGCATGAGACGCAGAGGGGGCGAGAGGGTGTACAAGCCAAACACTCACGTGGTCTCACCAACACATCGATAGCTAGTTCATTTTTGAGCGCGGTGCGATAGCGAGAATTTTTTAAAATACCTACCGTCGAGATTTCTCACCGGTGCTATTACCTCTTAATACTCACAGCTGATTTACAACACGATACTCCGAGCTGTTACAAAAACCTCTGTATATTTCGAAAGTACTATACTAATTCAGTATTCGGGTAATATCACAATACTGATTATGATATTACCCGACGTAAATTATGGTATCTGTTACATTCAATAACAAAAAACATTATGAACTCAGCATACATTGTCGTATTTGATAAATACGATATTTGTTGGAAGTTTAATGACAAAATATATAAAATAAAATGATTATATTTGTACAGTATTTGTTATTTAATCGGTGAATGTTTGGGTAAACTTTAAACTGCTCACTCAACAATCAGGATTTGAAGATATGATAATTTACGTAGGAGAGGTCGATATGTGCTACATATACGGAAATATTTCACTGAAATCAGTATTGCGTTTTTTTTTTATTTATTGATCTATTTTTATTTTGCCAATTTCCTGTTAAAAATCTCCATCCGAGAAGTGGTTCATTTGGAGATATTCGTAACAACCCGAAATAGCAAGTTAAATAGCCGTAAAATAAACAGATTAGACTTCAGAAACCATTTGTAGACAAAATGGAGAAAGCGTTCTTATTTCCAGGCCTTACTTGGGTTAAAGATAAGGAAGCTAAGAACACCTTAAAACACCAGCTGATATTTAATACTACACTTGCTTGGTGCCTCCTGCCATGTCACATCTCCCCTGTACTATAAGAAGTGCACACGTGTCCACTACGTGCAATCGCAGGACACCACTAATTGGACAGGAACATGTCTTGGAAAAACTCAATAATTCTGTTTCATTCATTCCATGTCTGGAATGGACGAATCAATAACCAGAATTCATGGCAATTATTATTATTTTCGCATATCTTCTGCGTTTTTTGCTCTGTCTAAAGAGCCAATCCCGACCCTTCTGTTTTTCTAGGCTTTCTCGCGACAGAACCATTTCAAATTTGCCTTTAAAATACTTCAAAGTGAATCGAGATGCTGTCACAATGGACTTTCGATTTTAGATTTTCGGAAAGGTTCTTTTCGTAATTTATATCTGAAATATGGAGACGTTTTTTAAAGATGCCTTGTTCTGCGCAGATTCCTGCCAACATAATGAATGAATAAAACATTGTGGACAGAAGTAACAAGGGCAGCTGTTTAACAACAATTGCCAAAATATATTTCTTAAAAATGGTTGACTTTTTCTTTGTATCTATTTACTTCATTAATCGTTATAATATCACTTTATCATAAAATTTGTCACCGAGAATCAAGTGATTCGTCGTTACGTTTCAAATCGTTTCGTATGGTAACTTAGCAGGAGTGCCCGGGTTCATGGGATTAGGTTTGTCTGGGACTTGACAGCGGATGCATCTGCTGGCCTGGTAGGTGACGGGCTTGATCGAGAGCGACTGCTTGATGGAGGCATTTTGACCTCTCCAGTCTATCTCAACCCATCGTCTTGCACCGCATTTGTAGTCATCGAATCATAAGTATTTTCAACCCCTCATACCTTTTTCTTTCAACGAATTTCCTATCCTTCCTTTTCTTAAAAATACCCTCCTTACAGCTTCCCCTAAGATAAAATAGGCCCTGATGGAAATAATTTTACTAAAGGCCTCCTGTGTGGATCTTTTATAAGAAAAGCGGCGATCGGAAATATGTATTTAACCTAATGGTTAAATCTGAGCTCTGCCATTGGCGGAAAATAGAACAAACATAACTGACAGGTCAATGACTTCACAGAACAAAGGTGTTGCTAAAGAATTGTTCTAAATTCATCCGACAACCTACAGAGGCACCTAATAAGATTACTCTGAAACTCCTTGACTATGAATGGGTCTTCGGTTCTATTGAAGAAGTTGGATCTGTGGTAGAGAAGTAATGGTGACGTCGTGTACGTCGTCATCTTTCTCACTTTTACTTAGTCCTTTTTACTTTAGACTTTTTCTTACTTTTACTTAGTTCATTACTTTTACTTTAGTCCTTATTAGTACTTTTAATTTAGTCCGCATATTTCTGAAGTAAATGATGAAAACTCATTCTTCTAGATTCTAGAACTTGAGTATCAATACTATTCCACTTCTTATTTAACGACAGCGCGGTTTCAATTGCGTTATTTCGTCATCTACAGATTGTATGTTTTCTTTGTGGACATCGCTAACGAGCGAGGTGATTGGAAATACTGAGAAAAGGTACAAATCTGCAGAAGGGTGAAAGTAATTTCTTTTTCCTTTATTGGAACTATTTCACATAGAGATATTTACGATCTTAAAATTCAGCGCAAAAGGAACACAGGCATTTAATTCACCCTGGTTGCATTATCAGTGTATTATTTCAATTATGTGGTTCATTAAGCGACTGAATGTACAAATAATGTCCAGTAATTGTTTTGAATAATCCAGTTCCCTGTAAACCAATGCGGTAGTTGACTTTATAATGACTTTAATTGGGCACTGTTGATTTAATTAGAACAGGCTAAATTCTCCAATGTTTCTGTTGGGAGAGAAGTATTCCACGGTGTTGACTTTCTTTAGTTTTCCAAATGAATGGTTAACTTGGTGTTAGTATTTTTTCAACTTACCATTAAACGTCCTCCAAGGTAGAGCGGTTAGATCCGTAAATCGATTATATATGTAATTAATTATTGTATAAAATTTATTATAATTTATTTATCTTTATGTAAATAAAAAAATAAAAAAATATATTATCTCAGTTATTGGCATACAGACAGTCGTTCTCACATTAAGTCACAAGGTATAACATATTATATTCTCACAATACACACAAGCTTTCGGTAAAAACGCCATCACAATATTTATGTTTATCGTAAACATGAATGGACACTAGGATGCGTCACAATTCGCATCAGGAATTCGTGTTTTTAGAGCACAGCATTCATCTTACTTCTTTCTGCTGCTATTCCGGAATGTTGTCTGTAGATGTAAACGTTATAATACGTGTGTATTGAGCAGTGTCTCCAGTGAATTTGTGACTGCTTGTTTATCTTATAGGAGTGTTTTTCAGATGAAAATGAAAAATCAAAGCAAAAAGGATGTGATGGACATGCAATTAGTGTAGAGATTATTCAGAGGAATGAGGGAAGGGAGATTTAATGGGGAAAATCAGGAAACCATTTACAGATCTACATAGGGATAGACAGAAACTTTCACAAAGAACATAAATATTTTTGGCGGATGCGACTGCCTGCCAGCTGCGGGGTGGGCCGGATCGGGAGAGGCTGGATGAAAGACACCCTTTGACCTCTCTAATCGGACTCTCTCAACCACAACGCCTTGGTCGTAGTGTGGGGGGATGGATTCATACGTCACTTCTGAACACACTGGCCTCCAGATTCCTACCTATCCCGTCATACCTTTTTTCTTCCTATTAATATATTAGTAAGTACTTACCATTTACTTACTCTTACTCTCCTTCTTTTAAAAGACCCTCCGCACAGCATCACAAACGATGACACAGGCCCAGAGAGAAAAAAAAATCCTCATTTACATTATTCTTTTTTTACTCCAAACTGAGGAAAATAATTTATGTCATCTGAGATGCTGTGTGGAGGGTCTTTTTGAGGAGAGGAAGGAATGAGTATTAGTCTTGAAGAGACCCATGTTGTAGGAAGGAGGAAACACAGAGGCCAGCAAACACAGCCGGGCTGTTGACTCGTGCCACAGCCGAGCTGTTGGATTCAAGAAGAAGTCGAAGAAGCGACCCGTACACATGTGACAAATGTCAACCGTGTACATAATACATTGGTTTCCTCCTCCTGTGTGGAGTTAATATAAAAAATTCAAGAGTTTTTGGATTTGATTCCAGGAATTGTCTTGATGTTTTAAATGCCAATGAAATGTCAGCCACAGGTTATGGTGGTTCGATAAGTTTTTTGGTGTTTATTTAGTTGTGATACTTAATATTTTAATAAATAACAATGCAGGTGCAAACCTTTATGTGCTGCACGCTGCGCCGCTTCGTTAGCGCATTCCACCAGAGAACAGCCTTTTTGTCAAACCCATAGACATCAGAATTCAATCATATGTCCGTGGTCAAACCTTTTTATACTGGCTAACATTTATCAGGACTGCATACTGAGGTGTAGGAAATCTTTTCATTTTGACGGTTATATAATTAATTTATCAAGGGACTACTTTTGTATTGAGTTTTTTTAGAATCTACATTGAACGGTAGGTAGGACTTCTAATCTCCTTGTTTTCTTTTCATTTGAAGAGTTTTATTGCGCATGTACATTTGTTACTTAATTTTTATTTATCTGCTTCCTGTTTCTACATATCCGTGTCATTCACTAACAATCTTAAAACTAACATGAAATTTATTCAAGTACAGAAATTATTCGATCTTATAAGTTAACAGTAGTGGGAGGGGTGATTTTGGGGGAGTAGTAGAATTTTGGGAGGAGTTAACATACCACGGAAACATTGTCAATAATGGAAATTCACAGGGTGTTATTATTTTTTTAACTGAATTCATTCTTCATTTAATTTTTTTCTCTTATTTCTGAAATTTCTAAAGCGCATAAATTAAATAATATATTAATACTAGCTGACCCGGCCACTCGTTGCTGTGGCTAACGAAACACAATTTGGGAGACTGGAATGGGTATCACCGCCCCGGGAACCTTTATTAGATAAGCAACACCTCTGCCGTAGGTCACCCTAAGTGGTTCCCTACGTTTGGTGACTTAGCAGGGGTGCCCGGGTTCATGGGGTAAGGTTTATTAAGGTCTTGGAGGCGGATGATCAGGACACACTTAACCCCAGTTTACTGCCCACCACTTAAACCCTTTTCCTTCCCAAAACTCTCCTCTCCTTTCTTTCCTTAAAAAAACCCTCCACACAGCATCCTCAAAGATAATATAGGCCATGAGGGAAATTATATTCCTCAGGGCATCCTGTGTGGAGCTTTTGTAAAAAAAAAAATGCCATCTACTGGATGGATATCCAACCTTTGTAACCACCGCCATCTGTTAATTTGCATACAAATCAAATCCACACCGCCCGCTTGCTAGCCCGCTCGTCTACCACATATAGACATTCTCTTTATATATTATATATATTTTAACCAATTTACACAAAACCTTAACAAATTATATACCTAAGCCTTCCTCATAAATAGGTGAAAACAGCATGAAAATCCATTCAGTAGTGTTTGACTTTATCGCGAAAAGACATACAGATAGAAAAACGTGACAGAGGAATTTAATGTGTAATAGGAAGAGATTTGAATGATTGAACTTGGATTTTCTTTGTTGAAGCTATGACCTGTCTTTATTAAATGATTAGCAAACTCGGAATAGTAATTATTTCTTATAGATATATAATATAGTTCATGTTATCTGATTCTACCTTTAAAATTTGTAGTAGTTATACCTACATAATGTGCGTCACAATCATTACAATTTCTTATAAACATTCTCATCATTAATATTTTATTTTTATTTTTGTAGAAAGCTGGAGAAATTGTAATCCTTATGTTATCCACAACAACTTCTAGAATTTAAGATGAAGTCGTTCCGGCGATAAATGTACGAAAACAGTCCTGTATCCTGTGTGTTCATATTCCAAGGTTTAAAACCATTTTTATGCTACGCTTCCTTTTTCAATACGGTGGCTTTAGACTCGTAAACCACGAACCCTAAAAAGTTTCCACGTGCGAAGGAATATATTTAATTGCATCGTTAAACGTAAAAGGGTATATTTTAGGCTTACCTTCATTATATTCTTCCAGGCAGTTGGAATTTATTACATTATTTGTCATGTTATTTTAATATGTACAGAATATTACGGATATAGTTCAAAATAATGTTAAAAATTTATTGTGTCATTATGTCGCTGTGTCTTCAAATGTTAAGAAACGAAATACCGTCCTGAGTTTTCTACTTTCCAAAGCGCTCTTCCCAGTTCCACTGTTTTGTCGTAAAAAGCATCTACCCGGAGAAAAACGTGTTTGATAAAACAATATAAAACGCATAGGCTGGACGACAGTTTCAAACTTTCATTGTTCAAATTCGGAAAGTTTTGCAATAAAAACGGATGAAGTTTGGGATCCGTTCCTCCATCCCAAGAGTCAAAAATTCAGCGCTTAGTTATGGCTCCACAGAGTGTTGAGAGAAACGACGATTAGTTCTTCTAACATCTGGTGATGGGATGTCTTTCCACTTTCCACGGCCTAAAGTTGTAGAAGTTTGATAAATAACTTAATTAAACCGCTTTGTTGTTTGGGTCAGCGTTTTTTTTTCAGGATAGAAAAATTACAAAAGCAAATCTTATAAGAAAATTAAATATGATGTGGTAAGTAAGAAGTTTCCAGCGAATGGCATTCTATCATCATGTTCCCACAACCCGGCCTTATTGATAACTCTTGCTTTGGTTCTCAAAACCGTTCTTTTTAACAATAGCTCCACACAGGAGACTCTGAGGAAAAAAAATACAATGTATACAGGGTCATTTTAGGATATGGAAAGAGAGGAAGTTCTCTGATGGAAAAAGGTATTTAGGATTGGTAGGAATCTGGGCGTCGATGTATCCGGGAGGGACGAACGTATGAATCCATCCTACTCACTACAGTGCAAGGCGATGGGTTGAGAGAGTCCGGCTAGAAAGGTCTGGGTTAGGTTTCCCTCAAACCATCTCTCTCGATCCGGCCCGCCACTAAGATCTAGACAAACCTCACTCCATGAACCCGGGCACCCCTGCAAAGACACCAAACGTAGCGAATCACTCGTGGGGACCTGTGGCACAGGTATTGGTTATCTAATAAATGGTTCCCGGGGTAGGTTTCCCGTACCAGCCTCCCAAATCGGAAGCCCATACGCACCATAAGCAGACGTATATCATTAGAGCCTCCCTCCTTACTAGGGCTATTTGGGGATTTGCAGTAATAGCTTTTATTGGGATCGCGGACTGTATTTTGTTTAAGATACCTGTAGATTGTTGGTGGCGTTAAATCTTTGAAAAAAATTTATAAAAAATAACATCGGACGGACATAATATTTTTGGAAAGGATGCGTAATGTCCTAACTAACTAACCATCACGCCTTTTCTCCGCCGGGGGTAGGTAGAAAGGACGAACCTCCGAACAACTCGGTCTTCGCACACACTCTGTGCCTCATTCACATTTATACACCTTCTCATATATAATCTTTTGTAATTCTGACTCTTAAGGTGGCCCGGCTCATGTATCTGATTCATTAGATTGTTCCATGTCTTCCGTGGGTGTTCCCGACTCCTTTTAACATTCACATTCTGTCATCTGTATTCTCTTACACGCCTTTTTTCTTTCACTCGCTCTACTCGCCCAAACCATCTTAGGTCGCTTAATCGTACTTTGCTTGTACGTTTGCTTACATCAGATCTTCACATTTCTTACACGATCATACAAGGTTTTACAATACATTCGCCAAAGCGATCTTTTTTCTACATCATTCAGTCTACTTTCATCCTTCCTCTGCCAGTTTATGCCTCACTGTGATACATCAAGGTAAGTACCGGCATTCCATTATGGACTGCTAGCTTCGCTTCTTTGGACAGTTTTCTGTTAGCACTTACTAAGAATTATTGACGTCATGTTCGCAGGTTGTTTCAAAGAATTAATCAGGGCTTTATTGGATAACGAATAAATCGCATTTCTCTGTATTGACAGACATGTGGTCCTTTTCAACGTGGAGTGATTTATATCCTGCTAACACGCGCCATCCGTACCTGAGAGGGAATATATTTAAATCAACTTTATAATGCTAATGAAAACTGGAGATAATCTATAAAGAAAGTAATGGTACGTGATTTATGCATTTATATCATTTTGTCTGATATTCGAGAATTTCTTGTTAAATCCTTTCATTGAAGGTTTCCACTTGGTGTTTAAAACATTTATATTCCTCAGTGAAAATGTTTGAAAACAAAAGATGTTTGACTGATGTAAAAACCGACAGTTTCACTGAATTTAAATGAATGACCCATCGATATGATTAGTTGTTTTTTAATCTGTTTTTATTTTACATTTTCCACGCAGGAGGCCGTCTTTGGGGATGCTGTGTGGAGGGTCTTTTTAGGAGAGAATGAGAGGATTTTCTGAGAAGAAAAAAGAGTGGGTGGAATCGGTTCGTCAGTGTGTCCAGGAGTGACAGACGTATGAATCTATCCCTCCAACTGCGATGCGAGGCTGGTTGGAGTGGTCAAAATGCCTCCCTTAAACTGTCTCTCTCGATCTGGCCTACCACGCAGCAGATGAGCAGACGCATCCGCCGCTAAGATCCGGACAAACTTCAATCAATGAATCCGGGCTATCCCGCTAAGTCATCAAACGTAGCTAACCAATTGGGGAGACCTTTGACAGAGGTATTGGTTATCCTAATCTAATCATAGTATTACTCTCATCCATAGTTAATGTATTTCCCGAGCGACATGTTTGTCTTTTTGTTTAAAAAATGGTGGATTTGTTCTATTTTGGTCAAATATTTTCGGTGTTCATCAGTTCATCATCAGGAAATACAAAACCAAAGTTTTTTAAAGACAAAATAACACGAACTGACCGCACACATTATTTACCTGGTCTTACTACCGAATTATTGACCACAACTTCTTAAATAAATAACGACTGGTACGTTATTCTTTTATTAGGCAGAATAACACAAATTTATCGACGGAAGGGTCAAATATTAGTCAATGTCTTAAACACGACGCATTCTATGTATTTCCTCATGACCCCTGACCTTTTTGTAATTCATGGCTTTTATTAGAAAACTAACTCGGTTAATCTGATAAAACTAACAAAAGACACTTCAGCTGTAGACATTCGTGTTGGCGTTCTTCCACTATTACCAACGAATACAGAATTTAGGAAGACTTTTTCGTTTAGAAAAGCTTTCAACACGGCTTCTGGAATTTAAAAAAGCATCCATATTATTTGTAAAAATTATTTTTATAAATTTTGGTATTGAAGCTTTTTTTACATTTACATCCATTTCCCTGAGAAAAATAATTTCCCTCAGGCTCTATGTCATCTTTGGGCATGCTGTGTGGAGGATCTTTTCGTGGAAAGGGAGGGGTGAGACTGGGTCTTAAAGATTCCCAAGTTGAAATAGGGAGGAAACACAGAGGCTGGCAAATCGTTCCACAGTTGAGCGTTGAACTCAAGAACGAGTCATAGAAACGACCCGTTCTTATGTGACAATTGTCAACTCTGTACAAATGTCGAACGCGCGTTTGATGTGCTTTCCGAGTTTGCACCGGTACCGAAGGAATCAATGACGCTATTGAAATACCGGTAGAACAAGGTCAGCATTCCCAAAATTCCCACCCAACGACGCGACGCCTGTAATTTAACGGATGGGCGGAATCGAGGGTTTATTAAGGTAATTTGGAGCTCCAGACCAGAGGTTACTGCAAAATTGAACTACGGTGTACACAGCTATTAAAAGTTTGGCATATCCTAGCAAAGTGAATGAGTGTTACGTTTTATAGCTGCAAGACTTACTGTAAGGTCCATCATACTTTAAAATCAACAATATCTTAGAAACTTCGTTCTTTCAGTTTTATAATCTCGAGTAAATACAATAGAGAAAATAAATCCACATTTCCTGCTTTGTTAGGTGACTTTTATAGCTATGATTCCTGTTGTGATTGGTTCTATAAAACACACATAGCATCTCTGTTGCACTGCGGGATAACGTATTAAACAAGTACAACATATTTATTTTTTGGTGGAATATTTACCAGATAAGTATGCAACTTTACTTCACAAACGATGGTTTATTTTATTACGATATTTATTTAACTCGAATGCTTTTTTTTACATATATATATCCAACTTTTACAACTGAAAAATCACCACGTTTCAATTGAAAGCTCCAACAAAACCTACGTGAAACACTTTACCTTCTTTGTAAGTTACGAGTACCTAAATTAAAGTTTGTCTGCATGAAACGCCTGCCCTTACATGGGAAATACATTAACAGGTACTGCAGCACTGTCGGGTCTTTACAAGAATAATAAATAAAGGTAAAATGCAAAAACCAATATCTTAATTAACCCCAATCCTTAATTAATACAAAAAGATAACAAGTATCCGACCAAAGTCCAGTGAGTAAAAACTGGATTAAATAATTAACTCCACCAAATGAATCGTAAAAACGTGTTTCATTTTAATTGTTTGGTTTTTTTTTTAAGTCTCGTGGTAAAGGCACTGTGTGGCGATACAGGAGGTCTGAGTTCAATGCCTATTCTTGAAAATAATCCGAATTCAATTGGGTAATAGTAATCTTTATAAACAAGATGTTTCTTTGTTTATTCCGTTTGCGTTCTTATACCAATGATCCAATTGCAATGAAACTTTGGTGATTTGTTGTGCGCACTCTCGCAAATGTTTCTGTATATAATGGTGAGCTCTGGCGTTATGAAATTTGTGTAAAAAATTGGCAATAGGTGGCGCCTGAGTCATTCGAAAAAAGTGTGCATTTCATATAGTTTAGTGGCAGCTAGGGATGGGAAGGGATACGGGAGCGGAACGGGGGTGGAAACCGGCACTCGTATGAAAGTATACGTTGGGAAGAGGCGACAGAGGGGTGAAAGATGAGGTAGAGGCGGAGGGAGGGATTGCAAAGGACGCATAGTAGCGGCAGAGGATAGCAAAAGGTACGTAAAAACACATTATCTTCCTTGAAACTCTCAAGGAAGACACTATTTGTACTTATCACAGCAATGTGTGTGTCCTACTCACGCATAGGAAAACCTTCTGACTCTTTCATATTCGGTACAGACTGGAAAACAAATTGTGCGCAGTTCACATGCGGTAGAAGTAAAACCTTCAGAAAACTAAAGTAGAAAAGAGTCGGGAGGCTACGAGTAAAGCACTGCACAAAGAGGAGACCGATAGGCTACAAAACACTACACATAGAGGAGACTGATTATTCTATCTCATTCTCTATTAAATCCTATAGATGTATGTGTTTTTCTCTTTTTAGTGATTGATTTTTCGTTTTATGGAGTTTTTCAAATCACAAAAGTGATAAAGAAGTTTTCATTTCAAACATATTCGATATCCAAAAGCACATCAATAAACGGAATTAACACACAAGCACATTCTTTCTTTGAAAGGAATTGCAACGCATGACGGGTATTCGCCAGTTGTTAATAATAAGTAATGTATATTTTAACGGTGTTTTTTTATTATTTAAAAACCGCGTAATTCACAATACCATCTACGAAAGATGTATTTGGGGTAATGACGAGCAGCGGCGTTTCTCTGAGTAAAAATGTGTGAGATCGTTTCGAAACGTCAATAAATCAACTTTAAATCAGTGGAGGGCCAAATTACTGCAGGCCTGTGAGATGTAAGCGTTTATGACGGGTCATCCATCATTCAGTGTTGCACATTTTAATTGCAATGGAAGTCAGGAAAACGTTTAGTGCTACATCCAACGGGTGGGTGATTGGCACTAATCTTATATCACTAACATACCTTTTTACTTCTAATACGCGTTCCTCAGTTATTATGTAGATATTATAATTAGTCACTTCTAGTTTTGGCATCTTGCAATGACTTTTTGACTCAGTACCAACCTGTCAACCTGCTATAATGTGCTGATCTATATTTCCTCTGATTAACAATACAAAAAAAAAGTTATGGAAGGTGTTGTCCAAGTATGGAGTGAATACAAATCTCATACAGGCAATTGCGTCTCTGTACGAGGGAAACGTTGCGTGTGTTAGGGTGAACGGTGGTTTTACGGGGTGGTTTGACATCACAAAAGGTGTCAAGCAAGGCTGCGTAATGTCACCATGGTTATTCAATCTATACATGGATAATTGTATGCAAGAATTGAAAGAGGTGGGATTGGGCGCGAAATTGGGTAATCTGAAAGTATGTTGCCTGTTGTATGCTGATGATGCGGTGCTGATTTCTAATACTATGGAAGATCTACAGTCTCTCGTATCTAGGATGAATGAAGTATGTATGAAGAATGAGTTAATGATGAATGTAAGTAAGTCTAAAGTCATGGTGTTTGAAAGAGAGAGTACGAAAACAGTATGCAACATAGTTGTGAATGATGAATACTTGGAGCAGGTGGATGAGTTTGTGTATCTGGGCAGTGTGTTTACGAGAGATGGGAAGGCTGATAGAGATATTGAAAGAAGGGTGAATGCCGGTAACTCCATTAATGGTGGACTGAATGCCGTTGGCGCTAATAAAAAACTGTCAAAAGAAGCGAAGCTAGCAGTCCACAATGGAGTCCTGGTACCTACCCTGATGTATGGCAGTGAGGCATGGGACTGGCATAGGAAGGATGAAAGTAAGCTGAATGCTGTTGAAATGAGATCCCTGAGACGTATGTGTGGTAAAACAATGTATGATCGTGTGAGAAATGTGGATATCCGCAAAGAATGTAAGGCTGATGTAAGCATAATGAGTAAGATTAAGAAAGGAACCCTCAGATGGTTTAGGCATGTAGAGCGAATGAACGAAGAAAGTAGTGTAAGAAGAATATATGACACGAATGTGAATGGTAGAAGAAGTCGGGGACGCCCGAGGAAGACGTGGCACGATCAAGTGAATCAAATACTTGAGTCGGGCCATGTCAAAAGTCAGAATAATAGAAGAGAATGTATGAGACGACGTATGAATGTGAGTGAGGCAAAGAGTGTGTGCCAAGACCGAGTTGTTTGGCGGTCCGTCCTCTCTGCCTACCCCTGCGGGGAAACGGCGTGATGGTTAGTTAGTTAGTTAGTTAACAATACAATTCTGATGATCGGGAGTTTTCAATAATACTTCGGTTCATCTAGATTACGAGTCTTGTTTATTATCGTATCGTATTTTCATTGAATATCTAACTGGACTTAACGTCCATTCTAAATGATGCTCTCTATTAATCTGCGTTGGGGGAAGGGCTCACTGAAGATGCTCACCTGTAGATCGGATATGATCGGCTGTCTTCGTAACGGTTCGGGTATCAGACCCAAAAGTCCGACAGTTGTCTCTATCGTGTAATACTTGCCAATGACACCTATTGAGTCACCTTAAAACTACTTTTTTACAATAGCTCCACACAGGTGGATCTGAGGTATCTACACAATTTCCCTCAGGGCCTATGTCATATTTGGGATGCTGTGTGGAAACAGAGGATGTTCTGAGAAGGAAAAAGGTTCGAGGGGTGGATAAGAATCTGGAGGTCAATGTGACGAGTGACTGACGTATGAATCCATCTCTCTATGAATGAATCTCTGAATCAGTCTTTCCTGATCCGGCCCGCCATGCAGTGAGTGGTCAAACGCTTTTGCCGCCAAGACCTAGACAAACCTCACCCCGTGAAGTCGGGCACCCCTGCTATGTTACCCAACATAGCGAACCACTTAGTGTAACCTAGGTATGGTAGAGGTGTTGGTTATCCAATATATTCCCGAGGCGACGGTACCCATACTCGCCTTCCAAATTGAATTTCCGCTTCCGGAATCGACGTATAACTACATATTCTAACGACATCTATTGAGAGACATTGAAACTACATACGTATTTACAAACATTACCTACAATAAACGAACAAAATGGCATCAATCTGATCTTTTTCATTTGTGTTGCAATTACATACTCTGAAATTTGAAATGATTTTTCTTAGGTATATTTATCAGAATCGCTGAGGTATCTCGTCGTAACATTTTCTACAGAATTCCCACAAACACTTTACCAAATCAATATAAATTTACCCTGTCGAAACAATAAGCAGATTAAAATGCCTTTTGTCTCTCTGTAGATTGGTGGACTTCCTTATTAGCTTGCTATTACAGGTCACAGGATGTTCCTCCACTAGGTGTATAATATACACTGGACTCTGCAGCACAAGCGGCAATTAATAATGAATAAGACAAAGAAGAGGACGCGTGGAGCGGCTACTGGGTACTGCATTGCCACACAATGCGCTTTCTTACGAAGTGCAATTAGACGGTCATTTACACCGAGCACAGATATAGAAATAGAGCAATAATATTGGCTTTATTTAATTTCCTTCCGTGTAAACACAACACTCATTGTTATATTCCAGACATCTGAGATTGCAATTAGTGTGTATTGGAATCAAATGGTCTACCGTCGTTGATCATTGGAGAAAAATATTTGGTGGAAAGTTCATATTTACAAATTAATGTTATTGAATTGCACAGTATTAGTGAACATTGAATTGAAGCAATTAATTTGCATGTATGTAGGAACTTTCCGACATTATTTTAACATATTCCGTAGTAAAAAAGCAAATTTACTAAATTCTGATCAACGAGAGAGAAAGATAAATAAATTGAAGAGACAGTAGTCCACATAATTCACAAATCTCAGGAAAGGTGCTCACAGATTGATAAATGAAGATGGCATGTCAATCGAACTTGTAGGAAACAAGAATTGTATGAGACGGATTTTAGAATGATTGAACCAGTTGTAGTACCCATAATACGCTGATTTTGTATTAGGTATGTGGGTTAGTGTAATGTATCATAATTTATCTATTTAGTTCAAACTTTACTTTAGTTGTCTACGGGTTATTCGGATCACATAATCTCGTTTACGAGATGTGCCGAAGGTAAACGAAAGCAGGTGTGCACTGTGCAGAGTCGTTATGATGATAGTGCCCGACAGACAAAACCTAGCTTCCAATTAGTAACGACGTCATTCCTCCTAAACTCTATTTCTAAACTATTTGTAAATTACGATACATCAATAAATAATCACTGTGATCTCAAGAACTTAAGTCTTTATAGTACTGGAGAATACTGGTCCCAGTACTTATAAATATGGAATGTCTCTGGAGAGGACATTCAGAGATATAGTATAGTTGGTAAATGGTTCTTCAAAAGATATATTGCGACTAAGTTCGATCGACATTGGTCGAGTGGTGAGCACCTTTCCACAGGGAGCTGTGAATTATGTGGTCTACTGTCTCTTCAATTTATTTATCTTACTCTCTCGTTGATCAGAATCTAGCAGACTAACTCAGGCAGGAAATTAAATCTTGTTAATGGATAAAACTAACAAAAGTATTTTCCCAAATAACATTCCCTTGAGGCGGAAACAGAATATCACTAGAACACGTAGACTCGTTGGAGCGCCATGGGAATTAAATCTTTACATTAATTGATTGGTGAAGTTAAGATTATGATTATTATTAGGTACCTCTTTAAACCAGTTTCTCCGGTATTATGTTCCGCTGGGCAAATCCAATCTGAAATCAGTGCTCTCCGTTGACATGTGTGCGAAATAAGAAACAAGTTAAATATATGCAACAGGAAACAAGTGACTTTTATATGAATACTTAGTTCACTGATTTTAGATTTTCACGGCCAAAAGTATTTTTGTTGTTTGTTTTTAGGGTGTTATGCCGTGTTACGCTACCTCCTCCTTTAGCCAACGTTTCAGACAGCGTTACAGTGTCCATCATCAGGGCAGATGTGTGGGGCACATCTGCCCTGATGTGTGGGCACACATCTGCCCTGATGATGGACACTGTAACGCTGTCCGAAATGTTGGATAAAGGAGGAGATAGCGTAACACGGCGTAACACCCCAAAAACCAACAACAAAAAAACTTAGTTTACTGTTTTATTGATTCGCCAAGGAGTGGGAAAGTGAAGCAAGTAAAATTAGGTTAGCGTGTATGACTTTGTTTCCACTTTTTTGCCTGCCATAGCCATTTATGAATTGTTATTCATAAATTATTAATGTTTTTTTACAACACCGCACAGGAGGTCCAGAGGAAAATAATTTCCCTCGGGGATTATGTCAATTTTAGGCTGTGTGGAGGGTCTTTTTGGAAAATGACTTAAGCTTTATTTATCATAAATAGCCCATCAAAAACAGCATACTTGAATCAAAATTAACTTTAAACGGTTTATCGTTGATTGTGGCGCCACATCCTCTCTGCCTTACCCTGCGGAGATAAGACTGTATTGATCAATTATATTGAGGTTGTTAAATATGATTTGTTATGATGAAGGAGGTATCTATTGTAAATGCTGTTAAGGGTATATTACCGCAAGCGCAGCATATTTAGGGATTTTTGATGCAGTTTTAAGAACATTTCTATATTGTTTATTAGAAAAAAATATTATGTTTTGAAAAAATAAACTATTCTTCTAAATGATGCGTTAAAAAAACGTGTTAAAATGTTTAAAACAATTGCGTGAAAAAATATTTACAAAACCTCTAAAAATAGCTTAAAGTTCGATTATATCTTTTAATTCTAAATACAGGAGAGTTATAAAAAATATACATTATCACCACATCAATGTTGTCTAAACGACTGAATAATAAAATTATTTTAAAAAGCATTAAAACAATGCTTAAATAAATAAAAACCGTTTTTCAATATCACAATATTGTTATTTTGTCTCACGCCATTATACATATATAAACCAAGACACGAGTTATTTCCAATCAGTATGCGAGATGATTTCAGAGTGAAAGCACGTCAAATTTTACAAAAAATAAATACGTAAATGTGTAGGCACATAAGAAAAGGGGTCACGCTAAAGGTTAGTCGTTATGTTATTGTGTTTTATTTCAGAACCGAGTTGACTTTTTTACTAGAACTTCCATTTCGCGGCTGCCTGTCTACAACCAGCGGCATAGAATATTTTAGAGAGCCCCTTTACCCGTATTTTCGTATTCCTAGTTTTATTTATTTACGTCCTACTGTGCTTTTACATAAATTAGGTAAAGATAAAGATATACATAGTATTGTTCACTTTGGAGACATATTATTAGTATTTTTTAGTGAACAAAAGATAATAATTGAGAATAGTAAGGAAAAAGTTTCATAATAACACGAAACGATCCTCACCATATATATCTCCCAGTACGAATCTAACAAACCTTGTAGCAATAATTAAAACTACCAAATGTGAATAACCAACAAATTGTGCTATTTCATATTGAAACATGTTAGTTCACATTCCTGCCGCAAGTTTTTTATGAGAACTATGGAATATAATATGAATATTTTTGTAGTTTTGTAGGCTATAATCTCAAGGGCAAATATTGTGATGTAACTCTTATTTAATATATGCATTGGAAATCAGAATTTTCGTGCCACTCCAAAATTTCAGACCCCTTAGTAAAGAAGTTTAACTTCAAAAATACAGATCAACATTTAGAAAAGGAAAAATATATTATTTACTAAGGAGTGATATTCTCTTATTTTTCAATGAGGTGTTATTTGTGAAGAGTTCGTTTCATTACTAATACGGAATCCCCAAATATGTCGACAATTTTATAATCTAGATTATGCCGTAGATTTATAGGTGTGTGAACTTGGTAGTTAGTTTGAATAAAAACACAGGTTATATCTGTTATATTATTAAAAACACAGGTTATAAACCTTTTAAATCGGATTAACTAGGCAAGATCACCATGGAGTAGTTGTTAACACTGTCGCTAATAAAATCGCGTTTAATTTTTATTACGATAGTTTAACTTTTTTGACACGTTTCGATATCGCGTATTTTTTAAAACGTAACAAATGATTAGTTTGACAGAGCGCGTCGTTACTTCCAACATGTAGGTACGTTCATCATCAACTTATTAATACAAAAACCAAAATATAATCCGTAAATCTTTTTTCCAGAGGATACCAATTATTTAAAATGGGCAACAAAGACAAGAAGAACAGGTATCCGCTAGTAAGCAGGGTGAAAAAAATCAAAAGGAAAAATAAAGAACGCAGAAAAAATGTGATATTAATGCTTGCTTCTAGATTCAGCGATACTTTACCACCTCTACAGTTATTACAGCCGGTAATTTATATACTTTTATATACCTGTCTTTATGTACTTATACACACGCGTGTCCAATGCCAAAATTTTATGGAAAAATCAATTAACATCATTTTTCCAATGTTTTCTTAACTTCATCAGGAAAATACTGAAAATTTGTAAGAAGGACCGATGTCAGAAAGACCGATGTCAGAAGGACCGATGTCGCTTGAGAAAATTTCTGAACAATTATTACAGCCGGTAATTTATATACTTTTATATACCTGCCTTTATGTACTTATACACACGCGTGTCAATTAACATCATTTTTCTAATGTTTTTTTAACTTCATCAGAAAAATACTGAAAATTTGTCAGAAGGACCGATGTCGGAAGAACCGATGTCAGAAGGACCGATGTCGCCTGAGAAAATTTCTGAACAAGTAATAACTGATTTAAACATACATTTTTTTATGAACGTATTGAAGTTGTAAAAAGAATTTCTAATACATATTTTCATATATATTGTTTTCAATTGGCGTAAATAAAGTTATTTTTTTTTACACAGGAAAAGAAGAAACCCGTTATTCTGGAAGGAAGAAGAATAGTGGATATAATTTTTTTTTTAAATCAATTAAATAAAATATCGCAGCACGACTCTCTTTACGATTGTAAATTATCTAACTTGGAAATAGTTGAAGAGAAGCAATTAGGATTTAATTCAGAATTGACGTTTATTTGTAATATGTGCATGAACCATTTTAGTATTTTTACCTGCGAAGACGTGAAAGATGGTATGAATATTACTGATTCAATGGTTTCTGGAATTATAAGTATTGGATCTGGCTATTCTAACCTAAAAGAACTAACGGCCGTAGCAGGGATCCCTTGTATGAGTAACAGACAGTACAGCAAATCACATGAAAAGGCATGTGAATGGTGGGACCGTACTAAGGTTAAGACCATGGCAGAAGCCGCGCAAGAGGAGGCTACGTTAGCCAAAATTGCCGGTGATGTTGACAGGGATGGGGTTCCAATGATTACAGTTGTGGCAGATGGGTGCTGGTCCAAAAGATCTTATAAGACAAAATATGCTGCTTTATCTGGCGCAGCTGTAATTATTGGATATAGGACAAAGAAAGTTTTGTATATGGGTGTCAAGAATAAGTTTTGTATGACTTGCACTCGGGCCTCAAATAAAAGCGTAACCCCACCCAAACATAAGTGCTATAAGAATTACGAAGGCTCTTCAAGCGGCATGGAATCTGAAATAATTGTTGAAGGATTTAAAAGCTCAATAGCTACATATGGATTAATATATTCCAAGTTAATAGCAGATGGCGATTGTAGCACTTACAAGAAAATATTAGAAGCTCGACCCTATTCCAATAAAACCGTAGAGAAAATTGAATGTCGGAATCACCTTCTGCGTAATTATATAAATAAAATTAATTTACTTTCATTAGATACCCAGTACCCTATACGCTTACGCAAAATTATTAGTGAAAGATTACTCCGCTTGCGTAGATCAATCACATCTGCTATTAAATATAGGATTTCAGAAGATTGTTTGATGGATACCAAAATCGGGAATTTAAATAAAGATATTTTAAATAGCATCAAACATGTGTTTGGCGACCACGCTACCTGTGACGACTATTACTGTACGCATGTGGATGAGAAAAACTACATTCAAGACTTAAAATCGTGCAACTTATTTTCTAAACTCTCCCAACTCTGTTCGCGTTTAGCTTCAAATTCCCGTAGCTTAATATATAATGTTGATAGTAATATTGCAGAATCATATAACAGCGTTGTCGCCAAAATGGTAGGTGGGAAACGAATTAATTTTTCAACAAAACAGTCTTATACTGGGAGGTGCGCAGCATCTGTTGTTGCGTTTAATACAAAACGGCCACACTATGTTCTCCATAAAACGGTTTTTGATAGAAGCCCGCGAAATGTTTTGAAACGTTTTGAAGCAAATAAACACAGAAAACTTAGTTACCAAAAATACAAGTACAAAACAAAAACAGTACATAAAACACAGAATTCATTAAAACCAGATTCCGAATATGGTGATGCATGTCAAAAGCCGGATATGGATAACATATCATTTGATGCTGCAAAAAAGCAGTTTTTAAAAGATTTGCAATGTTCTTCCCCAGAACGTCGGCGAATTGAAAGGGAAACCATTTTACAGTCTGAGAGTGGTGAATGGTTGGAAAGGCGCCGAAATCTTTTGACAGCGTCGTGGTTTGGTAAGATTTGCAAGAGAAGAATGATTAGTTGTGCGCCATTGATTAAAACATTATTATATGGTCGTTCTTTGAAAAATGTTGAGTCCATTAAATATGGGAAAATAAATGAGCCAATCGCAATCCGGCAATTATGTGAACAAGAGTCCATAACTATTGAACAGTGTGGCTTATTTATAGACCCTGAATATTGTTTTCTTGGAGCTACACCTGATGGTTTGTCCGGTAATAACTGTATCGTGGAAATTAAATGCCCATCTTCTGCAAAGGATATGTCTGTTGAAGACGCGATTGAAAAAAAAAAGTAACGTTTTGGAAATTAGACAACACGAAGTATCGTGTAAACCAAAATCACGATTGGTATTTCCAGGTGCAGGGCCAATTACACATTAGTAATAAAAGTCATTGCATTTTTGCCGTTTGGACTGGCTCACACTTCCCTCTAAAAGTTGAGCGTATACTTCGAGATGACGAGTTCTGGGAAGAAAAAATGCTTATTAAATTATCCAATTTTTATATGGATTGCATTCTTCCCGAGCTTATTGATCCTAGAGTAACAAGATCTATGAATGTTCGTGATCCTTCATATATCTTAGACGCAATATTATGTAAAAAACGTCAATTAGGAAAGCGTCGTTTAGATTTCAATCAACTAGCAATTGAATAATTATTTTCGTTTATATATATAATTATATAATTTTTTTATTATTTTTTATTGTTTAATTTACAACATTGTTACAGCATTAAATATAATATTAGGGAAAACAAAATTGTGAAAAACATATCATAATGAATTTCTACGCCAATTAAGAGTGCTAGCTCTCGAGCTGGCCTAGGAGTTATTTCATAATTATTTCATTATGATAACATTATTTTACATAGATTGTACAACATATATATATATATAAACTTAAGTACTAGGATGTTGTGACGTTAGTACTAGGGTATTGTGATGAATTCTGGGGTAAGCTTTGAATTTATTTATTGAGAAAGGAATATAAACTGTTTTTTTTTTACATTCATTGTAAGCAGGTTTGTTTCATACCAATTTTTTAGGATTTGGATGCCATTATTTTCATTTTCATTTACAATTTTCCAGTCATTACCCTTAATCATGATAATCGTATCGTCCGCATAAGATATAACGTTTCCACTGAGGTTTTATTTAAAAAATATCGTTTACATACATGATAAAAGTAATGGACCCAATACATGGTGGTATCCCAAAATCACTTGTTAGTGGTTGACTTGATGCATGATTTATTTTTACAACTTGTGTTCTTTTGTGAAGATAACTTGTTAGCCAATTTAATGCTCATTCATTAAAACCCACAATCTTTAATTTTGAAATGAGACATTCTATCGAAAGCTTTTTGGAGATCAACAAAAATACCAACATTTTAATGATTTGTCTAAAGCGTCTCGTATAGTATTAGATAATTTAGCAATGGCGTCTTTCGTGCTTTTGTTTTCCATGAATCCAAACTGGTTTTCATGAATAATGTTATTAATCTTATTTTTTTATTGCCGGAAACCCGGGCGTTTATTGAAATAACCATAACACATATAAATATTTTTTTATTTTATTTTAGCGACTATTTAACATAATTGTACATACAATGTAATGGTGAAAAAGTATAAAGTTTCATGTCTTGGGGATGGATGTTATGGAGTTTTGTTGCAAAGTATGTGTAGTTTCTTTGTCCAAATGTGGTTTTATAACTTTGAATATTTTATATATCATTTTTATTCGATCTAGTGTTATGCATACACGGTCTAGTGGAGGATTCATTATTTTTAATGAGCTTCAATAATATATTTTTGGCATATATTTGCTGTACATTTGGTACGTCAAAGTTATTGAAAATTTCAATTGAAGGCGTTATATACAAACAAGTGAATGAATAAATGATAACGTTTATATAAAAAAGGTTGATCTTATGTTTTTTTACATAACATAATTATTTGTTATTTAAACGCACCAGATTTAAATATCCGGGTTAAATTTTCCCCACAGGAAAAACTAAACCCTTTCACACACTTCCCCAAATGATCATCTAGTCAATCATTTATAAGTCAATCAAATATAATTTTTATTTATATAACTTTTTGTAAACAATAATAATAAATATTGAAAATGACCGATATTTTATTTATTTTTTCAATAATATGATCACATATTACGAAAATAATGCGAAATTGAATACCGTATTGTTTTGACATCTGTCAATGAAGAACTAATGCCTACCGTCCAGCAGTGTAGTTGGTTGTATCGAATAATTTATCAAACAAGTTTGATCAAAATCTGATAAAGAGTCATAAAACCATGAGCTCCTCCTGCAATAGGTAATGTTTCTATCTAAATTTACCTAAAACATGCGCATTCAATTTAATAAACATAATTTGAAAGATGCCCAATATTTAACGTTTCATGTTCAAATCTTACTCGAGTGTACCATCTAGTCTAGATTCTTCGCTGCTCTGACTTCGTCGGTAAGCGCGCAGCGGTTCCCCGTTCGAGCATACTTCATACTTCCCCACCCCGAAATATTATTTCGGTTTTGGTAAAATACCCCTTAAGATACTATTTGTTATGGTTAATTATATTTATGAATGGCTCCCGAAAAGGTCAGAAATGACTCAAAGTGAATTGGATAAGTGAGATGGGGTTGCCTGCGGCCACTGGGCCTAACTTACTAGAGATGTAATAACTCTATCATCTCCCCACTTACTATAAATCAATACTTTAATGACTGTCAATTAATTCAATAAAGTATGACGGACGATGAAATTTCATGTCCACCTACGGACATAATTATGACCCATGAATCATTAAATGGAAAGCTGGCAATTTTTGAGAAAATTAATGATTTGAATTGTTGTCCCATCCATTTATTGATTAATTAATGTTCGTCTACCTCCAAGTAAATTTTTAAAATCTGATAAAATAAATTGCAATTAATAAATATGTATGTTCTTTTCAAAAGGATGCACAATCCGAGGATTTAATGTCATTTTGTACCTCGATATTTAATTTTATTATTAAGAACTGTCAATTAATGACAGAGCACTTTCGAATTGCGAGGTTTAAAAAATGCGCCTTCATCAAAAGTATTCTTTTAAATATCTTGGATACTAGAAAGAAATTAATTTTAATATTTAGAATGCATAACGGTGTTTGATAAGCATTATATAAGGCTTATTTGCAGCACGTTCTAGAGTGGAAAATACTCTCAGTATCGCCCAGGTGTATGACCACCATTCGCAGAATTGAAACGTTGCTGGAAATGGCTTTGTCCGTGTTTGGTGACTAGAACAGACTAGCCTGGTACCCCACCTTCCTCTTTCCTATATTCTTCCCCTCCCCACTTACCTTCAGACTCACAATATACCACCATTGAGCTGGCTCCAGGCAGTTGGAACTCTTGTGCCGTATTCAAATAAAATAGTATAAATCAAAGGTATGGTATAAAAATATAATATCAAATTTAAAAAGACATATTTATACTGTACTGAGGGAGAAAAAGTGAAGGAAAATAATGTATCTAAACGATCAAATTTATAATTCTATTACAAAACCTAAAACCTCCCTTGTGGGAGTGAAGAGAGTTTAATGCTAAGTATGTACAGTACATCCTATACAGCTGAAGGCTCCGGCAGACATGCGGGGGGAGGGGAGAGGAAACTCTACCTACTCCAGTACGTATCAGAAACAGGAAACGGAGCCATATTTCAAACTTACCCCATAAAGCCTTCAAGGTGACTCAAACGTCAATTTCAAAGAGCAATGAAAAGTAATGGGGTCATGGTACATATTCCAAATTTTAAACATTCATTTTATTGTGTTTGGTGATTCGTAATTTATAATGACGTTTATTGACTTACGTAGTTTATTATTTATTTTTAATTTTTAAATTTTTATGAGTAAAATCTCAAATTATAATACTGTCTTCATTTAATTAAATAGTTTATTGTTTGTGTGTCTGTCGGATGTAGATTGAAAGAAAGACGTTGTGTCTTTATAACATAACATTATTTATTAGCTTTGATTGTTTAGGAGTGGATTGGTTTCAATGATTTATCATTTTCCTTAATTTCATCTAGCCATTAGGTTCGTTGTTACATCAATTTCTGACCGTTAACTGGACATCTCATTACCACCATAATAGAGATGAGATCTCCCGCCAGTGTTCTCAGCGCACTCCCTTATAAGGACAGGTGATTGAGACTGGAACAGATTACGAGAAGATTACATCTTGTTAAGCTGTTATTATTGAATGGAGGTTTGTTAAAATGCTCTTTAAGATAATTTTCACAATTTAAATTCATAGGATGCTATTTCATATTAATTTCTTTATAAGTAGTCAATAGCCATTGGGTATTATTAAATTTAAAGCTTTAATAAAAATCATTTAGTTCCTCAACAATATGCAAATATCTACTCTTGTATGATGAATGTTGTTATTATAAATATTTTTCTGAGAAAATTCTTTACTTTATGAAAGTTAAAGTTCCCTTCAAACTCACCTCTTTTTAATAAGGTAGCTCCTCCTTTCCTCTAAACTCTAAAGAGACCCTAAATAAAACTTTAGAGAAAATAAAGATAAATTGCATTCCACATAAAATTAATTATATAGAACTTTCGTAAAAAGTGAATTTTCCTTTTTTTATATGAATACCTCACAAGAGTCTAATCTGCTTCCGTCTTGACCCAGTGAGACTATGGTCTCCCCAATTGGGGTATGTTGTGAGGCTGAAGGTAGTGGGGATAGGAAGGAGATGGGAAAGAGGAAGGTGGGGAAATACCTGACTATTCAGATCTGGTCACTAAACACGTCTAAATTCATTTCAAGCAACGTTTCTATTCTGAATGGTGGTCTTACACCAGGGCGATACTAAGATTATCATCCACTCTGGAATTGTGAAGATTTTTGGGTTAGTATATAAGTTTATTAAGGAATTATAAATATACTTATACAAGGTGTAACAGCACTTACCAAAAGGATTTTAACCAGCGATTCCTGAGCATTTTAAAAGTAGATGTCATTTTGCCGTCCGATTATATTATTAAAAACATAAACAAAAAAATATTTTCAATTACATGTCGCCACTGACCACACTACTACACGTCTCGGTGGGATTACGTGATACGCGCGCTGTATTGTGCGTTACAGTGCTGCTGGAACGAAGTAAAGTGCTAATCATGTGATTCTCTTGGTATTTACAAATGATATATTTATTGTTTTAATTGAAAAAAAATGTCATCAAATTGCCATCATTGTTCACTACACAGGCTTCATTAATAGACGGAATGTACAATAATAAATGTTACAAATATCATACTGTCAGATAGGGATAGGTACCTACTTAGTTAAAAGGTTGGATGGAGGAAGGCGGGAACATATGTTAGAGAGAGTTGTGAATATTTGATTCAATCCATTCCAAGAAGAAAAAACATTTTATCATAGGTACATAACACATTTTCAGCCTTACTCATCATCGCAAAATAAAATTACACCTCGGAGCAAGACCTCGGGTTAGGTGAAATTGTTACTCAACATAGTGGGTTAATCGCGCGCATGCGCGTGTTTTTACCGAGTCGCTGTACGGAAGATGTAGTAGCTGTCAGAATTTAAATCACCCGATCACCAGGGTTAACTCAGTACCTCGTGCGTTGTAACTGACGAAATGGCGAACTTTTATGAGAATCTTGACGTTTTGAACGGAGCTTTGGCAAATATTGACCGTATTCGCGGCATTCGTGCACCACGGCTACGGAAAAGGTTTAAAAAAAGGTACGATACATTTGCGGCACTCACGGAAAGAGATTTTAGGTCTAAATATAGATTTACCAAAGTCAACGTTGTGTTGACTGATGTTGACATATGAATAAACGTGAAGTTGGCAACACGCCGCGAAATGCTAAATTGGCCGCGTTTTTGAGCTTTGGAGCAGTGTTGCTACCGTAAAAAAATCATAACAGCTGTCGACAAACATTATGATGATGAGTAAAGATTTTTACCCTGAGCAGTGTAGGCTTACTCCACTATGTAGCTACCGAGACGCTACAGACTACAGAGCCGTGGTACGGTTTTATGGTGAGTAAGGCTGTTTGGGTATATGGGTACCTATGCAGTGTATGCAGCTATATCTGTACCAACTATATCATACGTATTTTTGCGAATTTACGGATCGGCGTAAATATTTGATTTTTTATTTTCTCAATAAGCCATCACACATCTCAGCTCCTCTGGCCCGGCTCAGCTTCTCGCAAGAAGAAGTAGAGATTGGATGTATTATTATATAGTATGAGGGTGGAATTGGGTGATTTATTTCCATTACAAATATAAAATATATTTTACTTGAAATCGGCAAGAGCCCTTTGAGAGGCTGCTCAGGGAAATCCCTCCTATTCTGTATGATTGGGTTAAGGTTTTTTTAACATTAGACATTATAATGAAAGATCCGGCAAAAAATGATAGCATTATGTGAGTCCTTAAGAATGCACAGAATAATAAAGAGTATTTTTTTCAAGTCTTCGATGTTGGAAAAGATCTGGAAAATGGAGAAAATAATAAGGTTTTGAAAACTGAATATTTCATGTAATTTATAAACCTAATTATATATTTTTTTTTAAATCAGAATTTTGTTTGTTTTGAGATTTACACAGCAAAAAGTAACAATTATTATAAGCAATAATTATCAGCCTGAAACACTCATCCACATTGAAAAATCTTCCGAGAAAAGATACATGACGCCAACGGGACATGTATCTTTTCATATATCTTTTTATGTCCCGTTGGCGTCATGTATCTTTTCTCGGAAGATTTTTCAATGTGGATGAGTGTTTCAGGCTGATAATTATTGCTTATAATAATTGTTACCCTTTGTGCTATGCATAAAAATCTTGTCTTAAACGTTAGTTTAACAATTAAAAATAATAATTTACAGCAAAAAGTATTATGGTGATTTATTTTTGGGGTACTATGCCGTATGTGCTTGTGTATGTGGATGCGATACCGTATTTTGTTCCATATTTCCATCTCCATCAGGTCTTATATAGGAGTGTGGATAGATGTTTGGAGGGTATTTTTAAGGAAAGGAAAGAGAACATGGAAGGCCGGGCCGGGAAGGAAAAGGTATCTTGGATGCGCAGGAATCTGGGGGTCAGTGTGTCCGTGAGTGATGGACGTATGAATCCATCCCTCCAAGTGCGTTGCAAGGCGATTGGTGGAGAGAATACGGCTAAAGAGGTCAAAAGGCCTCACTCAATCAGTCTCTCTCGATACGACCCGCCACACAGCAGGTGGGCAAAAGCATCCGCCGCCAAGTCCCGGACAAACCTCACCCCCATGAGCCCGGGCACTTCTGCTAAGTCACCAAACGTAACAAACCACTTATGATAAAAATAAATTTAAATTAACTTCTTTTTAACAGTAGTAAGTGTACAATTATGTGCATTACAAGGGCAAAGCGTACTTTATATTTTAACTATAAAATGTCTGGTACCTCTATAAAACATATCTCGATAACGAAGGATTTAGGAATCACTTTTGACACGCGTCTGACTTTTCGAACTCATATCGATTCGGTGTGCAACTCTGCAATGCGAATGCTGGGTTTTGTTATATGTAATTCGAAATCTTTTACGAATACGGCAATCATAAAAATGCTTTATTTTACTCTGGTTCGCAGCATTCTTGAGAGTGGTTCGATAATATGGGGACCCGAAGATACCCTTTACTCAAATGATGTAGAAAAGGTGCAAAAAAAGTTTATGCGATACCTCTACATGCGAGAGTTCGGATATTACCCTTTATTGTATCCTTCTGATTTTCTCGCTGGAATGCTGGGGATAGAACGTCTAGACGTCAGGAGAAATATTGCAATGGTGTTAGTGGCGCACAAGCTACTAAATGGGCACACTTGCAATCCAGATATTCTGGAACGAATTTCTTTTTATGTCCCTGATAATTTCATCAGAGCTAGACAGCACAGATTATTTATTTTTCCAAGGGGCAGGACCAACCTACCAATGATCATGCCTTTGGGGAGAATAACTACTTTGTTAAATCACATTTCTTCTGTGATTGACATTTTTAATTTGAACCAAAGAGAATTTAAGACAGCAATAAGCATACTATTTACCAAATCTGGCTAATCAGATAGTATTGATGTAATTACCCATGCAAATAAATGTATATACATACTTATTATAAACTGTAATTTATAAACTGTTATTTGTGAAATGTAAATGGATTATACTGTTTTTCACAATAAATCAATAAATCAATAAATCAATGACCTTTGACAGAGTGTTGGTTAGCTAGTAAATGTTTCCCGGGGTGACTGTAACCCATACCCGTCTCCCAAATTATAAATATAGAAAATACCGCCAAGCAAGAATAAATTATGCCCAAATAATAAACGCTTACGTCCTATACAAGCCAACACCACAAAGTGATTATAGTCTTGATTAGCAGTGTGCCTGAAAGTGTTCAAGGAAAGTGTTTGCAGGTAGTGACAGATTCGTGTTCAATTCCCGTCACAGGTGTTTGGCTGGAACAGTACTCCCCTCCCTCCCCCGCACTGTGAGCTTCTTACCCTAATGGAAGGTACCGGGGATTTACACATCTATCAGCAAGATTGAAATTCCTACAAATGTACGAATCCGTAATAATACGAAAACATTTGTTCGATTTAATAAATCGTACACAATTTTTCTCTTGTTCTTGAGTATTCACTATGTACAAATTTCTAGACGTTTTGTTCTGAATAGTTTTATTTCACAATGTATAAATATACATATAAGTACAACGTACAGTTTGGACACATTTGTGTCATTCACTATTGCTTATTAATGTTTTCATGTAATGTAGACTATTGCCACCATTCTCCCCTCAAATCACCATTAATAACAATCCTCACCTAATGAACATCTAATCATTTCTGCACTTGATCATTTTTATGTTACCTTTAGAACGCTCGTGAATGATATGGATGTGTGAAACCGAAAACAAAACCGAAACCCAGCAAATAAATAAAATTAAGTAACAAATGTACACTGTTAAAATAAAACCCTTCAAAACGAAATATATTAAATTTAAAAAAAAAACGTTTGTAATGCGGTAAGAATCTTCTGTGTATTTTAAAAATATATTCTGACATGCAAAATCTGACAAAGTAGGTAGCGAAAATTTTGAACGACAAATAGTGCTTGACCCTTATATCCAAAATCTCAGAAAATTTTCATATCGTGGCAATGTTAACTGAGGCATATAAAGATGGCCTTTCTTTCGTATCTACTTTTTCTTCTTAGAAAAGCTATTGGCTGTATTCCCTCTAGTATAGTATAAACGTGTTTAATATCAAGTGTCAGGAGGAGGCAGTAAAGTAGGTGGCACCTGTCCACTGCCCAGTCACGTGCTCCGAATAGGAACCATTCCTGTTCAAGCACAATTCAATTATTTTTACTAGACAAAAAATGAGACATACCAAAAACATTTCAGATACGAAATTAAAATATGGAGAGCAAAAAAGGCAATATTACAAAAATATTATAACGTTAAAGAATAAAGCGTGTTCACCTAATACCTAAACAATACACACTCAATTTGGGAGGAGGAAATGGGTATCACCGCTCCAGGAACCATTTATTCGTTAACCAACACCTATGCCGTAGGTCACCCCAAGTGGTTCGCTACGTTTGATGACTTAGCAGGAGTGACCGGGCTTATGGAGTGAGGTTTATTCGAATCCTGGCTCTGCTATGCAGTCCCTCATAATATTTGCCGTTTTTTTTTGTTTCATTTCCGCCTTTATCATTGTATTTTATTTTATTTCCATTTATTATTAATTCATAATAGATTGTAAAGTGAATGCCTCACCACGTGTAAATCACCCTGTGAGGCCCACATTATGACATAATGTATTAAAATATGTATCTATGTAAAGTCATTGCATAAAATAAAACTGTTTAAAAAAGAAGTACCTACATCAAAATAATCCTATGAAAATGAAAGTTCACCTAAAACATTGTTTTCGTTATTCATGTTATAACAACACTGAAGCATGGGTGAGTGATTAAATGGTAGATACTTAGTTTCTATGTAATTACATCATTAATATTCAGTGAACATTGTTTTGGGCCGTTTACAAAAATACTTTGATATATTACAATAGTTCTACATAATGTATGGTCAGTTCACACGCGATTTGCTTATTTAGTAATATCCAGGGTCTAGTTGTTTTTTAACGAAATTCTGTTATCTGTTTTCAAAATATGGGTAAAATTTCAAATACTTGTCAAATATTATTTCATGTAATTGTAGTCATTAATTTAATCTTTTCTTTTTATCTTTTAAATATTCTAATTTCGAATTACTTTGAACTTGTAACATTTCATCAGTGATCGTTTTGGAAAGGAATGATAAAAAATTCCGCAAATTTTATTAATTTCATTTTGTCTGGATTTTCAAGAATGTAAACACCTTGCGCGGTTCAAAGGTATTGAGTAAAAAAGGTTTTTTAATTCCATAATAAATTGTAAGAAATAACTGGGTCGTAGTAATCTGGATACTAAATATTTTTGTTGTTAGTAAACCTTTATGTCAGAATGAATCACGCACCCTCTAACTACTGGCTTAGCCCCCTGACGCATTGAGTACCGGAAATAATATGACACGCATAATTACAGTTATTATGAATTCAGATTTGTTAGCGCCAATAATATTGGTTGCGCTCGGCGGATTGCTTTTGTGTTTATTTTGGAATTAAATATTATTTATTTCCTATGGCAATGAATATCTCCCTTCCCCCGCTCCCCTTATGATTCCCTGCTGTCACTATCGCAAGCAATCGCAAGTAATTTCGGTGCTCGAAGTTTGTGTATTAACAATCATCGCCGCCGGACGCAGTCATATTTATATACCTAACTCGCATAAAACTACCGCAACTATCTTGTCGCAGCGCATTCTTGCAAAACTATTAGCATTGACAATAATTCAGTTTTAAAAAAGTGAACTGCAACTAAATGGTGATCTCATCAAGAAAAGAATTACGTTCCAGAAGAACCTGCACCTCTTCCGTGAGTTTGACCTATCCTTTATATTTATTTATTTATTTATTTATTTATTTATTAACGCCCTTTTTTACGCAGAATTTGCATTTTATTTGCCATTGTATTTACGCAGAAGTTAATTGCCAGAGATTATAACCTCTAAGCCGAAACATTATGGTCCAATCTAGCCTGGATGTGTAATTTAAAGGAACCAGCGCGCATTTTTACTTGAAAACATTTACGCACGTATTTCATTGCATATAAATTTATCGTGGGTAGTTGAGATAGGTCGTACGTACGTCATCACGAAATAATCTTCAGCCTATTATAATTAACAAATAAATTGACAATATGCCGGATGAATCAGACGTCTCCAAAATGGAACGAGACATTAAATTATTAGAAGCGAGGCAGAATTCACAATTTGCAAGGATTCAGAGAATTTATGATAGCATAAAGGGTTTGAAATCATCTAATTCAAAAAACATATTTTGTGCCAATGCAGCGTTGCTATTGGAGATCAGAAAAGAGTTTATTCAATTAGTTAATAAAATTAATGATTTAAAAATGCAAATAAATTCAGATTTTATTCCTAACTTTCAAATGGAACAATCATTTGATGATTTATATTCTGTAATCCAGTTAACCGCAAAACAGACATGTGACAATACAAGTGAGTTATCTGAAACGCATTCGAAGTTAGATAAATCAAATCTCAATGTTAAGTTGCCAAAATTAACTTTGCCATCATTTGATGGAAATATAATGGGATGGAGAATTTTTCACGATACTTTTAAAAAATTAATTCCTGAAAATATAGATCTTTCCGACACGGAAAAAATTCATTATTTAATAAGTACTTTGTCGGGAAAAGCGTTAAATATCTGTGCCGGAATTCCAACCACAGCCGAAAATTACCAACTTATATGGAAGGCATTAACGGAAAAATACGAAGATACCCGGGCGAACGCGGTTTATTATTTTGATAAAATTTTGAATATAAAACCAATAACAGTACCAACCGCAGTGGATTTAGAAGCTTTTATAGACCAATTTCATTCATCAATTTCAGCATTGCAACAATTAAAAATTCCTAACTTATTACAATGTTTCTTTCTTTATATAGGGACTCAAAAACTAGACAAAGAAACAGCTGTAGCATTCGAATCATCGGTCAGAAAATCAGAGGCACCGTCGTACGATGAATTCGTAACATTTTTACGTGAACAAGCCAAAATACTACATAGAACGTCAAGATTACCAGAATCGAAATCACAACAGTTCGAGAAAAAAAATTACGGGAAGCACAATATAGCCACGCATTTCTTAGTTTAACGCATAACAAAGCAAAACACTATAAGTGCACGTTATGTAATTTGTCAGACCATACATTCATTTTTAAATGCCCAACATTTTTAAACGCATCACCTAAGAGTAGGTTTAAGATAACTCAAAAACAAAACTTATGTCGAAATTGCCTAAGTACAATGCACTCTACCAATACATGCAAATCGGAAAATCGGTGCAGATATTGTAATCAAAACCATAACTCGTTATTGCATTTTGATGACACTTCATCCAATTTTTCTCGTAATATGGAGCGAAATTTAAATCCCAAAAGCAAACCTGAGAGTAAATCTGATAATGTAACATTATGTACTCTCAATAATGGAGATGCAAACGTTTTTTCCCCAAATCAATCCGTTTTATTAGGTACCGCATCTATTAGTGTTCTTGATTCCAGGAATAATTATCAGAAAATACGCGTTTTAATTGATAGCGCATCACAAAGCGAATTTATTACAACGAGCTGTTGCAAACGCCTTGGATTACCCTTATTCACAGATCGCAATCATACAACCATTAGAGGCATTGGAGATATTTCTCAACGCATTAAAGGAATGACTAATTTAAAGTTTGAGTCTCGCTATAATAATAAAACATCTTTCTCCATTCGACCTTTGGTAGTGGATCGCATTACAACCCAATTGCCGGCATCTTCTATAGATATGAGTGCGTTGTCTTATCTAAATGAATTGCCACTCGCCGACGACAAATTCCACATCCCAGGGGTCATCGATGCAATAATTGGTGCCAATGTTTTTGGCCAAATCCTTTTACCTGGTAAGGTAAAGGGCACTCAATCATTACCGAGTGCAATCGAAACCAGTTTAGGGTACGTACTAGTCGGAAACGCACCTACTCTCAAGCAAAGCAACGTAACTCGCAAACCAAGTTTACACGCTCATTATTAATCTCATGTTTCTTGCCATTTTTATAATACCTAATAATTAATTAGTTTAGTTCAAGTAGGCATATATACATAATTGCTATCTTTTAATCGTTTCCTTTCTTTATTATTTTATTTTCATCACACTCGCAATAATGACACGCATTAACGTCTTGAGCACTGAAACACAATGCGGTAAATATTTTAATAGTATTTATTTTTATTTTCTTTTCGTTTCGCATGTTGGTTTATTTTGACCATCCTGTCAAGGCTGAGGGGCATGTTAGCGCCAATAATATTGGTTGCGCTCGGCGGATTGCTTTTGTGTTTATTTTGGATTTAAATATTATTTATTTCCTATGGCAATGAATATCTCCCTTCCCCCGCTCCCCTTATGATTCCCTGCTGTCACTATCGCAAGCAATCGCAAGTAATTTCGGTGCTCGAAGTTTGTGTGTTAACAATCATCGCCGCCGGACGCAGTCATAGTTATATACCTAACTCGCATAAAACTACCGCAACTATCTTGTCGCAGCGCATTCTTGCAAAACTATTAGCATTGACAATAATTCAGTTTTAAAAAAGTGAACTGCAACTAAATGGTGATCTCATCAAGAAAAGAATTACGTTCCAGAAGAACCTGCACCTCTTCCGTGAGTTTGACCTATCCTTTATATTTATTTGCCATTGTATTTACGCAGAGTTAATTGCCAGAGATTATAACCTCTAAGCCGAAACACAGATTCGTTCCACATTAGGGAAAGCAGAAATGTTTACGTGAAAATATTTTTGTTATTAATAAAGGGTGGGGTAGGGCAACTTGCTTTTTTTAATATGGCGCCCAGAAGCGATAGTTGCCATGGGGAGGGTGGGCAAAGGGAGAGGGTGAAGTATAAAAATGTTGCTCTTCTTGGTTTAGTTAGCATCATGGAGTGGACGAAGCGTTCGCTGTCGAGGCATACTAAAGGTCGCTCATCGCCACATCGTGGTCGTGTTCCTGACCGGCAGTTGATTGTTTTATGGGCAAAAAACTTCAGGGAAACTGGTGCTGGGAAGAAAAAAAAGGGACGCCTCATCTGCTTGAAGGGCGATCTGCAATGGCCAGCACTCTCGACTAAAATCTAAAGTCTAAACGTTGGCTAAAGGAGGAGGTAGCGCAACACGGCATAATACCCCAAAAGGAAATAACCATAACCTCATTTTTAATTAAAAAGAAGGAATTTGACCATCTCGGAAGTGCATATTATAGTTTTGTATTAATTCGTTTTGTTGTGGCGATAATTACCTCGAGTTACTGCGATGGAACTATATAACTACATTGTGGTTGTATTGCAGAGATAAGTGGTAAGTGATTGGTTATGGTTATCCCTTTTCCTTGCATACCTTGTTTTTTCCTGCATATGTTTTCAGGTTATCATCCAATATAGCAAATACCGTTTAGTCTCGTTTATTTTAAGTTTTACAATTTTTTACAAGAGCATCTGAAGCTGTAATTTGCTGTAATAGTTTGAGATGCATCAAAAAAGATTAATGAAAAACAAAATTAGCGTAAATATTGAAGGTCCGGAAAACAAACAGAAAAAAGATATTATTTTATCGAAGGAAGCAAACACTTTGTGGTGTGACATTATATATTAAATGAAAGAACACACTTTGTAAAACACCACTATTTATTATAATTGATATTTAAAAGCCAACCAGGTTTCGCTCAATCTCGAGCTTCATCAGGGCTATTATAACAACTAAAGATAATTATCTACAGACATACATATATAAAAGACATTAACAGGATGAGTGAAAGAGCTAGCAATATTATAGGCAACACCCTATTGGTGACAGAAAGTGAAGCAAATTGACAAGAGGGAGACAACAATAATTAAAGATGAGTAAGTAAAAGTAGTAGACAATAAGTAGTGGTCAATAAGTAGTAGTCAACAATAAGTAGTGGTCAATAAGTAGTAGTAGTAGACAATAAAAAGTAGTAGACAGTAAGTAAACTAGTAGACAATATTCTTAATAAAAAGTTGAAACAAGTAGCATCAAATAAATTTCTTTTTAATAATCCTAATAATAATATAAATACTAATCACCAATTCCAATGGCGTAGAGTACTGTTTACGAATAACTTTTCTTCGTTAAGCGTAAAAAAATTCCCTCCGGAAATAAAACCCGCCTTTTACACTAATAACAACTTAGGTAAATATTTAATTAACACTAAAGATATTGATGACTAATTTAGCCACTCTGGCGTATATAAACTAAATTGTAATGATTGTTCTGCATTTTACATTGGAAAAACGGCCCGAAATGTAAACATAAGAATTAAAGAACATCTAAGATGTTTAAATAGTAATGCTTTTTCAGAATTTGCAAACCATCTACTAGAAACTAACCACTCATTCGATAAAACCTCCGGGACTAAAATATTACATAAAAATGGAATCGGAATTAGGTTAAACAATCTAGAAACCCTCGAAATAAAAAAAGCCGTTAATAATAAATCAAATATTATTAATAACCAAATCAATTTATCTGATAGTCCCATTTTTAATTTATTCCGCTAAACTCTTCTTAAACAACTCCCTCCCTCTCCCTCCCCCCCTTTTACTTACTCATCTTTAATTATTGTTGTCTCCCTCTTGTCAATTTGCTTCACTTTCTGTCACCAATAGGGTGTTGCCTATAATATTGCTAGCTCTTTCACTCATCCTGTTAATGTCTTTTATATATGTATGTCTGTAGATAATTATCTTTAGTTGTTATAATAGCCCTGATGAAGCTCGAGATTGAGCGAAACCTGGTTGGCTTTTAAATATCAATTATAATAAATAGTGGTGTTTTACAAAGTGTGTTCTTTCATTTAATAGAAAAAAGATAATTTCAAGAGATAACGAAAAGTCCAGTATCCGTTTAATTAGTACTAGGAGCGATGATGCCCAATCTCCGCACGAAGAAATTCAATGTGAATTTAATAAATATAATCACATGAATTGTTTATATAACTGTTTTTATGTTGTCAGGTTGAAGGGAAACAATAGAACTTTTCCACCGGTGAAATTGAAAACATAATTTCCATGTCCCATTTAAGTCCTTCACGGAATTCTTTTTTGTTTTTATTATTTGTCTACATTTTCGAATAATCCTCGTGTGCTAGAAAACATCCGCCATTAATTGCCTGCGGCCATATTCCAGTGTAGTAAGTTGGTGGGAAAGGAAATATAAAGTGTTTTGTTTCCTCTTTGGTACAAATGAAAAACTTTAAATTAAATTCTACCTCAACTTGAAACGGTAACAGGTAATATTCACATTGCTTTAATTGGGAATTTAAAGTGAATTGTGAGGTTAGTGCAATGCATGAATAGTGAGTTACAGGAACTAACTACAAACAGCTGATTGGATCTTGAAGGGGAATGGTTGGTAACAAAGAAACTATTCCGCTGACCATTGCTATTGATATTACGAGTACCATTCATCGCATAAACTAGACGGAACCTGTATTCTCGTAGATTGCAACCATTAGATTTTCCTATTTGCTCTCTCTAAAGATAAAAAAAACTCTGAAATGCATTTTCTTAATGCATTTTCTATTCACTATTATCAAATCGCCAACTTTTAGTTAAACTGGTTGTTGTGTTTTTTCTTACAAAATATGACGTGTTATTTCCTCCAAACATAAATTTCACAATAAACTTTTGCAACCCTATCGGAAGATAAGTAGAACACATGCTTCATAAATTGACGAGTACGGCTGAGGGAGGCGAACAAATAAAATTAGGCCAGAAAATTCAAAATATTTCATTACACGTTTCCTTTGAGGTCCCCTGAATAAATTATGAGGCATAAAATAACCAATCGGAATATTAATATTCTCGTGTGTTTCCATTCTGCATATTGAATCAATCAACATTTTCATTTTTTGTTATTTGTTTTGGGGTGTTATGCCTTGTTGCGATACCTCCTCCTTTAGCCAACGTTTCGGACAGCGTTGCAATGTCTATCATCATCAGCAGATCCGGTAGATGTGTAATTTTTAGTGGTGAAATGTGTGCTTATTTTCATTTGCTTAAAAAATTCTCAATTCTCGTGCTGAAAAGTTTCTATGTTAAATATATGTACGTTATAGACTTCCAATAAAATACAATTCATTCACAATACAATTCGACAATTTAAAATTTAGTATAAATATTACAGCGACTAATTAGAAAGACAAAAGACAATAAAGTTGATACGAAGAACGTATTAGTCTGAGTTGGGAAGATGCATGATGGTATTATATTATCCACTATAGTTGACAGGAGCGTTTTTGGCCACATTTTGGACAATTTGTAAACCCCCTCGAGTGTTCGCTAGCTAAAATGTAGCCAATTTGAAAAGATATTTTAAAACATTTTTTTTTTAATTAATTCAAAAGTTCCCTCTCGTTGTTTACTTTAATTAATCACATCGATTACTAAGTATTTTCAATTAGAAGTATCTCGCGTGTCTTCTAAATTATTTGACGTTGACATTAAACGAAACGAAATTATTGAAATATTTGTTCTTAGAAATCATTGATAATGTGTTATATAATTAAAAATGCATCTACGAATTAAAATTTATACATGTTAGTATCAACTAGACTATAGACAATATACATAATATTTTTAATTATTCCAATATGTACTGCGTACGCCAATTTTAAAGTAAATGATACGCAGAATTCGTGCGAATTTTTTTTCATGAATCCTTAAAATATTGAATAAACGGTTAAGTCCCAAATCGGACCCGCAGAAAACCGGGACGCTAGACACGTATTTCAATTAATTCCGAACGCTCGAGGAGTTAGTAGTTATCCCTGAATTTAGCGTGAAAACCAAGTTACATTTCCAACTCTTCTGTCATTCATTCTGTGACATTTACGTTAATTGTTATCGAATGCATTTATAAATGAACATGTGGGTGTGTGTGTGTTTGACTCTATTACCTTATTGAGGGAGGTATTGATTAAAGGCTTGAAGTAGCAGAGATTGATTTACTAAATACACTGACATTATTACCGATTATAATTGATTGTCAAAAGGATACGAACTATGTATGACACTGAATGGAAATTAATGTGAAGGGTTCGAAACTGCAATCAATGAACAGGTCCCGTCTGCGCTCGTCGCGGTGTTATCGTTGTAGGAATTAAGTGCGATTATTGGAAACACCATATGTTCACCAGATTATTCAATCAGTTATGAGTTGAGTAGTGTTCTAACGCTTGCAACGGGAGCACGTCACCGCGGTATTATATTCGCGCTTGCAACCGTAACCCTTTCATGGCGATAGAAGATCTAATAAACACGCTGAAAAATGAAGTACAAAAGATACAAACAGTCAAGGACTCTAAAACTAAAACCAACATGGAAAAAAATTATATTGGATCTCGATAATGAAATAAAATCTACAATACTAATAATGCAAGAACAAATCATACATTTACAAGACAAACTTATTGAAAAAAACGATCAATTGGTGGGAAATATTGAAAAAATTATGAAAACCGCAATAACACCATCCTATGCCCAAGTAGTATCTACAACCAAAGTTATGCCTCAAGAAGAGAGATTCTCAATCATTATTTCGTCAACTAAAAATAATACAAAAGCCGAAGAAATTGAAAATATAATTAAAAAGGAAATAAAATTAAACCACCTAAAGATAGGAATAAACGGATTAAGAAAAACAAAAGAAGAAAAAATAATAATATCGTGTCCTAAAAAGGAATATGCAAATATCCTAACTGATGAATTAAAAAAAACTAAAAAATGAACTGGTGGTAAATGAAGTACAAAAAAGAAGACCTAAAATAATAATAAAAGGATTAAAATCCAATCTTACTGAGGAAGAAATAGTTTGCGGAATAATTACCCAGAACGAAGGAATTGAAGATGTCTACAAGGAAAGTGAAGACAACAAAATCACATTAATAACGGAGATAAAGAACACAAACATAAATGAAAAACAGCGCCTATTCACTAACTACATCATAGAAACTAGTGGGAAAATGCGAAAAAATCTTCTAGCACTCGGTAAACTAAATATACAGTTTCAGCGAGTAAAAGTTGACGACTGCAGCCCTTTGACGCAATGTTTTCATTGCTGTATGTTTATGCATACGGCTAAAAGATGTCTACATCGAACCAACCCTCCAATTTGCCCACACTGCACAGGCGACCACATCCTTTCAAAATGCCCGGAAAGAGAAAATAAAACCCCAGCGTGTGTAAACTGCATCAGACAAAACACTTAATATGGAGAAAAAAACCCTACAGACCACACGGCCAACAGTACTTTGTGTAACTATCGAAACAAGATGCTAAAAATTGCGAGAGATCGCATTGACTACGATTAATGATGTATAGTATTATTTACAATTCAAACGAAAACAAAAACAATACTTTAAAGAAATACTTCGATAAACTCGCCCGCAAAGGGTTAGTTTTATTACACCGGTATAATATACACCAAATCTATACATTTTATACTAATTTCGCAAAAGTGAGTGTAATCCGAGCGAATCGTTATTGTTGTAAGTTATTTTATTACTATCGAATACAATTATTATGGGTCAGTTTATCAAACAAATTTTCGATAGCTATAAATTTGCGAAAAATCTATGTAAAAATCCCCGCAATTTTTGGAACAAATTATTTGAAACACAATAATATCAATGTCAATATTCTATTAAAATATATACCTAATATACTTTCATGACTAACTCACTATTTGAAGATATAGACTCATCTTTCATTGTTTCAGAAAATATCTGTCTATCCAGTTTCGAATGTAACAACTCACTATCAGAAATAGACCCTCTTAAATCATTAACAATCCTTTACTTAAATATTCGAAGCATCTATAAAAATTTTGATCATTTTACACTAGAATTGAATGAGCTGGCCCTTAAACCTGATTGTATTGTATTGTCTGAAGCCAGAATTAGTCCCAACTCAAGTACTTATAATTTACCGGGATACAAATACTTTGTTACATCTTACAACATTAATCAAAATAGTGGAATAGTTGTTTTTGTAAAATGTATTTATAACGATGTTTCTGTTAATGAAATATTTATCGAACTTGTTAATTGTCTACATATTAAAATCAATATAAAAAATATTTTTTATGATATAATTGCATTATATAGAACTCACAGCTCAAGCATTAATAATTTTACCGAAAACCTGAAAACTTTTATTAATACAAACCGGTTTCAAAATGCACTTATTGTAGGAGACATTAATATCGACATATCTGATGATTTTGAAAACAACAGTAATAAGGAAAAAACTGAATATATTAACACTTTATCAGAACTCAATTTCAAACCATGTATAAAAAAATATACAAGAGAATGTTTTGGACAAAGGCCATCTTGTATTGACCATATTTGGTGCAATACTAATGAAACTGATAAAATAAAATCTGTTATTTGGAAAAATAATATTACTGATCATCACACATGCATTGTAGCTATTAAAACTGATAAAATAAATAAGAATAGTTATTGTCGCTATAACTTACCAAAAACTCTAATTAATTATGAAAAATTACAACAACATCTTGAAAATGAAATTTGGGAAACTGTACTATCGTCTAACAATACCGATTTATGTTCACGGAATTTTGAATTGACATTGAATAAGCATATTCAATCCTCTTCTTCCATTGTAACAAACTTTCCAAAGACTAAATTTAAAAAATTAAAACCGTGGATTACACAAGGAATTATCATATCAATTAGGCATAAAGAAAAAAATTATAAAGAGCTAAAAAAGTTTCCTGAAAACAATAAACTACGCGAATATTTTAAAAATTTTAGAAATAAATTATGTTACATAATCCGGAAAACAAAAGAAGATTTCTATAAAGATAAAATCAATATTGCTGGTAACAACAATAAAAAGGTGTGGCAAACTATTAATGAAATGATCAATAAAAAACCTAAAAATTCAAATATAAATAAAATCTCAGATATTGATAACACAATTTACAATGTCAACACAAATCCATTGAAATGTGCAAATATCTTAAACAATTATTTTGGGTCAGTTGGTGAAAAATTAGCAATTAAAATAAAAAACAGAGATAATGATAATTATAATCTACCAACACCTTCCATTCCTTGTAACAACCTAACACAATTTCAACGAACTAACTCTGATGAAATCAAAAATACTATTAATGAATTAAAAGGAAATTCTTCCCCTGGTTATGACAATATTTCTGTAGAAATACTTAAAAGAAATTCTGACTCACTTTGCAAACCTTTGGCACACATCATAAATACAAGTTTTGTTAATGGCAACTTTCCCTTAAATTACAAAAAAACTATTATTACTCCAATTTTTAAATCTGGGGACCCCTGTCTAAGCAGTAACTATAGGCCAATTTCTCTTACTTCAAACATTGCAAAAATATTTGAAAAAGTTGTAAAAAAACAAATATTTAAATTTGTGAAAGAAAATAATATATTAAATGCACATCAATATGGTTTTAGAGAAAATTTGAGCACTCAAGATGCTATCGTTGATTTAACTTCTAAAATATATAAATCTTTAGATAGTAAAAAAAAATGTATTGGAACATTTGTTGACTTAAGAAAAGCATTTAACAGTATATCGCACTCTAACCTTATCTCTAAACTAACGAAAATTGGTATAACTGACAATGCTTTAACTTGGATCGAAAATTATCTATTAAATAGAGAGCAATTTGTTAAATTAAAGGGCCTTATGAGCGATTCTCAGACCACGAATTTTGGCATCCCGCAGGGAACTGTACTGGGGCCAATTCTTTTTATCATTTATGTCAACGATATGTTTAAACTTAACATCAAATCTAAACTCATTTCTTATGCAGACGACACAGCAATTCTAACTGAGGGTTTAACTTGGAATGAAACCCAGAAAACAGCAGAATTAGACTTAAACATCCTAAAAAAATGGTTCGATTCAAATTTGCTGTCACTTAATACGGAAAAAACCTTTGTAATACCATTCACCATTAATAAACATGCATTCCCTGAAAATTTAAAGATAAGTATACATTCATACAATTGCAATAGAAACACAAATTTATGTAAACCTGACTGCTCTGTACTCACTGTTAAAACTAACATAAAATACCTCGGTGTAATTATAGATAGCAATTTAAAGTGGAAAATACAAATCAATGCAACAGTAGAAAGATTAAGAAAATTAATGTACATTTTTCTTAGAATACGAAACATATTAAGTTTTAAACTATTAAGAACTATCTATTTCTCACTGATCCAATCTGTATTACAATATGGAATTCTTGGTTGGGGTGGTGCATTCAAAACTTCTCTCATGCCTTTAGAAATCATCCAAAAATTATTAATAAAAATAATTCTAAAAAAACCATATGATTTCCCCACCATAAGATTATTTCAAGAATTTAAAGTCCTTTCACTACACAATATTTATAAAAAAATTACACTTTTACAAATCCACAAAGATTGTTTCAACAATGATAACTCATTATCTATTTCAAACAGCAAAAGACCAAGTATTCTTGGCTCTATAACTATCCCGCGATGTAATACCACTACAGCCCAACATTTTTATAAATATTTTGGAGTCAAGTGGTTTAACCAGTTACCCCTTAACTTAAGATTGGAAATTAATTATAAAAAATTCAAAAGTTCTATAAAAACACTAAATCATTAGCATATTACAATAATTCAATTTAATAATACAATAGAATGTCTCTCGACAAATGATTTTGGAAATCCATTTACTTTTATATTCTTTTCTCTTTTCTCTCGTCCTCTTCCTCTTCTTCTTCTTTTTTATACTGTTTTCTTTTTTTCTATTCTATTTCATATATCTTGTTTCGAATATTTATATGTATATATATATGTGTATATATATGTACATATATGTATATATATATATATATAAAAATATATAAAAATATATATTATAATTCTAAAAAATATGTTAAATAGTTTCTCACACACGCTGCTCCACCTTTTTTACACGAGCATGCTCTAAAAAAAGGTGAATCACGTTATATAAAAAAAAAATTATCTGAAAAATGTAATGTCATATTTGTATGTACAAAAATAAATAAATTAAAAAAAAAAAAAAAAAAAAAAAAAAAAAAAGTTATATTATACGTAATACAGTGCAGACCATTTATCATATAAATACCAAGTACTGTTTGTGAGTTGTGATGTGATTGTGTAGAATACGCAATGAAATGGAATATTGCTCTGTTAAATGGTGGAGGTACAGGATGTACGAAACACAATCCCAGCTTGCCACAGACTACAGGGGAAATGCAAACCATGTCCTTTATCTGGGAATATCACACGGCCGGGACGTGATGTACTTACTAATAATAATTTCACCAAAACAATAGAACTACATACGATATTAAAACAGAAAGACAGTATTTTCCTGTGAAACATTATCTGTTCTATTACTCGAATAATATTTTCAATTCATTTCCTTCTCTAGTTCCGGTGGGGGGCAGAAGAGGATGATTTTCAAAACCCACATATCTGACATTGTCTCTTGGATGCTTGGATTTGTTCCTTGTAATGCGAGATCATTTATTAATGGAATTGAAATACATACATTATGGAGAACATGTGAATTCTTTGTTCGCAGCATCCTGGAATATAGCTCCATTATTTGGGCCTCTTCTGAATAAAACCATGTACTATAAATAGAAAAAAGTACAAAAAAGGTTTATGCATTACTGTATATGTTAATACTATCCATTCCTGTATCCATCCTTGTCTTAACAGGAATCGTAGATTTTAACAGCTAAGAAACCCGCCTACAAATATTTTCGAGTACACATTTTTTAAAACTTAATCTCTGCTACTATACTCAATCCACTTATGTTGAATGAGGATAACTTATATGCCCCTAACACGTAATCTCGTGAGAGATCATACGCACTTTTTCATGCCCCGAAAGCGACGACTTCTGCCTAACAGAACGCACCAATAAACAGAGCAACTCAAGTGCTTATAGCCCAGTCAATCTAGACAAAAAACAGGCCCTAACTGGAACAAATTAAAGGAGAGCTGAATTTTTGCAAGTAAGTAGTACCTACCCTAGGGAGTATTTTCACAAAAAGTCCCCACTCCTCCCCCGCTTGCTTCCCCCCCTGTGCCCTCCCAAACATTAAAATGTGGGCTTCTACTAAAGCGATTATATCTCATAAACCAAAATATATATCATAAAAAAAATTTCATCACCTAACTTCTTACAAAATTGCCTAAAAATTATGTTATATATTTTTTTTTATTATCTGAGTTAGTTTGGCCAATAATAATGAGAATGTTGTTAAAAAAAATTTTTTTTTTTGCAAAATATTTTTTTGAAGATGAATATTTTTTTTGTCCGAGAGAATATGAAAAAATATTTCAAACAAATCATTTGCCAAATTTAATAAGCTTTAAAAGCGTGTATAATAGTGTTTACTTACATACTTAATTTCTATCGAAAATATGTGGATAAGCGCTTAATTTAGTATGCGCGCTGGTCGTAACACGGAGCGGCGTGATATGTTTTACGATCTTGTCGCGTCGCTACTTGTTATTTTATGAAGTTGAAACAAATGAAAAAATAAATAAAAATAATCAATTTTATCTCCTTTGTCTTGATATTAAGGTGTGTGGGTTTTGTGCGTTATATTTTGATGTTGTTGTGCCAAGCTTTCAAGTTTTTTTCTGCGTTTTACCACCTTCATCCGGTAAAAATATTGAGAAACAATTAATTAACAAGAAATTAACAAACTGCAGAGAACCTATTGTGTATTTTCTGTAAACTGACCTTACAGGAAATGTTGTTATAGTAACGAAGTGGTTAAAAGTGCGAATTAACGCTAGTATTGAAAACAATGAATAATGAAAATATATTATGAAAACAATGAATAATGAAAATATGCTAGTATTGACAATAATCATGTTAAATTAACTAGTTTGGATAGCGTAACCGTGCACGTAGATTGTAGAAAAAGTATTCTAGGGCTAGCAGTGTTAAGGCTTTTACAAATATTAATTGTAGCTTGTTTCTCTTATCTGTGATTGTAGCTCATCGACCAGTACACCTCAGCGATTCATAAGGCATTTAGAAAATTTATTTATTTTGATGGAGAACTGTATTATTTTTTGATAAAAAAAGTTTTTATTCATGCACTACCTCATAAAGATCGTGAGCAAATGCGTTTGGTGTTAATAATGGAAATAAGAGAAACATTGATGAATGCTTGCAATACAAAAGATGATAAATGGGGTGCCAAAGTAAAATCTAAACTGTTAAGTGTGTTTAATTTGGTCGCCGCAGAAGCTCGCTATCATAACAATTGTTTCAAGAAGCTCTGTAAAAGTAACTTTGTAGTCACAAAGTAAGTTTGTAGGAAGATCTAAAAACGATAATTCAGCCAAAAAATCTTAAACTCTGTAATTTCTTAGAAAATACTGATGAATTTCAGTTTACTTTAGAGAAATTATGAGAAATTGTAATAGATATTTGTAGCACTGATCTTCAGTACTCAGATACATTTCTGAAAAAAACAAATAATCGACTATTTTCAAGATCGGGTGTATACATATATTTTTGGCAGAAAAACTGCCATATGAATGTCTCACTCAAGTTTTAAGATAGGTACTAGATGACAAGATGACTGGTGCAGAAACAAAGAAATGAAAGCAAATCTGGAACGTTTAAGAATTGTTCGTGCTGCCGCAGAAATAATCAGAGAAGATATTCAAAAAATGCCATACGATTGTGAAAACTATCCTGATATTCCGGAAATCACTGGTGGGGGTTATGATTTTGTTCCTGAAACTCTGAATCTGTTCACGTCAACTGTAACAAATAAGAGGTTGTATGATAATGGACCTGATATTACGAGAAGACGTTTAGTAATTAACCACGCCATAATAGCATCTGCAAGGCCTAGGTCTTTTTTGTCATCAATACAGACAAGTTTGTGTAAATACAATGAATGCACGGATCTAAACATTTAACATAAGTATTGTCGTCGTTGTTCGTCTTATCATGAAGGTGACATACCAGAGATCTCTAATTTGCTGGGCATCCTATAATCGAAGATGACACATCGTTCGACAATTCCGACGTTAACATAAAAACATTAGATGGCCTAAATACATTTCAAGCCATGGGAGGAATCAAGTGTATCACTCTAGCCTCTAATATGACAACAACTCTAGATGTACCTCGTCTTCAGTGTGGAAATTTTGGGAAAAAAAGAAAACATCCCTCAACGTTGCTACGCGAAGAGAAAAAAGAGCAGCTTTAAATATGTAACCATAAAAAATATCAGTGAATGTACATCTTCTAGAAAAGAGCATGCCGATTAATTATATTTTGTATCTCTAACCAATTAATAATATTTGTCTGATTTATAAAGCACCATTTTCGTGAAAAATCACCTCAAGGGCGCTGAAGGGCACGCAAGGGTGGTTAAGTGGCACGCATTCAAAAGTTGACTGGAACGGGTTTATAAATGTCGCTATGGACGATTGTATGGATTATGAAACCAGTTAAGTAATGGCTGTTCCATTTATTGATATTGATTCCAATAATCCATCCTCAGTGTACACTGCACAATGTTTCCCAACAGAACAGTGTAGAAAGAACAATCAAACATGCATTGTAACTTTCGACCAACCTGCTTTTTCCCAGAGCTATTGAAATGATAGCGCGGGCTGACGGATCATCGGAAATTTCAAAAATTATTTTACGACTAGAAGGTTTTCATTTGTTAATGTAATATTTAGGATTTATTGGCCGCATCGTGGAAGGAAGTGGGCTAGAAGATTTATGGAAAACTGTGTAACTGTAAAGAACGCGGCCTGCCAGTATCTCCTGAGGAAATACCTCCTAGTTCAAACATGGCCAGGAAATGAATTACCATCTAACGAAAGGGGATGGCAAAGAAGAGAAATATTTGAAGACGACTGTGATACCCAGTTAATAATAATATTCTGTAATCCCTTAATACCTACGAAAAGTTATATAATTTTGTACTTATTGGAATTTTTTTCATACTGGATAAAAGTAAACAATGTTATATATCGTCGAATACTGTTAAGTGTAAAAAGTGTTTTTATATGGTAAATAAATTAAAAAGTACTCGATGTTTCAATTTAAAACTATAAATAGTGCTATCTAAGCACAAATCGGTCACCTGCAATCACACCCTGCAATTGAGTCGGACTTTGACCAGTATTAAGGATAAAAGTAAGCAATGTTATATATCGTTTTAAAGCTTATTAAATTTGAAAAATAGTTTGTTTGAAACATTTTTGCGTGTTCCCTCAGACAAAAAAAATATTCACCTATAAATCAAAATTTTACGAAAAAAATTTTTTTTTTGGTGACAATGTCATTATTTTTTCCCAAACCGTAGTAGATAACAAAAAAATAAATTCTATCTTTTTTGTAGACAGCTTTTAAAGAAGTATAATGGTGTTATTTTTTTTTCAGATATATTGTATAGTTTAACAGATATAATAGATTTTGTGGAACTCTACAATTTCAAAGTTTGGAGGGGGCAGGGGGGAAAGCAAGCGGGGGAGGGGTGGGGACTTTTGTGAAAATACTCCCTGTAAGAAGTACTATCTACCTGCAAAAATTCAGCTCTCCCTTAATTTGTTCCAGTTCAATGCGTTTATTGACTGGGCTATTAACAATTTTGCATTGACCGTTGACATATTCAATATCACTTATAGACAGTTCAATAATAATATTTTGACGCATGTCACAAAATAGTAAAACTGCCCCCATGCCATTTTAATTTGTAATATTATCTATGTTATGTTTTATCGAAATATTAAAAAAATAAAAATAATAACTGGTGGTGGGTGACGCTATCACAGTATAGATGGAGTGGAAGATGGAATGGTACTACCAGGTCTCTGTCTTTTCCGTGGTGGACTAGAATATATGTGTATTCATGCTCCAACCATTTAAGGGAAATAGCTTTTAGATGGTCAAAGATACTTAAACTAACTTTTTCTGGAAATGCGGTACCGACGAGAAAATTCTACATTCGAAATATTTTAAAAATATTGGGATATTAGTTCCAGTAGGCAGTTTGATATTTCCAATTTCCCCCGGCACTTGTAAGACGGGGTCACCGGAAATTTATCTGCCAGTTTAGTATCTCTTGCGGTCCTAAATTCGACCATGAAAACATTTTCTCCTTATCTGACTTTTTGAACGCATTCACATTTATGAGAAAATAATACAACGATTTCATTGATCAGCATATAAACCATAGAAATATTTTCATTCCTTTACAATTGAAATGCAGCTCGCAAATTGAAAAAATCATAAAATTTCTTCAGTATTTCGGTCTAAGAATGCAACTCTCGTTTCATTGTTTTTTTCTTGAGAATATTGCAGAAGTTGCTTAGAAAATGTTGCAGTTTTGCATTCTTTAAGAATTCAGCATAATGCTAGCAAAACTGTTGAATAAGTAAGGTGAAAAATTGTAGACCTCTGTACGAGAAAATGTAGTGAAATATTCATAGCTTTTTCTCTTCAGAAATTCTGTTAGGTTTTATTTAGAAGTGCTTCAACGCAAGCTTTTGCATTTCTACCATTTTCTAGTTAGAGTAGCAAAAACTGTGAACAAAATAACATGTTTAAATTCTTATGTAGTGTATTGTTGTTTTCTCTGATGAAAAATCCAACTCTGATGATCGGGAGTTTCAATAAAACTTCGATTTGTTTAGATTAAGTGTCGTGTTTATTATGTTCTCAATCAAAATTAATATCTAACTGGACTTAACTCGTTTTAAATGATGTTCTGTGATAATCTGGAGCAAGAGAAATGCTCACTGAAGGTGCCCTTCTATAGATCGGTCATGATCGGCTATCTTCGTAACCGTTTTATATAATAATTTATATAATACAACTTACATACCTTTGTTGAGACACGTTAAAACTACGTAGAACATGCATAGTTTTATTGTCTACAGTTATTTTGAAATATTTTTACTATGTTATGTTTGTTATATAAATGTGTCTAATGTAATGTAATAAATAACTACCTAATGACATTAAAACTACATAGATATTAACATCTACTATATTTTTCTTGTTCAAAAGCGAAACACGAGAAAAAATCTTGATATACATATGTAGGTTGTTATTGTGGTTATCTAAAATTTGAGTTAGCACGTGTCGTAAACCACGTGGGAATGTAAGTTATAGCTCGAGGTGTAATTAACAGATGGCGTGTTGCTATTATCCTCTGCTTCTCCCATTTCCTCGTTTATTTTCCTTCCATCATCATAACTCTCCTCCCATGGCCGCCAGGGCTATACTTTAATTCTTATTTAAACAGTGTTGTTTATTTCCACTTGATAGATGTGAAAAATTTTTATGGGAATTAGAAATTACTAAAAAAACCTGTTTGTTCTGGTTTTAATATTTCAGGAATCGGCCGTATTTTATCAGAAGGTCAAAATATTTACGTTTTGCAATAAAATCCAAATAAATTGAATATTTCTGAACATATCCGAAAACTAAAAACTGTTTTTGAAAGGTGATGAAATATATATATACAAATGTTAATATGAGAAATGAAAATATAATTTATGACTTTTTTTTTAATACAAACCTAAAGTTTTAAAAATTACTCACCTTACGTTTTTTCTATCTAAAATTACTGATAACAAAAAAAAAGAAAAACACGTCGGTAAATATTTTATAAAATATTTATTTTACCCGAAGATTCTTCAAATGCAGTAACAATGTAAAAAAAAACCATTGTTCAATGCATTTTGCACTAGCCTATATACATGTGAAACATGGTGTCACTACCGAACCAGCTCAATGGAACGACTCCGGATCCAATATAATGATGCTTGCAGAATTATATTTGGATACAGAAGATACAGCAGCGCATCTTCAATGTTTACGGAGCTAGGACTACACGGATTCGCCGGTCTAATGAGACACCGGGTCACTGGAGCCAGGATGCGGCTAATGGCTTCCGATAACAGTGTTGATCGCAGCCTTCCAGCACCAAGCGCCACTCCTGAGCGAGCGCTGGGCCCGAGCGCACTCCAGACCACGTCCTACATTATAACTGATTATTTATTTTATTTTTATTATCGCTTATGTTTTTTATATTTGTTTGTTTCTTTTTTCTATTCTTTTCTTTTCTATTTATTTTTTACTTTATCTGTTGTGTAAATATTTTATATATATATATGTTATTATCGCATTATGTCGTTTCATAAAAAAATAATTGATAAAAAATTCTCGCCATTTTATACATCCTTCTCAAATAGCTATCGGAAACTTTGGTTTCATAGAAGCGCACCTTTAAATTTTTCTATGATTAAACTTCAGATTTGAATATAAACCGTAGAGTTTTCTCTTACAAACACCGTTTAGGCACATTATCACAGTGACAGAAGAGAGATTCAACGATTTATATGATACCTGTGTGAGCGGGAACAATAATATGGTCTTCTGCGATTAAACATCGTTGTGTGGAATTTTCGAAGCTATTGTACATTATTTCTCCTATTCGATTCAACATATTCTAGTCCAATGTTTTGAGTGACCAAATATAGAATAAATGGTGCATTCAGTCTGTCTGCTGCATCATCAGCTAATTGGGAAGTAAACCCTCCGTGGGTGGTTTGTACCAATAATGAATGGAAGTGAAACAGTATCGATGCTCTACTGTTAGCTGAGAACACTGTAACGGTGGCAATTAAATGGGAAACTGCTGATAATACCTGATATCAGGGGATATATTGCAAGAGATGCATTTTACCGTAGGGAGAAAACTATCCTACTACTAGAGAGAATACTTTGTACTACTAAAATTAAAAGCCGTAAAATTGCATCAACATCTTTCAATGCACTTTGTACTATATGTATAGAATCATGGTGCTACTACGTAATCAGCTCGATGGAATGACTCCGGGTCGCGTATTTCCAAAACCTATACCGATTCAGTCGCGGTAGCGACAATTTACATTTTAAATATACCTCTATATTGGTTATTTTTTATCACATTGCAAAAACAAAAATTGTTCTAAAATTTTGTTAAAATGATCTTTCTAATGAGTGTATTAGAAATTAATAATTTTATTTTTAAATATTTAAATTTTAATATTATTCCCATATATTGTAAATTCACCTGCATATTGATAATTTTTTATCAATTTGCAAAAACAAAAATTTTTCTAAAATCTAGATAAAATATTCTTTTTAGAAGTTAATAATTTTATTTCTAAATGTTCAAATTTTGATATTGAAAATGTAAATGACTGAAACGTTATAGGTTTTGGAAATACGCCTCCGGGTCCAATATAATAACCCTGCAGAATTATATTAGGCTGCAGAAGGTATAGCAGCGCATCGACAATGTTTACGGAATTTGGGCTGATTGGATTCGCCGGCCTGTTGAGACACCGGGTCACTGGAGCCAGGATGCGGCTGACGGCCTCCGACAACACGATATACTTGGATATTAAATTTATAATTGCTTACCAATATTCAGTAAACAATTAAAAATGGATGGTCTGTTTGGAAATAGCTTAAACATAGATCTTAGTTTGTAAGAGTGAATCACCGATTTCCCTTTTAACATCTATCAATATAGCTCTTCAGGCTCTTGTTTGGATCAAAATAGTTGTCTTGCATAAAAGAGAAATAGGATATTAAAATGTAAAATCATAAAAACTCGGAGTAAATATTAGGCACCCCAGAATTAAAAAATAAACTCAGTGATTGGTTTTATCATTGATGTTTAATTTGCTGAGGCTTTCCTTTTGTGAGTGATTTAAAGCTCACCAATCTACAAGAGGCGCAACATTTGTATAGTATTTTATTTGAAATGGTATGAAAATTAATATGTACGTTTTTGGCTAGTATCTAATGTATTTTTTTACACCGAGAATTATACTTCTGTCAAATACATATGTTTATTTCATTCTTTCTTAGGAAACTATCTCCCCTTCAAATAGGATCCCAAAAGACAAAATATAGACGAAAGTTTCCATTGTATTGACATTTCTAGGAGCTTAAAGTAGCGCAGATCGTCTCTCATGTCCACTTCACAATTTATATACAAATAAACACTGTTCCCAGAATTTATCCCTCCGTGAGATAAATCAATACAAACCCTTCCTTAAATCTAGGTCAATCCAAAGATACAACATTTAAAAATGATGTAGAGGTAGAAATATAAGTATAAAGTTTCTGTAAACTACGTAAATTGAGAGGCGGATATGGGTACCGCCGCCCCTGAAACCATTTATTGGATAACCAACATCCCTACTATACGTCTATATCATTTTCCTTCCCAGAACATCCTCTCCTTCCATTCCCTTAAAAGATCCCCCATAAAGCTTTCCAAAGATGACAAAGACCTTGAGATATTTTTTTTCCTCCGGGTCTCCTGTGAGTAGAGCTAATGTAAAAAAAAATTTACAGACTTGCTTCGAGGGCCGCTCTATTTCGTGCATATCTCCAATGAATACCATAGGGGGAGGGGTGGGTGTTGAAAAAGGGAAGCAAACAGAAGAAATATGGGAGGAACCTGAATGGACACGCTTGGCATCTACATGTATTATATATGCATATATTGCATATACATGCAAGCACTTTCTTCCGATGTAATTGCGTGTAATTTGGTTGTGAAGTGGTGATACTGGGTACGTTTCAATAGCTATCAGTAATATTTGACCCTTGTCTCAGGGCTGAGTGCTAGTTCCCCCTGAAAAGGAAGGGGTACTTTAGAGTATGTATTGTGGAGGTTGGTGTCCCCCTGAGAGAGACTCTATTGACAGGTGTGATGTTATCACGTAAGTATTTTAGAGTAGAAAAAAACTCAAGTTTTAAAAACTTTTATCAGTTAATTGATATTGATGTGATCTAAATTTTATATACGTATAAAGAAGTTACTATTTTCGTACATTCGATATTCTGTTGAATACATATCAAGGTTATGCATTAAATTATAAAATTAAATTGTTAAATTATATTCGTTGCAATCATATTCTACGTAAAACTCAACCATTCCTTTCAAGGCGAAGTAACTAAATTGCAAAAAATTCTCATTTCAATTTATTGTGAAAACGAAGCATTCATCTGCTGGAACAAGTTCAAATTTGATATTTAAATTTCTTCTTGAATAATAATTATGAACTAGACTAGCTCGACTGCTCAGTACTCCGCTGTGCTTCAACCAGCCGCAGACAGAAGCTCTTATTTCTAGAAATTCACAGAAAGATTATTTAGTTCATTAATAAACATTCATGCCATCTGAAATTCCAATGATAATATTAATCTTTTATTTCGTGATGTGTTTTCCATCAACAAGCGTCGTAGCATAAACACTGTTATAAATATGTTCTAAACATGCTAATTAACAGTTAACCGCAAAACAAATCTGACGATGGTAGATTCCATTGACAAACAATACAAGATAAAACAACATCCTAAATTATTATAAGCAATAATTGTCAGCCTGAAACACTCATTTACATTGAAAAATCTTCCGAGAAAAGATACTTGCCGCCAATGGGACTTGAACCCGTGTCCTTCCGATTGCCGGTCGAATGCTCTGACCACTGAGCTATGGGGGCTTATCAAATACCCGCCAAATAATTCAATATATACTAGTGTTTCATTCAACAATTACTGCTTATTATATTTTTTCCACCTGAAAACAACCAACTTTATTTTTGCGAGAGAGACATTGTTAGTGTTATTATTATTATTAACATCCTAAATAATTATACCCTCAAGGGATAAAATGTAACCACTTTCTTGTTCGGGCTTAAACATGGGTTGGAAAATGTAAAAGCTCGTATTGGATAAGCACAGATGATAAAGTTGATAGAGTTGTTTACTTGTGTGCGTAGAGAAAGAAAGCCGTAGTGAAAATAGTCCACATAATTAAATTTTATAATGGCGTTACAATATTGTTTGTAAAAAACACGGTTTGGACAAACGGTACCTATATGACGTGAAACAGAACTTCAAGAAAGTATAAAGATGCCTGTGATGCGGTGAATACGGTCCGGTCATAGGGGAAGAATATTATAAAGATGTTTTAATCTGTAAAGGCAGAATTTGCATGTCAAAAGATGCCGTGAGTAAAATGCAAAAGATTTGGAGTGACAGATGCATAACGAAGACCACCAAGATCAGATTTGTCGGGGCGTTTATTTTCCCCATATTTCTATACGGTGTGGAAACATGGACACTTGGAGCCAGCAAAAGAAAGCGGATAGACGCTCTCGAAAAGTGATGCAGGAGAAAAATGCTCAGGATTCCATAGACAGCCGCACAAACGTGTCAATTCTTAAAATACAAAGCATTCACAAAAGGCTTCAAATATCTGCCTAAAACATGTTTCGAGATCTTTGCGATACACGTTGTTCGCCCAACTGAGGACTCCAATTGGAAAAGCTCATAGTCACTAGCAATGTGGAAGGCAGAAGCAGAGGAAGGTGACCAATGCGCTGGAGTGACAAAGTATTACTGTTTTCCGGTACTAGGGTGTCCTTGACTCTAAATGCAGCGTGAAGAGTAAAGGAGCCATGTTCACTATGGAAACACATCTAATATATCTCGCCGGAATCTGGGGATTTGCTACAAAAAAAATGATTTCAGAAGTCGAAGTCGTCCAAAATAGAGCCATGCGAAATATTTTCAGTTTACCTTGGGACACACATGTCAAAGACATCTACAGAAACACCCAAATACTTCCTTTTAATACCATTCTTACTTTTGAAATAACGAAAACTATATTACAAGTAATTCAACACTCGGCACATTCCAACACTACACTATATTACAATTGCGACGTACACCAACACAACACAAGAAATCACAACAAACTTCATATACCAAAAATCAAATCAACAAAATATGGACTAAGATCCCTAGAATACATAGCTCACACAAAATATAATCAACTACCCAACGAGATCAAATGTGCAAGTCAATGTAAAAAGACCCAAACTAACATGCTCAAACTTCATCTTATTAATGACTTTCTGAAATAATAATGTTGTGTATGTCCCCATCATATGTCCATTTAATACATACAGCTATATGTTTCATGTAATGCGTATCATTCCCGCAATGAGTTTATTAAGAGGACATAGGTAGAGAAACCCAGAAATATGTCATTTTCAAAAAAGTTTTTAGACGTATTGACTCTTTTCCACAAAAAATTATAAATGGATTTCGAAAGATTGTTCTTTTATCTAGCATAGTTATGTAATAAATTTTTAGAATTTTTTTTAATTTTTAGTATAATAAGGTTATTCCATAGGTCGTTGGCAGATTTGTTAAATTTTCAAAAAAGTTTTTGTATTATACCACACCCATTTCAAATAATGTAATCATGCAGTGAAATAAATCAATACATTATCTAGCAAAGTTATGTATTAGAATTTTAATTTTAGTTTCAATAAAATCATTAAAAAATATGTACGTACATGTGTTTCTTGACGAAAATTGGTCCATTTGTGTATTTATTTGCGCACTTATAAACTAATATATTTCATATTTTTTTACATACTTATTGTGCTAAGACATTATTGACAAATCATAAATAAGTTTGACCGAAAAATAATTTTGGGAAGCATTTAATTTTAATTAATTAACAGCTTCGCATTTGACGATTTTATCATAGCGCCGAAACACAAAATTTCGCAGTTCATTACGGTCCGAAACAGGGGGGTATAACTCCGATCCAAATTTTCAACCAAGACCGAAGATAGATAATATCTATGACTGTGTGACGTCATCTTTGCGCAATCTCTCTCCACCAATGGGAAATTGGATGCCAATAGGAAAACTTTGAATTTAAGCTTTTGACAGCTGGGTGAAATAATGTATCCGGATTGCTCTCAACGGTTTATTTCAATGCGACGCGAATTCAAAATTTGCTTCCTAAACAAGTGAAATAGAATTGAATACGTTTATTTTCCAATTTTGAGAACTCGTGCATATGTTTGTGGCTACTAGTATCGCAAAACGTCTCATTTCGCGATATGATTATGCTCGTGAAAACCATTATAACCTGCAAACCAAAAGGTACAAACATTTATATGAAACATTTCTGCATTTATCTTGTTTTGTTTTTATCTGTCGGTCTGTCTTGATGTATCTCATGAGATGTTTTCTTTAATATTTTCAGCTCGAAAATAAAATAAATCCTATCCTTACAGCTGACAGGCCGGTGGAGATTACTGGTGTCATTCCCCTAGAGAAGAGAGCACGTTCCACGAACGACGGCCTGCGCCTACTGATCTCTGGGTTTGTTTGCATTTTACCTTATTATAATAATACATATAAAAGCATTAATTTAGCACCTTAATAATGACATATGATTGTTGTAGGTATGTGGGACAGTAACGTTGTGGTGTCATGTCAGGAGATGGGGCTGACGTGTGCCACCACTCTCTTTCACCGCTGTTCTTGAGCGAACATAAGAAGGAGGAAGAGTACTCCATGGCCTGGACCAGGATGCAGCAGGACCAATATATTCTCAGTACGCTTAGCTTTTCTAAATTTGTTCTATTTTTATTGTTAAAGAGAGTACGAACACATTGTGCAATATAGTTGTGAACTTGGAGCAGGTGGATGAGTTTGTATATCGTGGGAAGTATGTGTATGAGAGACGGGAAGGCTGATAGAGATATTGAAAGAAGGGTAAATGTAGGTAATTCTATTAATGGAGGACTGAATGCGGGAGGAATGCAGATCCGGGCACAGTTTGGAAATTTAATAAAAAGGCACTTTCTAGATGAGAAAAGTGTGGAAAAGCTGAATAAAACAAAAATTAAGGCGCGCTCGGCAAAATTGAGGGAGATACAACCGTTCAAAGTATTTAAAATTTCACTTTACAAACTGATATTGACAGTTCGCCCGCGTCCGCCCGCCATTTTTTTTATAACCTAATACGCTAAACATGGTTTGTGATACAAAAAAAGTGCCCCTTTATAGCGCCTGCTCACGTCAAGGCAAGAAAAACATCCCAGTTTTCAAGTGGTTTAGCGGCTACGCTAGGTTTGTGTAACATGGTTTGTGATTCTGGCGTACTATCAATTCTGTATTAGGTCTGGGATCCAACATACCTAAGCGGTGAAAACATGGCGAACGAACAACGAACTGTCAATATCAGTTCGCCAAGTGATTTTTTAAATACTTTGAACGGTTGTATCTCCCTCAATTTTGCCGAGCGCGCCTTAATTTATTTTTTATTCATCATCTCCATACTTTTCTCATCTAGAAAGTGCCTCTTTATTAAATTTCCAAACTGTGCCCGGATCTGCATTTCACCCCTGAATGCTGTTGGCGCTAACAAAAAACTGTGTAAAGAAGTGAAACTAGCAGTCCACAACGGAATGCTGGTACCTACCCTTATGTATGGCAGTGAGGCATGGAACTGGCAGAGGAAAGTGGACTGAATGCTGTAGAAATGACACCCCTGAGGATGTGTGGTAAAACTACGTATGATACTGTATATTTTCTGCCTGTACAGAGTACAAAAAATATAATATGTACATTTTATATGCAGCAAAGCGTTCATCGGTCAAATCGTTGTACGTATAGGTAGTTTCATATCAATGATCGATGAACCGGTGGATGCAAGTTTTATCCATAAGTTGTTATAATGGATTGTCTACTTTGTAGTTGGAATTAGATTGCAGAAATATAAGTTTGTGCAGAGTACCTTTGAGGTATTTTTTTACAAAAAATGGCGCTATACAAATCATCCAAATATTATTATTTATGATCAAGCAATGCAATGCAAGGCTGATCATAATGAGTAAGATTGAAAGGGACCCTCAGATGGTTTGGGCATGTAGAGCGAATGAACGAAGCGTGGGGTGTAAGTAGAATATATGACGCAGATGTGAGTGGTAGATGAAGTCAGGGACGCCAGAGGAAAACCTGACACGATCAAGGGAATCCGATACTTGCATCGGGCCACGTCAAGAGTCAGAAATAGTATGTATGAGTCGATGTGTGAGTGTGAATGAGGCAAAGAGTGTGTGCCAAGACCCAGTTGTTTGACGGTCCGTCCTATCGGCCTACCCCTGCGGGGAAACGGCGTGATTTTTAGTTAGTTTTTCTTGTATTTCCTGTTTTTAATAAAATACTAAAACGTTTAATTGAGTTTTTCATTTTTCTGTTGAAACCAGAGAAATGTCAAAGTCGATACTATCGTAGGAAAGCTAAATCTTATTTGAAATTGTTCTTCCCCTTTTGAAGGGATTGAAATTTCAAGTAATTTTAGGTTATTTTTACGACAGTTGGTTTCTTCATAGGGCAACGGGTTTCAATCTGACAAAGCTCTGTCCGGAGAAAATGAGCAGTAAAGAAAAGTAAGCTCATTTTCTCAAGGCAGCGATTGTCAGATCCAGCTCTGTTCCCTGGGGAATATTTTGACATTTAATTTTATTTTTAAAATAATATTTTAGGCTAATAAATTGGGTAGGTACTGAAAGATAATTATATTGTCTATGGTCGAGCCTTTTATTTTGTTTCCTCTATCCCCTTGTCTATGGTATGTGTGACGACATCGTTGCGCATATCGAATAAAAAGTCGTCAAATATAGGTATGTATATGGTCAAATAGCGTTGACACTTGGTCCATAGTAAAACCACGAAGTTATCAATCTAATGACTGGTTTATTTATGGTCCGAAACGTGGCCAGACGAGGACGTGTCCGCGTCGCTCTGAATTACAACAGTTTGAAATAATATTTTGGAAACGAAATGTAAATACATACGAATTCCTTGTTTCACGTTCGTAAAATCTACAGGGTTGACCGAATTTCATTTTCATTGAATATTTTTATGCAAAAAGTTTTATATTTAAAAATAAATGTTTTTTTTTGTCCCTTATTATACGATACAAAAAACAAGAGTCCCAAATGCCCCATTTTTTTAAAGTAAAACTTCTTTACGCATGCTCGACACATGGGGTTAACTGGTGAATCGTTACGAAAAGTGGTGATTGTTACGAAAAGTGGTGCTGGTTACACAAAATGACATGCGAACGGTAATCGATGCGAACAGTGATCAATTGCTAGGCGGGTCGGGCCTTTAGGCTCGCTTGTTATTCGTGTTATTGTTATATTGTTAATGGACTATTTGTCCGTAAATAAATAAATAAATAAATTATATACAGCGGGTACCCGGCATGCATGGGTTCGGAAGTTATGCGCGTACATACATTTCGGCGATTCATTTTCATTTATATACTAGCTGGTGCCCGGCATGCGTTGCTATGCCGTTCAACAAAAAATTGTTTCTCCCTGCGTGTCCTTTCCCATTCGTCCCGTTCACCTTCCGCTTCCCCTTCCTCTCCCGCGTCCCCTTCCCCTCAAACGTTCCCACTCCGCCTCCTCCACCTTCCGACTCCCCACTCCACTCCTCTTCCCCCGTCCCGCCAACTCCCCTCACGAATTCCCTTCCCCCCTCCCAGGTTCCCCTCCCCCTCCCTGGTTCCCGTCCCTTTCCACCCGCGGTACCAATACCCAAGTTCCTATCCCCCCTCCCGCATTCCATGCATTCAGTTCTGGTACATTTAGTTTTCAAACAGCTCACGTGCCACCCATTGAATTTTTAGTATACACATTTTATAATGCCAGAGCTCACCAGTAGTTATATACAAACCTTGTCCTGGCAATAACAAACACAACAAAAAAAGAATTATCCAATTTGGTGTAGTCGTTCGGAAGTTATGCGCGTACATACATTTCGGCGATTCATTTTCATTTATTAGCATTTATATATATGCCGGGTACCAACCTTTGCCATTTAATAACGAAATTGTTTCTCCCTGCGCGTCCTTTCCCATTCGTCCCGTTCACCTTCCACCTCCCCTTCCTCTCCCGCGTCCCCTTCCCCTTTCGCGTTCCCACTCCTCCTCCACCTTCCTTCTCCTCACTCTACTCCCCCCCTTTTCCGTCCCGCGATCCCCCCTCCCGAGTTCCCCTCCCATAATCACCTCCTCCCTCCCGCGGATCCCCCTCTCGAATTCCCCTCTCCCCTCCCGAGTTCCCCTCCACCCTCCCGGGTTCCCCTCCCCCCTCCTGGATTCCATACATTCATTCCCGATACATTCAGTTCTCATACAGCTCGTGTGCCACTTATTGCAATTTTATTATACAAATTTCATGATGCCAGAGCTCGTGTCCTTTCCCATTCGTCCCGTTCCCCTTCTGCCTCCCCTTCCTCTCCAACGTCCCCTTCCCCTCTCCTCACTCCCCTCGCCCGCTTCCCCTATCCCTTAAACCCCCACCCGTTTTCCTCTCCCCCCTCCCGAGTACCCCTCCCACCTCCCGGGTTCCCCTCCCCAACCCATCCCGCGGGCCCCCTCTCCCGAGTTCCCCTCCCTTGTCCCCCTCCCCTTCCCTCCCTCATCCTTCACCCCTCTCCCATCCGCCACCTCCTCCCGCATTCCATACATTCACTCCCGGTACATTCAGTTTTCAAACAGTTTGCGTGGCACCAATTGCAATTTTATATACAAATTTCATAATGCCAGAGCTCACCAGTATATACAGAAACCTTTAGTCCAGTCAAGGAAGGGGGTGTAGAGTGCGTGAGCAGGGACCTAAGCGATTCCTTCAGAAACTTGTTTAGGGTGCTTAGGATGTGAACATACTAAAAATCCTGACGTCTAGGTGGTGAGCTAGGGGGGGGAGGGGGAGGGGGAGGTCCCAATTTTCGGGTTTCCGCTTATATCTCAAAAACGGTGCGCCGCAGAGGAAAATTTTTTGATAATAAGTAAAAGCTGATGAAATTATCTACAACTTTTATTCTATACGTAATTTTCGAAATCCCAGCCATTTTCGAGTTATTCGCTCCACAAATGTAGATATTTTCGAAAAAAATCATTTTACCTCACATTTTTCATCAAACATTCCTTCATATCGTCTAAAATATTCATCAAAGAAAAAAAATTATTCGAAAGAAGTTGTAAAGAATTTAATTTTCTTTTAGAATATATAGACATATTTAAATTTATCTTCAACCGTTCAACATTTACAGCAATTTGAAGTTTTTTCGTAAAATGTTGTCATTTTCAGAAAGAGCTGTTTTTATCTTATTACTGACACACAACACTTGTTCGTTCGCCTAATAATATGTGTGACCACACTTTAAAACCAGTTATTAAATAAAATAGGTAAAAATCATATTACTTGAAAAATACATAGTTGTATTTTATAATCATAATGTTTATTCTATTTCGTTACATTAAGCACATAAAATTATAGATCTCATTGTTATCACTGTTCTCAATAACATCATGTTACATTCTCATCCTCCTTGGACGTGGGGGTCCTCGCAAGCGTTGTTCATCCATGGCATCTTCATCCTCAGTATTGGATGGTTCTTGCTGAATGGGCTCTATGTCGTCGTCATCGTCGTCCTCGGCAACAGGCACGCTATTAAGGCATCTCCCTTGGCAGGAGACTCTGAGACACGCTGCAGAACAGGTCAGCATTGCTTTTCGGCATCCACATTTGCCAATTGCACAATCCCTGGTGCAGCGGCAAAATATCATATTTAGAAGGACCTCCGGCGCTGGTGGATCTTTTGTTGTATTTGGCATCAGGGTCTCTCCTTCATGTTTCCACCCCCATTATTCAGGGGGCAGCTCAATCGGTGCACTGGGAATGCCGTTTAACTGCGTTCTCTGTTGGAGGGAGGGAGCTGATGTCAGGCTTCATATTTGCCACCAACCCTGTGAACGACTAAAAGCGGTACTGGTTAAGGAAGGTCTGTCTTTTTGGCGCCGCATACCATTTCAGGAAATATTTATTTCCAGCCTCTTCAACCTCGCCGTGAGTAGAGGAGGGGTTATAAAGGTCATTGCCGCTTGCTTGATGAATTCTGACTCCAAGTACAATTTTGAGAAGCCCACCTTGCTTCTCCTGAAAGTTGCAGATGTTGTGTCGCAGCCGGTAAATGAATGTAAGAACAGGATGTGTTCAAATGCACGGTGCTGCATCTTTTGGATGGACAGTGGCATTGTTTTGGTTTTCCCTCGTCCGTTGTCAGCAGCAGAATATCTTGGGTGGGAGGAGTGGAAGCAATCAAAAGGAAGTGAAAGCTTCTCACAAAACTGTGAGAGGAATGTTCCACAGCAATCTTCACAACAAGGAAGTCAGCATCATGTCCTGAAGAGTCTGTATCCCATTCTCCCGAAGCTTCGTCTGTAGTAAAGAGATGAAGTTACTTTTGTTGGTAGGATTGGATAACAAATCTTCCTTTTTAACGGGTATTGAAGTGTTCCAAGTCAAATTGATGTCAGCTGACCTTCTCAGTCTGTATCATCGCATCTGTTATTGTGATTTTGTACCGTTGGCTGGGTTTGGGTACCAATCAAATACCACAGTGTGAGTCATCCAGGATAGTGGTGGTTGACGTAGTTGATGTAACGATCACAAATTGTGACAAGGAAGGCATCTTTTTGCCAAATTACTCTGTGTAGTAGAAATTTTCCGTCCACAACTATGTTCACCTGAGACAGTAGACCAGTTTTTTGGTAGGCTCGAATAAGCTGTACAGGACAGATTTAGTTGTCTTCCACATCCCACCTTCATTGAACAGTGCCAAGGGAAATGGGGCCAACTCATACTCAAAGAATTTCTTCAAATCCTCATCTGATCGTTTGCTTATACACATCCGGTGAAACAGAAATGTTGGGTCAACTGCAACCTTTTCATCGTGATTTTTTATCGACGAGCTGACAGAAGACATTGGGAATTGACATTATTTCATTGGCTTGTGGGAAGGGAGGATGTGCATCAAACCACTGACTGAGTTTGAAAATGTCTGCTGCATCTTTACTTCGGTGGGCTTGTCCGAGGTCCTTGTGTTGTTACTGGACGTGAAGACTCCACAATACTCTTCAAGGGAAGTGCAGATCTCATGAGTTGCGCTCATACCAACTAACCACTTCTAGTACATTGTGCAAAATACCTCTGCCTCCTGTTATGCCTTCTCGGCTTTTGAATGATCGCATCAATGTGGTTTCCATGGTCATATCTGATCATACGCCTTACTAAAAGAGCGTCGCATAATCGTCGTTGCACGTCGGTGTGTCAGTAATAAGATAAAAACAGCTTTTTCTGAAAATGACGACATTTTACGCAAAACCTTAAAATTGCTGTAAATATTTACTGGTTGGAGACTTATTTGCATATGTATATATATTCTAAAAGGGAATTAAATTTATTACAACTTCTTATAAATAAATTTCTTTCTTTGATGAATATTTTAGACGATATGAAGGAATGTTTGATGAAAAATGTGAGGTAAAATAATTTTTTTCAAAATATCTACATTTGTGGAGCGTGTAAGTCAAAAATGGACGTGATTTCGAAAATTACGTAAAGAATAAAAGTTGTAGATAATTTTATGAGCTTTTTTTACTTATCCTTAGGAAATTTTCATGTGTGACGCACCGTTTTTGAGATATAAGCGGAAACCCGAAAATTGGGACCTCCCCCTCCCCCCCTTCCCCCTAGCTCACAACCAAGACGTCAGGACTTTTAGTATGTTCACACCCTAAGCACCCTAAACAAGTTTCTGGAGGAATCGCTTAGGTCCCTGCTCACGCACTCTACACCTCCTTTTGGAGCATTTATTGACTGGACTACTTTGCGGGCGTGCTCACAACAACTCACCAAAGTTTCATCGCAATCGGATGAACGGTTAGCAATTCACAGGAAAGTATGTAGAACAGTTTATATGGGAGAATTAAATTGTTGATTTTACTATCTTCCTCGCAACTTTTCCATATTTTCTCAACGTTTAAACCTTTCCTGGACTACGACAAACATTTCAAAACCAAAATCAGCTAAATCGGCCCAGCCGTTCTCGAGTTTTAGTGAAACTAACAAACAGCAATTGATTTTTATATAGGGGGGGGGGGGGGGTAAAAGAGGCGGGGGGGGTGGATGGTGGTTAGAGGTTGTGGGGTGAGAGGGGGAGGGGGTTGAGAGGGATGGGGGGTAGGCTTTTTTATATCCATTTTTCGTATTACAAAAATAACAAACATGAGAATCGGGTATGGGTACCACCGCCCCGGGAACCATTTTTTTGATAACCAACACGTCTGCCGTAGGTCATCCTTAGTGGTTCGCAACGTTTGGTGACTAGCAGGGGTGCCTGGGTTCATGGGGTGAGGTTTTTTCAGGTCTTGGCGGCGGATGCGTCTGCGCACCAGCTGCATGGCAGGTTGGATCTAGAGAAAGTGGTTGAGGGAGTCCCTTTGACTTCTCCAGCCTTACTCTCTCGGAACATCGCTTTGCACCGCAGTGGGAGGGATGGATTCATACATCCGCTCTCCTGGACACGCTGACCCCCACATTTCTACCCACCCCTAATACCCTTTCCTTCTCAGAAGATCCTCTCCTCCCTTTCCCTGAAACGAACCTTCACACAGCATCCCCAAAGAAGAGATAGGCAATGTGTCGAGCGATTGTAAAAAAAGGTCTCTCCCGATCCGGCCTTCTACGTAGTTGGTGGGGCAGATTCCACCGCCGCCGAGATCCTGACAAACCTCGCCCCATGAACCCGGGCTACCCGTACGGTGTTGATAATCCAATACATGGTTCCCGGGACGGCGGTACCCATACCCGCCTTCCAAATTACTGATACTATTTATTGACGGCCGGCGTGGTCAAGAGGTAAGGCTCTTGACTCGCAATCCGAAGGTCGTGGGATCGAATCCCGGCGTGGGCAAATAAATTTTGTTTGACTAATTTGGGTTATTTCATATAAAAATAATATATTTGCGTCACGTTCCAGAGTGGAAGATACTTTAGTATCGCCCTGGTGTAAGACCACCATTCAGAATTGAAACGTTGCTAAAAATTACTTTGGCCGTGTTTGGTGACCAGATCTGAATAGCCAAGTAATTCTTCGCTTCCTCTTCCCCATCTCCTGCCCTTCCCCACCACCTTCTGCCTCATACTATACCCCATAGTCATGTCATAGTCTCACTGGCTCCAGACGGGAGCATTTGGGTCTCTTGTGCGGTATTCACATAAATATAAAATTAAAAATTATGCACACGAATAAATATTTCAAAATGAGATATTTTTTACAATCCAACTGAATATTAGGTACTCTTTTTTTCATGAATACCGCACAAGAGTCCCAACTGCTCCCGTCTGGAGCCAGTGGGACTATCACCCCCAATTGGGGTATGTTGTGAGGCTGAAGGTAGTGGGGGAGGGGAAGGAGTTAGGGAAGATGGAGGTGGGGAAGTACCTGACTTTTCAGATCTGGTCACTAAACACGGCTAAAGCCATTTCAAGTAACGTTTCAATTCTTCCACTCTAATGGCCGTAAAATAAAATGAAAAAACAAAAACCAAAATATTAAAAAAATATAACAAATTGTTTTTTTGTGTAGGTATCTACTTTATACCTACTGTGTTTATGTATCTATTTATGTCTACGCACTTCAATACACAAATTACAAATAACTACTACTTATTAAAATTCTGGAAGCGAGAATTCAACATCTTTATCTGAACCATACTGTAGGTCCAGCTTCGCGTGAACTATAGGTACGTGAAACCCGGCTTCTAGCGGAACGAAATCTAGTTCCAAAAACGTCCGCTTGCAACGGCTGATGTGTGAGCGGTGCAGTCGGAATCGAAATTATGATTTGCTGGTATGACAGCCTTAACTCCTGGGAGTACAATGCTTTATATAATATACTATATTCTGTATTGTATACTTTTGATAAAAAAAAAATTTAAAAAAAAATAGGAGTAGGGGTCACGATCCTCACCAATGCGGAACCAACTCAAGAAAAAATAATGTTAAAAAAAAGTCTTTTTAAAAATTCTGCTTTGATTTGCAGCATATTTTTATGATCAATTGAACAACATTTTTGTTAGATCGATTAGTGAAATTTCTCATTTTTAAAAACACGTTTTTAAACTGACAACAATCTTAGAATGGCAAAAGAGGATTCTGGAGTTCACGATTGATTATTTGTGCACCATGAATATTGTTAAACTTATTAAATTTGTTCAATATCTTTAAAGACGTAAATAAGCGATTTAAAAATAATTTAACTTTTGAAACTATTAAACAGGTCTTTGATTAAATCTACCAAAAGTAAACACAAAAAATAAGCCCTCCAAATTAAAACTCCTTCACAAGCTTGTAATAATGTTGGACGATATAGATGGGCAAAACTTTTATGAAATTTGGATCTTTAAACAAAATGACATGACCAAAGTGATATTTTAATCAAAACTGAACCTAGTCGTTTTTTCATATTATTAATTCAAATTCAATTACCTTATTAGTGCTAAAAACATTAAAATTTTAACATTTCAATTCGTTTTTGAAAGATACATAAGGAAAATAATAAATGCCCTGCTGATAAAGGTGCACCTAACTTTACACAACTGGGTTTATCGTTTTAATGCCCTTTAGCATCACGTGACACCGCCTGTCATTACCATCAAACTGACAGCTGTCATTGGAACGTACCGCAGAGGAACTGCCTACTCTACCACTCTAGATGAAATTCCGCGAAAATACTTAAAAATACGTCAATCTTAAGGTGTCGGAATTGTGAGGAAATTTAACGAAAAATGTCAGATATTTTTTGATAATATTGTTGACAATTCATAATGACGCATGAAGTGTGGGTGTTATGAATTTATTTATTCAGAGAGTATTCTATTGGTCGATATACCTCTCAAGTCTTCTGCAAAAACATCCATTGATATTGTAACCGCGCTGAAGCCCCGTTAAGCGAAATTTGATTTGAATACGCTCTGAAACGTTCAGCCATCCATCCCTTGTATGAAATTGAGAAACCATAGAAGCTGTTTCGTTCATAGTTCCATGTTAATAGGTAAATTTACTGTTTTTTAATAATGCCAACGTAACCCATAATCTGTCAGACAAATAAACTCATTTAGTTATGGATGAGTTCAATGTGGTTTACTGTTATTTTCTCTGATGAACAATCCATCGTCGTCTCTATTAATGTTAATATTGACGTTTGTTAACAACATGCTGTTTACGTTTATATCCATATTGTGAGAGCTTAGCTAAATGTTTTTTTTTACTAAATGATAGGAGAAAACTTTGTTGAATCATGTTGACACGCTGGGCGTCAAAAATGACACGTATCTTTCTCAGTAGCAGAGAAATTCCGTTTGCATGAGCTCTCATCATCATCTCAGGGTCCTGCGTGGGATAAAAGAAAGCTACTATCTGATGTAAATAAAAGAACTCACATAAAACAAAATAAACTTGTTATTATTGACAAGCAAAAAAAACATAATCTACTATAACATAATCTACATAAATACCTTTGTAAACTCATAAAGAAAGGTGTAAAGAGAGAGAGAGAGATAATTCAGTTATTTTAGTAGAATCCACTCCAAATGATCATTCGTAGCTTGCGATAGGTTAATATGGCGCACCTCATCCAGCCTCAGCGACAAGGGCTCCAGATAGCTGAAAAAAAGCCCCAGAGCTGCCGCTTCGCACACCCATGACTCCGTGAAGCAGTCCACCCACAGATTCCAGTCCATCCACAAAGGCGTCACAATGCGTCCGATTGCCATCTCTTAGGTACCAGGCACACAGACATCATAAACACTTCCATTAGATTGTAATATTACATAGGTAACTCGATATCTCGTGATCATCACAATAAAAGTTTTCCTCGCCTCGAAAAAACAATCAACATCCTGCGTGTACCGTGACCCGGTACTATTTAACAGTCTCGTAAAGGCATCACGTCTGTTACACGCATAATATTGCAAATTTACACAATCATTTAGGAGTATCAAAACTCCTTACAAATCAAAACTTCAGACAAATTCCTTGTTCTGTCATGACGCGGCCCTTCTAACAGTTTTTTCTATTTTTTCCAAAAACAATCGAACAACGTTCCGGCAATTTGAATTTGTTATCAATCGTTCCAACTGCACCCGAAATTAATAATACTCCTTCTGAGCAAGTAGGTACCGATTGAATAACTACCATGAAAATAATTACGTTACAATTCCCCGCTTCCCCCAGAAATTTTACGCCGCAGAGTGAAGTAAAATTATACAAAAACAATATGAAATATCTCTCTACTCCTGCACTTGTACATAAGGAGCAAAAAAATAATTAAAACATTAAAGAAAATGGCACAGAGAATATCAAAAAAAAAATAAAAAAAATAATACATATATATTCACAATAACAAGGAAACCCCAAAAAGAAAACCAATACGCAGATTGGAGTTAGACAACCTATTTGTTTATATATTTTATTTTATAATTTTATATTTATTATTATAACTATTTTATATATTTATTTTTATTTTATTTTAATGAGAATGGAATCTCCACTTTTTCATCTCCAAAATGAGATTGTAAAACACTTACTCACACAAAGGGAGTCAATCTCTCAGAAACACTTGTGAGTACGGAGGACTCAAGCTCCCACTTTTGAGATCTTTGAAGAAGATGAGAAAAAAAAAATCACATGGATATTATTAATGGAAAAAATAAAGAACCAAATAAAAAGATTACCTAATTTTTTCTCTCTCTTCTCCCTTTATTTATATTAAACTAAATGTCTGACTAAGCTAAAGACCTAAAACAATACATCTTAACAACTAACAATATAGCTAGACGTAAATATGTTTATTATTATTTTTTATATTCAATTATAAAAATTGATGTACAAAGTGGTCAGTGTAGGGTTTACATTACTAAATACCTAACTGTCAAGTATTTTAGATGAGGTTTTAAATTCCGGAGAAATACCTATCTGTCAAAAGTAGTTAAATTAGGGTTTACATTTTCCAAAATACCTATTTATCAGATATATTAATGTCATCAGTAATCTTGATTGTAAACAAAACAAATACAAGAAATACCTATCATATACTCTTCGTATGAACATTGCTTGCTCAAGAAATAAGACTAATGTAACAACCCGAATGGCTTCCATCGAAATTTCACTTACTACGTAAGCAAAGTGTCAAAATTTCTCGGACAAACAAAGATATAAATTGGTGCTCAATCATGTACTTCAGATGACTGACACTGTGGTTAATAGGTGTGCGATCATAACTCAAGTGATCGACACTATTACGCCAAACATTACAGCATGGCACTGGTATTAGCAGTGAAATACTTAGGCATATATTACATACTATTTACAATTAACAAATTATACTTATGACTAACAAAAACTGTACAAGAAAAACTACACTCTCCTGTATTAAAGGTAGAGTGTCAATTTCCAGATCGGAATTATTTAATAGTGGTGCACGCCGAAGCAGTACTTCCCTTTATTTGTGACAAAACAATTTTCCTAATGAATAATGTCTTAATTACTTAACTTAATATTAACAGATTGTCAGATTTAACATTTAATTAGGTATATTAAACAATAAAACAGATTTAATTATAAACTAAACTAATTTTTTGGGCGCCACTGATCACTAAGATCAGAGAAACATCTCTTGTGGAGATGTTCCTATTCTAGTCCAACGAGGATAAATAAATGAAGTCTATCATCAGTACACTAGAATGTAGTGCTAACTCCGAGCATATGCCTTGCAGGTACCAAGCTCCAAGACATGTGAGCAAAGTGTCACAAAAAAGAAAAAAAAAAAAAATGAAGCAGTATGAAGGCTTGGTATTCCTTCATGCCACCGCATAAAAAGAAAAATATAAAAAAAACAATAGTTTTTTCATAAACCTAATTAAGTAAAACCAGTATTATTCTAACAATATTCGCATAGTACTAATTATAAAGATAAGTACACCTATAACTAAATATAGCTACTTATATATAAACGCCTATCTATGAATATGTACAAGTAACCTAAGATTTTAATTAATATAAACACATGAGGGCTAATATTCTCACCAAAAATTGTCATCAAAATATACGCGTCCGTATTTAATTTGATGATCGGTGATCTTCTGCGATTCTCGTACGCTGAATGCAGAGGACCACGATGTAATTTTGTATATAACGCCATATTTTTTTTCTCAAAAAAAATAAAATAATGAAATATTTAAAAAAAAAGTTATTTTATAACTTCTAATACAAGTTCCCAAGCACACTGCATTCAAAGAAAAGTCATTAATTATGATAGCTTAAAAACAATTAATAAAATTCAACGTAAATAACAGTAATTCGACAGTAAATAACAGATAGTAACGATAGTAAATAACAGATAGTAGCCTCTTATCGTGCACCAAGAGAGTAATCTACCCTCTTTAAAACGTTGGGCGTCAAAAATGACACGCTGGGCGTCAAAAATGACACGTATCTTTCTCAGTAGCAGAGAAATTCCGTTTGCATGAGCTCTCATCATCATCTCAGGGTCCTGCGTGGGATAAAAGAAAGCTACTATCTGATGTAAATAAAAGAACTCACATAAAACAAAATAAACTTGTTATTATTGACAAGCAAAAAAAACATAATCTACTATAACATAATCTACATAAATACCTTTGTAAACTCGTAAAGAAAGGTGTAAAGAGAGAGAGAGAGATAATTCAGTTATTTTAGTAGAATCCACTCCAAATGATCATTCGTAGCTTGCGATAGGTTAATATGGCGCACCTCATCCAGCCTCAGCGACAAGGGCTCCAGATAGCTGAAAAAAAGCCCCAGAGCTGCCGCTTCGCACACCCATGACTCCGTGAAGCAGTCCACCCACAGATTCCAGTCCATCCACAAAGGCGTCACAATGCGTCCGATTGCCATCTCTTAGGTACCAGGCACACAGACATCATAAACACTTCCATTAGATTGTAATATTACATAGGTAACTCGATATCTCGTGATCATCACAATAAAAGTTTTCCTCGCCTCGAAAAAACAATCAACATCCTGCGTGTACCGTGACCCGGTACTATTTAACAGTCTCGTAAAGGCATCACGTCTGTTACACGCATAATATTGCAAATTTACACAATCATTTAGGAGTATCAAAACTCCTTACAAATCAAAACTTCAGACAAATTCCTTGTTCTGTCATGACGCGGCCCTTCTAACAGTTTTTTCTATTTTTTCCAAAAACAATCGAACAACGTTCCGGCAATTTGAATTTGTTATCAATCGTTCCAACTGCACCCGAAATTAATAATACTCCTTCTGAGCAAGTAGGTACCGATTGAATAACTACCATGAAAATAATTACGTTACAATGTGTTATTACTAGAATCAACATGACTTCTAATGGGCAGTCAAAAATCAGCGAAAACCTCCATTTAACTTAAAACCTACAATATATTAAAATAAAATTAAGCAAATCGTCCTGTCCATACCTTTTGAGGGTATTTCACTTAACAGAACATTGTCTGGACTAGAAGTGCCCGTCACTACTTTTTTATTTGACCGGGAATCGGGAAGACAGAACTATGCTGGAACTTTAATACGTGGCAAGGAACAGCTAGAACTGGTGTAAAATGTGTTCACTGTCCATCTTTGCAAATGAAACTGAATTGAATTATCAAAGAAAGAAATATTTTAGCCGGTTAACATTACATTTTACAATTTTTCAAATATGTAGATTCTGCCTTCTAACTAACCTTCCTAGGAACCGTAATGATATGAACTAACTCAAGAAGATTAGTTATAACTGAAACTAATTGACTATTTTCAAAATTCTATAATAAAGTGTTTTAAAACGAGGTAATTTTTCATTTTAAAGAAAATAAATTAAATACCATCTAAGAAAAGAAACATTTTTAATCAACGTACTACTAGATTTTCCATGTTCCGCGGAAACCCCTATGATGTAACAATTCAAATGCTTATTATTATAAATGCTTATATTCAAATACTTATATAAAAGTAAATACAGAACCGTTTGTTGAAAATTAATTTCCCAGTTTTAAGAACACATTCTTTATTTTATTGTAATTAATGCGCGGGGGTCGTATTAATGAGTTAAGTTTTCATTATTTCCAAATTTTCACAACCAAGGGCTGGAGGGGGTATTTATAATAATTGTTATTGCGATAGCGATTTAGAGAACATGAAATAAGTTAATCGTTATGTCGGAAAAACGATGCGGTAACAACATTATTGGGAGTTATATTATTGAAATAAGGGTGAACTCGTTATTTTCCTGGTTGTACATTTAATAAAGAACTTGTCAGTTTCTTTAATACCTGTATTTTGTGTTGGTGTCAGATGAACTGTTAATAGCAATATGGTCACTAATACTAATTTATGTATTGTGTTGTTGGTCCAGGTAAGGCCCCGCCATCATTTCCCTCTGAGGCTGTGGAACATTCGTTACACTGGTAAAACACTTTCATTGCACAAAACTTTAAATCACTTTTTCTAAAATCCATGATGTCTACTTTAATCTCCCCCTGGATATTTGAGATCCTTATTTTAAAATGACTCACCCTTCTCCATCGGTCGTGAAAAGCAAACAAAAAAAATCACCCATCAAAGCTTCTCACGACACTGTGTTCAGGAAAACAATCATGGTATCGGGTGGCGCGAATAAAACACTGCTGCAATTTCACTTTGTACCTCTGCTCTTTCCCCCCTTCCTGTCTTCCATTAATCTCTCTGACGATCCTCTCACCCGTGTGTCTAATCACCCCGTCTAGACTAAGATAGATGCTGGTGGTAAGGGTTACCAGATATTCAAAGTAGTGCAGCACAGTGCAGTATTCCCCCTCCCCGATCAGTGGAGGTAGTTTGTCGATAATTTTGATAGTCTTGCGATAAATTATGATGGAAATAAGTTTCTGTAATCCATATGGGACACATGTCTTAGCGAAAAGTGACTTCATTCATTTCGGTTCGCATTTTTAAACAGCGGGTAAATATTTCACTAAATCTATTTGCACTGTTTGGCAAATAGATTTAATGCAACACATTGGTATAGTGTGTAAATAAACAATTTGACTACGACAAATACGTACATATTTGTAAAAATATTATAATAGAATGAAATAACCCCAAAAGGAACGAAAATTCCAAGTAGTGTGAAATAATTTCCCTTTCTTCTGCTTATTTCCTTGGGGCTTTGTTATTAAGGGATGATATTAAATAGTTAAACATTAGGCTCTCTCCTTCGGTTTAATGCTGTCTGAAGTGATTGGTAAGGGTAGAGGATGCAGAACAACTGTTATGATAGGTAACAAAAACCCTCGAACACCTCCAATAAAAAAAAACTACATAAGGACATGTATTTTATTCACGGTGTAGTTCTTTCATGTTCACCACCAATTAATCCCGAAGTCCCCTCCGTCAGGGCCCGTGTTTCAGGGAATGTTGAAACATTGTTTTCTTTGTATTATGAACATTTTCCTTTCTTCGTTTTAATGGTGGTGCATGGAAAGTTTTCAAACCATCCATCCTCACGAATAAGGGAAAAGTTTAAAATGCTCGGCTTGTACAACTTTGTTAGACCATCAAGTTATTTACTTACATTGCCAACAGATGTTTATTTCAATACACCCCTCATACCTTTTTCCTTTAGAACTTCCTTTCCTTCTTTTCTAAAAAGACCCTCACACGGCATCCCTAGAGATGTAAATATAGTCTACGAATTAAACACGAAACAATTAAGATGAAGCCATAGTAAATAATGCAAAATCATACAAAATCATATGTTTTTGTTTTGATAATTTGATCGCTTACAAGTATTGTAGATGCTTCAATTAAATACTGCGTGTAGAACATACCTTGGCGCTTAAAAATGTCGGTCATTTTTTTTATAAGTCTTTTAATAAGCCTATAAAAAATTAAGTATAAGGTCTAAAAAACACACTTTCAAGTCCAAACTCTCCTATTTATAAACCCCTTTTCGGTTATGGTTTTATTGTATAATGTGGCAAATTCAGTTTATTTTATAATGATCGCAAAAAAAGTTGATATTTACACCCAATCTTCCCAAAATAAAATAAAATATGCATTTTCGCGTTGTTATTTTACAATACAGCCGCTGGTCGACGAATTCGGTTTTTCAAAGTGAACCCTATGGCGTCCACCGAAGAACTACTGTCCACGCCATAGTCGCCTAACCTCAGTCACGCCCCGAACTGAGCGGGAGATGGACGCGTCACTCCGCGTCGCTTGATTTCGTGAAATCATTTTTAAATTTCCGTTTTATTACAATAAACAATGCGTAAAACAGAAATTAATATTTTTTACAGGCCTTTACGAAATCAACCTGTAAAACAAAACTCTCAAATACCTTTTTCAACCTTTCCAAAAGCTTTTTCTCAAGTATTTTTAAACTCCTCCCATAAAGGGCGTGAATTCCGATTTCGATTTTTTCCTGCACTAGTGGATCGCCTTAAAGCAAGGAATTACTTTTTACTGACAAGTGAGTTTTTCAAATTCACCTTCTGTTAAATACTCTCTATTGAGAGATGAAGTTCCGCTAATGAAATACTGATCTAAGAAATTTATTTATTGTTATTAAGTTTATTTTGTAGAACTCCATTTTAATTTTTTATTTAATAATACTATTATTCAATGTATAAAAACAGTTTATTATAAACAAGTTCTGCTTCTGCTTCGTAATTATTATTATGAGTTACAGCTGTTTCGCCCTCTGAAGGCATTATCAAACTGTGGTTGTTACCACCTACAGACGATGTATTTATGTCATTTCTAGACAGGTACTTATGATGACAAAATGAATAGCTTTTAATTATTATTACCTGTGCCCCTAAACTTCTAAGTAAAATGACTGAAATATTAATGGTTAAGTTTCCCAATTACTGGATTGCTTAAATTTGACTGAGGTCGTTAATCTTCTAATGTATAAAATTCTCGTGTCACGGTGTTTGTTACCATACTCCTCCGAAACGGCTGGACCAATTTTAATGAAATTTTGTGTGCTTATCTGGTAGGTCTGAGAATCGACCAACATCTATTTTTCATACCCCTAAAAGTAAAGGGTGTTCCACTCCGAAGAAAATTATTTTCCCCATAAATTTTGTATGGAACGAATTCTCCTACTTTGAAAGAACTGCAGCAATATTGTAAGGGGTATAATATTGAACTGTGCGTGAATAAAGGGTGTTCCACTCCGAAGAAAATTATTTTCCCCGTAAATTTTGTATGGAACGAATTCTCCTACTTTGAAAGAACTGCAGCAATATTGTAAGGGGTATAATATTGAACTGTGCTTGAATAAAGGGTGTTCCACTCCGAAGAAAATTATTTTCCCCATACATTTTGTATTGAACGAATTCTCCTATTTTTAAAGAACTTCAGCAATATTGTAAGGGGTTTAATATTGAACTGTGCGTGAATAAAGGGTGTTCCACTCCGAAGAAAATTATTTTCCCCTTACAATATTGCTACTGATATTTATAATGAATGATTGTCCGTGGTACTAAATGCACCTCTGTTGAGTAAAACATTCATAGATATTAATTATATGGAACGCGGGAGGAGGGTTGGCGGGACGAGAGAGCGGTAAAGGGAAGAGGGAAGGCGGGGAAGGTGGAAGGTGAAGGCGAGAGGGGGGAGGGGAACCTGGGAGGGGGAGGGAAACCTGAGAGGGGGGAGGAGAACTCGGGAGAAGGGTTTGCGGGACGGTGGAAGGGGGGAGGGAGTGGAGTGGGGAGAGGGAAGGTGGAGGTGACGGAGTGGGTACGCGAGAGGGGAAGAGGACGCAGGAGAAGAAGGGGAGACGGAATGGAAACGGGACAAATGGGAAAGGACACTCAGGAAGAAACAATTTCTTTATTAAATGGCATAGCAACGCACGCCGGGACCAGCTATAATTATAATAAATCTCTGAAATGAAACGCATTTTTTTACATAAGTTCCACACAGGAGGCCCTGAGGAAAATAATTTCTATCAGGACCTATGTTATCTTAGGGGATGCTGTGTGGAGGATCTTTTTAAGGAATGGAGAGGATAGAAAGTTCTGGGAAGGAAAAAGGTATGAGGGGTGGGTAGGAATCTGGGGGTCAGTGTGTCCGGGAGTGACGGACGTATGAATCCATCCCTCCAACTGCGGTGCAAGGCAATGGGTCGAGAGAGTCCGGCTGGAAAGGTCAAAAGGCCTCCCTCAACCAGTCTCTCTCGATCTGGCCCGCTACACAGCAGGTGGGCAGGTGCATCAACTGCTAAGACCCGGACATAAGTCACCTCATGAACCCGGGCACCCCTGCTAAATCACCAAACGTAGCGAACCACTTGGGGTGATCTATGACAGAGGTTTTGGTTATTCAATAAATGGTTCCCGGGGCGGCGGCACCCGTATCCGCCTCCCGAATTCCCGTAAGTAATTGTAAAAGTAAGAAAATCACAAAAATATTAATCCGTACACAACGCCATCTCTGATACTGACAAAAACAAAACACGGACAGTGGCGCATTGATAATTGCTTCATTGCGTAATTTTTAACTTAATAAAAAAACTGAATTTAATTCAACAGTTATTGATTCTGAAGCGGTACGAAGTTCGTCGGGTCAGCAAACGTTGTTTTGCCATAATTAGTAGTAATATTCCTAGAAATAATGTATATGGCAAAACAACGTTTTCCGGGTCAGCTAGTTATTGTATAAAATAAACCCTTGATGATTCATCAGTCTTTACCTTATAATACAATTGATATTTGAAATGGTCATCATTCTCTTGGATAACCCACTATGACTTATGTATTTACTTAATAGCACAGATAGGTATATGGACTGGATTTAAATATATCTAAAAGTGGCGAGCGAATTATATTTGTTTGTTCATTAATTAAAATAGCTTTCTGATTATTAGAGTTTTTATTAATTTCTAACTACTCTAACAGATTGAGTTTGCGTCCTTTATTTTGTAAGTGCAACGGAAATGGTTTATTATTATCACTAAGTGAGTGATTGTTTTCTAAGAGATGTTTAGCAAATTGTGATTCTATTTTATTATTATTTTTAAACGATCGCATAATAAACTGTTTTTATACATTGATCTAAGAAAGGCCAAATTAAATAAACACTTAAATTTTTTATCAAATTATATCATTTACATATCTGACTCATTCTCCACTTCATATAATAATGAGCCATCTCTTGGTGAACTCTTTCACTATCTCGCAAGACCAATAATTATATAATTTGTCAAGAAACATTGCTCCGTCTCAGCCCAAACAATACATACTTGGCGGTCCAAGAAACAGGAATGCAATTAATTAGTCCTTTCCCTAAATGGGCACGTATTGATATAAGGAGCTGGTTACTTAGGGATACTGCAGTTGAAATATAGCAGCAGTCATATTCATTACCATTACAGATCGGTCTCATTAAATATTAATATTTATCCATTTTAGTTTTGGACTTCTTAAATTAGTTCCGTTATAACGTGGTATCCAATATTATCTCAGTTTATCTTAGAATAGCTTTAAATTTAAAATACAGGGCAGTGGTCCGAAATGAGTTTTGGTGGCGGGCCTTACGAATACGTACTTTTTTTTAGGAGCCTCACGAACAGTGCCGTCGCTCGTGAACGTGCGAGCCTGCCCAGTCAGGGCGCTTGCGACTTCCCGCCTGATCGCCCATCTTAATCGTGCTTCGTGTCGTACCTTTTTTTTTTTTTTTTTTTTTTTTTTAATTTATTTTTTTTTATACATACAATAATGACATTACATTTTTCAGATACATTTTTTATATAACGTGATTCACCTTTTTTTAGAGCATGCTCGTGTAAAAAAGGTGGAGCAGCGTGTGTGAATAACTATTTAACATATTTTTTTAGAATTATAATATATATTTTTATATATATATATATACATATATGTACATATATATACACATATATATATACATATACATATTCAAAACAAGATATATGAAATAGAATAGAAAAAAAGAAAACAGTATAAAAAAGAAGAAGAAGAGGAAGAGGAAGAGAGAAAAGAGAAAAGAATATAAAAGTAAATGGATTTCCAAAATCAATTGTCGAGAGATATTCTATTGTATTATTAAATTGAATTATTGTAATATGCTAATGATTTAGTGTTTTTATAGAACTTTTGAATTTTTTATAATTAATTTCCAATCTTAAGTTAAGGGGTAACTAGTTAAACCACTTGACTCCAAAATATTTATAAAAATGTTGGGCTGTAGTGGTATTACAACGCGGGATAGTTAATGAGCCAAGAATACTTGGTCTTTTGCTGTTTGAAATAGATAATGAGTTATCATTGTTGAAACAATCTTTGTGGATTTGTAAAAGTGTAATTTTTTTATAAATATTGTGTAGTGAAAGGACTTTAAATTCTTGAAATAATCTTATGGTGGGGAAATCATATGGTTTTTTTAGAATTATTTTTATTAATAATTTTTGGATGATTTCTAAAGGCATGAGAGAAGTTTTGAATGCACCACCCCAACCGAGAATTCCATATTGTAATACAGATTGGATCAGTGAGAAATAGATAGTTCTTAATAGTTTAAAATTTAATATGTTTCGTATTCTAAGAAAAATATACATTAATTTTCTTAATCTTTCTACTGTTGCATTGATTTGTATTTTCCACTTTAAATTTCTATCTATAATTATACCGAGGTATTTTATGTTAGTTTTAACAGTAAGTACAGAGCAGTCAGGTTTACATAAATTTGTGTTTCTATTGCAATTGTATGAATGTATACTTATCTTTAAATTTTCAGGGAATGCATGTTTATTAATGGTGAACGGTATTACAAAGGTTTTTTCCGTATTAAGTGACAGCAAGTTTGAATCGAACCATTTTTTTAGGATGTTTAAGTCTAATTCTGCTGTTTTCTGGGTTTCATTCCTAGCAGCATAGTATAGCGCAGAGGTTCCCAACCTTATCTGAAGTATATTTTTTAATCGGGATAGACTGGTTACCTATCCAGCATGATCATTGCCTTGCGCCGTAGTGGATGGGATAGATTCATAGTGAGTGGTTTGTATATTTATGGATTCATACGTCCGTTACTCCTGGAAACCTTTTTCTACTTAAAATAAAATGTAACCTACATTATTGTTGTATGATGTTGGTTGTAGATATTTGCATATTTACGAAAATAAATGTTTATTACTTCTTCTTATCCTTTGAAATCATTCCATTTATTTAAATTTCGCACTGACTAATAATTACTTGGACGTATAAAAACGCTAGGCGTTATATAAAACCTAATTGATAGATTTTTCAAGCAAAAACTTAATACGTTTCAAATATTCATGGGACGCCGTACTCTTGATTAATTTCGTACATTTTAAAATTGAAATACCAATTTTAAGGAATTTTGATTGAGACCTTTGCCACACTTCTTCTTCTTCTTCTTGTGCCCTGAGAAAGACGTTGGCTATCATGTTGGAATTTGTTTACTGCGGCCCGGAACAGCTCTACGGTAGACTAGCCAAACCACTGTCTCACTGTGATAACTGCAGCTATAAAAGATGTGGGTTGGCTTATTTCGGCATATCGCTCGCCGTACATTCCCAGTTGGAATATTTTACGAGCGATAATATGCTGAAATAGGCCAAGCCACATCTTTTATAGCTTTGTGTGGTACCCGTCGTAAGGGGGCGATCCTAACTCTTTTAAATCTTCCGTAGCTGTCAGCTGATCGCCCTTTTGAGACAAATAATAAATATTATAAAAATATTGATTTATTTAATGTCCTTCCAAAGACGACCAGCCGCTGGGACCTTGTCGGGAAATACGCTAAATCGATTAAGGATTAGCGTTGACAGAACGGATAATTTTCAAAGTTTATTATAATGAAAATATGTATGATGTATCACACCAAAATGTTTACAATTTACGGGGGTTCCGTCGCGCGTCGAAGCAAGAGTTAAGTTAGCCTTTCAGAAGGTGGGCGTACTATACAGGTAGATAGGTACTGCAGATAGTACCCAGCACAACTCTGTATAATCGCTCCACTGTTGAATTTGGCAGCCACCTGTGGTCTGGAGCTCCAACACACACGATCCGTTTGATAGATTCTATTAGAGCACAGGCGTCGGGTGGGAATGCTGTCCTTGTTCTACCGATATTTCAATAGAAGATGCTCTGAGGAACTAGCGTCATTGATTCCTTCGGCACCGGTGCACACTGCACAGTCGGGAAACACGCCAAACGCGCACCCAACATATGTACACGATTGACATTTGTCACATAAGAACGGGTCGTTTCTGTGACTCGTCTTTGCGTTCAACAGCTCGGCTGTGGAACGTTTGCCTCTGTACATCCTCCTTCTTACAACATGGGTTACTTCAAGTTCTCTCCTTCCTTTCCACCAAAAGACTCTCCACACTGCATTCCCAAACATGACAGGAAAATTATTTTCCTCATGGACTCCTGTGAGGAGTTCATGAATACAAAAAATATTGAACTGCCTAGACCTGTACCTATATTTGATGATCGTTCTATGGCCCAGAAGTAAAAGCTCTAAGTTTGGACACAAATGTGTGAGGTAATACTGCACTACACACCTTTTTGTACTGGTGGAGGAGGTATCTAGAGGGGCATGCAGTGAACTCGGAGCTGTGACATGCTCTGCGTCTCGGAATAAGGGTTTTGCTTTGTATCGGTTGACTGGCTTAGTAGTACCTAATGGTCTGGTAAACAAAATAAAAAAAATGGATGGCATCTTGAATTTGACAAGTGTCTTGCTTTAACTTCTTTTAGCACCATTAAAATAAAAGTGAAAAAGTTTTGTTTGTTTTATTTTCTATTGCTTGACCTTTTTAATATTTGCTCCTCCACATTCCAACGAGATCGTCCTGTAGTCCCACTTTCCTACAAAGTGTTACTAGCAAATGGAAATTGTGGAAAGCTCTGAAATGCTATGGAATTCTACAATTGTTCCAGTTAAAAGGGTCTATTGTGTGAGGAATCTCTTGTCGTATCCGAGATTACTTAGTTTGGAAATTTATACAATTGAGACAATTGATTGTAATTAGATTTCGAGCTCTGATAACAGATAAGAGAGCTGTTATTCAGTGAGTATCTACTTCTAGTATTGTTCTTTTTTAACACTTGGCTAAAGCAGAAGACTTTTATTTAAGTACAACAAAGCCTGAAGCCAAGGACTTGCAAAGATTAGCATTATTTTCACAGCCAAGAACACATTATATTCAACCAATACCAATACTGCTTCACTCCTACTCTGAGAATCATTTGCATTACATTACTGTTGTACTGTTCAGTAAAAGGAATCTCCACTAATCTTGACGTTTGTTTTTTTTTATATTAAGTCACATGACGTCGCTCCTATAGCTCCCTGTACAACTTTTCTTCTCCCCTTCTCAACTCCTGTAATCTGTATCAATGGCACCCACTGTACTCTACCTGTTTGTGAAAACTTTTACAATTTATTTAGTTTATTTGATTTTTGTTAGGTAGATACTTCAAAAAATACCATTATATATTGGAGAAGATTACAAATGAAAAAGACTAGGGGAAAATTTTACTATTTTGTGATATGAGTCAAAAGATAGTTTCTGAACTGTAAAATATCGATGGTCAATGCAGAATCGCTAAGCAGTTGAGTCGCTCTGTTCATTTGCGAGAATTGCGGCCCAAGGCCGTTAAATCGTTATTCGTTGTGCGCCATCTACGAGCAAAAAATTACTCGTCGTCGCGACGCACTTTGTCGAATGTTTCATTTTTACGTATTCTTAAACGTCGAACGGCCTAAGAAATAATTATTTTTATTTATTTTTAATTATTTATTTAAGTTTTTATTCCAGCAGGACTGGGAGGGTAGTGCAATCCCAGTCTGCCATATTACATAAACAACTATAAAAGAAAAAAAATGTTTAAATATTAGGTATGTACCTAATTAAAACATAAAATGAAAAATACAAATAACAAAAAATAAGCATAAAATTAAAATAAATAATAAGCAGACAGAATTAAAAATAAAAAGATAAAAAGATATTTTGGGATCGTCCGTCATGGAGGTCGCCTCATCATCTGCATCCATCGCTCATTTAATGGGGAACTGAGCCACTCGGATGCAGCCACGACAATGATATTGGTTGAAGTCCGTATCCTGCTCCAGAAGCTGGCTAGTCGGTGGCGAAGTAAGGCTGAGAATGAGTGCACCCTCCCCTCGGTGAACATCGTGGAGGCACTGCAGAACCTCGGTAGTTGCATAAGTTGCCTATATGCATTATTGTAGCACACCCTCAGTTTGTCCCATTGCGCTGCTGGATATTGTGTCCACAATTCAGACGTATACAGGGCAGTACAGTATGTCTTGAATAGTAATTTTCTTACTTATTATATTGTTACTATTATTTTATTTATACTTATTATTTACTTATTATTTTCTTACTTATTATTATATTGTTAGCCCTGTGAATATTGTCTATGTTCCTGATGTTTTTGAGATATCTATTATGTAACTTTGAAACGTCAAACAATTGATAATATTCGAAATGGTTGGGAGTTCAGGACATATATTATTACAGATCTCAAAGCAGCTGCTTCAGCTTGCTCGACGTGATGTATTGTAGCCAACATCTGTATGTTAGCATTGTATTTCGTTGATATATCGATGACCACGGTAATCTTATATGTTTTCTCCTTTGTAAAGTATTCTGCCAATCTCCAACATTTCTAAGCCTATTTGTTTTCAAGTAATATCGTTTGTATCGTGTAATTTGCAATTCTGCAAACTAATTCTATTCTTAACAGCCCGATCTTATAATTGTTATCATATTCCATGTTTTCATTCGTACAAGGATGTGTAGGATTGGAAAAATAGGAATGCTTGTCTTTTAATTCTAGCATTAATAATGAAGCTGTATTAAAGTTTTGATAAATGACCCATCACCCGCTTCATAGCTACGGCAGATGGCAGCGCCGTACTTGGAGAAACTAATGCATATCTGATGTGTAACACAACTTAGTGAGGTGTAGACTTACTCCGTGCCTGTAGAAACAGGCTCACCCAAGTGACCTACCCACCTACCCGGTCTCGGACTTCCCTTATGAAGAGAGAGCTATAATACTAACCATAACCATGCGTATAATAACACCATCACATGAGGGAGAAGGATTTGGAACAGGGTTTATGCATCTAAGCTCCTAACTTGACTGGGTTCTGTGTTGTGCTGAGTTTATGGAAATGGCTTTATGTTAGTCAATGAAGAGTACAAGGGATATTCCCGGGCCGTTGTTTATTTGATTTAATATGCATACCTATAGAGTAACTTTTATAAAGCACTCAAATTTACAAAAGCTATATTGGAATATCGACATCGTTGCAGTGCTTCAAAAAGCTCTGCGGCGAATGGTTGCTAACTGCACGGACAACCCCACAACATATTTTATTTAATAAAATTTACAACTAAAGGAATACTTTATTGTGTTTTTGATTTGATTATTTTTAATTTGATTATTTTTGAATCGATTTGATTAAATTATTTATTTTAATAACATTTTGGTTATCTTAATATATAAAACAAAATCGGGTTAGTTACACTATTTATAACTCGAGAACAGCTGGACCGATTTTAATGATCTTTGATTTGTTGGATTTGTCTCCGCTCCGGATAACAGAATAACCATTAAAACATCGCAAAAATTCACGAAAAAGAAAGTTATGACGAAAATTCATTTCCTCATACATTTTGCATGGAACGAATTTTCATATTTTGAAAGAGCTGTAACAATGTTGTGTTAGTTGAAGTTTGCGTGAATTCCAAAAATTCAAAAACGTCAAATGTCATTGCGCTGATTGTTTCTCTTTTGTTCTTTAACTATAATGCTTAGTCTCTTTCTTACACACTAAGGGTGGGTTTCTTCATTTACAGAGAATGCTAAATGCAATGCTAATTGTAAAAATAAACGATCGAAATTTAAAATTTTCTATGTATTTGACCGTTTACTTTTACAATTAGCATTGCATTTAGCATTCTCGGTAAATGAAGAAACCCACCATAAATGTCAACAGTCGAAAATGAGACAAACGGCTAACGTGTGTCTTCACCCTTCCAAAGGAAAAATCCAATAATTATAATAAATTTCCCTCACACGTATAAAGAAAATGAAACGCAATTCCCGTAAGGGGCCATCCATAAATTACGTCACACATTAAAGGGGGGGAGGGGAGTAGAAAGTTTGACTAGGGGTACGGGGTGGTCATCAGCTCTGTAACGACACATTTAAAAAAATTGAAGTACTGTTTTGATTATTTTTAGATGTCACACTAGGGGGGAGGGGTCTCATAAATGTGACGATGTGTGACAGGGACAGGGGGGGGGGGGGGTAAAAATATCACGAAATTCGTGTGACGTAATTTATGGATGGCCCCTAAGTAAGTGGAAAAGTAAGAAATTCACAAAAATGTAAATTCGTACACAAGGTCATCTCTGATACAGAACACGGACAGTTGCGGATCGATAATTGCTTCGTTGTGTAATTTTTAACTTAATAAAAAACTAAATTTAATTCAGCTAATTTTTTTTTTACAGTGAATACCGCACAAGAATCTCAACTGCTCCCGTCTGGAGCCAGTGAGACTATGGCATCCCCAATTGGGGTATGTTGTGAGGCTGAAGGTAGTGGGGAGGGGAAGGAGGTGGGGTAGAGGAAGGTTGGGAAGTTCCTGGTTATTCAGATCTGGTCACCAAACACGGCTAAAGCCATTTTCAAGCAACGTTTCAATTCTGAATGGTGGTCTTACACCAGGGCGATACTGATAGTATCTTCCACTCTGGAACATGCCGCAAATATACTATATATTATTTTAAATGAATTAATTGTGAAATAACACAAATTAATCAAATAAAACTTATTTGCGCATGCCGGGTTCGAACCCGCGACCTCCGGATTGTGAGTCAAGAATCTTACCCACTGGACTACGGAGGTCGTCAAAAGTCGGAGGTCGTCGAGCTAATAAATTAACACAAAAGTTATTTATTCTGAGGGGGTACGAAGTTCGCCAGGTCAGCTAGTATTCTATATTTTATATTTGATTTAATTTTATTTTGTAGTGGAGTTTTAATTTTAAGATTATTGGCTTTAATTTGAATTTCGATTTGCGCTATTAATTTATTTGTTTTTTTTAGTTATTTTAATATTTTTATTTTATTTCAAATTTTTAATTCTACAATTTGTATTGTTTTATATTGTGTGTGTTGAAATGGAGATTTGATTTATTTAATGTTTATGTTATTTATTTTAGTTATGTTTTTATTTTATTTTATTTACTTGATTTAATTTATTTTGTGTTTTTTTTTTATATTGGAGGCACTGCTGAAAACCAACTTCATTCTAGGAGAAATTCTGAATTGTAGCTGAGCAGTGACTTTGTCATCAATAGAATCAATGAAAAAAGAACAAAATATGTAATATTGTAAAAAAATAATTATTGATGAATAAACGTTTTTATTATTATTTTTTTATTTTACATGAGTTACACACAGGAGGCCCTGAGGAAAATAATTTCCCTCAGTGCCTATGTCGTCTTTGGGGATGATGTGTGGAGGGTTTTTTTAAGGAAAGGAAGGAGAGGAGAGTTCTGGGAAGGAAAGGGGTTTAAGGGGCGGGTAGGAATTTGGGGTTCAGTATGTCCCGGTCATCCGCCTCCAAGACCTAAACAAACCTCACCCCATCAACCCGGGCACCCCTGCTAAATCACCAAACGTAGCGAAACTTTATCGGATAACCATGGAACCATGAATATTCATACTCTTAGCAGAGGTGCGGCGTATCCGCCTCCCAAATTGAAAAATTATTATCAGAAAGGCTTGAAATCAGGAGGTTAGATGTACACATGCATGAAGTACGATCTTATTACAACCGACGCTTGATACAGAATAACTCTGTCATTCAGAAGCTTGATCCAAACCGTATGCGTTACACTGTGACAGTTAAATCAATATTGCCAGTGTTAGAAGTTCGTAAATTCTGTTACACGCATAATAACTCTAATCCCGATTAGTTCCTACACACGACACGACACAGATGTTCAACTTATCAGAACACGACTCAGCGTAAATGCAGTGAACTAGTTACCAGTTCGATAGTTTGATAAATTATAAAATATTTGCGAGTTCCCGGCGTTGCAATACTACTACTGATAAAGAAATTGTTACTCCCTGCGTGTCTTTTCCCATTCGTCCCGTTCCCCTTCCGCCTCCTCATCCCCTCCAACATCCCTTGCCCCTCACGCGTTCCCCTGCACCTACTCCGTCTTTCCTCACCCCTCTCTCGCGAACCTCCCTCACGCGATCCCCACCCTTCTCCAGCGTCCAATATATATAGATTTTCAAACAGCTCACGTGCCACCTATTGCAATTTTTTTTTCAAATTTTCATTTTTCATATATCACAAAAATTCATTTTTGTATTTTATAAGAACAATAATGAAATTTGGTACCTAACATAGGTGACTATTTAAAATAAATTTAATTTTTTATTTTATTCAAAGTATTCGATTTTGGTTAGTACTACAGGTGAGAACTTTGATTAAATTCATTAATTTGAAGAGTTTATTAGAAAATTGACAAAGACAACCAATATACTTATTTTACGTAAAGATCTGAAAATTATTTGAAAAAAATCAGGTTATTCGAATTAAACCATTATAATATTTAAATGAAAGTTTTTTTTCTTTCATTGTAATCACCGCATTTCCTTCCCGTTATCATTAGTTGGCCCCTCTATCTATTTAATGGGGCGATTGCACGTTACAATGATACATCGTTAGTTAAGCCTTTAATGACCCCGGACCAACGAAGACTGATAACTTCTGTTATATATATAATAAACTAAATTTAATGTATAAATTATTAAATTTAGTTTATTTCCTTTGATTTTATCTTTTTCATTTTTTGTTTTGTTAAATTCCCTACAATACAGTCACTGTCATTTGCTCATACAACGCTTGGTGACTTAGAACCGTGGGTACATGGGGTGAGGCTTGTATAAGTTTTTGGCGCCGAATGCATTTGCTCACCTTTTGCGTCGCGGGTTAGATCGGGAGAGAATGGTTGAGAGAGGCCTAACCTTGAACTCTTCAGTCGGATTCTCTCGACCCACATTCTTCCACCGCAGTGGGAGGGAGGGACACATTGACCCCCAGATTTCTACCCACCCCTCATACCTTTTTTTCCCTCAGAACCTCCTGTGTGGAGCTAATGTAAAAAAATGCAAAAGTAATCGCGGTTAACCCGACATTGAGGCACTCACATAATATTTGGTTTTATGGAAGTTTTCTGGTATTGCATGGGCAGCAGTTTTTGCAGTACACTGTTTGCTAACTTCTTGACATTAGCAAAAGTTATGACTGAATTCACTGGACAAAACATGAAAAGGGCGCTATTATTTCATACTGCATTGAACGACCTCGTAACACGTATGTCATTATCAGGCTAACTTTCAAATAATATACCTGTGCGTATAAACTAGGTAATGTGATTTTGGTGGAACTATGATAGCGCTCAGAAAAACGCTAGCATAAAAAAATAATATTCTTATTAATGATAAATTTTATTTAATATGAATTCACATAATTGTAGTGTAAACTCGTTTCTTTTCAAGTTAAATGGGTATTTTAATTTCGATCCACTACTGTATTGATATTGAAACATAAAACTATAATTTTCTTCTCGTATAGTGGGGGGAGTCAGAGGACATCTAGGACAGTGAGCCAGTTTAGAGCCTCGGACGTGGCCGTGTTAACCTCATCAATCCTGCAGGGGAATGAATTGTATAGCGTACCTCGACTCTACTCCCTCCGGTGCTGTTTCTCAGAATAGTTGTCTCACAAATAACCCCTTTCCCCTTTCAGCCACCCCATTAGTGATGCGTCACATCGGGGAAATACCAAATAAGGAGGAAATGATCACTACGTGGAATAATTGTCCCAATGGAAAATTATGTATAAGGAAAAGATTTAATTTCAAAACCTTTTTTTATACCTTCATATAAACCATCACATGTGTTTACAAAAGAGTATGCTGAGAGATCACAGTGAAGTCAGTGGACTACGGGAATATGTATGTCTGTTGCATCCAAAACTGCTTACGAATTACAAGTTTTCAACTTTGAAATCTGTCAGTCTAAATTTATCAAGAATGCTTTATATTATGCGTCGTTTATTTTTTGGTTTCGGATATATAGCATAGAGCATTTTGTCGATAAAATATCATATCTTCCTTTAAATGCCTACCAATTTCAGGATTTACAATTTTCCTGGAATACCTCTTTTAGTTATATAATAGGTACCCCTCACAGCTCTTGTAAGAGACAAACAAATTGAGAATTTTAAGAATATAATCCATCAAGTTTAATAACATGTTGACCTCCCATCGCGGCCAGAGCGAATCTGACGTCTTCGGTCTCGAAATTCAACAAAAGAAGACGGTATAAAAATAGATTTCAAATATTTGGCCATTTAGCTCTATTATGCGTGAAGAAGGTTTTGCTATGGCGGCGTTTATTCACATAAAGCTCCGGCCTGATGGGAATTCGAGGGATTTGAGGTGAATATATTGTTTATTTATTTGTTTTTGAATCTTTATTTTGATGCGAGATTATTTTCACACATCTCGTAGGAAATATACATATCTTATATACCTATTCGAAATTGTTAACGTATTCGTATTATGTGTTGCCTAGATTTTTTTTTCATGTTTAAACCGCACTAGAGTTCCAACTGATCCCGTCTGGAGCCAGTGTGACTATGGCATCACCAATTGGTGTAGAGGGTAGAGTGGGAGGGTAGAGGGAGGAAGGAGATGGGGAGGAGGAAGTTGGCAAAGTACCAGCCTATTCAGTTCTGGCCACCGATCACGGCTAAAACCATTTCAAACGTTGAAACGTTATAATTCGGAAAGGCGATATTCCACTCTGAAACGTGTCGCAAAAACACTAGGTATATATTATTTTTAATTAATTAATTGTGAAATAACACGAATTAATCAATTAACATTTATTTGCGCAGGTCGAGAATCGTTCCCGCTACCTTCGGATTGCAAGTCGAGAGCCTTACCCCTCGACCACGGAGGCCGTCTTTAAATTTTGTAACATAATTTTAACTCTAGTAAAAATATTGCATTGTGATGTCCCAAAGCTACGAAAGGAGACTGAAGATAGCAAATTTTCGCCATTGCCACATATACGAGTATTTTTTATGCCAAGTTCTTAGTTTAACTCTGAAGCTTAAAAGTGAATATGGAACATCGAGTTATCTGAACTCAAAATAACCTATTTCATTATAGGTACGGTGTGGAAAGTGGAATCATTTCATTCTGAATGTGGGTATGGTCAACGTCCGTATTCAAGCTTTTAGCTTTAAGGCATTTTTTTTGTCTTATAATATACTCTTAATCATACGTAGGAATTATGGATAATATTTAAATGTACGTTAATCAGATTCGTTCTTTGCAGTGTTAAAAATTCTCATGTCAACAGTTTTTGTATATCAGGAATCTTGTGATACACTTTCATTTAGTTCGTGTAGAAAGTTTTAATGTAAATAAATAACCGTTGGAGTTGAATTGAAGGATTTGGGCTCCTTGAGGGAATGAAAAAGTGTCTTAACTTGTCACGAATATTTTCCCTTTATCAATATTAGGAGCTCCCTTCCTACGTTTACCCACGCAGATGTCAAACCCACGGATTTAATAATGCGTCACACGAGTCCCTTTCTTTCAAATAATAAGCTTTTCTTCTTTCCCTTTATTAGTTTTACGAATTTTCCATTTTTATAGAAAACGAACACTTTGGCGTGAGACATTACAGATAAAAAACACAGGAACTTTGCTTCATTTTCAATATTTTGATGCCGACTGAGTTCAGTTTACCTCCAGATTCAACGTAGCTCAAAAAAACTAAATTTATTCACGAATCTTTGAGTTCTTCTTCCTGCCCGTTTGGAGACATGAAGTTTTTTTTTTCATTTGTCATAATATTATTATTTGAATACCGCACAAGAGTCCCAATAGCCTGGAGCCAATGAGACTATGGCATTCCCAATTGGGGTATGTTGTGAGGCTGAAAGGGAGGGAAGAGGAAAGTAGGGAAGTACCTGGCTATTAAGATCTAGTCACCACACACGGCTAAAGCCATTTAAGCAACGTTTCAATTCAGAATGGTGGTCTTACACCAGGGCCGATACTGAGAGAATCTTCACTATGGACCTTGCCGCAAATTTACCTTATTTTATTTTAAATTATTAAATTGTGAAAATACGAATCGTCCAAATAAAATTTACTTGCACCCGCCGGCATTTGAACCAGCGTCCTCCAGATAGCTGTTGATGTCAAGATTTAACGTATTGTTCCTAGCTATATATCTTTCTTAGTAACTTGACTGTAACAAACCAAACTTAATTCTCACTTGACCCCTGTAAGGTAGTTAGAAATATGATATCTGCTGAAGGTAAATTACTTAATAAGTATTATGAACTATTTATTCCCCGTGGAGGTCTCCCCGACTGACTAAGCTTACCTTTGCATAAACTGAAAAGTCGTTCAACATCTAACTATTGAAGTTATTTCCCAGTGGACTAGGTACACAATATAAAATACAGCTTCGTAATATAAGAAACGTGAAAAAGAATACAATGTTTTGTATCGTTACAGATATTAATAATTTTTAAAGTCTATTACTGTCTGTATGGTGTAGTATTTAGCCCGTCATCAAATTATTTAAGGTCACCTTAATCTCACTATTTTTATTACTTCCCTCAAGATTAGATGCAGTCTATTTGTTCTGAATAAATGATTAATACGAACGATAAGAAGCGGTAGGCTAATAGGTTTAAAGTTGTGCGGAAATGCATGGTAAAAAATTAATTTATTAAAACATTTATCATTTGTTTGAGTGTTATTATTCTGCCAACACGTTTATATTTCATTCAGTCGTCTTCCTAAACCCCCCTTCCTTCTGAATGGCCTCATTAATCATTAAAGTAATCCCCCATTAACATTCAAAGAACTAAGTTTAGCACGTAATGCCTTAATGCCCAATTTAATATTCCTATCAAATAAAAATGCTACGAATTACGCTCATCTTTCATAATTCCTTTGGAACTCTTTCAGCCTTTCATATTCTAAGTTTTCATCTTTCTTCTACTTCTACGGTGTAACCACACTGCCCCACTCTTTGTCTGTATTATATTCCTAATTGACGTCCATCTTCAAAGCTTTTAAATAAACCAAAATTTTAGGCAGTTCTTCACTATCATTTACTCGCAAATTTTTACCTGAATTCGTCAACGAAGTCATAATATTATTAATATGCTGTTTCTCCGTGAAACATGAACAGTTTGATAAAGCATCTACCTGAATACTTGCAATAAGAATCCTTGGTAATGTAGTTTCAGTTCACAGTAGAAACTTTAATGAACTTGGTTCTACAAGAACACGTAATATACGCTGCTTTTTCTACGTTGTCTTATTTACATATATGCACGTTCCTTGTATTGTGTCTATAACATGCACAAGGCGGCATCTGTTGGGGAACTTAGTTTCAGGTATTTCTCTCGTAATCACGTTTGGCTATAATTTTCTACTACGAATGATAAACTAATGTTATATTGCTTATAATTCGCACAAATATACAGCACGAGAAGTCTCCTCCAAGGTATGAAGTTGCAACAGATTTAAATCATTATTTGCCGAATAAATGAAACCATATTCCCAAGCATGTAAATTAAATATTAAAATGTCTAACGGGCGTAATTTAGCGTTTTTTTTGCCCATTGTATTATAAAAGGTTGCATATTTAACCCTTTCAATATTTGAGTGAAACAAATTATTATCAACCTGCGTGGTGCGAACGTTTAACCCCAGACCTTTATCACTCTGCACCGCGCTGGTGGGACAATAAAGGAACGAGACACGCAGCGTGCTAGGCTATCTAGATTAAGGTTAACAAAGAATTTTACTGCCTTTCAAATTAAAAATTCATATTGTTGGGTTTTTTCAACCCTTCGCACCAGATTTTAATCCATAAGCCTCATGTAGGCACCGTGATGATAAAGACTTTTCTCGAATTAGCATATCAATATTATAAAAGTAAATAAATGTTTTGTAATAATTTTATTAGGCTAAAGAGAGAAAAATGGATGAAGACAGTGATAAGTAGTTTGTTATCGGAGATTTGTTTAGTAGATTTAATATCTTCAATTATTAATGAAGACAATTATTCTCAATTATACTCAAGCAAAAATTTGAAACACAAAAATCTGATATTTATACAATCACATCTAGGAATCGATCCCAGGACCTTAGCTTGCCGGGGCGGTACTCTACAACTTAGCTGATAGGACCCTACCCCTTTCGGTCATAGTTATCTGTATCATACCTCAACTAAGAACTACCAACATTATCTTCATTTTTTAAACACATTGTTATGTTGCGACTTCACACACCATTCTACGCCTGTGAGTAACACACCGCCCGCTCCCGAGCGGTTGTACCCCTTCCCCCTCGCCCCGACGGCCCCCGCGCTACATCGCAGCGCGGCCGCCATTCCCCTAGCAACAACCCGTGTCCGTCGCTGCGATAGTGTTTCGCGCGTACGCACGAACATTCCATAGAATTCCCGAACGGCGACTCACCTGACCCCCGTGTTCGGTGGGGTACGAGTTGATTTACTCTCCGCTGCTGAGACACCTGTTTTGCGATGGGCTTCCTGTCGGGCATAGCCTGCCCTGCTCCCAGGCTAGCGACTCCTGGGATTCCTCTCCGGCCGCCACCTGGTACCTGTGAGTAACGACTCTTCCCTCATTTTTGTTGTGTCCTTCCATGTCCCGCGAACTATAACCGACCCCCAGAGCAGACGCGTATTGAGAGGGATTTGCAGGCGCTACCATACGCAGTTAGATAATCTAGTTCGCCTGTGATAAATAATTATTGTAAATGTACTGCCTTGCTGTATTTGTGTGTTCCCGGCAATACAAGTAATGTTCACCTTAGAAAATCTTTTATTTGACGAGGCATGAGGAGTGTTGGCATATTCTATGTACCCCCCCCCCCCACTTTATTTTGGCCCCTTTAGCTACCTACGACCTTTGTTGCTGAGAGCCCCTTCTGTTCCGCCGACCTATCTGAGCTAGTTTTGGTGCAGAATGTGGGTACTTCCACCGAGGTATGCGACAACATATTTTGTCAATCTTCATGTATGATTGCAAGATTAATTTCATACTGAATGCTACCTAGATAGGTGTTCTAGGGGCTATGCAATTTTTGTAGATAGCATTTTGAAAATGTTGGTTGTTATCCATCAACTCCGGCAGAAGAAGTATTTAGGGAATAAATTATTTTTAGAATCTCTTCTCCCGACCGAATATTGAATCTCCTTTTTGGATTTAAATGATAATTCCTTTGTTTTTAACACTATATTTATAGCACACAACAGTCAACTAGTTTATAATAATCTAATTTCATTTGAAAATTCCTTCTACCATAATTAAAAGCGGAAGATGGTGCTTGTATAAAGAATTCTTGAGTGAAGGACTTAGCCAGCCTAGGAATTGAACCTACCTGGGTGTGAACCCGACGCATTTGCAAATTCAGCCACCATCGGAGCAAATTTAAAATTTTCGGTTGTTAAACTCTGCAAAATAGGTTTCTCTTAAAAGACGTATTAAAATACAACCTTATAAAACTAAATCATGCGTAACAGAGATTTTGAAAGAAAAAACCAGTGAACGGTGTTTTTTTTCACATAAAACTCCGGCCCGAAGGAATTTGGTGGGATTTGAGGTGAAAATGTTAGCCAAGTAGACCAAAGAGTAAACTTTCCAGCAGGTGTTTTTTATCCAGTTCTTTATTTAAAATGTGAAGTTTTATTCGACAGTTTTGGGTCTAATCTTGTATAAATGGCTTCAGGTTCACTAAATAAAACTGTTCATTCCCATGCGATTGAACAACCGACTGCTTGCTGTCAAATTATCCGAACCCAAATAGCCCATTTTATTTTCAGCTTAAAATTAGCAAAGGCACCTCGAATTTCTTAGAAGTTACGCTGCGGAAAATAGAATTTCTCAGAAGGAGTACGGAACATAGTTATAAGAAGGGTAATATGTCACTCCTCAATAATATATATTTTTTACATTAACACCACACAAGAGGCCCTGAAGAAAATAATTTCCCTCAGGGCCTATGTAATCTTTGTAGATGCTGTGTGGAGGGTCTTTTCCATAAGCATTGTAACATATTCTTCTGCGTGAGTTCTATATTATATTATCTATAGCATATTCAGCTGACTCTGATCTCTTGTCAAAATAAAGATGCACCATCGTATAGCTCCGACTTTCCCCTACAAAATGAGCTATGAGCGGTGCTCCGGCTTGGTAGCTGCTTCAGTGCGATCTTTGCGTCCGTTTAAGATTGACGCTCCCGTAATAATAGTATCCCGTAATAATATAATCCCGCCGCTTGCGAGGTGCGTTCAATTCTTCGCTTTCGCAACCAGGAAGGAGTCCGCCCTTTTGAAGTCCGTAAGACGTCTACCATTCAAATTATTTTGAGGAAGAAAATCTAGACAACTTTTTTGTTTTATGTTAGTTTTTTTGTGTTCTAGCAATGTAATATTGATAAACAAAAGCAATGAGATATTAACGTCGAATTTCGCTAGAAGGCCTCTTCTTTACCTTCGCATATTCTGGTCCTATTACGTAATGCATGATTTATGAGATAAAAATTCTAAAACTTTTTCGTTTTTTTATTTGAGCCCTTCCTACTACATGTCGTTATGATTTAGCACCACTTTACCAAGTGCCTCCTCTAGTAGCAGTACCTACTGACAGGGAAGTTCACTATATAAAATTTGTAAAGTCTTCACCCAAAACGTGTCAAAGTTTGTCATAGATTGCTTTGAGAATGATTTTAAATTGGGAAATGACATTAAAATCTTCGTTTGAACATGATTTTTTTTTTAAGTTATCTTCACTGGAGGCCTTGAGAAAATAAATACCGTCAGGGCTTACATCATCGGTGGGAATGCTATATGTAAGGTATGTTAAGGGAAATGAAGGAGATTTATTTATTTATTTTATTTATTTTGAAATACACGGCACGACATGTGCCATTAACATACATGAATATATAAAGTATAGTAGGTATAAAATATAAAGTAAAGAGTAAAAAGTATAAAGTTTTAAGAAAAGAGTAAAACAAAAGTTAAAAATATTATAGTAAAAAGTAAAATATAGAAATATAGATATCCTTAAAAGGTACAAGGTTTTATATATAAATTATAAAAATTAATAAATATAAAAAGTTATAAAATACAAAAAGTTATTAAAGTAAGAAATCCTTTTAGGAGCAAAACAAAAAAATATAAAAAGTAAAAATAATTAATAGGTAGATATCATGGATTATGTCAACTTGATGTCAACGATGTGAACCTTTGACCAAGTATATGTGAACCGATATGATAAATTTTACAAGTAGGTACCTGTGATTTTTAAGGTATTCTTTAATTTTAGAAATATAAGATATCTTTGAAAGGTAGAAAGTTTTAAATATAAATTATAAAAATGAAAGTTATAAAATATAAAAAAAGTTATAAAAGTAAGAAATCCTCTTAGAAGCATGAATTTTTTTTTTATAAAAAGTAAAATAATTAATAGGTAGGTATCATGGATTATGTCAACTTGATGTCAACGACGCCGATATGATAAATTTTACAAGTAGGTACCTGTGATTTCAAGGGTATTCATTAATTTGGTAGGCATATTATGTTTACCTGATGTATTGTGTTTACGTGGTTCTAGCAGACAAATTTAGTTTGATGCATCTTTTGTATGAGGCCAGGTTACCGGCGGCGTGATCGATATTAGCGTATGCATTGCCTAAAGTATGCAGGCGATTTATGATTGAATTTTGTCCTGCATTGGTGTTATTATTGTTGCAGTGAAAAGGTGTTTTGAATCGAGTTGGTCTGCAAGGTACGTGATAATTTATTAACGATACCAATTCAGAGGAGTCAAACCAGTTATTCTGTATTTTAAATAAAAATATAAGATCATTAATTATTCTTCTATCTTTTAACGATAAGAGTCGCATTTTTTGTAAAAGAGAATTATAGTTTATGTCATCCGCGGGAATTCCTAATTTAAAATTAATTGATCTCAGAAATTTGCGTTGGATTCTTTCAATGGAGTTTGCGTGGCTTTTGTAGAAAGGATTCCATATGGGGGAATTATATTCCAAATGACTCCTAACCAGAGTTGTGTATAGTATTTTAAATGTATGGATATTTTTGAAATCCTTGCATAACCTTAGAATAAAACCCAGCATTTTCATAGCTTTATTAGTTACGATATCAATATGGTTGGTAAATAGTAGTTAAGTGTCGAAGGTTATTCCGAGGTCCCTTATTACAGGTACTGACAATAAAATGTGATTGTTAAGTGAATAGTTATATTTGATAGGGTTTTTAATTCTAAAGAAACTCATGATTTGACATTTTTTAATGTTAAGTGTAAGTTTGTTAATTGTACACCACTCTGCGAATTTAATAAAATTGGTTTGTAGGGACAAACAATCATACGTATTTTTAATGATTTTATATATTTTCATATCATCGGCAAATAATAATATGTTAACATTAGAGAATATGGAAGTGACATCATTTATAAATAGTATAAATAATATTGGACCAAGGTGCGAACCCTGAGGCACGCCGCTAGTGGCTTCAAATTCGTAAGACAAGTGTTCTTTAATCCAGACAGTAAGTACACGTTTTGATAAGTAATCTTAATCCAACATAATAATTTACCACTTATTCCTAGTTTAGACAATTTATTTATAAGAATTTTATGGCAAACCGTATCAAAGGCTTTACTAAAATCCGTATAAATCGAGTCAACTTGTTCTCTATTAGCAAGGGCATCTGAGATGAAATTTTCGTACAGTGTAAGGTTAGTTAAGGTAGATCGGCCAGAGACAAAACCGTGTTGAAATGATGAAATATTAAATTTTATACAAGAACATATTTTTTGAAGTATTAACTTTTCAAAAAATTTCGGTATCGACGATTGTATGCATATTGGTCTGTAATTTTCAACTAAAGACTTGTCTTCGTTTTTAAATATTGGAGTAAGAAAGCTGTTTTTCCATATTTGCGGGAACATTCCCGTTAAAAGTGATTGATTAAAGAGTAGGTACAGTGGGTAAGAGAAACTGCCTGCACAGTTTTTAAGAAATATGGGGGGAATTTTATCTGGCCCTGAGCAAGATTTAGGTTCCAGTAGTTTAATACATGCCGCAATTTCTTTAATCTGACTCAAAGTTTGGAATGTGTTCATCAGGGATATCAGTTTCATACACATCTTTAAAAAAGTCTGCAAATAAATTGACAGTTTCTTTGATTTTACACGAAGTTTTCAGTTTGTAGTGCATTGTTTCAGGTATACCAAGGTTATTGTTATTTTGTGTTTTACAATAGTTGATGAAATGTTTTACATTGTTAACAATTGAAAATTCAACATTCTTGATATAATTATTATAACAATGTTTGATAGTTTATTACAGTCTTTTCGAGATGAAGTTATGTGAAGGGAAAAGGTATGAGGGGTGGGTAGGAATCAAGGAGTGAATGTGTCCAATAGTGAAAGGTATGAATCTATCTCTCCCTCTGCGGGGCAAGCCAATGGGTCGAGAGAGTCCGGCATAAGAGTCTAGATTAAATTAGGTTAGGTTAGAACAAGTTATTTTCTTTTAAATAAATGAAGACAATATAAGCGAAACTCATCGAAAATCTGGAAACAGAAAAATCAGGAAAATATATTGACACCTCTGGGACTCGAACCCAGGACCTCTTGCTTTCCGGGCTAGTTAGCAGCTTTTCTGTTTCCAGATTTTCGATGGAGTTTTGCTTATATTGTCTTCATTTATTTAAATATTACAATTGGAGGTTTTACTCATAAAGTTAAAAATTAAAAATAAAAAAAGTTATTTACTGTTTAAAAAAAAAATAAAAATTTTATCCACACAGGAAACATGGCCTATGTCATCTTCGTGGATGCCGTGTGGTGGTTCTTTAGGGAAAGGGATTTGAGTATGTTCTGGGAAAGAAAAATGCATAGGGTGTAGGTAGAAATCTGGGGTCAATGGGTTCAGAAGTGACGGACGTATGAATCCATCCCTCTAACTGCGGTGCAAGGCGATGGGTCGAGAGAATCCTGCAGGAGAGGCCAAATGATCTCCCTCAACCAATCCCTCCCGATCCGGCCTGCCACGCAGTAAAAGGGCAGACGCATCCGCCGCCAAGACCCGGACGAACCTCACTCCATAAACTTGAACTCCTTTTCTAAGTCGCGAAACACTTGGGGTAACCTTTGACAGAGGTGTCGGTTATCCAATAAATGGTTCCCAGAACGACTGTACCAATACCCGTTTCACAAATTGATATATCTTACCACTGAAGGATGAAACCATTTCAAATATTTCCCCACCTTTCTTTCCATTTGTTCAACACACCACACTTCCCTGACGTGTGCGTGTTTCATATTTTTTAAATGTATTCTAATATCAAAACATTTTCAGGTATTTAGCTCCCTGCTGTGTAATTCTACAAGTCCCCCGCAATACTCAACTCTCTGCACTAAATTCTAGAAAACTTCAATATGGAAATGCAACTCTACATCCCTTTAGTGACACAGTCGTAGATGGGAAAAGTTGCAAAAGGCTTTCTTTTATTTAAAAATTTCTAGCTGCTTATCTGCAGTTGAAAGAACAATTTTAACAGACTTTTAACCCTCGACCCGTCGCGTGGGGTCTTTAAAAGCCCAGGTTTTACATAAATGCTAATTATGTTCATTTTAAATGTTCCCACTGATTTCTTACTTTAGGTAGCTTCCTAAAAGGGACTATACTTGATGCAAGCGCCGAGAAAATTTAGTTTGCGCATGTGCGATGTGAGATACAGACTTGTGTTTCGGCGTGAGGCTAAAAAAATCAACAAAATACCATGAAAAATCAAGTTTATATGTTTTTTTTACTGTATTTTGTTGATTTTTTTGTTGTAATAATAATAAGTCTATATCAACCTCAAATAGTTATAAGTTTGAGGGAAATTGGTTAGATTTTTTTTTTAAGTTTTCTATTAAAAAAAATAATTCAAAATTTCAAAAATATGTTCCTTTTTGATTTTTAAGCTCTTGCATTGAAAATAAATAACTAATTTTTAACATTTCTTTTTATTTCAAAGCAATCATTATCACCTGACTGTAATCAGTTAAAATAACATATAAAATGTATGCTACAACAACAATTTAATCATATTTATTTTTGGGGTCCTAAGCGACCCCACGCGACACCTCGCGTTACAAAAAAGGCGCGACGGGCGGAGGGTTAAGCACGTCTCCGTCAATAGCAAGGGGGGGGGGGGGGTAATTATGTGTAGGAATAATTATAGCAACATTCTATGAAATGTCCGGGAAATACTCAAACAACTATCACAAAGTAATTTATTTAATTTTAAAGTTCGAGCACGTTTTCTAATGTTCTACAATTTTCAATTCACTAATATTGAAGCCGCATAAATTGATTTGTTTTAGCCCTTTACGCTTAAAAACCTCGATTTTCCGGAAAGTGGTCTGGTTAGAACTGTCCCGGGAACCATTTATTGGATCATTATCAACATCTCTGCCATAGGTCACCCCAGGTTGTTCGCTAGGTTTGATGGTTTTGCAAGGGTGCCCGGGTTCATGGGGTGAGGTTTGTCCGGATTTTGGCGGCGGATGTGTCTGGAAAATAATTTCCCTCAGGGCCTTTGTGATCTGAGATGCTGTATGGAGGGTTTTTTGAGGAGAGGAAGGAATGAACATTGGTCTTGAAGGGACCCATGTTGTAGGAAGGAAGAAACACAAAGGCCGTGGCAGGCCGGATTGGAAGAGGCCGATTGACATCAGCTTGCATCACAGTGGGAGAGATTGATTCGTACGTCCGACACTCCTAGACGCACTGACCCCCAGATTTCTACCCACTCCTCTCACCTTTTTCCTTCGCAGAACTCCCTCCTCTTCATTTCCTTAAAATACTTCCACACAACATTCCCAAAGATCTCATAGGCCTGAGGAAAATTATTTTCCTCGTGGCCTTCTGTATGGAGCTAATGCAAAAAAAGATATTCCAATCATTGTAACTAGCCAAACGCTTTTTCATTTATCTGTGAACGAAATTACCATCATTGACGTGGAGAAATAATTCTACCTACGCCTTTCCTCCTTGTGAGAGGAAACCACTGTAAACTGTAATGTATGGCTTTTCTTACGATGTATTGTGTTTAACCACGGAACATATTTTCCAGCGACTGCCGCACACTTGATAAATAAATCTCCACAAGAACATTAACCCATACATTTTCAGTTAACGAATGTTTATTACAAAGTTAATTTGTATGCAGCAAACTGTTGGAGTCTGACACCAAAAAGCTAGACGAAAATTTGTGTAATTTACAAATTTAGAGCAATTTTTTGACATATATATTCTTCATATTTAAAATTTGTGAATTGAATCGATTAAAAAAATATTTTTATCCCTTGATTTATTTACTATATTTATTCCCGCGGCTAAATTCAGAATTCAGCAAGCGAAAGCACGTTTCACCGGATGCTGGGATTACCCTTTACAATACTATTCCTACTTCCTCTTTCTGCACTACTTCCGCTTTACCTCATATCCATATCCAAACATGAACATTTAAAGGATAGAGAAGTTGCACTGGAACTTTACAGACATGCTCCGTTTCACAATGCACCTTCTGAATATTCTTCAGTTGTTGTTAGAGAATTTAAATAAGATATCACGACTCACTGAAAAGGTGCGTATTGTACCTGTGGTTGCGCTGATTCGGTAATATACATATAAATAAATGTTGCCTAAAATATACATTCGTTTTCCTTCCAATTTCAATTCCAAAATTTCCTAAAACTACATTAATCTTTTGGTTGTCAAGCATCAGGTATGTGTTTAAATATGCTTTGAATGTTCGGCGGCAAAACCCAACACTACGCTGTTGATGAACGTGGAAAACCTTCGAAATCGCAACACGTATTTACTGTAATATCCCGCAATTCGGTAATTCTCGTGGATTTATGAATCTGCCCTTCCGTTACAGTTATTTATATCTGTGTTTATATCATTTAATGTGAAAGTGTAATGTAAAGTGTATTAAGGGTGTGATTTGTTTCTAGAAAGCTACGAAATGTTTTCTTATTAATAAATATGAATAGGTATAATATTTTTTTAGTGAAAAGTGATTAGGGGAAATACGGTGTTTGGACGTGTTTCAGAAACCCCAAGTTAGTAGAGTTTCCCGGGTTCATGGGGTGAGTATTATCTAGATCTTGGTTTTGGAAGCTTCTGCCTATCTATTGTGTGACGGGTCGAATTTAGAGAGACTGGTTGAGGGAGACATTTTGACCTCTCCAGCAGGACTCTCTCGACTCATTGCCTTGCACCGCAGTGGTAGAGAGGATTTCTCTTTTCGACACATCCGTGTGTCATTCACTAGATTTCTTAGAACTAACTTAAAAATTATACTAGTACAGAAATGATTAGATATTATTGGATGAGGGATGGGAGTGGTGATTTGGGGTGGGGAAGAACAGTGGGAGGAGTCAAAATAACAAGGAAACATGGTCAACAAAGTTAATTTAAAATGTGCTTTTATTTTATTAGCGAAATTAATTATTAGTGAAAAATTCTTTAGCACCGTTGAGATTTGAAACTCGATGAAACGAAAAATAGCGACACTAAAAAGAGACAAACACTCATCTATAGAATGTAGCCCGCGAGAGAATGAGATTGTATATGTAATCGGTCTCCTCTTTGTGTGGTGCTTCGTAGCCTATCGGTCTCATGTTTGTGAGATAATTCGTAGCCTCCCCACTCTTGTCTACTTTAGTTTTCTGAAGATTTCACTTCTACCATGTGTGGATTGCACACTCTGTTTTTTTGTTAATTTTTAAGGTTTCTAAAGCGCAAAAATTTAAATTTTTAAACTTAGTTTTTTCTTTGTTTTAGCTACGGTTTGTCTCTATTTTATTAGCAAACTCGGAACAATTTTTTATTTCAAATTAAGTGACGAATTTCTGAATAAAACCCTTCAAAAATGTCTAGAAAATTTTCATGGAGAAACGAAAAAAACAGTTGTCGGCGCAATTCCAATCAATCTCCTGAACAAATCGATATTTTTCTGATCTGACATGTCAAAACATGACAAAACTTGACTGGTCAAGTTTTCGAGTAATCTGCGATATTTTATCAGATCAGAAAAATATCGAATTTGTTCAGAAGGTTGATTGCGATATCGTCGACAACTGTTTTTTTTTCAGTTTCTCCGTGAGCGAAGGCCCTAACATCCATTTTCCTTCCGTATAGCCATACTGATATTGTTTGAAAACCATGACGATAGATTTGGACGTATTATATAGATGGTTATGATTTTTTTTGCAAAATCTTTGGGTAGTTTCAATAGTTTGATAAGATTCATGGTGTCGCGAAACTGCTACTCTATTATATTGTTTAGCAGTTAAGTGCTGTAGAGCGAAGCCCTAAGCGAAGCCCTATGCAACCCCCGAAGGATCAGTCTCGAAACTACGTGATCGCTAAGTTATATGGGACGATATGCATACACTCGCAATCCTGTTGGATAGTGTCTGTCAATGGTTCAGATCTGGGCTTCTGGAAAATAAGATAAGCCCAGATTGAATAAAAGGAAAAGAACTCACCGTCGTCGATGGGACCTCAATGGTCTCCAGGTTCTTGTGTACACTTCACAATCTTAAATTTAATTTTGAAATTGTAATATTTCTTCTACACAGCTGTAATAATATTACGCGCCCTGTCTGAGATATTAATTTGCACTGAGCTCCAATGAGCATACTGTCACTTCTTAAACGTAAAGTACTTTTCTTGCAACAATTACATCGTGCATGGTGACGTTTAAGGATGGGAAGATTAGGTAGTTGGGATATTTTCAAAATTTTTGACATTGGCTCTCCACCAAGTCTGTGAATGCATACCTAACCAATCCCATATAAAATGCATGAACAATTCGTGTCATCTGCGTAATTAATATTATTTACACATACTCTTTGATAAAGTATTTGAATTAATTCATCATTAGATATAGTTCATTCATCGTTATAAATAGTTAGTTCATCAATATAAGTGGATTCAAAACATTCGATTTCTCACTCTTCTCTTTGTAAACTTACTACTACATTATCGTGATTTATTTTTGGGGTGTTATGCCGTGTTGCGCTGCCTCCTTCTTTGGCCAACGTTTCGGATAGCATTACACATCTGCCCTGAAGTAGATACTGTAATGCTGTGCGAAATATTTGTTAAAGAAGGAGGTAGCACAACACGACATAATACCCATAAATAAATTACGATAATACTTTTGGCCCAGAAAATCTCATATCACATCTTACGGCTGGGTGTTTGTTTGATTTAGATTTTTGGCCTTTAATAAGAAGAGAATATTGATAAGGGTTTCGCAGGAAGCGATATCTTGATTTAGGAAATAGAAATATAAAAAAGAAAATCTGAAGAAACGTTTCGTAATCTCGAGTCAGCCTGTAGGTAGATATATTTATTTGAAAAACCCTTCCAACCCAAGAAAAGAAAATACCTTTTCCATTATTTTTTTCCAGAGTTTGACCTTATTTTAAAAATGTTCTTCATCATTTATTCGAATCTGTAATGATGTCTTTAAGGTTCGTTTAGTTTTTTTAACAACGGTCAAGCGATGAAATGCTTCTTACTAAGTAAATTAATAATCATCTCACTGTTGGTTTTCCGCAGGGGTATGCAGAGAGGATTTATTACTGAAAAACTCTGTCTTGGCACACACTCACTGCTTCGTTTTCATTTATACATTGTCTTGTACTTACCCCCTTGTCCTTATCCTTCTTTAATACTAATGATAAAAGTTTTTTTTTTAACATTTTTGTATAAATAATAATTATAAATATATTACTTAGCATTATAGCTATAAGATATAAATAATATTTATAAATATATTACGTAGCATTTAGATTAATAATAATAATAACGTAGTATTTATAAATGGAGGCCTCAGCACGGGTGAAACACCCAGTGAGGCCAACATCATTGAATTATGTAAAAAATGTAAATAATATTGCACCAAATAAATAAAGCGCAGTTTTGTGATATTTCACTTCAAGTGCGAAAATTAACAGACAGATTGCAATCTTTAGAGCACAGGCGTCGGGTGAGAATGCTATCCTTGTTCTACCGGTACTACAATGGAAGATGCTCCGAGGAACTAGCATCATTGATCCCTTCGGCACCGGTGCACGGTGCCGGTCGGGAAATACGCCAAACGCGTGCCCAACATTTGTACACGGTTGACATTTGTCACATGAGAACGAGTCATTTCTTCGACTCGTTCTTGTGTTCAACAGCTCGGCTGTGGAATGATTTGCCGGCCTTTGTGTTTCCTCCTTCCTACAACATGGGTCTCTTCAAGACCAATGTTCATTCCTTCCTCTCCTCAAAAAGACCCCCCACACAGCATCCCAGATGACATAGGCCCTGAGGGAAGTCATTTTCCTCAGGGCCTCCGGTGTGGAGTTAATGTAAAAAAAAATTGTTTTTTAGATGATTTTAGTTTATTTGTATCCAGCTATTTCTGGATTCAAGTTTTAAAATGTTGTTGTGGTTTTAGAGTGAAATTAATTTTTGGGAAAGAAATTCTTGCATTGAGATTAATTTGTATTTTTTTATATAATTTATGTCTATTAATGTTGTTCAACCACGCATCTTCTTCCTTACGCGCCTACTAATAATTACTTCGAAAACTCGCCTATCGAAAGGCTTCATCGACTAGGAAATAAATACAACTCAATCGATGTTTATCGTCATCTGTCAGTGACCAAATTTAAACTCAGTGTTTTGGAATATTTACAATAGAACTATAAATCCCCATCTTGAAATTTTGTGTGCACAGTTTATTGTAAACCCTCATAGTTAAGTTCCGTTAAAAACACCTACAATAATATAAGGCGCAATAAAGGTTAGTTATTTATTATTTATAAACAAACCTTATAGAAACTGTTCTTGTTTATCGTTGTAATAGGTAATAATAACAAAATGACTTTAACGACTTATACTTTGATTAACATTTTAATTTGATTGTAATTAAAGCAGAAATTCTGACGATAAAGTAATTGTCAAAATGGAATTGTTTTGTATATTAATTTTAGTGCGGTGCAAGTTGGTAGTACGTATTTTTGTTTAAAATCAACTTCGCTCTTTATTCAACACATAAATTGCACATATATAAAAAAAACTCACCATTATTATTATTTGTTATATACGTATATACATATAAAACTGATTTTTTCTCTTTATTGTATAATGCTATACTTTTTACTAACCAGCTTTATTTATATGTACCTACCATGTATAAAAACTATTTATATTTTCTTTGTATTTTAAACACACCTGTATGTTCTAAAACATAAAAATGTAAATGTGTAAAAGCCCATAAGGGCGTTAATGATTAATAAATAAATAAATAAATAAAAAAGTGATTTAATAATTATTATGTTTTCTTCCTTTTCAGGTGAGAACAGCCCCTTTTATATGAAACCAACCGCACAAAAATTCCAACTGCTACCAACGGTCTGACACCAGTGAAACTGTAGCATCCCCAATTGAGGTATGTTGTGAGTTTGAAGGTAGTGGAAAGGAGGACATAGTGAAGAGGAAGGTGTGGAAGAAACTGGCTATTGAAGTATGATCAGCAAACACAGCTAAATCAAGCTAAAAAATCCGCAAATATACTTTTTTTTACAATATATCATTTTAAAATAGTAAGTTTTGAAGTAACACAAATAAAATTTACTTGCGCATGCTGAGATTTGAACCCGCGGCTTTTGGCTTGTTGGTCAAGAGCCTTACTTCAATATAGTAGGAGTATACTTTATATATACTCCTACTATATAGTGTCCACTATGTTTAGAATATTGAACTGGCAACGGTTTACAAACTACGGATCAATGGAGATGGCTATCGCGTTGTCAATTTTTTCCACCTAGACTTCTTCAGACGCTTTGGTGATGTTGGAAAATACAGCCTTAATCTTCTATCGATAAATAATTTGTCTTATATTATGAATAAATTCTGCGTCATAATAATTAATTATATTGAAAATTGACCGCAAATATATATGCCAAACGATAAAAGAGCCTCGACTGTCCTGTGTATTGCCTGCAATTAACTGAAACTAATCATTGATCTTCTCTAAGTGATTGCTTCTAAATGATCGAGACATATCCCCGAATTCCTCTCAATTGGGGGATGCTGTAGCGAGATTAGAGACTAGAACCTATTTGCTTATTATTGTTAAGAGATTTCACTTACAAGTTCTTTGAAGGAAATCTAAAGCCCTATACATTTTAAAGCATTACATCGAGTGTTCACTTCTTGCTAACAGTTAATCGCAGTATCTTGTACATATTTGATAATGTCTAAATGATTTATTTGAATATCGATAACAATTAGGTTTTTTCTTCCTTTCTGCAAAAGAACTTATATTTTATAATAATAAAACATGATTTTCTTTTCTCACACCTTCGTGTGCCTTATTCTTTCAACATTTTACTCGTATAACAATCTCCCACGCAGCAATTTTCAAACACCTTTTTAATACGTAGCAATTCAAATAACCTTTTTATATGTCGGCAGTTGGCCCATAAAATGGAATCAGCACACATGAAGTAAATTGCAAGAAAATGTTAATTCTGTTTTTTCTAAAGAGCGCTAGTACCAACACAAGACCATTATTCTATACGTATTCTAAGGTTTTGTAACTAGTTTTCGCAGAAGTTTTCAAGTATTGATCTCATTGGGGTTGTGAAAAGTTTTAAATTGTTGTTGGTACCTAGCATTGATCCTTTTATCTTTTTCTAATTTAATTTCTTTTATCCATCTACCTGCCTTATGCCGACTAAGAGTAATCATGGGTGATAGATAGTATTCAGTTAGAAATTAAAAGGTATACTGTGAACACCTTGCTGTGGGTGTGATTTACGGAGCCCTCTTGTTCGACCGTATCGAAACCAATAAAGCCATCATGAGCTCGTGAGTTTGTCGTGGTGATTGTGATGAACCAGCGAAATTGAAGTCAAGCGAAGGAAGGAATAAGGTAAATCTAAAGTATCCCTGACTTTTCCCTCTTCTTTCCGCCTTGCGACGGGACATCGTGTACATCCCCAACAGTTGTGTTAAAGGAAGATAAATTTGTTTCATAAAGACAGCAATGGGAGAATGGCAATAGATGTCACTTGATACAGGCTAAGAGAAAAGGATAAAATACACAAGGATATACAAAGGCAAATTCCTAGAAACATCTGTGCTAGATCTTGCTTATTCTTGCCGTTTTACAAGTTTAGTGTAAATCTGTCTTTGGATACACATCACATATCCTTCTAAATCTCAATCTCTCACACATGCGCATTCCCTCGTGCAAGTAATGATTTCTCTGTAGTTTGGAATAAACAGGACACTGATATGCCCGAGGGCAAATCTTGATGGATCGCCTCTGTTCAAGTATCATCATTTGTACATTGTGTTTACCTTTCTAGATCCTGTCCTATATTTGACCTGATGTCCTGATCGCGGATAACAAGCATTTAATATCATCTTAAAACACTTAATTTAAAATATATAAGTTGAATTGAAATGTGACATACATGTAATTATATAACGTGTGTGTATCCAAAAATCTGCAAGTAGATCTAAGGTAAGGAAGTATCTGTCTTCCTCCATACCAAATCTACTATTTTTACATTAACCTCACGCAGGAGGCCTTGAAGAAAAACTTTTTTTTTTTACATGAGCTCCACACAGGAGGCCCTGAGGAAAATAATTTCCCTCAGGGCCTTATGTCATCTTTGAGGATGCTGTGTGAAGGGTTTTTTTAAGGAAAGGAAGGAGAGGAGAGTTCTGGGATGGAAAAGGGTTTAAGGGGTGGGTAGGAATCTGGCGTTCAGTATGTCCTGGTCATCCGCCTCAAAGACCTAGACAAACCTCACCCCATGAACCCAGGCACCCCTGCTAAATCACCAAACGTAGCGAACCACTTGGGGTGACCTATGGCAGAGGTGTTGGTTATCCAATAAAGGTTCCCGGGGAGGCGGTACCCATTCCCGCCTCCCAGATTGAAACTTAAACTTAACCATAAAAAGACAACCACATAGCTTCTTCAAAGATGACATAGGCCCTGAGGAAAATAATTTCCTCAGGGCCTATGTCATCTTTGAAGATTCTTCGAGGAGGGTCTATTTAAGGAAAAAAATGAGGAAGTTCTGGGACGAACAAATGAAGGTTGGGTATGAATCTAGGGTATTTTTAAGGAAAGGAAAAAGAGAAAGTTCTTGGAAGAATGTATGAGGGGTGGGTAGGAATCTATTAGGATTGTCCAGAAGTGACCGAGTAATGTATCTATCCCTCCCGCTGTGATGCCAGACGATGGATCGAGAGAGACCATCTGGAGAGATTAAAGATCCTTCCAAAACCAGACTATTCTGAACTGGCCCGCCACGCAGCTAGTGGCAGGCGCACTCGCTGCCAACCTCCGTACACGTCACCCGATGAACCCGGGCACCCCAGCTAAAGCAGAGTTGGTTATCCAAAGAAACGAGTGTGCTTTAGACCACACGACTGAAGTAAAACTTCACTAACTTATATCTCTCTCTCAACTTCCATTCGCCTCGCTCGACAACACTTTTCGTAACGCTCTCGTCACGCATTCACCAGCGTATTCCCAAGTTAAGCGTGCGAAAAGAAGTTTTACTTCAAAAATAGTTCCCATGGCAGCGGTACCCAAATCCGCTTCCGAAATTACCTACTCTGTTAAAATAATTAATAATACATAATTAGGGTTTGAAAATTCTTTACGATATCAAAACGTGACAACGTATTTTAGGGTATATGATGTGCTTCGTATTTGATGTAGTTAAATTAGCTAATTACAATTAACATGATACAATTAAGATATAAAGCCTGTAGTAAAACAGTGGTAGAGAATTCATCACCTAATGAACTGTTGATTAGTAGAGTGCCCCCATAGGGAAGGCAGGAATTAGCTTAGTATGTCACCTAGTTGAAGATTAAAGGGTAAATGACACTTCCCCAAGAATATACAGACCCTCGCAATACTTCACCATTAACGTTTTCCACAATAAAGTAATAAAATAGAGTCTCGCATCTCTCACTTCATTTATTTTTATTTATTAAAATACTTTTTTTTTTTTTACAGTGAATACCGCACAAGAATCTCAACTGCTCCCGTCTGGAGCCAGTGAGACTATGGCATCCCCAATTGGGGTATGTTGTGAGGCTGAAGGTAGTGGGGAGGGGAAGGAGGTGGGGAAGAGGAAGGTTGGGAAGTACCTGGCTATTCAGATCTGGTCACCAAACACGGCTAAAGCCATTTTCAAGCAACGTTTCAATTCTGAATGGTGGTCTTACACCAGGGCGATACTGATAGTATCTTCCACTCTGGAACATGCCGCAAATATACTATATATTATTTTAAATGAATTAATTGTGAAATAAGACAAATTAATCAAATAAAATTTATTTGCGCATGCCGGGTTCGAACCCGCGACTTCCGGATTGTGAGTCAAGAGTCTTACCCACTGGACTACGGAGGTCGTCAAAGACTACGGAGGTCGTCAAACTTAGACTATTCACCCTAAAAAGAGTGCAAAATTCCTTTACTTTCTGATACATGTGTGTTCATTTTATGGGCTGCTGAAGTTAGTGATCAAAACTTGTTCATTTGAAACTTTAAGCAGGTGTATCGGGTCAGAAATGTTCTATTTGGGTTAATTAAACTAATTTCTGTTTTAATAAACTTTTGATGTAAATTGTTCTAACTAGTATGAAAGCGAGCAAGCTAATTTGCACTTCATGTGACCATTAAAATTGATTAACTTTAAATATTAACTATCCACGTGAAAAGCATATTTAATCTAATTCTACTGAATTCACACATGATATCTACTATGATTAGACTATTGGTTAAGTAACTCATTGGTAATTGTGACATCTTCTTTATTCTCTTCAGAAACATTCGTCATTTGCAAGTATGTAGATACTGGGACCAGTATTCTCCAGTAGATACTACAGGACACTTATTGATGGACTTAGGTTCTTTAAATCACAGTAACTAATTTTTTACATATCATAATTTATAATTATTTAGGCTGAAAGTTAAGTTTTATCTGTGAAGCTCTTGAATCACAATGACTCTGCACGTCTACCTTCGGCACAAATCGGAAACGAGACCATGTGACCCGGAGAACCCATAAACAACTAAAATAATGTGGGGCTAGTCGCAGACTAATATGATACATTACTCACTTTCTGTTATTCAAAATTAAAGTCTTAATTAGCAAAACTGACTTGTTAATATTAACCTTCACAGCTTATACTTACATATCCAGACTTACTTTTGAAATAACATCCCCTCTTACTGCATTAGTGTAGCTTGGATGATCGCCTTTCTGAATCACTAGTTGTAGGAATTTGTGGATAGAAAGTACAATATTTATTCAGGAAATAATTTAAAAAAAAGCGAATGGTCTTTGGTTCTAAAATACTCCCAGAGGAAAACTTTTATTGGTAAACAGGTGAATCTAGTCTGCTCTAGTCGTCACACCAACTACTTTTGAGCAAATACAGTCAGTATGTTGAATAAAATACTGTACTTTGGTTAAATACAGTATATTGATAAACACAGTATATGGAGTAAATGCAGTACATTGAGTAAATGCAGTACATTGAGTAAATGCAGTATATTGAGTAAATGCAGTACATTGAACAAATTAATACAGTACGGCAAATACAGTACATTGAGTAAATGCAGTATATTGAGCAAATACAGAACATTGAGTACACCAGTAAATTGAGTAAATGAGTTGTTCTTCTTTTCAACCTACATAACTTTTTACCACTCTGTCACATTTTCACCCCTCCGTCACATTTGTTTTTACTATAAATGAATACTCTCTGGATCTCAGGGGGGAAATTGTAGCAAGGGGGGAGCAAGGAGACCTAAAATGCCTATCGAGAGTGACAAACACGAGCTGCGTGCATACCTATTTCGGATGACAACCCACGTGACGTTCGACATAAAAATTGTAAGAGACAAGTTTTTGAGATTTTTAAAAATATTTAATTAATAATAAAATGATAATTGCTGTTACTTGATAGGTTATATATTTTGGAGTTTAAAAATAATTTAATATTTCATGTCGTTATATCATTTTATGTAACATTATAGAATATACGCAAGTCGAGGTGACAGGAGGTAATTTGTATGAAAAATACTTCTATCAAAAGGAGTTACAACTCTGTCACGTAATTTTTACTACAAAAATATAAACATGTATTTTTTAAAAACGCACACAGCCGTTACGCCTTTAGAACAGTAGATTTTAAAGTAATTAGAATATAATAATATTGGTAAATTAATTCTGTTGAATTTTTCTCCACTAACTGGTGGAGACAACTTTATATATTTTTTTTATTTTTTTATTAAGGAGAAAATACAGTTACAGATTTCTATTAACAAGAATTCACAAACGACAACTAGAGAACTCACCTGCATCCTGCATCCAAACTATTTCTCACGAATTGATTAAAAAGAAGAACGACCCAAATACATTACATGAAGTTAATACAGAACAATGAGTAACAACAGCAAAAAATAAATGCAATACATTGAGTAAATTCAGTACATTGATTTAATGCAGTAGCTACATTGCGTTAATACAACTCGGTTTCCTAACGTTGATATCGGAAAAAAACTGATTATGTTATTAATCGATTTTAAAAAAAATCCTAATTATGTTACTTGCTCTCTTTGCATACAAAAGGTAGATTATCAATTAACGCTGGATGAATTCTGAAACCGTCACTTTTCAATTCGAGTGAATTACTCACTCCTGGAAACACTGACCCTCATTTTTCTTCTTACCTTTTTCTATTCCAAAATATCCACACATTTCTTTTCTAAAAAGAACCTCCACCCAGCATCCCTAAATATGGCATTGGCCCTGACGGGAATAATTTTCTTCAAGGCTTCCTGTGTGGAGTTAATGTAAAAATAAATTTAATACAAAAATATGATCAATAATGAAACCAATTAAAAATAAAAATAAATATATTAACTTTGCACAGTGGTGATAACGTAACCAATGAGGTTTTTCCGAGGTGCGACTATTGCTAGTTGAAAACTTTATTTTTATTATTTTAGTAGATTGTCAATAAATTCACGAAAAATCTTGTAGGGAGGTATAAAGACAGCAGCCATAAAATATGTCTTAAGTACCTACATGAAAATAATGTTGGTAGTTTTTAGTCGAAGCATGATTCAGAAAATGACTGAGTTGATAGGATCAAATTATCTCAGCAATGGAGCAAAACTCCGGCAAGGCTGAAGTCTTGGGTTCAATTCCAAAATGCGACCGTATATACCTATATATTTTTTTAATTTTTCTTTTCAGATTTGTCATTATTATATTTAATGATTAAATAATACAATAAGTTATTCCACTATAAAAATATTGCATATACTCAATTTCGTAAGACCTAGATAAAATAAAATAAATTTTGAAAAAACCGTAAAAAAAATTAAGAAAAATAAACATGCAACTTAAAACACAGACACCTTACACTTTAACAATAGAAACATTTGGTGTAAAATTATTAAAAAATAAAAAAAAATGGTCATTTGCCCCAAAGTCTTGATCCTGTGAAGGAAAATAAGAACTGAGAATAGCTCTTAGGCACAGTTAGTTTCTTATAAAGATGCTAAAATTCCATCCTAAAATGCCACTCCCGTACCTATTTGAAACAACTGAGGGCAATGGAGCGGTGTTGAGACGATTTTCGCCTAGTTTATAATAATCTCGGTCTTTAAAATCTTTGGTGGAGGTACAGAAAAATCTGCTACAGCAGAAGGGATTCCATAATTATTGCCATAACGCGAACGATACTGCGAGTCTCTCGGAGTGTGGTTTTGTAGGCGACCCACCCTTTCCTCCTGCCGGTATCTTTTATATTCCGCGCATTCGTTCATAATGTTATGTTCATCTTTGCAGTAAAAACACAAACGTAATAAACGTGTTCTACCATTTCGTGAAGAAGTGAGCTCTGTGACTCTTGATGGACCGGTACTGTCGGCGGGTCTTCGGCGAGACAATCTTTTATTGTCTTTATCAAAACTTTTGCAGATGGTTTCCAGTTGCACCGTGGAACTGATCACTTGATCTGTTAGTAGACTTGCATAGTTTGGTAGCAGGCCATACTGAAATATTGGCAGTAGCTCCTCTTCTGGAACTGGTAATTCCAGGAAACTGTTGTAGCGACGTATTTCTAAAAAGAAATCGAAAGCAGTCTCTCCCGAGACTTGTTTTCTGGTATATATTTGAGCTTTCAGGGTGTACTGGGCTTTTGGGGGTTCAAACGTCTGTATCAATAGCTTTTTCAGCTCAAACCAAGACAGGTTTTCGTCTTTTAATGAACGGAACCAAAGCAAAGCGTCTCCTGCTATGACATCTAAGAAACACCTGAAAATTATTTCCTGCGATGTGCTTGTTTCTACGCTTAGTTTGTCTACCCGTTTAATGAATTCTCTGACGTTTGTGTTTTCATTGTATCGCCTGTTCCATGGAGCGAGGTTGACGTTGGTTAGTTTCCACGGAGGGAGAGAGGAGTTAGAAGTTCCTGCAGCTTGTTGTGTAGAGAGGCTGGTATTGCTGTCTTTGTCTTTGCAAATAGACATGTCTTGTGTAACGTCTCCCTCAAGTTGCAGGCGGCTGACGAATGAAGCATTGAAGCTGTGTGCGGACTTCCGCAGGGACCTTCGCTTTCCTGTTGACACAAGCCCTCTTTTACTCAAGGCCAGCCTGAGAGCGACATCTGTCAAGGAATCTATATTTGCAATGATGCCTTCCTCCGATTGTTTAATGGTGTTCATATTTGCTTGTGGACTTGATTCGAGTCTGAAAAGAAGGGGAAGAGTTATTAGTTGGTGGCAGATCTGATCCGACCCTAAACAAATTAATGTTAATCAAAATCCTCCGTTACTAACAGAATCTAATTACCCAAGGCTAGAGCATATATGAATGATGTAGTAGTTTATTATTTAATCGATACAGGTACAATACACTCCAAACTTTAATACCGATCTATCGTTACAAGAATCATCGAAATAGGTAAATTTAAGGTCTCAAAAGAGGCATACCTCCCCGCCTAGCCTTTCTCCGTCGCACGCATCTTTCTCTTTCCCTTACGGTGATTTAAAAGTCAGTAAAGTAACTATACCTGCACGAGAATGAATCACATCAAATTTGGCATTAAGTTAAGCGTTTAGTGTAGCACCTCGAGCAATTTCTACAACGAACGCACCTGCAGAAAATAGCAGGAAAATACTTATTTGTTGTATGACGCTCGATCTGTTTGTTTGAAAATATTAAACCAAATTTTGTACACTTTTATTACAATCGAAAAGGACAATCTCCTTTCAATTTGGCTACTCATTATGGTAGTTTGCAGGGCTGGGCAAAATACATGCTTTGCTGTAATTGAAGTACAAATTACAAAATACTTTTTCGCATGTATTTAAAATACGAAATACAAAATACTTTCAAGTTGTGTATTTGAAATACAAAATACAAAATACAGTATTTTAACCATTTTTTTATTTCAAATACAAAATAGAAATTACAAAATACAAAATACATTTGGTTTTGGAAGAACCTTTGGTTGCAATAAATTGTCGTAAGTACCCTTATCTAAGTGTGCGTTCCCATAGAAACAAAGCTGAGCAGAGTGAAACAGAGACGTGCAAAAATTGGCCAATCGTATTGTTCAGAAGACACATTTCGTCTCCGTTCCACTTGTAAAGTTTTGTGGTATATGACTTAGGTGTTAGATAATAATAATAATTATTATAATAACACTAGCTGGTTCCAGGCATCCGTTGCAATGCCATATTCAAAGAAATAAATTGTCTCTCCTTGCGTGTTGTTTCCCGTGCGTCCCCGTTCCCCTCCCGCGTTTCCCTTCCACCTTCCCCGCCTACCCTTTCTCCTCTCCCGCTCCCCCGTCCCACCGACCCCCCCTCCCGCGTTCAATATAGCTCCCAGTATAGTTCATTTCTGTTTTCAAACAACTCGCGTGCCAGCTATTACAATTTTTTTTTTCAAATTTTCATTTTTCACATAATAAAAAGTATTCATTTTTGTCTATTGTCAGAACAGTCAATCAAATCAGATACCTAACGTGGGTACCTATTTAAAATATCTGTAATTTCAAAAATCCATAGACAATTCTTTTGTTGCAAAAAAAACAGCTGCCTGCTAAATTCAATTTCATCAAATGCGCGAACTGTCAAACGTGCGAAGTTAAAATAGTAGTTAAGTTTTCTGAAATTATCCAATTTTCTGCTTAATTTTCTTAATTTTTAGTCTATGTATTATCTATGTCAGTTTATTTTTCATTGTCATTATTAAGATTGCTAAATGTATTTGAAAATGTATTTTGAAGCCATGAGTATTTGAAATACAAATTACAAAATACCTCAGCAGCAGGTAATTGAAATACCAATTACAAAATACATTTTCAGGAAGTAATTGAAATACAAATACAAAATACGTATTTGTATTTCAAATACGTATTTCAATTACAAGTATTTCAAATACTGCCCAGCCCTGGTAGTTTGTAAATTATATAAATAATGTAAGAATGTCGTCCTAGACTTTGTGATGTTTTAAAAACAGTGAAACGAAATCTGTTGAAAACGAATGATTAGAATGCGGCTTACTGCGAGTATTGCGAGTACCCCTTGCTCAGCCCAGACGTACCAGCGGGTTACTGGGGGAGTATTCTAGGAATTATTCAGTCCATTGTATTTATAGTTACAAATTTTGAAAATCTAATGTTATCTAAGTAAATCTAGGTAAATAATTTTTTTTAAATGTGTACGATTTCTGATTTCTGATTTTTATTATGAATAGATTTGGAAACCAATTTGATCACGCCGTTTCCTTGCAAGGGTAGGCAGGGAGGACGGCCCGCCAAACAACTCGGTCTTGGCACACATTCCTTGCCTCGTTTACATTCATTCAACGTCTCATACATGCTCTTCTATTATTCTGAGTCTTGACATGGCCCGTCTCAAGTATCTGATTCACTTGATCGTGCCATGTCTTCCGCGGGCGTCCCCGACTTCTTCTACCATTCACATTTGCGTCATATGTTCTTCTTACACTACTTTATTCATTCATTCGCTCTACATGCCCAAAACTATCTGAGGGTCCCTTTCTTAATCTTACTCATTACGCTTACATCAGCCTCGCATTCTTTGCGGATCTCCACATTTCTAACACGATCATACATGATTTTATCACACATGCGCCTCAGGGATCTCATTTCAACAGCATTCAGGCTGCTTTAGTTTTTCCTCTGCCAGTTCCATGCCTCACTGCCATACATCAGGGTAGGTACCATTCCTACCACTCCATTGTAGACTGCTAGCCTGCTTCTTTTGACAGTTTTTTATTAGCGCCAACGGCATTCAGTCCTCTATTAATGGAGTTATCTGCATTTACCTTTCTTTCAATATCTCTATCAGCCTTCCCATCTCTCGTAAGCATACTACCCAGATACACAAACTCATCCACCTGCTCCAAGTTTTCATTATATCCACTTTCATATAATTTATGAATGTGGATATTTTATAGTAAAAGAAGAAACGATTATTAAGCTTCTATTATGCATATACAACGACCCGCTCATTTGAGCTATTTAATTTTTAACGATTTTTTAAAATTTGGAACATTTGGGGCATTGGTAGAGGGAACTGTTAACCGAATAAATACACAGTTACCAAAATTGAAAAAAGTTTTTAAAAAAATAATCAGTAATTTGATGAAAACTCAACAAATAAACGACGTACTGTAACAAAATTTTCATGTAAAATAAAATATGGTTAGCAGAATAATTTTTCCCGGCCACCTAGCCAAATTTTCATTAAACTCGCTAATTCCTAAACAATTTACTTAGATCCTTCCGACCAAGTATAATTAGATCGCATTAAAATGATTAATTTCACTTTTTTACATTAGCTCCACACAGGAGGCCCTGAGGAAAATTATTTTCCAATGTCATCTTAGGGGATGCTGTGTGGAGGATATTTTTAAAGAAGGGAAGCATAGAAAGTTCTGGGAAGGAAAAGGGTATGAGGGTTGGTTAGGAATCTGGGGGTTAGTGTGTATAGGAGTGACGAACGTATGAATCCATCCCTCCAACTGCCCTGCAGGTGATGGGTCGAGAGTCCGGCTGGAAATGTCAAAAGGCCTCCCTCTCTCGATCCGGCCACCACGCAGCAGATAGGCAGACGCATCCGCCGCCAAGACCTGGACAAACCTCACCCCATGAACCCGAGCTCCCCTGCTAAGTCATCAAACGTAGCGAACCACCATCACGGGAGACTTATGTCAGAGGCGTTGGTTATCCAATACATGGTTCCCGGCGGCGGCGGCGGTGGTACCCATACCCGCCTCCCAAATTGAACGTATAACAATCGTCCAGTGGATTAGTTAGACATTTGCAAATACTAGTAGTTTTGAGGTAATGAGAAATGCATCCTTACCGTAAATCATACTTAAATATTTGAATGCTTACCGTTAATCAAATATTAGGGCCCGCAACCCGGATTTCCACCGATTTATTACATATTTCCCCAACACGGTAAGTTTTAAAGCATAAAATATGTTATTCTTGAAGATAATATCTAGACTTTGTCCGCGCCGAAACGCCAATTATATAAAATTCCCTCGATAGAAAAAAATCGCAAAGTATGCTCCAAAAATTATTATAAACACGTTTGTTTCAGTTATTTTATAAGTTATATGTATGAAAAAAATCATAGTGTTTCTTTAAATGCTGTTTAAGATAAACAAGTCGTGTTTTATTAAACATTTTCGCGATTTTGTCGCTGTAAATGTTAGCGCTCTCCTCTAACATTCGTAATTTCGTATCTCAACAAGTTATTCTTTTTATTTCACTGCATCCTTTTGTAGTTTTCATTAGTTGTTAGAATTTTTTTCTTTTTTCTCTTATTATGAGAAATTAAAAAAAAAAAAAAAAAAAAAAAATCTTTCTTCACTGTACTATGACTGTTTACATATAATAAATGACACATGTTTGTAAATGGCACTTTGTGCCGTAAATTTTAAATAAATAAATAAATCTCTCCATCTTCTTCTTTTAGAGCCCGGTTGCAGAGCCTTAAATGAAGACAACATTAGCAAAACAATATTAGCTGGGACTCGAGTCTCAGAGGTGCCATTATCTTTTTCTGATTTTTCTGTTTCCAGATTTTCGATTAAGTTTCGCTAACATTGTCTTCATTTAATTAAATATCACAATTTGAGGTTTTATCCATAAAGTTAAAAATACAAAAAAACCCATATACAAATATTATTTACACGTTTCTGTGTTTTACATATTAAAAATTCTGCAAAATAATACTGAGATGCAGAGCAATCCGGTATTATCGTGATATTTTGAAATATTCTACCAATGACCCAGTCAACATCAATATTTAATTTAATTCACTCAAGTTTTAATTTTTACAAGTATAAATTGACTTGGCGATGTTTTTGAGTAGACTGAGTATTGTACCACGATACATTTTTACATGTAACTGCGTACTCAACTCGAATTTAGATTTTCCGGAGATGTCTGCCTGACGTAGCGAATCTTATGTGGTTCACTACGTTTGGTGATTTAGCAGGGGTGCCCGGGTTCATGGGGTGAGGTTTGCCTAGGTCTTGGAGGCGGATGACTAGGAAACACTGAACCCCAGATTCCTACCCATCCCTTAAACCCTTTTCCTTCACATAACTCTCCTCTCCTTCTTTTTTTTTAAAAACCTCCACACAGCATCCTCAAAGATGACATAAGCCCTGAGGGAAATTATTTTCCTCAGGGCCTCCTGTGTTAATGTGATTTAAAAAAAAATCAACTGGACGATCAGTAGGAATATATCATATTATTAAATATGTTAATTAAAAAAAGTTATGTAACATCATTTATTAAAAAATATGTTGCTATGAAATAATTGTATGTAAAATAGAATAGAAATTTATGAGAATTGTCGGAAAGCAATTCATTGAAATTTTGAAAAGTATTATCTTCAACACAGAATTATATTTTATTCTGTGGGGTCGTCCATTAATCACGTGAGGCTCGAAAGGGGGGGGGGGGGTTCGGAAAAAATCACGAAATATCACCGGAGGGGGGGGGGTAAAATGAGATATCACGTGTATTTATTTTTCGTGATAATATTCTGAAAATTTCAAAATACTTTGTACTAAAAAAATACACGTGATTTTGGGGGGGGGGGGGGGGTAGTCTAAAACCTCTATTAATGGACGACCCCTGTTGTGATTTCTCGATGAGAGTTTAACTAAAAAACTATCATAAAAATATTTAACTTGTTCTTGCATTTAAGAAGTTTTTACATTATTGTATGTACAACAAGAATGCATTTGTATGTTTGCCTGGCGTGTAGCAGTCAGTGTTGTGAAATAATTCATTTAACATTGCTGCAGTTTACCTAATAAGAACTCATTATTACATATTCAGACTAGTCGTGTAAATAAACAATCAGCTTACTGTGTGTAGATTTGTTACAGGGTGATGCATGCAAATATTTTATTATTATTTCTAAACCTTTTTCTGTAAAATTGCCATCAAGAGAAGAAGTAGTTTCAAAGTTTAGGCATTTTGGCAATCTAACTGCTACATTGCCTTGGCAATGCATACTACTGTGTTTGTGAATATTCGTTTATTTCCTGCATTTAAAATAAGTACTTACATATAATATCGAAAACAGCACCTTAATCTCTACAGAAGCCGTGGAAGAGGTTTCTCTGGTCTCTCTCAGAACTAAACACAAGGACACTTAACGGGCGGCTTTATCACAACACCGAGTAGAACTTCAAGATTATAGGTTATATATAATATAATAGTTTGGTTGAAAGAAGCATATATTTGGTACAACAACACTCAAATAGCAACACGTCAACTGACTGGTATTCTAAATCGCAACTGAGCCCTTGAACTTGAACCTTTTTCTACCTGCTTCCACTTGTAGTTTATATTTGTAGTCCCTTCCAGTGACGTTTTTGTCTATTATAAAAAATAGGTTCCGTATGTTTGTATGTGTCCTTAAATCTCGGAAAGTAATCGATGGATTGACTCAAAATTTTTACAGAACTTTGCATTTTGCAGAGAAGTCTCAAGAGTGTTTCTAGGTATAATTAATCTTCTCGTTTTTTTTTTAATTTGGACACATTTTGAGCACACGTTATCAAATTCGGTGCAATTTTCATGCGGCCATTTCTCCCGGACGATTAAGTAGAGATGCGGCCATCTCTACCATAGAATAAAACGTTAAGGTTAGAATGCAACACAATAACAATACCAAGTCGGTTAAACATAATAAACACACGTTTTCGTTCAAAAATTTTTTCACTACAACCTTAGTTGTGAACACAATGAAAAAATTTTGTACTTTTGAAAATAAAACCCTTTTAAAACACTGGATTTTACTTTCTTTTTTATTTAACTTCTCCAAGACTTCTTACAAGCGTAAAACTACTCCCTTGCGCTATGAGACGCGAACTAATCTAATAGCAACGCCATTTTGCTGTTCTTTCCTAATAATAAATAAACTGGCCATCTCCCTCGGACTTACCCTATAATGAATCTCTGGCATTTATGAAATTTGTATATAAAATTACTACAAGTGATGCGGGAGTGGTTTAAAAATGTGTGTATTTCATATATTTTAGCGGCAGGGAGTGAAGGCAGGAGGGGAAGGGTAACGAAGGAGATAGTGTTCCCTGGGAGGGTGACGAGGGAGGGTGAAGGCGGGAAGGTGGAAGAGGAACGTAGGAGGGGAAGGGGATGGGGACGTTTGGGAAAAGACATGCAGGGAGAAATAACGTATTTATTTGAATGGCATGGCAACGCATGCCTATACAAGCGATATGTATATAATCCTTGGAGTTATGAAACTTTCGTTATAATAAATAGATTTGCGACATCACGGACAAGTAATGCAAAGTTAACTTTTCAAGTTATATGTACCCTACCCCCTGCGACCCGCGAACATAATATACTGAATCACAGTGACATAGGCTAAGTCTCTTGCAATAATGCTTATCGCCAACTACTATTCCGCCTACCGACATACTGCAGCGCTTCAGAAATGTTTCACTTACGGAGCACTTCACCGCGGAGGCGTCTACTAATATCTACAGGAATTCCAAAAACTGAAAAAATCAAACTAATATCTATGAGAATCAAAGTGTTGACGAATATCTACAGCTCAAACTGTTGATTAATATCTATGAGAACCAAAGTGTTGACAAATATCTACAGCACTGGCAGAGGTTGGATTTGCAATTGTGTATAGCATATTCGAATAACGTAATATTGCGTATGCAGTTTAAAAAACTTAATTTATGTAAGTATGTATGTAAAAATCCCTAATATCGGACTATTGGACACATTTAGCTGATTAGTCCAACATATGCTCTGTAGATATTAGTTCAACCTAAGCTCTGTAGATATTAATCAACACTCTGAAGTTCGTAGATATTAGTTCAACATATGATAATAACATCACCAATCAAAATGTTATAACTTCAATTCATGTCAAATCAAAATTAACATCACAACATAGTTTATATTTATTGTATACACTGAGCAAAATGTATGTTATAAAAATGAAATAATGGTAGTTTATATATTAAATTTATATATAGTTTATATTTACTGTATACTGTAAGTAGAATGTATGTCATAAAAATGAAATAGTGTAAAATAACTCCTATGCCAAGCTCAAGAGCTAGTACTCTTCATTGGCGTAGAAATTCATTAAACCATGTGAAACCATGTTCTTTTCATTCAATAAAAAAAAAAAAAAAAAAAAAAAAAAAAAAAAAAAAAAAAAATATATGAGCTGTAGATATTCGTCAGACATACAGGCTGTAGATATTAGTATCTGGAGTCCTTCACCGCTACCTCATGGGTAGCTTATGGCGCAGACTGCGCCAATCGAAGAATACAATCATCACTGCCATGATTACGTGTATGGAGTCCCTCCTGATGGCTCTCTGGAGACGGGAAAAGGTCAAATATTCACCGTAATCGGCTGCTTGCATTCATTTTTTGTGTTTTCAGTTTCATTTTTCATTTTCCTTTTTTATACATTTTTATTTGTGTTTTCTTATTTACTTCCTCTTATTATTTGTCCATTCTTTTTGTTATTTTGAAATATTGAACGTATTGCATTGCACTACCCCTGGATACATTCTTGAATAAACTATTATTATTATAATATTCTCCGAACAAACTTACAGTAAAAACGCTTTCATAATATTTATGTCGATCATAAAGAGAAACGAATGAACACATTAAGGACGCGTCACATTGCACAGCTGGAATTCCCGTTTTTTCAGCACAACATTCATCTTACTTCTCCGCGGCTATTCCGGAATGTTACCTACAGACGGTTTATTGGAACACTGTTCCAGGGAATGCCTGCTGCGTTTTTCTCGTTGGAGGGTTTTTCAGATGGAAATGAAGATGAAGGTAAATAGGATGTGGAGAAAAAGCAGTAAGTAGTTTATTCAGGGACAGAGTGGGAGGAGTGATGAGGGAGAAAATGGAAAACCTGTGAAAAAATGGAACATATTCGAGAATTAGATTTGGCTACCAGAAACTGTTTACAGAGAAATAAAACGCTATCTTTAACTAACTTTCAGTAGAAATGATATGAGATTTTCACGGTTAAAATTATTACCATGTTGGTAATAGGTAATGTATTGTATAATACTGTTGTTTGTTTTTGGGCGATTCTATTCTTTAGCCAACTTCTTGGACAGTATTACAGTGTCCATCATCAGGGCAGTTGTGTGATCGATTGTGGTAAAGAGTGAGCTCATATATGTAGATTCGATAACCTCTAAACGCTGATTATAATTTTTAATGGCTTTCTGCGTTTAGTTTCGGTGAAGCTGTCAGTTACCGGATACCAATAACTATGTAACTTAGCCCAGTCGGCGTCTCGTCGCCTCTGTAGTCCTCCTCTCGTCCTTCCCAGAATTTTCTTTCCTCCTTTTCCATAAAAAGACACTCCATACAACATCCGCAAGAAAATTATTTTACTTAGGGCCTTTGTGGAGCTAATGTAATAAAAAGGTGAACCTTGCTAAAGTGTACTAAATCTTCCAATCATTAAACTGACTTTTTCAAATCGTTCGTGGTATTGCTGCAAAAGTTAAATTGCTGCCCAAATAGTTTATTTTGTATTTTGCTCTTTCCAAATAATATCCCAACGTATCCATTTCTCCGTGTCACGTCTGATGAAGAGGGTCGATGCAATAAATTGATTAAAACTGTTGAATTCACAAAAACCTGAAGACGTTCATTCAAGCTTTAAAGAAACGCCGTAGAGTTAAACTTGTACCTTCGCTTCGTTAGCGCATTCCGACTACAGGACCAGAGGTTTTTTTATACCAAACCCCTTCTGCTGACTGACGTTTGGCGGTGATGGGTATAACGGCAAAGGATATTCATTGATTCGGGCGGTTGTAGACATTTCCATTATTTTGAAAGGACTGCTTATTTCGTAATATTTATTTTTGCATTAGCTTCACGTAGGAGGCCTTGAGAAAAAATAATTTACCTTCGGGGATGCTGTGTCAAGGGTTGTTTTGTGGAGGAAGGAAAAGGGTTTTAGGGGTGGGCAGATATCTGGAGGTCAGTGTGTTCATGAGTGACGGACGTATGAATCCATGCCTCCCACTGCCGTGCAAGGCGATGGGCAGAGAGAATCCTGCTGGAGAGGTAAAAAGGTCTCCATCAAGAATTCTCTCAAAATCCGACCCGCCATACAGTTGGTATACAGACGCATCCACTGCCAAGAGCATGAACCCGGACACCCCTGATAAATTACCAAACGTAGCGAACCACTTGGGGTGACCTTTGGCAGAGGTGTTGGTTTTTCAATAAACGGCCAAATAATATATGTCCACATCTTTATTTCCCTTCCCTGCGTCTTGTTTCTCACAACAATTTCCCGGTTTCATGCTGAAATAGGTAAAATTTGTAGTTCCAGCTAGCAAAAACTTCAAAGTATACTGGATCCTACATGTTCAGTAATCAAAGGTTTATAACCCATTTTACGCCAGACGGCTTACATCTTTTCCCAATACGGTGGCTTTAGGTTCGCAAACCACGGACCGTAAAAGGTTTTCATGTGCGAAGATACATATTTAATTGTATCGTTAAACGGAAAAGGGTGTATTTTATATTTAAGTTCATTGAATTTTTCCAGGCTCTTGGAATTTCTTAGTTCTCGTTATATTTTAATATGACAAGAAAATAGCAGATATTTTAAACAAATGCATAAAACCTGGAAAATATTTTTTTATCATTATGTATTTGTGACGTCAAATGTTAAGAAACGAAAAACCTTCCAGTCTTCTACTTCGCTAAGTTCTCTTTCCATTTCCACCAGAAACGTGTCGTGCATTAGTTACATAAGCACTGCCTACGCTATCTTACACAATTTTTTCATTCGAAACAAAAAAATCTGCAAGTGTGTACGATGCTCATTCTATGGAAGTCTCGTTTGTGCTGTACCAAAAAAGGTCTTGCCATTCGGTACAAATTACAAATGTAGCAATCAGTGCCATCTGTTGGTACCTTTATTAATTAGTACAACTTTAATAATGAAATCTAATAAATTTTTATATCAATTCATTCGCTACCTTTCCTACTGCCTGCCCTATTTAAACACCATATGCATTTTCTGAGTTCCACTGTCTTGTCATAAAAACATCTACAGGGAGAAAAACATGTTTGACGAAATAATATAAAAGTTCATAAACTGGACGACAGTTCCCTTCCTTGTATGAAAACTCTGTATTGGCCACTGAGTTCCACTGTCTTCCACTAGACGACAGTTCCAAAACTTTAATTGTTCCAATTTGGAAAGTTTTGTCATAAAAATGAAGAAGTTTGGGATCCGTTCCTTCATCCCTGGAGTCAAAAGTTCAGCGTTCACCGCAGAGCTAAGGAACCATGTTGAAAGAAACGACAATGTAAAACAAAAAGCTCTTTTGCTCTCCAATGAACTTCCTGTGAAGGGACCTCGTTCCACGGGGTAAAGTTGTGGAAGTTTGACAAATAACTTCATTATAAACTGCTTTGTAGTTGTGTTTTAAAAGAGGTAAATTACAAAAGAGGGCCTAGCAAAAATTTAAAATTGTTGCGTTGGTAGTTCACAAGATCTTCACATTGAGGGGTTAACCGGGTAATTTAAACTTGTACTATAAGAGAGTCAACTATCTCTCGTTCGGATCTAATCCCGGTTACGGATATAGCCGATGATATCCGATTGACAGGTGGGCTCCTTCAGTGACCAATTTACCGCAGATAAGCACAAAGCACCCATTAGAACGGACGTTAAGTTCAGTTAAATAAATTGTAAATAAGACGATAATAAATATGACTCGTCACCAGACGAACCATAGAATCATTGAATCTCCCGATCATCCGATAAATACTGTTCGTCAGAGAAAACAGCAGATCCCTTCAGTAACCCAACAACCAAACATAAGATTTATTTTTTTATACGAATACCTCACAAGGGTCCCAGCTCCTCCCGCCTGGAACCAATGAGACTATGGCATCCCCAATTGGGGTATGTTGTGAGGCTGAAGGTAGTGGGGAGGGGAAGGAGATAGAGAAGAGGAAGGAGATAGGGAAGAGGAAGGTAGGGAAGTCCCTGACTATCTCGGTCTGGTCACCAAACACGGCTAAATCCATTTCAAGCAACGCTTCAATACGGAATGGTGGTCTTACACCAGGGCAATACTGAGAGTATCTTCCACAATGGAACGTGCCGCAAATACACGATGTATTATTTTAAATGAATTTATTTTGAAACAACACAAATTAGTCAAATAAAATTTATTTGCCCACGCCGGGTTCGATCCCGCGACCTTCGGATTGCGAGTCAAGAGCCTAAACGACCAAACCGGCCGTGATAACGTAATGTAACCTTACGGTATTTAAAAAAAAAACTCAATGGTGCACAATCCTCTACACGAATTATCTACGATATGTTTACAGGTTGTCACATGGAATTAATTGAGGCTTTATTTGGGATTTCCGATAAATCCTTTATTCTTCTTATTGACAGACAGGTGATCCCTTCCAACGTGGAGTGATTTATACCCCGGTAACACGCGCCATACATACCTGTCAGGGAAGATATATTAATCATATTATTCTACCAGAGATAGATAATCTGTTCGTAGCAAATGAGAATATAAATGTTATATAGAACATTTGGTTTATTATTTCGTATTCTGCTTAGGCGCTCTGAACAGAATAACACTAGAAGCGTATTAATTGACGGCCGGCGTAGTGCAGCGGTATTCCGTTGGTCGCGGGATCGAGTCCCGGCGTGGTAAATAAATTTTATTTGATTAATTTGTGTTATTTCACAATTTATTAATTTAAAACAGTGTATAGTATATTTGCGGCACGTTACAGAGTGGAAAATACTCTCAGTATCGCCCTGGTGTAAGACCACCATTCAGAATTGAAACGTTGCTTGAAATGGCATTAGCCGTGTTTGGTGACCAGTTCTGAATAGCCAGGTACTTCCCCACCTTCCTCTTTCCTATCTCCTTCCCCTCCCACTACCTTCAGCCTCACAACATACCCCAATTGGGGATGTAGTCTCACTGGCTCCAGACGGGAACAGCTGAGACCCTTGTGAGGTATCACTATAAAAAAAAAATTAAAAAAACCTTTATCCCGGGAGTAAGTTAACGAGTCGATCTGCTGTTTGCTAAAGGATGCTTTTAAATACAGAAATTGAATATTCCAACAGAATAACTTTTATTAGGCAATTAAATTTACAAATACCATATTATCAGAAAAGGTTGGAAACACGTATACTAATAAGTAAGAAGTATGATGTTAATACGACCGATATTCGAGACAGAATAACGGTTGGTTTCAAAACTGCTCTATCATTTGAAGCGCGGTCCAAAGCGCATGCGTTTCAGTATGGCAACAATTTGGAAAACGGGAGTGGGTACCACCACCCCACTTCCCAACCTTTTTGGCCTGGGACCACTATGACACACCCATCACTCCTGAATACATTGACCACCAGATTCCTACCCACCCCTCATACTTTTTTCTTTCCCAGAACTTAATTTCCCTAAAAATAGCCTCCACACAATATCCTTAAAGATGACAAAGGTCCTGAAGGATATTTTTTCTCATGGCTTCCTATGTTGAACAAATGTAAAAAAGCTCTGCCCATAATTCATTTGGGTTTTTTTTCGCTTTAGGTCAAAATCTCTAAACATAATAGGCTTTATCATGAAAGGTCCGTATTTACATAAATTAAAGCCATAAATCTAGTGCAGGCAAAATTTGAAATTAATTCCGGACTATTTTCTAGTCCAATAATACCACTCATTGTTCCGAGGTGGGTTTGCTCCTATATCATACATTTTACTTTCACCACGATTCCTGCTAATAATAATAATAATAATTGGATAATTTATAAAGCGCCGTTTTTGTGAAAAATCACCTCAAGGGCGCTGTACAATTTATTAGGAATGCTTAGGTTCTAACTTCTGATTTTACTATTTACAAATGGATACAGAAACATACTTACCTGGCAGGTCACTTCCGAGAAACACACTTTAATTATAAGTTATTAAACATTATATGAATTAAATTATGAGATCGAGACTCACCGCAACGCCAAAGAATTCAAATCTTTAAACTTTAATTAGAATTATAAATCACATCTCATAATATAAATAAAACCAATGCAAAACATAATCGACTAGAATTTAATCGATTTGCAAATAATTAAAAGAAACGGGTCTACAGTAAATTAGTTGCTCCTTTAAACCGGTTTAATGCCTGTAGTGGCCAATACAAACTGATGCAGTGATCTTCATTGAGATGTATGCAAAATAAATAAAACAAAATAATGTGAATGCAACAGGAAACAGGTGTTTTAAATAAAATCTTTATTGGATCACTGACTCCTTGTTTATTAAGTAATGCATTCCCACTTTCATATTGACATCATATTTCATTTTGTTTTGAAGAGTTTTATTTCACATGTACATTTGTTACTTCATTTTTATTAATCTGCTATTGGTTTCGAGATTTAAGATTATTCGCAACCGGCAGCAACTAAATGAAACTTAAGTTACAAATAAAAATGGAGTAACAAATGTACATGGGAAATAAAACTCTCCAAAACGTTGATTGTGGAGCCACATCCTCTCTGCGTACCCCTGTGGAGACAACCATACTGTATTGATTATTAAATGTATGTAGTGTACGTAAAAATTATAAATTATATTATTTATTTTAAACTAACTCCACACAGGAAGCCCTGAGGAAAATAATTTCCTATGGTGTCTATTTCATCTTTGTGGATGCTGCGTGGAGGGTCTTTTCATGGAAAGGAATGAGTGAACCTGGGTCTTGAAGAAACCCGTATTGTAGGAGGGAGGAACCAAAAAACGAGTCGTTTATTCGTACCCATACTCGCCATCTATGTGGGAGGTGGGTATGGGTACCGCCGCCCCATGAACCATTTATTGTAGAAAACCCGTGTCATAGGTCACCCCAAGTGTTTCACTACGTTTGGTGGCTTAGCAGGGGTGCCTGGGTTCATGGGGTGAGGTTTGACATGGTGGGCCGAATCGGGATAGACTATTTAAAGAAAACTTTTTGACCTCTCTCGACCCATCGCTTTGCACCACAGTGGGGGGGACGGATTTATGCATTCGTCACTACTGAATACATTGACCTAATAGATTCCTACCCACCTGTCATACTATTTTCCTTTCCAGAACTTTCTCTCTTTCCTTTCCTTCAAAAAGACCAACCACAAAGCATCCCCAAAATATGGCATAAGCCTTTAGGTAATTTTTTTCGTCAGAGCCTCCTGTGTGGATAAAAAGTTTTTAAAAAATCTTTGGAGATGCTGTGTGTAGGATCTTTTTGCGGAAAGGAAGTAATGAACCAGGGCCTTGAAGAGATCCATGTTGTAGGAAGGAGGAATCAAAGAGAACGATCCGTTCTCATGTGACAAGATACGAAGGTGTCGAAGGAATGAATGACGCTAGTTCCTCGGATCATCTTCCATTGAAATACCAGTAGAATTAGGACACCATTCAAACCCAACGCCTGTGCTATAAAGATTGCAATCCGTTTGTTAAGATAGGACAATGTATCAAACGGACCGCCTGTTTCTGCTCGGAGTCGACTTATGATGAACTGTCATTACAAAAACTTTTACTACAAGGATATTTGTTTTGATTATAATGTTTCTAAAAATTAGCACCCAGAAAGGTCAGAAATGAATCAATTTGATTTGAAAACTTATTTAATTTATTATTATAGAGATGAATCAGCCTGAACCTAATTCACTAGAGATGTAATAACTTTATTTTCTTCCCACTAACTATAAATCAATGCTTTAACTAACGACTGTCATAATTCAATAAAGCATGTTGGAAAAAACGTTTTTCTCCAACGGACATAAAAAATGACAAACGATCAGATTCATAAAATGCTCACAAATATCAATTTGTTACAAAGTCTGCATTTCTATGGGAAATCAGAACCAAGTGGAAAGTAACCTTAAAAATATTTATTTATCAATGTTTTTTTAACAATTTTATACATTTTAATTAGTATAGACGGCCGGCGTAGTGCAGCGGTAAAGCTCTCTGAAGGTCGCGGTATCGAATCCCGGCGTGGCAAATAAATTTTATATGGTTAATTTGTGTTATTCACAATTTATTCATTTATTTATTTATTAATTTATTTATTTATTTCAAAACATACGGCACAACATGTGCCATTGACATAATTATGTTTCTATATATTATAATACAATAACATAAGAAAGTGACATATAAATGTAAAGTTAAATATAAAAACAAAAGGTAAAAAAAAAAGAAGTTAAGGTAATGAGTAGTAAATAGAATTATGATGCATAAAATGAAAGTATAAAGTAAAAGTGTAAACTATAAAATATAAAGTATAATGTAAAAGTAAAAGGTTAAGATAAAAAGTTGAAAGGCAGGAAATAATATAGACTATAAATTACCTTTGTAAATAATATAAAGTACAAAAGTTATAAATATAAAAAAAGTATGACAAGTAAACAGTAAGAAATGCTCTTAGGAGCCAAATATTGAAGATAACCAAAAATTTAAAAAATATATATATAATAAATAAAAGGAAGGTATTACTGAGTATACAAAGCGATATGAAAAGTAGATACCTATGGTATGTTTCTAATCCATAGGTATTAGAGTGCATACTGGTAGGACATAATATTATGATTACGTGGTAGTACTAGCAGATAAATTTTGTCTAATACATCTTTTGTACGATGACAGACTTCCGGCATGATCGATATGAGCAAATTCATTACCTAAAGTGTGTAAACGATGTATTAGTGAATTTTGTTCTGCATTACTGAGAGTGTTGTTGCAATAATAAGGTGTTTTGAGTCGAGTTGTTCTACTAGGTACCAGGCGCGGCTGGCGCTAACGTGCAATGGTGCGCTGAACCGCCAAAAAAATTGAACATCATTTTATAACTCATCGTATTTCTACGTAATGTGTTTATTTATAAAATTGAGCACAATCTTTAAATTTAATTATAATTATTTTTCAATCTAACAATTAACAATGTATTACGGCCAAATAAACGCATTGTTCTCACCCGCCCGCGCCAGTTACGGCGGCTACCCGCTACCCGCTAGGACCGAGGAATCGAGGTAGGTACAATGCCTAAACCGTGCGCCAGAGCTAGGCGCCCCATAATTCGAATGATGCTCGTAGTAAAAAATCCCAAAACGTCAGATACATGTCACCACGGACATATGAATATATCTGGACCTGCCCTAAGTGATAAAAACGTATTATTTCCCCCTCCACATGGCGCCGGCTGTAGTTCCTCCTTGGAACCGGCTCGCTCCATGGGGAGGGGATATAGCCTCGCTTGAATCTAAAATGTGTGACGTCATCATTCTTGCCGTGAACAGCGAGAAGCTGACATCCATACATTTAACGAAATAACGGCAGCTTGTGCTATACAATATATCTACGTATCAATGTACACATAGGGAATGTGGGCGGTACTCCAATGTGCTCGTCGCTGGTTACAGGGGTAAGTAAATTATGAAACATTTGTAAAAGTGTTTTAACTAAACACGGAAACAAAATATTGATATGTGTATTGGCGCGAGTCTTTTTGGGGCGAGCATTTGGCCTTAGCAAATATGTTTTGAACGTGGCAAGCAATTCGCGCTCCCATGTAAAAAGGTCTATTCATTCAAAGCAGATTTTGCTTTTAAGAACTAAATGGTGATATTGTAATGCGAGATGCCTATATACTGTCAGATTGATTGTTCAACGAAAGACAGTCATCTTTCCCCTCTCCGCTCTCCATAGTTTGGTTTTACCCCTCATCTGTAACTGCTTGTCTATCCATTTGGATGTCTATGCATGTCACACTAAAAATCGGCTGATCGCGCGGCGCCCGGCCGACCCGAAGAGCTTCGGCATTCTTCCGAAATATTCCGAAGATTTGCTTCCAGCGATAGTAAGGTTTGAACAAGATAATATTAAGTAATAATACTTCTCTTCTAAAATGTAACCATTAGTCAAAGGGTCAGCTATGCGTCTCGTGTGACATTATCTTGTTCGAGCCCTTGGGATGTACCTTTTTGACATAATTATTTTTTTGTCACCCATTGCGAACTTCACAGGTCAGTAACGACAGTTAAATGACGATATTGGTGATCCCCGCCGCAGAGTGAAACGTTTCTTGTGTCTTAATTATTATTGGATTATTGCGTTATTATGGTTATCTTTGGAAGGTTGAGTATTTTTAAATGGATATCACACCCACCACCCGCCCTTTCCACTAATCTTCTAATAGATGTAATATCAATTGTAATGGAGTGTAAAATGCTTCTAAAAATATTGATACCAGAATAATTCTATAATAATTGGATAATTACTAGAGCGCCGTTTTAGTTATGTTGCGTTGTACAATTTATTGTGAGTTCCTAGGCTATACGTATTTTTATTATATAAATTTACAAACAGATACATAAAACATACCTACTTACCTGGCAGGTCAATTCCCATATACGCATTTTTATTCTGAATTTTTATGATTGGAGAAATTGTATATCTCTATGGAGAAAACACGACTTTGCAAGCATAGGATACTTTATATGTAATGTCTTTGTAGACATCAGCATGTTTTTACATCGCACGATATTTTTACTATTAGAGTTGCATGATATTTTTAGATAGTAAATAATGTAAAATTATGCAAGATGTCTAGATTTTTTTGAAAATATAATATCAACCTTTCGTTTTTGATGAATGGCTTGGTGAACCACCTACAATTTGAGGCACCGGCCGCGCCTGCTAGGTACATGATGATTTATTAACGAAACCAATTCAGGGGAGTCAAACCAGTTATTGTTTATTTTAAAATAATATATAGTATATTTAAAATAATATATAGTATATTTGCGACATGTTCTAGAGTGGAAGATACTCTCAGAATCGCCCTGGTGTAAGACCACCATTCAGAATTGAAACGTTGCTTGAAATGGCTTTAGCCGTGTTTAGTGACCAGATATGAATAGCCAGGTACTTCCCCACCTTCGTCTTCCATATCTCCTTCCCCTCCCAACTACATTCAGCCTCACAACATACCCCAATTGGGGACGCCATAGTCCCACTGGCTCCAGACGGGAGCAGTTGGGACTCTTGTGGGGTATTCATGTAACATTGATTATATCGATAAAATGTCACTGCTCAGCTGTACATTCAGGAATTCTCCTGGAATGCAGCTGGTTTTTAGGAATTTTTATTCTTTGAAGAAATATTTTCTAGTTATATCATGCCATATCTCCGTGGAGGTAGGCAGAGGCACACAACTTGCCCGATTAACATTCATATATTATCGTGTCATACAAAAAAATTGTATTATTCTGACTCTATGACCCCATTGCTTCTGTACCTAAAACACTCGTGGGATATTAATGAAAAATTTGACGTAAAAAAATCCAACTTTGGGCACAATCTACTCAAAACGAAAGTTCAAATAAAAAAAAGTAATATCGAAAAAGTTTAGTTTTCCGCTTTTACTGGGAGTTTCCGGACATCGGGTTTATATTATCATACAATTCTCCTCTCGGCTACTCCCCCTCCACTCTTTCTCCCCCCCTTTCACCACCCTTCACTCCTGCACTCCGGAACTTTGATCCCTCCCCGCCGCGGCCTCCGCCCCGCTACTAAACTCCTAGAAGGCTTTGCCGCTACCCGCAGTCAGCGATCGTGCTGTACTTAGAAAGGTTGTATCGTACTCGTATGTTCCCAGTTTCTCCTAACTAGTTACGATTTCACGTCATATTATTGGCAAAGTGCGCGCGGTACTACGTTTTAATAAAATGTGTAACTTTAAAAAGACAATATTCTGTTGAAATATTGAATGTTTGTGTATTTAGTAGAAATACGAGTAGTTAGTCAGTGTTTGACAGATTGGAGTTGTTTTGTTGGTGTTGTCATTAGTGTAATGTTGTGTTGTGTTGTGGTTGAGTTAATAATTACTAATAATGATTGTGTGAGGTAAATGATAAATGCCATGTTTACAGTATTTTATTCATTATTCTGTCGCAATAAAGCTTTTTGGGAAGTTCAAATTCGAAATTTTTTCAACTACATTTTTATATTTATTTTCATTATATATTTATTCAACATTAGACGTATACACAGTAAGAAGATGCAATCATACGATAGAAATAATATCTTAACGTTAGTTGACTATCAGATTGCACAGTAATAAAATGCATTTTGTGTACTCAACAATTAAATAATAAATATATAGCCGCTTCCTAAATTTACAATAAAAAAATCGACACCCTTGCCATAGGTCGTCCCAAGTGGTTCGCTACGTTTGGTGACGTGACAGGGGGTTTTGACGACCTCCGTAGTCCAGCTGGTAAGACTCTTGACTCACAATCCGGAGGTCGCGGGTTCGAACCCGGCATGCGCAAATAAATTTTATTTTATTAATTTGTATTATTTCACAATTAATTCATTTAAAATAATATATAGTATATTTGCAGCACGTTCCAAAGTGAAAGATACCTACTATCAGTATCGCCCTGGTGTAAGACCACCATTCAGAATTGAAACGTTGCTTGAAAATAGCTTTAGCCGTGTTTGGTGACCAGATCTGAATAGCCAGGTACTTCCCAACCTTCCTTTTCCCTACCTCCTTCCCCTCCCCACTACCTTCAGCCTCACAACATACCCCAATTGGGGATTCCATAATGTCACTGGCTCCAGACGGGAGCAGTTGAGATTCTTGTGCGGTATTCACTGTAAAAAAAAGGGTGCCGGGTTCATGGGGTGAGTTTTGTCTAGATGTTGACGGTGAATGCGTTTGCCTACCTACTGCACGGCAGGCCGGATCGGTAGAGACCAGTCGAGAGACCTTTTGACCTCTCCAACCAGACTCTTGACATGTCACCTTGTACTGCAGAGGAAGGGATGGATTCACACGTGAGTCACTCTTTGATACATTGACCCCAGATTCCTCTCCAACCCTCACACCTTTTTCCTTCCTCTCTTTCCTTTCCACAAAAAGACCACCCAAAGAGCATCCTAAAAAAGACGCAGGCCCTGAGGGATTTTTTTCATCAGTGCCTCCTGTGAGGAGCTAATGTAAAAAAATGCAACAAGTTGGATTACTACTTTTGTGCGTTACAATGTTTAAAGTCGATGAAAACACTTGTTTGTTGTGAGTGCAACTATTTTTTTTATTTGTGTAGTCGGAAAGTACAAGACGATACTTCTATGATAAACTTTTAACACTAACAAACAACTTGAAGAAGTTTGATTGTTATTATAATGTTCACGGAATTGTTCTTTAGTTTTAATGTGCTCCTTTGCTGTTCCCTCCAGACCTGTATAAGATTAACTTCTTATTACAGAAGAGACCAACATCCTTTGAGAGTTATTATATTAATGTTAAGGACAGGAACTAATTAATTACCAAAGTTGGGGTCGTAATCCTCTTTAGGTGGCGCCTGGGAGAGGTGGAGGGACTTATAATTGCTTGGAATGCTTTATTTATTAAATATAATTATTTAAATTTGTCCATAGTCAATGAGAGGGAAGGAGAGAGAGAGTGACGATCAGACACCCTCCTATTAATACAGCCCTCTTTAACTAACCATCACGCCGTTTCCTCGCAGGGGTTATGCAGAGAGGGCGAACCGCCAAACAACTCTATCTTGGCACACACTCCTTGCCATGTTCACATTCATACATCGTCTCATACATGCTCTTCTATTATTTTGACTCTTGAAATGTCCCGACTCAAGTATCAGATTCACTTGGTCGTGCCATGTCTTCCTCGGACGTCCCCGACTTATTCTACCATTCACATTTGCATCATATACATATTCTCCTTACACTCGAAAGTATTTTATTCATTTTGGATTAAAAATAAGGGTAAATTTTGGGGATCGCTGGCAACGGTTAATACGCACTTTTTTTTGAAAAAATCTTTTGATTCACCTTAATTACATTAAAAGGCAACTATTTGCATTGGGGGAAGTGGAAAATATTTTTGTGTAACATGGTTTGTGATACAAAAGAAAGTGCCCCTTTATAACGCCTACTCGCGTCAAGGCAAGAAAAACATCCCAGTTTTTAAGTATTTTAGCGGCTACGCTAGGTTTGTGTAACATGGTTTGTGATTCTGGCGTACAATCTCACAAGACGAAAGCTAATTTTAATTTTACGTAATGAAATTTAGAATGAAATATTTTCCACTTCCCCAATGCAAATAGTTGCCTTTTAATGTAATTAAGGTGAATCAAAAGGTTTTTTTAAAAAAAAGTGCATATTAACCGTTTCCAGCGATCCCCAAAAATTAATAAAATAAGAAAACAATTAAATAAAAATATTATTGCATTTTTTATAGATTAAACCAATAGAATCAAGGAGCAATGAAGATGTGTTATTATATGCCTAACTAATAATTTGTTTTCTCTTGTTTCAGGTATAATAATAAATTAATTTATTATTGGAAAGTGTTTTAATTTACATACAAAGTGGTTAAACTTAATCAACGAAGTTGTTACTTTTAACTAAGTTACTTTTGGTGTGTGCTAAAGTTGAAGAATCAAAAGTTTTTCCCTGTGAAAAGTTTCTCAGTGTTAAAAAATCAATTGATTGAATTCGCACTAGAATAAGTAGTACGAAATAAGAATGTTCCTACTGGAGTAGAATAGTTAAGTGTGTGAAGTATGTCCAGGGGTGTATTGTGTGGTGTGGTGTTGCTGCTGATGGTGGAGGCTGCCAGGAGTGTAAAAGGGAGTTACCATCTCTTCCAGTCGCAGGAAATTCTACTTACTGAATCAGGTACTACTAATAAAATATTATAATCCTTGTCTAATAGAAACAGATCTTATCGGTGTCAGTGGATGAAACTAAAGCGATATTTCTGTTTCACTTTGAAGGCATTAAGGGGTTAGTTTGAAATATGGCTCTGTTTCCTGTTTCTGATTCATGCTGGTAATGGATGTCTAAAGTCACCCATCCCCCCCCCCCCCTCCTCCGACTTGTCCGATAGAACCTCCTGCCGAAGGATGTACCACACTTCACAACAAGCTACTACCCTCACATACCTATATTTCAAACTAACCCCGTAAAGCCTTCGAGGTGACTTACCTAAGTACGTTTCGTACCTAAGAAACATTTGACCACGATGTATATAATATATATTGTAGGTACGATACCTACAAATTTCATCGTGTTATTTTGCTTTTCGATGTGACTTTTGCAAACAATAATTTTTTGTTTGTTTATATCTAGAGTATTATTCTGCCCTGAAGAAGCTACGGGTGTAGCGAAACAATCGGTTCAATCGGTCGGCACAGAGAATTAATAAAAATAAAAGTGTTATCTAAAAAGTTTTTTTTTTTAAATTTATTTACAGCCTTAGTATAATGCGTCGTGAATATTTTATTTTATTGATAAATGACAGGGTATGTGAAAACATTACTAATTAAAAACTGACAAAATATAGTTCATGGAAAGATGTATACATTACTTATCCAGCTAAGGAAATTAATTTATCTACTGTGTACGCTACTGTAAAAACCCGTAAATTGGTAAATCTTATGTTTTACTAGTAAACGTTAGGATTTGATGGAAAATCTTAAGATTTACCGTAGTACGGGCTTTTACGGTAACAATACATGGTTTATATGGTCAACGAATTTCTGAATTTTTCCAATATATTTTAAAATCTATATTTATTTATTTTTATTTATTTTATTTATTTGTTTATTCAGCATAAGCTTGTACATTTAAATACATAATTTATTTTAAAAAATTTGACTGCCCAACTAGGAGTAATCCCGTTTTAGGACAGTCAAAATATTATGGGTATGAACATGTGGAACATGATTTGTACAAAAAGAAAAAGAAAATTGATGAAATAAAAAGAAGAGAAAGAATATTAAATAATATTAATTAAAATAGGATTTGATGGAAAATCTTAAAATTTACCGTAGTACGGGCTTTTACGGTAACAATACATGGTTTATATGGTCAACGAATTTCTGAATTTTTCCAATGTATTTTAAAATCTATATTTATTTTTATTTATTTGTTTATTTAGCATAAGCTTGTACATTTATATATATAATTTATTAAAAAAAATTTGACTGCCCAACTAGGAGTAATCCCGTTTTAGGACAGTCAAAATATTATGGGTATGAACATGTGGAACATGATTTGTACAAAAAAAAGAGAAAATTGATGAAATAAAAAGAAGAGAAAGAATATTAAATAAAATTTAAAAAAAATGATTAAAATATAGTAACTGTTATTTCTTAATATTAAATATGTCGTAAAAACAAATACCGTTTAAGAAACTGAATGAAATTCCCTTTGATTTTTGGACTTTAAATAATAATTAATATGTAAAACTTGCAATATTTCAATTAAAAACATAAAAAAAGAGTTGAAAAAACAATCTTCCTTAAAATAGTTGTCACAATAAAATTCATTCTAAGGAATCTTGTTCTAATGGTAGGTACGTGAATCAATTTTAATATATCAGGTGTATTCCGGCGATTATTTATTATTTATTGACTTTATTTATAAAGTTTTGTTAATTGGAAGTCTGTTTGGTTGAGATAAAATCCCATGTTTTTATGCTGCATGTTTTTCGTATCACAACATTGATAATCGTAGCATATTCCCTCAAAGGTTCGAACTTTTATCATATATTTGTGTACTTTAATCTCAAATAAACCTGTTAAATTTAACCATAATTCCGTTAAACGTTTTTTAATCTCATCAGTTTAAATTACGTAAGTAATTTTTAATATAAAGTCTGAACCCTTTGTCAACTTTTATTTATTTAATTTATTTGAGACACAAACAGGATATTTATAAAACATTTTTGTGGGTAATATATAATAAATTAAAATACAAATATAAATATCCCTAGACTAATGTGTCTGCAGTAATCACATTTGAATTTTTACAGATGCAAACACATGAAAAACAATGCAAGTATTATTTATACATAACTTAAAAAACTTTAATATAAAATTGAAATACATTATAAGCATATAATATTTATGAAGTATTTCCTGAAATATTTTATAAGAATAATAATTAGATTAATTTTGTATGAAAGTAATTCTTTCTTGCTTCCCTACGAGTGATATTGTGAATTTTATTAAAATATTAAGCAGTAAATATTTAAGTTACCCGGAGGCAAAAAAGATACAACCTGTCACGTACTTTTTGAATAAGTCACGTGAAAATAAGTAGCGAAAAGTTTACAACACAAATACTTGACCTTTTCATCTCAAAGCTCAGGAAATCATAATGCGGCAATGTGAACAAAGGCATAAGCAAATAATCCTCCTTATATTTATATATTTTTCTTAGAAACGCTGTAGGCTGTATTCCCTCTGGTAGAGTATATACGTGTTATCCAGTCAGGAGGAGGCAGTAAAGTAGGTGGCACCTGCCCAGTCACGTGTTACGAATAGGTACCATTCCAGTCCTAGCACAACTTCAGTGCCACCCTTAAACACGTGCCTTGAACCCTGCAGGGAATAAGGAGTATGTGGCACGCGGTGAGTGGGGGTAGAAAAGAAAAATGAAGCAGTATGTAAAGAAGGCGGTGATAACTATTGTAGGAACTTTGAAATATATTCTACAGCAGATAGTACTATCTTTTGTGGCGAGCAGAATTTTTTTGATATCCGTTCAAACGTTTTGTATTGAGTCTGTTAGTGGGGAGGTGTTATGAGGAGCAGTTTTCAGGGGGGGAAATGAAATAGAAATATTTTATGTTTGTACGTGTAATGGACTACATATTGTAAATATCTGTCTTATTTTTATAAATTTCAGTAAGGGCGTACAATAAATTCTCTGTATTCAATTCTTGATGTTAGATTTTTAACGTATTCGCAAACTTCGGGTTTACGATGTGATGTGTATTAATAGAATTTGTTGGCTTATAGTTTAACATTATTCCTTCCGATGTCTTTTTCAAGAAGCACGTATTATTTGACGAGGTATAGGACATATTAAAAAAATCTATCTTGTATATGCTGTTTAAATGTTAAATGCATATCAATGCACAGCCCACGATATATCTCCAGCATCAAGTTATGCAAGTCGTTCTTATCAATTTTTAGGGGTACACGAGGAAGAATTATTTTACGAATTGAGCTAAAATCGTGTGTCCTGTTATTTTTTAATATTCATTGTTAGGATATTCGATTGGAGCCAACTATTAATTTTAGTGCATTTCCTAGTAAGATATCTAAATCTTTACTCCCGTAGAAAATTGGAGTATCATCTGCATATAAAAAAAATATTATTAAAAATCATTATTTTATGCTGTCCATCTATCAATACTACAGGGCTTGAAGAAGTGTGAGTTAGTTTTCTCAACGAATCGTATTTCCTCTTATTATGTGGGGATGGTAGTCCAAGAGGTTAGTTCCCTGGAGCAGATTGTTCCTCTGACCATCTTCCATTAGTTTCGTTCCTTACTAACATGTATTAACATAATGTCATGAAATTAAAAATTTACAGGACGAAATGGTTTTCCTTATATTTTTTCATATTATTACTGTAAAGCCTAAGTGATTAGATATATGGTTTCTATGTAATTACGTCATAAATATTTCAGCGTACATTGTTTTGGGCTTTTTACAACTCATTGAAATATTACAATCGTTCTACTAATGTAGGGTCGGTTCACACGCGATTTGCTTATTTAGTAGTAATATTCAAGGTTTTTACCGTTTTCCGGAATCATGTTCTCTGTTCTAGAAATATTCGTCCGATTTAAAATGCTTGTCCAATAACATTTCACGTAAAGATTTTCACTTTCGATATGCATCTGTCATGTTGGTAGTTGTCAAAACGCCAGTTGTCGCATGTTGATAAAGTTGGCAGGTCTGTCGCGTCGAGTCGCTTGATGCTTAACTTTGTTCGAACCTGTAACGAATCTGAAGAAATTAGTTAGTGTCTAGTAAGTAGACATTATCATCTTGTGATATATTTGTGTGGTATTACGCCATGTTGCGACACATATGACCTTATGATGGACACAGTAACGCTTTCCGAAACGTTGAATAAAGAAGGAAATAGCGCAACACGGCATAATACCCCAGAAATAAATCGTTTAATAAGCAAATCTTCTGTTATTATACAATCACACCGCAGGCACATAAACTAAGATGAATAATGTGTACGTTCTCATGAAAGCAATATCATTTTTTTATGTAGAAAATATTCCAATTTCAAATTATTGTTTTTTTTTGTCAAATAAATTTGATCTTGGAACATTTCATAAATACCGAAGTACCTGGTTGTGATTGAAAAGAAGTCTGAGCTAGTGAGACAATGGCAGCCCCAATTGGGGTTTGTTGTGAGGCTGGAGGTAAGTGGGAAGGGGAAGGAGATGGGTAAGTGCCTGACTATTCAAATCTAGTCCCCAAACATAGCTAAAGACATTTCTAGCAGTTGCAATGTTGAATGTAATTTTAAATTATTAAATTGTGAAAACATAAATCAATGTTGACCGGTCAGTTGCTGCGTTGGCATCGCGTTTGGGTCCCACCCAGGCGTCCCGTGTTCGTTTCCTCGGCTGGCTAAGTCCTCTATCACGATACAAGCAACATTTTAGGCTTACTGGAGTGGTAGTAGGAGATTTTCAAATATTGTCGGGTTTTCTTTAAATAATTTAAAAAAAATAGTAATAATAATGAAGATGAAAATAACAAAAAATGAAAATAGAATTTAAAAAAAAAGTTTTTTGTATTTCTAGGGCATTAACTACTTTGTAACAATTTCTAGACATTTTTGTTTTGTAAGACTAGAATCAGGGAACATGCACTTTGTTTACGAAATAATAACTACTCCGAGTTTGCTAACCATCTAATAGAGGCTGGCCGTAGCTTCAAAAAGAAAAAACTAAGTTTAAACATTGCAATGTAAATTCATATTTTAATTTGTGCGCTTTAGAAACTTTATAAATTAACAAAAAAATTAAATAAACAATCAATTTAGTTAATAAAATAATAGCACAATGTAAATCACCTTTAATTTCGATGTTTCCATGGAATATTGACTCCGCCCACCGTTCTCCCCCTCCCCCTCCCCCTAAAAACCCTCCCACTCCCCACCTTATTAATTTTTGTACTTGTATAGAAAGTTTAAGTTAGTTTTAAGTTTGCTCGTGAATGACACGAAAGTGTTGAAACCGGTCGCAAATTTTTTTAAATTAAAGTAAAAAATGTACATTGAAAATTAAAAAAAAACATATTTTTTACGCACGCCTGGATTTGAACTAACGACCTCTGGATCGCTAGTCGAGAGCCTTGTCCTTCGACCACGGAGGCCGTCAACTGAACTAGTCTAGTATTTATTTATTTATTTATACTGCGTTTTACAGGTTGTTCACACACATGTGAGAACAACCCAGTTATAAAAACTCAGTTAATTGTACAAATAAGAAAAAGTAAAATGTATATACAATCAATTAGCCAAATAATAAAATAATAATTTTGGAACAGATAAAATAAAAATTAGATTAAAAAAAAAAACAGTTAGACATATAGAATTTAACAAAAAAATCAAAGTTTACTCAAATAACAATTAACGAGAGGCAAGATAAGAGACATAATTAGAGACAAAAATGATACACATAATAATTTATCACATATTTTTCAGCAGTCGGAGAGCATTTTTTTTTAATCCATATAAATTATCGACAAAAATATCTACTTCAGCACACTCTATCTTATTATACAGTCGACACATTTGGGTCAGAGGGCTAAAATAGGCGATATTGTTTTTAAATGTATTCAGGTGAAACATACTATGGCGTCTTAAGCAATGGGAATTGGGAACATTTATATCAATGTTGCTAAGACACAATGAAGTATCAAGATTGCCGTGAATTATTTTATGTAAACATATTAGTATACATATTATTTTATGTAATATTATCAGTCAATTGCCTTCTGATTTTAAGTGTATTAATTTTGAAGTATTCAAGTCGCATGTCGTACGATCTAAGATGTTCATGTAATTGACATTTAAAAGATAACAGTCTTAGCATTTTTTTTTGAACTGATTCTACAATGTTTTCATACTTGCAGTAATGTGGATTCCAAATAGTGCTTCCATATTCAAGTTTACTTCTAATTAAGGCATTGTAAAGGGTTAGAATTGATAGAGGATCTTTGAAAGGTTTACATATTCTATGAATAAATCCCATCATTTTAAATCATTTGCACTTAATGTCGTTAATGTGTACATCAAATATGAATTTAGAATCAAGAGTGATTCCTAGATCTCTTATGGAAAACACTTTTTTAAGAATAGTATTATTAATAACATAGGAAAAATCCTTTATAATTCTGTTACGAGTGAAGTTTAATGTGAAACATTTTTCAACATTTAAGTGCATATCATTGACACTACACCAGTAATTGAGTGTGTCAAGGTCATTTTGAAGCAGTTGATGATCAGAAACAGATTTAATTTTACGAAAAATTTTAAGATCATCGGCGAAAAAAGCATAATCACAGTTTAATTTTGAACCAAGGTCATTTATGAATATTAGAAAAAGAAGAGGACCCAGATTTGACCCCTGTGGTACACCAGAAGTTACATTTATAGGGGATGATTTGTATCCATTAATAAATACTAGTTGCGTTCTGTTACATAAATATGATTTCACCCAGCGAAATAGGTCTCCATGTATTCCTATTTGATCAAGCTTTTTAAGTAAGATGGAGTGGTTAACTTTATCAAAAGCTTTTTGGAAATCGGTATAAATGGCATCTACTTGTAATCTTTCATTAAAAGAGTTACACACATAATCACAGAATTCCAAAAGATTTGAAGTAATAGATCTGTGAGGAACAAACCCATGTTGCCTAGTGCAGAGAAGGGGTTTAAAGTGAGAAAAAATATTTTTATATATCAGAGATTCAAAAACCTTAGCAAAACATGATAGTATACTAATTGGTCTATAATTTTTTATTAAAGATTGGTCACCCGATTTGAATACTGGTACCACATGTGCTTTTTTCCACAAGTCAGGAAAAGTTCCAGAGGTTAAAGATTCATTGAAAATAATAAAAAGTGGTAAACATAATGAATCTGCACAGCATCTGACAAAGAAAGGTGGAATACTATCGGGGCCGCAACCCTTATTGGAATCTATTTTACTCAAAAAGCATTTTATTTCAACTGCACTAATATGAATTTTACCGAGATTGCTTTGGTTGTGTTCAGTAATATTTAACATTGAATCATTATCAGGTGATTCCGAATTAGTATAAACAGATGAAAAATATTTGGAGAACATGTTTGCTATGTGTTCTCCATCGTTTGCGGAAATATCATCAAGGTGCATTACTTTAGGAATACAATTGGTTTTTCGTAATGATTTTGAGTATGACCAGAATACCTTTATGTTATCTTGCAGACCACTTTCGACAGAGTTGATGTATGATTTATAACATTCAATTTGCACCTTTTTAACCATTTTCCGTAAATTAGAGAATTCTCTATAATCTGAAACGTTGCCATGTTAATTTGCCTTTAGTCTAATTTTATTTTTTTTCTTAAGAAGATCAATCAATTGCTGATTAAACCAGATAGGGTATTGGTTTTTTAATTTCAGAACATATTTTTTAAAATTTTTGTCAATTATTTCCCATAGTTTTTCATAAAACAAGACAACCATACTATTCACATTTTTATTTTTAAAAAGAGTTATCCAATTAACAGCTAATAGATCCTGCCGACATTCATCATAGTTTCCCCTCCTGAAGTTGTACTTTGAATCATTTTTATTAGTTTCTAAGAAATGATTTTTATTTTGTTTTACCGTGATTTCAAATGAGGGGTGATAATTATCCAATTTAGTTAAGCCTTGTGCTATATGTAGATCTATATTAATTTTATCAGATAAAACGAGGTCTAACACATTTTCATTTATATTTAATACATAATTGAATTGACTCAAATTACAAATTGAAGAAAGGTTGACAAGACTATGCGCCTTCTGACTTTTATTATTAGAAGGTGAAAGTACATTATTAAATGAAGTGTCGGGTAACCATTTAATTTCAGACAAATTAAAATCACCAATAAAAATGAACTGTGAATTTGATTTTGAATTCTTTAAATACAGATCTTGTAATTTTTCGATCTGGTTGCAATACTTGTCAACAGTTACACAAGGAGGAATATAAAGGACGCAAATATAAATGAGCGAGTTGGAATGAGAATTGGACTTGATCATAATCCACAAATCTTCATTTTCACTCTCCCACTCTGTTTTTCTCGACACAAGAAGTTTTTTAGAAACGGCGGCTAGAACTCCGCCACCTTCTTTAGACACAGATTTGGTTGACTCACGATCTCTTCTAAATATTACATATCTGTCATCAAACACTTCTTCACTAAATACCGTTGAGTTCAGCCATGTTTCGGAAAAACAAATAATGTCATAGTTATTAATTAAAATATTATTGCGTAAACTTACAGTCTTTGTTCGAATACCCCTCACATTTCGATAGTATATATTTATAGCATCAACAGCAAGTGACTCGCCATCTTTTTCTGTATGCTTAGACGCCATAGTCGATTGTGGAGAGGTCCTTTAATAATGCGGCTTTATAGGCCGGGCATTCCTTATCTCCGGTGGGGTGGGCACGGGAAGCTGCAGGCTTTCCGAAACGTGCGCATGTGGCGCAACTGGGTGCTGCAGCAGTAGCGGGGCAGGCCTCACGGCCGTGTCCTTCTACACCGCAGTGGGAACATCTCATTTTTTCTTTGCAGAACTTGTGTGAATGTCCTATCATTTGGCAATTCAGACAAACGGTAAGTCCCACAAAGTCACGCACACCGCAAACGGTCCAGTCCACGAATACTCGTCCTTGTTGTACCAGCGCATGACGTATGTTAGCGGGTACCAGGTAAACTCTGTGGCAGGACGGTCCGGTTCGAGCTCCAGCCAAATGACTAAGTTTGCACTTGGAAATATACTCTTTGACGTCATTATCTCCAGAGATTCCGGAAAATGCCTATTAAATATACTGTCTCATACACATGCGTAAATTAAGTCCCCCGGACTTCAAATTCAACCCTTTTTGAAATTTCAAATTAGGTTAAGAAATAACCAGACTTTAATCTGGAAAGAAAATATTCAATTATTTACAGGCCCTTTAAGAGGAAATACTAGCTGCGCTTTTCTATACAAACGTATTCCCCGTTTATCTCTCTGGATTTTGACCCTAGAGCAAAATTTTTTTTTACATAATATAGATATTGACCACTAGCGTGTCGGTACGTTTTGTTTTTTTTGATAATTTACTTCTCATAGAAGTTACGACCTTCCAAAAATGAATAAAATTGCCTAATTTAAACGCCGTCAAAAAACGTTCAGTATACAAACTAAACAATGTATTTTGAAAAAAAGCAAAACGTACCGACATAGAATATTTTCTTTTAATACAGTTAGTGAAAAAAAATTTTTAAATCCGTCCAGTTTTGGAGAAGAAAAATGGGGAATACAAAACATCGATTTCGAAGATTTTATTTAGGTATTTTCGGCCCGACGTGCAGGTGTCCCTTTCGCTCATTTCTCCCGAGGGGGGCCGGGGAACGTGGGTTTTGACAAATACATACATATAATGCGAAGTAGTGATGTAAAGAATTTTATCGGTAGACTAGTGTTGTCCTTGCCCGAGTAATCGATATTTTTTATTCGTTTTTTTCTGTTTAGTGACTCATCGCGGTATACCAATACTGACCGAGCTTTCATACTAAAATTGTGCAAAATTAAATTTTTTTATGTCAAGTACTATAATAAATTTTCAATTTGGGAGGCGTTTTAGGTACCATCGCCCTGGGAACCATTTATTGGATAACCAACACCCCCGCCACTTGGTCACCGCAAGTGGTCCTCTATGTTTGGTGACAGAGCCTGGGTTCCCGGGTTCACGGATGAGGTCTGCATGGGTTTTGGTGGCGGATAATTTTGTCCACTTACTGCGTGGCGGGCCGGATTGGGAGAAACTGGAAGAGGAAGATCTTTTGATCTCTACAGCTGGACTCTCCACCATCATTTCATACTTTTACCTACCTTTTCCCTACCCAAAACTTCCTTTCCTTCCTTATCCTAAAAATACCCTCCACACAGCTTCTCCAATGATGTCCAACAACTTCTCCAACAAAGTCCCTGAGCGATTATTTTTCCTCGGTGCCTCCAATGTGAGGTTTATGTTTTTAAAAAAAATCTGTTTCAAATTTTTAGTTGAGAGTCGCTTACATTGCCTTCAGTGATTAATTGAAATTTTTTGTTTGTAAACACTTTATTGTACAAAATTTTTTACCACTATACAATGAATTTTAAACAATTTATGATTTAGATCTTTCTCTCGCCGGTAAATTTCTTGATATGCGACCGTCAATTGTTTCTGGTAAAAGGCATTGGTGGTAGAAGTTTTTCTAACAGTGGTTCAATTTTTTGCCAGATTGAATCGTCCCTTTCAATTTTTTCATACGGCAAACCTTTAGGACTCCACACGACAAAATAACAGTATTTACGACGAGTAATGTGTAACTGGCCTTGTACTTGGTAGAAGTAATTGTGATTCCGTTTTAATGTTGAAGCATTGTCTTCAATTTTACAGTAATCAATTTTTTTTGTTCAAATCCTTCTTCTGGTGACATATTTACTATACTATATGGGCATTTCACTTCAATTATAGAATCCTTGCAAAAAGGCCATCCGGACTTGCCGCTAAAAAGTTTTTGTTTTCATCGATAAATAGTCCACAGGCGAATACCTCTAATTTTGTTTCTTTTGTAAATTGCTCAATTGCTTGGTTTTCATTTTCTTTCCCATAATTTGTGGCCATATTTCCTTTAAATGGCGAGTACAGTAGCGAGTTTAATACTCTCGCAACTGAAGTTTTTGGCCGTAGCTTACATATTTTTGTCCAAAGTTAGAAGCTGTAAGCCGCTTACGCCTTTCAATTGTCCACAAATTATTATTGCTTTGGCCCACCGTATTCCTTTCGAGTTCATCCTTATTCGATGGAGATAATTCTTTGAAAAATTCCTCTTTATCGTTTCAAATAATTCAGCTGGCATATCTGGATCTAATTCCAATTGACCATAATTTTCATCAGGCCCTGTAACTTTTTTTCTCTTTTCTGTCGTGTTTTCGTAATACCTTAGTTTTATTTTTCGACACCTCTGTATTGTCTCCTTCGAACGTCGTTTTCTTTCAATAAAATGCTTCGTGTAGTTGCCAGGACTGTGGCCTTGGATTTTTTTTGTATTCGTGAATGGGTTGTCATTTCACTATTCCACGAAGTTACTGCTCAAGAAGCTCAACTGCTGAAGTTATCCCATTTTTGTAAAATTTGCTCTTTTTCCGCCTATAAATTTGGCTATAACGTTGTTGAATTGCTCCACAGTGTTATTTGTCACGTTAATAATAAGACTTTCTGCATTTGCTATTAGAGACGACAATAATTGTTGAATATCAGTCCTGTTCCACAATCTTGAAGATCGCTTACTAAATTTGGATCATTAGTATACTTCTCCGACTTGCAATAGTATGACGAACATTTTGTATGATCACCAAAAACATGGTTTGCGGCATTTTTTTGTCCATTTTCAGATTTTTTACTTTATCACTTTGTGCCGTGTTTTCTTGCTCTTTTCTGTAATTTACTGCTCAAACTATAGCTTTTCTCATACGTAAAACGTTTGCTTCAACCTTTTTCCTTATGTGAACTGGTACAAAGCCTTTAGCGTTGTTGGTTTTTTTTCTAAGTGCTTTTATTTTATTGCAAAAATTGCGAAGTAAGTGATTTTTGCACTTTTTTTTGTACTATGAAGTTGGGCCTGAAGCCTTGGGTTGAAGTTTCGCTAATATTGTCTTCATGTAATTAAATATTACAATTTAAGGTTTTATAAAGTTGAAAATAAAAATAAAAAGTTTTGAAGTTTAAAAAAATTATATATTTGTTTCCTTTATTTCAAACTGACTGTAATAAATATTTTTAAAAAATGTGTAGGTAAATCTATCTATAGGTAAAAGACCAACATTTTTTATTGAATTTTGAACGAACTAACACATCCTTTTTTGTATTTACTGCTTAAAGAAACTCAAAAATACAGGAGTACAAATCAAACCTCAGCAAGCGATATATCTAACATTTTAAACATTATTATTTACAAACATGTCAACTCACACGTATGATACACACAACACAATAAATCCATTTAGATTTAATTGTCTAATAAAATATGTAAGTGCTTTTATCTTTTTCGTTATCGTAATTTTAATTAGAAAAAAACTTAAGGTGGGCTATTTTTAAACCTTTTTTATCTCTACATATTATAAAGTAAAGTCCCCCGCGCCGTCTTTCTGTCTGTCTGTCTGTCTGTCTGTCTGTTCGCGATAAACTCGAAAACTACTGAACGGATTTTCATGCGGTTTTCACCAATAGATAGAGTGTTTCGTGAGGAAGGTTTACGTATGTAATTTGTCAAGGATTTGTGTAAATTGGTTGAAACATAACGATAATTGTTAGAAGTGTCGGAAAAATTCCAGCCGCCTGGTAGCTTTCATCGAAAACGCTGCCTAATCCTTTTGGGATATAACAAAACAACGCTTGGTGGGATATTCCTCTTTTATAGATCTACAAAAAAGTCCGCGATGGCATATATCTATCTTTTACTATACGCATTCTATCTTCTTATCATATTATTCTTATCAATTGCATTTTAGATATAATGTGTATAGTAAGCTATCCGTAAAAGATAGATATATGCCTTCGCGGACTTTTTTGTAGATCTATAAAAGAGGAATATCCCACCATTAATTGTTTTGTTATATCCCAAAAGGATTGTGCAGCGTTTTCGATGAAAGCTACCAGGCGGCTGGACTTATTTCCGACACTTCTAACAATTATCGTTATGTTTCAACCAATTTACACAAATCATTGACAAATTGCATACTTAAACCTTCCTCACGAAATACTCTGTATATTGGTGAAAACCGCAAGAAAATCCGTTCAGTAGTTTTCGAGTTTATCGCGAATAGACAGACAGACGGCGCGGGGGACTTTATAATATGTAGAGATAGAGATAATCGGTCAAAAATACATTTTTGTTGCATATGCATTTTTGAGTTTTTTTTGAGATAGGTAAGTGCCAAATTATATGAGTAGAAATTTAAGTTTTGTGGTATCATCATTACATAGTATAAAATGAAGTCGCTCAAAATGTATGTGCGCATAAATCTTTTAAACTACGCAACAGATTTTCATGCGGTTTTCACCAATAGATAGAGTGATTTAAGTGGAAGGTTTATGTGTATAATAAATGCTTATTATAGTAGAGAAAAGCCAAGAAATTCAAATATTCAATTTAGGCAAAGGGCAGCGCGCAGCGGGCAGCTGGCGAGCGGATGGTGTGGATTTTATAAAGGTTGGGTAAATGGCGTTGTGTTTCGTTAGCCACAGCAACGTGTGGCCGGGTCTGCTAGTTATTAATAAAATAAAAACAAAATTATATGTTTATTTCGAATTATAAAATTTGAAAGCGTATTTCATCATCTTTCAAAAACAGTTTTTAGTTTTCGGATGCGTTCACAAATATTAAAGTTATTTGGAATTTATTGGAAAGCGGAAATATTTTGACTTTTCGAAAAACAGGCCCGAGGCCTGAGAGGTTAATACTAATTTTCAATAATAACTAATGTATCATAGAGAATAATCATATGTATGTATATAATAATTCGATGTAGTTGGTTTGACTGCATATTTATAAACGCAAATACAGTGAAAACTTTAAAACTACTAACCTACATAGAGTTCTAGTAAAATAATTCGTAATTTGTCGGTAATAAGCGTGAACAGAAGACATTGTTACAATACCTATCGACGATATTTATAAATGACCGACAATAGCAGACCTCGTGCGTTTAAAAATAATGGGCCCTTTTTCTGTCACACCGCAAGGCCGATTCAAAAACTTCATTAGCGACGAAATAAGTCGAAAAATGCTTTATCTAAACAGAATATTGGATATGCAATGAGCTACAAGCTACAAGCACGCGTGGAGGCGAAAGACGGTAGGCATGAGACGCAGAGGGGGCGAGAGGGTGTACAAGCCAAACACTCACGTGGTCTCACCAACACATCGATAGCTAGTTCTTTTTTGAGCGCGGTGCGATAGCGAGAATTTTTTAAAATACCTACCGTCGAGATTTCTCACCGGTGCTATTACCTCTTAACTACCGCCATAGCTCTCTAGCACGCCAAGAACACCAAAGTAATATGACTCGTAACTCGTATACATACGGTTATTATTAATTTAGATTCGTTCCACATTAGGGAAAGCAGAAATGTTTACGTCAAAATAGTATATTCTTAGATCGCGGTGGTACCGTGGAAATGGGCAGCGGAGGAAATATCCACACGAATTTTAATATGAAAAGGGAAATCTAAATTATATAATATGATTTTTAGAAGAAAATATTATTTTTTTGGAGGGATATGGAGGGCTTTGTTTCTCGTATCATTACATACTTATTAATTCTGTCCAATGCTTGACTTCAATAAACGGTCATTTGTGAAAAAATTAAATCATTTTATGCGTCTGACCTTCAACAAGTAATGTATGATCTTCATGTATGTATCTGTATTTAATTTTATGTAATGGTAGATTTTTATAATAATTGTGAAATAATTGAATGTTATAACTGGATATTTCTCACGTAAGTGTAAACATCTGTAAAACCCAGTATAAATAAATAAATGAAGAAAGCATAATATAATTGTAATAATCCTTATCCAATTCCATCAACGTGTGCCAAAACCTGAACTCACATAAATTTTTTTTTAAAGCGAGGTAAAAAAAAATTGGTAACGAGGAAAAAAAGGGAGTAACTTATACATTATCTATCTAGGCCTAGGTATATCTAATAAATGCTCTGTGCAGTTATATATTTCAATAATAAAAAAATAAAAACATTTTTAAGTATGCAAAAATTTGCAAAACTAAATAAAAAATAAAAAATTTAAAACATATATTATATTATTTATATGTTTTAAATTTTTTTAATGCTCAGCGAAAGAATGATTGTAGTTTACCAAATACTATGTATCTTAATAACAAATGTACTGACAGTACCGAAGGCATTGTCAATCTTTTTGCAGATTCATTTAAAAGTGTTTATGACATGGATATTCTTGATAGCGAGATCCCTAAAGATATATCTCTTGAAGAATCACTTAATTTAAGCCATTGTTTTATTGAAAAAGCTGCAATAGAAAAGGGTATTAAAGCATTAGATTCTAATAAATCTGCTGGTCCGGATGGTTTTCCTCCAATATATTTAAAATCTTGTATTAAAAGTTTGACTTTCCCATTATTTATACTATTTAACAAGTCTTTGTCATCAGGGTGTTTTCCAGATCAGTGGAAAAAAAGCTTTTTAACGCCAATTCACAAAAAAGGTAATAAAAGCGATGTATCAAACTACAGACCAATATGTATATTGTCAGCTATTCCTAAACTCTTTGAATCATTGGTCCTAGATGTCTTTAAAAAACAAATCAATAATATAATTGTTCCCAATCAGCACGGTTTTATCACAGGTAGAAATACTTTAAGTAACTTAATCATTTATGAAAATTATATAACTGATTCCCTTGTCCTTAAGCATCAAGTGGATTCTATATACACTGATTTTTCCAAAGCTTTTGATAAAGTTAGGCGACATATTCTTGTACATAAACTAAGTTTGTTGGGCATTAAAGGAACCTTATTGAAATGATTTCACAGTTATCTTAGTAAAAGAAAGCTTTGTGTTAAAATAAATTCTGTAGAATCTTATATATTCGAAGCCACAAGTGGGGTTCCCCAAGGATCTCACCTTGGACCAATTCTTTTTTTATTATTTATAAATGACATTGTTAGTATATTTAAAGATGTACAAGTTTTGCTCTTCGCTGATGATTTAAAAATATATAAAATGATACGTAATATAGAGGATTGCCATATTTTACAATCTAATTTGGATAAATTGTTTCATTGGTGTGTGATCAACTCGCTATTTCTTAATATTCAAAAGTGCCAAGTTATTCGTTTTTATAAAATCCAAAGTCATATAACTTATGAGTACTCTTTAAATAATGTAATATTGACACCAGTTGCTCACATCAGGGACTTAGGTGTTATATTTGATGAAAAGTTAACATTTACTCTGCACGTAAATGAAATAACAAATAGAGCTATAAAAATGCTTGGTTTTATATGCAGAACAGCAAGTGATTTTAAGTCACTAGAATGTTTGAAAATATTATACACTTCTTTAGTAAGAAGCCAGGTGGAGTATAATTCGCCCATTTGGTCCCCATTGTATAAAATACATTCAGACAATATAGAAAGGGTACAGCACAAATTTCTAAGATTTATTAACTTTAAGCTGAATATTCCAATTAAAAATATTAACTATGTCCTTTTGATGAAACAACTCAACTTAATTTCGCTGTCAGATAGGCGAATCATCTCTGACCTTGTATTATTAAATAAATTCATTAATAATTGCATTGACAATCCTGAAATTCTCGCCAAAATAAAATTTTACGTACTGACCAGAAATACGAGGCAAAGTGCTACCTTCTTCTGTGACAATTTTAAAACAAACTATGAAGCTCATACACTTATAAATAGATTACATTATTTTGGCAACAAATTTGGGAATATTGTAGACATGTTTGCAGATTCCATGTTAGTTATAAAACGAAGTCTTTATAATTACTTCAATGAAATGTATGATTTTAATTTAAATTAATTTTATTTTTCGTTATTATTTTAATCATTGTATATTGTGTACTACATACCTGCCTAACTGTTATTATCTATCTTTGTAAAAGCCCACTAGGGCGTAAATAAATAAATAAATAAATAAATAAATATTATCTATACTTCTATAGCACATTGAACTTAATTTTAGTATAGTATTATACTGCCCTGAAGAAGCTACGGTGGTTGCGAAACCCGGTCGGCATTAAGTATAGATGTCACCGTAAAAGCCCGAACTACGGTAAATCCTAAGATTTTCCGGTAAATCCTAAGATTTACCAACTCTTAATGGTAAAAGTCCGAACCGTTCTAATAAACCGTTCGTTAATCATCGTTCACCAACCTAACCTAACCTAACCTAACCTTACCTAACTTGTACTAAATTCTAATGGTAAAAAATCGTTTATAATATTTAAATAAGAAACGATTTTTTCGGGCTTTTACCATAAGAATTTAGTACATGTTAGGTTAGGTTAGGTTAGGTTGGTGAACGATGATTATAGAACGGTTGGGACTTTTACCATTAAGAGTTGGTAAATCTTAGGATTTACCGGAAAATCTTAGGATTTACCAATATTCGGGCTTTTACGGTAACATAGATAATAAATGTGGTGTTTACAAAGTTATTGTTTTATTTTATATTAAAAGGACATATTTTATTTACTTTTTGTCTTTTTTAATCTTGATTCACATAAATTGTATTTTTATGTTTATTTTGGGTAAATTTCAAGGACTCTTTATTTTTGATTTATTGTTTTTTGTCATATTTATATTTGTTTGTATTATTACGCGTCTCAGGACAGACATCATCTAGTGAGGCGGGTAACTTACTAACATTATCAAAATATGTTATATTAATACATTGCCGGTTGCCGGCATTTTATATAATTAAAAATAATTTAAATTAAAAAATACTTACGCTCAGGCTTCGCCATTATGGGATTTTTTTATGGGATATGTCTTATATTTTATGTTACTTTGTGTGTACCAGTATGAATCAAAAAGACTTTTCCAATAAATAAATAAACACCAAATAAATCTTCTGAACTAATCCAATGACATAACTCTCCTCACGGGATCCATTGGGGCATAACATTGACGATGAAATCAATTCGTTCTGGAACTTTGAATTCGTTCTGGAACTTTTCTTACTAAGGTCAATGGCCTGATTTTTCGCGCAAATGATTTTTAGCGCATTTTTTATTATCTTCTTATATATAAAAATGAATCGCTAAATGTGTTGCTAAGCGCAAATCTCGAGAGCAGCTGAACCGAATTCGCTAATTCTTTTTTTAGAATATTCCTTGGAGTACGAGGATGGTTCTTACGGAGAGAAAAATTAAGAAAATTGCGCAGAAAATTGGATAATTTCAGAAAACCTAACGACTATCACACGTTTGACAGTTCACGTGTTTGAGAATGACATTTTAAATCATGATTCTATTTTTGAAAATCTTTAAGTTGATAAATTTATTTAAAGTAGGTACTCCCCTAATAGTTTGAATCGAATCAAGATTTTAGATATTTTAAATAGGTACCTATGTTAGGTACCAAATTTAATATACATGAACAAAGGAAATTTGAATAAAAATTGTAAAAGGTGGCAAGCGGGCTGTTTAAAAACTGAATGTACTGGGATTGAATATATGGAAAGCGGGAGGGAGGGAGAGATGGGGGAGGGAGGAGGGGGTGGGGTGGGGGGGAAGGGGAGAGGGGGAGGGAGGGCAGTGAGAGCGGCGGGGAGGGGGGGAGGTGAAAGAGGCGGAGTGGGAATCCCCCTTATACCATGCGAGCGAAGCCGCGGGAAAAAGCTAGTTTATTAATAAATTCCAGACTAATAATATATGGTTTTCTATATATTGTTTGAGTAGGGAGGATGTTTTTTTTACGCTAACTCCACAAAAGAAGGCTCTGAGAAAAAAAAATCCCTCAGAACGTATCTCGTCTTTGGGATACTGGGTGGATGGTCTTTGTTGGGAAAAAGAAGGAGAAGATGTTGTTCTGGAAAGGAAAAAGGTATGAGGATTGGGTAGCAATCTGGGGGTCAATGTATCGAGGAGTGACGGACGTCGTTGATTTGATTTACATTCAATTTTAAAGTTTTTTTACATTAGCTCCACACAGGAGGCCCTGAGGAAAATAATTTCCATCAGAGCCTATGTCATCTTAGGGGATGCCGTGTGGAAGGTATTTTTAAGAAAACGAAGGAGAGGAAGTTCTGGGAAGGAAAAATAAGGGGTGGGTAGGAGGTCAAGAGAGCCCAGCTAAAGAGCTCAGAGGCCTCCCTCAACCATTCTTTCTTGATTTGCCCCGCCACGCAGCCGGGGTACGTTGCACTAATTTCACTGGCTGACCATAAATCTTCTGAAAGAATTTTTATTTAATGAATCTATAATGATTTTGAAAATAAAATTTCTACGAAAAATGTGTTGTTTAATTCTTTATTTATTTTCTTGTATTTTGGAAATTTCTCGTAGACAAGTTAAACGGTAATTTATCCACCCTTCTTAGAAGATAAACATTCTCCAAATTAATTATTCTACCCACTTGGGAATCAAATTGTTTTCATATTTCTCCTTCCATCGTCCTTAGAAGTTAAACATTCTTCATATTAAATATTCTTCCCACTTTGGATACAATTTTTTTCCCTAATTTGAAAATTAATTATTTTGTACGAATTCTTTTCAATTTTAAAATACCAACAAAAATCATCCAGATATGATTTAAGATTTTCACGGCCAAAAGTATTTTTGTTATTCATTTTTGGGGTGTTGAGCCGTGTTGCGCTACCTCCTCCTTTAGCCAACGTTTCGGACAGCGTTACAGTGTTCATCATCAGGGCAGACGTGTTAATGTTAGTGGTGAAATGTGTGCTTAAGTACTTCGAAGCAATACCGTGCTGCCAGCTCTACTCCGTTGCGAGCTGGCATTACAGAATACTTGAAGATGGTTTTCTGCATTTAACTTTGGTGTAGCCGTCAATTACCGGATACGAAGAACTATTGAGCTTAGCTCCGTCGTATTTATTAATGTTAATAGTATTTTTATGAATTTCAATTGCCTCTGTAATTAGGCGTGCTCTATAAGTTTTGGGTCTTCCCAGGACTTCAGGAACAATTCCAAAGTAATGGCTTTGTTTGTAATTCGTGTGTGCGGTGCGGAAAGTGATGTCACCAGCAGAACTAAAAGTTGTTTCCAATTGGAACTTGTTCCACTACTGAATGGCCTTGCTCTCCTGACCAACGTGTACTTGTTAAATAATAGAAATAGGAACCAGAAAAGAGAATAAAGGATAACTGATCCAAGGCAAGTACATTATAAACCTTTCTTAATTTCATTTCTACCTACTGTTAAAACCAAATCACTCAAATAATAGCCACCGTGTTTTTATTTTCATTATACGCCGTAGTAAAGGTGTTCAAAATTTTGCAGAAAATAAATTAAAAACAACGCTCAACTTACAATCGTGTAGATAATCTCAATAAGCGTAATAAAATTATACAGCAAAATAATAACTACAACCTTCTGAAATTCCTGGACAGTGGGGGTTGTGGGGGGGTAATGTAGCTTTCAGGTGAAGGTGTAACTATGTGTAATCAAAACATGACCTCGGCTACTTAGTGGACTAACCCTCTGCCTTCATATTATTTATTATGTAGGTTCTGTGAATATAGAAGAGCTTTATTTTGAGATTTAATAAATCTTACTTTTGTAATGATTTTCATGTGTTTATGCATGTTCTTCTTCTTAAATCGATTCCTGATTGATTCCTGATTCCCTACTACAATTTCTATAGTGGACAAGGTTCCTCCACTTCTCGTGTTTCTGCGCTGCGTGAAGAGCCAAGGACACCCTAATACTGGACGACAGTGATACTTGGTCACTCCATTGGTAATCTTCCTCTGCTTCCTTTGCCTTCTACTTTTTCAGTGACTATGAGTTTCTCCAAGTTGGAGTCCTCAGTTTGGCGAGCAACGTGTCCAAAGTAACTTAAATTACGTTGTAGGCAAAGAGTTTAGAGCCTATTGTGGATCTCTAACTCTTCCAGAATGGTGCGTCTGGACGTCCGTGGAATCCTGAGCATTTTTCTCCAGCACTATATTTCGAGGGTGTCTGTCCGCTTTCTGTGTTCTACTCTCTATGATCTACAATGTTCTACCACGTTCTACAAGGCTTTTAAAGCTTTCATTTTAATTTCATTAGAATAATCTACGTGCTAAGCAGGTCCTTACTGGGTTTCATTTTTTAATTTGTTTTTTATGTGTTTCCATTTGCAACTTTCCTGTGATATTTTTCTCTTTTTTGTTTGACTTATATTTCTTCTGACAAGGTTTTGCACCGAATTATAATATAATTATCAAATTAAGTAACTTTTATTACTAAATTATTCCATGTTTATCGTGGTGCTTAGCTTCATGCTTCGAGCCGTAGTAAGTTACTTTAAAAATTAAAATAACATAATAACTTTTATCTTTTTAGATCCCAGTTTACTCCAGGGAATTAATTTTAATTTACCTCGCAAATTAATTTCATTTAAGCTGTTATTTTCTGGCCATGAAAAATGTAAATGTTTGCTTCGGCTCTAATTAAAACATTTATATTTTAATCAAAAGATACTAAAATAAGCATCGATACTGAAGGCTAAGAAAGCACAAAAATACGCTAATTCCAAGAGCTGGCACAAAGTCACGTATTCGTTTAATTAGTTCTGTTTTTGTACACTTTAGATAATGTCTTATCGGGTGCTACAATTACAGTGACTTTATATTAACGTATCGTAATTTATAATTATAATTCGCAGGACTAACGTCCTTCCTGGTTGAAAACAAGGTTTTGTCTGTGGAGTTCTTGAATTTTAATGACTACTCACATCTACCTTCGGTTAACTTCGGAACAGCTCGGAAACGTGACTATGTGGCCCGAAGAGCTCAGTAACGTCGGTACTAATCATATATAATATGATCATAACAGTTAAAGGAGTTTCTGTTATGTACCCAATCCTTTCAGCGCAAATTGTGGAAATATTTTCTTTCCCTTACAATAGATTTACGCTACACCCTTGAAATCCAGGCTGCAATTTGAATAATGCATAAATTCCTTTGGTCTTTCGGTGTAAGGAATGCAACTCTGGTTTCATTGTTTGCTTATTGCAAACGTTGCAGAAATTGCTTAGAAAATGTTGCAAGTTTATATTCTTTAACAATTCAACATTATGCTAGGAAAACTTTATAAGTTAAATGAAAAATGGGGGTCACTCTATACACTCTATAGGGTGAAATGTAGTGAAATATTCATACATTTTTGTTTTCAGAAATGTTGAATACTTTCATTTAGGGATTATTTAGTACAAGCTTTTATATTTTTTGCGTTTACCATTCTGAGTAACAATTTTGTTGGATTATCAACATTTCTGCCATAGGTCATCCCAAGTAGTTCGCCAAGTTCGATGCTATAGCAGGGGCGCCCGGGTTCATGGGGTGAGTTTTGATCAGATCTTTGCGGCGGATGGGTCTGCCCAATAACTGCGTGGCAGACCGGACCAAGAGAGATTGGTTATGGAAGACCTTTTGACTTTTGCCCTCTCAAGCAGGACTCTCCCAGAGCATTGTCTTGAACCGCAGTGGAAGCGTGGAAGGGATAGTTTCATACGTCCGTCACTCTTGGACACATTGACCCCCAAACTCCAACCCACCCCTCACACCGTTTTCCTTCTCATAACTTCTTCTCTTTCCTTTCCTAAAAAGACTCACCACAGAGAATCCCCATAGATGATTTTTTTTCACTTTTGTTTTATTTATTTAGATACAACATACAACATTTTATTAGAAATGACAAAGTCAAAATAGAGCATACGATATTAAATACTTTTATATAAATCCGAGGCGTTATATAAAAAAATATATAATGTGATCACTGAATTGATTCTACAGAGTACGGTAATTTCAAACAAGAAACTTTTATTTAAAGCAGAAATTTATTAGGTCTATCATTGATATTTAATTTAAGGACGGTTTTCCTTTATGTTTGATATGAAGTTTATGGTCGCCTAAGTAAATAAAATATTTTAATTGAAATGATATTAACGAAGAAGGATCGAAAAATAAAAATAAATTTTGCAAAGAGTTTTCGTTTAATTTTTTGCACGAAGAATTCTTCAGAGTCGATTGCTTGTTTATTCTAAGAAGACAATGATAAACTATCTTCACCCGAAATAAGTTCTCGTAAGACAAAATATAGACAAAGGTTTCCGCTCTATTGACATTTCTACGAGCGTAATTTAGCGGAAATCGTTACTCATGTCCATTTCCCAATTTATATCCAAATAAACACTTTTCCCAAAATTTTTCCCTCCGTGAAATAGCTCATTATAAATTGTTAGACTGTAATGGTTCCTTGGCACCATTTTTATACAGAGCATGAGAAACTCCCTCAGGATGGTGGGAAGGGAGAATGCAGATTTCCCTCCGGTAAGGATGGTTAGGCTAGGGGAATAAAAGAGCTTATCTAGTAACAATTTACAACTATATTTAAATCTTCAATACAACGGTGCCCTTCAAGGGACCGGGATTCATTTCCCAAAGAAAACATAACCTGTTCTGAAATCTAAGAGGCCATTAACTAAAATAAAGAAATAGCGTACCTGCGGACCATGGTTCTAAACAAAATACTTCTAAATTCACGCGAACACTTTATTCGGCTTCACACAGCGTGCTGAGGAAGCACGGGCTGTAGACTCGCTCCAACTCCAGTTCGGGCACCGAGAAAAGACCCCAAGCAACCAGACGATTCGACAGGGAGCAGCATCCAAGCTCCCGACCAGGACCAGGGCTCCGGTTTGAGCACACCAAGGAGCACCGGGTAGAATCCCGTTTCGGTCAGCATGCTTCATCCGAAGATGAGCGGCAGGAATCCATCCATCGGCGGATGACGCGACAAATAGGTACCGCCACGAGCGTCGCTTGTTACCGGGCCTTATTTACGTCAAGCCATCGACTGCTATCGCCACGATGCTTCAGATATTTCACACTCAATTTTGAACCCGGTGGTGTGTTAGCCTTAAAAACATGGCGATCTCTCGTCGCTTTGGGACAATTAAAAAAAGAATGCGATCCACACACTCAGCTCAGCTACATACGAATCACGGTTATAAGGTTATAATTAGTGTCGTAATTCTGGTAAAAGGTATTGACCCGTAACTGTGATATTAACACATAATGAACACAAACTTATAAAATTAGGCGACGATTCGAATTCACATCGGGCTCCCATACGACGGAAATCCAAAAGGTGACGCCGGAAATTTAACAATACAGTTGCCAATCGAAAAAATCTAAAATACGGCGATTCAACAATTAAAGTAAGCGGCCAGGTGAAGGTTTATTAAGTCAGGAAAATAATTTTTATTAAGTAATAATTATTATCGTGACAATTGTTAGACTGTAATGTTCGGAATTTGACCTTCTGTTCTGCTGACCCACTCTTGATCTTTTTTTTTTTTTTTTTTTTTTTTTTTTTTTTTTTTTTTTTTTTTATTAAGGAGAAAATACAGATACAGACGTCAATTAACAAGAATATACAAAACAATTAATAGAGAATTCGCCTGCATCCAATTTCTCACGAATTAACATTAACAGCAGATGAAAACATATACAAATATTTTTACCTTTAAATACGGAAAAGACGTATGTAGGTATATACATAAGTAAATATTATTTTACAAATAGAGAGATGAAAAAAAATTGCAATATCCTTATAAAATATCCTTATAAAAATGTCTAAGTTATTGTACTTTGTAGGAAAACAGCCTTCAATTTTCTACTAAAAGTACTGCGTGTATCAAAAAATAAGTCGGAATCCTTGAGGTTTTGATTTTGATTAAACGATTCGCACATTCTTCTGATTGGATCCCTGACACCAGCATTTGTACGCGTCCGGCTAATGTGGAATAAGTCGTTAAGCCTTGTTACTCTGGGTGGTATTTTGAAGTTTATTAGTTTCAGTAGGTCAGGACAGTCGATAACGTTATTGCAGATTTTATAAAGTACCATGAGGTCAAGGTATGCTTGCCGGTTAGTTAGAGTGGAGACGTTATAATTCGAGAGCATATTTATGTACCCCCGTTTAGGTGCGCTCATTCTGTAATTGAGATATTGCAGAAATTTCTTTTGAATACTTTCAATGTTGTCTTTATAGACACCGTAAAGTGGTGTCCATATGGAGGTGCAGTATTCAAGTTGAGAACGGACCAGCGTGTAGTAAAGTAGAAGATAAGTTTCAGGTTTTCGAAATTCGCGGCTGTTTCTGATGACAAATCCTAGCATGCGGTAAGCTTTATTCACAATATTCTCAATGTGCGCATCGAAATGGAGTTTAGAATCAAAGAGTACGCCTAGATCTTTTATACAGTAAACGCGCTCGAGTAAATAGTTACCAATACAATAATTGTGTATAATGGCGTTGTGATTTTTGGTGAAGCTTATTTGTTTACATTTTTTGTAACTTACGTAAATTTTGTTTTCATTGCAAAATGCTTTGAACCTTACTAAGTCGCTTTGGATGAGCAGACAATCGTTTAAATTCCTAACAATGGCAAATATTTTTATATCATCGGCGTACAAAAGAAATAAACAATGCATGAAACATTTAGTAACAGTATTAATAAAAAGTATGAATAACAGCGGACCCAGGATTGACCCCTGTGGTACGCCAGAAGTAACTGGTTCCCACGTAGAGGTATGTCCTCGTAATGATACAGTTTGCTGTCTTTTTGTCAAATATGAGACAAACCAACGTAATAAGTTTCCCCTAATTCCGTTGAACATAATTTTTTTAATAAGAATAAGGTGGTCAACCTTGTCGAAAGCTTTTTTGAAATCGCAGTATATTGCATCTACCTGGTGGCCTTGATCCATGCTAGTGAATAAGAAATTTGAGTAAATTAGTAAATTACTCATGGTAGATTTGCCTTTTACAAACCCGTGTTGTTGTTCAGTAATTTTGGTGGCAAGCTGGGGATATATATTATCATGAACAAGTCTTTCCAAGAGTTTAGGGATCGCCGAGAGAATGGATATTGGCCTATAGTTTTCGACTTTTTGACGTGAGTCACCCTTATGGACTGGTATAATATAAGCCAACTTCCACCTATCAGGGAAAACCCCGTCACTCAGGCATTTATTAAATATTATGGTAAGTGGAACATACAGTGACGACGCAGCAGATCTGAGGAAAAACGCCGGTATTCCATCGTGGCCCGCACCTTTGTTTATATCTAACGACTTTAAACTTGATTGCACTTCTTGTTCCGTTAGTTCAATGGTGTGAATGTCCGTATCAATGGTGCGTTATCAATGGTGTTCAATGGTGTGAATGTCCGTATCTTACTCATTATGCTTACTTTGCTTTGCACTCTTTGCGGATCTCCACATTTCACACACGATCATACATGAATTTAACACACATACGCCTCAGGGATCTTTTTTCTACAGCATTTTTATTATTAATTTCTTTCTATAATGATCTCATTATTATTGATATATTATTATTGAATACAGCAGCCATCATATTATATTCAAGGTTTTTTTTAAATTTACATAATTTCTAAGGTCATATAATATAAGGTGGCAACGATAAGGAGAAGGCCCGTTACATTGCTATTTTAGCAATTTTAATAAAGTTTTTTCTTAAATATTCACAATAAACACAAAAACTTTAACTTTAACTATGTTTTTTCAAGCACTAACGACTGGAGTGTTTACACTCTTGCTTGGTGGTTGCTGGCTGCTTACGAAAACATGCAATTTTAGTAGGGTTTTTAGGTAACAATTCTTCTCTACCGAGAAAATATAAGGCCTCTTAGTCTATAATAGCCAGATAACATTTTAAAAATCCACATGACATGGAATAAAAATTGCGAGGTGCGCGTGACGTCGTTCTGTTTATATAAATAACACTACCTTTAAATTCAGAAATAAAAATGAACCTAAAAATGTACATCACATTTGCTCTGCCGATAAACACAGTAATGCTGTCCGAAACGTTGGCTAAATAAGGAGGTAGGGCAAGTCGGCAAAATACCCCAAAAATAGATTACTATTTTTGGCCGTGAAAATCTAAAATCATGTCCTTCAAAACAACTGTTTAACGATTGTATGACGTACGTATAACTTGTTAGTCATAAATTTAGAGCAAGCAGCAGAGAGAGAAGTGTTTTCTGCACATTCATTAATGAAAACTAAATCTTCCCCTTTATAGAATGCTTAATAATTTGATTTTGTATTAAGAATTTATATTTTTAATCACTTTAATTCACCTATTTAAAAAAATATTCATCCAGATTAAATATGGTGGTTTATTGGCGCAAGTGCTAGGGGATTATATCCATAACCTGTATTGTACTACGAGTATGTACACATGTATTTTTTCAATTAATTGTCGTCTTCCACTCTGCTTACTGCTTTTATTAGCATAATAATTTGTTTAGCATGGCCCTGGAGTGTGTTCACTTTTATAGCGAATATTCTGCTAAATAAAACAATGTATTTGTTCTTAGTAAAACAGCACGCCACTAGCAATGTTTGACTTTCCTAAATGTTTTGAGAAAGTCAACAATTTGGGAGCTCCGGAAAAAAGATTTACGAGGCTAAAAAAAAACCTTCAACTAAATTGGTTCACAATATACACAAAGCATTCGCTTCTAATACATTACTGATATAGTGACGTGTTTGTGTAGCTCCTTGATTTGTTTTGTAAGTTCAAGCGAGTTTTATACTTTGTTTACCTTTCGTTACTTTTACTAATAATTACTTCTGCCACCATCTTACGTGCTAAGACAATTATTGCACTTTAACAAAAAGTACACAACTTTCATTAGGTTTCACGAAAACTCACCTTAATTAATTTGGTAGGTGGGTACTGAGTATGGGTACTGCCAACTAGGGAACTGTTTATTGGATAACCAAGAAATCTGCAATACGTAACTCCAAATGGTTCACTACGTTTGGTGACTTAGCAGAGGTGCCGGGATTCACGGAGGTGAGGATTCCCTGGTCTTTACGGCAGCGGTGCCTGCCAACCTACTGCGTGGTGGCCCGGATCGGGAAATTCTGGTGGCGGGGGAAATTTTGTACTATCCAGCAAAGCTCGCTCGGAACATTGCCTGTTACATTTACATTTAAATTACTGGTACATTTGGTTAATTGTGTATAAATGGTTTAGATAAACTTGCAATAACTGTGAAATGATTTCAGATGCTGGCTTTTAGAAATGGAATTATTGAAACTTTGGAAGGAATTGTTGACAATAATTTCCAAATAATTTGAAATTTGTATGCTTCTTGTGAAAATATTGATAAAATGTACAAAGAAAATTTTTCCGTATGAAAATGAAGATAAAATATGACACAGACGTTAAAATTAAAGTAAAGAGTCCATAGACAGAATGAACGAATGAAATGACAGTTAGAAAATAACCACTAAACATTATTCAAGGTAAAACAGGTATATTATTCAAGTTATAATAAAAAATATTAAAAAAAAAAAACTATAAGATTTTCATCTTAACATGTAAATATATTTAATTTAATGAAGACAATATTAGCGAAACTCAATCGAAAGAAATCAAATTTAATGTCAATAGATGTCGCATATAAAATAAAATGTATAAAGATTTATCCAGACACTATCTAGATAGTATTTATTTCCGGTTTGAATCTTACAATCATACATAAAGATAGCAGCCAATAAAATACGGTATAAGAAAATGATGATAATGTATGGGGTTCTTAGTCGAAGTATGATACAGTTAAAAATGACCGATTCGGATATCGATACCTTGGCGCAGTGGTTAGCGCATTTGCCCGGAATGCGAAAGGTCCTGGGTTCGAGTCTCATCTTTTTCTGATTTTTCTGTTTCTAGATTTTCGATTGAGTTTCGCTAATATTTTCTTCATTTCAATTTGTGGTTTTTCTCACAAAGTAAAAAATATTTAAAATATGACGACACAATACTCAACAACATTAACCAAAATAAAACATCGTATTTGCGTTACAATAACAAAAATAAGGACACATTGAGATTTTTATGTTTGGTAATAATAATAATAATTTGCAAGGCAGATATAAGCATTACACCTTTAAATTTATACGACGAGAATGCCAACATTCTTATAAATACTAATGAGGAATTATTAGATTCCTGGTCAAATAAAATTATTCATGCAAAACACTTCAATTATCTCAACCAAACGTATGTTGACAAACTTTCGTCAAACAAATGGTTGAGTATTGGAGAGTTGAGCGCAGAAATAGAAGGATTTATGCTTGCCATTCAAGATAGAGTCATTAATACTAAAAATTATAGGAAGCATATAATCAAAGATATAAATCAAATTGATGATTTATGTAGAAAATGTTTGGCTTTTCCGGAAACTATAGAACATGTTATATCGGGATGTTCTATATTAGCGCCGTCCGAGTATACATTTAGGCACAATCAGGTTTTAAAAATAATTCACCAAAGTTTGGTAATTAAACATAACTTGATAGACTGTCGTAATTTAGTACCATAATATTATGAATATGAACCAAATTCATTTTTAGAAAATGAATTTTATAAAATTTATTATGATAAAACTATACTAACAGCCAGAACAATTAGTCATAATAGACCTGATACAGTTTTACATGACAAAATAAAAAAAATAACTTTTATCATTGATGTAGCTATTCCAAATTCCTGTAATATTCAAAAAACTATTTCTGAAAAAATTTGAAAATACACAGATTTAGGAAATGAGATTAAAAGAATTTGGCACTCTCAGACTATAAAAATATTACCATTTGTTATTTCGCCTACTGGCATTATACCTAGGTCTTTGATTCAAAATTTAGGCATACTAGATTTGTCAAAGAATTTATATATAAAAATGCAAAAATCAGTCATTTTAAATACATGTAGGATTACAAAAGATTTTTTAAATATTTATATTGAGGGATCAGTAGGATTTATAGGTTCAATTAGGAATTCCACAGAGCCGAACCCTCTGATATGAAAATATCTGGTGAATTATTTTCTCATTTGGTCTCTGGTAGGTTGACATGTTGTTCTTGTATTGTTTTGTATTTGTTATAAATTGATATTCAGCAGAAGGACGTCAAGGAAAAACATCTGGTTTCAATGGAGGAATTCCTGGTTTTATTCACAAAGCACATTTGTTACAATAATTTGTCCCGACCCGACAAAACACTAAATTTGGTCACTTTGACCACTTGCTAGACAATGCTAGCTGTTTATAGGAGATCCACGAATTAAGAGAGAGTTAAACTAGAAAAGCAGACTATTTATAATAATGTTTTCTAACACAATCAAAATAAACAACACTTTCGTGTCATCATAACACATTATACGATATAAAAACCAGAGATCTACTTTACCGTCTAACATTTCGTTTTAGTTTAGTCTTACGTCGCTAATCTGTAAAATGCAATATCAACTAAAAATATGCTACAAAAATATGCCGCTAGATGGCAGTAGTCTTCACTCTTTTTAACATACTGCCCGGCGGGGAATGAGAAAAAACAATAAGTTTTTTTGAAATTAAAATCAAACTACAAATTCCTAAATCCACACACAATATACTAAAAATTTACAAGATGTGTAACTATCTAAGTTTGAAGGGTCCGGGAACCTAACCAACAATTAAAATAACCTAAAAAATTTATAAATTTCTAAAAAATCGTGCAAAAAATTAAATAATAAAATAATAAAATCACAACATTAATAATAATTTTGTAAAATTGACAAATCAGTAATGTCTCATTGTCTCTATGAAGAATTTTCACTTCAATTATATATTTTTTTTTTTTAACTAACACCAATTCACAAATAGCAACAAATTGTTAGTTCGCTGTTGACTGATTATCAGTTCATTAACTTTCACTGGCATGGCACTGCCAAAAAACCGAATGAACACTTCACCGGGTAGACTGCTCGGCCATCTTGTCCAGGGTGGTCATCGTTTTAGAAAAGCACATCAGCATGTACTTCTGTATGTCATTATTTGGGTAGATCATCATAAATTAAGGGGCGGCCGTGCCCTGGTAAGCAGATAGTACCATTAGATCTGCAGCGAGGATGATCATCTCGCGGTTGTTGACTTGAAGCCCCAGTGGCTTCAGGCTGGATACAGTGGTGTCAACAACACCAATACCGATGCTCCATAATTATTGATGTGGTTTGGTTGCATCGGTTCAGCCCTAATTGCAGTTAGGCTGTGACCTTGGGAAGGTCCGTGGTTTGCCGGGTCGGGAAATTTGGATCCAAGTTTGATTCTATTGGCATCAAACATATTTTTGTGATGGGTCTCACAAAAGTGCCTTGTGCTGTTTTGAGGGTAACTACCCTCACTACTCCATCCGGGCCTGGATGAGTAGTTACTATGCGCGCCATCTTCCATAATGCAGGAGGCAGATTGTCTTCCATCAGGATTACCAGATCGTCCTTCTTTATGGCCTTTTGGTTGTTGGCCTGCCATTTGGTCCGTTTTTGCAGCTCAGCAAGGTAATCTCGTTTCCATCTGAACCAGAAATTTTGAATTAGAGCATTTAATTTTTGATATTTGCTTAGTCTGTTCTCCGGGAGCTCGCGGACATCCAACTCGGGAATAACCGAAGCATCCCTGCCCATGAGGAAATGGTTGGGAGTTAGAGGGAGAAGGTCATCTACATCATCAGACAGGGAAGTTAAGGGACGGGAGTTCAAACAAGCCTCTATCTGACAAAGCAAAGTATACAATAATTCAAACTGCAATGGGTTATTTTTAGTAATTCGATATAAATGAAACTTGGTGGACTTGACGGCGGCCTCCCACAGCCCCCCGTGGTTCGGCGCCCTAGGCGGTGTGAAACTCCAAGATATTCCCTTATCAGCTAAAAACCTATGGATTTTGTCATTGTTCAATCTTAGACTGGCATATAGTTCTTTGAGCTTATTGGAAGCTCCTCTGAAAGTGGTTGCATTGTCAGAAAATATTTTTTCCGGTTGACCCCTACGGGCAATGAACCTCTTTAAACAATTTAAAAAAGCATCGCTTGACAAATCTGTTACTAGTTCCAAATGAACCGCTTTGGTAGAAAAACAAACAAATATGCAAAGATACGATTTAAGGAGCGGAGATTTTCTCAGCGCTCCAGCCTTCGTGTCTATCCGTCCGGCATAGTCGACGTCCATGACAGAGAACGGTCGACTGGGAGTGATTCTCTCAACTGGAATGTTTCCCAGGATCTGCCGGCAAACCTGAAGTCGGTATCTAAAACATACAACACACTTATGTAGGATACGCTTAACATTGTTTCTCCCAAATATCTGCCAATATAAATAAGTAGCTAATTTTAATCTTCCACTTGCACAAATTAAAACTTCCATTAAACAGAGATTGAGAGTTTTCAATCTACTGCCATACGTTTTATGCTTAGGGTTACAACAATTATTTATAAATCTTAACGCTTGAGCGATTACTCCTTTCAATTTGGTTAGCGATAAGAATTTTTCGAAAATATCCCATTCTTGAGTATCAGTTACCAGTAGTACATTTTTACTTTTTATTTCCGGGGGATCCAAACATGACATCTTGGATACTGGCCAAGTGCTGACATCTTCCGTCAACCAGCTTGGCCCCTTCCACCATATTGAAGTGCTGACTAACCTTTCAGCTGTGGTACCTCGGGACAGTATATCCTCTGCATTTTTTGACGATGATACGTGCCGCCACTGCGTTGGATCAAAGGTGGAAGCTATGCACAATAATAATTGACGCTTACTCTTAGTTTTACCTGACGGCTTTGTAATTTCATATGACAGGTAATCTAATTCATTATTCCAAATTAATCCAAGTATTTTTTCATTCTTGGAATTGTCAGTGATCATTTTCTCACAATTGCCCTGTTTGGCAATTTCACCTTGGCTCCGCCCAGATGACAATTCCAAAATATTTGATCTCCACTTCCTCAGGGTCATCCCTGCGGACAGCAAGATATCACTTATTTGTTTCTTTAACTGGAAACAAACTTCCAAGTCATCCCCTCCAGTCAATAGATCGTCCATATAAAAATCATTTTCTATGACTTGACTTGCTACTGGGAAATTAACTTGGTTATCCATACCGATTTGTCGAAGACATCTCGTTGCTAGGAAGGAGGAAGGTCCCAGCCCATATGTGACGGTCTTCAATTTGTAATGTCGGAGTTCCTCTTCTTGTGATTCGCGCCATACAATCTTCTGAAGGCTGCGATCCTCTGCGCATACGTTGATTTGACGGTACATTTTTTCGATGTCCGCAGTCATGACGTATCGATGTATTCTGAAACGTAATAAATGGCTGTATAAGTCCTTTTGAATGACAGCTCCCACCATCAGAGCATCGTTCAGGGATATTCCGGTCGACGTCTTTGCCGAACCATCAAACACTACACGCACCTTCGTCGTGGTGCTAGCTTCTTTTATGACCGCGTGATGCGGCAAAAAATAGGATTGCTCATCCCCTCTCCATTTATCACATAACTCCATTTGACCTAGTTGCTCATATTCTTGCATAAATTGTACATATTGCAATTTCAATTCAGGATTTATTAAAAATTTCTTTTCTAAATGCTTAAATCTTTTTTCCGCTGTCTTTAACGAGTCACCAAGTTGACTCACACACGGGCGGCGCGGCAGACTTACAACGTATCTACCATCGCTCTCTCTAGAGTGCGTGGCGACGAAATCCGCTTCACACGCTTTCTCCTCGTGATTTTGAAATCTCGCAGAATTCACCTCCTCAATTTTCCAAAATTTTTCTATTTGATTAGATAATGTGTTTATTGATAAACTACAAAATTGCGGTACTGGCCTTTTTTTCTGATGAATGTTGATCGGGCCCGATATAACCCAGCCTAATTCAGTCCTCTGAAGAGTAGGTCCGGTATCCAATCTCAGCCGATCATCTTGTAGTATATCCCAAAAGCTCTCAGCGCCTAACAGGATATCAATAGGCGCCGCTACGTTGAAATTTGGGTCCGCCATTTGTAATCCCGGCGGCAGCTTAAAGTCTTTTCTGGCCACTGTTGCTTGAGGTAGGTTTGTGGTTATTTCCTGCAATATTAGACAAGTGATATTTTGATTATAATTTGTCCTCAGAGATTTCATTTTTATCGCAACACGTTTCTTTATATGGGTAACATTGTTGTGTATACCTAACACAGGCTTGTTTATATTTTCGCATCTCAAATTTAACTTCATTGCGAACTTTTCGCACATAAAATTGGCTTGAGCTCCAGAGTCAATTAGGACTCTTGCCTCATGCACTTTATTATTGTGACCTACTACCCCAATGATAGCAGTCGACAATAAAATTGTTTTTTCAGCCTTCGCTAAAGCTGAATGGTTTGATACTGAAACTCGTTCAGCATCCATTTGGCAGTCACCTCCTGGGTGATCTTCACCTTTATTCATGGAGTCATCGCTCGGATGCATCTCCCTGTGCAATAACGTATTGTGGCTCTCGCTATCACAATGCTTGCATTTTAAATTAATTTTGCAATATGGGGCCGTATGTCCTAACCTCAAATATTTGAAGCAGGCACGGTACCTCCTTATTGCGTTGGCTCTTTCTCCTGAATTTAATTTTAAAAATTTTTTACAAAAATATATTTTATGCCCTTTGTCATTACAACAAATACAATTATTGTGGGTAGCAGCTAAAAATACCGATTCCTTTTTGGGATTATTGTTGCTACCACTTGCTTTCGGGTAGGTAGGAATTTTTTTCGAATCTGAATTTAACATTAATTCCAAAACTTACGCACGCGAGGTCAAACATTTAAGAAATTCCTGTAATGTAGGTAGCTCATCCTGCAATGGGTTTTGTTCCCAATGCTTTCTAGAACTTGCATCCAATTTATTAGAAATTACGTATATAATTAAAGCATCCCATTGTTCGATTTTCAAGCCTAAATTTTGCAACGCTTTCAAATTTACATTAGTTTCATCAATCAGATAACGCATGGCTACTGGATCCTCATGTTTCATCTCTTTAAGTTGAAACAGAGCTTGGATGTGTCTTTGTACGGTAGTTCGCAAATTTGCAAACCTCTGCTGCAACAATTCAAAAGCCGATATATAATTCAGGTCTGATACCTCGAAATTGGCGATGATCTTTGCTGCATTCCCCTTTAAACAGGATTGCAGATAATAAAACTTCTGTACATTGCTTATGGCAGTATTGTTATGAACTAATGTCTTAAATGTTTCTAGAAAATTAATCCAATTTTTGGGATCTCCGTTAAATTCTCGTAACTGAAGGTTGGGTAACTTGATTTCTAATTTGGGAGTCTCTACAGACTGAATTGCTCCTTTAGCAGTCGCCAAGGTTGAATAATATTGATTTTCAAAATTCTCCCTTTGCAAATTATTATCAATTTCGTTGGAATCCGGAAGACTTTCGATTTGTTCCTGGACCTCTTCGAAATCATCAATTATTTTTTCAATTCTCGCATAGCGAATTTTAATTTCGTTAACTGATAATGCGTTTAATGAATCCGCAAATCTCGTGAGTTTACCTTTCAACACTCCGCGTTTGTTAATCAACGATTTTAAATTATCCATTTTTTATACGTTTGACAATAATTCAACACAACAAATTCTAAAAATGTTCCTTAAAAAAATAATTTCTTTGCAATAATCGCGTAGAAAACAGTAGTAACCAATTCAAGCTATGAACAATGACAGAATCTAACAATAATCATCTTCTAAAACAATTAACCTAAAATAATTTGCATGACTTGCATTTTACACTGCGGGTAGTTAGTTTTTTGTTTTTAAATAAGTACATCGACACCCAAAAAATAGCACTTGTTTGAACAGGAATTCACGGAATAGAAGGAAATAATGGGCAGGGATACTTATATTTGTAGTCGTTCCTTTTTCTTCATGTTTTCATCTTTTCATCTCTCTGGATTTTTGGATAGCTCGCTGGTTCATTTTATTGTTTCCTTTTAATGCCTTAATCCGATCGTAAGGTAGATGCGGCTGGAGGACCATGTTATAAATTGATATTCAGCAGAAGGACGTCAAGGAAAAACATCTGGTTTCAATGGAGGAATTCCTGGTTTTATTCACAAAGCACATTTGTTACAATAATTTGTCCCGACCCGACAAAACACTAAATTTGGTCACTTTGACCACTTGCTAGACAATGCTAGCTGTTTATAGGAGATCCACGAATTAAGAGAGAGTTAAACTAGAAAAGCAGACTATTTATAATAATGTTTTCTAACACAATCAAAATAAACAACACTTTCGTGTCACCATAACACATTATACGATATAAAAACCAGAGATCTACTTTACCGTCTAACATTTCGTTTTAGTTTAGTCTTACGTCGCTAATCTGTAAAATGCAATATCAACTAAAAATATGCTACAAAAATATGCCGCTAGATGGCAGTAGTCTTCACTCTTTTTAACAGTATTTATAATACTTATATAGTGCAATTGCATAGCGTGGATTGACTAGATGATCATTTGGGGAAGTGTGTGAAAGGGTTTAGTTTTTCCTTTGGGGAAAATTTAACCCGGACATTAAAATCTGGTGCGTAAAATATTTGGATGATTTATATAGCGCCGTTTTTGTGAAAAATCACCTCAAGGGCGCTTTACAAACTTATAATACATTTCTAAAATCTAATAAAAAACTACAAGCTAGGCAAACAATTAAAAACAACTTATGGCTAAAAATTGCATACACCGGTTCATTGATCACCGATACGAAAATATATGTACAATATTTTGACCAGTGAACGCGATGCTGCCTAAAATTTAATGAAAACAGGACCATACTTACCTGGGAGGTCGCTTGAAATTAACACTGTATATTGTCCATTTAGAAATTTAGATAGAGTTCGCACGCAGAGGACAATATAATAATATCCGCCTACACACATAAAGCATATGTCTCATGATGTTATTTTGATTTGTATTGCTTATTGTATTTCATATTACTATTAGAATATTATTTAACCATGCTTGTATGATAAGGCTTTTGATCAAAATTGTTTCATAAAGGGTCCTTATTTACATTTGATATCCCTGAAATATCAGATAACGATATCATCGGGAATGTTTATAACATTTAAATGGAAATGAGATAATAAAGGTGATCTCCCAGGAACGCGATGAGATTAAAGAGGGATTGAAAATGCGAAGTTTTTTTTTAACTTCGTGTAACTCCACACAGCATCTCAGATAGGCCCTAAAGGAAATAATTTTCCTCAGAACCTCTTGTGTGTTGTTCGAAAACGAATTTCATACTTTACAACAGACGTGTTATTTAAAAAGTCCAAGATCGGGACGAAAAAAAAATAAATCGTTTTGTAATGTAAAACATACGAATAACAGTAGAGCAATGTCATAATTCTGATATACATTGATAAATTTAATCTAATTTTTAAACCTAAATTCATAACTAACTAACACCTCTGTGAACAGTAGTAGACCTCGTACCAAAAAAGGATATTTCAAATTTTCTTTTTTCATTTTCTATTTCTCTAAATCTTGAGATTTATATGTATGACTAGGTACTTAAATGCCTATAATTTTTTTCCGTTATTTGTTTTTAGCGTGTCATGCCGTATTGCGTTACCTTCTTCTTTAGCCAACGTTTCGGACAGTGTTACAGTGTCCATCATCAGGGTGTGTGAGACACATCTGCCATGATGATGGACACTGTAACGCTGCCCAAAATGTTGGCTAAAGAAGGAGATAGCACAACACGGCATAACACCCCAAAAACAATTAACAAAAATACTTTTGAAGGATTATACTAGAAAATAAATTATCATTTTTTTCATTGGGAGAGTCTTTTTAGGGAAAGAAAGGAGAGGAAGTTCACAGTCGAAAAAGGTTTGAGGGATGGTTAGGAATCTGGGGGTCTGTGTGTGTATCCATTCCTACCATTGCGGTGCAAGGAGATGGGTCGAGAGAGTCGGACTGAAGAAATCAAAAGGTCTAACTCAGCCAGGCTCTTTCGATGCGCCTACCATGCAGTTGGTGAGCAGATGCAGATAAACTTCACCCCATGAACCCGGTCACACCTGCTATGGCGCCAAATGTAGCGAACTATTTGGGTTGACCTCTGGCAAAGATGTTGGTTATCAAATAAATGGTTCCCGGGGCGGTGGTACCCATGCTCGCCTCCTGAATTTAAAACACCATTAAATTTTTGATATAATTACGCCGCAGAAAAATGCCCCCTTAGTTTTCCCTGGTTTACACATGTTATGTTAAATCAAACGAAACAAGTCGGAAACTCTTTACTGAAACTTGGATTGGATCTATGAATAAGATGACGTGACCAAAGCTATATTTGAAGCAAAACTTAGCTAGGTCGAATTAGTCGAGATTTTTTTTCTTTCTTATTAATGAGTATTTTTATAGTACATAGCCCACTAGCGTCACATGAATCTTCGCCTGTCAGTGTCATAATCTGTCAGCTGTCAACTGCCAACTGTCGTCGGAACATTCATTCCGCAGAGGAACTGCCTGCTCCTCCATTCTTGGTGAAATTCTGCGAAAATACTTTAAAATACGTACATATTTGAGTGCCTCTAAAAGTGTCTAAAAGTGTCTGCTTTGTGTGAGAATATAACGAAAAAACTCTGATATTTTTGATAAAATGATTGATACTTCTTAAGGATTCCACGGTGATGTGCGGGAGTTATGTATCTATTTATAAAGTAACTATTCTATTGGTAGATATACCTCTCCACACGTTTTCCAGCGTACCCATTCCAATAATGATATTGTAGCCCCCTCAAAACGAATATTCGGTTGCTCTGAAACCTTTTGTCATCTATCCTTTGTATGAAATGGAGATCTCATAAAAACTGACAGCATCTGTAGATTTTCATGATGTTAACAACCACGTAAATCTGCTTAAACCAAATAAATTCATTTAGCCCTGGAATTGGTGAATCTCACGCGTTATACGATATTTTCAATGAAGGTGTTTTGAAATTGAAGATAAACTAATTTCATATTCATATGAGGAGGCTGTGAGACGAAATTATAATAATTTATTAATCTAATTTTCTTTGTGTGTCCTCAACTTTCTTTTACCTCTTCTCCCTCCTTTTCCTCTTCAATACATTCTTGTCTAGTAGCCAAGTGATAATTACAAGTAAACGAATTACTTAGGAAATAATCAACGAAATCCATTTGGAAAATGTCGAGAGTTGTTCAGGAGAGTAATAAAATGCTGTTGTTTTCGAAATATTGATACTTATATTGTAAGAGCTAAGTTAAACGTTCGTTTTAATTTTTTTACATTAGCTCCACACAAGAGGCACTGAGGAAAAAAAATCCCTCAGGGCCTATGTCATCTTTAGGAATTTTGTCTCAAGGGTCATTTTAGGGAAAGGTAGGAGAGGAATTTCTGAGAAGGAAAAGATATGATGGGCGGGTAGGAATCTGGGAGTCAATGTGTCCAGGAATGATGGAGGTATGATTCCATCCCTCATACTGGCAAAGCCATTGGTCAAAATAATCCACCTAGAGAGATCAAAAGGTCTCCCTCAACCAAAATCTAACGAACCGCCCTGCCACGCAGGGAATGCTGTGCACGTCTACCGATATTTCAATGGAAAATACTTCGAGGAACTAACGTCACTGATTCCGTGCCAATTATTTTTTGATAATTGCCATTTGTCACATGAGAACGGGTCGTTTCCACGACTCAATGAGTTCAACAGCTCGGCTCTGGAACGATTGCCGGCCTTTGTGTTTCCTCCCTCCCACAAGGTAGCCCTCTCCAACACCCAGGTTCACTCCTTCCTTTCCACAAAAAAGACTCTCCACAAAGCATCCCCAAAGATGTCATGGGCACTGAGGGAAATTGTTTTCTCAGGGCCTCCTGTGTGGAGTTAATGTAAAAAAAAATACTTTGAACAAATTACTTTGAACAAATTACTTTGAACAAATTACTTTTAAGACACGATAAAAAGCAAACATTTTAACTTTTTCACAATTTTAAACATTATTTGTTCTGTGGAACACCCTATGATGTACCAATCCAAATGCTCCCATAAATAACCCTTTGTTGAAAATTAAATCCTTTGGTTTTACAATACATAATACTGTAATCAATGGGTGGGGTTTTACTAATTCGAGAAGTTTTCATTATTTCCAGATTTTCACAGGGATTGTTCAATATTCATAGTTTTGTTTTTGTCGGTTCAGTAAACAGTGAAATAATTTCATCGTTACTTCGGCAAAACAATGCGGTAACAACATTATTTGGAGTTTTATTTTTTAAATAAGGGTGAAATGGTTTATTCCCTGGTTATGTATATAATAAAGAATTTGTCAGTGATTTTCGTATCTGTATGTTGTGTTAGTGTTAGGCGTACTGTTGATATGGTTACTAAAACTAATGTATGAATTTTCTTGTTGTTCCAGGTAAGGCCCTCCATTGATCCTTGAAACTTCGGTAAAGTATGCTTTCTTTTAAAAAAAACTTTAATACGCCTTTTCTATAATCTAGGACTGATGACTCCTTATACCTTCTCTGAATAATTGCAAACTTCTTATTGAACCACTCTTCATAATCACCTCTGATGAAAACGCAAAGCTTTCGTCGTGTGAAACAAATATAAAACTACCTGCTAAAGCTTCTGATGACATCGTGTTCAGGAAAACAATCTCCGTACCGGGTGGTGCGAACAAAACACTGCTGCAATTTGACTTTGTACCTCTGCTGTCACCCCCATTGCTGTCTTCCTTTGGTCTCTTTGGCAATCCTCTCATCCGTGTGTCTAATCACCCCGTCTAGACTATGAAAGATGTTGGAAGTTAGGGTTGCCTGATATTCAAAGAGAAGGGGAGAAGGGTAGTTTTAATACACCCCTTGCAGTGGAGGCAGTTTTAAATATATTTTGAGAGACTTGACTTGAAGTGTGTTGAAAATAAGTTAACGTAATCCAAATCAATGCTTGTCTTTGAAAAAATTCGCTTCATTCATTCCGATTCGCGGTTTTAATCAGGGGTAAATTCTTTACTAAATGTATTTACCAAACAGAATAAAACACATTGGTATGGTGTTGAGATGATCAATATGACAAAGACAAATGCGTATAAATTTGTGAAATGTAATACCTACCTACAATCAATGACGTTACATACTATATTAGACGAGGGGTAGAAATCTCAAAGTGGGAAGACAATCGCAAGACAATTGTACCGGTCTCGATATCTAGTACTTTAGTACTAAACTGCTACGCGTCGAGTAAGGTTGCGTCTTACCAGTACTTACCAGTAAGTAGATTGCATTTTAAAAAGTGTCAAAATGCCCTCCTGTGTGATGAGAAAATGTTTCAATTACACTGCAAATAATAGTAAAGGCGAAGGAATAACACTTCATTTGTAAGTACACGCAAATTACTTAATATTATCGATTATTATAAATATTACAATAAATTTTCATGTTTCCCGCTCGCGGTTTTACACGTCATTACGAGACAGAGAACGTTGCATCAAAAAGTAACGAGCATAACAAAGACAACCTGCTAACAGTAGGTCGGTTCACACAGCGTCCCGCACAAGTTTTCTTCTATTGGGAAAGATGGGGTAAAACGTACACAGGGTAAATCGTTAATTAATTTAATTATGTTTGAATTGTCATAACTCATAACGCTCGAACCGAGCTTCCTTGCTGACAATGACAAGACACTATAATTTAATATACGTAAACACGCTAGTTGTAGTTAAGCTCTATTAATAATTATAATTTACGCTGTGACTTTATAAACGTAAAATGACAATTAATTCAATATAAATTTATTATGACTTATCAAATATGAATTTTAGGTTTCCCCGTGATCAACTGCGACGACAGAAATGGACCACTGTTGTTCGCATTCAAAGATGCAAACATGATTGGACACCTTCGCTTTACAGCACAATATGTTCAGTTCATTTCAATAAAGACGATTTACATACCACGGTCAAAGGAAAGCGTTTTATAATGTCGTTGATGAAAATTGTAAATAGATTTGTATACTCATTTGAACCTATGACCTGTACTGTATAATAAAATATGTTTTTAACAATACTACTATAATAGTACCAATATTGTATTACTAATGATAACTCATATAATTATAATAAAAAAATATTTGCCCGTGTGTCTTGTTTTACCCGCCTTTACCCACCCTTGTTTGTCCAATCCCGATTTCGAGGACTTCAACTGGCTACCCGAATTCGAGGTCCTGTTATATTATATAAAGTAGACATGTATTCTACACTTATGCGTATACTCAAGTTAATCTTGATCGTTGCTGTCTATTCGGTTTCATCATACACCCGGTAAGCACCTAGAAAACGGTCCTCAAAAAACCGGAATACACACCCGGTAACTGAGGACTTCCCATATCCGAGGCCTGTCCACGTATTCAGGATTACACTTACGTAAAATACACGGATCTCGGAAGGTCCTCGTTTTAGTGGTCTGTAGTTTTTGGAGGTCTTGGGTCCTCGAAATAGTGTGGAATGAATTTCTTACACGTATCTTGGAAGCAGGCGCGGCTCTTCCTAACGTTCACTCGTGCGGTGAACAGGCAACAAAATTATACGCCTCATCGTATTCCTAAATATTTTATTTAAAATATAAATTTGCACAAAACTTAAAAAAGGTTCAAAATAAAATTGAATTGCCTATCTAAATATATGAATTTGGTAAGAGATCATTACGGATGACACCCGACAAGCAGTGCACCCCTCCACCCACGCGCCCGGTGCAACAGCAGATCGGCTAGTAATCGGCGTTAGTAATACGGAAAGTACTGAAAACTTCCGAACTGTTCCGACGACAGGTTTCCAGCGAAATAGTATTCTTACTTTTAAACTAGGAGGCGAGATAGGTAAACCCTACGTCATCGACTACAGACTACACGGATGAAACTACTTTTAAGTGATTATGGGCATTTAGAAAACCTTTAAAAACTGGTCTGCCGGTGCGCCTCTTGGCAGGAGCCGCGCAGTTATGGAAATAGTCAGCGATTTTTTTCGAAAAAATTACGTCATCGACTACACGAACGGGAATGGTTTCATATGATAAAGGTCGATTAGAAAATGAGAAAAAAGCAGGTCTGCCAACCGGCAGCCTGGCAAGTTCGCAGGCAGCCGGCGTCAAAGTGGGGTAAAAAATAGAAATTTTTACGTCATCGACTACACGAATAAAACCAATTAATAACTATAGTCCAGATCATTCCATATAAGAATTTCGCGGTCTGCCGACCAGCAGCCTGGCAAATTTTTGTGAACGATTTAAAAAAAAAAAAGTATTTCGTTTATCTTTATTATTATTTTTATTTCATTATAGTTTTAAAAACTTAGATTGCCATATTTAAAAAAAATAAGCGACAACGATAAAAAAAATATAATTTGAGAGTTCCGAGTGTACCCATCCGTCGGGCGAGCCGTTCGACGTCAAATCACTTACGAAACCTGCTGCGGTGCCCCTCACCGCTGTCGCGTTTCCATATTGTTATACAAATTTATAATAATAATTAATAGTCCTTTTAAGATTGCCTAATAGTCCATAGTAGGTTGAAAGTTCGAAAAACCAACGCACCGTCGCTGTAAGAGTTCGTTCATCCGTAAAACGAACGGTTCAATAATTTTAATTATAAACGACTTTGTTGTCTTAATTTTTGTGTCAGACTACCTAAACAACCATATTTTTTTAACGATTTTGTATGTTTTATTTGATGATAATGTTACTCTGCGTTTAGTAATTTTTTTCAGTAATTTTTTCCGACTCTTCAAGATCCGCATTAATAAAACCCTTCCTACAGCTCCTCCTTAACCCGCTTGACAACATCACCCATCCAGGTGGCGATATTCTTCCCTTGTCCTTCATTCAGAAAAAGGCGTTTTTGTGAGGTGTAGGCAGGGCTGGGCAGTATTTGAAATACAAATACGTATTTTGTATTTGTATTTCAATTACTTCCTAAAAATGTATTTTGTAATTGGTATTTCAATTACCTGATGCTGAGGTATTTTGTAATTTATATTTCAAATACTTATGGCTTCAAAATACATTTTAAAATACATTTAGCGATTTTAATAATGATAATGAAAAAAATAAATTGACATAGATAATACATAGACTAAAAACGCTAGAATCCAGAGCAAGATATGTTAATATTTATTTGTCGTTTTCATCGTTCACGGTATTTATTCATGAATACGTGAGTTTATTGATAATGGATGAAAAAGATTATTTTTAAAATTTAATTAAATGAAGACAATATTAGCGAAACTCAATCGAAAATCTGGAGAGAGAAAAATCAGAAAAAGATATTGGTTCCACTGGGGCTCAAACCCAGGGCCCTTTGCTTACATAGCAAGTGCTCTATCAACTGAGCTATGGAACCCATTTCCAATTCGGTCACTTTTAATTGTATCAGAGGTACTTTGACTATGAATTACCAACATTATCTTCATTTTCTAAACGCACATATTGCGCATTATTGGTTGCTATCTTTATATATGATACTCAATTTTGGAACCTTTATTGGATAACCAACACCTCTGCCATAGGTCACCCCAAATGGTTCGCTACGTTTGGTGATGGGGTGAGGGGTTCATGGGGTGAGGTTTGTCTAGGTCTTGGAGGCGGATGACCAGGACACACTGAACCCCAGATTCCTACCCACCTATTTAACCCCTTTCCTTCCCAGAACTCTCCTCTTCTTCCTTTCCTTAAAAAACCCTCCACACAAAATCCCCAAAGATGACATAGGCCCTGATTGAAATTATTTTCCTCAGGGTCTCCTGTGTGGAGTTCATGTAAAAAAAAAATGATAGCAAGATTCAACCCGAACTAAATGCTATCTAGATTTTTAATACGCGACATCAACATTTAATACATACAATTTGGGAGGCGTAATTAGGGTACCACCGACCCAGGAACCTTTATTGGATAACCAACACCTCTGCTATAGGTCACCCCAAGTGGTTGCTACGTTTGGTGATTTAGCAGGGGTTCCCGGGTTCATGGGGTGAGTTTTGTCTAGATCTTAGAGGCGGATGATCAGATTCCTACCCACCCCTTAAACCCTTTTCCTTCCAAGAACTCTCCTCTCCTTCCTTTCCTTAAAAAACCTCCACACAGCATCCCCAAAGATGACATAGGCCCTGAGGGAAATTATTTTCCTCATGGCCTCCTGTGCGGAACTCATATAAAGAAAAAAAAATCTATTTACCTTTTCTGCAAGTATAGGATGAATATTTTTATTTTTATTCACAAAGTTAAAAAAAAATATTTTTTTAAGTTAATCACAGTAGAGCGCACTTGTAGTGAAATAATACAAAACTGCGCAAAAATGTCATATTATTATTATTATCTAACACCTGGATCCTATACCTTTACAAGTGGAGTGGAGGTGAGATGCATCTTCTGAGCAATATGATTGGTCAATTTTTGCAAGTCTCTGTTTCACTCTGCTCAGCTTTGCTTCTATGAAAACGCACTCTCTGCTCAGCTTTGCTTTTATGAAAACGCACTCTTATACCTATAATACACGACACCTTTTTTCAGCCCGATTCCCGCATAGAGACTAGACCATAGACAAAATTTTTCGCTTTTCGCGATCGCTATTTTCATCTCTATTTTCATATCTATGATATCAATTGGCATCACAGCAAACAGCATACACCATATTGTTGCTGTGATGCCAACTAAAATCGCAGATATGAAAATGGCGATCGCGTAAAGCGAAAAATTTTGTCTTAGATCTCTATAAGGGAATCGGGCTTAAAAAGTTGTCGTGTATTGTAGGCTTTAGATAAGGGCACTTATGTCAATTTATTGCAACCAAAGGTTCTACCAAAACCAAATGTATTTTGTATTTTGTAACTTGTATTTTGTATTCGAAATAAAAAAAAATCGTTAAAATACTGTATTTTGTATTTCAAATACACGACTCGAAAGTATTTTGTATTTCGTGTTTTAAATACATGCGAAAACGTATTTTGTACTTTGTATTTCAATTACAGCAAGCATGTATTTTGCCCAGCCCTGGGTGTAGGTAATGGTGACCAGACAACTCATAATGAAACCAACTCAGAAGCACCTCAGAAAGGTCATTAGGAGTGATGTTAAAAAAAATAAAAAAATTGATCAAATAGGTTAAGTTAGGTTAGGGTTACCGGCTATTTTAAAATTATTTTTTCATAGCTTTTAATGACCTTTTTGAGGTGTTTCTGAGTTGGTTTCATTATGAGTTGACATGGAACCGTAGGTAATAGGGTCATAGAGCGGATCAACGAAGAATGGAGTGAAAGAAGAATATATGACGTGGATTAATCAAATACTTGAGCAGGTGTCCTAATTACTTATTAAATATTACAATACCGTACAGCGAATTAAACAGTATTACAAAACATAGTTCACAATACGAACTAAACGCAATAGGTATTGAATTTTGTTTCAACTGTCAATAACTGAATTCCTTGTCGGCACAATCTTAATAGTGCAATACTTATTATATTCACATGCACGTAGGAATTTCGAACGACGGGTCCTCGGTTTAGGGCGTAGGTGAGATTTCTTGACACTCGAGCTTGCAGCGCCTCCTGGTGTTCACATTCCGGTGATCGGCACCTTTTAACACGAAACCGAGGACTTTGAGAAAGTCCTCGGTTTAGGGTTTGTGTGTGATTTCCAGCATTAGCGGCGCCGCCCTGGTGGTCACACACCCGTACTAATGAAACACTAGCGAAATTAAACACGATATTTTTCACCACGAAAATGAGGACTCTTTCCGATTGGCCCAAAATTTCGACAGTTGACCAATCAGAACGCATAGATTATAGGTACATATTCAGTTTTTCGCATTTCGAATCCAAGGACGTCCTCGGATTCGTGTGAGTCCTCGGATTCTGGGTCTAAAGGCCTGTGAAGGTCCTCGAATAAAGGTGCATACCAACTCTCCCCTGTGCATAGTGTAACCGAGTGAGAGTATCTTGTTATCTCAGTCACACCCGTGATGTGAAAGCAGTATTCGGCAAGGAAATTAATACGCCGCCCGCTAATGTATCCGTGCCATTCATACATACACATTATTTGATTGTCTATCTTTATCACACAGGAATAAACTTTTGAATTGAGAAATTATTGAAAATCGCTGAAAACAAAAGAGTGTTCCTTACTTTCCACATTATATTGTGAGTATGTGAGACTATAAAGAGTCTATTTATTTTATATAACGTCATTGCCTACAATAGAATAAAAATAAATAAATAATAAATAAGTGTTTATTCCAGTATGTGGGGAGGAGAGTGCAATCCCACACATTCCATAAGGGTATAATATACACATACATGTACAAAGTAATTGAAAGGAAAAAAAGAAAAGAAGGTGGATATGAATGTACACGAAACAAAAAAAGAAACCTAAAAGCAACGTAAAATCCCAAGACGTATTAAATTAATATAATATTCCTTTCTTCTTTTTCGTTATTTGTTTTTGGGGTGTTATGCCGTGTTGCGCTACCTCCTTCTTTAGCCAACGTTTCGGACATCGTTGCAGTGTCCATCATCAGGGAAGATCCGGTAGAAGTGTGAACACGGCATACACACAACAACAACAACACTACCTGCCTGACAGTTGCTTTACCTTTGCTCCGCAAATAAATAGAAAAAGTTAAATTAAAATTAAACCATACTTCTTCAAAAGTGGCATAATCGCAGCAGTGATTTCCGGTGCATTTATTGAAATAATTTATTTGTGTGTACGAGTGCACCTAACTATAAAAAACATTAAACAAAAATCTAAATCCTAGTTCCAAAATACTTACTGGAACATACAACAATAATAAGTGACAGTGATTACTTTCATTATTTGTTCCACAATATATAACGGTGAACACAAACTTTAGATCTCTTTGTGGTGATTTTTATTTACTTAACCTACATCTAAAGTAATTTTCGAGTTATTAGTTGCAGTAGCCAAGCCAAACGTACGCATCCATACATTATAATGGCCACATCAAATCGCCAAACAAGATCCAACCCTTCAGCGGGTGATTCGTCCAGCTCCGTTATGGAGCAACTTATGAAGATCAGCGACCAGCTGGCTGCGCTTTCCTACCTGCCGGCCGCCGTCAAGGAATTGCGGGACGAGGTCAGTGAAGTGAAACTCTCAATAGACTTCAGTAGCAAAGTAGTTGAGGATATTGACAAAAAAATTTCAACATTGGAGAACAAGCTTAAGATGGTCGACCTACTGAAAAATGAAGTGGATTCCCTGAAGGCCTGCATCGCCAACATTCAGGAAGACATGGAGCAGCGCGACCAGTGGGCACGCCGCTCAAATATTGAATTAGTCGGCATTCCTGAGAAGAAGGATGAAAATTTAATAAACATAATAACCAGCCTTGCCAAAAAAACTGGTTTCGACCTAGATCCAAAAATGGATATTGATTTTGTCACCCCGGTGGCACCGAAGGAGTCTAAGAAAGGTCAACATAAATCAATAATCATCAAGATGCAAGCGAGGTACCGAAAAGATGATTTCTTGGCCTCAATCCGATCGAAGCGAAACTTAATCAGCAGTGACATCGGTTGCGGCGGTGATTCCCGTGTTTACGCCAATGACCACCTGACGAGCGCATCTAAACGGCTGCTACACCTGACGAAGGAAGCGGCCAAGCTTAACCACTATCGGTTTGTCTGGGTCCGGAATTGTAGAATCCTTATTAGGAAAACAGAAGGCTCGCATATAAGAGCAATCCTCAAAAATGAGGATTTAAACAAAATTGTAAAACTTCAAAATATTACCACCAAAATATTAAAATATTACCATAAAAAAAAAATTCAAACATAACCATCATAATATTTCATTTTTCATTTACGTATGTATGTGCTTTTAGTATGCTTCATAATCATAGGATCAGGTTTTGGAACTTACAATAACTCTTTATTATTTTTATTGTTTATTTTTACAAGTTACAGGTATTATAATAACAATGTGGCATTAATTTTATTGACAATTTCTTATATTAAGTATGTACTCTTAATGTTTATATTTATGCTTAACCTATATGTTCCATACAAATGTATGTTATCGGTGATTTGAATATTTATTATCAAAATGTTAGAGGTCTCCGAACTAAATCCCATGTTTTCCTATCCGGTGTTTTGAATGCCAATTATGACGTGATATGCCTGACTGAGACATGGCTCTTGCCAAGCATATTTGACTCTGAATTATTTGATGAACGGTATGTAGTGTATCGTTGTGATCGCGACTATGTTTCGTTAGACCAGGCACTCGGCGGTGGCTCACTTATTACAGTACGCCGCGAACTGCCCACATGCCCTTCACCCTTCCTCCCGCCCATCAAGCGTTCAGAGACAGCTACAGCTACTCTAGCACTAGACTCTGGAGCAAGTGCTTCTAAACTACGTATATACTGTTCATATTTTGTGCAAGGCGCAGAGCAGATTAAATCATTAGGTGACTTTTTTGAATTTATATCTATGTTGCATACCAATTTCCCCAATGATGAATTCCTTCTATTAGGAGATTTTAACATACGACATGCCCCGTGGCTTCCGCCTTCAACCGCGGACGGTTCCCTGGTACTTAATCGATCCTCAATCGATGCACTGACTTCAACTCTTTCTGATTTTTTAGACTTTACCGGTTTCCGTCAATTCAACAGCCAGCTTAATGTAAACAAGCATGTTCTGGACCTGGTGATATCGAATTGCGCGTGCACTGTAATCGGGTGCGACATGCCGCTAGTGCCAGAGGATGCACATCACCGCTCGCTGGAGGTGTCGCTGCGCATATCCCGCGAGCTGTCCCTCCAAACGCCGCGCTCGCGCACGGTCCGCTCCTATCACAACGCTGACTATGTGCAGATTAATAGCGCCTTAGCAGCCGTTGACTGGACAACGATTCTAAACAGCAGCAATGTAGACTCAATTACGGCACGATTCTATTTCGAATTAAATAAGGCAATTGCCACGCATGTACCATCTAGATCAATTAACATAGACTCCAGGTATCCTCCATGGTACAGTCCCGCATTAAAAAAAGTAATTAAGGATAAACTTAAATTTCATAAAAAATACAAAATTTATAACCGTAACTCTGACTATCAAACTTTCTCTCTTCTCCGAGAACGACAAAAGTGTATGGAAAAAGTGTGCTACAATAATTTTATTAATATGGCTGAAATTAATATTAATACCGATCCCAAACACTTTTGGACCTTTGTTAAATCTAAGCAAAAAAACTCTGAAATTCCTAACAATATGTTTCTTCGCTCTCAGCATGTATCGGGTGGGGAAGATATAAGTAACTTATTTAACATGCATTTCCAATCCTCCTTCCAATCCCCCGCCCCGTGTGCCTCGTCTACAACTCGAATATATAATCCAAACACTTCAGTTCTCAATCTTAATAATGTTAATATAAATACTGAATTAGTTTGTAAATATCTTAAATCATTAGACCCTACCAAAGGCAGTGGGCCTGATGGTATACACCCTGTATTCTTAAAGAATTGCGCTAGTGTTCTATGTTATCCGCTATGTCTAATATTCAAAGCTTCATTATCTTCTGGAATTTTTCCACAGGAATGAAAAAGTTCATACATTGTGCCTATATTCAAAAAAGGAGACAAGCATAATATTGAAAATTACAGACCAATCTCTAAGTTAAATGTAATGGGTAAACTTTTTGAAAAAATAGTTTTTGATATCATTTTTCCTTGCATACGACCACACATAATTTCGAATCAACACGGTTTTATCACCAAAAAATCAACAGAAACTAACCTATGTGAGTTTGTTCACACAGTCCTTGTTGCTATGGATAACGGATATCAAGTCGATGTAGTCTACACAGACTACTCCAAAGCCTTTGATAAAATCCCACACAGCATCTTAATTGAGAAAGTCGAAGCAATGGGTATACATGGTGACCTCCTTCGTTGGTTAGCCTCTTATCTCGACAATCGTACGCAAGCTGTGACTGTACAAGGATTCTGCTCTAGTTTCGTCCCCGTAACCTCAGGAGTTCCCCAAGGATTACACCTTGGCCCCCTCTTATTCAATATTTTTTTGAATGACGTTAACAAAACTATCCGTAACTCTCAATTGTACCTATATGCGGATGACAAAAAGATTGTCAAAATCATTAAGTCTGAGATGGATTGTCTAGAGCTCCAGAATGACCTTGACTCTCTGGTTAATGTATATTGTATAGAAAATCGCCTTCTTTTGAATGCAGATAAATGTAGTGTTATATCTTATTCTCGAAAGAAACACACAATATTATATCCCTACATTATTAAGAACAATATTTTAAACAGAGTAAATGTAATAAGAGATCTTGGAGTTCTATTAGATAGTAAGCTTCTTTTTCAATCTCACGTCGAGCATATCACGTCGAAGGCTTTGAAAATGTTGGGATTTATTCTTAGAGTAAGTTCAGCTTTCAAAAATCCACAAACATTTAAGACTCTCTACATATCCTATGTTAGAAGCCACCTGGAGTATGCTTCTACAGTGTGGAACCCTCATTGTTCTACATATAAAGCAAATATAGAAAGAGTTCAGAAAAAGTTTATGAAATATGTCTCTTATCGCGTGCGAAATGACGAAAACTATGTCCCCGTAAACCTTAAATCTCTTGATCAACGCCGAGATATCAGAGACCTATTAATGCTCTATAAGATTATTCATAACTTCATTGATAGCCCGTACTTACTACAAAATATTTATTTCAGATGTCCATTAAGAGTTACTCGATCTCCAGACACCTTTTATATCCCTAAGAGCAAGACAAATTATCTTGAAAATGTATTTGTAAGAAGAAGCTGTAGCACATTTAACAGATTATGCCCAAATATTGATGTGTTTAATACAAACCTTGATAAATTCACAGCATGCATAAAAAAATAACACTATTGAATGCCACATTTTTAACTAATAACTTAATATTTCATTGATGTCTGTATTTCTCTTTTTTTTATTTTTAGTATCACCACATTTTCTCTCCTACTTTTAGCAGTTGAAATTCAAATAAAATCACTTCCTGAAATATATTATATAAATCAATCAAAATTTAAATGTAAACCCTTGAAAAACTTCAGTTATTTACTTTTTGTAGATTTAAGTAAGAATATACACTGTATCAGAATTGTTTATATCAGGTATAGGTATTGTGTATTTTTGCATTACGGTTCTAAATTATTTGTCGTTATTTTATTGGTCTATGACATACTTATTTTTATCACTGTCATTTATGAATTTTGTACAGACTGTTTATAACGCTAATAAATAAAATAAAATAAAATAACACCCCAAAAACAAATAACGAAAATGCTTTTGGCCGTGAAAATCTTAAAACTTATCTTCCTTTCTTTTGTTTATTCCCTTGGGGCTGAATTGTATTTAAGGAATGATAAATAGTTTAATTTCAGCTTAACTTCCATTGTATTCCTGCATGCTGCTATGGTTGGTTGAGCTAACACCCAGAACTCTGTATTCCTGCTCTGCTTGATGAGATGATAGGTTACTGTAGTCCCAAGCGAAAGACTAACAACTGGAGCGTTTTTGGCCACATTTTGGTCAATTTGAAAACACCCTCGAGCGTTCGCTGGCCAAATGTGGTCAATTTCAAAACATTTATTATTAGAAAACAATTATTATAAGCAATCATTATCAGCCTGAAACACTCATCTACATTGAAAAAATCTTCCGAGAAAAGATACATGCCGCCAACGGGACTTGAACCCGTGTCCTTCTGATTGCCGGTCAGGTGCTCTACCACCGAGCTATGTCGGTTTATCTAATACCCGCCAAATAATTCAATATATACTAGTGTTTCATTCAACAATTACTGCTTATTACATTTAAAAGGTAAGCCGACATAGCTCAGTGGTAGAGGACCTGACCGGCAATCAGAAGGACACGGGTTCAAGTCCCGTTGGCGGCATGTATCTTTTCTCGGAAGATTTTTTCAATATAGATGAGTGTTTCAGGATGATAATTATTGCTTATAATAATTGTTACCCTTTGCGCTGTGCATAAAAATATTGTCTTAAACGTTAGTTTATCATTGTTTTATAATTGTTCATTAAACCGGCTTAATTTTTGTCCAATATGTTTATCTAAGTTTGGCTTGAAGATTCCAAAGGGGTGAATCATAATATGCGAGTATTTTCCACATTTTAGAAATGGTGCACATTTTGATAATAATACATTATGACGGACACCGATTAGGTTATCAAGTTGATCCGGAGAGAATAAAATTCACAATGATTCAAACTTACAATGATTTTGCAGTTTGCGTTTTTTTTTGCGCATGTTACAATGACATTTTGCATAATTCGCATTTTGTATTGAAAATGACACATCAACGCCATCTTTGATCCATGGTGGTCGATTCGCAGCTCAAACGGGCGTAATACATTTTAGTATCCCTAAAAGCACATGGAGACTGCCAAAGAACCACTCTGTGATATGAATAGTTTTAATAATAATCGAGATAAAAAAAAAAACTATAACGTATTACGATGCCTAACCAAAGGGGTTAGAAATAACTTTTGAAACGTAAAGTGTTAGGATTGGCAGAATATTTAAATTTTCATAACGTTCAGTGCTATTGGCAGCCGGTTTATTAAAGCTCATATTACCATGCAGATTGTGTCAGTGATGTGTCACATCTACCGGATCTGCCCGATCTGCCCTGATGATGGACACTGCAACGATGTCCGAAACGTTGGCTAAAGAAGGAGGTAGCGCAACACGGCATAACACCCCAAAAACAAATAACGAAAAAACTCCTAAAGCCATTTCGAACGACGTTTCAATTCTGAATAGTGGTCTTACACCAGGACAATACGAGTATCGTCAATTCTGGAAAATGTCGCCAAATAAAATAGATTATTTTATATAAATTAATTGTGAAATGACACAAATTCATGAAATAGAATTTATTTGCGCATGTCGGGATTTGAAGCCGATATTTTCGGATTGCGAATCGAGAACCTTACCCCTCGACCACGGAGGCCGTCATATTATTCGACTATTCCTGTGTCCTTGAGGAATCCTGTGAACTAACAGTCCATCACCACTTTACCACACCAACCTTCTCTCCACGATGCTCTGTGCTAACAATGTGTTCTGTCTTCACACTTCTCCCAACCCATCATTATAATATCTGCTTCTTTCTTCCGAGAAGCCGCACTTAGTGAAGCCGGGGGCTAATACACTGCATATCCGGTTCACTCGGAAATTGTTTAATTTATTTACCAGATCAAATTAAATTTTCGTATCAGATTCTTCCCAGTATTTAGATTTGATTGATTCTGAGCAGGCGATTGGAAATGATGGGAACGTGGGATTATTCTCGTTTTGTCGAGTATTTTAAAAGTTTCTTTCTAGTTCTTAAATTTGCAGTTGATATAAAAATATATACTCGTACATTCAGACAAAATTTACAGCATTAATGTCCTCTAGCTACACTCCGGAACATTTTTCCCTGCATTATACTCATTGTTTGGTTGCTATCATTACCGAACGTCCAATTCGTCGTTTGGTTGCTATCATAACCGAACGTCAATGAAAGTTCGGATCATAATCCTCACAAAATTTCCCCTGCTTTCGTAATTTCTTTTCTTCGAGGTTACTAAGTGCAAATTGCTTTCTATTTTTCTTTGCCTTTAATGACTTGTCAATTATCTGAATCCAAAATTCACTCTCTTTACTAATTCGATTGTGAAAGCCGTTTTTATATTTTTTTTAATGCATGCACAAGTATTTTGCAGAATTGCGATTTTTCGAAATCAATTTTTCGAATTCAATTTTTCGAAAACATATTTTTCGAACATCAGTTGACAGAAATATTAGTTTTTCGAATTGATATAAGTATGTATACAGTACGTACAAGAGTATTTTATTATAGGATGGACAAAATCAGCAACCTAACCTTACCTAACCTAACAGTATCTCGTTAGTCATAAGCAAGTGAAATACATTTTCAAAAAGTTGATTAACAAATTTCTAAAAATATGTCTTTCGGCCAATTGCTGTTCGAAAAACTGGTCTTTCGAAAAACTGAAATCCGAACAATTGATTTCGTACAATTGATTTCGAAAAATTGAATTCGAAAAACATATCTGCTCACACTTATGAGCATCGTAAAGTTAGAGTAGGTGAATTCACGCCATTGGTCGCGCGTTGAGATCTCTGCAAACAAAATCACCAACTTACATGGAATTTGAGTGTAGTTGTGTTTGGATATGACCTATTAGCGGGATTGACATGACAGCGGTTGCGTGTTGAAAAGCAGTCGCGCTGATGATCTGTTCTCTGTTCATGAACAGCAACACCTCTCTCACTATCCCTGTCTGTCCAGCTATTACTTTCACCTAAAGAAAGGTGTCATTTTGAAGCCTCCAACACGCGAATATTTCATTATTTTTGTCGAGAAATTAATATTCAGTCCTTGCAGGTACTTAACTCAAGTTATAACTAAGGGACAAGGGTCTTCCCCTTTTTTCGAAGCGGTTAACATGCTTCTGGGTAAATGTAATATACTTGAATCCCAGTGATTAAGAAAACCTACTTGAAATATGTTAGGAAAACTTCAAATAAGATCGTGGTTCTTCGAGAATACAAGTGTCTTTATTTACGTTATCGTAAGGTTTACAATGAATATTTAACTAGATCAGACATTCGTACTCTTAGAAGCTCTACGTTATTCTGATGCTGAGCGCGCAAATACTCCCGGAGCCAGCGGTCTATCAAAAAGTATATAATATTTTTAAAAGTAAATTAATTAATAATGTTTTTTTTATATTGAAAAGACCTAAGGTTCTAGGAATACTAATAATTAATAAGTAGTAAATAAATCTTAAACATTTCTTGAAATTATGTATTCCTATCCATTTTTTTGCCAATGAATTTAGATTAAGGATCATTCCTATCTACGTCCATCAAATCTTCCTAACCTCACCGCCCTTTTGGATTAAAAATAAATATTGGCTTAATGTCTTCCCAAGTAAAACCTGTTGCTGTAATCTAGAACGGGAATGTCCTGAATCGTTAGCGATTAGGATTGATTGATCAGATCGATATTATAATGAAAATCGATAAACAAATCATGCCAATGTTTGAATCTTTCAAATATTTTAAAATTATTATGACCCTCTTGTTTTTGTCTTTTATATTGACTGTCTAGACTCGATTTTTTGATAACCATTCCGGGACCTAGAGGTAATAGCCCTGAGTTTGACCACAGTTAATAGTGCAATATACAGTTCTCTTTACCGGCGGAGGAGGTAACTAAAGGAGTTACAGTGAATTCTGTTGCTTACTCTGCGTCTCGGAAAAAGGTATTATTTAGTTGTTATGGTTGAAGAAACAAATTTTTGAGTTTTGCATCTTGAATTCAATTTTTCATTTAAATTTTAAGGGTGAGTATGGGTACCGCCGCACCGGGAACCATTTATTGGATAACCAACACCTCTTCCAAAGGTCACGCCAAATGGTGATTTAGCACGGGTTCCCGGGATCACAGAGTGAGGTTTGTTTTTTTGTCTAGGTCTTTGCCCACCCACAGCGTGGTGGACTGGACCTCTCTAGCCGGACTCTCTAGATCCATCTCCTTGCACCGCAGTGGGAGGGGTGGATTCATACGTCCTTTACTCCTGGACGCTTAAACCCCAGATTCCTACCTATCTCTCATACATTTATCCTTCCTAGAACTCCCCTTTCCTTCCCTAAAAAAAACATTCAAATAGCATCTCCAAAGATAACATTCACCCAGAGGGATTTATTCCTCAGGGCCTCGTATTTGGACCAAATATAAAAAATAAAACACAGTGTTTGGCTTTAACTTCTTTTAGCACCATGATAAAACTAACAAACCTTTTCCACTTTACTATTGTTAGTTTTATTTTCTATTACATGACCTTCTTAATATTCTCTCAAATAATAAATCATACTAATTATACCACTTTCTACTGTTTCCATCATCTCGAATTAGTCCTAAGAATATATCTCCCCTTGCTACATGATCCCACTCCTCTCCACACTACAACAAGATCGTCCTCTAATTCAACTTTCCTACAAACAAATGAAATTTGAGTAAAGCAGTTAAACAGCGTGGAATTCTACAATTGCTTCAGTTAGAAGGGTCTATTGTGTGGGGAATTTCACCGCAAATCCGAGATTACTAACTTTGAGAATTAAACAATTTGAGACAATTGACTATAATTAGATTCCGAGCACTGATTTAGTATTGTTTATTTTGAACACTCGGTATTATGTAATAAAATCTGAAGCCAAAGATATGGAAAAATAACCCTAAGAATACGATAAAAAAACATTAAATGATTAACTTTATCCAGCACTCCAAACATTGATGAAATGAATCAAATAATCTCTCTCAAATCAACATTAAAAATAGTTTTTTTGTTTATCAATTTTTATTGCAACCGCATTTCCCTTCCTGTTACTATTATTAGTTGGCCTCTTTATCTATTTAATGGATTGCCTGACAGAACATTAGAATAATACATCATTAGCTAAGCCTTTAATGAGGGGGGCCCCACGGGGGCTGATAGTGTCTGTTCCGTAACTACCGATATAGCTGTTTAAGGCCCGGCTTCCTGCATTTCTATCGATTGATTACATATTTTCCTAATACCTTAAATTTTGGAGCTCTAAAAAACTGTATGTTATTCTTGAAGATAATGTCTATACATTCCTCACAGTGAAACGGCAATTTTAATATAAACACGTTTTTTTTCAAGTTATATGTATACATACGAAAAATTCTCAGTGTTATATGTACCTACATACGAAAAATTCTCAGTGTTCCTTTAAATGCTATTTTAGACAATACCCGCGAGATTTTTTCTCTTTTAAAACCAATCGTGTTTATAATATCTTAATTGGTAATTAGACAAGAAATTATGAAGAAAAAAAAACATAATTTGAATCACAAATCTAAACTGTCATTTTGATGCGTATCTCACGCGCTCGGCGCTGCGCATGCTCCAGTCTGCCAAAATACAATGTTGCCAATTAATTCACAGCACAGTTTAAAAAAATATATATTAGTAATAATTCGAAAAAGAAATTGTGCAGTTATTAGTCAATGTGTAAATAAAACATCGCTAACAATTGGAAAGTGTTTTTATTAGAAAAGCTGATTGTGTTTAGCAAAACGTTGGCGTTTAGTATAAAAAAATAATATGCAATTTTATTGAAAACTATAAATACGCTTAATTGTAATATTTACTCGATAGCTAAGTCTTTTATCGAGCCTGGTAACGTTCGTACCTGAGACACGAATAGCGATAGATGGTAATCTTCTGATAACTAAATCAGCTGCCATCTGTTGAAATATAGCAGAACTTCGTTTTACCTATCTATTTAACCTATTGACATCTATCGAAAGAAGTTGAAACCTCATGGATAACCAAAATACGACATTTTTCAATCGTAAGTATTCATAAACATTCAAAAAAGCACCAAATGCACCATAAATTTTGACTACGCCATTTTTTCGAAGGATTGTAGAAATAACAATAATTCTCCTTATAAAGTCGTCGCTAGCACCTGACAGCCTTTTTTAATACTGAACGATCTTAATACAACACAAATTTCAAGATTTTGTGGCGACACATCATTATTATCTTCGCCATCAAAAGAACATACGAGAAACATCTCCTAATATTCGCGCCCATCGGCAAACCTACTTGGCCAGTATAGGTACCTTCGTACCTATACTGGCCGCGATGTACTTTCTCGCCTCCCGTGCCAGCCCGACGATAATAATATCGCCCCCGCCTAGAAAGGTCTCGAGACAGTACCGTACAATATCTGTACGGCGCCGAATATTCTCGTAAACTGCCGAAGTGGCTCGTATTACCTACCGCGAGGTAGTTACTCTACCGCGGCTATATAAGCAGCCAATCGCTCGCCCGCTGCAGTTCAGTCTCACACTAACAGTCGGCCAACATCTCAGCATGTAACAGATCTCCGCATAAGTGCTCCTGCATGGCATCGCTACGCATCCAGGGCAGCTTCCTCGAGGTCCACCACCACGTCTCAGCTACAAGGCCCATCGCGTCTTCAGCTCCAGAAATCAGATTCATCCCGCGACTTACAAGGCTTGCGTCACCTTCAGTCCAGGGATCAGCTCACCACTTCATGGCACCCCGAAGCCTCACCGTGCTTCGCTGCCATGGAAACACGCTCCGCCTCGCCAGGACTACCTGCTGGTGGCTCAGCTCACCGAGCCACACACCGTTCATCTCCGCGATTCAAAGCGTCGAGCAACGGCCTGGAAGATAGGTCATCTCCACCGCCATGGTGTCGAGCAACTCGCTGACCTTCACCGCACCATCTCCATCACATCCGAACGCCTGCAGCATCATCTACGGCACTCCGCATTACACCATGTTACCGACCACCGACCATCTGCTACGTAGCCCAATAAACGACTGACTCATACTTCGACTGATGCCTTTCATTTCACTCGTCCCGTCTCTACCGATACGGACCGCTCCCTCAATTTTAATATGCCCTGAACATCATTTAACACCAAACAGTGAACACAATAGAAACATAAATATACAAAAAGCGTGGAAAATAGCAATTTCGGATCTCCCGATAGCATAATGGATGACAAATTATATTTCATAAACTGACAACAACAACAAAAGTCATAAGGTCAAAAAGGGCAACGTTAAAAGCCTAAACAATGGCCTTTTGTAATATAGTTTATGATCTCGTAATTCCTGACCTGCTTCCCGTAAATCTCCCTCGGAGATAAGCTCCCAGACCATTCCAGTGAAATCACCACTGCTAAACTGCCGTAATAATTCATTTAAATAAATAAACGTTTTAAAATGTGTACCGTAAACCAAGGTAAATATGGGAATGTTGTATGAAACGTTAAAAATTACACTTAAGTCATGTCCTCTGACCCTTTAAAATCTGTATCTGTGCAGTGACCCACATTTTCCCCTGAAAGGATGGCATTATAATTCCGCTTTTGCAGCATTTCTTATATTTTCATTATTTTATATACGACATATCAAAATTATCTACTAGAGTGTTTTTGGCACATTTCGTCCAATTTTCAAACACTCGCGAGTGCTTAAGTCCAAAATGTGGCCAACCTGAAGAATTATTTTTAAATATTTTTCGGATTTTTTCAATAGATCCCGCGTCATATTTTTTTGATAATCTCAAGGCTAACTTAATTGTTTCACAGTTTACAAGAAATGTCTCGCATCTCTTCGAAATTATTTCAGTTCAGCCGTCCCCTGCACAATGCTCTTGCACAAATTGTTAACATGAATGTTATTTTCTGTTGTTTAGTTGAAGTGAAGCAACAGCGCTTTTACTGAGCGCTCCGAAATTGAAAACGTGTATTTTCTTATGCCATTATATCGGAACTGTTTTGTTGTCAACACCCTTTACTGGTTTTTAATTGTGTTTTTATATTTTTTGTCGTATTTTCCAATAACCTTCGTGTGCCAGAAAACATCGCTCGTTGATTACCTGTGGCCATATTCTCGTAAAGAGGGAGTATCGGGGAGCGGGGGAAATATTAAGTGTTTCATTTACTCTTCTGTAAAAGCTAAAAACAAAATGAAATAAATTGTGTGCAGTTCACACGCGATAGAAATGAAACCTTCAGAACACTATAGTGGACAACAGTGGGGAGCCTACGAAGCATCGCACAAAGAGGAGACCGATTATATTATTTCATTCTCTCGTAGGTTAAATCGTATGTTTATATGTGTTTGTTTCTTTTTAGTGTCGCCATTTTTCGTTTCATCGAATTTCAATATGGGAGGCGCGTGTGGTAGGTACCTACCCCCGTCCCGTCCCGTTTATTGGATAGCCAACACCTCTGCCAAAGGTCACCCCAGTGGTTCGCTACGTTTGGTGTCTTAGCAGGGGTCCCTGGGTTCATGGGGTGAATTTTGTCCGGATCTTGGCGGCGGGTGCGTCTGTTAATCAGCTGCATGGCAGGCCGGGAGAGAATGGTTGAGGGAATCCCTTAGACTTCTCCAGCCGTACTCTCTCACCTTGTACCGCAGTGGGAGGGATGGATTCATACGTCCGTCACTCCTGGACATACTGACTCCCAGATTCCTACCCACCCCGCACACCTTTTTCCTTCCCAGAACTTTCTTTCCTAAAAAATACCCTCCACACAGCATCCCCAAAGATGACTTAGGCACTGGGTGGAATTATTTTCCTCAGAGCCTCCTGTGTGGAGCTAATGTAAAAAAAAAATCGGTGCTCAAGAAGTTTTCACTTTAAAATTATGAGTCAAATATTGACGGTATGATGTAAAATTTACATTGCTTTAATTGAGAATTGAATGTGGAGAGTGAAGTTAGTGTGCTGTATGAATAGTGAGTTATAGGAACTAACAACTAGCAGCCGGTTGTGTCATTAGAGGGAATGGTTGTTAACAAAGGAACTATTCCGCTGACCATTGCTATACATATTACCATTCATTGCACGAACTGGACAGAACCAATATGCTCATAGATTGCTCCATTAGCTTTTCCTATTTTCTCTCTGTAAAGATCAAGAAAAGAACTTTAAAATAATATTATTGCATATTTCCAAGCAATCCAATCAAATCGCAATCCGTATCTGATGGCGTGTTGGTATATATCTCCATTCCTTCCATTTCACATTATTATTTTTCTTCCATCAGCATAACTCTTCGCTGCGATATCAGTCGTCTCCCATTTGACACTTGCTAGATTTGAAAAAAGTATGTAGATGACTATTTAAAAAAGAACAAGATTTCTATTGCTCTGCATTCCGAATTTCTTCCGATTTATAACATATTTTCCTTGAACACTTTATGTTTTTAAGTTCTTAAAAAAATTATCATCATCAAACATAGGCTTGCGTCTGCGTGGTTGAATTTAAGAACCCGGCATCGAGTGCAAGTCTGCCGCCACACCGTATTTGCCGCACCATATAAACATCTGTGTGCATGAAATTTCAAACAAAGCTACCGTTGTAATTCAGTTTCTAATTCAAAAATTCGTCAAAGGATGGGTCGCATGAGAATGTGCCCCCCTAGGTATAAGTACTACGATTTTGTAAATTTGAGTATCTCTAATCTCTACCGATATGGAAAGATTGACGGTAATACTTAGTTGTGAATAATAGTATCACCCGGCTATATATTACATACGACGTCATTGCCCGTCGCGGTTTCTTTGTCTCGGTGATTAGCTGTCACTGGATCCGAGGAACCGGCTTTTTTTGGAACCAGCTCCTATCGAATTAATAAAACCAACACTCAAACTGGGCAAAGACGAACCAAAAACCGCCCGCAGGGCCTAGCAGCAAAACCTGCGGAGCGGGTTTTTTTAACTGCTAGTATGTTATTATTGATGATAATTATATTTACATTTGCTGAGCCGAAACGGTAATTATATGAAATTCCCTCGATAGAAAAAAATCGCAAAGTAAGCTCCGAAATTTAATAAAAACACATTTATTTCTGTGATTAACATGTTATGAATATGAAAAAATTCGAAATGTTTCTTTAAATGCTACTTAAGACTATTTGCCGAGAGATTTTTGTTCCATTTTCAACGAGTCGTGTTTAATTAAATATTTTCACGATTTTCGCTTAAATATTATCGTTTTTTTAATAACTCTAACATTCGAATTACATATCTCCCTTTAAACCATCTTCTTCTTCTTTTTGAATGCTTACTACGAAGCCTTAACACCCGCTTGTTTCTGTTGTAAAAAAATAATTATATGCGATTTACTAGGCTATTGTTCATTTCTACTCTTCGATTAAACACATTCTTGTCCAGTTTTTTGAATGGTCAAATGATATGAAATACCTTCATTATTATAATAGTTGCATTTGGTCTGTGTACTGCATCATCAGCTAATTAGTAAGTAAACCTTCCAGCGGCGGTTTATATCAATAATGAGTGGAAGTGAAACAGTATCGATGCACTAATTTTAGCTGAGAACACTAACGAAGGCTGTTTACTTTGAAACTGAGGCTTGTACCTTCTACCAGGGGGAGGATATTGCAGGAGATGCATTTTACGCCAGATCGAAGAAAAAATATTAATGGAATCGATACTACTGTGTACTTACCAATATAATAAAAAAGTCTTCATGTTGCAGCGGAGCTTTTACCGCACAAATTTTTTATTTTTTTTTTATTTATTTTTTATTTTTTATTTCGAAATATATACATAAAAACAATGGAAATACAATTACAAATCAATGCCTAGATAATAAAATTAACAATAACATTAACATTAAAATTAACATTAACATTAGCATATAAATAATAATAAATTTCATTGATTTTTTTTTTTTTTTTTTTTTCATTATTTTTTTATTTTTATTTTATGTCATTTCTCTTCTATAGAAGCAGACGCTTGTGATTAGAAGAGGGACGATTTTGTGATTAGAAAATATTTAAAATATATTTTGTATCTTATAATTTACTTGTGGTAGATTCTTAATAAATAACAAATTTACAAATTATATAAGTTATGATGATAAATTTTATCAATTTGGTATTTTTACTTTAAATTGCTCTTTGATTGCTTTTAGTAGACATTTATCGTCTTCGATTTTTCTTATTTTTTCAGGTAGGCTATTAAAGTATTTTTTTCCTAGAAATGTATAATGATGTTGTGCAAATGAGGTGTTGCATTTTTGTGTTTGAAATATATGTTTTTGACGAGTACCACTTTCAGTTAAAAATCTGTGATTTTGTTTTTCTTTTATTATTTGGATTATTATATTTTTTCGAACTAGATCATTAAATTTTAAAACTTTAAATTCTTCAAAAATCAGGTGAGTCGGATAATCTCTTCTTTTTTTCAATATAATTTTTATTATTAGACGTTGCACAATTTCAACAGGGAGTAGATTTGTTTTATATGCAGCTCCCCAGCTTACTACAGCGTATTGGAGAATTGACTGTACTATAGCATGATAGACTGATGTTAGATTTTCTAATGAGAGAAAGTTTCGGATTTTTAAAAATATGTAAATTAATTTCCTTATTTTGTTAACGGTAAGGTTGATTTGATCTTTCCAGTTCAGGTTTTTGTCTATTGTTATTCCTAAGTATTTAATTTTATTTGATATTTTTAATGTGGAACAGTTTATTTCACAGTTATTTTTTTTGTGATCTTTAGAATTGTCATGTATAATTATATCAAAATTTACCGGAAAATCATTTGATTTTATTGCAAATGGAATGACGTGAGTTTTTTCACTATTAAGAGATAGTAGATTTATATCAAACCAGTGTTTCAGTATATTTATGTCTTCTGTTGCTTTTTGTTTTACTACTTGCCATGTGAGTGACTGTGAGAATATCCCGTTTACATATAAGATGAATAATATGGGACCTAGCACAGTACCTTGTGGAATTCCATATTCAGATGTCTCTTCGTCGCTATAAACGTTATTTATTTTGACACATTGAGGGCGATTTTTTAGGTAGCTTTTTATCCAATTTGCTACGTTTTCATTAATGTTCAATTTATCTAATTTTTTCATTAGTTTTTTATGGGATATGCTATCAAACGCTTTTCTCAGATCTATAAAAATACCTATACAGTTTTTTTTCATATCAAGGTTTTTATATATGCGTGATGTGACATTAGCAATCGCGTCTTGTGTGCTGTGCGCTTTTCGGAATCCGTATTGATTGTCGTGAAGTATTTTGTTATTATCAATAAATTCCATTAGTTGAGATTTTACGATTTTTTCAAATATTTTGCCAATATTTGAAATGAGGGAAATTGGTCGATAGTTAGTTACATTTTCTGCGTTTCCACTTTTGAATATAGGTGAGATAATTGTCCTCTTATAATTAGACGGAAATATTCCATTTTTTAAACTTAAATTAATTAGGTGAGTTAATGGTTTTATCACGTGGCTTTTAATAGATTTTAACATATTTGCAGTTATGTTGTCAAAACCCGGTGACGACCCTCCTTTCATATTTTCAATAATGTTTAGAACATCTACTTCCTTGATCATTTTAAAATGGGATAGTGAGTTTACACTTTGTATATCTTCAATAATTGGTTGAGTTGTCGCTCCCTTTGTTACATTTATTTTTTTAGCGAGGTTTTGTCCAACTTTCGCGAAGAAGGAGTTGAAAATATCAGCACATTTTTTAGGGTTTTCCTCTGCATTTATTTTTACGTCATTTTCGTCTACAATTACCTTGATTGAATGTCTTTGTTTATTGTTATCTATTGCACAGTTAATTGTTTGCCAGATTATTTTTGGATTACTTTCAGAATTTATTAATTTATGTTTGTAATATTCATCTTTACTAATTTTTATTAAGCGTGTCAATTTATTTTTATATTTTTTATAATTAAATTCTATTTTTTTGTCGTTTGGGAATTTTATTGTTTTTTTGTATAGCTTACCTTTTTCTTTGATTGAATTTAATAAACCCGGTGTGATCCATGGTTTCAGGTATTTGTTTTTGTCTAAATTACGATATGGAATATCTGTTTTTGAGTTTTCTACATGTTTGGATAAAATGTTTTCAAAGTACTTTGAGCATATTTCAACTTCTTCTCAGTTGATTACAGGTTGCCAATGTTCCGTTTTCAAGTTTTCAATTAATTTTTGCAGATTTATTCTGGTATATGATTTTTTTATTGATTTATTTTTTGTTTGCATTGTTTTTTCTTCCTCGTACAAAAATATACACGTATGATGATCGGTGATGTTATTTTTCCAGACAATGGTTTTTATTTTATGAAGATCTTTTATGTTAGTATTAGTCCAAAAATGATCTAGGCAAGATGGTTTCTGACCTTGAATTTCGCGCGTATTTTCATTTATTATTATTGCGCGTATTATCACAAAGAATACCTTACGTAAAAACGAACATGCGTCTCTAACCTTGTCTGTATTTCATGAATCAAGGGAAGTGTAGATACCATTTATGAAAAGGGTTTAAATTACATAATACAAGAATCACTAAAAATTAATATTGGGAGGTTCCAAAATGTGTCCTAATAAATACAGAGAATTTAAAGTACCAAAAATATTTTAAAATCTGCCAATGACAATAACAAATAATATGCTAACGTCAAATATATTGTAAGAAATTGGCTATTAGATACAGATTTGGGAGGCGGGTATGAGTACCGCCGCCCCGGGAACCATTATTAGATAAGAGCCCGAAAGCGTCATGGCGAATCAATTGGACCGAATTAAACAGGACAAAGTGGAAGTTTTAAAAATTCTCAACAAAATCGATACCACGCTCGTTGAAAACTCAGTCAACATCTTCCGTATTGGCGTAGTTAAACCAAATAAAATAAGGCCATTGAAAGTCATCCTTAACGATCCGTTGACAGCATTAAACGTATTGCGTAGAAAAAATATAGCTCTAACACACACCGATTGCAAAATTTATTCCGACCAAACCCCTCTACAAAGGCAATACCTAAATGATCTTAGACAATCCCTGGCAAACCGTACCCTGGAAGGCGAAGTCGGACTAACTATAAAATATATAAATAATAAGCCAGCAATAGTAAATGTCTCAAAAAACCAAAATCCACCATTGGATACGGCCTAACTAACCGAAAATGCCGGACCAAATGCCCTGATAAAATCAAAATCTATTATCAAAATACACGAGGACTTCGTACAAAACTACATGACCTTAAAGTAACGGTACCTTTACACGGACATGATATATTTATCCTTACTGAAACTTGGCTCGTTCCTGAAATAAAATCTCCTGAACTTGGATTCACTAACCACAAGATATTTCGGCGTGACAGAGACCCTAAATCTAGTACCAAATCCAGAGGAGGCGGAGTTTTGATTGCAATCAAGGAAAATATATCAGCGAAAAAACTAAAAACGCAAAATACCTCTTTGGAGCAATTATTTGTACAAATTGTCACTCACATGGAAAAAATCATCATTGGAACCGTATACATACCACCAAACTCCGACATCCAAACCTACAAGAAACATTGTGAAGACATCGAATTTCTTATGTCAAAAAATCCTACATCGAAAATAATTATTGTCGGCGACTATAATCTTCCCAATTTGAAATGGAACTCTAGTGACAATGGTTATATTACTAACGAAAGTTCTAACGACCCAGCACGTGAAGTGATAGATACGATAAACTATTTAAATTTGCATCAACATAATTTTGTACCCAATATATGTGGTCGTCTTTTAGACCTTGCCCTTTCAAACTGCTCTAAACTGTGTGTTGAAATGTCAGACGATCAGCTCATTCCGGTGGATAATTATCATCCCCCCCTACACATTATAGTAAATATGTACACAAACAATCCACCACTGAAACAAACAACACTCAACTTCAAAAACGCTGATTACGATTCTATTAACTACCAACTCACTAATACAGATTGGACTTTCTTGACCACTAACAGTGATATCGAACAAATACTAGAAAAACTCTATGAAACATTTTCTGAAAATATAAAATCTCATGTCCCCTCGTATACACCAAAATACAGAACATATCCAACTTGGTTCTCCACGGACCTTATACTCTTACTGAAACAAAAAAAACAGCTACACAAAATTTTTAAACTAACCCACCAAATCAACGACTACTTAAACTTCTCAGAAACAAGAAAGAAATGTAAAACACTATCGAAACTGTGCTATAAAGCACACATCACCTCCGTTGAGAAAACTGCGCTAGGAACAAAGAATCTTTGGAATTTCGTTAAAAAATTAAACAATGAAAGTACAGACTACCCTCCCACAATGCATTATGATGGCAAAATAGCCAATAGCACCTTCGATATTGTTAATTTGTTTGCGGATCATTTCCAAAGTGTATACGAAGGCGAAATATCAGATAACAACGTACCATCATACACATATCAAAACACAATACATCTACATAATTGCCTCATAACACAGGAATCATGCTTAAATAAAATAATTTCACTTGACCCTAACAAATCTGCAGGCCCAGATAACATCCCACCAATATTTTTCAAACAATGCGCATCTGCAATATCAGGTCCACTCACCGCATTATTTAACCACCTACTTTCTTCTGGACATTTTCCAACCCGTTGGAAATCTGGTTATATTACACCGATTCTCAAAAAAGGTGACGACACAGATATTAAAAACTACCGTCCTATATGCATACAATCAGCACTCCCGAAAATCTTTGAATCCCTTGTTCTCGATTTAATTTATCCATCAGTATTAAAAGTAATTGATAAAAACCAACACGGATTCGTTTCTGGTAGGTCAACTGCTACTAACCTGTTACTTTACCATAACTATATTACAGAATCTTTTACAAAAAAAAACAAGTTGACAGTATCTACACAGATTTTTCAAAAGCATTCGACAAAGTATCACATAAATTATTACTTAGGAAACTGTATGCCTTAGGACTGAGAGGCAAGTTGTTGGATTGGTTCTCAAGTTATTTGTCTAACAGAATCTTATTTGTTAAAATTAAACATTATAAATCTAAATTAATATATGCAACTAGTGGTCTACCGCAAGGGAGTCATCTCGGCCCCATCCTTTTCTTAATATTCATAAATGATATCATTAGTTGTTTCGACGATGTAGAAGTTCTGCTATTTGCCGATGATATCAAATTATACAAAGAAATAGCCAATATAGGTGACTGCCTAATCCTACAGTCAAACATCGTCAAATTACAAAATTAGTGTGTCGCAAACAACTTATTCCTCAATATCGATAAATATAAGACACTAACATTTTGTCGAACAAAGACTCCACTATCTTTCAAATACACAATAGATAATAAAATCTTAGAAAAAGTCAAAGAAATTAAGGATCTTGGAGTTGTGTTTGATACGCAATTAAACTTTATAAATCACATACAACAAATAACTAATAAAGGCATGAAAACACTAGGATTTATAATCAGAACAATTAAAGACTTCGATTCGCTGGAAGTTATAAAAATCGTATATTTGTCACTCGTACGCAGCTTGTTGGAATATAATTCCATAGTTTGGTCCCCATATTATCAAATTCATATAAGAAATATCGAAAGAGTGCAGCACAAATTTTTAAGATTTATTAACTTCAAGTTACACATACCTATTCAACACATTAACTACACAACTTTACTAAACATACTTAAATTGCATTCCCTAGAAAACAGAAGAAAAATAAACGATCTACATAACTTTTTTGTTTAAAATTATTCACTCCGAATTAGATTGTTGCGAACTTTGTGATGAATTGCATTAACCAACAGTGAAAATAAGAAAATATTGTAGCTTCCCACTTTAATTCAAAAAGAAAATACCAATTAATTATAAAACAGATACACCTGCGACATCTACCGGTTCAAAGTAAATTGAATTCTTGTTGACGATAGGGATCTACAATTAAGTAGATTGAGATGAGTATTGATGAAAAGAACACAGAGGGTGCTAGAAATCATCATTAATCAGAGTAATAATAAATAGTTGAAATCAACAGCCAATCAGGTCTAAGCAGAAAGCTATAAATAACTAATGAAACCAATCACAGAATGGAAGGCGTAGCCAGATTTTGAACAAAGGAATGGACTTTGAACTAAGCAATTAATCAGAGATTTATGAGAAAGAATATCGTCACCGACCGAAAGATCAATACACTATAATGTAAACAGGGTCTCACGCCCGGTGCATTAGATACGATGACCCCAAATTTAAGATATACAATCAGTACAATGAAGGTGTTGGCAACCGCCGTTAACGAGCAAATTAATCCACATTATGTTGGAAAAACTAGGCAAGAAAATAGCAAGAAAATTATGATCAGAGGAAGGTTAAAGAAAAGACGTGTAAAACGTAAGAAAAGCTACTGTAGGGTTATTCAGCCGTATAACGAGTACATAGAAAGTCAGGGAGACCAGATTGAAAGGAAAGTGTACATTTTACATTTAAAAGGAAGAAAAACGCTGGAAATTTGGAATGTCACTTTTGTCACGTCAGAAAAAAACGATTTGAAAAGGAAATCTAATGGAAAAACTGGACGTTTAAACGGAAGTGTTTATTGAACAAATAAGATTTCGACTTAATTTTGCGTTTTCAGACGAGTTTAAATAGATATCGTTATATATTTGGAATAGGGAGGTCATACTGGTTACATTGCGTTAGGTAAATCAAACAAAAAGGAATTGTTTTCCGTCAATTGTTTGACGAAAGTACTATGGAAGATAGGAAAGTTTGATGATAGACGTAAACATTATTTGAGTTGACGACCCCACACGTGATTTTGTTATTAAAACAATCAGAAAACGAACACGGTTTTAGGCGATTAAACCCATTTTAATGGCTTTTTGGACGATAAAAATTATCATTGGGCATAGGGACTGTTTATTCAAACTAAAAACGATTAGATTTTACGACCCTCGAATAAACGCTGAGTTATCGGTCGGTACATCGAAGTCCAGACATAAACACATGTCAAATTTTAAATTAATGTGAATTCAGGGAAGAAAGGGACGGAAGTTGGGGGAAGATCCATATGAAGTAATAAAAATTGACATATATTTAAGGGCCGAAGTGGAAGTTTCTCCAAAAAAAAATGTGGAAAATAACATAAAAAGTAATAGTATATAGAAAATGAAATTTTCTAAGAGGTGACATACATCGAAGACGAAACGGGGGGTAGTAAAAAAGAAAATAAAAACAATTAAAAGATGATTCCGTAAGGAAAAGTCATGAAAATTCAGAAGTATCGATGAAAACAATAAATTTGGCTTGGAATGTAACTAATCATATAGATGTGGATAATAACATAAGGATAAAAGAGGAAATTCGTAGGAAGAGTTGTGAATACAAGAAAATTCTAGGGAAAAGGGGAAAATTCAGATATACTACGTAAATAGAGAAAATACGGGTTTTAATGGAAAAATTCATACATGTAGCAATGAGATAGAGTAGAATTTATAAAAATTGCAACTCAGAATTGCATAGTAAACATTTCGATATGGAGATAATCATGATTTGTGATAGGTACGAAAAAATCGAGACGTAAAAATAGTTATCGAAGACGGACCTTTTACGAATTGAGAAAAAAAAATAACAAAAAAATTATGAAATTCAAGCTAATTTCGTATGACCGACAGACAAAGGGATGAGGGGCATTTTGACGTAATATCGCCGGTCCGATCCTGGAAAAATGTTTAAACGAGAGAGGGCATGAACAAAGTCATGAAAGGTGGACCTAACGACAGTTAAACAAAAATGACAGAATCGATATATGAAATCTCGAGTTGTTAGAGATTAAATTCGTGGATCAAAGATAGCTTAGATAGGCCATTCTAATCCTGAAAGGGGTTTAAAAGACAGGACTTAGTGATTTTTGGTTAGTCATCGGGGGTTTTGAAAAGCGGAAGTTTGTGAGACGTGACGTGACGTTTAAAGCGGTTATTAATTGAAAAATTGTCTAAGTGTTAAAAATTTTTATGACTCTGAAATAATTGGAGTCAAGGCAATAGAAGTGATTTCGGACTTAGTATAATCTAGTGTTAGATAAAATGCATTTTAACAGAAAGTTCTAAGTGTCTAAAGTTTGGTATTAAATTTAGTGTAAGAAATTAGTACCATTAATAATAATTAATTAGATTCAGTGAGGTGATTAAATCATAAATTTAAATTGTGAAAAGTTAAAAAGTGCTGCAATAAATACAATTTGTGTAGTGAAAAGTTCGGATTTTACAATCATTAAATATAAACATTTTGAGACTTAGGGAAATTGTGAAAAACAAAAATCAGTGAAATAAATAAATAAAGTTATGTGATAATTGATGTAATGCAAATAAGTGATAATTAATTATATGTGTCCAGTTTAAACGGCGAGAGTTATAGCAAATATCAAATATTTAAATTAATTATGTTTTTTTAAACAGTGCAAATTGAAAAGAGATAATAAATAAATAAAGTGCAAATCGAACATAATAATTTATCACAGGATTAATCTAGTATTAGATAAAGTAATAATAATAAATATGGACTTTGGAATAAATAATACAAATTGTTAAGTTGTTGTTAAATGAGATTGTGATAACTTAATAATAATTATTATTTCGGAAAGTTTGAATAAATAGTGAAATACGTTATCTTACTGCAAAATAAAAGAGTTCGGTGATACAAGAATTAAATAATAAAAAAAAAAAAAATAATAAAAAAAAAAAAAAATAATAAAATAAATTTGTTAAGTTAACCAACGGGTTTTGAAAATATAATACATTTTGATTGATAAAGATTAGTCATCAATTAATTCAGTTTAGAGTCAACGCAATAGTGAAAGAATGAATAAAGATGATTAATCTAGGTAGTTAGACAATAGCTGAATTAGGTAGAAAAAAAATATATAAAAGGTTTGTCGTGTTGAACCCGACAGGAGTGGACCTTTTGGGGTAAGTCCTTACAAAGTATAAAAATTTCTAGAGACATGAACGAGGCAGAGGGCAGCTGATCGTCGGTATAAAATTTTATATTATTATAACAAAATATTATTTGCTTAATATGTGATATGTAATTATATATAAAATATTATATATATAAAATAGATATATTTATATATATATATGTATATATATATACCAAGAAAGTTAAATAAAAAGGAAACACATTTATATTAAAAGTAAAGGTATCGATCTCGAATACCTATCTTTGCATTTATCCGTAACTATTTAAAATAGTTATGTGTTTGATAAATTTCCAAGTCAAAGTTTTGTATTTATTTAGTATATATACTATTTATTATAACTTCAGCTAATATAAAATGATCAAAAAAATGAGTTATGATATTAGAATTTACCTCAACTATAATAAAATTGTACATATATCAGTATATTTATTTATTGAGACAAAATGTATATGTATATATATGTATGCATTATAATTATATTTATCGGGGAACAGATTAGACCTCTGCGAAAAGGAAATTATCACTATTAAATTCAAAAGAAAAAAAAAAAATTAGAACCATATAAGCTCGCGTTTAGGAATGTTCAAAAAAAAAATAAACAAACATCTCATGTTTGGAATCTAGGTCACGAAGCCAGTGGGAATGTTTACATAATTGAAATGGTTTATAAAACAACTCGGTCATTGGGGCACTGGGTCAGATGCTTTTAAAGGAAGATGTACCTGGGTCTTTAATAGGTGGTTGATAGGTATTAGTATTATAGTAAGTTAGGTTATTATATAGGTTATAGTATATTTATTAGGTAGTTGACAGGTATTAATATTAACTTGACAATGGGACAAAGCCAAGAAATTGCACAATTATAGAAAATTTTTAAGCACAATCTTTAACTTGAACATGAAGAGATAAATTTAGGATTGAACAATTTGAAAGTAATTAGATTTATTATAGGCTAGTCAAACAAAAGAACTTGAAGAGTATCATTGAACATTTGAGAAAAATTTTATGGATTAACTACTCTCCTAGGTAGCTAATAGGAACATCAAACCTTTGGAAAATCACGGGTTAGTTTAGAAGTGTATTGAAGAATTACATGGAATATTCGAGGAGAAAATTATAGAACAATTACTCTCGTAGGTATCAATCATTTACATGAAACAGTTGACAAATCACGGGATAGTCAAATAAAAGAGTATTGAAGAACTACATGGAATATTCGAGGAAAAATTTATAGAACAATTACTCTCGTAGGTATCAATCATTTACATGAAACAGTTGACAAATCACGGAATAGTCAAATATAAGAGTATTGAAGAATTACAAGGAAGATTCGAGTAAAATTTTGTGAGGTAATTACTCTCATAGACATCAATCATTTACAAGAAGCAGTTGAAAAATCACGGGATGGCCTAATAAAAAGTATCAATCAGTTACATGAGACAACTGGAAAATCACGGGATAGTAAAAAATTTTACCAAAAGTTGAACCTTGGGGGAAAATTTGGAAAACAGTTCAACAATAGGAGGCAGTGGTCGCTCCTTAAATACAAGGACCATTAACCAAACACATAATAGAGATGGCAATCTCTTAAATAAAATTGCCAACCAAACAAAACAAAAAGCTTGGAGTTTTGGCGAATCTCCAGAACATATCGCCAGATAATTGCTTATTATACTAGTATCTATTAATATGACCCACTATTATCATGTATATATTCGGTCATCGGTTAAGGTTTTGTGCAGAATTCCTTCCCACGAAATCCGAGCTCGGGATTTGAGACTGGCTAGACTCAAAATTGCGAGTTATAATCCTACCCAAACGTATGTTTACATATATATCTTTCTATGTACTGTACATTGGATGATGTGGACCCGCTTACAATTAGCGTTTTAGACTCGACAGAGTTACTCTCACATCATTTCTTGTACGTAGAGCGAGGATTCACGACCTGTAACTCTACACAACACCGTGAGTATATGATTGCATATAGGACGAAACCGGTTCGCCCTAAGTAAATAGTAGACCTTGGAGGAGTAGGAATTTGGGGGTTTCGGGACTTAGGGAAAGACCTGAATGACGTGCACGACGACATGGAAGATTGACAGAACAAGGTACTAAGACCCTCTGGAAAATCGCGTCGGCTGACTGTGCGAAGTTCTAGTTGATCCTTGACCATCCTGTTAACTTGCAGGAGGATAGGAGCCAAATTTTCGGCAGAAAAAGGGTATTCTGAGTTCGTCTAATATGCAATCTATTAATTACATTAACCTACTAAACCCATCTTTATATGTACCTTATAGCAGCTGAATCGGATTGGAGAGATGACAAGCAGATACAAAACAATCATAATCAAATTTACTAACAATTAACCATTTGAGTCATACTTAATTATTTATTCAATTAAACATGCGTAATTCGATTAGTACAGGTTAATTACGAGTTCGTTAGGATGTAGGAAAACATAATAAGCGACGGAGGAAAGTTAGTTCATTTAGAGAAACTATTTAAAGTTAGATTTGCAAGAGAGAGACCAATACAGTTTGAAACTCAACGCTCTGACTAGAATCAAGAAGTTACCACAAAGAATGAAAGTAATTAAAGTCCCATATCATAAATCAAAAAAATTACACAACGTTTGATGGAGTTTAATTACAACATAAATACGAAAATATTTACGTTCAAGGTCGTAAATAACGTATTAATTAGTTAAGTACATATATCTCTAAAGGTATATAGTGCAAGGGAGCTTTAAGTAGCTTTCTGTAGTTATCAAAGAAAATAAGGGTCCAATTTTCATGAAGGCTTGTGTGACATAGGGAAGGAATTTTCCATCCCTACTACACACATGCAAAGCCCTAAAAATTTAAATATCTATCAGAGCCAAAAGAAAAGTTCAAGAAAACTTGAAGGGATGAAAGAATTCCAAAAATAAAATAAATCAGCATCAAAAGATAGAAATATCAACTGTCTTGCCGATGACGAGGAGAGTTTATATATTTAATATTAAACCAAGTTAAATCTGGAGGAGGAAGATAGAATTATTACGACTGGTGCCAAGTGCCCAGGAGTAGAAAAAGAAATCAAAATAAGCATCGAAAGATAGAATTATCACAACTTCTGCATCTCATTGATTTTAAAGTACCTACTCGAGAAACAAGGCAAAACATATTATTCTGCAACAATAATTCTGTAACCAACTACCACACACATGCACCAATTTCACGATTGCACACACTAGGGAACAAATTTACCTCAAATATCGATGTATTCAATACAAGTTTACCTTTGTTCAAGAAATATCTGAACAATATTTTTATGTAGAATATTTTGATATCTAAGGAGCATCACATAGGATCTATTACATATATTTGTGTATTTCTATAAATCTACAATATAAAAACCTATTACCGTTTTCTTTCTATGTATCTTGCGTTTTGTCATGTATTTTTCATCACATTTAATTAGTCACCTCTAAATTTTGTAATTACTAACATACACCTACAAGTTTATTTCTATGCCATTTATAACTTAGAAACTTTCTCTTTTATTGTAATGCACTATCTTTCCTTAAATTTATCTGTATACCTACCTTTCATATGATGTTTACTAGTTATATTTTTATAGTTTATCTTTTTTTATTTAAAAACTGTCTCTGTATTATAAACTTGTCATGTAAAAGCCCATCAGGGCGTTGAAAATTAATAAATAAAAAAATAAAATAAAAATAACCAACACCTCATCCATAGGTCACCCCAAGTGTTTCGCTACGTTTGGTGACTAAGCAGGGGTGCCCGGATTCACGGAGTGGGGTTTGTCCGAGTCTTGGCGATGGATGCATCTGCCAACTAGCTGCATGGCAGGCCGGATCGTAGGTGGAGTACCATTGACTTCTCCAGCCGTATTTTCTCGGAACATCGCCTTGCACCGCTGTGGGAGGGATGGATTCATATCTCCGTCTCTTCTGGATACTCCTGCCCCTAGATTCCTACCCACCCCTCTCGTTTCTTTCTTAAATAGATCCTCTACACAGCATCCCCAAAAATGACATTAACCTTGAGGGGAATTAATTTTCCTTGGGGCCGCCTCTGTAGAGTTAATGAAAAAAAAAATGTTTAAGATTTTTTTTAATGAGGGCGGGAAGTTTCCAAATCGGACGCTCAGAAATCCCGGACGCTGGACGCGTATTTCACTTATTTAACGCGAGCCCTCGAGTGCTTAAGGTAGTTAGTTCCTGAATTTCTGCACGGATAAAAAATTCCGACGTCTTGTAATCTGTTTTTGATGAAAACTTAAAAATAAAACGTAAAAGTAACGGAATGATTAGCGTAAAGATGATAAAAATGTGGACAATTTTTTTCGCAAAAACACCCAAATGTTCCTTTTCGAAGAGCTTTATTTATATATTTATAGCCGAACTTCTCCAGATGTCGATTGCGTGTTTTCTTTTAAGAAGACAATGATAAACTATCTCCACCTGAAATAGAATCCTGTGAGGCAAAAAATAGAAGAAGGTTTCCGTTGTACTGACATTTCTAGGAGCTTAAAGCAGCGCAGATCGTCACTCATGTCCATCTCCCAATTTATTTACAAATAAACACTGTTCCCAGAATTCATCCCTTTGTGAGATAGCTCAATACAACCCTACCTTTATAGGTCAAGGGATAACGTGCAACGATTCGAAATGATGTAGACAAAAATAAATATTATATCGTTATTTCTGAAAACTAAACATTCTGAGATGTGAAAGTTTATGCATTAAATTTATTGCATCTCCTGTTGTAGGTGTCCCATAATTTATATGGCAGGTCTCTGACTGTACCGCCACCTGTCGCCCTAAACCACCCTCCCTGGGGAAATATTTATAGGGGAGGTGTTCTGGGGCTGGGCGGAAAGCTGGGCGTTGTTTTCCACCCTGTAAGTGGACCCTGGAGCTGCTTAAACCGAGTAAACATCAACTGGCTGCTTAGTTCTTACCTTATCTTACCAATGTAGATTAATAAAATGATTCAACTCGTTTATATCGGAGAAGCTAACTTCGTGCTTTACACTAACAACTAACAACTGAAAGGAAAACAAGCTGATGTAAATGATTAAACTAAGATGACGAATGTTTTTTTTTTGTAGCAATTGTACCTAAGCGGTATAGAGTATCTTGTTGTACTGTTTAGATTACGATTTGCCGCCTTTACCACCATTGTTTTTAGCAGATACCCCGCTGCAGTTTAGTGCTCACTTTGGTTCCACCAAACAATACGTAATGGCTCTCCACTACCTTTAAAGACCACTCTCTTTCATGCATATCTCCACTGGATGTAATAGGCATGGAAGTGGATGCGTATTGAAGGAAGGAAGCAAACAGAACAATGAATAAGGGAGGAACATAAATGCCAAAGGTTTTAAGTAGGTACATAAGTGAAATATTCAAACACATTCTTCTGAAAGAACTGCGTGTAATTTGGTTGAAAAGTGGTGTTGGTGGGTGCGTTTTAGTAGCTATCAGTCTCGTCTGTAATATAGGCCTCAGGGATAGCTCCCCCACCTGAGCAGGGAGGGGTGATTTATGGGATGTATTGTGGGGGCTGGTGTTCCGCCGAGAGAAGCTATTGACAGGTGTGATGTTGTAAGATAAGTTTTATAAAGGAAAAAAGGTCTCACTTTTCAAAAATGTTTCCAGATAATTGAAATTGATGTGTTCACAATTTTGAATGTAACATATATGTATATTACGAATGAATCAAATAAACTTATATTTTATCGTACTCTTGAAGGAAATTTAAATATGTTCGAAACACTTCTGTAACTACAAAGTAAACAAATCTCATTTTGATTTCCTGGAAAGACGAAGCATTCATCTGCTTGAAGAAGTAGAAATTTGGTATTTAAATTACTTTCTGAATAATTACGAAGTCAGTTGTAGAACTGCAGACTGTAGACTGCTCAGTGTTATGCTACCCAAAATCCAGCTGCAGTTGGAGTAAATTATATATTTGAACATGGAAACATCCATAACCTAAGTTTTTTTAAGTTTTTATTTTTTCTTAATGTGCCCCATAAAATTTTAACTTTTAACATAGGTATTCGTAGATTTTAATTATTCAGTAGGCTTGAGCGTAAGTAGGTACTTACTACATTATTTAAGAAAACCTAATTCACGGCATCAGGCTTAATATCGCGGACACGTGTTACTGAGTGGATAGAAGTCGAAAATAGGTATATTAGGGTAATTTATCTCTCAAGGAATTTCTGATCTTGCACGAAAAGTTTTCTATTTTTTTCCATTTTTCAAAACCATTTCCCTCGGAACCTGTGTCAGCTGTGTCTTTTTAGGGAAACGAGACGAAGTTTTGGAAAGGTAAAAGGTATGAGGGGTGGGAAGGATCTGGAGGTCAGAGTGTCCAGAAGTGATGGACATACAAATCCATTCCTCCCACACGGTGCAAAGTGATAGGTAGAGAGGGTCCGAATGGAGAGGTCAAAAGATCTCACTCAACCATTATCTCCCGATACGTAGTAGGTGGGCAAACGCATTCGCCACAAAGACCTAGACTCCTAGACAAACCTCACCCCCATGAACCCGGGCATTCCTGCGAACATAGCAAACCACTTGGGGCGACCTTTGGCAGAAGTACTGGTTATTCAATAAAAGGTTTCCATGACAGCGGTATCCATACTGAAAAAATATCCGTTGTTTTCTTTTCGTTAAGTAAAATATCACTCATCAATCAGTCCCTGTGACATTTCAAAATCGAACAACAAATTAAAAAGGAATAAAGTTTTTCTGATTTGAACTCTAGTTCACAAACTAAATCCACCTAAGGCGGCAGATGCCTCGCAGTGTTTAACATTAAAACTCGCATATTTATTTATTTATTTATTTATTTATTTATTGAATTTCACGCCCGGCTGGGCTTTTACATGCATTTTTTTTTTACAAAGAACATCTAAATTTAAATAAGCATAACAAAATTTTAAAAAACAAAAAACAAATACATAAACAAAACAAAAACATAATCAAAATCAAAATCATAACCAAATCTAAAACAAAAATACAATAAAAAACAAATTGAAATAAAAACAAAATACTCCACCATGCAAGATGGAAAAAGATGTAGGCTGAGAAAAGTAAAGTACATGTGAAATGATTCGAAGCAGAGCTATTCAGTTGGATTAATTAAATTTGTTGTTCTTCTTTTAGATATAAATTCTACTAAGACTTGCTTGTATTTAGTGAATGATGTGTTAAATATATCAACAACATCTTTATAGTCATTACCCAAATTTTGTATACGGCGAACGGGGGTATACAATTGTGATTCTGTGTTGGAGTTGTCACAATAGAATGGTAGATACTGCCTCGATGTTGAATTGCGAGGTATATGGAAGGAAATCAAGTTTAATAGTTCAGGGCTGTCAATTACTGAATTTATGATTTTATTTAAACATGTTAGGTCATATACTATTCTGCGTTCGGACAATTTTAATAAATTAAGTTGACATAGTAGATAATCATAGTTGATACATTCACTTGTGATACCCATTCTGAAATTAATATATCTGCATACAATCGTCAATACCAAAAATTTTTGAAAAGTTAATTCTTCAAAAAATATGTTCTTGCATAAAATTTAATATCTCATCATTTCAACATGGGTTTATCTCTGGACGATCTACCTTAACTAACCTTACACTGTATGAACATTTTATCTCTGGTGCTCTTGCTAATAGAGGACAAGTTGACTCAATTTACACGGATTTCAGTAAAGCCTTTGATAAGGTTTGCATTAAAATTCTTATAAATAAATTGTCTAAATTAGGAATAAGTGGTAATTTATTATGTTGGATTAAGAATTATTTATCAAAACGTTTACTAACTGTCTGTATTAAAGAACACTTGTCTTACGAATTTGAAGCCACTAGTGGTGTGCCTCAGGGTTCGCACCTTGGTCCAATATTGTTTATACTATTCATAAATGATGTCACCTCCATATTCACTGATGTTAACATATTATTATTTGCTGATGACATGAAAATATATAAAATCATAAAAAATATATACGACTGCTTGTCCCTCCAATCCAATTTTATAAAATTCGTAGAATGGTGTACCATTAACAAACTTACACTTAACATTAAAAAATGTCAAATCATGAGTTTCTTTAGAATTAAAAACCCTATCAAATATAGTTACTCTTTTAACAATCACAGTTTATTGTCAGTACCTGTAATAAGGGACCTTGGAATAACCTTCGACTCTAAGCTACTATTTACCAACCACATTGATATAATAACTGGTAAAGCAATGAAAATGTTGGGCTTCATTGTAAGAATTTGTAGAGATTTCAAAAATATCCAAACATTCAAATTACTATATACAACTCTGGTTAGGAGTCATTTAGAATACAATTCCCCCATATGGAACCCTTTCTACAAAAGCCATGCAAACTCCATTGAAAGAATCCAACGCAAATTTCTCAGATCAATTAATTTCAAATTAGGTATTCCCGCGGTTGACATAAACTATGAATCTTTATTACAAAAAATGCGACTCTTATCGTTAAAAGATAGAAGAATACTCAATGACCTTATTTTTTTATTTAAAATAAACAATAACTGGTTTGACTCCCCTGAACTTGTCTCATTAATAAATTACCATGTACCTTGTAGACCGACTCGACTCAAAACACCTTTCCACTGTGACAATACTATGACGAACGCAGAACAAAACTCAACCATAAATCGCTTGCATATTTTAGGCAATGAATATGCTAATATCGATAACGCTGCCGGTAATCTGGCTTCATACAAAAGATGCGTTAAACTAAATTTGTTTGCTAGTACCACGTAAATACTTTATGTAAACATAATATGCCTACCAGTACTTCTAAAACTATTAATGCACTAGAAATCATAGGTACTTGTAAAATTTATCATATCAGTTAACATAATCCAGGATTTATTACTTTTTATATTTTATATTTAAATCTTTGTAGGTACCTTGAGATAGGTATCTTATTTGTACATTTTATTGTTTTATTTCTCTCTTTAAATTTTTATTTTTACTTTTACCTAATAATTTATAGTTTGTACTTTAATACTTTATATTTTAAACTATTTATAGTTTGTACTTTAATTAATTTAGTTTTGTACTTTAATTTATAGTTTGTACTTAATACTTTATATCTTAAACTATTCACTTTATAATTTACTTTATATATTATTGTTTTTATACACTACTTATTACCTTACTTTTTACCTTTTTTCTTAAATTTGACTAACATTTATATTGTTATTCTTCATGTTGTTGTACTATTATAAGTATGTCAATTATGTTAATGGCACGATTTGTGCCGTATATGTGTAAATAAATATCTTAAGAATTTATTTTGAATTCTTTCTATCGTGAGTGAATGCTTAGCATAACTAGGTGCCCATACTGTCGAGTTGTACTCGATTTGACTCCTTACCAATGACATGTACAAATTTTTAATGGTTTGAATATTTTTAAATTGACTGCAAATTCTTATTACGAAACCCAACATTTTCAAAGCTTTATTTGATGTAATTTCAATATGATTTATAAATTTCAGTTTTTGATCAAAGTTTACACCTAAATCATTCACCTCGGTTACAGCTGTTAGCACTACATCATTAATGGAGTACTCATAAATTATTGGATTTTTTATTCTATGAAATCTCATAATAAGACATTTACTTAAATTTAGTTGTAGATAGTTCTCTTGGCACCAAACAAAAAGTTTAAACAAATTATTAGACAATGTTTGACAGTCATTAATATTTCTTATAGCTTTATATATTTTCATATCGTCCGCAAACATTAAAACTTGGACATCGTTGAAAATAGTAAGAACATCATTCACAAATATCAAAAATAAAATTGGTCCCAAATGTGACCCTTGTGGAACGCCGCTGGTAGCGATAAATTTATATGAAGTAAAGCCTTCCATTTTAACGGCTAATTGCCTGTTACTTAAATAACTTTTAAACCACTCGTATAAATAATACCCTACTATTCCTAATTTGTGAAGTTTTTTTAACAAGAGATCATGATTAACTCTGTCAAATGCTTTGCTGAAATCGGTATAGACTGAATCAACTTGTAACTTCTTAGACATGGATTCGGATATATAGTTTTGGTAAATTAAAAGATTAGACAAGGTAGATTTTCCTGAAGTGAAACCATGTTGGTTAGGTAAAATTAGTGGCTTGATACAGTGGATGATTTTGTTTAAAATAAGTTTCTCAAATAATTTTGGGATGGTTGATAAAAGGCAGATCGGTCTATAATTGCTCACCTCGTTTTTGTCTCCTTTTTTAAATATCGGGGTGAGGAAACTGTATTTCCATTTTTCAGGAAAATTTCCAGTTTGTAACGACTGGTTGAAAAGAAAATGTAGTGGATATGCAAGAGTGGTGGCGCAATTCTTTAGGAAAACAGGTGGGATATTATCAGGACCACCGCTCTTACTTTGATCCAGTTGTTTTAGCTGAGTCAGTACATCGTTATATTCAATTATTACATTAGATAAATTTAAATAATGATCCGAGGAAAAAGTTGGCGAGCAATCTTTGAATGTTGTTGGGTCATGGATATAAACACTTTTAAAAAAGTCTGCAAATAGGTGAGCTACGTTTTGAGTGTCGTTGGCTCTTTTTCTTTCGTAACACATGTTAGAGGGTACACTAACGTCGTCATTTTTCAAAGACTTTGTGAAATTCTAAAAATGTTTTATGTCACCATTTATTGAATTTTCTACTTTATTTAAATAATTATTGTAGCAGATTTTTGACAATTTTTTGCATTCTTTTCTTATTTTACTGATCTCAATATAATTTGGAAGGGATCTCTCTTCTTTATATTTTTTATGTAATTTTTTTTTTTTAGCTATTAGTTGGATTAATTCCTTACTTAACCATTTTGGATGCTTTGATTCTTTGTATTCAATTAATGGTATACAATCTACGATAATGGCATTTATTTTGGAATAAAATGAATCTATGTTAGAGCTCACATCGCTTTCCTCGAGAAACGACCAATCCACTTTGCTGAGATGTTCATTAATTTCATCGTAATTGGCATTTTTAAAGTTATAACTAGAACTTGTTAGTTTAATACTTCTTTTTACATTGTTAGGAATTATTACTGACAGTGGAGGATGATGATTGTCTATGGGAAGGATGGATTCTGATGCTTTACTAACTACTATGTCCTCTTCATTTGAGAAAACAAGATCTAGTAGGCGATTACTCAAATTATGCACATTATTAAATTGGGTGAGATTCAGAAATATTGACATGTCTAGGATTTCCCTTTCGCATAATGTTATTGATTGGGAATCAATACAGTTGAAATCACAATTTGGAAGATTGTAATCACCAAAAATGATGAATTTATGTTTTTTATATTTTGATTTTAAAAGTTCAACATCTTCCGAATGTTTTTTATACATAGATATATTAGCTGAGGGAGGAATATACACACAACCAATGACGTAATTTTGATTTTTATCATTTACCACAATGAAAATTTGTTCAACATCACGATTTTTAGTTTTTAACACTTTTGAGGACATTTTTTTGCAGACTGCTATAAGAACCCCTCCACCTCTGGATCTGGAACTAGTGTTGATACTTCTGTCGAGCCGGTAGACCTGATGAAAGGGTAGACCGAGCTCCGCTGAGTGGATCGACGGTTCTAGCCAGGTTTCCGTAAGAGCGATGACATCGTGTGAAATAATTGGGGCATTTATCCTAAATTCATTCAGCTTTGTCCTTAAACCTCTGACGTTCTGGTAGTAGAGTCTTCTCGATGACGGCTTGACGAGTTTTTTGGAAGTGAATAAACTATTTTGGGTGTTGAATTTATGTACTTTATAGTTAAATTGATTTCTCCGTTGTTTTGCCTATTTTCCAGCTCCTTCCACAAACTTGTAATTTGTTGACGTTGCAGTACGGTCAGGTCATGTTTTATTTTAATAGTATTTTTATCCAGAGGTATTGTTTTTTTCAATAGCACAAGTTTGGCTTGGTTCGAATCTGAAAGTACAATCTTGATAGGGCGAGTTTTATCAGCACTTTTTCGTCCCAACCTATATATTTGTAGGTGGGTGGTGTCAATATTGTCCACTTTTTGGAGTATATTGGAAACTTGACTCCGATCTTCATTTATGCAGTCCGATTGTAATGTAGCCGTGCTCTCAGGAACGTTGAACATTATTATATTATTGGCACGTATTTTTCTCTCCTCCATTTCAGCTATTTTTTTTTTTTTTTTTTTTTAATTTATTTATTGCAACATTTATTATAATTACAATTTTACAACAAATATATAATTTTTTTTTTTTTACAGGTTTTTTTTTACTACCCTTCCATTTAAAGCATTTGCTTGTGTATGGAAGGGGAGTGTACATAAATGCTATTAGTTATAAGTTAGTACTTAAATAATTAATTGTACATAAATATATGTGAGCTGCAGTATTTATTTGATAATAGTGTGAATTTTTTTAAAAAAAGATAGAATGTAATGGAAAACTAAGGATATTTGTAAGATTAATTGACAGTAATTTTTTTCTTAAGAATATTTTTAAAATGTCTCTTGACAGAGAGCAGTATTCGGGTTTTATCATTAATGCTTCTGATTTCTTCTGGTAGACGATTGAAAAAAGTTCTTCCCTGGTAAGTATAATGATGCTGTGCAAAAGACGTATTTAGTTTTGGGCATAGAAAAACATGTTTAAGTCGAGTTCTGTTTTCATTTAAAAATGGATATTTATCTTTTTCCTTTATAATTTGAATCAATGAATTTTTAATATATAAATCTTTAAATGTGGGTACTTGAAATTCTTCAAACAGGCGTTCTGTTGGGTAGTCTAAGGATTTTTTTAATATAATTTTAATAATTGTCCTTTGTACAATTTCTATTGGAAGAAGGTTACATTTATACGCGGATCCCCAACTAATAATAGCGTATTGTAGAGTGGATTGAACTAAGGCATAGTAGATTAAATATAGATTTTTTATCGACAGAAAATTTCTAATTCTTAAAAATATATATATTAATTTTCTGATTTTGTTTACTACTTGACATATTTGTTCCTTCCATTTCAGATTTTTGTCGATAATTACTCCGAGATATTTAATTTTATTTGTTGTTTTTAATATTGTACAGTTTGATTTGCAATAATTTTGGCTATGAATTTTAGTATTATCGTGTATGACAATGTTAAAATTATTGGGAGCATCGTTTGGATGGATTGCAAATGGAATTACAAATGTCTTTTCACTATTTAGTGATAGTAAATTAGTGTCGAAAAAATTCTTAAGCGTGTTGATGTCTTCTGTGGCCTTTAATTCTACATTTTCCCAAGTCTTTTCACTTATTATTAATACTGTATCGTCGGCGTATGATGTAATTTGACCATTTAAATGTTGAAAAAAAATATCATTTACATATATGGTAAAAAAAATTGGTCCAAGCACTGTACCTTGCGGGATTCCAAAGCTTGAAATCTCTTGATCACTATTAACATGATTGATTTTTACCACTTGAGGGCGGTTTTTTAAGTAGTTTGTGATCCATTTAATCGCGTTGCCTTTAATGCCAATATCATTTAATTTTTTTAATAGCATCTCATGGGATATGCTATCGAATGCCTTTCTGAGGTCAATAAATATACCCGCACATTTTTTACCTTTATCTAATGATTCGTAAATGTATGAAGTTACGTTAGCAATGGCATCTTGTGTGCTGAGCGATTTAATAAAACCAAACTGGTTTTTGTGTAGTATTTTATTACTATCTAGGAAATTTACCAATTGTTTTTTTACTATTTTTTCAAATATCTTTCCTATGTTAGAAATTAGACAAATTGGGCGATAATTCGTTACTTGTTGCGGATCACCAGATTTGTAAATAGGTGAGATTATTGTGTTTTTGTAATTCATTGGAAATATTCCTTTCGTTAAACTCAAGTTTATTAAATGAGTGATGGGTTTTATTAAGTAAGATTTCATAGATTTTAACATTTGTGCCGTAATAGAATCAAAACCGGGAGACGAACCTCCTTTCATATTTTCTATTATTTTTAAGATTTCACATTCTGTTGTTATTTCAAATGTTGAAAGTATATTACGTTTCTGTAATTTTTTATTTTTTTGTTTTTCTGGGTTAGAAGGCTTATGAATATTTTTCGCAAGATTTTTTCCAACATTTGCAAAGAAGGAATTAAATATGTTTGCACATTGTTTAGGCTGTATAATTTAATAATTTTTATAATTGGCATCTATAATTTTTTTATCATGTTCGATGTACTTAATATTTTGTGTTTTTTTTGTATTGTCTATGGCCAAATTCACAGTTTTCCACATTTGTTTATGGTTATTTTCTGAAGATAATATTTTATTTTTAAAGAACTCTTCCTTACTTTTTTTAATATAAGATGTTAATTTATTTTTATATTTTTTATAAAAAATATATGCTTTTTCATCATGGGGATTTTTTAAAGTTGTTTTATAAAGTTTTTCTTTGTTTCTGATAGATATTATAAGTCCTTTGGTAATCCAAGGTTTTTACGCACCAGATTTAAATGTCCGGGTTAAATTTTCCCCCCAAAAAAAAAAAAAAAAAAAAAAAAAAAAAAAAAAAAAAAAAAAAAAAAAAAAAAAAAAAAAAAAAAAGAAGGAAAAACTAAACCCTTTCATACACTTCCCCAAATGATCATCTAGTGAATCCACGTTATGCAATTGCACTATATAAGTATTATAAATACAAAACAATACAAGAACAACATGTCAACCCACTAGAGACCAAATGGGAATATAATTCACCGACTCCAGATATTTTCATATCAGAGGGTTCGGCTCTGTGGCATTTCTAATTGAACCTATAAATCCTACTGATCCCTCAATATAAATATTTAAAAAATCTTTTGTAATCCTACATGTATTTAAAATTACTGCTTTTTGTATTTTTATATACAAATTCTTTGACAAATCTAATATGCTTAAATTTTGAATCAGATTCCTAGGTATTATGCCAGTGGCCGAAATAACAAATGGTAATATTTTTATAGTCCGAGAATGCCAAATTCTTTTAATCTCATTTCCTAAATCTGTGTATTTTCTAATTTTTTCAGAAACAGTTTTTTGAATATTACAGGAATTTGGAATAGCTACATCAATGATATAAGTTATTTTTTTTAATTTTGTCATGTAAAACTATATCAGGTCTATTATGACTAATTGTTCTGTCTGTTAGTATAGTTTTATCATAATATATTTTATAAAATTCATTTTCTATAAATGAATTTGGTTCATATTCATAATAAGGTACTACATTACGGCAATCAATCAAGTTATGTTTAATTACCAAACTTTGGTGAATTATTTTTAAAACCTGATTGTGCCTAAATGTATACTCGGAAGGCGCTAATATAGAACATCCCGATATAATATGTTCTATAGTTTCGGGAAAAGCCAAACATTTTCTACATAAATCATCAATTTGATTTATATCTTTGATTATATGCTTTCTATAATTTTTAGTATTAATGACTCTATCTTGAATGGCAAGCATAAATCCTTCTATTTCTGCGCTCAACTCTCCAATACTCAACCATTTGTTTGACGAAAGTTTGTCAACATACGTTTGGTTGAGATAATTGAAGTGTTTTGCGTGAATAATTTTATTTGACCAGGAATCTAATAATTCCTGGTTAGTATTTATAAGAATGTTGGCATTCTCGTCATATAAATTTAAAGGTGTAATATTTCTATCTGCCTTGCAAATTATTTTGTGCATTTCTGAGCTATTAGCTTTCCTATGGAAAAAATTTCTAAGCATTTCTACCTGATTGTGTTTCAAAGATGTTATTTTGACTACACCTCTACCTCCTAAATTTCTAGGTAAATTAATTCGTTCTATAGCTGAATTTGGATGATGGCAATTAAATTTTGTTAACGTAGTTCTAATTAATCGTTCTAAACTATCTAAATCTGTATTGGACCATTTAATTATGCCAAATGAGTACGTTAGTAGAGGTATTGCCCAAGTATTTATTGCTTTTACTAAATTTTTAGCAGATAGATTGCATTTTAAAATTTTTCTGATCCTAGTTTGAAATTTAATCCTAATATCATTTTTAATACTAGTGTGATCTAATCTATTCGATTGCGGGTATCCTAAATATTTATAAACCTCATCCCCTTTCATACTTTGAATTTTGAAATTTCTAAATATACCCTCGTCTCCATCTACAATTTTGCCTTTCTCTATATGGATAGTTTTACATTTATCTAAACCAAAAGTCATTTTAATATCATCTGAAAAAATTTTAACTACCTTAATCATTTTCTCTAAATTTGATTCAGAATTTGAAAATAATTTTATATCATCCATATATAATAAATGTGAAACTATACTACTCTCTCTTGTATTACCCTTAATTTTTATTCCAAACTTGCTTTTAATTAACATTTTAGAAAGGGGATTCAATGCTAAGCAAAACCAAAGAGGGCTCAATGAGTCTCCTTGAAAAATCCCTCTTTTTATTGAAATGCCCGGTACTACTATTTTCTTACCTTTTAAATTAACTAGCAAATCTGTATTCCAAAAGGACATAATATTTTTCAAAAAACTAATTATAATTGGGTTAACTTTATATATTTTTAATATTTTGATTAGCCACGAGTGCGGGACACTATCAAAAGCTTTTTGATAATCTATATAACAAGTATGTAAATTACGCTTTTGATTTTGAATTTGTTTTAAAATTACAGAATCAATAACTAACTGTTCTTTACATCCCATATGTTTTCTGCGACAACCTTTTTGTTGTTCAGATAAAATATTTTAACATCTTAATTTTGATTTTATGTGTATTATTATTTCAGTTGTCGAATTTTTAATGTGTTGTGACAGGATTTTTTCAAAGTTTTTCGAACATATTTCGGTATCATCACTCTTTAAAACATTGTTCCAATTTTCCATTTTTAGTTTTTCAGAGAGAATAGTCATGTCTATTGTTGATTTTTTGGGTACTAAATTATGTTTTTTATGTTTAATATTATTATTATACAGAAGTAAGCATGAATGATGATCAGTTATGTTAGTTTTCCAAACAATTGATTTTAGTTTGTGAAGATCTTTAATGTTTACGTTTGCCCAAATGTGATCTAAACAAGATGGAGTATGTTCTTTTATTTCTCTAGTATTTTTATTTATGCAAGATATGAAATTTTGTTCAGTCATACAATTGATGTATTCAGTTTTGTTACTATTTTCTATTTTTTCATTAATGTTCACATTAAAATCACCCACCACGAAGCAGAGTTTATTTTTTAATTTTAATAATATGTATTTGAGGTCATTAATAAACGTAATAATACTTGAGCCATGCGTTCTATAGATAGCTATTAAATGATATATTGATTTGCCGAGTTTGAAATGTACTTCGATGCAGTTTACCAAATGTATTGGGTGTTCTATAATGTTATCTGTTGGGTGTTCTATTGTTTCTGATATTCCAGAAACGTCCGCACTGGTAATTGAAGGAAGCTGAGGATGCGGTGGTTGGCTTTTGTAAGCCAACCACCGCATATATATACATATGTAGTTGAAACATGATTTAATTTTCATACAGAGTTTTCCATTATGTTTTCTCCTTTTCTTAATGAGATTTAAAGTGACTTATATTTGCAATTTTAGTCTTTGTGGGTAATTCTTAAGCTCTAAAGGAACTCTACTGTAATCTGGAGGCTTGTATTATGTATTATAAGCTTCGACCAAGTGAAATCACAGGTCAATGATTATAAGTAATATCAAGTGAGTAATGAGACGTGAGAAAAAGCGAATGGAAGCATAAAGGATAGGATTAAAGAAATGGCACATCAGAGGGATTATATTGTGTGGGTGACAGGAGGAGGGATTGTAAGTAAGATTTAATAAATGAGGTGGTTGTCACCATTTAAGGCTGCCGCGAAATGTTTGAATGATTACTTGACCCCGTGTTTTAAATGATTATTATCATAAACCATATAAAAACCCAAGGCAAAGAATGGTATGTATCTTATTATAATAATTACGATCCCATTCATTCCGCTTTCTCAGTGAATGCGTTTGTAAAATTTGCTATAAGTAAATGGTTTATCCTGTATTTAGTATAGAACTAGGTTAAAACCTTTTGTGTGGTAGTGATTTTATATTTCTGTACTTTGTGACACGTGTCCAAAGATGGTGGGGTAACCCCCACTGAGGGTGGATTATCATGACACGTGGACACATGGACACACCTCGGCCTACTAAACGTCAGCAAATTTAATATATGTAAATCATGCAGCTTTACCAATATTGTTCTGGTGTGAAAAAAATACTTTTAACTATGATAACTTGAATGTCGTTCTGCCGCTGAGAGTTTCAGTGTTAACTCTCTTTCTGGTTAGTTAACTAACTATCACACCGTTCCTCGCAGAGGTAGGCAGAGGGAAAAGATCGACAAACAATTCGGTCTTGGCACACACTCCTTGCCTCATTCATATTAAAAAATTGTCTCGTATGTGCTCTTCTATTATTCTGACTCTTAACTCAAGGATCTGATTCACTCGATGGTGCCATGTCTTCCTTGGGCGTCCCCGACTTCTTCTATCAGTCACATATGCGCCTTACATTCTCCTTACACTCCCTTCCTCATGCATTCGCACTAAATGCTCAAACTTCATGAGCGTCCCTTTCTCAATCTTACTCATTCATTACGCTTACATCAGCCTTGCATTCTCTGGGGATCTTCACGTTCCTCACACGATCATAGATTGTTTTACCACACTTAAGCCACAGAGATCTCATTTCCACAGCATTCACTTTAATTTCATCCTTCCTCTGCCAGTTCCATCCCTCATTTTGCTATATCAGGGTAAGTTCCAGCACTCTATTACGGACGGCTAGCTTTGCTTCTTTGGACAGTCGGCATACTAAAAGATTAATAAGAATCTTAATCATAATTTCTTCAAACTGTTTGCATCTTGTCAATTAATTAATTTGACCGTACACCAGTTAAATATTACACGGTACTAACAAAGCCTACAACAAAATGGCAAAGGAAACCAAGAGAATCATAAATAGGTCAAAATTCGAGCACGACCAGCAGATCAGCAGAAAGCTGACTGCATGCCCGCATGGCAGCAGGCAATTCTGGTCGCTTGCGGGCTCAATAGGTCGCAATTTCTGCAAATCCAGTCTGCCACCTCTTACCAGACCTGACGGCTCACTAGCAAACACCGCCACCGAAAAGGCTAACTTACTAGGTAAAATGTTTGCGGATAACTCAACCCTCGATGACCAAGGTGCTGTCCCGACGTCGGTTCCTCACTGCGGTTTTCGTATGAAAAAGCTGAGGATCCGGCATCGGGAAGTACTCCATGTTTTACGAGGGCTTGATGTTAATAAAGCTAGTGGGCCTGACGGAATACCTGCCCTGGTACTGCAAAGGTGCGCTGCAGAAATAGCTCCAATTTTGACGAAGCTTTTTAAACTGTCCCTGAAGACTGGCTCTGTGCCCTCTGGTTGGAAAAAAGCGGTTATCCATCCTATTCCAAAGAAGGGTGACCGCTCCAACCCGGCCAACTACCGCCCCATAGCGATCACATCAGTTCTGTCTAAGGTGATGGAACGTGTGATCAATGACAAACTGCTCACATACCTCGAGAAGAACAAAATTATTAACGACCGTCAATACGGATTCCGGCGGAACCGCTCGTGCGGTGATCTTCTCGCGTATGTGACGCATGTTTGGGGGCGATGCCTGGAACGTTTCGGTGAGACCCAAACGGTTGCACTGGACATCTCCAAGGCCTTTGACCGGGTTTGGCACCGAGGACTTGTCAACAAACTGCATTCTTACGGACTTCCCGCATCCTTGTGTACGTGGATTGCCGACTTCTTGAGGGAGAGGTCGATTCAGACAGTAGTCGATGGTTTCACCTCTTCCTCACACTCGATAAATGCTGGCGTCCCGCAGGGATCAATTCTGTCTCCGACTTTGTTTTTGTTGCACATCAACGACCTTTTGTCATGTGCACCAATTCATTGTTACGCGGATGACAGTACAGTTCATGATAGCTTTTTGTTTGACAAGCCCCCAAAGGGCTCACAAACTCCAACAGCTCGTAAGGCTTTGAAGCAAAGAATGGACGGTTACCTCGAGAGTGTTTTCTCTTGGGGTAAAAATAATCTCGTTGAATTTAATGTTTCAAAGACCCAATCTTGTCTGATTACGTCTAAAAGGGATCGAAATGAAAATCTAGTCTCTTTCAACGGAAGCAATCTTCCGAATAGGCCCTCCATTGATATGCTTGGTGTAACCCTAAGTGACCAGCTCAGGTATGGGGGCTCCATCGAAGCCAGAGTAAAGTTAGCCTCCCAAAAACTGGGCGTACTGTACAGGGCCCGCAGATACTTTAATAGTACACAACTGCTAACCCTGTACAAATCGCAAGTGCGCCCCACGGTTGAATTTGGCAGCCACCTCTGGTCTGGAGCTCCAAAATACCTGAAAAATACCCTCGACTCTGTGCAAAAACGGGCGGTCCGTTTCATAGATTCTCCCATCTTAACAGACGGATTGCAATCTTTAGAGCACAGGCGTCGGGTGGGAATGCTATCCTTGTTCTACCGGTATTACAATGGAAGATGCTCTGAGGAACTAGCATCATTGATCCCTTCGGCACCGGTGCATAGTCGGGAAACACGCCAAACGCGTGCCCAACATTTGTACACAGTTGACATTTGTCACATGAGAACGGGTCGTTTCTTCGACTCGTTCTTGTGTTCAACAGCTCGGCTGTGGAATGATTTGCCGGCCTCTGTGTTTCCTCCTTCCTACAACATGGGTCTCTTCAAGACCAATGTTCATTCCTTCCTCTCCTCAAAAAGACCCTCCACACAGCATCCCAGATGACATAGACCCTGAGGGAAATTATTTTCCTCAGGGCCTCCTGTGTGGAGTTAATGTAAAAAAAAAAAAAAAGCCGTCTTTACAAACAAGATAACAATGATAAGCGGTGTCACAAATTACATTCAAGTTTTATCGGGTCGAGAGGTGACGGTGTCGAGAGGCTCGACAATGGCCATTTAATTCATTAATAAGGTTTAGTATAGTCACGTAATTCCGTGACCTGTTTCTCGTAATCTCCCTCAGGGTGAATACTCAGTCACTCCCAGAGATAAGCTCCGAGACCCTTTTCAGTCAAATCACAGCTACTAATCTGGTATACATAATCATTTGGATAAATACAAGGCGTGAAAAATGTAAACCGAGAAAAATGTAGGGTGTAGAATAAAAAGTAAAAATACACGTCGATCGTCCAGTTGATTAGGCAGGCGTCTCCCGCCTACTTACATACTAAGGAGGGGTTGTTTTAAAAAAAATTAATAATTCATCAAATATTCTAAGTTAAATTTCACGTTCTGTGAAAGTTCTATTGAAGTTCTTTGAATATTTCAGTTTTATGAAACAACTGGCCTACAATAAAATAATAACAGAACTTAAATGGATCTTACACAGAGCGTGAAAATTTACATTAAATATATATATATTTTTTTTTACATTAACTCCACACAGGAGGCCCTGAGGAAAATAATTTCCCTCAGGGCCTATGTCATCTGGGATGCTGTGTGGAGGGTCTTTTTGAGGAGAGGAAGGAATGAACATTGGTCTTGAAGAGACCCATGTTATAGGAAGGAAGAAACGCAGAGGCCGGCAAATCATGAAATCATTTGATGAATTGTCCACATTTTTTGAAAAGATATTTAATGACAAGATATTTAACTCCTTCAGCAATTTCTTGATTTACGAATATCTATTTTTCTACCTCTTTTCTATTTATTAGTATTGTGATTTGTTTAATTAATCCATCGTTGGCCAAGAATAGCATTTTACTCTTGTTGTATGTTCGTGGGTCGCTGGGGGCAGGGCACCTATAACTCGACAATGTTAATTTGCAGTCGGCGGTGTCTAAACGATGTCTTTATAGGTTTCCGTTTTATAAAAACTATACGTTTTTATAAAACGGAAACCTATAAACACTGCTCTGAGAAGGTGAAATTATTTCAACACAATTTTTTTTTGGCTGATTCAAAATTTGAAGAATAGCTGAAATTTTCCTCTCAACCCTTCTTCAAAAACAGAAAAGAAACCATGAAATATTTTACCCTCTAAACTCAATTAAACGTACGTGAATGAGTCAAACTGAGGTATTTGCAGATGAAATTTCACCTCAATTTGTAGATTTTATTATTGAATTTTAGCATTCAAATCGAGGTTTTCTGCAATTCACCCCATTTTTCCTCTACTATTTTTCCCAGCCAGATTAAATTCGCCGGTTCTCGCACATTATTTTTCATGACATAACATATAAAAAAAAAAATTTCTATTATTTTCCTCCACCGCTGTTTTATTTATCATGTTTATTAGCATAATACTCCCTAATACTCTTTAATAGTCCCTGGAGAAAGCTCACTTTTATTGCGAAATGCTACTAAAAATAAAATGTGCAATTTCTCAGTAAAACAGCGAGCCACTAGCAATATTCGAATTTCATATTTTTTTGAGAAAAGTCAACAAATAAGACTTTTTGGAAAAAATGCGAGTATATTTATGTCTTCGAGTATTTATATATTAGATATTCCATAGTCTCACTTGCTCCAGATGGGAGCAGTTGGAATCTTGTGAGGTATTAAAATAATTTTTAAAAATCCTGCAACTCGCGGAGTACCCATTCAGAAATGTGTAGAAAGATAATTCCTGCTTTCTCTTGGAAGAATGTAAAAGCTAATCTTTGTATATTATTTCTATCTGCATTGTCTACTTTAGTATCTTACATTTGTATACATTCATTTATCCCATCAAATTTAATATCTTAATGATATGATTTTCTTTCTTTTCAGGTGAGAACAGCTTCCTATCTACTGTCAACACCTCGCTCCATGGTAGAACCTACGTATGTACCACCGTCTCTCTCCCCCTTCCAAAGGAGCTTACTTCTCTTGACTTTTAGTCGAGTCAGCTCTGCAGAATGAGATAGCGCTTTCACTCTGTAAGTTTTTTCACAGTTTGATTTTAATGTATTCTATCTAATATATTATACGTATCTCCAAAATAATATGTGTCGAAGGAATGTCGTTGTGGTTGACATATTATGTCATGTTTTTGTATTCATAATGTATACCAATTGATAGTAAAGATTAATGTAAATAATGATTCACGTTCTTTTCACCTTAAATCGAGTGAGTAGGCACTTCTTGCAACAGCTATCAATCAAGTCCTGAATCCGAACATGTCCAAAATATTTACTTTAATTTCGATTTTATCAGATTGGCGTAGGTAGTTAACGCATACTTTTATCATGTGCCTTATTCTTTCAATTTTTTATAAAATTATCCCACGCAGCGGTTTCCGAATACCGTTGCAATGTAGTCGACCCACAGTTCTGATGTGTACAGCGAGGTACAGAAAGCGTTGAACAGTAGGTATTTTTTTTACTTAGGGGCTACAGGAGTAAAAACGTCTTGACAGCATACCCGCTCTAACTGATATTGCTCTTTTTTATTTTCCATGCCCTCGATGTCCTTATGGTCGTCTGTGATGACATGTCCCAGGTATTTAACTAGAAAAACTCAATTTCTGCTTTATTCATTCCACTCTAGGAATGAAGGGGTAGGTTACCATGAACGTAAGATTAAATGACTGTAATTTATCAATATGAAACAACTTGTCCGTTTCTGCACTGTATATAGTGCGATATCGACTTCTACGCGTTTCGCTCGCTTCCTCGATACAGAAATAATTTAAATTTATTTTGGTACAATAATTAACATTTTACATGTTGATTATTGATAGGTTGGTGTTGATAAGTTGGCATCGCGTTTGAGTTCCACCCAGACATCTAATGTTCTATTCCTCAACCGGCTAAGTACTCCATCACGAGACACAAGCAACATTTTCCACTTACTGTGGTAGTAGTAAAAATTGTAGTATTGGTAGTTTCAAAAATTGTTGGGTTATTCGTAATCCGGGAAAAACAAAGTTAAATGATGAACGAAGAGCGTAAGAAGAAAATTTGATGCAAATGTGAATGGAAGAAGTCGGGGACGCCCTAGGAAAACAAGGCACTATCAAGTGAATCAAATATCTAGTTGGGTCGGGTCATGTCAAGAGTCAGAATAATAGAAGAGTATGAGACGATGTTTGGATGTGGATAGGGAAAGGAGTGTGTGCCAAGACCGAGTTGTTTGGCGGTCCATCCTCTCTGCTTTCCCTTGCTGGGAAACGACGTGATGGTTAATTAGTTAGTTAATTTTTGTAATCTTTTCAGTATTCCTTTAGCGTTAATTCGTTGTTAAGAACTTTTTAGGAGAATCTAAAAGTTTGTCCATCAACTTTTTTCATAGCCGCAGAACATAATGTTTCGCCTGAACCTTTCCGACAATCCGCTAAAGCTAATAAGTTTTTTCAAATACTCAAAATGGTAAAATTTATTTAACAACTACCGAGTTCCTGGCACACGTTGCTATGCCACTTGATAAAGAAAATGGTTTCTCCCTGCGTGTCCTTTCCCATTCGTCCCGTTACCGTTCCCCTTCCACCTCCCCTCCCTCTCCCGTGTTCCTTTCCCCTCACGCGTCTCCGCTCCGCCTTCTCCTCCTTCCCTCTCCCCTCTCACGCTTCCCCCGTCCCGCGAATCACCCTCCCGGGTTACCCTCCCCCCTCCCGGTACATTCAGTTTTTAAACAGCTCACGTGCCACCTACTGAAATTTGTTTACACAAATTTCATAATGTCAGAGCTCACTAGTTTAATATATAACCTTCGCGGGCGTGGTCATAACAACTCACCAATGTTTCATCGCAATCGGATGAATGGTTTAGCAACGTCTAGAAATCTTATATACACTAACAACCCAAGCAAACATATTTTGATATTTGTGTTAATACGAGTATAGAAGCTCGTGTGTGACTGTGACTGGTTCTACGTTATCAGGAATAAAAAAAGTAACTAAATGGAATGGCAAGGAGGATAACGACAAAGAATCGCAATGAACTGAGAGTTTGGTCTAAACATTTCCAAATAATTAATACGTATTTTTTTGTTTATTCAATGACTAGCTGACCCGGCCACGCGTTGCTGTGGCTAATAAAACACTTTGAAAAATCCAACCTTTGTAACCACCGCCGTCTTTGAGTTTATCGCGAAGAGACAGACAGATACCGCGGAGGACTTGTGTTTATAATACGTATAATACGTATTTGACGACCTCCGTAGTCCAGTGGCTAAGACTCTTGACTCACATTCCGGAGGTCGCGGGTTCGAACCCGGCATGCGCAAATAAATTTTATTTGATTAATTTGTGTTATTTCACAATTAATTCATTTAAAATAATATATAGTATATTTGCGGCATGTTCCAGAGTGGATGATACTATCAGTATCGCCCTGGTGTAAGACCACCATTCAGAATTGAAACGTTGCTTGAAAATGGCTTTAGCCGTGTTTAGTGACCAGATCTGAATAGCCAGGTACTTCCCAACCTTCCTCTTCCCCACCTCCTTCCCCTCCCCACTACCTTCAGCCTCACAACATACCCCAATTGGGGATGCCATAGTCTCACTGGCTCCAGACGGGAGCAGTTGAGATTCTTGTGCGGTATTCACTGTAAAAAAAAAAAAAAAAAATGGTGTGAAAGATTATAATAATATGCATGAAATGATTGGAGTAACTAAAAGTTAATAAGGATTAATACTGTATCGGTCTAAATAACTTTTCAATAACCGCAATATACGTGACCATTTTTTTAGGAGATAGAATGGGTATAGTAAGCTATCCGTAAAAGATAGATACATGCCTTCGCGGATTTTTTTGTAGATCTATAAAAGAGGAATATCTCACCATAAATTGTTTTGTTATATCCCAAAAGGATTAGGCAGCGTTTTCGATGAAAGCTACCAGACGGCTTGACTTTTTCCGACACTTCTAACAATTATCGTTAGGTTTTAACCAATTTACACAAATCCTTGAAAAATTACTATTGGTGAAAACCGCATGAAAATCCGTTCATTAGTTTTCCAGTTTATCGCGAACAGACAGACAGACGGCGCGGGGGACTTTAATTTATAATATGTAGAGATATTATTATTTAGTTTATAAAAAACGTATACGCGTTCTGGAGGCATTTTCAAGCTGTGGTTACAAAGCTTACAGACGATATTAATACATTATAATATTTCTAAATAGGTACTGATGGTGAAATGGTTTATTGCTTTATGGTTTTACACCCTTATTAATTTCTGAGTAAAATGACGGAAATCATAATGTTATTACCCTTTTAAAGTTTCCTAATTACTGCATTGTTTTAATTTAACTGAAGGTCGTTATTCTGGTCATTAAGAGAGTTATTCCCAAATGATGAGTCATGGGTTTATTTTCCAGTACAATTAAGTATTTGAAATTGGCCTTAATCCTTTTTTAGATTAGACCCAAAAAAGCGGTTTTTAAGGAATTTTTCCTGAGAAGATTTTTAAATATATGTATGTAAAAATTTGTACACATATTAGGGGCTATCCATAAATTACATCACACCTTAAATAGGGGGAGGGGAGTAGAGAAGTGTGACAATATGTGACAAGAAGTATTGGGGGGGGGGTCATCAGCTCTCTGACGTTACATATAAAAAACAAAATTATTAAAAGACAAAACTTTTTTAGATGTTAATTGCCAAATTTGTGATGTCGCACTATGGGGGAGGGGGTCTTGCAAATGTGACGATGTGAGACATGGATGGGGAGGGGGTCAAAAATCATGAAATTCGTGTTACGTAATTTATGGATGGTCCCTTATGGTAACTTTTAACTGTATTTTAACATTTTTGGATTTGTCAAAATAATAATTTTGAAGGCTGCTATAGCTGATCTCCAGAAACTCTTTTCAAAAAAGGCATCATGCGGTGACCACCATTTCTAGACTTGATCATTTAAAAAAAAAAAAAAATTAAACGGATTTCGGTAAAGTAATGTATAATCTTCTAATTAATCGAAATACTCTAAGCAAAATATTTTTTTGACCAAATTGTGGCTTTAAAAAATACAATTTTTGACTTTGGTCTTATTATTTATCATAAATAAATATAATAAATACATTTTTGAATTTGGCCTTATTATAAATAAATAAATATTTATCGGTGAGAACAGACTTTTTATTAATTAATAAAAAATATAGTTATTTATGTCTTACTCCGCTTCTCGGTTAATATGGAATATTTCTTATTCAAACAGTTAAATTTAGCTTTATTATCACGAAAAGTGAGTATTTATGTTGGGGGAGACGAAAAAATATGTAAACAATATGCATGTTACATTTTAATATTGTAAAAATTAATTCACTTACTTACCTATATTCACACGTATTTATAACAGAAGAACATGGAAAACTTGAACCTCAACCCACAGTACTAGGAATAATTTGAAGTAGAAACTTTTTTGTTTTTGAAAATTTATTTTATCAGGTTGGTACTTTTGACAAATGTCATAATTGATAGTCTATTAATTAAAAATAAATATTTCGTATTACTCGTGAATCGAACTTCGACAACACGAACGTTCCGAATTATGCGTGAGGTGGGCTTATACACTTTTACCAAAATGCAGTGTCTTTGATGTTAAATAATAAGCCAAAGAAGTATTTTATCCCATGTTTTACGTATTTATCCAGTACGATGGCTTTAGACTCGCAAACCGCGAATCGCAACAGGTTTTCATGTGTGAATATATAATAATTAATTGAATCGTTGATTAATAATCATTAATTGAGGGTCTGTAAGAGGTCATCTTTCATTATTTTCTAGACATGCCTACATATTTTTTCAATTCAGTAAATAGTAAGTTAAACAATTTTGGTGGGTTATAACAAAATTTATTTAAAAATTGAAGATTCTATGTTACAGAAATCGCAAGAGTCATAGCAGAAACATTATTATTCAACGAAGGTTCAACGTTTGTAAGGCACTTGGGCTTCCCGTCGGTTGCACCGCGGGCACTTGCTCCGAACAATGCCGGGCTTGCCGCAACCAAAGCAGGCAAACTTGATGTCACCGGTCGCCCCAACCTCTAGTTTCCGACGGGTGCGACACTCTTCAAATAGATGTCCGAATCTATAACAATATGTGCAACGTATAAGAACTTCGGACTTGTTGTTCGTTGTACGCACTGAAGCTGTTGTGTGTGATAATGTCGTTGAAGCAGATTCTGTGATCTCGTACAAACTCTCTTCTGCTGTGCGTGCTTTTTCAAGTAACTCGGAGAAAGATCTGGAAGATTCGCGGAGAATTCGGGTCGCCTCCAACTCTTGTCTCTGACGAGTACGACACTCCTCAATCAGATGTCCGAATCTTCGACAATACGTGCAACGTATAAGATCTTCGGACTTATTGTTCGTTGTGCGCACTGAAGTTGTTGCGTGTGTTAATGTCGTTGAGGCAGATTCTGTGAACTCGTACAAACTCTCTTCTACTGTGCGCGCGTTTTCAAGTAACTGGGTAAAAGATTTGGAAGTTTCGCGGAGAATTCGGATCGGCACCAACTCTTGTTTCTGACGGGTACGACACTCCTCAATCAGATGTCCAAATCTACTACAATACGTGCAACGTATAAGACCTTCGGACTTGTTGATCGTTGTACGCACTGAAGTTGTTGCGTGTGTTAATGTCGTTGACGCAGATTCTGTGATCTCGTACAAACTCTCTTCTAATGTGCGCACTTTTTCAATTAACTCGGTGAAAGTTCTGGAAGATTCGCTGAGAATTTGGGCCACCTCTTGCTTCTGACGGGTACGACACTCCTTAATCAGATGTCCAAATCCACAACAAAACGTGCAACGTATAAGATCTTCGGACTTGTTGTTCATTGTACGCACTAGTGTTGTTGACGTGTGTGTTGATGTCGTTGAAGCAGATTCTGCAATCTCGTGCAAACACTCTTCTACTGTTCGCGCCTTTTCAAGTAACTCAGTAAAAGATTTGATCGATTCACGGGGAAGTTTATCCCTGATTTGAACATTAAGCTGTCCAAAAACTAGGTCAAGTTGAACCACTTCTGTATGTATGGGCGTAGGTAGCTCCGCAAGCAGCTTCCGTTGTTTTGCAATGAATGCTTCGGTGGACATGGATGCATCCTGTTTGAAGGTGAAAATTTCAGTGTAAACCTTGTAAGCTGGCCTTTTAGGAGCGAACACGTGTTTCAGGAGGTAAGTTGCGTCCTCCCATGTATGTACTTTTCCCTTTACTCCGAGCCACCATTCAGCGGCGTCGTTGGTTAACAGCAGCGCCAGTCCTTCCAGCGCGGTCTCGTCTTTCATCTGCTCAGTGCATTTGAAAAAGGATGCCGTGGCTATGAAAGTCTCAACTGTACGTATATCTTGGGTACCATCATAGCGAGCCGTGCACGTGGTAAACGTACATGCACGTGTATTACCTGCTGGAATTCGCTTTATCACGTTTAAGATCTTTGCGAATTGTTCCTCTGTGAAGGTTAGGTTGATTCCTTCAATCTTGTGTGGCATCTTGAAAGAAATACTGCAGGGTGTCGCAAAAACTTTACACTGAATTTAATTTATAGCACTGTCAATGTGTCTGGCCGCGTTTTTGGGCGCCAGTTTTATAATAGGTTCTTTTGGTTTATAAATAGTTTAAAATACAATAACACAGCACAGATCACAAAATTACAGTCACGATATAATATTATCTAAGTGAAGCTTCAGTAGATACAATTTGGAAAATACTTGAGGACTAGATAAAAAATCACCAAACAACAAACACATTCGCGGAACTGGCCTTTTTTGCTTTTGGCGGATTACCGTCTTTCAATGGCTGTGCAGAATACAGGTAGTCGAGAGAAGGAGCGAGTTTTACGAGTTTATAGCCGTCATGTCAGACACTTAACAATGGCGGTATACAGCTGTTCTTAGGGGTTAGGATGCCGCGCGGGGTAGCCAGCTGAGGGTACTGCCCAGAGCAAGTATGCAGGAGAACTGACTTCTTTCTTTTAGTACGACGGTTGACGGACGTTCAGGAGGGGTGTGGCAGGAGGAAGCCGGCCGTTGGAGGGGGTGCGCACTGCGCAGAAGGCCTTCTGCGCATCTTTCACAGTCGTGTAGCGTGAAAGTGACAGCACCATACGGGGAGAGTGAGATAGTGTATTAGCGATAAAAATCCGCGAGCTACATAAAGCGCCCTCCTCACCATCCAATTTCTAGTGACTGCGGCAGTGACTGCAGAGAGCGTGGAGTTGAGCGAACTAGCGCTGACTCGTTCTAGCGGCCCTTTAACAAACGAGACAGCGCTAGTTCGCTCAACTCCACGCTCTCTGCAGTCACTGCCACAGTCACTAGAAATTGGATGGTGAGGAGGGTGCTTTTAACTAATATTTTTTGCCCTCGCCGGCATTCGGTCCCGCGACCAACGGATTGCGAGTCAAGAGCCTTACCCCTAGACCCCGCCGGCCATCAAGGTACAATTTGAACATTTCAAATATAGAAAAATTATTTTAATTATAGATAACTTTACGCTTAGTGCGGTGTTCACATTGCAATAGATTTAGATTTGTGCACGTTATTCTCTTCCCAGTGTTACCCAGAGAAAGGTGGTGTGTTCTGGCAAAGGCTTGTATTGTAAGGCAACGTAACTAGCTTTAAATTGCAATTGAAAAAGTTCTCTAGCTAATTGTGAGAATTAACCAAACTCGTAAAAAGAGCCAGAATAAATCTAGTTGTCGTGTCGAGAGGTCGTGATTAGTTCTGTTGTACTTTTAAAGTAAAACAGATTAAAATTCAGTAATAAAATATTAACACGTAAGAGGCGCAGATGTTATTCTCCTTTATAATTGACATTTTATTTTGCTTGGAAGTTTTAGGCATGAAATTGTTCGCAACATACAAATCCAACAACTCGGATTTCTACAAAAAATATCGGTACTAAAAAAAATTTGTAAATTTCACTGAATATTTAACGAGCAGTATGGGCAATAGAAACCAAATAGATGTAATCTACACTGATTACTCTAAGGCAGTGATTCCCGACTTTTTTTTGATCAGGGACCACTATGATATTTATTTTTTCTCACAGGGACCACAAGGTACAAGAATGAAATCTTTGTGGACTTCTTCAGCTAACTCTCCAACACGAATATCAAAAGGGTTATGAATTGGCTTTTGGATACCTTTCGATTTGGTTTTGTAGTAAAATGAACGAATGCAAACTTAGCAAATCACGTATAAAATATGGTATTATTGTATGGGGCAAATACCTCAAACATCCACATGAAGCAGATGGTCAAAACACAAAAAATAATAAATCAAATAATCCTGAAAATACCCAAAAGAACGCCAACAAAAATTATTTTTCCCAGTATTATTAAACTTTTCTCAAATTTAAAGGAAAAAATGAATACCTTTCTAACTAACATAACTCAAATCTATTGCACATTACAAAATTATTTTTATTGTAGTGTCGGTTGATTATATTTCTGATGTTGTGATTGTGTTGTTAGCTTGTTAGAGTGTTTTTTGTTGTATTTGTAAAATAAATCTGTTAATTATAGCATGCATTTTTATTATCTTGCTGCTGTGTATTGCAGCTTAAATTATTAATTAATTTCAGACAAACTAATAACTAGGTCGAATTCGAGGCTTGTTTAAACGATCTCTCTAGTACTATGTTAACTTTTATTTGTATTTATGTATTTATGTTATTCTTAAAGTCCCGTTGAGAACGAGCACTGATTTTATTTTTAAGACACTAAATGTTCCGAACCTGCAAAAATTGTATTAAAAAAATATCTTGCTTCATCAGTTTAAAAATACACACATGTTTGAAGAACGAATGAACACAAGAGCCTTAAGAGAGTCAAATGTAAAATCTTTCAACATCCCAGTTTGTCAAACTTCTTATGGGCAAAGAAGTTTTAAATATAATGCAACAAAGCTGTTCAATTCTCTACCTCCTGAAATTAGAAACACGCAAACCAAAAGTACATTTAAAAGTAAAATCATTGATCACCTCAAATAAACATATCCATCACAAGTATTTAATAACAAACTTACCTTTATACCTACTGTGTTTATATGTAACCATGTACCTACTGCAATCTTCTATTTATATATATTTATAACATACTTGAATTGTATATTTAAAAAAAATATATATATTAACCTGGCATTTTCATAATATTACTACAAAATCTTAGATAACCACTCTGTAAATTGCCATCTCAACACAGGCGTTTCACACCTAGTGAGATGGGCAATACGTCATTTTATAACCAAATGTAATATGAAAATAATTAAATAAATAAAAAATAAAAAATCCAAAATAACAATGATAATTTTTATTATCCATTTCATGACATATTTTCCTTCAACATGCATAACAGTTAAACATAAACATTGCTACAAATATGTTTTGAACATGCAAATTAACTGTTAACCGCAAAACAGGTCTGGCGAGGGTAGGTTCCACAGACAAACAACGCGATAACGCGACATCCTAAATAATTACACCCTCAAGGGATTAACTTCATTAATTTATTGTTGGACTAAAACATGGATGAGGAAATTTAGAAACTTGTAACACCTTAACTCAGGTGTATTATACAGTTTATAGCTTTGTTTACTTATGTGAGTTTAGGATAGAGCTCTATGAAGAAATTGTAACTTTATTCAAAGAAAAATCTAACAAACAAACTTTTCTCATAACGGCGTAACAATAAAAAACCTCACTATCATGACATGATTGAGAAGTTTAATATTTTCAAATATGACAATTTATTTCCCAACAGCAAACCTTGTTTTTAGTTCAAGTATTTTTATGACACTTTTGAAAGTTTTCAATAACTATGTTGTTTTTTTTTAGATCAGCTCCACCACAGGAGGCTCTGAGGAAAATATTTTCTAATTGGCTTATGTATTCTTAGGGAATGTTATTTGGAAGGCTTTTTTAAAGAAAATAGGAAAGGAAGTTCTGGGAAACAAAAAATTACGAGTGGTGGGTAGAAATTTTGGGGAAAGCGTGTCTATCCCTCCTACTGTGGTTCACGCAATGGTTTGAGTGAGCCCGGTTAAAAGTGAGAGTGGTCAAAATGTCTCTCTCAACCTGTTTCTCCTAATCCGGCCTGCCAAGGCCAAGCAGCAAGCAGGCAGACACATCCGCCGTCAACAACTAGGCAATCCTTATCCCATGAACCCGAGCACCCCTGATAAGGATTGATATTATGAGTTTAGGTAATAAATTTTAAGTCTACTTAAAAAATGTTTGTAATTGGTGAAAACCATGTGATTTTAAGACCCCGAAATAGGAAATATTTATTAAAACATGTTGTTGTCCTTCAAATCTTCATGACTTTGAAAGTGAGTTCAAAATCTACAAAAACCTTAGTTAACCTAAAACCTACATAATATTAAAATACAACTAGGCAGATCCTCCTCTTTATACCTTAATGAGAATTACAGGTGCCCATACCTGCTGCTTTGTACAACCGAGAAGTTAGAACTGTGTTGGAACTTTAATATGTGGCGACGAGCAAGGAATAGCTAAAACTGATAGGAAATGAGCTCAACTAATAATATGTATTAGCTTCTGTGATCGAGAGGTCGCGGTTCAAATTCCGGCGCGCGCAAGTAGGTAAATTTAATTTGTTTGTTTAACACAATTTCAAAATTTAATCATTCAAACATAATATAAGGTATATTTATGGCACTTTCCAGAATGGAAGACACTACAAGTATTGCCATGATGTAATACCACCAGTCAAAATTGAAACGTTGCTTGAAATAGCTTCAGCCGCAAAAAACTACAGCCGTAAACTACTGCAGATGCAAACTGGAAAAACTGAATCTTGGATTAAGGATTCCACAGATCTGATCAGTAAACTTAAGAAGGTTAAGACTGATGAAAGGGATATTCTTGTCAGTTTTTTTTTTATTTTTATTTATTTTATTTATTTATTTAAACGCCCATAGGGATTTTACATAAATGAATGCAGTACATTTTTTTTTAATTACAGTGAAAAGAATGGGTTTACAAAATACAATACAAAATACAAGTAACATAATATTTGTTAAAAACAAAATATAGATTACATAAAATATAAGGGTTAAAAAAAATAAAAAATTTAGGTTACATAAAATATTAGCGTTAACAAAATACAGGTATCATAAAATATAAGAAACAAAATAACGTCCATAAAATATATGAGTTGACATAAAGAAAGCAGGTAATGTTTAAAATTGTTGTTCACATTAGTTTATGGGATAGGTAGAAATAAATAGTTGGCACATATGGCGTTTGAAGTTTGCTAAGTTCAAATTATTGTCAAATACATCCAGATTGTTTAAGTATTTGTTACCAAGACTATGCAAACGTTGTATTGGAGAATGTAAATCATAGTTCGAATGAGATGTACGTATATAAAATGTCAATGTTTGTCTAGTTGTTCGTGTAGGTACATATAAATTTATTAATTGCAGGAGTTCGAAACTGTCGAATTTAGAGTTTAATAATTTTAATAAAAATGTTAGGTCGTTTATTTTTCGTCTGTTTTCTAATGTTGGAATATTTAAAGTATTATATTTTTGAATGTAGCTATTACTTTGTGGTTATCCATTATAGAAAAATGAAATAATATAACTTTGTATAAACCACTTATTTGATGCGCAAATCCGACCGGTTTCGGAACAAACGTTCCTTCGTCAGGGAAAGCTTATACTAATTTGACAGTTTCGAACAATGTTTTATTATGGTAGGGGTGGAGCTGTTGCTAGATAATAATGTAGATTGGGTAGGTAGGTATTAGTGTAGAGTGGGTGGGTAGGGGAACAAATCCATGATTGGGCTATATGACAATATTTTTTGTTTGTTGATAATAGATTCATTATTTTTAAAGTATTTAAAGTATTAATTAATGACGGGTAATTTATGTGCTCTAAAGGGATGTTAAGTTTATTAAAATTTACAAAACGTAGAAATTTTCTTTGAATTCTTTCAATAGTATGAATATGAATTTTGTAGAAGGGCGACCAGACTATGGAGTTATATTCTATTAGTTTTGACGTAGTTTCTCTTTTTACGAATGTGCCTCTAGAAGACTCCATGACAATGCTCAGGGAGATATATGAGGAAGACATTTGCAAACTTTTTTAACACTGTCTCAAAACAGGATATTTTGCATTTCAGGGTGAACTTTTTGAGCAAGTGGAAGGAGTTGCGATGGGCAGTCCGTTGTCGCCAGTTCTAGCTAACTTCTTTATGGAGAAGTTTGAAGAAGTGGCACTCGACACAGCTTCGGCTGTTCCAAAGGTATGGTGGCGTTATGTCGATGATGTCTTCGCCATTTGGCTTCATGGAACAGCGAAACTGAACGAATTCCTAGACCATCTTAATTCACTTCACAGTAAAATTAAGTTCACAATGGAGCTGGAAAATAACCACAAAATCCTGCCTTTTCTAGATGTGGAGGTGATGAGAAAAGAAGATGGTAGCCTAGGAAATACAGTATATAGGAAACCAACTCATACAAATCGGTATTAAGAGGAAATACTAGCGGCGTTTTTCCATACAAACGTATTCCCCGTTTATCTCTCTGGATTTTGACCCTAGAGCAAAATTTTTTTTTACATAATATAGATATCGACCACTAGCGTGTCGGTACGTTTTGCTTTTTTTGATAATTTACTTTTTATAGAAGTTAGGACCTTCCAAAAATGAATAAAATTGCCTAATTTAAACGCCGTCAAAAAACGTTCAGTATACAAACTAAACAATGTATTTTGAAAAAAAGCTAAACGTACCAACATAGAATATTTTCTTTTAATACAGTTAGTGAAAAAATTTTTTTAAATCCGTCCAGTTTTGGAGAAGAAAAATGGGGAATACAAAACATCGATTTCGAAGATTTTATTTAGGTATTTTCGGCCCGACGTGCAGGTGTCCCTTTCGCTCATTTCTCCTGAGGGGGGCCGGGGAACAAGGGTTTTGACAAATACATACATATAAAGCGAAGTAGTGATGTAACGAATTTTATCGGTAGACTAGTGTTGTCCTTGCCCGAGTAATCGATATTTTTTATTCGTTTTTTTTTCTGTTTAGTGAGTCATCGCGGTATACCAATACTGACCGAGCTTTCATACTAAAATTGTGCAAAATTAAAATTGTTTATGTCAAGTACTATAATAAATTTTCAATTTGGGAGGCGTTTTAGGTACCATCGCCCCGGAAACCATTTATTGGATAACCAACACCCCCACCACTTGGTCACCCCAAGTGGTCCGCTATGTTTGGTGACTGAGCATGGGTTTCCGGGTTCACGGGTGAGGTCTGCATGGGTTTTGGTGGCGGATGATTTTGTTCACTTACTGCGTGGCGGGCCGGATTGGGAGAAACTGGAAGAGGGAGATCTTTTGATCTCTACAGCCGGACTCTCTCCACCATCATTTCATACTTTTACCTACCCAGAAATTCCTCTCCTTCCTTTCATTAAAAATTACCTCCACACAGCTTCTCTAATGACTTTGCTATACTATAAGGGTATTTAACTTAAAAATAATTTTTATATTTCATTTTATATAATTGCATTTTGTGATATTTTTAAGTAATTAATCACCTCTCCCTTGAATATTTTGTCTATAATTCTCATATGCCTATAGTTGTTTGTATTTTAATATTAATCTTATCCTGACGAAAAACACTCTGTTTTCGAAACATGTTGATAATATTGATTACATAAAGCTGTTTCTACAAAGTTATTTGTTCTCATTTAATTAAGAATGACGCCACAAAGATTGGACCCATTTGCAGCATTTCAAGCTGGGTAGCGATAACCAATTCGTTTGTGCAATTTCAATCAATGCATTTCTGTGTTTCTCGAGAACCCTTCTATGGGCTTACACATCATTAGGTAGTACTTTTACGCCAGTTTATTAAACATTTGTGGTCAGAAACATCCAAGTAGTGTAGTTTTGTAGCTCTAGCACATATGAAGCTGTGTGACTTTTGCACTCCCAGAAATAAAACCTTTTTAGTATAATTATCATTATGCATATATCCAATTGTATATCCGCATGTACATTATTTGGCTTATAGTAAATATGTTATTTTCCACATCAAGTATAGGTACAATAAAATAGATGCAAGAATGTTTTTTTTTTTGATAAATTAATATCGTAAAAAATATCCTATATATATTTATTCTCAAAACTCTTGAGAACATATCGTCGTTGCATTCACAAAATATCCCATGTAAGGTTTTCGAACAATTTTTTTTTGTTTACACCATTTGATTCACAACGGTTTCCTAAATAATCTGACATAAATATATCCCATTCTTCAAACTCATCTTTTTAATCATTTTAGAGGCAACTCTGACCATTACTTGTAATTAATGGTAGTTATTTAAAAAATATATACTACATATACTACAGAAATATAAAAAATATATAAAATTAAATCCCTATATACTACAGAAATATAAAAAAATATAAAATTATAAAATTAAAATGAGAAAAAAAAGTTTTTTGTGTGCAAGAATTCGTATTATTTTTTTAGCTCAAATTTGTCGCACATAAATTAAAATTACCCAAAGAATTTTTTTTTTATAATATACAATAATCTCAACAATCTAAAAAGAGTATATTATGCACTAATCCAGTCATTAATTCAATATGGAATTATTGGATGGGGGGGGGGGGGGTCATACAACAATATTCTAACCCCGATCAAAGTAATCCAGAAACTAATCATTAAAGTATTCCTTAAGAAACCCTCCACCTATCTAACAGAAACGCTTTTCGCAGATTTCACGGTGCCTCGAGGAGAGAATATCTTCAAGAAAAATGCAATTATCCTAATTTACAAAGATAATATAAATATCATCAAAAAATTTGAAACTCACCAATCAAAAAGATATGAAGATAACATCAAAATACCAAACTAATGCAAAACAATTTATTATATCTATTTAGGGATAAAGTTTTTCAACAACCTTCCCATTGAAATAAAAAAAACCAAAGACATCAATAAACTGAAACTCAAACTGAAGCTACACTTCATCAGGAATAATTAACTAAATAACTACCTGTTTTTCTCATTCTTTCTATTTATTATTAATCTATATTCATCTCTATTTTATTTAGTTTTTTCGAATTTCTCCCAAGTGCACAATATTTTAGTATGTAACCGTATCCTATGTATGTACACCATATGTAATTTATATAACTCCACTGTACAATTATACATATATCTACCTATATTAAATATTAAAAATATATATATATATATGTATATATATATACAGGGTGTTAAGGGACGTACTTGACTTACTTTAACCAGTGATTCCTGACATTATTTGGAGTAAAAAAATGTTAATGAAATTTTGGTCTCCGGTGACTTCTTGGATGACTTTTTTTTAATTTTTTCAAAATTTCTTTCTTCAAAATCAAACAAAAAAAAATTTCTTCTGCATGTCGTCACTGATCACTCAGCCGAGTAACTGACCAACCTCTAACCCCGCCTCTAACTGTCCAATACCTACCATTTTTTTGTGTTTTTGTAGAAAAAATAAATAAAAAAAACTCCCAAAAAGTCACCGGAGACCAAAATTTTATTTACATTTTTCACTCCAAATAATGTCAGGAATCACTGGTTAAAGTAAGTCAAGTACGTCCCTTAACACCTTGTATATATATATACATATATTTGTATGTTATGGTTAAGGTTTTCACGGGTGTAAGATGTAAAACAATTTTCTCGGTTTACCCGCGTAACGTAGTCTTGAGAAGGACTTTTTAACTCCTGACGTTTCGGACAGATCACACTGTCCATCTTCAGAGGCCTTGACAACAAGATACTGGAAAGCATACAATTCATGAACGCACAATATGAAGACTTTATGGCCAGAATCCGAGAAGTCGAGCACCGAAATGATGAGCTTACAGCGAAGAATTCTGCACTGGAAGCTAGAATCGCAGTACTGGAGAATAGTCTCGAATCCCAAGAGCGGGCCTCAAAGTCTTGCAATGTAGAAATAAGAGGCATTTCGGACATCAAGGACGAAACACTAAAAGACGTGGTCTTCAACATCTTCAAAACAACAGGATCTCCCATAGAAACTAAGGACATCGATGCTGTATATCGTCTACAAAAAAAAAATCATAATCAAAAGCAACCCAGGACAATCGTTCTTAAACTAAAATCGAACATGGCTAGAAATCAACTGCTAGCTGATGTGAAATCTTTCAACAAGAACAAACCCAATACCGAAGATAAACTTAACACATTAAATATTGGCATCGCCGGCCCCCGGTTGCCGATCTATGTATCTGAACAACTAACATTTCGGGCGAATCAGATTTGGTATAAAACTCGCCAATTCGCAAGACAGAGACAATTCCAATTTGCATGGATCAAACAAGGACGTATATATCTGCAGAGGGAGACAGGATCAGGCGCAATTCTTATATCCGATGAAAACAAGCTGGCTTCCCTATGATTATCTCAAACACAATATACCTACTGCAGACAACGATTATAAGATGAAGGTTTCTATTATTATTATTGCCATTATCATATACTGTGATTATTCACATCATTCAGTCATTCGAACCCAATATACGAGGTTTGCTCGTTTCCACTCTTTATTATATTATTATTATGTTTATTCTGCTATGTATTCATCACTAATACTAATCTCTATGTTCACTTACTTGGGAATACTTCGATTATTATCACATATTTGTATTCATAAATATTATTGTTTTATGTATGTTATACTAATGTACGAAATCAGGTCGTATTTTACTCAGGCAGACCGATGACTCGAATAGGTATAATATTAATTCGCAACGACACAAATCGGACAAGTAAAACGCCAAACAATATGACTAACGACACAAAGTATGCATAACTCTAATGTCCAGCTACTCCATTATAGTATAATGAACATTAAAAATCTAATTATCACATTATCTCACCACCTACTCTATTTCTTTTATGCACATTATAGTAAAATGGATATAATTTGTACCACTTATAACTCTGCAGGTTTCATTATTATGATGATATGTTCTAAGGAGATACCAAATTTTTCCTCTACATATGAGAATCCACACCTAATTAATACGTTTGTATTATGTTTCCCTACTGTACAACCGCACTCACTCCCAAGTACAGATATACTATATCTTATTAACGACCCAAATCATATCTTAATTGATAATATTATTCCTATCTTGCCTATCATAAACTTCATTACAATAATAAGTATGACACATATTTGTAACCTTTCAAATCCAACGTACCCTGAATTATTATTATTTTTTTTTTCCTAGCTTTGCCAACACTGTAAACCTCTTTAATTATTCCTTCTTCATTATATACAAATTCACAAAAACAGCATATAATAACCATAACACTTACAAATTTTCAAAATATTTCATAATGAAGTTCTACATTACTTGTAAATACACAAGTCAACACACATATTACTATATTTGCAAGGGTGAAGTGTATTTCCAGCCGAGCGTCAACATTATTGTTATATTTATTACTATCACAAAATGAATGACTTTATAATAAACGCAATCGATAAATCATATAAAATAGACGAAAGAATTTTTGATACGGTAAATAAAACAAACGATTTTATAGATGTAAAACCTACAGCCAGCCTAATAATAATACACATGAACGTGAGAAGTTTGGAAAAAAATTTTGAAGAATTTCTTATAACTATTAGACAATTAAATAGAATAGATTGTATAATATTATCAGAGACGCATTCATCGAGCGAAATTAATTATAATATACCGGGTTACTCGTACTACGCCACAAAATATAAAATTAACAGAAATAGCGGCGTTGCCATATTTGTATCTAATATTTATGCTGTCACAAGTGTAGATGAAATAATGGTGAACAATATTAATTTATTAAACTTGGAGATAAATTTTATGAATAAATCATTTAATATCATTGCTATTTATCGGACACACTCTTCTGTTCTAACCACATACATAGAAGAATTAAAAAATATATTACAACATCATAAAAACAAAAGAACAATAATCATCGGAGATATTAATCTGAATATTGCTAATGATTACTACTCTAACGATAAAGATAACTATCTAAATATGTTAGCAGAATTAAATTACATTTCATGTATAAATTCATATACCCGAAACGTTATTGGACAACGACCATCTTGTATCGATCATATATTTACCAATACCAAAGATATACAAAATATATCATCTGCCGTAATAAAAACAACTGTAACGGATCATTATGCATGTATATTTAAATACGACTACAAACATCAAAACCTCCCATTACCAACCACAACTCCGGTTAATAATACTGATAAATACAAACATAGTATTAATATAAATTCTCTCACCAAAATATTAAGTAACGAAAAAGAATGGCTAGAAATATATAAATGTAACGATGTAGAAGAATGCTGCAAAATATTTGATAAAAAACTGAGTTTAATCTCAAAAACCATCCTCAAAATTTAAGCCAATCAAACCATGGATAACCCAAGGATTAATCATCTCAATTAGACACAAAGAAACACTCTATAGACAATATACAAAACAACCGGAAAACATAACATTACAAAAACATTTCAAAGCTTATAAAAAAAAACTCACATATCTTATAAAAAACACAAAGGATGACTACTACAAACAAAAACTTGAACTAGCTGAAAATGACAGTAAAAAGACTTGGTCCATCATAAATGAAATTATAGATAAAAAACAATTCAAAAATAAAACAATCAACACAATAAGACATAATGATTCAAAAATTTGCTGTAAAGATAAACCCTTAGAAGCCGCAAATGTATTCAACAACTTTTTTGCTAATGTAGGAAAAAACCTGGCTAGCAAAATCCAACAAGACCTGACCCCAAATGACCCAAACACTACAGTAAATAATGAGTATACCTTTGAACTATTTCAACCAACAACAAAAGAAGAAATCGAACAAATCATTACAAGTATGAAAGGTGGTTCTTCCCCAGGTTTTGATGGGATCACAATACAAACACTGAAATGTATAAAATCACAAGTATCAAAACCATTAACTCATATAATCAATACAAGTTTTCAAACCGGAATATTTCCGTCCATGTACAAACAATCCGTAATCGTACCAATATTTAAAACCGGCAATCCGGAAGAACCAACCAATTACCGTCCTATTTCATTACTATCAAACATTGCAAAAATATTTGAAAAAATTGCTAAAAAAAGAATAACTCATTTCATTAAGATCAATAACATAATTCACCAAAACCAGTTTGGATTCATGGAAAACAAAAGCACAAAAGACGCCATTGCTAAATTATCTAGTACTATACAAGACGCTTTAGACAAATCATTAAAATGTGTTGGTATTTTTGTAGATCTCCAAAAAGCTTTCGACAGTATATCACATGTCAAATTAATACAAAAATTAAAGGTTGTGGGTTTTAATGACAGAGCACTACATTGGCTAAAAAGTTATCTTCACAAAAGAACACAAATTGTAAAAATTAATCACACACCAAGTCTACCACTCACAAGTGATTTTGGGATACCGCAAGGCACTGTTTTGGGACCATTACTTTTTATCATGTACGTAAACGATATTTTTAAACAAAACCTCAGTGGAACCATTATATCTTATGCGGACGACACGATTATCATAATTAAGGGTAGTGACTGGAAAATTGTAAACGAAAATGCAAATAATGACATCCATATCCTAAAAACCTGGTTCGATACAAACCTTCTTACAATCAATGCAAAAAAAACAGTTTATATCCCTTTCTCAATAAATAAATCCAAAACTTATCCCAACATTAATATAACTATACACAACACAAAATGTAACAAAGATGTCTGTAATAATTCATGTACCATATTAAACCATGCAACTGAAATAAAGTACCTGGGTGTAATTGTAGACCAACATATGAAATGGAACAGACACATATGTGAACTTGTTAAACGCATTAGGAAATGTATCTATATATTCATTAGATTAAGAAATATTCTCAAATTAAACAATCTAAAAAAAGTCTATTATGCACTAGTTCAATCACTAATTCAGTATGGAATCATTGGATGGGGAGGTGCATATGAAAAAATTATAAGTCCTGTAAAAGTGGTACAAAAACTAATTATTAAAGTAATTTTAAAAAAACCACCAACATTCCCTTCAGCATCATTGTTCAAAATTTTCGAAGTACCAAAAATTGAAGACCTCTACAAAAAAGATTCAATACTACAAATATTCAAAGAAAATGTAACTAAAAAATTTAAACTCAACTCATCATTAAGGCATAAATTTAACTTCCAAATTCCCCTATTTTCAACACAACAAATGCACAACAATTATATTTACAAAGGCATAAAATATTTTAATAATCTTCCCGAAGAAATTAAAAAAATAACAGATTTCGTAACATTCAAGAAAAAGGTCAAATTAATCTTTAAAAAAAATCAACAACCATAACAACACCAATCAAAATGTTATAACTTCAATTCCTAGCATATCAAAAATTAACATCACAACATAGTTTATATTTATTGTATATACTAAGTAAAATGTATGTTATAAAAGTGAAAAATAGTAGTTTATATATTATATTTATATATAGTTTATATTTATTGGAAAATGTAAGTAAAATGTATGTTATAAAAATGAACTAGCTGTAAAATAACTCCTACGCCAAGCTCAAGAGCTAGTACTCTTCATTGGCGTAGAATTTCAAAAATCATGTATCTTTTCATTAAATAAAAAAAAAAAAAAAAAAAAAAAATAATATTAATATTTAACTCTCAAAAAATTACCAAAAAATTAAGTTGCATCCAAAATCATACGAAATTAATTCTTTTAAGACCAATATTTCGTAATTTGAAACAAAAATAAATAAAATAAAAAATATTTATCCGCACAAGATATTTTCTCTACCTTTTGATAAAAAAATACATTTTCAGTTTATTTGGGTGTTTTGGTCACAAATCCAAATTTAACCCCCCCCCCCCCCCCGGCTATTTGTTAGCTTTGGGAACTTTTGTAAAACCAAAGTTTACGAAACTTATGGAATTTTGTATCTATTAATTATTTTTACATGAAACGATAAAAAAGTGAGGTGACGGAAATGTTAACAATACATTTTTGTAATAAATATGTACGTGTTTTTATTTTTTTCGTTATCAGTAATTTTAGTTAGAAAAAACGTAAGATGAGTGTCATTTTAAAAAAAATTGTGCGTTCAAAATTTTTATATTTGAAAAGCAAAGGTTTATTTCGGATTTCAAAATTTAAAAGCGTATTTCATCGCCTTTCAAAAACAGTTTTTAGTTTTCGGATACTATCAGAAATATTCCATTTATTTGGATTTTATTGCAAAGCGGAAATATTTCGACCTTATGAAAAAATATGCCCGAGGCCTGAGGGATATGGGTCATATGAGAAAGGCCAAGTTGCCTTTCCTACGTTTGCTACAAAAAATATCATATGTGCATAAAAAGTGCGCACAAAAATCCTGAATGCAAAATTTAAGAAAAAAATGTCGGTTTTAATAAAAAAAAATGTATATTAAGCCCACTTGTTTTCACCGAAACATGGTATCAAAAATAACTCTACAATTAATAAAAATAAATAAAAATATGGGTCCCTAATTTTTTTTTAAAGTTTTTTTTATTAAATATCCTAATATTCTAAAATACCCTTAGGATATTTTGTGCGCGCAACAACGATAAGTAGCTATAATAGCATATTCATGGACGCTAACAATGGAACGCTCCTGTGAGCGGTGAGAGAAATTGGATGTTTGGTCTTGTCTACACATTTGCAGATTGGTACATGCGTGGTCGGCAGAAATAATAATTCGGCTGCGGCTACGGATGACGCGCGTGGCTCACTCACACAAGACCTGCATTCACTCACACATCTAGAGCGCGATTCTGACTACTGTCAGAGAGTGAAATAAAAGAGATTTTTTAAAATACCTATTCATAAATGTTCGCAGCGACCGGCAGCGCTCTTAACATGCCGATTCTCATCACCACCCAGCGCAGAAGAGATGACTTATCCATACGTTGGTAACCCGAGCGACCAGAATATGTGAAAAAACAAAAATCGGAACGAAACTTGCAAAGCTCACCGATGCACTGGAGCGTAACGGTTACCCGGCAAGGCAGACAAGGCAAATAATAAGAGCCAAATCTACACCAAATGAAGACAGAATTGAACAAGAGTCTAAAGGCTGTGCTTTCCTACCCTATGTTCACAATGTGACAGACAGAATTGCCAGACTGTTGAGGAAAGAAAGCATCAAGACTGTCTTCGGAACCACGACAAAAATACAAGACCTACTGCGGTCTGCAAAGACCAAGTTTCCTCTGGAAACAGATGGAGTATATAAACTCAGCTGTTCCGGATGTGATAAAGTCTATGTGGGCCAGACAGAGGCGGACGATCTCCAAAAGGATATCGGAGCACTTTCGAGCGTGTAAACTTGGCCACCCTGACAAATCGGCAATCGCCGAGCATTTAATTGAAACCGGCCATTACTTTGGATTTGTTCTTGAAGTCCTGGGAAGACCCAAAACTTATAAAGCACGCCTAATTACAGAGGCAATTGAAATTCATAAAAATCCTATAATCATTAATAAAGACGACGGAGCTAAGCTCAATAGCTCTTGGTATCCGGTAATTGACGGCTACACCAAAGCTAAATGCAGAAAACCATCTTCAAGTATACTGTAATTCTAGCTCGCAGTGGAGTGGAGCTGGCGACACGGTATTGCTTCGAAGTACTTAAGCACACATTTTACCACAACACATCTGCCCTGATGATGGACACTGTAACGCTGTCCGAAACGTTGGCTAAAGGAGGAGTTAGTGTAACACGGCATAACACCCCAAAAACAAACAACAAAAAAAGGCTTCAGCCGTGTTTAGTGACTAGATCGGTATAGTCAGATTTTTCCCCACCTTGCTTTTCTCCATCTCTTTCCCTTTCTTACTACCTTCAGCCCCACAACAAATCTCATTTGTTGGGACTCTTGTGCGGTATTCATAAAAAATAAATTGCATAGGAAAATTAATACAATTCTTTTAAAAACACCTTTATTTTCCTAGAATTTCTAGATTTTTCTATGTTCTGTGTAACACCACTAAGATGTTATACTTCAAATGCTCTAAAGAACCCTTCGTTCAAAATTAATTTCCCAGTTCTCAGAATACGCAATATTGAAATCAATGGGCGAGGATTTTAGGATTGTTTTTAAGTGATAATGGTTCAGTAAACTGTTCAGCGAAATAATTTTATTAAATTAAATACTTAATTATGCTGGAAAAAGTAACCCCGAGTCATCATTTGGGAATAACTCACTTAATGACATTTAGTCAAATAATGCAGTAATCGGGAAAATTTTTTAAAAGGTAATGTAATAACAATTAATAATTTCCGACCTTTTACTTGGAAATCAATAAGGGTAATGAAAATAAAAGTAATGAGCTATTCATAATTACTTATCTAAAAATAATATAAATATATTGACCGTAAATCGCCTAACCACAGTTCGATAAAATGCTTTCTGAAGGCGAAACAACTGTCACGCGTAATAATAATTACATAGCGGAATTTATTGTAAATAAAAAAAAACTTTTTTAAATCAAATAATGATACTCGTATTATTGAATATGTAAAAGAATTTTTTTAATGCTTCCTTTATTTTTGGTTCGTATTTTTAACCAGCGGGTAACCTCGAAAAAAAAAACATTGATACAATGTTGAAATGAACATTATGACGAAGACGAATTCGCATACATTTATTAAAAAAGTTATGATAGAATGAAAGAATCCCAAAAGGAACGTAAATTTCAAGACGTGTAAAATTAATTTGCTTTTCTTCGCTTCTTTCCTTGGGGTTGCTTTGTTATTGGGATGATAAATAGTTAAATATAGGGTTCTTGTTTCTGTATACATTTGTGGATAGTAGAATTAGATAGAACTGTTAATAAATTGTACAGCGCCCTTGAGGTGATTTTTCACAAAAACGGCGCTCTACAAATTATTAAATTATTATAATTATTATTGTCTCCTTCGGTTTAATGCTGCTAGAAGCGTTTGTTTCTTTATACATACAGGTCAAATATGATAACATACAATTAAGACAGCAACATAAAATATCCCACAAAGGCGAAGCCTGTGCGTATATTGTAGTATACGAGTATGTATGTAAAATAGTGGTGGTTAACTAAAAAATACTGTACTTTTAGATAGATTAATGTGATATCATGATTTCAGGGAGTTTCGTGAATTTATAACTGCTCTCGGAAAGCGAGAATGGTTTTCCTTGGATTGCGTTAGCAGAGGCTCTCAAATTATTACGTTGCGTTTAAAATACAGGTTAGATTTTATCTTAAGAATGACTTTTCATAAGAGTCCACAATCTTAAATAGTCGAGCGATAGACCAAATATATTTACTCTCGATTGCTTGCGATTTTTGGGAACTTAGAACTCATCATTACATAAAATGAAGTCGCTCAAAATATATGTGCGCGTTAATCTTTTAAACTACGCAACGGACTTTCATACGGTGCAGCACCAATAGATAAAGTGATTGAAGAGGAATGTTTATATGTATAAAACATGTAAATTATATTAGAGAAAAGCCGATAAATTGTTGCATTGCAAGCATTGTATAATAATTGTGGCGAGTTAATCAATATATATTATAAAAGAAAGTCCAAAAAAACGTGCGGAACGCAAAAACTCAGAAACGAGTGCCGGTACGATCAAGAGAGTTATATGGTATGGTAGATCTCTATCCCCCCTAGGGAATAAGGGTATTCGTTTTTACCTAAAGGGCTTGCTTTTGAAGATATAAGGGCTGAAAGTTCTAGGAAGACTCTGGAAATTTCAAGAAGAGTCTAGAAGATTCCGGAAACTTCTAGAAAATTCGATAAAACTCTAGAATATTCTGGAAGAAGTGGAGGAGTACGTCAGCGAGTCTAGAAGGTTCCGGAAAGTTCAAGAAGGTTCGATAAAGCAGTAGAAAGATCTGAAAGGAGTGGAGGAGTGTGTCGGTATGTCTAGAAGGTCCCGGAAAATTCTAGAAGGTTCCATAAAGCTGTAGAAAGTTCTAGAAGGTTCTATAGGGCTGTACAAAGTTCTGGATGGAGTGGCGGAGTATGTCGGTGAGTCTAGAATGTTCCGGAAACTTCTAGAAGGTTCGATAATGCTGAAGAAAGTTATAGAGGGAGTGGCGGAGTATGTCGGTGAGTCTAGAAGGTTCCGGAAACTTCTAGAAGGTTCGATAAAGCTGTAAAATACTCTGTAAGGTATGGCGGAGTAGGTCGATGAGTCTAGAAGGTTCCAAAAAGGTCTAGAAGATTCGATAAAGTTGTAGAAAATTCTGGAAGGAATGGCGGCGTATGTCGGTGGGTCTAGAAGGTTCCGGAAAGTTCAAGAAGGTTCGATAAAGCAGTAGAAAGATCTGAAAGGAGTGGAGGAGTGTATCGGTATGTCTAGAAGGTCCCGGAAAATTCTAGAAGGTTCCATAAAGCTGTAGGAAGTTCTAGAAGGTTCTATAGGGCTGTACAAAGTTCTGGATGGAGTGGCGGAGTATGTCGGTGAGTCTAGAATGTTCCGGAAACTTCTAGAAGGTTCGATAATGCTGAAGAAAGTTATGGAGGGAGTAGCGAAGTATGTCGGTGAGTCTAGAAGGTTCCGGAAACTTCTAGAAGGTTCGATAAAGCTGTAAAATACTCTGTAAGGTATGGCGGTGTAGGTCGATGAGTCTAGAAGGTTCCAAAAAGGTCTAGAAGATTTGATAAAGTTGTAGAAAATTCTGGAAGGAATGGCGGTGTATGTCGGTGAGTCTAGAAGGTTCGATAAAGCTGTAGGAAGTTCTAGAAGGTTCGATGGGGCTGTACAAAGTTCTGGAAGGAGTGGCGGAGTATGTTGGAGGGTCTAGAAGGTTCCGAAAAGGTCTAAAAGGTTCGATAAAGGTGTATAAAATTCTGGAACGAATGGCGGAGTATTTCGTTGAGTCTAGAAGGTTCCGAAAAGTTTAAGAAGGTTCGATAAAGGTGTATAAAATTCTGGAAGAAGTGGCAGAGTATGTCGGTGAGTCCAGAAGGTTCAAAAAAGCAGTATAAAATTCTGGAAGGAGTGGCGGAGTACGTAGGTGAGTCTAGAAGGTTCAGTAAAGTTCTATAAGGTTCGATAAATCTGAACAAAGTTCTGGAGGGAGTGGCAGAGTATGTGGGCGAGTCTAGAAGGTTCTGAAAGGAGTGGCGGAGTATGTCGGTGAGTCTAGAAGGTTCCGAAAAGTTTAAGAAGGTTTGATAAATCTGTAGAAAATTCTGGAAGAAGTGGCAGAATATGTCGGTGAGTCCAGAAGGTTCAATAAAGCAGTATAAAATTCTGGAAGGGGTGGCGGAGTACGTAGGTGAGTCTAGAAGGTTCCGGAAAGTTCTATAAGGTTCGATAAAGCTGTTAAAAGTTCTAGAAGGAGTGGCGGATGTATGTCGGTGAGTCTGGAAGGTTCCGAAAAGTTCTAGAAGGCTTGATTAAGCTCTAGAAAGAAAGTACATCAGTAAGTTTAGATGATTCCGGAAAGTTTTATAAGGTTCGATAAAGCTGTAGAAAGTTCTGGAAGGAGTGGCGGAGTATGTGGGTGAGTCTAGAAGGTTCCGAATAGTTCTAGAAGGCTTGATTAAGCTCTAGAAAGTTCTGGAAGGAGCGGTGGAGTGTGTCGGTATGTCTAAAAGGTTCTAGACAGATCTGGAAGGTTCCCTGTATGCTCTAGGATGTTATGGAAGGCAAAAGTTCTAGAAGCTTTCGGAAATGAGTGGCGGAGAGTGTCGATGAGTCTGGAAGGCTCGGGAAAGTTCTAGATGTTTGGATTATCTTAATCATCAATATACATTATTAAAAAAAGTGTACAATGTGCACGCCGATAAAACTCAAAGACGAGTCCCGATACGATACCGGGAGTTATATTGTGTGGTAGCCCTTCCCATCTATGAAGAAATTTCCCCGTTTTTACCTGAAGGGCGTGCTTTTAAAGATATAAGGGCTAGAAGTTTCGCCCCTTAAAACTTCTAGAACAGTTCAAAACATTCCAGAGTAATCTTGAGCATTCCACCACATTCCAGAACGTCCCGGAACATTCTGGAATGTTGTGGAATGTTCGTGTATAGGATTCAACGTTCAGGAACATACCGGAACATCCTCGATCATTGTGGAACATTCCAGAACACTCCTGAATGTTGTGGAATGATCTGGAACATTATTCTGGAACATTTGAAGTCTTTTTTGTACGGGGCTACCCATGTAGGGTATATAAAGCAAGATTCATCGTGGATTCGAACGTCAATTTAATCTCACATCAACTCCCTGAGCGAAGCCGGACACCCCAGTCAGAGTATTTGAGAGCATTTTATAACGTTCCAGAATATCCAGGAACATTCTGGAAAATTGTGGAATGTTCGGGAATAGGAAATCGGGAACATCAGTATGAAACTTTCCAGAATACTATCGAATGTTGTCCTGAGCGAAGCCGGGTAACCCAGCTAGTTAGTTTATATGTATAATACCATGCTTATTATAGTAGAGAAAAGCCGATAAATTCAAATATTCAATTCAGGCAGCAGGTAGCTGGCAAGCGGGTGCACAGTGGGCCAACGCTCAAGGGAGGGAGGTTATAGCATGTTGACTTTGTGATAAACATTCAAATCATTTGCTATTGCGTTTTTCCACCTTAATTGCTCAAGGAATTAAATTTCAAATTGTTTAGTACTAGCATCATTATCTGTTTTCAATGTCTCGTTAAAATTTCGTTTTTTTTTTACTAATTACTGTTGGGAAAAACACACATTATTAATATATTGTATTTTCCCTCAATAATTTACATTATTATTTTCCAGGTATTAATGTATATTAACAATGAATGTGATATTTGCCAATGCATTATTCAGTACGTAAACTAATGACGACTACTAATTACTTAAACAATTTTCAAGTACTATGCATGGATTATTTATTGGAATTATGCAGGAATTTGTGGTAATGGAGATGTTTAACTTGGTAATGAATATTTAATTGATAAAATTAAGAGATTTTGCGTTAAATTCTAATCGTTTATTCATCTAGAATTAAGGGTCATATTACAGAATTAAGGGTTACATGCAATGGCAAAACATGCAAAATTATAAAGGTACAGAATAGTCACAAAAATCTATATTACTTTAAACTATTTTTTTTTCAATAAAATACAAAATAAAACACTAAACGTTTAATAACAATTCTAACACCTCTTTTGACATCACAGACTTCTTCTTACGAGGCAAATTCCTTAAGCTTTACCAACCATATCCGTGTTTTTTCGTAGACCGTAACTTCTACGACGGTATACGAATAGCGTAGATGACGCATAATTAAGAAGTATGCAAAAATCTGCAGCAAAAAATGATGCTTCATAAACTTCTTATTTTAAGGAACATTTTTAATTAAATAAAACTTGTGTCACTGCTTACTAAAGTAGTTAAAAGTTTATGAAAACACAAATACAAATTTAAATTTAACCAACAAATGTATACGCGCGTAGCAGGCATACAATTCAAAAGTCTATATATTTATAAGTTCAAAAAATAATAAAAATAATTAAACATACCTTTAACTTGAAATTCCATTGCAAAACAACACTCGCAAATAAAAAATTCCAACAAATTGGCAACGGTAAAGACGGTGACTGAAAAAGGCACAGATAATAGTAATTTAGCACTTCCCGCAATTAGATCACCTTGGAGACCGAAAAACTAATTAAATCCTTGGGGAACCGGGATTATTTTTATACCTACAGTTAGTTTGGTAATTAGTCATTACTTACGTACAATAATCACCCTTTAATGAGGACATCAATATTTTAGGGCTATGACCTACGGCGGGACCACTGTGGGGTGGTGTGAATTTTATAAAGATTGGGTAATGGCATTGTGTTTCGTTAGCCTCAGCAACGTGTGGCCTGGTCTGCTAGTTTTGAATATTTTCGAATTTTAATACGGAGACACATAAACCGAATTAAGTAATGTACAGGCAATAAATTTACATATATTTTAGGATTTATAAAAAAATATTTTAAAAAAGTAAAAATTTTAAATGGAATTTTTTTTAGGATTTTCTATGTATAAACTCGCGTAGGACCTTGAATCGTGCGTCCAAATCAAATATTTTCTGTGAAGTTTCTTTTAAACGGTCTAATTGATGATCACAATTTAAAAATATATATAAAGTTGAATTTTTAAGGTACTCACCAAAAATAACTGCCACATGTCAAACAGATACATTCATTATCTTTTATCCACAATACCAATTAACTCGTTTATTGCTTTATTTATCGAAAATAATCAATTCCCAAACACAGTCTACACAACCACATAAAATAACCAAAAAAATATTATATATCATGTAGGTATTTACCTTATTTTTTATGTTGGAAATATGTTAAATGCATTCAATTAAATCAGTATTACACTGGTATATTAATTCATTAAAACATGAAAAAAACGGTATTTTGTGTGTAGGCATTTTGACAGTTGACTGTTTTTTTTTGCTTTGTCGAATTCCTTTTTTTGCAAACATGATTATTCCGTAAAAAACTAGAGGACACTGACATTGTCTGTTGAATATTAGTAGAAGTAGGTTCTTCTAGCTTCCATAGAACATCAAGTTTATACCGCGGGAATATTCAAAAATATCTTTAATTTTTTCTTAAGAAACGAGGAAATATTTGGCAAAATATGGCAGCAAATCAATCCGAGGTATTTTAAATGGTGCCATTGTAGCAGTTTCTACCGCTACAAATGGCAATATTCAATTTACACAGAAATATAATGGGTGCGGCCACACTGAAATGATTTCAACGACACCGGCAGGCGAGGAGAGGGAGAAGAAATTCAAGACAGTCAGGCTAGGAGCGAGCCACGAGACGGATTCAACTTCGGCCGACGATTTACGTACGCGAGATGGCGAGCGATAACCACGTAATATTACATCTTAGTTTATTTTTTTATCATGGTTTACTCTTTAATTTAAAATCACCATCCTTTCTCGTTGGGATGTAAAATTGCGATGAGATGGCGTCCACACTTCTCTTAAATACCGATTAGATTATTCCTAGAATTTAACACGTAACATATTATAGTTATTATTTAACAATATACTCTTGCTAAGGTTATCTTGGAGCCTTAGGCAACCTTGAGATATTTTATGAATTACATTTTAATATAGAGTCACATGCTTATTGCCAATTTTAAATTATTAATTCTTGTAACCTTTTTGTAATAAATCATACGATATTTTATCTGAGCTAGCCACATGTTTCATTTCTTTTGGGCACATCTTTATTCATGTATTATTTTTCAGGTTACACAATTACATGTAACACATCTTGTAAATCTCACACATTACACTCATATACCTCTTGAATGCTTTTAAGTAACATTTTGGCACCCTCCGTCATAGTACGGTACATTTTAGCGACCAACGTATTGTTATTATGTTACACCATATTGCGGGCAAAAGCGCAGCAGTGGTAAAATAGTAGTAACAACACAAGGAATAGTCAATTTCTCCAAATTTTGCAGCGCATCGTGTGCAACTCAAATTTATAGCTTTAATCGCAATATGAGAACGGCCTTCTTCGATGAATCTGCAACTTATTATTTTATTGATCGTTATATCTTAAACTCAAATCTAATTTTAATTTAAATGTGTATCTACATAGGGGAAATTAAAACTACACAACACGAAAATGGTTTTCCCTTGATTCTGGTAGCACCCACTCTCATATTTACGTAAAGTGCTTACCTTTCAGATATAAAGATTGGTAGGGGATTTGAAACTCTATGACTTTCAGTGCAAATGGTAAACGTTTTATTAAATATCACATTTCCATACAGATCATGTACAGTGCTCCGGATGTTTTAATATAATTACTTCCACTGAACTGGCTGTATCTGTATACCAATATGAATCTTATATGTATACCTATTTTGTATGCAAGCTGAAAGTTGGACAGTGGAGGTATCCACCACTTACCCGCCCTGGTATAAGTAACAGATGGTTACTCCTTCAAGGCTCTCGTAAGGAAACTATTTTTTTTTGAAAGAACGAATCTACATTTAAGTTTGAACGAATCTAGACCTCCAGTGTCCCTGCATACAGAGTTGGGAAGCAGTATGCAAGTGCTTACATAATATACAAAATGCGAAAAATATAAAGCAAGTCAGGGATAAACAAATTTTAAAAAAATAAGAGAAAAACATAAAAGGCGGCTGCTCGCAGGGTAATTTATTTTTATTTTTTTTTTTAGTTTATTAAGGAAACAAACAGTTATACATATTTTCATAATAGAGTAACATATTACATGGTTGCATTAACCAGCAAAGTTTCCGCTAAAGTTTATAATATATATATATATAAACATAGATTAAAACATAAAAGAAAACATAAAGTGGTAGAAAAAAAGATAAAATATATATATGTACAACAGAAATGAAAAAAAAAATACACAAATTAAAGCATGTGGGATATGTAAATCATCCAAATATTATTATTATTATTATAAAAAGAAGGAAAACATGCAGCAGGGGTGGAGGTTCATAATTAACAATTTGTTTTGATTTTTTCTATTATGAATTTAATAAATTGGCCTGAGGACAAATGGAAAATATCAGCGTCGTAAAAGATATCATTGTATTTTGTGCACGTCCTTCGGAGAAATGAATGTTGTGTTAATTTGTTTTTGAGTGTGGGATGTGGAATAGTTGGTTTGACCTTGTGTTTCTTATTGGACAGTGGAAATTAATGTGTTCCAGAAGATAGTTGTTGTCAACAACGTTGTTAATAATTTTGAATAGAAATTTCTGGTCGGATATATTTCTTCTATCTTCTAAGGTTGATAAATTATGGAATGTTAATGAGTCTTTTAGGCTTTCTGATGTTCGAAAGGATTTAAAGTCTAGGTGTTTCAGTATCTTTTTTTGAATTCTTTCTAACCTTTCAATATTAACTTTATATTGGGGATTCCATATGACTGATCCGAATTCTAATATTGAGCGAACAAAAGAGACATACAGTATTTTGATTACGTGTGGTGACCTGAATGGTTTGGTCACTCTTATGATGAATCCTAGAAGTTTGTATGCCCTGTCACAGATGGAATTTATATGTGTTCGGAAAGACATTCCGGAGTCCATAATTATTCCTAAGTCCTTCACTTCACAACATCTTTTTATCTCTACGTCATTGATTTTGTACGGAAATATTAGGGGATTTATGCTTTTGGTGAATGATATTGTGTTACATTTTTCTAGGTTAAGGAACAGTTGGTTGTTCGCACAATATATTCCAAGCCTATTAATATCATCTTGCAATTCTAGGCTGTCATTAATATTAGTGATTTTTTTGTAAATTTTAGTGTCATCAGCAAAAATTTGGAATTTGGAATTTTTAAAGCATTCACTCATATCATTGATATATAAAATAAACAAGAGAGGTCCGAGATGTGATCCTTGCGGGATTCCTGAAGGTATATTGAAAAAACGAGAGGAGAAACCCTTAGCTCTAACTGCTTGACTTCTGTTTGTCACATACGATTTGATCCATCTGAGAAGGTCACCCTTAATCCCGATTTTTAACAGTTTCTTCAGAAGCAGTTCAATGTTAATTTTATCAAAGGCTTTTGAAAAATCCGTATAGATAGAGTCCACTTGATTTTTACCACCCATAGAATTTAAAATAAAATCTGTGTATTCCAGAAGGTTTGTCTCGACCGACCGTTTTCTGAAAAAGCCGTGTTGATTTTTGGATATGATTGTTTGTACTGCTGGAAAAAGTTGATCAAGAACTATGTTTTCCATGATCTTGCTGACAATTGGGAGTTTGGAGATGGGCCTGTAGTTGGTGATGTTATTTTTGTCCCCGCTTTTGTGGATTGGTGTAATGAGTGCTTGTTTCCAGACGTTGGGGAAGTTGCCTTCTTCAAATGACATTTTGAATAGCAAGGAGAGAGGATAAGCCAATTGGTCCCGGCATTTTACATAAAATATGGATGGAATTAAATCAGATCCCGCACTTTTATTTGGATCAAGTTTTTTTAAATAACTAAGTACACATGATTGATTGAAGTTAATAGTGTGTATATGTAGATTAGAGTTGTCGTCACCATTCTCAGTAAGATTGAGGCGAGGGTTGGAATTTTCTACAAAAACTGATCTAAAATAATCACTAAAATGGTCGCATATGGATTGTCCATCATTGCAGGAAATATCACCAAGATACATTTGCTTAGGTAAATCGGAAGAGGATTGCTTTGATTTAACAAATGACCAGAACTGTTTGCTACACTTTTTTATTGAATCTTCTGCCGTCGTAATGAAGTTTTCATAACATTCTAGCGAGATCTTCTTCTGACGATTTCTCAGTACAGAGAATGATTGGTAGTCAGCTAAGTTCTTGTATTTTTTCCATTTCTTGTGATATTTTAATTTCTCTTTTACAATTTTAATAAGTGGTAAAGTGTACCAGGGGGGAAACCTTTCTAAATTACCGTTAATTTTTTTTTCGGGGATGTATTTGCGAATAATGTCATTTATGATATTGTAAAAATCTAATACGGCCTTTTCGGTATCCTTACTTTGAAATTCGAGTTTCCAATTTATTTTAGATAATTCATCAGTGATTTTACCGTAATCACCTCGGTGAAACATTTTAACTGTCCTAGACGAGCCGGAGAGAGACGGTACAGTAACAGGTGATAACTCTATGTCTAATGCTCTGTGATGTGAATCTTCAGGCGTCAGAGGTTCGGTACAGTGGGTTATACTACATTTTGAAATATTTATCATGATTAAATCAAGGATTCGTTTGTTTGTATTGATTACAGTATTGAATTGGTGTAGTTGGGTGAATGAAAGGAAGTCTACCAAGGCACGGCTAGCAGTGTCTTCTGGAAAATTTGGTTCTAATTGGTTTTGCCCTTCGGTTAACTTCCAGTTTAGTATGGGTATATTGTAGTCTCCAGCTAATAAAAACAATCCTTCCGGGTGATTTGTGTGCAGGTCTGATGTGGTGTTGAAGTGCTGAATTAGATTGTGGATGTAGTTGGTGTTTTGTGGGTGATATGTGCAGCAGATATATAAATTTTTGAGTTTATTATTGTCACCTAATATTGGCACTGATATCCAGATCTCCTCAGTACAAGTAGACCATGGTAATCTCTGTGCTTTGAGAGATTTGGAGGTTGCAATTAGTACCCCCCCTCCCTGCTGCTGTCCAGACAAAAAGTAGTTCCGATCCTCTCTAAATACATCATACCTATTGTCAAACAATTCACTGTCATGGATTGATTTATTTAGCCAAGTTTCACATATAAGGTAAATATCGTAATTGTTCAAAAGTACCTGCTTTAAGAAGCTATGAGTTTTTGTGCGAAGACCTCGCACATTTTGAAAATATATGTTAAGCATTTTTAAATATTATGTTCGTGAAGTTGTTTGGAAAATAACTTGAAAAAAAAAAATAATTATGCTGTGATTGGGGGCATTTTTGAACATACGATTCTTTTTGTTTTTGTTTGTGGTAAATTAAAATGTCTATGGTTTTAGGAGGCTTAAGTTTTGACAGATTGATTGTTATATCTATGGACAGATTACTAATACAATTCAAACAAATAATAACATGTTTTAACATTATTTGATAAGAGTTAAAAGGAAGTTTGTAATTAACGCATAGTGATGATATGTGTATTACGACTAAGTAGAAATTGGGTGTTATATTAATGTACTGCAAGTGCAAGAGGTTAAATTTAGTTATTTTAAGAGGTTTAATGGCATCCTGCGTATGTTGCAAGCATCTGCAAGAAAAGATAATGAAAACAAGTATTGTGATATGAAGAACGCTTATGTCGGGTGCGATACCTCTCTCGTCATCTGGCAGTACCAGCCAGAATGTGTATGGTGATCGGTCTGCCGTGAATGAATCTCAACATCCGCGCCCTTTAGCCAGTTTCTCGGTTGTGCCTTGACGATAGTAAGTGGGAAGTAGGGGAACGTACCCGAAGACCCTAAGGATGGGAGCGTCGAGTTGCCGGAGGCAGGGCGGAAGGACGCTGAGTTCGCCCAGCCAAACCTCAGGCCCACACATGTCGCTGGGGGAGGCGCATGTATCCAGGAGCGAGGTCTAACTCACCCCCAAAATGGGGAAGTTGACATTACAGAACATTTACAGTTCAGTTTCAGCCACAAGGGTCGGAGCTTATTGCTGAATCGCTAAAACAGAGAACTGACAGTTGGACAAACTAATTAGGAGATTAAGTAAATTCACTTTGAGATCTGAATAACACCGGGAAGCTTTTAATTCTGTGCACAACACATTCTGCAGCTTTTTAATCCACTCACAACTTTTCATAAAATTTTACCAACCCTCAATCCTTATAAATAAATTTGTCACGTTGAGTTTATATTTAAATAGGCTTTAATTAGAGTTACCGTTAACCGATCCTAAACGGGTCCAAGTGCCATTTTTGTGTAGCCATAATGCTAGGAGAAAGTTTATACTTATCAAACAAATTCAATTTAAAAAAAGGAACATTCACAAATGTGTTAAAAATTTTATTGAAGAAAAAGATACTTAAACAAATTTAAACGAAATGTGAAAACAACAAGAAACTGAAAAATGAAAAGCTTATGGTCGCAACTAGGACTCGAACCCAGCACCTCTCGTTTTACCGGGACGACCAACTTTACCTTCGGCCACTGACACCTCTTATTTTAAAGCCATTTTTGTCAATCTCTTATTTCAAATTGCTCAAGTAATTATATATAAAGAGTGTATTAAAATATTAAAAAAAAAAATAGAAAGTGCAATTCACGCGCGGTAGAAGTGAAACTAGAAAGTCGCTAGAATGTCGCTTTGCTTTCTTTTGCCTGTTTATTTTAAAGTGGTTTGAAGTATGGATATTGATTTTATAAAACTAAAAATATTATTTTTTTTGGATTTGGTACGATTCTCTCTGGCCGGTGATATTTTTCAGGTGCTTTACGCCACTGTCGCCGCGCCGAGTCATGAATTTACCGCATTATATTAGAAAAGGAAACGTTATATAATAAATTTTAGTGACACACTTCCGTTTCATCCGAATTTCAAATCACAACGAGTTTGAAGAAGTTTCACTTCAAAAATACGGCGTGATTTACATCTTTGTTACTAATCATCAAACCACACTTTCACTTTAGGGTTATTTCCTATACTTCTGGAGTAACAACGGTGATACAAGTAACTAGGAACTATGGTAATGCAAGGGACACAAGCTCCTCAACAGTCATTAAGCTGTCAACCTTTTTTTTTATTTTTAATAGTTCTAAATTTAGCCCAAATTTCAAGATTGTAATATGCCACGAACACCATAAATTTAAAATCCTGCACTGAATATGTTAGAAACAAAATTAAAACTATAGCAAATTTCGGAACACTAAGTATCAATAAGAGTTTTTTTTATTTATTTATTTTATACATTTTACAAATATAAGACAAAAAGTCCCGATAAACTACTTTTTAGCAGTTTGTCTAACGGGTTCTTTACATTAAAGATCTGATTATAGAGATTTAATAGTTACATTTTTACAGTTAAAGATATAAAATTAAATTAATTTTTTTTACAGAAATATACTTAGATACATTTTTACAATTATAGATATAAGATAAAATTAAATTTTTTACAGAAATATACTTAGATAAAAAAAAAAATTATGAAAACATGAATAACAATTTTAAAGTCTTTAGAATAAGTAATATGTTATTGTAAGCTAATACAAATGAATTATTTCCGTAAGCCAAGTCTTCAGTAAGTTCACCAATTGTTTGTTTTGGGTACAGTTTTTAATTTCAGCTTGAAGCATATTTAAACAACTGGGAATCATGTAATTTAACGTTCTTTGTCCATATTTATTTGTATGTTTAGGTACAATTAGTCCTTCATTAAAGTTAAAACGAGTATTATGGTTGTGTTCCAGCCTGTTTATATATAAATGGTTATTTATGTGCTGAAATTTATGTGCTGAAAGTTGACAAATTATATTTCACAAAATGAGTAATGATTTAACTCCAGAGATCTGAGAACGTCCTGCCCAGTAGCACGCTAGAGCGTTGTTTTAAAATGTGAAACACCTTATCCAAATCGAATCTTTTAGCCGTTCACAAATTTACGATAGTATTACATTACAAGTCCGGTGATACATAACAACACGACCTATAAAACTCGTGATATTTTAGTCTTTACGAAGGTTTCTGAGTTGGGAACTAAAAGCTTAATAAACCTTTTTTTACATTAGATGTATAATTTAATTCTTAAAAAGGTTTCTTTGGGTTACCAACATATAATATAATAATTATAGAAGTGAAATGTTTTATATAGGATGTAATAAAATGTTAAAAACAATTATCGCATAAATATGTGTTGTCGCATTCTGCTGATTGCTAAAGGATGTGGAAGCTATTTTAGGAAGCATTTAAATAGAGATTTAATTCAGAATTGAAAGAGATTTAATGTTCAAAACAGATTAACTTTTATTGCACTAAAAATTACAAAAAGCGATGTTATCAGGGAAGATTGGAAATACGGAGGTTAGATGTACGTATGAAGTATGAAGTAAGTACGATGTTATTACGAGCGATAGTCAAAACAGAATAACGGTTGCTTTTAAAACCATTTATTAGAGAACCAACACCTCTGCCATAAGTGATTTAGCTGGGGTGTCCGGGTTCACGGGGTGAGGTCTGTCTAGGCATTTACGGCGAATGCGTTCGCCCACCTACTCCGTGGCGGCCGGATCGGGAGAGATTGGTTGAGGGAGACCTAACTTAGATCTCTCCAGCTGGACTCTCCATCCATCGGCTTGCACCATAGTGGGGGGATGGATTCAGACGTACATCACTCCTGGACACATTGACTCCCCTAATATCTTATTCCTTTCCAGAAATTTCTCTTTCCTTTTCCTAAAAAGACGCTCCACACAGCATCACCAAAGATGACATAGGATTGTTTTCCTCAGAGCCTCCTGTGTGGAGCAAATATTAAAAAAAAAGTTACAGTGTGGCAACTGACTGAAAATTGCCAGTATTTATAAATCAAATTACGCGTTATTTGTACAAAGATAACAAATCGGTTTTCAACGAAAATTCTACGGCAATTAATATTTCATTTCAGAGTTTTCTTCCCATTTAGCTAATTTAGTTTTTCCCTGTTCATTTGGTTCAGGGTGATTGTTTAATTAATGCTCTAACTGGCTGCTGATATCCATATTTCCTACAATTCCTAGTCAGGCACATGTAGGTGGATAGGGAACGCGAGGCCTATTCCTGGGATTTATGACAAGGTCAGGCGGGTTCCTTTTATACACTACCTTATTATTCACAATCGTGTGAAGTACTAAATGCTTGACCCTAACGGGGGAGGAAATCGAGGGAAAACAAACTTTTAACAATGCATCATTCGTAGATTACAAACAATAAAATAATGTCTCCACATTGAATATTCTATATTGATTATAATTACAACGGAGGGGTAATATACGATACAACTTATGAATGTGAATGAAGCAAGGATTGTGTGCTAAGAGTTACGTTGGAGTCTATCCTCTCTTTCTAAACCTGTAATGTGAAATGGCGTGAAGGTTAGTTAATCCGGCTCGAAGGACCATAATAAGTGGAACTATTTGCCGGCCTCTGTGACTTCAAAAGGGATAATATCCACTCTTTCCTCTCCTCAGCAAGACCCCCACACAGCATCACCTAAGAATTATTTTCCTCGCGGCCTCCTTTGTGTAAAAAAGAGGTTTACAGTAGAATTATCAAACATTCTTTTTAATATTGTTAATCCGTGAGAAGTAGTTAGGATACAGGAGAATTCCGTAGTTATTGTTGTACATTGTCTTGTTAATTACTGTCTGTATTTGTGTTTTCTCCTAAATAAAAAAAAAATGTATTTAGCACAAATTTACCTCCAAAGCGAAGCTAGAGTAGTCAACCATTTCAAATTTAGCATGCTTAGAATATAATCACATTAAATTTATTTATTTTCCTGCCCGACACGGTTCGGGTTTAGAAGGAGAGAGTGTGAAAGATTCCGTTATAAATTTCTAGGAAAAGTGTTTGTATAAAAATACATTCTAAAGAGCAACCTTATTAGACTATATTATGGATGAAAAAGACTTTGCTTTGGTGGTGTTATTTCACATAAAACTCCAGCCTGGTGGGAATTCGTGGGTTTGGTAGAGGGGGGAGGGGGTGAGGGAGGGGGAAGGGTGGAGTGAGGATAGGGAAGGTGGAGTGAAAACCACCCTATTCCTATAGGAGTGAAGTCAGAGGCAAAAGCTAGTCATATACATATAAAGATACCAGCCAATAAAAAAAATATGCGTTCTTATTTTAAGTACGATCCAGTTAAATATGACAGAATCGAATAGGGCCACATTAGCTCAGTTGAACAGTACCACTCAGGAAAGGCAAAGGTCCTGGGTTCGTTCCTAGATGTATGTACCAATCTTTTTCTGATTTTTCTGTTGATTTTAGGTTGACTGTCGCTAATATTGTCTTCATCAATTAAATATTACAGTTTGGAGTTTTACTCATTATTTTTAAAATAAAAATAAAATGTAATTAACATTCTTTGCATTTTTACTCCAACACATTTACTTTTCCCATAATTATCTTACAAACTCACTCCTCCCCCCAATCTTGTAAATGAGCGCTTTAATAAATAACAAAATTCCCCATTAGAGTTGAAAGAACTAAGTTTTAGCACGTAACGCCTTAATGCTCAATTTAATATTCCCATCGAATTAAAAAATTGTACGAATTACCTCATTTTTCATTTCTTTACAACTTTTTCAGCCATTCATATTACTTCCTACGTTTTCTTCTGCCTTCTGCTTCTATTTTCTCTTCTTGTAAATAAGTAGTCCCAATGAATGTCTTCCTGTATTATATGCATAATTGGTGTCCGCTTTAAAAGCTTTTCAACGGACCGAAGCTTTTTTGTAGTGGTTTGGTAGTCTATTATTTTTTACTCGATAAAGTTTACCTGTGCTCTCTGCACGTTAACGTCATCGTAATATTGTTACTATTATTTGTTTCTCCGGGAAACATGAAAAGTTTGCTAAAGTATCTATCTGAATACTTGCAATAAGAATCCTTAGTAATGTAGTTTCAGTTCACAGTAGAAACTTTAATAGACTTAGTTTTACGAGACCACGTACTAAGCTCTACATTTTCCACGAAGTCTTATACAAGGTGCAAGAGCACGTACCCGAAGGATTTTAACCAGCGATTTATTTATTTATATAAAAATACATTAACAGTATAAGCAAGCTTTGACTGTCCATCTAGGAAGTTTTACCGTTCTAGGACAGTCAAATTGACAGGTTTCGTTCATATTAGGTAGGTAGGTCCTGATGATTCATATAGTAAAGTAAAGTTAAGATTCACAAATTCCATTTACATAATTATAATATATGATACAATCGAGTACTAGATTCTAGAATCAATTAAGCATCGAACTTACAAGAAAAAGTGTATTCGAATTGAGTATCTACGTATAAGAAAAATATCAAAAGAAAACAAATAAAACATTTCTAAACAAAATAAATATATAAGGCGCTCGTATTACCTAATTATCAGATGGCATTTTTCAATAATATTTCAGATTCCTTAGCACATGTTTGGAGTGGAACGTCATTTTGCTTTCTGACGATTTTTTTTTCAATTAAAAATATTTGAAATATTTTTCTATCATACGTCGCTACTGAGTATTCGGATATAGCCTATCAGGTCACATGATAAGCAATCCGACTCATTCCAGCAGCACGGAAACACGTGAAACAGCGCTCACATGTTCATATAAATTTAATATATTTTAATATGATTAACGCACAAGAGTCCCTGACGCCTGCAGTGAGACTATGGCACCCTCTATTGGGGTAGGTTGTAAGGCTGAAGGAAAGTGGAGAGCGGAAGAAGAAGGAAGGTGGGGAAGTACATGGTTATTCAGATCTAGTCACCAAACACGGCTAAAGTCATTTCAGATAACCTTTTAATTCTGAATGGTAGTCTTACACTGGGCGATCTTTCACTTTGGAACGTTCCGCAAACATACCTTATATTATTTTTAACTAGCTTTTTCCCGCGGCTTCGCTCGCATGGAATTAAGGGAATTCCCACTCCGCCTCCTCCACCTTCCCTCTCCCCACTCCACTCCCCCCATCAACCCCCTACCCCCCCCCCTCCACCCATCCCCTTTCCCCCCACCACTCCCCCCCCCCAGTTCCACCCCACCAGTACCCCCCACCCTCCTCCACCCCCTTCCTGCCCACCACTTCCCACCACCCCTAACCCCCCCACTCCGTCCTCCTCACCAATTAATGCCCGACCTAACGCCATTTCATGCAACGTTTCAATTCAGAATGATGGTCTTACACCAGGGCGATACAGAAAGAATTTTCCACTCTGGAAGTGCCGCAAATATAGGACTAGGTATACATTATTTTTAAATAAATTAATGTGAAATTTTGCCCACGCCGGGATTCTATTCCGCGACCTTCGGATTTCGAGTCCAGAGCCTTTTCCCTAGACTACGCCGGTCGTCGTGAATGGGAAAGAATCTGCGGTCAGTACGTGCAGAAGTGACGGACGTATGAATCCAACCCTCCCAGTAGAGTGAGTCCGGCAAGAGTATAGGTTAGGTCCTTCCACCAGCCTCTCCAGATCCGGCCCAAGCAAACGCATTAGCCGCCAAGATCTAGACATACCTCACCCCATGAACCCGGGCACACTAAGTCACCGAACGCAGCGAACCATTATCATTTGATAATAAATTGACTCCATTCATATGGAATACAAATAAAAATCTAAGTTGTAATATTCTTGTAACAGGCAATGTAAGTGCAATCTGTCGATATTGCTTAAATAAAATCACTCTCACATTTCAATGGCGGACAAAATTTTTCCCCATTCATCATTATTCATTATTTTCCTACTTTTTCCACCCAACACTATCACATAAATCGCATCCCACGGCTTTATACCATCTGCTTTCATTTCCCTTCGCCCCTATTTCTACTCCGGTTTATTTTATTTTTGCTAAGCTTTCTTCAAGAATTACCTGCACTGTTTTTGTTATTAAGCAATTTACTCGTGTTTTTTATTTCAACAAGTTTATTATTTGTTTGGCAACCCGATATTGCTACCAGCCAATGAGACCAGAATGGTGAACAACACCTGTGACCAGTTTGTGAAGGAATAATCTTATATATTCCTTTCTTCTGAGCTATTAAACTAACTAACTGACGTTTTAAGTCAACTGCTCATATCTACAGCCAGTTAGACTATGTCGTCTCCGATTGGGGAATCTTGTGAGGCTAAAGGTATTGAGAAGAGGATGGTGATGTGGAAAAGAAAGATGGGGATCAAGCCATTTCAAGCAACGTTTCAATTCTGAATGGTGGTCTTACACCAGGGTAATAGTGAGAGTTTGTGAAATAACACAAATTAATAAAAATACATTTATTTGCGCTCGCCGGGAAACAAACCCGCGACGTTCGCATTGCTAGTAGAGAGCCCTACCCCTCGACCACGGAAGACGTTGAATGCCTCCTGTCGGAAACTCTAGAAAACTTGGTTTGTTTTATGTTAATTTTTGTGTGTTGTTTCTCTAAAATGCTGATGTACAAAAGCAATGATAATGTTCAAATCAAATTTCGATAGGTAGCCTAAAAAAATAAAGCCTATTTTGTATCTTCGCATAATCTGGTGTTATTAACGTTATGCATTGCGTAATTGCACCAGAATACAAGACAAAATGAAACTTTTTCGAATCCATTTTGACTCTTTCTACGACTTTTTGATTTAGTACCACTTTCCCAAGCACCTCCTCTAGTAGCATTACCTACTAACAAGGAAATTCACAACTACATCAAATTGGTAAAGTTTTAACCCAAAATTTAAAATTTTCATTATTTTTTGGGGTGTTATGCCATATTGTGCTATCTCTGTCAATAGCCAACATTTCAGACAGCATTGCAGTGTCCATCATCAGGGCAGATCCGGCAGATGTGATACAAATAACGAAATAACGAAAATACTTTTGGCCGTGAAAATCTAAAAACGTATCCAAAATTTTAAAGTTTTGTCTTAAGGTTGTGTCCAGAATGGATTTTAAATCAGATTAAAAAATAAAATCATCACCTACATTTTCTCTTCCCAATGAAAAATGAAAGCCTTGCAAATATTTCCTACCTTTCTTCCCATAGGTACCTATAACAACCCTCTATAAGAAAAATTAAACAATTCAACTTTGTATAAACCACTTATATAATGCGCAAATCCGACCGGTTTCGGAACAAACGTTCCTTCGTCAGGGAAAGCTTATACTTATTTATTTAAAAAAATATATATATATAAATAAAGAAAAAAAATAAAAAATAACCCTCTGTAACTTTGCGTGAGCATGTTTCACTTTTAATAGACTCTAACTTTTGAAAGTTTTACATTTTGTGGTACGCCATTACTGAGATATTTGTAACATTTTTGTAAGCGTTTTAATTGAAGGTATATTAATTATTCGTTTTACCCCTTTCCATGTGCCTTTCAAAATATCTTATGATTTATTGTTCCGAAAGTGGTCGGGCTACTAAATAATTTTATTTTCCATTCGTTATAACTACGCCAAAATTTTTACTTTTTATTTTTATCTGTTAACGAAATTACCATCTCTGACGTGGAAGATATAGTGTTACCTACACATTGCTTCCTGTGAGGAAAACCCGCTGTAAACCGTACCTAATGTATGGCTTTTCTTACGATGTATTGTGTTTAACTACAGAATAAATTTTCCGCACACTTGATAAATCTCCACTAGAACATTAACACATATATTTTAAACTGTTTCTAGTAGCGTATATATCTACTTAGGCTACAGATTTTTTTTTTATGAATACCACACAAGAGTCCCAACTGCTTCCGTCTGGAGCCAGTGGGACTATGGCATCCCCAATTGGGGTATGTTGTGAGGCTGAAGGTAGTGGGGAGGGGAAGTAGATAGGGAAGAGGAAGGTGGGGAAAGTACCTGGCTATTCAGATCTGGTCACCAAACACGGCTAAAGTCATTTCAAGCAACGTTTCAATTCTGAATGGTGGTCTTACACCAGGGTGATACTGAGAGTATCTTCCACTCTGGAACGTGCCGCAAATATACTATATATTATTGTAATGAATAAATTGTGAAATACACAAATTAATCAAATAAAATTTATTTGCCACGCCGGGATTCGATCCCGCGACCTTCGGAATGCTAGTCAAACGCCTTACCGCTGCACTACGCCGGCCGTCAAAATGGTGAGAATCTGTCAACAAAATGCCATAAAAGTTAAAAAAAAATTTCTTTTGTGTACGAAACAAATTAAAATGCGACGTTTTTATTATCGTCTATTTATCGTATTTATTTGTATTGCGAAGCTCTTGGTATCCGATAATGGACGGCTACACCAAAACTAAATGCAAAAAACCATTTTGAATAAAACACTGATGATGGGCACTGTAAAGCTATCCGATACGTTGGATGAAGCAGAACATAGCAAAACACGGCATAATACCCCAAAAATAAATCACGGTAATAAGACAATAATTGTTGAAGTAATAATATATCATTTAATATCTCATTTAATATATCCCTTTGTTTATTTCCGAGCCAATATTTTGAAATCTGCAAACGGAAGCAAGTTTCGTAGGACGTTCGGATTACCCCTTCCAATACTATTCCTACTTCCGCTTCCTGCACTACTTCCGCATTAACTTTAGCGACATGCTCCGTTTCACAATGCATCTATTGTACGTGAAATTTAGTTAGAAAATTTAATACCTAAATGTTCCTGTATTACTGTCTAAAATACTGAGTACAGTACCTACCTGTACACGTATTAAATGAGCAGTTTTTTTAATTTTATTTTTTATGTATAAAATTTGTTTACAAGTGCTTTTCTACGAAGTCTCACTAGAATAATGTAAAAAGTTAACAAAAATAACACATCTGCTAAGTCGCCATGTTATTTGGCAAGTCTGTGTTTGACGAAAAAACAAATAAAAATTGTGACGTGGGTTTGATGCAAGACGTGACATTTTGATGCAGGAAATAAGTTTTCAATAAATATTCTACTTGCCCTCGGCATATCTGTGAGGCATTAGTAGCTAGCAGTAGTAGTAGTTGGTAGTAGTTGGTAGTTGGTGTGAATTGGGATGTCAGAAGGAGGTAGTACCGATACCGAGAAGTGATGGGATTCTTTTTCTAGTTCGACCTTTTTATTTGATACTATGGTAGATTCTTCTTACGTTGAATGTTTGAAAGCATCGATCGATCTTATTTCTAAGGATTGACTTTAAAAGTTTAGTTCTAGAAGTTCATTGAAAGAAAATGACCTTAGTGTGAATAATATATATATATATATATTTTTTTATTATTTATTTGTTTATTTAGCACAATATTATACATTTATATACATTATTTATTAAATTTTGACTGCCCAACTAGGAGTATTATTCCGTTTTAGGACAGTCAAATAATTATGGGTATGAACATATGGAGATTGATTTGTACAAAAAGGAAAGAAAATTGATGAAATAAAAAGAGGAAATAAAAAGAAGAGAAGGAATATAAAATAAAATAATAAAAGAGAAGTTTAAAATATAGTACCTAACTTTTATATGTTTAGCATATCAAAAGAAAGAAAAAGAGAAGAGAAAGAATAAAATAAAAATGAAATAACCAATTAAAACATAAAATAGCCGTGGATGGTTTAGCATAGTTATTTGCAGGCAAATGATTAAAATATAAGGTGGTAACTGGTGTTTGCATTTCATTTCATATATATATATATCCTACGTACACATTTTGCATAGTGAGAACTAGAAAGAGAACAGAAACAATAAAGTAAAATAAAATAAACAATTAATGTTTGATTATTACTGTAGTTTGCTAAGCATAGTTATTAAAATAATAATAAAATAATAGGTATATCTTACTTATAATTGGTGTTTACATTGTGTATATTATAAGCCTACATACATATTTTGTATAAATATGAATAAAAAAGAGAAGAGATAGAATAAAGTAAAATATGCAATTAAAACATAAGAATGACTGCTGATTTCTAATTTAAAAGTAATAGGTAGGTACATACAGATAGGTAGATACACATAATAATATATATAGGTAGATACATATAATAATATAGATTAGAAGATAGGGGTATCTTTTACTTAGTTCATTTTTTGTTGGAATTTTTGTTGTTGTTTTTGGTTTGTTTGATTTTATTTTTTGTGTAGTAAAAGTTCACTCTCCTTTCTCCCTAATTGTTGAAACCAAGTAGTGGTCAATTTACGAAGAACACCTGTGCTTTCCTTTTTCCAAGCATCAGGCATGAAGTTGTATAGTTTTGGACCTAAGAAAGCGAAGTGTCTTTGAGCGAGAGATGTTTTAGTTGTGAGTGTTACAATTGGATTTCTCCGTGAGTGTCGGGTGTTGTGAGAGTGGTTAATAGATGGGTAGAGGTGGCGTTGTTTATGGGTGTTCAAAATTAATTTTCTCATGTACAGTTGTCTAACATCTAGAACTTCCAAGTCTTTAAATAGTGCATCACTGTGATATCTAAATGGTTTTTTGAGGATTACCCTTAGTAGTGATTTTTGAGCTTTTGCTAGTTTGTCCAAAACAGTTTTTACACATCCACCCCAACCTAAGGATGCATAGTCTAGAAGTGATCCGCACATAGCATCATAGATGAGTTTTAATTCTTTTTTACGTAAGATATTTCTGATTGTCATAAACGTATACGTGAGCTTTCTAACCTTTGTGGTGACTAGATCCACGTGACCGTCCCATCTAAGATATTTGTCTAATACAACACCAAGGTATTTTATATTGTCCACGCATTCTAATTTATAGCAAGTACAGGTAGTATATCGTTTGGTAATTCGGTCGTCCAGTTGATTATTCCTTATTATCTCAGTACTTAGTACTTGCAATACTAATAATAATTAGCAATATTCGAATGCTCACCTTAAATCAAATATTATTTACACGTATCTGTGTCTTACATATTAAATACTTCACTCATTGTTTAGCGTCGCTACTCCAGACAATTCGTTTAAACATTCAGATTGTGCGCAGAAAAGTCCCACAATGGGCTCCGCCTCAAACCTTTGCCATACTTTAGCGAACTATACTTTTCTGTGGATTCAAAGAACGTATACGATACGCTGTTATTGTTTTTGTTTCTAGTTTCAAACCAATTATGGATTGCAAATAAGTAGTTAAAATTATTATCAACAAGTTTACCTCATTCAGGCCAAAGATGACGCCAGTAATTGCAGATGTGTGATATTTTTTTTGTCTTCGTCCCTTCTCAACGGACAAAGGAATTTATCTATAAAAAGCCCACGCCGGCTAAAAATTAACACTTCTTAACTAAACTTGCACTACAAGGCATAAAGTATTTGTAATGTACGGGAATACGGAGGTAAAATAAATGCACATCTGGTCGCAAGGATATTTATTCCGGACTGGCCGGTTGTAAGTAACGTTTGCCAATACCTACGCAGTAAGTAGTAAATAACACCACAGTATTGATTGAGCCTTTGTCTGTTGGGTGAGGAATGGGTTGTGTCGGTGATTTGTAAATTCAAAAACATAACAATAAAAAACGATGGATTTCATTTCTGAAAGAATGCCTTATTTAAAAAAAAAAACAACCCAACCACTTCTTATTTTGTGAAGACCTAACTTTTGTACAGTTATAATAATAAAAACAAGTTCGAATAATCACGTTCCACTTAAAAACAACAAGTCAAAACCATTACATATAGAAAGAAAGGGTCTTAGATTAAATTTGCTTGAACAATAAGAAATCAATAAACGAACGAATGACCTTAACGTAACGCTAATTAATAAAGTTCGGAAAATTATTTATTCCCCACTCCTTAGTATGTTTTCAAAATCTGAATAATATAAAGCACTTAAATGAGTCATAGCAGTAAAGTCACTATTAAGCAATTAAGAAAACCTTAACACTTGGTGGGAAAAAACAGATCTATTTAGTTTCTCAGTAAATCGGTTTAACCGGTAATAAATCAATTTGGACACCTTCAAAAATTGACCATTCCTCAGATTTCACGTTGGTGCAAGTCCTGCAATTGGGAGGTCTATGGTTGAAACTAAACAATTATCACTTCCGAGTGAAGCTCCCAAAGGGTTGAGTCAAATCCCAGAAATCCCCTCAATTAGGGATTCTGTAGCAGGGTTAGAGATTATCTATTTGCTGATTGTTGTGAGATTTCACTAATAAGATCTTTGATAGAAGACTAAAGGCCTGGATACATTTCTATGTATTAAATTGAGTGTTCATTTCTTGTTAACAGCCAATCAGTATCTTCTACGTATCTGTTCATGTTCGTATTTCTAAATTATTTATTTGAATGTCGATTGATGTAGGTATTTTTTTCCTGGAAAATAACTTTAATTTTCTGATAATATTTTGAGAGGCGGGTATTGGTACCGCCGTCCCGGGAACCATTTCTTGGATAACTAATACCTACCCCTGTTATAGGTTACCCCAAGATGTTCGCTACGTTTGATGACTTAGCAGCGGTGCCCGGGTTCGTGGTGTGAGGTTGGTCTAGGTCTTGGCGGCGGATGCATTTTCTTACTAACTGCATGGTGGGCCGTATTAGAAAAGAATGGTTGAGGGAGACCTAACCTAGCCCTCTCCAGCGGGACTCTTTCGACCTATCGCCTTGCAATGCAGTGTTAGGGATGGATTCATAGTCCGTAGACAGGTCGATCCTAGACAGGTTGACCCCCAGATTCCTTTCCATCGCTCATACCTTTTTCTTACCCAGAACTTCCTCTCCTTCCTTTTCCTAAAAAGACCTTCACACAGCATCCCCAAAGATGACATAGGCCTTGAGGAATTCATTTTTCCTTAATTTTGGTTACTCTATGTAGGGCTAATATAAAAAAGAAGAAAATAAATTGATTGATGTTAGTATTTTATTTCTTTCCTGGAAAATGGCTTTCATTTTCTAATAATAATACACGCATTAACACGAAAAACATCGCACGCTTTTATGTGCTTTATTCTTTCTAAGTTTTATAACAAACTCCCACGCAGCAGTTTTCAAATACCTTTTTAACAGTAGCAATTTAAATTATCTTTTGTGAGATTTCGGCACTTTGCCCATAAAGTAAATTGCCAGAAAATGGTAATTCCATATTTTCTTAAGTACGTGTGTTTCCAAGAACTTAATGGTATAATATTCTATAATGGTAGGTGTGGCTAACAGTGGCGTACAGTTCATGAAGGCTGAAAAGCTGTGCTTACTCTAATAAAAACGGTTCCATGACAGTTGATCCACCAGTCAATAATGTGCAGTCGGTTTAGAGAAAATACGATATACCTAATTACACAAAATATAACTAAGTCTCTCCGAAGGAATGTGCAGAAAGGATGTACTGTTGAGTAACAAAACCATATTTTCATTAAATTGCATCAAGGAACAATCTGTTTTTTTATATACTAAGTACAAAAAAATGGACATTGTTTATAAATTCAATTGATTTTCTTACCAATTTATTATTAAGAGTATTTTTGAAGTCTGAAATTGGTAAATAGTGCACAAAAAATATAATTTTATAGTAAACTAGCAGACCCGGCCACACGTTGCTGTGATCCTATCTACATAATATTTGGTTCGAATCTAGGACAGCAGGCAGTTAAATTCGTATTGTAACGTTTAGTTTAAAAACATTTTTATAAATGAAATTGAAATAAATCAATTTAGACAACATAACTATATTATGTATGTACTCGTACGTCTAAAATTTATAAGTCGATTTGAATTACGTTTATGTCTTCCTTTACTTTATAATTAAAATAAATAATAATATATAGTAATAAAGCATAATAATTATTATGGTTTGTGTCGAATATTCATTTTCGTATAAAGGATTATACACGTAGTTAGACCATCCTCCAACATGTAGGTAAGTATTGTAGAATATACTCAGAATACTTGTCTAAAGGAGTGTGTTTTTTTTTTACTGAAAATGACCTGAAATCTCACCAGTGATATAAAAATTGTCATTTGCCCCGGAATCTTAATACGCCAGGCTGATTTGTTCGCTTTTTGGAACAACTCAAATAGGTCTCATAGAAATCGTTGTGTTTCCCTTACTGTTATTTTTATTTATTTTTTTATTTTATTTTTATTTTGCAGAAACAAACAGTACATTATTACATAATGGGAAATAGTTACAAAGTTATAGAATTAATACAATAATTGGTACCAATGACATGTCTCTGTTGTGTACTTATGTTTTTGTGATATAGTGAGAAATACGATATAAAGGGTGTTAGAAAGAGAAAACACAGCGCTTTATATTTAAATCTAAAAAATAACAACAAAATAAGTAAAATGGGCACCTTTATGAAACCAAAGATTCGGATCTTTTATAAAATAAAAATTTAAACTATGGGATTTTTATTTATTATTTTTACATGGAAAGACAAAAAAGTGAGGTGATGATAACGTTTATCAAAGATATTCAGATACAAGAGATATGCTATGGCAGGGTTTCTTAAAGTGGGGTCCACGGACCCCTTAGGGGTCCGTAGCATGTGTATTAGGGGTCCGCAGTAGATCAGTCTGTAAACAAATTTACTAGGAAAGTGTGTAGTAAACTCGACCAGACGCATTGTCGTTATCGGGTAGCAACACGATAACGATATCAAAAATGGTGCAAAAAGAGGTGTCCAAGCATTTTAAAACATTGTAGACGTCTTTTGAAGGGTATTATTAGCTCAGAATCGCTTGAAAAAGAAACATGGGTGCGGATTCCATTTTTAATTGATATCGATAATATCAGCGATGAAGATCTCATTAAAGATGACTTAGTTGACATAAGATCTAAAGAAGTTTTGAAACCTGAATTTCACGCAAAAGATCTTGGCGAGTTTTGGTGTTCTTTGATTCAAGCTTACCCTCTTCTTGTCAAGCGAGCTATGTCCGTTCTGATACCATTTGCTACTACTTATCTTTGCGAGGCAGGGTTTTTGGTTCTGGTGTCAACAAAAACAAAAAGTCGCAATCGATTGAGCGTCGCAGATGACATGCGCCTTGCAGTAGGGTACGATCAGGTACAAAGCGGGTTTCGGTTTTCTGATTAGTCGGCGCATGGGCGGCCGACTGGCGCAGGCGTGCTGACAAGAATGTTTGTATGTCAACGTATCGGGCCGAACATAGTGACGGCAGGTTCAGATTTATGTCCGCGCGAGGCGGCGCCGATAGGCTTTACCGGAATAAATTCTTAATTCCTGCTCGCCGGTGACGCCGGTCAGAATCTGATATCAAAATGAGCGACCTGTTAATTGCCGCTATTTTCAATCAATCGCCAATCTGGGATAAAAGAAATACATTCCATACCACCAGAAATTCCACAACACAAGGTCAGTACTACCATTTTACTGTGGTAATACTACGACCAGGGCACAATTCAATATACCACTACACAGAATCCAACACTTGGGCAATATGTATTCGCACATAGATGTATGGAATATGTCACTGACACAATTTAAAAATGAAATAATGAAATCATTTATCCGTGATACAAGTACTCAATAAGGAATTCTTTGGTAAATTTAATAAACTACTCGTTCATCGACAAATTTGCTAAACTATCTCTACCTATCCTATTAATGTAATTAAATGTAATGTCTTAGTAAAATCGTTGTAATATGTATTATAAACCATCATAACCTGTGGTATTATTTAGTTATATTTAAAAAAAAAAAAAAATTTTCACTATAATATTAAAATCCAAATTGGAGTTCTGAACCCCTGCAACTTGCAGAGGTACTGGAGGTACCATCGATGTAGCGGTTTGCCACTTTGCGAAACTAATACTTACGTTTTATTAGACATGGTTAATGTTGCAATTTTGTAAACCTCTGATCACCTTACTTTAAAATTTTTGTTATTTGTATTTTTATATCATGTATGTATTTTTTTATCGTAACTTATCGTTATTATATCTTACTGTAATTTAAGTTTTTGTTGCTTATATTTCTATTTAACTAATAAATGTACTTTTTTGTTTCTATTGTAATTTTATTTATATTATTTTCTTCTCATGTTAAGGATGTACTGCCTTTATTTATTTATGTAAAAGTCCTCTGGGCGTATAATAAAACAAATAAATAAATAAATGTTGTTGACAAGTGATGGAATGAAATCAAAAAGATAAAATTTTGAAATAACCTCAAATGTCACAAGTGAATTTCTTTCAGGCACGTACTTAACATATTATCATGTTTTCCTGAGATTTTTTTTTCATATTTAAAGATACCAATTACCAAATACCATTGTTTTATTCCTTGATTTTAAGAAAGGATTCTCCAAGAGTAAATAATCGTCGTCTACGAACTCGACATTTCGTAAAAACTGACAGCTGCTGTCAGTCGAAGAGAATCTGTCCGACTGTCGGCGTATTCCTAAAAGAATCCGTCCGACTGTCGGCGTATTCCTAATGGGAATAGTTTGAATACGGAAAGTAATTGATTTTTTGAAGGTGTGTTTTTTGGTAAAATATATTTTATTTTATTTTTTATTATTATTGTACAACAGAATAATTCCAATTACAGTACAATTTAGTTACCCTATCAGCATTTAGGCAAGTGACTCTTCAATAATATTTTTAAGGCATATAAAGAACAGTCACTTACATCCAAATGGTTTGCAATTTCATTTAACAGCACCACTCCCCTCGTCATGCTATGCTTTGCCAAGACGTCTGTTCTGCCGTTCGGTACTTTAAATAAGTCATGATGTCGACTTCGGCTGTAGTGGTCTGGTACATATAAATCATAGCATCCCAAGAGAAATGGGCTATCGATGAAATTGTTCCAAATTATGAAAGACAAAATAGCAAGACTTGCTTTCCGTCTAGTTTCTAGACTCACAGAATCAGTTTCCTCAAGTAAGTCAATATGGTGCATGAACCTTGGATAGGTTCCATGCTTCCGCATATAAACATACCTGAGGAATTTCTTCTGGATTTGCTCTAACATATCAATGTACTTCTGGTGGTACGGTGCCCAAACATCGCTCGCGTACTCCAACTTGCTTCTCAGTATGCCTTTAAATAACGCTAGCATAGCTTCTTGGTTATCAAACTGCTTACAAGTCCTGATGATGAAACCAAGAAGTTTGTAGCAAGACTGAGTGAGCTGCGATATATGGCAAGAGAATGTCAGTTCGGGATCAAAGACGACACCGAGATCCTTTACGGATTTTACACGTGATAACGTTTCGCCTTTTATTTTATAATCGTAAACTATAATGTTTTTACAACGAGTGAAGGACATTGTGACACATTTCTTTGTATTAAAATCTAATTTGTTTGCCAACGACCATTCAGATAATGCATCTAGATCAGTTTGCATTTTAAAGCAATCTTGTTGGCAGCTTATTTCCATCATAATTTTAAGGTCATCAGCAAATAGTAGACATTTGCCGTTCTTAACACAGTTTTGGATGTCATCTATAAGCATTAGAAACAACATAGGTCCGAGGTTAGACCCTTGAGGAATTCCAGATTGCGCTTGGAATTTTTTTGAATTATATCCATTTATCGAAACAAATTGGCTTCTGGATTTTAAATATGATGAGAAAAAGTTCAGTGTTGGTAGATCGAAGCCTATTTTAAACATTTTCCTCAAAAGTATATCATGGTTAACACGGTCAAATGCTTTGGCAAAGTCGGTGTAAACTACATCTGTTTGGTGCCTCGAGTCTAAACTGGTGGCTACCAACCGCGAAAAATTAAGAAGATTTGTGATTGTTGATTTCTTTGGAAGGAAACCGTGTTGATTTTCACCAATGAATGGCAATATTTGAATTCGGAGAGAATTCGTTCATTTAGTTGATTTTTTTAAAGTGTACAGTACTATTGGTTAACAATATCGGCAACACCAGGAACCACAATCCCACCCAGTTAAAACTGCGGATAACATCACTTATATTTTAACATCTTTGACATATATAATACATTTACCAATAAAATACGTATGTATTTTTAATATTTTTATTATCAGTAATTTTACAAAGTTAGAACAAAGTAAGGTGAGCCATTTTTAAAACTTTTTTATGTTTCCGTGAAAAAAAAATTATTTATTAAATTATATGTTTATTTGAATTTATAAAATATGAAAGCGTATTTTATCACCTTTCAAAAATAGTTTTTAGTTTTGAATAGATTCAGAAATAATATTCTATTTATTTTTATTTTATTGAAAAGCGGAAATATTTTGACTCTTTGAAAAAATGTGGTCGAGGCTTGAGGGGTTAGGATCCTGTCAAAGAAAATACAAAATATGAATTGCGCACGGGGACAGTCTGCTTCCAGTTTTCTGCATCTTGAGATGCCGAAATTCCATTCTAAAAAGCATCTCCCGAGCCTACTCGCAACAACTGAAGCAATTGAGCGGTGTTGGGGTACTTTACACCTAGTTTATTATAATCTCGGTCTTGACAATCTTCGGCGGAGGTACAGAAAAATCTGCTTCAGAAGGGATTACATAATTTCCAGAAGGCCAACTATAGCGTGAGTGGCTCGGAGAGTGCGGTTGGGGACGCTTCTTTCCATTATTTTTTAGGTGTTTTTTAAGCTTACACATATATGCAAAGTGTCCAGTCCCATTGCAGAAATAACACGTCTTGCCATCAGCTTTTTCAGACGTGCTACCATTTACTGAAGAAGTGAGCTCTGCGACTCTTAATGGAGCGGCACTGTCTGCGGGCTTTAGTTCCTGGGGAGGAGGGGTCAACCCCTTATTGTTCATCTCAAAATGTTTGCAGAGACAATCCAGTTGTGCCGCGGAACTGATCACTTGACCTGCTATTAGACTGGCATAGTTTGTTAGCAGGCCATACTTAAATATCGGCAGTAGCTCCTCTTCTGGAACCTGTAACTCCAAGAAACTGTTGTAGCGACGTATTTCTGAAAAGAAATCGAAAGCAGTCTCTCCCGGGGCTTGTTTTCTGGTATATATTTGAGCTTTCAGGGTATACTGGGCTTTTGGGGGTTCAAACTTCTGTATCAGTAGCTTTTTTAGCTCTAACCAAGAAAGGTTTTTGTCGTTTAATGAGTGGAACCAAAGCAAAGCGTCCCCTGCTATGACATCTAAAAAACACCGGGAAATTATTTCCTGCGATGTGCTTGTTTCTACGCTTAATTCGTCTACCCTTTTAATAAATTCTCTAACGTTCGTGTTTTCATTGTATTGGTTGTTCCATGGAGCGAGGTTGACATTGGTTGGTTTCCATAGAGGTAGACAGGAGGCAGAAGATCCTTCATCTTGGGTGGAGAGGATACTAATGCTGTCTTCGTCTTTGCGAATAGACAAGTCTTGTGTAACGTCTGCCTCAAGCTGAAGGCGTTGGATGTATGACGCATTGAAGCGGTAAGCGTTCCTCCGCAAAGACCATCGGCTTGCACTCGGCACAGGCCAACGCCCTCGTTTATTCAAGGCGATCCTGAGATCGTCTCCTGTCAAGGAGTCTATATTTGCAATGATGCCTTCCTCCAGTGGTTCGATGGTATTCATGTTTGCTTGTAGACTTTATCTGAGTCTGCAAAGAAAGAGAAGAGCTATTAGTTGGTGGCATATCTGATCTGACCAAACAAATCAATAAAATTCAAAATCCTACATTACTAACAAAATCACTGCTTGTTTCTCATATGTAATTTTGGGTTAGTTTAAAAAAAATTAATACCAACTTAATTTACAGACAAACTAGATTACGATAAAGACTTCCACAAACACCATACAAGACAAAAAGAAAAAAATTGACCTAAGTGATTAGTTAATTTTCACGTTCTATAAAACTTTATTATTCAAGTTCTGTTATTATTTCAGTTTAATTAAGCAACTGATCTATAATCATATAATAACAGGACTTGAGTAGAATCTACACGAAACGTGAAAATTGACGTAGAAAAATTGATGAATTTTTCAATTTTTTTTAATCCACCCAATCTAAACATATTTGGTATTTAGTTTTTTTTTTACAATAACTCCACACAGGAGGCCTTGAGGAAAATAATTTCCCTCAGGTCCTATGTCATCTGGGATGCTGTGTGGGGGTCTTTTTAAGGAGAGGAAGGAATGAACATTGGTCTTGAAGAGACCCATGTTGTAGGAAGGAGGAAACACAAAGGCCGGCAAATCATTCCACAGCCGAGCTGTTGAACACAAGAACGAGTCGAAGAAGCGACCTGTTCTCATGTGACAAATGTCAACCGTGTACAAATGTTGGGCACGCATTTGGCGTGTTTCCCGACTATGCACCGGTTCCGAGGGGATCAATGACGCTTATTCCTCGGAGCTTCTTCCATTGTAATACCGGTAGAACAAAGATAGCATTCCCACCCGACGCCTATGCTCTAAGGATTGCAATCCGTCTGTTAAGATGGGAGAATTCATCAAACGGTCCGCCCGTTTCTGCACAGAGTCGAGGGTATTTTTCAGATATTTTGGAGCTCTAGACCAGAGGTGGCTGCCAAATTCAACTGTGGGGCTCACTTGTGATTTGTACAGGGTTAGCAGTTGTGTACTATTAAAGTATCTGCGGGCCATATCAGTACGCCCAGTTTTTGAGAGGCTAACTTTACTCTGGCTACACCAAGCTATCAATAGAGGGCCTGTTCGGAAGATTGCTTCCGTTGAAGGAGACTAGATTTTAATTTCGATCCCTTTTAGACGTAATCAGACAAGATTGGGTCTTTGAAACATTAAATTCAACGAGATTATTTTTACCCTCATTGAATTTAATTGCTAAGAGAAAATACTCTCGAGGTAACCTTCCATTCTTTACTTCAAAGCCTTCCGAGTCGTTGGAGTTTGTGAGCCTTTTGGGGGCATGTCAAACAAAAAGCTATCGTGGACTGTACTGTCATCCGCGTAACAATGAATTGGTGCACATGACTAAAGATCGTTGATGTGCAACATAAACAAAGTTGGAGTCAGAACCGATCCCTGTGGGACGCCAGCATTTATCGAGTGCGAGGAAGATCGTATCGTCGGCTACCGTCTGAATCGACCTCTCCCTCAGAAAGTCGGCAATCCACGTACACAAGGATGCGGGAAGTCCGTAAGAAGGCAGACCAATTGTCATTGTTTACATTAGACCTCCTCCTGACGGCCTCCGTGGTTGAGGGGTAATATTCTCGACTAGCAATCCGAAGATCGCGGATCCAAATCCCGGCGGGCGTAAGTAAATCGTTTTTGATTAAATTGAGTTAAATCACTTGAAATAATATGTAGTGTATTTGCGGTACGTTCCAGAGTGGAAGATACTCTCAGTATCACCCTGGTGTAACACCATCATTCAGAATTGAAAGGTTGCTTGACATTAGCGACGTTTTGTAACCAGATCTGAATAGCAAGGTATTTTCTCACATTCCTCTCCTCCATCCTCCCTCCACTATCTTCAGCCTCACAACATACTCTAATTGGGGGTGCCATAGTCTCACTGACTTCAGACGGTTGGGAGCAGTTGGAATTCGTAAGCGGTATCACTTGCCCTAAAGTTTAAGTTTCGACTTACGGAATTCAATACTTATAAAGCCAAATGAAATGGATCTATTTTAAGTTAAAATGAATAAAAATAAATCATTACGGAAATAACAGGGAAGCTTTTAAATACGTATTATTGATTATTTATAACAAAAATTCTCTTTTTTAAATTTTTGAAGGTTATTCTGATCAAAAAACCATTTAACTACAAGCCCAGAACATCCACAAAAAATATATATGGAAACAAAACTACTAACATTAAGAAAACTATATGAATACAATACATGTCTCCTTATATAAAAAATAAACAATAAACTCGTACACACAAACACCGAATTCATTAAAACGTCCCAAGTACACAAACACTTTACAAGACAACACGATAACATACATTTAAACACCATCCACACTAACTATGGTAAACAATCCATTGGTTACGAGGGGGGCAACTTATATAATTGCCTCCCAAAATGACATTAAAAACGAAAAAAAGCTGGGTAAATTAAAAAAAAATTATTAATATTCATTCTTGATAAACAAAATAATGATATTGAATAGCGCTGTATTGAAATATTTACTTTATTTTAATGTGTATAATTATTTCTAGTTAAATGAGTGAAAATGTAATTTTCTTTTAACTGGAATAAAAATAAAAAATAAAGAAATAAAAAAAACGTAATTTCATTGAAGAAGAAGGTAACACTAATAATCGAAATTAAAATATGAAATCTATTTTTCTGTGTCTTATTCTCTTTTATATTTTGGTTTGGATTATTAGTGTTATTTTCTTCTTCAATGACTTATAATTTACCTTCCACATACCTACTAGAACTACTCGATCCAAAATTCTTTTTAATTGCAACAAAAATATCAGGACTGAGTCATTTAGATACTCGCTTATATCTAGATTGCATGCAGTTGGCAATGCTTTCTCAGAAGTAGTAGATGTGTTCAACTGCACTGAATACAGTTATAAGAAGGCTATAATATCATACCTCAATCACATTAATTAATGTTAGGTATAAAAGTATTCGTCTGCACAGCATCTACATCATACTCTATAGATTCCTAACTACTTACTTCATTTATATCAACTATCAGACAGACTAGTAAATGTAAATTTTTTTGTCAAAATTATTAAGTATTTTTAAACCAAGGATTTATTATTGATTCTCTAACTGACATCCCTGAAAAGCAGAACTAATTAGCAGTACCTTTAGTGTCATAGTCATTTCAAACTGCAGTAATTTCAACTGAAGGTAACAATAATATCATTATACTAAGTTACTCCATTTTAGCCAATTCCTAGAATCCAACAATATGTACAAATAAAAGTAAAGTAGGTATATTATACTTGATGTTGAGAACTATTCTAAGTCACCTTTATTTACATATTTTTACTCTGCATTTTGTATCCTATTACTAAATTTTAGTTGTTATCATACATATGTTCTTTGTTTAATGTACATTTTTATCGTAGTAATTACCCTCCTGTGTACCACTGTGTAATATGTATCACTGTATTGTAATAGCCATTTTATGGCGTTGAAATAAATAAATAAATAAATAATTTTTTTTATGACGCTTGGTTCTTTTCGTTTGATAAATTATTGTTATTGTTATAAACTTATATTGTAGGTCTGAAACATTGATGAAAAGGATGTTTAGTAGATAATTCGCGCGGCCGGATTCGGCCCGTTTCATACAAATGTTAAATTCGGATTTGAGATCACAATACCCAACCAAACTGAAAAAATATTGTAGTTATCTAGTACGGGTGTGAGCTTCTTTATTTATTTTTGCTTTAAATTATAAGATGTAGGCCATTAAAGATTCCAGTGTTTCATGATTTTAGAGGCAACTTTGGTAATTACTTTACATTTGTGAGTAAATGAATAAAGTTTAAAAAAAACTTTACAACAATAAAAACCAAAAATTTACACCCATAAAAATATTATTTTTATTATTTTTTATTTTATATATCAAAATTTTATGACACATATAGTAAAATATATATATTTTTTTTTAATTTACTCACGAATAATTGCCAAGGTTGCCTCCAAAATCATGAAACCTCAAAATCTTCAATGGACTATATCTATCATATAATTTAAAGCAAAAATAGAATAAAGTAGCTTACATCCGTACTAGATATTTGATATATCTTTTGATTACAAAAATAATTTTTCAGTTTGGTTGGGTATTGTGATCTCAAATCCAAATCTAAGATTTGTATGAAACGGGCTGAAGCCGGCCGCGCAAACGTTCCTCTTAAATCGGCGATTTATTTTTCAGGTAGTTTGTGTATTGTAAAACTAAATTTAAAATGTTTTCCAAGATTTTATGTTATTTTAGAACAGTGAAATATACCTTTTGAGACACAAATGCGGCTTACTTACTATTGTGAGTGCCCATCTAAGCTAGGTCAGGTACCAGCTGGTTACTCCGGCGAAGGGTTGAGAAGGGAGGGGGAGTGAAAAGGCCCCGACTCGACGCACTGTGGTTGAAATACTAATATTTCTAAGAATTGCACGAATCCATTATGTTGATGGTTACAAATTCCAAAATCCCACTTTATTGTTACTGACTAAGCACTTAGCAATATTCAATTCACAGAAAAGCAATTGGTGCACTGAGTAATTTTCATATTTTAAAAGCTTAGGATTTTCAGACTGATTAAATTTTTTTTTACCTTATCCAAATACACAGGAGGCCCTGATGAAAATAATTTCCCTCGGGACCTACATCATCTTAGTGGATGCTGTGTAGAAGGTTTTTTTAAGGAAAGAAAGAAGAGGAATTTCTGGGAAGGAAATAAGTATGAGGGTAGGTAAGAATATATATATTTATATTTTTTTTACACGAGCTCCACACAGGAGGCCCTGGGTAAAATAATTTCCCTCAGGGCCTATGTCATCTTTGGGGATGCTGTGTGGAGGGTTTTTTAAGGAAAGGAGGGAGAGGAGAGTTCTGGAAAGGAAAAGGGCTCAAAGGGTGGGTAGGAATCTGGGGTTCAGTGTGTCCTGGTCATCCGCCTCCAAGACCTAGACAAACCTCACCCCATGAACCCGGGCACCCCTGCTAAATCACCAAACGTAGCGAACCACTTGGGGTGACCTATGGCAGAAGTGTTGGTTATCCAATAAAGGTTCCCGGGGCGGCAGTACCCATTCCCGCCTCCCAAATTGTAGGGGTCAGTGTGTCCAGGAGTGACAGACCTATGAATCTATCCCTTCAACTGCGGTGTAAGGCAATGGGTCGAGGGATTCTGGCTGGAGAAGTCAAAGTGGGCAGACACATCGGCCACCAAGATCTTGATAAATCTCACCCCACGAACCCGGGTACCTCTGCTAAGTCACCAAACGGTGTGACCTATGGCAGAGGTGTTGGTTATCCAATAAATGGTTCCCGGAGCAGCGGTACCTAAACCCGCCTCCCAAAATGTTTATTTTGAAAATCTACTTATTCCCTCGTATTCGACAAGATTGTTTCTTCGTAGCAAGAACTGATTATAATAATTTTTTACGCCCAAAACAATCCGCCCACTTGCGGTATTTAATTTTTTTATTAGAACCATGTCAACTCATCTAAGATTCAATTACATTTGGCCTTACGCCAGACAAGGAGATAGAAACAAAGCAATGGAATTAAATACGGTACCTTGGCAAAATATCAAATAAAATTTCAACATTAATCGACAGTGACAAGAAATGTAAGACAGCCTTTTATAATGTAAGTTCTTTGGGTAAAATATTTATAAGCAATAAAGATAAAAGGAATCATCTGGAAAATTCTGGAGTCTACCAGGTGAGTAAGTGGCTTCACCACAGTTTGAAAATGACCTTACACGTCGAAACAGCTGTAACTAAAATACATTCTAAAATACTTGCAGAACCCGATAATAACATATTATCAAATTTAATTTTAATTAAATTTCCAAAAAAATTAAAATGGAGTTCTACGAATTAAACACAAAAACATTTAATATATTAAACCCAAAAACAATTAATATCTGCCAGGTGAACTGCTCGAACTGCCCTGCATATTACGTAGGACAAACGGGAAGTATCAACCCATATAAAAGAACATTTCGCTAGTTAGGTAATCAAAAGGGGATCTTTCGAATCTTGCCTTGCATTTACTAGAAAACCAACATACTTTTGATGAAGACAGAGATGTCAAAATCCTTCATGTTTGCAACAAAGGATCAGAATTAGACAGGTTAGAGCCTTGGTCGTCAAACTGCGGCCCGCGACAGATATTTGTGAGGCGCGCACAAATATCCGTTAATTATTTATTATTATTAATATTATATATTATTAATATTATATATAAGGATAATTATTATATTATCCGTTTTTTTTTAAATATTTTGTGATTGATATTTGATTTTAAAACGCCCAGCTGGTTTTTTTTAACATATCCTGAGTCGATTGTGACCCGCGCATAGTGTACGTCATAGGTTCTCAACGTGTGTGATAACGCCTTCTTCTGGTCGTCTGAGATTTTCAGGGGGGCAGTCGAAGACCCAGAGAAAATTAGAGGCACAGTGAGGGCGTGGGCAGGTAAAAAAATATGATCTAAAAAAGAACAAAAAACTTGTTAATGACTTACTAATAAAGAAGAGTAAACTTTAATTTAATAAACTTAAATTTTTGTTATTGTATGTATTGTAATAATTTTCATCTCGTGTGCAAAAAATAATATATTTTAGTAGTTCGGTGGGGATGAAAATTGAACTGAAAGATTCCAGTACAGATCACTTTTTTTTTTTTAAATTAGTATAATATTATGCAGTGGCGGTTCTTCACAGGGGGACAATGGGGACGTTCCCCACCAGTTACACTCAAAACCTACTAAAGGAAAAGGAAATAACAGTCAATGCGTTGTCTTCACCAAAATGAATGAATTCTTTAAACATAAAAGTAATTAACATTTGCAGAAATAAAATACAAATAATTATTCCGGATGATTTTAATAAGACCCTACGCGCGTACAGCGAACATGTACGGAGCACAAAACAGCGGGTCAATTTCTCAGTGCGCAGAATCTAATGCGCACTTGGGGGACGATCCGAAGTATCCCCATACTTTCCTTGCGTTGTTTCGCGATCGTATGCAACTGCGCATGCGCAGTCGTATGTGAATTCAAATACCCGCGGGGACAACACTTTGGATCCCCACAGAAACATTTGTTTGCGAAGTTTCGGGCGGGAATCGCTCGCGTTCAAAATAGTTTGATAATAATCTTGTAAGGTAAAGCTTTATTTTTATTATACTGTATTGTAAATTGGCATATATCTTTGGATATTTTATATTATTTTGTGTTTAGATATCCGACTAGCATGATTAGACCATAAAATATTTTTTTGATAAATTTTATATTATTTTCTACGGGTGGTGAGATTGCGGTACAGTACGAAAAAAAAAATCGATCCCCACCACTAAAAAAGTGCTCGAGCCGCCACTGATATTATGATCTTACGTGTATTATTATTAAGAATTGACAATATATCATGTATTCAAGAAGGAAGGAGGTAGCAACCTCATAAGTGTGTGGTCCGCGGTGATACCTCACATTGTCCTAATGTGGCCCTTGACCAGAAGAGTGTGACGACCGCTGGATTAGTCACTAGAAATTAATCGCCTAACGAAGAAAGTAGATCGTAAATACGTCATGAATAAAAGTTGGAACATAATGTTCAATCACCATTAATATACCCATTATAATTCACTTAGAATAATTCTACTTCAGAGAGCAGTGGTGTAATTTAAGTATGTAATTTAAAAATGTAATAACCCAAATATACGGAGAACCCCAATAACAATAAATACCATAGTGCATCAATATTTGTCAATTAAACCCTAAGCAACAAGGAAGGAATAACCAAACATTACCAAATAAAATATCAGTAATCACAAACCGTTTCAATTATCTAAATTCATATTATATATATTCATTTGAAGTAAAAATATCTATTTAATATGTAACATCATTCATAATTTTAATAATAAACTCTATAATTACCTTTATGTACATTAAATTAACAAAATAACTTATAATACCTTAAAATTAACAAAATAGAAACAATCATTATATAGAGACACCTGTATATACGTGTATAAATATATACCCCTGTCTAAGTGTGTATAAATGTAGCATAAGAATTTCAACTACCGAAGAAACCGGTCCTGGTGATAATAACTAAGTAGAAAAAAGTACAAAAGTGTTTTAATTTCAAATTCTAAAAGAACCATGTCAGTTTCTAGAAAGGAGGTCTTCAAAGATTGGCGCAATGAAAAAAAAGCAAGGAAAAAAACACGAGTAACCAAAAACGAAAAAGTCTTATTTTTTTCCCTTAATTCGATGAAAAGTGGACAATTTAACAACATAACAACAAAATTGAAAGTGCGTAATAAAAAAGGCAGTATAATTTATTATATCAGGCCAATTTACCAAACTAAAGTTTTATTAAACTCATTACTTCCTAAACAATTTAATAAATTCGCATTAAAATTAACAATGTCACATATTCATATTCAGACTTATTTTTCTTAGAATTAGTCTTTCTCCCACTGTGCGACGCGGTGAAGTAACCGAATTCAATAACATTTCTTCTAAATCATATTATGTGAATAGACCTCAGAAAGCAATTCTTAGAATTTTAGAAAGTATATCCCAAAACAGCATATTTCAAAGACCCTCCATACACATATATATTTGTCAAGGATATTTAAAGATAGAAGAATGTTGTAAGTTCGTAATATTTTTTTTATTTGCAAACAAACGATTCATCGCTAGGCAAGCGTGGCACTGGGTTTGTGGATATTGGTATGAACATATATAATTCTTACTTTCGAAAACAGTACCTACCCAAGTATATTCAAAACTGATTTGCTGAATCCGTGAAAGGCGATGTTCCCCTGGTCTTCTCAGAACTAAACACAAGGTGGCTTTATCACAACACCGAATAGAACCTGAAGATTAATTATATTGATTTAAAATTTGTTAATATGTATCGATTCAAAGATGTACACAAACACAGTTTTGGTATAACAAATAACAACAAACAAATAGGGCGGCAGACCGACAGGAATCCTAAATCGCAACTGAGCTTTAAGTAATTTGTTTCTTGCTGTCTACCTGCTTGTAGACCCTTCCGTGGCTGTCCAGTGTTACCAGGTAAAAGAAACTAATCTTTTAAATATTCCTCAACAGTGTTACGAGGTACTTACTAGAATTGGAATAAAAGGGCGCGCACATCAATATTTAAGAAAGAAGTATTTGGTGACAGTAGCAAAATTCTTTTCTGTAAGAGTTACTGCACCTATCAAGACGTTTTTCGTATTATTGAAAATACTTAAAATGGTTGATTGAAAATACTAAAAATCGAGATAATAATACACACGTGGAACATGAGAGGCTTGTTTAGCAACTAATCGAGAAAATTATACAAAGATTTAAGTGGAATAATGAACATATTTTATTTTCAAAACACAGCTTGAGTAGATCGTCTGGGCGGCCCTTTTCGCATACACATGCCCTGATGATGGACACTAACGCTGTTCTAAACTTTGGCTAAAGAAGAAGGTAGCTTGAGTAGATCGTCTGGGCGGTCCTTTTCGCATACACATGCCCTGATGATGGACACTAACGCTGTTCTAAACTTTGGCTAAAGAAGAAGGTAGCTTGAGTAGATCGTCTGGGCGGCCCTTTTCGCATACACATGCCCTGATGATGGACACTAACGCTGTTCTAAACTTTGGCTAAAGAAGAAGGTAGCTTGAGTAGATCGTCTGGGCGGCCCTTTTCGCATACACATGCCCTGATGATGGACACTAACGCTGTTCTAAACTTTGGCTAAAGAAGAAGGTAGCTTGAGTAGATCGTCTGGGCGGCCCTTTTCGCATACACATGCCCTGATGATGGACACTAACGCTGTTCTAAACTTTGGCTAAAGAAGAAGGTAGCTTGAGTAGATCGTCTGGGCGGCCCTTTTCGCATACACATGCCCTGATGATGGACACTAACGCTGTTCTAAACTTTGGCTAAAGAAGAAGGTAGCGCAACCTAAAATCACAATATCTAATATTTAGTAATATATAAAATATATATTTTTTTAAATTTACCTCTCGGACCCATAAGCTTGTTTTTTCGACATTATAACCTTACAAAACATATATATGACGAATGAGGGGTACCTGGCTTATTAATATATAATAAACAAAATTTAATAACAAACACCTAGCTCTATCTACGTAGGTATAACTATAAACAACCTCCCATTATGTGTTCCCTTCATGTCTTAAAAAAGCTACAGTTGTACCCATACATAAAAGTGGTAACAAAAAGGATGTATATAATTACCGACCCATAAGTCTCTTAAGCTCCTTTTCAAAAATCTTGGAAACTGTAATGAAGAAGCAAATTGTTCAATTTCTTGAACAAAACAAATTATTATCACCATCCCAATATGGTTTTAGAGAAAATCTGAACACCAATGATGCCATAGAAAATCTAACAAGCATGGCCATAAAAAACATAGATGATGGGAAAAAATGCTTAGCTTTATTCATAGATCTACAAAAAGCTTTTGACACAATAGACCATAAAATATTACTAACTAAACTAAAAAAAATTGGAATGGCCGAATCAACAATGAACTTATTGGAGTCATATATAACAGGGCGAGAACAACAAGTACAAATTGGCAAACAAAAGAGCAAACTTCTATCTTTAAACTATGGCGTCCCTCAAGGGAGTGTACTGGGACCGATTCTGTTCATTATCTACATCAACGACTTAACTAACCTTACCATTAAAGGAAACATAATCAGTTTTGCTGATGATACTGTTTTATTATTTCAAGAAGAAAATTGGACGGATACATTTAAGGAGGCTGAAAAGGGGCTTAGTGCACTTCAAAATTGGCTTAAAATCAACTCGCTTACCCTTAATATAAGCAAAACAAAATATATAACATTTTCAATGAACTCAAGGGGCCAACCAATAAAATCACTAGAACTAAAATTACATGAATGCCATGGAAATAATACACAATGTTACTGCCCTGTTATCGAAAAAACACAAAACATTAAATATCTCGGAGTAATAATTGACGAAAATCTTAGATGGGACCTACACATCAAAGGTATTACGGAAAAACTCACTAGCCTTATATATTTTTTTAAAAATTTAAGAAATGTGTTAAATAAAAAGTATATGAAAAAGGTCTACTACGCGTTATGTCATTCTCGAATTGAATATGGAATCATAGGATGGGGATCTGCTACACAAACGTACCTACAAAACCTGAATACGATTCAAAAAGGAATCATAAAGACCATATTGAAAGTACCAATTAGAACGCCTTCAATTGAAATTTTCAATAACTTTGACGTACCAAATGTACAGCAAATATATGCCAAAAATATATTATTGAAGCTCTTCAAAAATAATGAATCCTCTACTAGACCGTGTATGCATAACACTAGATCGAATAAAAATGATATAAAAAATATTCCAAGTTACAAAACCACATTTGGACAAAGAAACTATACATACTTTGCAACAAAACTTCATAACATACTTCCCCAAGACATAAAACTAATAAAAAATCCAATTGAATACAAATCAAGAATAAAAATATGGCTTAAAGAGGTCAATGAGAAAACCCTAGCGAAGACGCTAAAAACGACATAGAAGACAAATGAACTATATTTAAATAACTTTAGTCCGCCTCGGCACAGGACCCCCTAGTGAGGAGGACTAAGAAATACAATATTTTATTCTTAATTTTACCATTATATTTTGTATGTAAAAATTTTTATATAGTCGCTATAATAAAAAAAAAAAAAAAAAAAATTAAAGATAAAAACTATCAGAAATATTAATGAATTTCAACATAAATTGAAAAATTACCTGATACTACGAGTTCGATACGTTTAAAATTTTGAAATCTATTATTGATAAATCTTGCGTTTTTCTTGTTTATCTTTTTGTTATTACTTACTATAAAGATTTCATAACTGGTAGAATTCCCTCACCAAACACAAGAGCCTCGTCTATAATGAGGAAAGGCTATTTTTATTTTCCTTTGTAACTTTGAATAACGTGTAAATTGTATATATGTATATTTTTATTGCAAAAAGTACAAATATTAGATAAAAAAAAATTAACCTAGAATAAATCAACGTTTTGTCCAGAATGTTTAGCGTGTTGTGCAAAATTAGTATCGGAATATTATTTGGTAGTAGGCAGGTTCTATGATGTGCTGATTATCCGCAATATATCTTTGCTCTATTCTATTGAATTTATATAAACCCTCGTTGCTAACAAACCGCCAACAATTGAACTAGAACAAAGATCCCGCTTCCCTTCCCCACCACACAATGCCACGCACCGAGATTATTCAACTACAAACAAATAGTCCAGGATCAGTTCCCCTCTCGCCCTCTCCACTGGTCAAGATTCTGCTGCTAAATAAACATATATTTAAATACTACTTATTACAGTGTGTTGAGCTTTTATCTTTAGTAGGGTAGGTAGTAGATACTATAGAAGTGGAATAAACTCCCCCATGAGAAAATAGGAGCACGAGGCTAACTGGCTCCTTAGGAGTGTTGACGGATCGCTGTTCAAATCCGGAGGTAATTGTGTACAAATATTGGATTTTATTTTCCTTTCTTCTTTATGTGAATAACTTGCAACAAGTTTTGTAGAGTGGAGCTATAAACAATTTATAAATGTTGTGATTTTACAAATATCATAAAATGATAGAAAATGGAGGTAATTATGTCGTCAACGTTATGTAAATTGGGAGATAACACTTTTTATGAGTTGAATTGGAATCAACTAGCTAGATTTTCAGAGTGGATAAATAGTGGGTATTTTTCAGCTTTATTACTTTGTCTCTTCTCTTCTTCCTTGCGCTGTCCCAACTCATTGCCTAGGTACCCTTTATTACTTTGTCTCTTCTCTTCTTCCTTGCGCTGTCCCAACTCATTGCCTAGGTACCCTTTATTACTTTGTCTCTTCTCTTCTTCCTTGCGCTGTCCCAACTCATTGCCTAGGTACCCTTTATTACTTTGTCTGCCCCTAGTGAATCGCGCGAAGGTAAACTGAAACTATTTTTGATGTTAAAAAGACGAGACGGTATCAAATATTTTCTTAGCACTTTTGGGTGTTCGTAAATGTGATATCCTTGATAATCTACTGGGGAAGCCTTTAAAATAAAATACTCTTTTTGGGAGGCCGTAATGGATACCGCCGCCCCGGTAACCATTTACTGGATAACCAACACCCCTGCCGTAGGATATCCCAAGTGGTTCGATACGTTTGGTGATTTAGCAGGAGTGCCCGGTTTCACCGTGTGAGCTCTGTCTAGGTGTTAGGATTCGTTTGCCAACCTACTGTGTAGCGGGTCGCTTCGGGAGAGACTGGTTGAGGGAGACCTAATCTAGAACTCTCCAGCCGGAGTCTTGACCCATCGGCTTGCATCGCAGTGGGAGAGATCGATTTATACGTCCGTCACTCCTGGACACATTGACCCCTAGATTCCTACCCACACATCATATCTTTTTCCTTTCCAGAAATTCCTCTCCTTCCTTTCCCTAAAAAGACAATCCGCACAGCATCATCCAAAGATGACATAAGCCACGAGGGATTTTTGCAAGACCTCCTGTGTGTAGCTAATATATAAACTTAATTTATTGAGTTACAACTTACAACAGGATGAGGTGAGGTAATGGTGTAGGTATACCCGCCTTTAGGCTTAAGGGTCAATTTACACAAGAGCTGTTACTGTTCAAACAATGGAAATAACGAGTGTGGTGGGGTTTCTGCATCTGGTGATATGGTGCTTACAATGGCAGTGAGGCATAGAACTGGTAGAGAAGGGGTGAAAGTAGACTGAATGCTGTAGAAATGAGATCCCTGGGGCACACTTAACGGTAAAACTATGTACAATGAAATCATTTTTTTATGTATTTTTTTGTGTTTGAAATTTTAAAAGAATATAATGTATTCGTTTAATTAAATGAATACAATATTAGCGAAACTCAATCGAAAATTTGAGACAGAAAAATCAGAAAAGATATTGGCTCCGCTGGGACTCGAACTCAGGACCCTTTGCTTACATGGCAAGAGCTCTACCGATTGAGCTACGGAACCCATATGAAATTCGGTCACTTTTAACTGTACACTTCGACTAAGAACTACCAAAAATATCTATATTTTCTTAACGCACAAATTATTGGCTGCTATCTTTATATATGATGACCGAATTTCATATGGGTTCCGTAGCTCAATCGGTAGAGCTCTTGCCATGTAAGCAAAGCATCCTGGATTCGAGTCCCAGTGGAGCCAATATCTTTTCTGATTTTTCTGCCTCAGATTTTCGATTGAGTTTCACTAATATTGTCTTTATTTAATTAAATATTATAATTTGAGATTTTACTCATAAAGTTTAAAAAATAAAAATAATATATTTGTGTATATGTGTGTACGTATGTGTGTATGTTTATATATTATTTTTCCACTTCACACTTATACACACGTCTGGTGTTTTTCAGTTTTATTTTGTTGTATAATTATCGTCGTATTTAACAATAAAAACAAACTTTTTTTCTATGTTCTAGCCATAAAACTGGCACACTTTACTTTATTTTATTTTTACTTGCTTATCGAGTTTCTAACTTTATAACTAAATAATTGTGGACTTTTTAATTATTATTTGTGCATGATGTGAACATTAGTCATTGCGTTATAACCTGATTATTGTAATTTGTGGTTGCGTTTAATGCATGTAATGTTATTTACCTGTAAATGTTCCAAATAAAATAAAATAAAATAATATGTGGAGAATTACAAAGAAAGCAAGGCTGATGTAAGCGACATGAGTAAGATTAAAAAGGGGTCGTTAAAATGATTTGGGCATGTAATTCGCGAATGAATAGCACAGGTGCCTACTAGGTGCAGTTGTCGGACTAACAAATTGGACACAACTCGCCTTTGAAAAACTTTGCGATTCAAATGATTTTGTAATATTTGTTCCATGCCGGGAATCGAGGGGTCGGTAACACTCCAAGTACACCATTTATTGTTAATGTAACATAACTCTACCATTTCTTGCTCTGTCCACTTTGTTTGTTTTGCTTCTTCGTGACAGAAATATTTTAAATTTGCCTTTAGAATCATTGAAAATAAAACTTAACCCGCCATTATTGGTGACGTGAATTTGACTTACATCGTTGGTGACCCCGGTCTCACGCACCGGGGTTTTTGGCTACCAGTTTTTCAATAATTAACTGTTCATGCTACTTTTCATTGGAAAGTTAATAAAATGACATCTGTTTCTGTCAATAAAACATCGACGACCTCCGTAGTCCAGTGGGTAAGGCTCTTGACTCACAATCCGGAGGTCGCGGGTTCGAACCCGGCATGCGAAAATAAATTTTATTTGATTAATTTGTGTTATTTCACAATTAATTCATTTAAAATAATATTTAGTACATTTGCGGCATGTTCCAGAGTGGAAGATACTATTAGTATCGCCCTGGTGTAAGACCACCATTCAGAATTGAAACGTTGCTTGAAAATGGCTTTAGCCGTGTTTGGTGACCAGATCTGAATAGCCAGGTACTTCCCAACCTTCCTCTTCCTCACCTCCTTCCCCTCCCCACTTACCTTTAGCCTCACAACATACCCCGATTGGGGATGCCATAGTCTCACTGGTTCCAGACGGGAGCAGTTGAGATTCTTGTGCGGCATTCACTGTAAAAAAAAAAGGTATTCCTTAAATAATTTTTTTTTATCAACATAACCTTATCTTTAGATGTATTAAAATTATTAAATATTTTAACAAAATTTATTTACACCCAACAATCTTAAATATTTAACGACAAAATCAGTCTTATGTTTTTTTTTTTATTTATTTTCTCTTATAAAATTATAAATAACCATTTGACTTACTTAGTTGGTGACGCCGGTTTCACGCACCGGGTTGGCGCCAAAACTCTTCTATAACGTGCATCCGCATGGCTATCGCGTGGTAGACTCACGGTACGGGGCGTGCACGGACATATGAATATATCTGGACCTGCCCTAAGTGATAAAAACGTAATATTTCCCCCTCCCCATGGAACCGGCTATAAGCTCCGCCTTAGCGCCAGCTCGCTCCATGGGGAGGGGAGAGAATCTAAAATATGTGACGTCATCATTCTTGTAGTGACCAGCAGCGCGAAAGTAACGTCCATACGTTTTACGAAATATCACGCCAAAAACGGCAGCTTGTGCTATACATTATAGGTACATATTATATAGACATAGCGAATGTGGGCGGTTCTCCAGTGTCCTCGTCGCTGGTTACAGGGGTAAGTAAATTATGAAACATTTGTAAAAGTGTCTTAACTAAACACAGCAACAAAATATTGCTATGTGAATTACGGCGAATGTTTTTGGGGCAAGCATTTGGCCTTAGCAAATATGTTATTAACGTGGCAAGCAATTCACGCTCCCATGTAAAAAGGTCTATTCATTCAAAGCAGATTTTGCTTTTAAGAACTAAATGGTGATATTATAATGCGGGATGCCTATATACTGCCAGATTAATTTTTCAACGAATCACAGTATCTTTCCTCTCTTCGCCCCCCATAGTTTGGTTTTACCCCTCACCTGTATCTTCAGGTCTATTCATTCTGATGTCTATGGGGGCGTGGAATAAGGCAGCTAATCGAAATCGCAGTGTGATTCGATGAACCGTACAAAAAATATTACACTTTTTCGAATTACTCGGTCTCACAGACATATACGTCATCAATGGCGGGTTAAGCAAGCTGCTGTTAGAAGGACCGTAATTCTATTTTTAAAAAGGTTCCTTTACAAAATAAATAACGAACAACATTTTTTAAACGTTCAGCGCAGATTCCCCTCAAGATGATAAATAAAATATGGCGGACAGCAGTCACGTGGCCCCAATGGCAGCTGCTAAAAAACGATACATTGAAAAAATGATTCTTTAAAATAATTATAAATTTTCAGTTTGGGAGGCGGGAATGGGTACCCGGGGCGTACCCATGGCTAAAACTCACGGCGCACCTATGGGTACCCATTCTCCGGAAGGACACCCCTGCTAAATCACCCCGGTTGGTGATTTAGCAGGGGTGCCCGGATTCATGGGATGAGGTTTGTCTAGGTCTTGGAGGCGGATGACCAGGACACACTGAACACCAGATTCCTACCCACAACTTAAGCCCTTTTCCTTCCCAGAACTCTCCTCTCATTATTTCCTTAAAAAACCCTCTACACAGCATCCCCAAAGATGACATAGGCCCTGAGGGAAATTATTTTTTCAGGGCCTCCTGTGTGGAGCTCATGTAAAAAAAAATAAAAAAATTCTCTTTGTATCCATTTCCTACGTAAATTCTTTTAATTATTAGTAAAAAAGTATCTTTTTAAGTTAAATCACTTGGCGATCTTTATAAATAAATACGAATGGTAAGAAGAAAACGACCTACAAAGAATTCTATTTTTGAAATGAAACTTCTTTAGCGCCGTTAGTGATTTGAAATTCGGATGAAACGGAAATGCGTCACAACTCAGTTTTAAACAAATACTCGGTTCTAATATAATGCGGTTAATTCGCAATTTGGCGCGGACCTTCGATAGCGCAGTGCGCAAGGCGCTTGACAAGTCTCAGCAGCCAGAGAGACAGACATCAAGCGAACGGAGGGTCGAATCTTACGAAATCCAAAGAAAGAACATTTTTATTTTTTGTGAAATCTATATCCAATCTTCAAACCACTTTAAAATAAACAGACAAAAGAAAAGAAAGTGACTTCTAGCGACTTTCTAGTTTCACTTCTACCGCGTGTGAATTACACACTCTGATTTTTTAAAATTATTTTGATTTATTAATTAGGTACTAGCGAGTACCTTGTACCTACTGGCATGCGTTGCAATGCCACGCAAAGTAAGAATTTGTTTCTCACTGCATGTCCTTTCCATGCGTCTCCTTCCACCTTCCCTGCCTTCCACCTTCCCTGCCTTCCCCGTCCCGCGTCAGCGCTCACCGTTTTGTATAAAGTAAATCACCGAAGTTTCATTGTATTCGAATGAATAGTATAGGAAATAATATAACATCAGAGCTCACCAATAAATATTAAAATATCCGCGTACGTAAATAGTTGATGAAATGCATGTTATTATTCAATTTGGAAGGATAGATACCTCCGCCCCGGGAATCATTTATTTGAAAACCAACATCCCGTCAATGTCCGGACATACGTGATGGCGTCTTCTTGAGTGCGTCTTCATGCAACATTATTTTTCCTATTGTCGCAACAATCTCCTATCTTCCGTACTATCCCTTTCCGATCAATTCCGTCTTCAGGTTCTTCAAATTCGTAGCTTGTTTTGCCAGCTACTACCGGCTGCGCCAGTTGTAATGTCCGTCTGAGCAGTTGTGGTGTCGAGCCAATTCAGATGCGGACTTACAGATGTGTAGACAAAAGTATTATAGTGGGTAGTACACTAAATAAGAGCGTAACAGTATTCTGTACTGGTATTTATTATGGAGCTGCCTTATTTTATTTTTTATTTTATTTATTTTAGGGAAAGTTGACAGCAAATCTGATATTACACAATAAAACAATAGTAAGATAGTAAATTATGCCAATTATGAATTATGAACTGATAGTGGGGAGGAGAAGGAGATGTGGAACATTTTGCTAATTTGAAAAAATGCTCACAACATATCAAAATTGGGAATGCCATAGTCTCACAGGCTCCAGACGGTCGGGAGCAGTTGGAACTTTTGTGTTATAGTTAAAAGTTCTAAAAAAAAAAGATATTAAAAAATTTATATCATATGATTTTTTTTAAATTTGTTCGCTGGTGTACAGTGTATGTAGGTTTAGTCGGATTACATGAAATGACTTTAGCCGTGTTTGGTGACTAGATCTGAATAGCATTTTTTCACATCAGCAAAATGTTCCACACCTCCTTCCCCTCCCCACTATCTTCTGCCTCACAACATAATATTGAAATCGAGAATGACATAGTCTCACTGGCTAACTGGTTAGAAGCAGTTCGGACTCTTGTGTTATACTTATATAATAAATAAAAAAAGTTTTAACATATGATTTAAAAAAAAAATGTTTTTTTTTTACATGAGCTCCACACAGGAGGCCCCGAGGAAAATAATTTCCCTCAGGGCTTATGTCATCTTTGGGGATGCTGTGTAGAGGGTTTTTTAGGAAAAGGAAGGAGAGGAGAGTTCTGGGAAGGAAAAGGGTTTAAGGGGTGGATAGGAATCTGGGGTTCAGTGTGTCCTGGTCATCCGCCTCCAAGACCTAGACAAACCTCACCCCATGAACCCAGGCACCCCTGCTAAATCACCCAACGTGGCGAACCACTTGGGGTGACCTATGGCAGAGGTGTTGGTTATCCAAAAGTTCTAAAAAATAAAAATACAAATGTAAAAAAATCTATATCATATGATTTTTGTAATTAGTTCGCTGGTGTACAGTGTATGTAGGTTTAGTCGGATTACTTAAAATGACATGACTAGATCTGAATAGCCAGGTACGTTTTCCACATCTCCTTCCCCTCCCCACTACCCTCAGTATCACACCATACCAAAATTGGGTATGCCATTGGCACTCACTGGCTCGAGACGGTTGAGAGATGTTGGGACTCTAGTGTAATTTTCAGATAACAAAGTTAAACGCAAGTAGGAATCTTTTACGGTTTTTTTGTTAAACCGACTGCACGTATAAGTATGTCGTATTTTGTATTGCCGCATGCTTCTTCGAAGAGTCGAAATTATTGTTAGTAAAAATATTTTTACAGCGGATTTTCACTAAAGATGCCTTCAGACATAAGTACATCGACTTTGGTTGTACGGCCGTATATCCTCTTTAGATACTTACCTGTAGAAAAAATCTTCTAAAGGATCAGGCCGGATCAATTGTCGCCGGATCAAATGTCCGCCGGATCAAGTGTCGGCCGGATCAAATGTCGGCCGGATCAAATGTCGGCCGGATCAAATGTCGCCGGACCAAATGTCGCCGGACCAAATGTCGCCGGACCAAATGTCGGGTCACCATTAGTGCGAGTTGTGGCTTATAATGGTTCAATCTGAGAGCGGTATAACGGGAGCAGGTCGGCCGCTTGGAGGGGGTGCGCAGTAGACCTTCTGCGCATCTCGTTATCTCGGTGTAGCGTGACAGTGACAGCGCCAAACGGAGAGAGTGAGATAGTGTATTAGCGATAAAAACCGCGCGCTTCTTAATACATTATTATTGCGCTGAATGATAAATGATAAAATTGCACCCAATGTGTATTAATTGTTGTGAATCGGCAATATAAGAATTTATTTCGAATTTCACGCCCAGCTAGATAATATCATTTTTTTTTAAACGCAAATAACATCTAAATGACCATAACATCTAGCTTCGTGTTCCAATTTCGCATCACCATGTTCTGGATCCCTAGCACGGTCGATTTATACAGATTGTATCGATAATCACTAAGTTAGTCATTGTTAACTGTTATTCATTCGTTTATGATCTGCAGTCATGCTAGAGTGAGATGAGAAGTTACCGAGAGTTATCGGTACAATACTTATCGATCGACCGTGCTAGTACATAACTGCTAATCCTGTACAAATCAAAAGTGTGCCCCACGGTTGAATTTGGCAGCCACCTCTGGTCTGGAGCTCCAAAATACCTGAAAAAAAAAAACCTCAACTCTGTGCAGAAACGGCCGATCCGTCTGATAGATTCTCCTAATTTAACAGACGGATTGCAATCTTTAGAGCACAGGCGTCGGGTGGGAATGTTACCCTTACTCTACCGGTTTTTCAATGGAAGATGCTCCGAGGAACTAGCGTCATTGATCCCTTCAGCACCGGTGCATAGTTGAGAAATACGCCAAACTCGTGCCCAACAAATGTAGACAGTTGACATTGGTCACATGAGAACGGGTCGCTTCTTCAACTCGTTCTTGTATTCAACGGCTCGGCTGTTGCACGATTTGCCAGCCTTTGTGTTTCTTCCTTCGTACAACATGGGTCTCTTCAAGACCAATGTTCATTCTTTCCTCTCGTCAAAAGGAAATTATTTTCCTCAGGGCCTCGTGGAGTTAATGTAAAAAAGGGGTCCTGAGTTTGAAAAAAATTTGTGAAAGTTTACGACGACGAATTCTCTCAATCTATTTAACAATTTCTGATTTTGAGGTAGAATCTTGCGGAAAGTATTTTAGTTAAACGTGATTTCAAGGAATGTATATACAATTAAAATGTGGCACTAGCTTAGAATGGCGTTAAGGAAATGTAGTAAGAACCTTATGCAATAAATTATTATGCCCTAGCTGATTTCATCTGGGTCCATCTATGCACGATTAGATTTGTTCTAAAATGGTAAGTTTACATCATATTTTAATATTTTCATTTAAAATTTGTCAAACAAAAATACTAAACACGTGCTTAAATATCAAAATCAGATATTGTAAATATGTAGATAATGTGAAATTGTTTTTGCAAAGTTTGACACCTGATATCTCAGTACCTACACTACCTACAAGGTAAAGTGAAGTTAGAACTCTGTCCAACCAAAGTTTTGTTTGGTTCAACATAGTTGTGTTTTATTGGACATTCTGTATTTTTTTTAACTCCGAATAATGCCAGGAATTACCGGTTTAATGTAAGTCGATTACACAACTTAACAACCTGTATAATAATAATAATAATAATCTTTATTCAATGAAATAACAACAATACATATAACTAGAAAAATTACATGCTCTATGTAGTTTTCAAATAGATTACATCAATCAGTACAGAAAAATTAACAAATAGAAAGTAACATAAGAAAGGTTACACAGGAGTAGTATAGTTATACAGTATTTTTAGTTGTGCATAGCCTGCCTCACTAGGTGAACCTGTATTGAGGCAGAATTTTTGTTAATTGTTTCTCGCAATTTTATCTATGTTTTTTTTATAAATGTGTAAAGTAGGTTTCCATACAGCAAAAACTTTATTTTAGTTAACATTATTGTTTGCATAAATCTACACAATTCATAAACTGCAAGGTTATTACTACAATAACAACTGTCAATGACTGGGCGTTTGGGGGAGGGCACCAGTATAGGCTCGATCATTAGAATGTATCCATATTTTAACATATTTTTTAAACTCTCTCTGTGTTTGAGTCAGTTTGATGTTTTCTGGGAGAATGTTGAATATTTTTGTGGCAAAGTATCTAAAGCTACGTTGACCAAAGGTGGAAGAGAGTGCTGGAACTTGCAATATGTCTTTGTTGGAGTTACGTGTAAATCTTAAGTTTGTTTTTTTTTTCGTAAAGCACATGTTTGTTTTTAAAGAGATGCATAAGGATAGTTTTTACATAGATCTGTCGTACATCAAATACTCTCATTATTTTGAATATAAGGTCACTGTTTGCAGTTAGAGGAAGTTGGAGAATAATTTTCATAATTGTTTTCTGCGCTTTTTCGACAGCAATAAAGTATACAACCGTACCTCGTTATTATATATTTTATTTTATTAAATTTTTTTAATTCATATTTTACTGAATTTTGTACGGGAGAAACTGTTTGAGGAACCTCTCTCTCCAGCCGGACTCTCTCGACATACCGCCTTGAACGGCAGTGGGAGGGATGGATTCATATGTCAATCCTAGACACATTGACCCCAGATTCCTGCACTTCCTTTTTATTCTCAGAACTTCCTCTCCTTCGTTATCTCAAAAAGACGCTCCTCAAATCTCTTTTCATCGGGGCCTCCTATATGGAGCTAATGAAAAAACCTCTGTTTTAAATCAAAAGTAATACACAAATCATTAGCCATCCAAAACTTTTCAAAAACTTGTTAATGTTGAATTAAACGATCCAGAACGGCAAAACGTGACGTGACCAAAGTGATAGTTGAAGCAAAACTGAACTTGGGTTTTTATTATTATATAATCAATAATATTATTATTAAATTAATAAAAACAGTTTATTTTTAAACAAGTTCTGCTGTGTAAATATTATTACACAGCAGATTAAAAAAAAAAACGATCTTGGGTCGTTTTTAGATCGAGCGATTAGTTTCGTATAAATGGGTGTTTTTATCACGTCTACTAATGTCCTGTCGTGTCCGTTTTAATTTACGTGACTATTCGCCTGTCATTACCATCTGTCAAACTGACAGCTATCACTGGAACGTGCCGCAGAAAAATTGCCTATTCTACCACTCTGGGTAAACTTCTGCGAAAATAAAAACTATTAATTGTTTTTTGATAAAATGATTAACACTTCTTAAGAAACACACGGTGAAGTGTGAGTGTTGTGTATTATTTTATTCTGTGTGTTACTTCCAAACCTCTCAATATGCATTTCAATGGTGAAGTTGAAGCCTCATTAAGCAAAAACTCGGTAGCAATGAAACATTTAGTCATCTATACACAATTTGCATGACATGGGGTTACCACAGAAGCTGCCCCATCCATAGTCCATAGATTCATATCAATAGGTACTGTCTTAAATTAAATACCTAAACTCTCTTTAGCTCTGGGTGACTTGAAACTCACGTGGTATATTACACGATATTAAATTAAGCAATTTTGAAAACGAAGATTAACTAACTTCATGTTTGTGTGAGGAGGCAGTAAGAGGAAACTCCAGTTATTTATTAATCAAATTTACTCCGAAGTGTTTGCAACTTTCCTCTTATATCTTCCCCCTCCTTTCTCTCCCCTTTAATACCTTCTCGTCCAGTAACCGAGTAATGATTGAAGAAATCAAGTTATTGAGAACATTAATGATATAAGACTTTCGCTTTAAAAATGTTTGTGAATTGGTCGGAAAAGCAATGTAAAACGAATTGAAGACAAATTATTATTAATGTGAAAGTCAACCCCTTATATTTCGTTGGTTGAAAGAAACCCTCATGTTGTCATGTTTTGTTAAAATCTTAAATTTTCATCAGTTTTATTAAACGAAATTCGGAAAATTTGTTGAAACACGTGTTCATATTAGCATTCATATAAATTGGATTAAAAATCTCCGAACACCCACACCTAAAACCTAAAACTCATTTATTATTAAGATAAAATTATGCAGATTGTCCCGTTCATAATACCATTTAGGAGGGAGGCGTTTACTAATATCTACAGGAATTCCAAAAACTGAAAAAATCGAACTAATATCTATGAGAACCAAAGTGTTGACGAATATCTACAGCACTGGCAGAGGTTGGATTTGCAATTATGTGTAGCATATTGGAATAACGTAATATTGCGTATGCAGTTTAAAAAACTTATCTTATGTAAGTATGTATGTAAAAATCCCTAATATCGGACTATTGGACACATTTAGCTGATTAGTCCAACCTACGCTCTGTAGATATTAGTTCAACCTACGCTCTGTAGATATTAGTCAACACTGGGACCGTCATAGATATTCGTCTGACCTTAGCTCTGTAGATATTAGTCAACACTCTGAATTTCGTAGATATTAGTTCAATATAATATGAGCTGTAGATATTCGTCCGACATACAGGCTGTAGATATTAGTATCTGGAGTCTTTAGGAGAGTTTCACTTCACAGAACATGTATGAACTAGAAGTGCCCATCGCTGCTGCCTTATACATCTACATACAACCGAGAAGCCAGAACAATGCTGAAACTTTAATACGCGGCAAAGAGCTAGGAGCAAATTGAAAGGGAGGGAAGTGCTTTGAACTATCCATACATACAAAGGAAAATTACACTACTTTAAAAGACATGACTAAACCAAACATTTTAAAGCAGGTACTTCTTCCGTGTCCTGTGGGATATCCCTGGGATGAAACAATTCAATTACTCCCATAACTATAACTAACCCGTTGTTTAGATTTATTTAATTACCAGTTCTCAGAATATACAATATTATAATCAATTTGCGGGGCTTAATTTATGAGTTAAGTTTTAATTATTACCAGATTTTTACAGATAAAGGTTGAAGGAATTGTTCACAGTTTGTAGAATGTAATTGTTTTTGTAACAACGGTTCAGTAAACAGTGAAATAATTTCATCGTTGTTTCGGAAAAACGATGCGGTAACAACATTATTGAGAGTCATGTTGTTGAAATAAGGGTGAAATGTTCATTCCCTGGTTTTGCATTTAATAAAGATCTTGTCGTGATTTAATGTCTGTATCTTAAGCGTTGGGTGTTACGCGAACTGTTGATAGCAATATGGTTCACTGATACTAATGTATGTGTTGTCTTGTTGTTCCAGGTAAGGCCCCGCTATTATTTCCTTCTGAGGCTGTAAGACATTCGCTATATCGGCGTAGGTAAAATACTTTCATTTCACAAAACTTTAACCATTAGCTTGTTTTCACAATAATACAACATTACCAGACATATGTATGATATATAAGGCGTACCTGACTTATTAAATCACCTTTTCCAAAATCTAGAACCGATGTTTGTTTTAACCTCTCGTTGAATAAATGAATTTCTTTTTTTTTAATTTTTGTCCTCTTGGGGGAGTTTGCACTCTTGTGTGGTATTCAGATAAAATTAGTTAAACTAGATTATTTGCAAGTAGGAACCTTTAACGCTTTTTCGGCTAACTGCACATAAAAGTATGTCGTATTTTTTACTTACCGTATGCTCCTTCGGGGACGCCTGCAGATGCACATCGACTTTGGTTGTACGGCCGTATATCCTCTTTTTTCTTGAAGAAATAATCTTTTAGGCGATCAACTGTCCGAGGGATAAATTAGCAGAGGGTTCGGGGGATCAACTGTCAGTGGGCCAACTGTCGGCGTGCCAATTGTCACCGTAAATAATTAATATTCATATCTATTTGTGATTTGTTTTATAGATGTTTGCAAAAGTGAGGCGTTTTTCAAGTTCGTGTTTTTTCAGCTTTTATTTACTAAATCTATTTACCAAACAGGAGGCAACAAATTTTAAGGTTTTATCTAAGATGGACATTGCAATGAAGATGAATTCGTATACATTTGTAAAAATACGAGGTTTATAATATTATAATGAAATAATTCCGAAGGAACGAATATTCCAAAACGTGTGAAATTAATTTCCCTTTCATCTGCACATTTCCTTGGGGCTGCTTTGTTATTGAGGAGTGATAAATTACTTAACATTAGGCCCTTTCTTCAGGTACCCTATATTCTTTTTAGGTTTAATGCTGACTGAAGTGGTTGGTTAGGGTAGAGGATGCGGAACCATGGTTATGGTAGCTATAGTGTATTGATTAAGAGCGTTTAACCAGCCAGCGGACGAAAATCCACATTTCGTCGAAAGCTGTTCTTACGATCGTGCAGGGCGGTTCCAGTGAGAAAGATTAATAATTATTCTCCGTAACGGTTTTTTCACATAATAACTCGAAATCGATATTATTTAATTCAAAATTTGCTTTAATTTATACCTGCATTAAAAATGCTAAAAGGCGTGATGAAAAAACTATTATAACTATGTACTTTTTGTAATTTTTTTTGATCACAAGTATTTATAATTTTTTAATAATAAGAATGAATGATAATGCAATAATTTAAAAAATAAAATAAATATATGAGTTTGTAAGACCGTAAATAAGTACACAAACTGAAGAATTTTTGTCACAAAACACGTGTGTGGATCTTTTTTAAAATAATTTTATTTAAACTAAAATTAAAATTCTAAAACATAGCTTTTAAAATGTATGTTGTATAATACAAAATTTTGTTCGAAAATTGAATAAATCTGCCAACGACCTAAGGTAAACCTTTTTTTTTGCGGTAAATATAAAAATCAGTAAATTTCTTGTAATTAATATTATTTTTTTTTTGCTATTATAAAAGTACGTAGGTTTGTTATTAAAAGTTATTATTGTGAAAAATAAAAGGTACACAGCAATTACATATACAAAGAAGGAATTAGGTACTATGAAAGTAGTTACAGAGCAGTGTGTATTAAATTTTTTGCTGTTAACAATTTGAAATATTTAAAAAAAAATTTATGTAAGTTTGTTATTATTATGAAAAAATAAGATAAAAAAATAAAAGGTACACAGCAATTACATATATAAATAAATAAGTAGGTATATACTATGAAAGTAGTTACAGAGTAGTGGGTATTAAATTTGTTACTGTTAACAATCAGGAACATTTAAGGATTCTTGCATCTGCATACATATACGTTTTTTAAAAGAAGCGATGTTTTTATAAAAAAATATGTCCACAGAACAAGTTTCATTCCCCACACGATGCAATCTCTGAAGACAAGAGTTATACATAAAATTAGTGCGAGAAGCAACTATGTTAAAAGGAGCATGGAGTCTAGTATTATGATTGTTGGGGACTTGATAATTTATCATATTCACTAGTTCAGGGCTATCCAAATACCCGTTGATGATTTTAAATAATAATAAAACATCACAGATTTTTCTTCGCTGTGATAATTCAGGTAGTTTAAGCAATTGCATCAAATAATTATAATTTAAATTTTGTATTGGAATGTGCAGTTTATAATTTACGTGCCTTAGAAATCTATGTTGTACTCTTTCAATTTTGTGTGTTATAATTATATAAAGGCGACCAGAGAGAGGAATTATACTCAAGAATGCTTCGGACTAGTGTTACGTATAGCGTTTTGAGTGTATTTGTATACATTAGATCTTTGGACGATCTTAACACAAAACCGAGACATTTAAGTGCTTTATTCGTGATTGCATCAATGTGGGGGACGAATGTCATCTTGTTATCAAAAACGACACCCAAATCTTTTATTAATGTTACTGTAGAAAGATTTACATTGTTAATATGATATTGAAAGAGTATTGGATTTTTATTTCGAGAAAAACTTATAGATTGACATTTGTTAATGTTTAAAAATAAATCATTTATGTTACACCAATTATGTAATCGATCCAAGTTATTTTGCAATATAAGACAGTCCATTAAATTTCTTATAATAGTGTAAATTTTCAAGTCATCAGCAAATAAAAGGAAATGGATACCTTCAAATATTGAAGTTATGTCATTGATAAATAGCAAAAAAAGAATCGGACCTAGATGAGAACCTTGAGGCACCCCACTTAAAGCTTCAATTTCGTGAGATATGTGATTAGATATACAAAATATAACATATAGTTTTCTAGATGTTAAATAGGTCTCAAACCATTTTAGTAGATTTCCTTTTATCCCATATACTTTCAGTTTGTTTAGTAAGATTTTTTGAGAGACTTTATCGAATGCTTTGCTAAAATCTGTGTAAACTGCATCCGTTTGCAATTTTGAATTTAAATTAGCTGTTATATATTTTTCATATATAATTAAATTTGTAAGTGTGGATCTACCGGATATGAATCCATGTTGGTGAGGGGAAATGATTTTGCTAGCCTGTAACATAAATTTTGATAAAAATACGGATTCAAACAATTTAGGTATTGCTGATTGTATACAAATAGGTCTATAGTTAGAAGCATCCGTTTTATCACCTTTTTTATAAATGGGACTAAGGAAACTGGTCTTCCATTTTTGTGGGAAAAGGCCTGATGCTAATGATAGGTTAAATATATTGGTTAGGTGGCCTTTTAAGTTAGATACACAGTTTTTTAAATAAATTGCAGGTATGGTGTCCGGGCCAGCGGATTTCTGAGTATCTAATAGTGTAATTTTATGCTGAACATCGATTTCATCAATAACAAGGTCGTTGAAATCAATAGAAATATTTGATTTAAAATGAGGTATTTGGTTATTGGATGAGTTTACATCATATACTTCGCCAAAGCATTCGGCAAATAAGTCAGTAATTCCTTGAGGTGTATCCGCAATTTTACCATTGTGGTATATGATAGACGGAATACCAGATTCGTTACTATTAAGATTTTTTGCGAATTTGAATAAATTTTGAGGTTTCTTTTGTAACGATTTCTCTATATTTTCCAAGTATTCTTTGTAACAGGAGATCGATATGTTTTTCACCCTTTTGCGTAATTTAGAAAAAAATAGATAGTCATTCGGAGCTCGAGATAATTTGAATGTTTTATGTGCAAGTTTTTTTGACTGGATAGTACAAATTAGCTCTTTGCTAAACCATTTGGGGTAATTAGATATTCTATGTTTTGTAATAGGGACGTAAAGTTCAATTGATTTGTTAATTATGCAGTAAAAAGATTCTATTATATCATTAACCTTATTACGATTACTAATGAAGTTCCAGTCTGATTTGGCGAGAAACTCGTTAATCTTAGGATAATCAGCTTTATAAAAATTGATTTTTTCTTTAAAAGACTCTATATTTCAATTTTGTATAGATGTATGCTTAACAAAAAGTGGTGGGTGGTAGTTATCAATTGTTGAAACATTGTCATTTGCATGTTGTACACTTATATTGTTGGAATTGCTAAAAATTAAGTCCAATAGATTATTATTGCAGTTATATATAAAGTTCACTTGTCTAAGATTTAGGAAACATGACATTTCTATAAGTTCACAAGAACCATTACTGGACGTGGAATTTGTACGAGTATTATTGTTGGTAATATCCCAATGAACAGTTGGTTGATTAAAGTCACCTGTAAGGATAAATTTAGCGTCCGGATATTTTCTTCGCAATATTTCTACTTCTTGACAGTAACTAGTATATAGCTGGATATCAGATGAGGGTGGAATGTATGCACAACCAACTATAATTTTTTCACTTTTATTTGTCACTAAAACAAACAGTTGTTCCACGTTGATGTTTACACATTTAAGTTTTCTTGAGGGTAATTTGGTATTAATTGAAATTAGACAACCACCTCCCCTACTTTTGTTGCTAGTATAAGTATCACGGTCCATTCGATAGGTGTTATGGGAGTGAAATCCTAACTCACCATTTTTAATATCTGGGGTCAACCATGTCTCAGTGAAGCAGTAAATATCATTTTCTAAGGTCGGTAGTTTAGTTCTTAAATTATTTAGTTTAGTTTTAAGTCCTCTTACATTTTGGTAATAAATGTTGAGAGTTAGTGGTGTGGATTTTCGGTTATGAGTCAGTTTTTTGGAGAAAATTTGACAATTGTTGGGATGTTATTAATATATTTAATAGTGATATCTTGCTCACCTGATGTTTGCTTATTTTTCAGTTCCGTTCTTAAATCATTTAACTGATTCCTTTGCGCAAATGATAGATCCGGGTACATGCGGATGTTATTTTTTAATGAGTGTTTTTTGCCGAGTAAAATTTTAGGCCATTTTGACTCGGGGAACTCAACTTTGATTCCCCTCGGTTTATTGTTATCTTTTTTCCCTATTCTGTATATTTTCAGGTCGAGAGAATTTGTGGAGTTGTCCAAGTCAGAAATAATTTTTTTAACGCTGGTGGTATCACTATTCATAATATCTGTTTGGGTTAATGCTTCACTTTCAGGAATATTACAAATTATAATATTTTTTTCTCTATAATTTTGTTCATTGATCTCAGCAATTATTTCACAAACGTTTTTTGTTTGTAAGTGTGAGGGAATAGTAGTGGTTGTAATTGGAGGAATATTTTTATAAACGGACAATTCACCTTCCAAGGTAGCCATTCTCGCAGCCATTTGGCCAATGGAACTAAGTATATTATTTGTTTTTGGCATTATTTTTGCAATATGTTCTTTGGTTAATTTATTGTTAGGATCCATCACAATGCTAGTTAATGCATTAATGGCGTCTTTAGCCAAGGAAATATATGCTTGCGCATCCATAATTAGTTCTAATACTTTGATAAAGTAAATTAAATACTTGGTTGAACTTCCCTGGATAGTGGCTTGTAGTCTGGTATAACGTTCACTAAGTAAGTAGTGGTGGACGGACACTAGGCGTGTAGAGTGCAAGGTACCTCAGCCAATGGTGAACAATAATTTTAATGAATCAACACGTCTAAAATTTGATTTAAAAATGGCATATTTCCGGTTTTGTCTGGTTATTCCCGCTTAAGAAAGGGTCTATTGTGTGGAGAATTCCTAGTGAATCTGAGATTACTTTGTTTGAGAAATGAGACAAATAAGTACAATTAGATTCCGGGAATTCCGCTGTTCAGTGGTTTGTGCTATTATGCTAGTTCTCTGAACTTTGACAAAATTCAAACTTTCTTTTGAATTTGGCCCGAAAACTTTGATACGTTACAAGTTACAAGGGGATCACAGAAAAATAGATTTCTGACTTTCAATGCTGTGTATCGTCGGCGGGGTAATGTGGTACCACTTTTCAATTGTTTTTTTTAATGCCATAAGCTTATTTTCTATAAATTTTCAAAATAGAGTAACAGGAACTAAAAATATCTTTCACTGCGACAATCATGTCAATACCAATTCGCTTAAGTACACCCTTAAACCAAGCTTACATAGCTGAAGAAGTTACCAATATGCAAAAGTAGCAGATATTTTTAATAGCACCTACAAATCTTAGAAAGAATTTACAAAAATGCATTTGACATATTTTTTGAAAACCGTTATTGCTCCACGCCGGAGGCCCTGAGGAAAATAATTCCCCTCAGATCCTATGTCATATTGGGATATTAATTGGTGGGTCTTTTTAGGAAAAAAAGGAGATATTCAAAACTCATATCCGCCTCCCAAATTAAAACGAATTAATTAGTAATCTTATGTATATATTATGGCACAAAGTAAGGCAGAGCGGGTAACATAGTTCCCCTAGAAAGTGTATGAAGTGATGTGTTGTCCCGTGCTCCTGTGCATGAACCAAAATGAAGGACATGCCTTATTAAATATGAATATATATATATATATTTTTAGCACGAAACCCATACTTTTATTGGTAGTATAAATTACAAATAATACGTATAAAATATTAAAATTCCGTAAACCGCCCTGCATATAAAATTAACCTGACGGTGATATAAAAAGTAATGACCGCGTAAATCAGGCTCTACTGTGAAAGTGGCCGCGCTGTTCCACTGTTCCTGTTTATACTCGCGATTATAGCTATGCCAGGTTTATGTTGCAAACCTTATCTACTGCTATTAAATATACATGAAATAGCCGTTTGATTGGAACAGCCACATAAATCTGTATTGATAGTGTTATCAGCAAGTCCGGGGGATCAAGGTAATGAAAGGCTCTATTATTTACGTAATAGTGCTATCCGGCTGTCCATTGAATAGATGGGGAAAACGGATACATTAAGATGTAAAATGAATAGAAATACAGCTGTTAAAAATAATACACTCAAATTTAAATATGACTCAGTATTCTATCTACATCATACTCTCGTATCGTGTTATTTTTATCATTACTAAAAAAATCAATCGTTTATTAGAATTATTTCAAAAGTTACTGCGGGTTGTATACTTCAACTAATCACAAAGGTAACAAAAGATGACTCACATCTCTTTTATGAAGAGGTTATGAAACAAATAAAATCCTATTAAAGTAGGCATAGATAATGTCATACAGTTTTTATTATAATAATACCAACACTTTCAATTTTCGCTTCATACGCCTGCCGGGAAACGACGTAATGTTTGTTGGTGAATTATACAGGCTGTAGGTGTAGAAGTGTTTAAGAAGCTCAGATGTGAAAGAGGTGAAGATCGTTTGTGGAAATATCGATTGTGGAAATGTCATTGTTTATCTTTATCGAATGTTCAACTGCTTGGACCTAGTATATTTTTATAACCCTATTTATACAACTATAATATTTTTATAGTAGTTGGAAATAAATGAAAACCGTATTCCTATGGTTAAATAATAAAAAATAAATAAAAATTATTATATTTTATTTTCGAATTTTATTTTTGACGCAAAGTTTTATTGAGATTTAATATTTTGTTAACCCTTGCAATATTTGTGTACAGCAAGTGATTCATTTAAATGAAATAAAAACAAACACATAAATTTAATTTAATTGAAAAGCTATTTATACAATACGCAATATTATTATATCTGCATATCCAATCTACAAGTAGATCTGGTTAAAATTCATTATGATATCAAAACATTACAACATGATATTAAAGCATGGCGAATGATATCATGTTTGGCGTACTTACACAACCCGCCTACAAGCGTAAGTAGTATAATTATCTTAATTACATTTTTTTTTAATGCCGGCAAACCGGGCGTTTATTATAATAATAATATCTTATACAAATAAGTTAGTAGCCCGCCTCACTAGACTAAGTCCGTTCCGAGGAGGGTGCATATTCAACATGATACTCCGAACATATAATAGCCTGCAGTAAAATTGTGGTAAAGAATCCATCACCTAATGAACTGTTGATTATTATTGGTTATCGAAGGAAGCAAATACTTTGTGGTGTGACATTATATATTAAATGAAAAAACACACTTTGTAAAACACCACTTTTTATTAGAATTGATATTTAACAGCCAACCAGGTTTAAAAAGTGGTGTTTTACAAAGTGTGTTTTTTCATTTAATAGATTATTATTATTGGAGTGTCCCCATAGAGAAGGCAGGAAATAGGTTAATATATTCCCTGGTTGATTTATTAAAGGGCCATTGAAACTTCTAGAATATGCAGACCATGCCAAATAAATAAACATTTTAATATCCTTCTACATCCTGATACACGTCTATTCATTTTGTGGTAGCTGAAATTAGTAACATTATTTTTATTGTAGTGACATAATGTATTGCATATTATCTAATGAATCTCATTAAATGTCGATTGGAAATTTCTAGAGACCCTTCTTACATTTATCTGTTATTTTCAGAGATAAAAGCAATTCTAAAATCTAAACTGGTATGATCTGAAATATTTCACTGAATACTTTTTACGGCCTTCACTTTGGTTTCTCTTTGCTTTCTGTCGAAAAGACTATTAGAAGACTGGACCATTCAAAGATATTTGTTTCAAGATTAGGCTTTCAGAAACCATTTGGGGTAGAAATCGGTGCGCTTAACTGCCACACGCGAGCCGAACTTGCTTTCCGAACCATGAACGAACAGCGTGAGACGGCTTTGCGGTTGCTTCTTTCCTTTCCCACAATTTGTGGCTTGGCTCTTGCTAACGTTTGCAAATGTATACGCAGAATTATGCTGGGGACTTTTTTGTCATGAAAGTTGAGAATAAGCGCTAGAAGAATATTGAAGAGGTCTGATATTGAGCCTTTTCTGTAACGAGTTATGTTTATTCGAGAATTAATGAGATCTTTTTGATCTTCCCATTTCATTTGAATCGTATCAAGTCTCTGACAAAAGATTTTTTTATCTTTCTCATTATAATTGTTTCTTTTGACTAAACCTCTTGTTAACAATTACACTCAAAATTATAAAAAAATGCAATAAACCATTCTTGTTTGTGTAACTCCTATTGAAGTTTCCTCGATGACGAGATCTGAATAGCCAGTAACTTTCTGTTGACCTTGCAATGCTGTCCCCCTCATTCCTGTAATAAATATTCACAGCTGATCTACGATATGAAATGCGATAATGCCGACCTGTTTCATAAAATCTCCGTATATCTCGAATACACTAATACTGATTCGACTCGGCCATGTGAAAATTTCTCTGAGCTTGGCTTTTCCGCATATTTTTTGTTATCCATCAATATTAGAAAATTTAACGTATTTATAGACTAAACTAAATATTATATGAAATGAAAATATTTATAAAACAATTGACTTTAATGGGTGAATATTTGTGTTTATTGCGATCAAAATAAGGTTTAACCTGCTCAACAATCGAGATTTTGTAGATACGATCATTTATGAAGGAGGGGTCGATTGTTCTGTGTTTGCGGAACGACCTCCGTAGTCCAGTGGCTAAGACTCTTGACTCACATTCCGGAGGTCGCGGGTTCGAACCCGGCATGTGCAAATAAATTTTATTTGATTAATTTGTGTTATTTCACAATTAATTCATTTAAAATAATATATAGTATATTTGCGGCATGTTCCAGAGTGGAAGATACTATTAGTATCGCCCTGGTGTAAGACCACCATTCAGAATTGAAACGTTGCTTGAAAATGGCTTTAGCCGTGTTTAGTGACCAGATCTGAATAGCCAGGTACTTCCCAACCTTCCTCTTCCCCACCTCCTTCCCCTCCCCACTACCTTCAGCCTCACAACATACCCCATTTGGGGATGCCATAGTCTCACTGGCTCCAGACGGGAGCAGTTGAGATTCTTGTGCGGTATTCACTGTAAAAAAAAAAAAAAAGTATTCTCGAAGTCTATATTAATATATTTTTTAATTTGTTTCCTTTTAAAAATCTTATTATGATATTACTTATTATTTATGTGCCGTTTCAGGTCAGAAAATGTCTCTTGAAAATATCTCTCGGCACGGAATAGCTCCTCCATACTTCGAATGCCGGTCCACTCTCGTATATTTCGCAACCAATTCATTTGTCTCCTACCAGGCCCTCGGCGATCCTCTATCTTGCCTTACAATATTAAATGGATCAAGTGACACTTTAATTCATACTCCACGCTAAATTGCAATTGCCATTCAGCGTGGAGTACGACAAGGCTGTGTCCTGTCGCCACTATTGTTTAATCTCTATTCCAACTACGTCTTTAAAAGAGCCTAATACTGAGAAGGGTCTGAAGATCAATGGATTTGTCATCAATAACATAAGATATGCAGATGATACTGTATTACTAGCTGACTGTATCGATGAACTCCAAGACCTATTATCTTGTTAATAATACTGGTGAGCAACTGTGCCTAACAATCAACGTCAATAAAATTAAATGGATGACATTTGGACGACTAGATCACTCTGAATCAGTGATACAATTAAATGAAATTGCTATTACATACAAAAGGTGATTGATACGAAAAGCACTTTTAATTTATATACTATGTCATCTTTTATTGTCTTTTTCTAATAATTCTATACTACTCGTAGTAAGAAATAAATTGATACCAAATGATAAAACATTAAGGGCTATTAAATTGACATTATGTCATTATTATAGCCCTAAATTAAAATCCCATGGAATCCTGATTTACAAAATGTGCGGGATTTGTAAATAATAACATCAATAAAAGGAAGGGGTTAGATTTGGACAAAATAACTTAAGTCTGGAGAAATAAAATTTGTTGTTTTATTTTTAGTTACAAACTGGTTCAATACAATGACAGTGTTTCAACTAGAACACATACATATTCATACAACATATTTAAACTTTTGCGCCGAATTTTTTTTTAATTTCTTAGTTTAATTCTGCATCGCTCAAATAATCAAGTTGTGAATTGGTCTAAATGATCTTTTACGATGCCATGACGATAGTAACAGTATAATATATACCACTCTACTGGTACAAAACGGTCGAGGTTTACGTTAATTAATCACATATAATTATTTTTAATTTTTACAAACTACAGCACAACAAAGGCTTCCATACAAGACAGAAAGAAAAATCAAATTAAATAAATAAACAAATCAAAAATAAAGAATAGTTTACTATACAAAGGAATTCAAATACATATCTTAGTTTCTAGTGACATTAAAAATGTACCATGTTTAAGAAAATTTGATTAAAAATGAAAAAATTACTGAAAATACCCAAGTTTATGTTAATCCACACGAAGTGGATCTGTTTCAAATGTAATAAATAAATTAAATTTAAAAATGTGCAACAAATTCATAATTCATAAATCACCTCTTGGTGTTCCCTAATTTCTAATGTACAAAACTTAAATACATTCCTATATGTACAATTATTTATTTATTTCTGCTGGTTTTTGACAAATGAAACCATTTATGTGTGAACATTGAACAATTCAGTTACAATAACTAAGTTAGAACACAGAATAGTTTCCTACATAAAAATACAAAAACTCATTAAAGGATTACATAATCAAACTTACTTATTGAAATTGTCTGTGATGTCTGTTAATAAACTCAAATTTGCTTTGAATTTAAGTGTTATTTCCAAAATTGAAATTGCTTGTTATGAAGAATTCAGTACTATAGAAGAATAGTATCTACATATGTAAGTACAATACTTTTAATGAATATTTTTGTTTTTATTAATTTAATTGCCGGCATTCAGAAAGTTACTCGCATCACTAGGCGATGTCTGTTCTGAGACTGGTAATGTTACAAATAAATTAAAATACTATTAGAAAAGAAAAAGAACTACATAAAATTTTCGACAAAGTAAACATGAAAACCCAAATTGTGTGAATCAAGAATTAAAAATAAGACAAAATTACTAAAATGTCTCCCAAAAGATGCATGTGTATACATCTTCATATATACTAGGTATATTTTAATTGTAATTTTCAAAAGTGGAACTGATTGGACAAATATTTAGATACCCCGTGATTCTTGACGGGTTTGCGCTTGTGCATAAATAAATATGAAAACATATTATGGTAACTGTGTCATTGCAAACATATTTTAAAAATCCTTCTCATGGCGTACAAAAATAAGGAAGGAAAAATATTTGGATAAAGAACTAAAGGCATTTTTTCTTTGTCAACGGTCAGACGGACAGAGGGACCTTAGGGCCACACCACACTCTCTACCTACCCAGGGGATGTAGGAGGAAACACGGATGTAAAGTTCGGTGAAGGTGGACCCCTCATACATGGAATCCAAGAAGAGCACCACCAGCAGCTTTGTGCATGCATCAGCCATCCCGTGTCCATTGCTGGCGGTGAGGTGGTTCGACATGCTGCCCTGCAATGCAACGCACATTAGAGTCAGTAAATGCGGAAAGTAACTAATTTGGGAGACGGGTATTGGTATAAGCTGAGAATTTAATAACCTATTTTATGCATACGTTTTTGTCTCTCCCTACATGAACAGTCGTTTCACGTAATTTTTTTTAACAATTACATATTTGTCTTCTGTGGTATAATAATTTATACTGTCAACATTTTAAAAGTTTTAAATAAAGATTGTAACTAGCATTTACATCGTTTCCATTTCAGATACTTTTTTGTTGTATGTTGTAAACCAAACGAATTTAGCCCAAAAAATAACGACACATATTTACAGCAATTCAAAATTTTAATATTGATACGCTTTGGCGCTTACAGCAATTTATGCAGCTGAAAATAAAGTTGATTTTTTCATTATTCATACATTAGCAGCGGTATTTACAATTTTTGGCGTACACAAAAAAATGTCAACTGCTGTAAGTGCCAAAAACATTGTCCTTCTTCACTAATAAAATATTTAAATATTACTATTTGATATATCACATTTTTTCAGCTAAGCATTTTAAAAAAACATTTCTGTAACTACTGATTTAAGAGTTAATTTTTTCTTTCTATAATCTGAAAAGTTTTTTGGCTCTGGTTAACAATTTGTTTTTTGGCTCTTACAGCGACTTGCGACGAATTAAAACAATTAAATTAAATGAAGACAATATTAGCGAAACTCAATCGAAAATCTGGAGAAAGAAAAATCAGAAAAGGATAATTTCATATCTGAGAATCGAACCCAGGACTTTTTTCTCGCCAGGGCGGAGCTCTACCACTGAGCTAATGTGACCCTAATTTATGAAATTTGAGGTTTTGTTCATTAACTATATAAACATAAATAAACATATATGTATAAATTGTATATGTATAGTTATCTTACTACTGTTTTTCACGAAACTCAAAAAACATTTTTAATTAGATAAAGGTTTAAAAGTTCGGTTTTTTTTAAATATAAAATACGTATAAAAATTTTCACACTTGAAAAATGTTTTTCAAATGCTGAATGTTGTTTCAAATTTTAATGCTGAATGTTGTTGTGTGAATATTTCTTACCGTGGTAAATATACCTCACACAATCTTATTAAAGCATAACTTTAAAAAGATTGTGTGAGATATATCTCCCAAAAGGACTACGGCTGTTTGTAGTCTATGATGAATACCTTATTGACCGAGTTATTAAATAGTTATTTGTAAAAAAAAAACAATGTTAGGATGAAGGAAATGCGCGCAAATGCAAAGTGAATCTGTGTAAATGCAATCGGGATGGGCCTATATCTACCAGAGCGAACGCAATAAGGAAATAGAATTGTTGGATTGTCACTTTTTCTCTGTGAACCTTCCGGCGTCCTGCTTTGGACATACAGTCTTCCCTCAAATGCTTCCAGTACATTATATTATCAAGGTAATAAGTCATCTCTAATGTGTACATTATTATTAGTGCCAGAAAAAATGCAGTGCAATGCAACTTACAGTCGTGAGCCTTCGAGCCCGTCTTCCGCGTGCTGACAGCTTAAGTTGGCAGAGGCGGGCAGGTCTCCACAGACCCCACGCAGCAGATCTTGGTACTGGAGGGTGAGCAGTACTGGGAAAAAGGATACTCTTTTAAATACACCCTTGTATATGTATATAAACACGAATTTTACACATTAGAGCTTTCTACATACTTCAATATAAACATCATTACTTTTAATCGGCTTCGATGAGTAGGATTCTTTTTTTTTACATTAGTTCCACAAAGGAGGCCCCACACAGGGCCTATGTCATCTTTGGGGATGCTGTGTGGAGGGTATGTTTAGGAAAGGAAGTTCTGGGAAGGAAAAGGGTATTAGGGGTGGGTAGGAATCTGGAGCCAGTGTGTCCAGGAGTGACGGACGTATGAAACCATCCCTCACAAGAGAGTAGGCTGGAGAAGTGAAAGGGACTCCCTCAAACATTCTCTCCCGATCCAGCCTGTCATGCAGCTGGTGGGTAAACGTATCCGCTACCGAGACCCGGACAAACCTCACCCCATGAACCCGCACCCCTGCTCAGTCACCGTACCACTTGGGGTGACCTATTATAAATGGTTCCCGGGGCGGCGATACCCATACCCGCCTCCCAAATTGAAAATTTCTCTTTACCACAGAAATTTGTTGAGGGCCACAGTTCAGATCAGCTATCTTTGTCTTTATGTTGAAAAGGCAGTGTTAAAGTATTGAGTTAAAGGTAGGTATTTCACAGCTTTCCAAGTTAAAACCACTAAAATTGATAAAATTTGGTAATTTTGAGAAGCTGAATCAGGTTATTATTTTTTTTTTAAATTTAAGTTACGGAAATTTTAGTCTACTTTAAAATCAATTACACAATATTTGCTGAAAAATTAGGCCTTCGTAATCAAAATTGGCAAAAGGCGATTCCGCTATAGACGATTCTCGACACTAATTTTAAAATCGCAGTATTTGTTATTTTTTTGATATAAGTGCATAGAAGAAAGTCAATATTTGATAATAAATAAAAAATTGTATTTTACTTCATATTGAAATTTTTGGCGCGCTTGGAAACATTGTCATTCGAAGAATCGACATGTAAACTGCAAAATCACACCGTGCAACACTGGCGCGAAACAGCTGTTACCGATAGTTTGAGATTACATTTTACTGCTAAACGTGTGGTGACAATATTTATTTATATTTATTTGTCGAAAAATCTAAGTACTTTTTGAATCATTTACAAAAAAGTGTACTGATTAGTAGTGATTAGTCAAAAGCATTGCTTGATCTTTTATTTCGTTCCCCTTTAAGTTTTTTATTGATGTGAATATCCACTTAAATTAGTCGGGTTGCACCCCCGATAATTTGATGTTGCACCCGCAATTGCTTCAAAAGCGAATAATAATTATATTTTTGAATGTAGCTATTACTTTGTGGTTATCCATTATAGAAAAATAAAATAATTTAACTTTGTATAAACCACTTATTTGATGTGCAAATCCGACCGGTTTCGGAACAAACGTTCCTTCGTCAGGGAAAGCTTATACTAATTTGACAGTTTCGAACAATGTTTTATTATGGTAGGGGTGGAGCTGTTGCTAGATAATAATGTAGATTGGGTAGGTAGGTATTAGTGTAGAGTGGATGGGTAGGGGAACAAATCCATGATTGGGCTATATGACAATATTTTTTTCACCCACTCTACACTAATACCTACCTACCCAATCTACATTATTATCTAGCAACAGCTCCACCCCTACCATAATAAAACATTGTTCGAAACTGTCAAATTAGTATAAGCTTTCCCTGACGAAGGAACGTTTGTTCCGAAACCGGTCGGATTTGCACATCAAATAAGTGGTTTATACAAAGTTAAATTATTTTATTTTTCGAATAATAATTGTTTATATTTTTTCCCTATATTTTTTTTTAATTTTGTTGTTGATTATTTTAACGCCTAACAAAATATAAAGGCATAACATAATTAATATTTCACAATTAAAAGACTTTCGTGACTTTGTCTTACGATCTGGAAAGGTACGAGTTTGTCCAAATTTGTTCCATCAGCGAAAGCACTTTGAACCTCCCTCCTGACTATTTAAATATTTCAATAAAATTCTTATAAACGAATACAAAGTGAACATGTTAGAATGTAGAATAATAATTTAATATAATTTTTTTTTTTTAATTTTATCATTAGGAAGCTTTACATGCGTCTAAATGTTGCACTCGTGATTGTGGAATCGCCACAAACATTAAAAAATGGTAAAAAAATAACGTTTTTAGGATTTCTGACAAGGGTCCGGAAGTCGACCAAGGTCAAAAACTTTTTCTTTTCATTAAGCTTCTGTAATTTAAAACATACCAAAACATCATAACTGCCCCATTTGATGCAAGGTAAGATGTTTACATTTACTGGACTGGGTGTTTTCCTTGAAATAAAACATAATATACCTGCGGCAGAATTCCACGACTAGCGGCGTCCATTGCCCCCGGGCAGTTGCTAAAGTCCTCACAACTGCCGACGGAGCCTCTCACCCAGCACCTTCCTGGATGTAGCAAACACACAGTATTATATTACCAATTCTAAACATACTTCAATTTGTAAAATATAGGCCATTATAAATTATTTGGATTAAATAGAAAATACAAAAATTGTAAAATAATGACAATTGAAATTAAAATGACCGTTTTTCGTTGGAACAGAAAGTTGTCTTATATGTAAATTATAAAGGTAATTATTTTTAAAAGGTTGTTGTATATAATATGGTAATTAATAACATCTGAAATGATTTCTAAAGTATCGCCCTGGTGAAAGACCATCATTCAGAATTAAAACTATGCTTGAAATGGCTTGAGCCGTGTTTTGGTGATTTATATCTAAGAATCCAGGTAGGTACTCTCTTAGCGTACTATTTTCTGTCTGCAAACCATCCAACATGCCGCAATTGGGAATGCTTCAGTATAACCGGTTCTAGATGGTTGGTTGCAGTTGGGACTCTTGCGCGGTACCTACCTTTATTTGTGACTTTAACTTATAAGAAATCAGATTTTACTTTGTGGCTGTAGTTGTTCCATATTTTCTGACAGCCACGTTCTGTGCGAGAATACGTTGCTGTACATGGCTGGATATTTGGTCTGGCAGGTTTCATCCAGTTTCAGGGGCGGAATAGAACTTAATACTCCACGAAGGTACCAGCGCGGGAGGCCCGTGATTGTATCCTGCACCGGGAACACCAGCCCGACCCCGCCGTCTCCCCGGCATACGCCTGAACCTGAAAGTAAATGGAAAGTGTCGGTTAGGCGGTGTTATTGATGGTGGTGGTTTGCGGGCAGGCAGCAGCACAAGACTTGTTTTTACGTTTTGCAGCGGGAACACCAGCCCGCCCCCGCTGTCTCCCGGGCACATGGCTGAACCTGAAAAGAAGGGAAAGGAAAGTTCTGGTTATGCGGAGATTATTTATATTTTTGAATGCGTAAACTAACCGTTCGTGAATCCTGCACAAATCTTTTCCGCTAAGATATAACTCCTGAAGCCGGATGGCATTTGCTGGTAGCACTCCCTGTTCTCCACAACAGGGACCCTCAGGACGTTGAGTTGGTCCGATAAGACGCTTAAAATCGCCACCTGCAGGATCATCACAATTATTCATTTTAGTCACTGATTCGTTACACAAAATCGTTGGTTCGTAATAAAAAAACACTATTAATTTATAACATTAATTGCCATTCTTTAACTAAGATAATGAAAAACATAATTACCTTCCCCACCATGCCCGGGCTGGTCTGTGAGTCGTGCAGTTTGCTGTCCACCAGGTCCAGGCAGACTGCACGCACTACAGGGGAGAAGATGAACTCGGTCTGAAGGTGCACAACTGCGATATCGTCTTGGAAGTTACGCTTACCACCTCCGTAAGTTACTCCAAAGCGAACAGCGCGCACCTGCAATATTGTTTTTACATTATGTAACTGAACAAAACTCAAAAATAGGGTATATAGGTGGAAAGATCCCTATTTCTTTAGTTTACCATGGAACTATGATTATAAAGAAGCGGCATAAACATTTTGGAAGTATTAAACGGCCAAAACACATGTAGCTGTCTCCATTTTTCGCCAGCGTGAAGTGGGGATACAGACTACAGACGGGGTTACCGCTCAGCCAGCGGGGGAGGGTGAACGCTCTACAGAGAAGGGCTGAACTGGTTATGGGCTTAACATTATTTAATTTATATTGTTTTAATTTAAAAAAAAACATTTGTCAGTTTTTTTGTCATATTTTAGGCACAAAATATATTAACCCATTAGGGGAAGGATGGATATTATCGGAAGCATAGTGTTATTCATTTGTATTTTGTTGTTATTGCTTCAATATAAACGATTAGATATTAATCATAAAAGCAAAGGACAAATCTGCATGATAAGCTAATTATAAAATACAATAACGATCACTGTTTCCCAAAATTTAGATTTTAAAATTACGAAATTTTCGTTTATTATCGGAATTCGACGGGTGGTATCGGACAAATTAGCTCTTTGGTTTAGAAAAAGGGCAACAAAGTAATTGATAGAATTGTCTAATATCTGACATCAAATGCGGTATCGGACACAAAAGTGGACAAAAAATATTCATGTTTTTTTATTAAAAAAAGGATTTCAAAAAAGTGGTTAAACCGTATTCAAACTTTTCAAAAAAGTTATGATATACTGAAACTAAAAATTATTTCTGGCACAATTCACATTTGTAAAAATGCTGGTAAGATTCAAGACCCGTACAATTTTCATGGGCCCATCCGTGATAACCTTGACATTGAATCCAGTCTTCTTCGAAGCTTTCTCCACAGATAATGCAAACTTCAACTTTGTTATAATCCTTATGTAGTTTTAGTTTATCTGTTTTCTTAAAATTTATGGTGTTATCATTATTTTCTTTGTTGTTTGGGAGGATTTTTTTTTTTTTTTACTTATTTGAAAATCTTCCTGGTATTTTATCTTGTTTCATTTTGATTGGGAGATTCGGTACTTGTGTTTTGGCTTCATTCTTTACAATTTTTGAACTTTTTAGAAGTGCACCTAATTTCCTCAATATTCTAAATCCTTTCTTCAATTTCAACAACCTGTAACTAGGTGTACTTTTAGGGACATCAAAATATAAGGCAGCTTCTCAAATTGTCATCTTCTTTTCACAAACATACAAATAAGTGGGGTGGGGAAGGAGATGGGAGCGAGGAAGGTGTGGAAGTACCCGGCTATTCAGATCTATTCAACAAACACGGCTAAAGCCATTTCAAGCAATATTTCAATTCCGAATGGCGGTCTTAATATCACCAGGTGACACTGAGAGTATCTTCCACCTGGAACGTGCCGGAATACCTTGTATTATTTTTATTTATTAAATTGTGAAAACACAATCAATCGAATTAAATTTATCAGCGCGCGACGGAATTTTAACCCGCGACCTCCAGATTGCTAGTCAAAAGCCTTACCCCTCAACCACGGGGGCATGTCAATGTGGCTTTTACATAAAAAATATCGTGATTATATACTTTGAATTAAAATTGTAAGCATATGTAAATGGAGTGTTAAATTGGTTCCATGCCAACTCAGAATGAAACCAAATCAGAATCATCTCAGAGAGGTCATTAAAAGCTATGAAAAAAATTGTTTAAAATAGGTTGTAACTCTAACCTGACTTAACCTATTTAACCAATTTTCCATTCCTGATGTTGTATGCAAAATAAAATTACTCGATATAAGGAAAAAAAAAGCCCTGATAAAGTTAATCCAGCTTTTCTAATTAACTATGTATCAATACTAACTAAGCCACCTTGTCGAATATTTAAACAATCGTTGAAATCTGGCTGCTTCCATGATCCATGGAAAAGCTGCTATCTGACACCTGTGTTTATAAAGAGCGATGTTCATGTTGTCACAAATTACCGACCTATTTTCGTGCTCTCTGCAATCCACAAAATGTTTGAAAAACGTTTATCTGGTAAAATATTCACACATATTAGTAACAAATTAACGTGGCTTTATGCCAGGCAGATCCACTTTCACAAATCTCTCCTTGTTCGAACAATTTATGTCGTGCTCACTTGAAAATAAAACTGAAGTAGACACAGATTTTATAAAAGCATTTGACAAAGTTAACCCCAAAAATATTCTCAATAAACTTAATATATTCGGATATAGGGAAATCTTTTGGAATGAATAATGAGCTGCTTAACTTATAGAATTCTTGAAATAAAAATAATTCTAACCTGTCTTCCAAACTCATGGCTACTGGCGGTGTACCTCAAGGGTCCCATTTATGCCCAATATTTTTTACAATCGATTTTGTTACTGTTTTTGATAATAATTCTCACACTGAGCCATGGGGAAGCGGGGATTTGTCACCGGCGATATATTCAATGGGCCAATTCATGGATTGTTATAATTTATGGACTGTTATAATAGGCCTCTTGCATCACATTTTTTTAATTTTTTCCGGTTAAGGCAAATATTCTAAGACTTTAGTTTTTTTTTTAATCGTACAGGCACAGGGGAATAACGAGGCATACCAAAAATTTTACATCTCAATTTTTTTCCTTGATCCCTCTTATTGACCATTAATCATCATTATGTTCAACGTCTATATATATATATATATGACTAAATCCAATGTAATAAACTCTGACTTGTAAATAATAATTATATTTTCAACAAAAAATCTTATGTCCTTTTGGAATACCGATTTACTAGTTAATTTAAGGAAAAAAATAGTCATACCGGGCATTTAAATAAAAAGAGGGACTCATTGAGTCTTTTTTGGTTTTGCTTAGCATTGAATTCTCGATCTTAAATGTTAATTAAAAGCAAGTTTGGAATAAAAATTAAGTGTAATACAAGAAAGAGTAGTATAGTTTCACATCTATTATATATGGGTGATATAAAATTATTTTCGAATCGGGGGGGGGGGGGGGGGGGTTGGCTAGAGAATTGTGGTCTTGGTGGGTGAAAAACTCGGTCGGGTAGCACCCGGGGCGCCGCCCCCCTCACTACGCCACTGCTTGTGGTCCCTGTCGAAAAAATAAACGTACAGGTGGTCCCGGGTCAGAGAAAGGTTGGGAATACTTATATAGAGAAAGGCAAAATTGTAGATGGAGACGAAGGTATATTTAGAAATTTTAAAATTAAAAGTATGAAAGGGAGTGAGGTTTATAAATATTTAGGATAGCCGCAATCGAATAGATATGATCATACTAGTATTAAAAATGATATTAGGATTAAATTTCAAACTAGGATCGGAAAAATTTTAAAATGCAATCTCTCTGCTAAAAATTTAGTAAACGCAATAAATACTTAGGCAATACCTCTATTAACGTACTCATTTGGCATAATTAAATGGTCCAATACAGATTTAGATAGCTTAGAACGATTAATTAGAACACCTTTAACATGCCATCATCCAAATTCAGCAGAAGAACGAATTAATTTACCTAGAAATTTAAGAGGTAGAGGTGTAGTCAAAATAAAATCTTTGAAATACAATCAGGTAGAAATGCTTAGAAACTTTTTCCATAGGAAAGCTAATAGTTCAGAAATGCACAAAATAATTTGCAAGGCAGATAGAAACATTACACCTTTAAATTTATCTGACGAGAATGCCAACATTCTTATAAATACTAACCAGGAATTATTAGATTCCTGGTCCATAAAATTATACACGCAAAATACTTCAATTATCTTAAACAAACGTATGTTGACAAACTTTCGTCATACAAATGGTTGAGTATTGGAGAGTTGAGCGCCGAAATAGAATGATTTATGCTTGCCATTCAAGATAGAGTCATTAATACTAAAAATTATAGGAAGCATTTAAACAAAGATAAAAATCAAATTGATGATTTACATAGAAAATGTTAGACTTTTCCGGAAACTATAGAACATATTATATAGGGATGTTCTGTATTAGCGCCGTCCGAGTATATATTTAGGCACAATCAGGTTATAAAATAATTCACCAAAGTTTGGTAATTAAACATAACTTGATTGGCTGCCGTAATATAGTACCGTGTTATTCATATGAACCAAATTTGTTTTTAGAAAATGATTTTTTATATATATATATATTATGATGTAACTATTCCAACAGTCAGAACAATTAGCCATAATAGGTCTGATATAGTTTTACATGACAAAATTTAAAAAATAACTTATATCATCGATGTCGCTATTCCAAATTCCTGTGATATTCAAAAATCTGTTTCTGAAAGACATATAAAATATATAAATTTAGGAAATGAGATTAAAAGAATTTGGCATTCTCAGACTATAAAAATATTACCATTTGTTATTTCGGCTACTGGCATTATACCTAGCTTTTTTTAAAATATTTATATATGTATATTTATATTTTTTTTACATGAGCTCCACTCCTGAGGAAAATAATTTCTATCAGGGCCTATGTCATCTTTGGGGAAGCTGTGTGGAGGGTTTTTTTAGGAAAGGAAGGAGAGGAGAGTTCTGAAAAGGAAAAGGATTTAAGGGGTGGGTAGGAATCTGGGGTTCAGTGTGTCCTGGTCATCCGCCTCCTAGACCTAGACAAACCTCACCCCATGAACCCGGGCAACCCTGCTAAATCACCAAACGTAGCGAACCACTTGGGGTGACCTATGGCAGAGGTGTTGGTTACCCAATAAAGGTTCCCGGGGCAGCGGTACCTATTTCCGCCTCCCAAGAATATATTGAGGGATCAGTAGGATTTATAGGTCCAATTAGGAGTTCCACTGAGCCGAACCCTCTGATATGAAAATATCTGGAGTCGGTGAATTATTTTCCCATTTGGTCTCTTCGACATATTGTTCTTGTATTATTTTGTATTTATTATACTTATATAGTGCAAGTGCATAACGTGGATTGACTAGGTGATAATTTGTGGAAAAGTGCGTGAAAGAGTTAAGTTTTTCCTGCGGGAACGATTTAACCCGGACATAAAATCTGAAGCGTTATTATAAAATTTGATTTTGTTAAAATCAGCACCATTGCCATAAGACAGATACAGAAGGCGTAATATGTACGGGGTTCTCTTAGTAACATCTGTCAAAACGTCAAACCAAACGATAAGTTCGCAGAGTATAAACAATAAATCTAGTGAATTGTAGATGTCAAATTCAAAAATTGGCCGGAAATCCAAGTGTTGCCATATAAAATAAACGAATCAGTGTGGAATTTTACAAAATTAATTAAATATTTCGGAGATGGGACATACTTCGGAGACGCGACATTTCATCGCAAAAAACGGATTTATTTATTTATTTAAAAAAAAACTGTAAATTTCTAAAAAATAATTGTAACGTATTCGTAATTAGTAGAAAAATCTATCCACACGATTTTTTCCAAGTCATTACAAAACCCATGCAAGTGGCCTATTATGTTGTTAGTGTGTTATTTATTTAGCAAAATACCTCAGATTGCTGCCTGCCTTCCACATCTTCAGTAGTCCAGGAACGATTGAAGCTGCCCCCGACTACCCGATAGGCAGACAAATCTACAGTGTGGTTATATTCTTCCACGGAGAAGCAACTTGCAGCTAGAAATAACAAACCATATACGTATGTACTTTAAGGGGACATTTTGAAGAGTGTAGATTTATTCAACAACTAGTTGTTTTGTGTAAAATCAGAGGGTCTTATCAGATTAGTATGAGATTGTCCTGACGAAGTAACTGTGATGTTGAGCGCTTACAGTAGAATAAGTTAATAGTATTTAGATGTAATTATGTATAGAAGTCCTGCCAGAACTCACCGGTTATCACTAACTGACTCCGCACTAATGAACCGCTACATACTCGCTCGTAATTGTCTCCCGGGCCATCGTTTTCGAAGATGGCCACGTGCCATGGAAACTCGTGGGATATCTCACGCTTCCCACCCTGTACTAGTGGCTGCGAAACAATGGCTTCCAATCCGCAATCTGGAGTTACAAAATCAGTCAATTTTAATACGAGTATTATCTTATTATTTGTTTAATTGTAGTGTCGGACACTGCTGCTAATTATGAAGTCAGGTAGTGTCGGACACTGTTTATGGACAAAAAGTGACTTTTGAGGATTTAGCCCTTTCAGCTACAAAAATATATGTATGTATACATAATATTATACATTCGTAATATATATTTATTTATTAATTTTCAACGCCCTGATGGGCCTTTACATGACAAGTTTATAATGCAGAGACAGTTTTTTTTTAAATTAAAAAGATAAACTATAAAAATATAACTAGTAAACATTATATGAAAGGTAGGTATACAGATAAATTTAAGGAAAGATAGTGCATTACAATAAAAGAGAAAGTTTCCAAGTTTTAAATGGCATGGAAATAAACTAGTAAGTATGTTAGTAATTACAAAATTTACAGGTGACTGTTAAATGTGATGAATAATACATGACAAAATGCAAGATACATTAAAAGAAAACGCTAACAAGATTTTTACATTATAGATTAATATAGAAATACACAAATATATGCAATAGACCCTATGTGATGCTCCTTAGATATCAAAATATTCTACATAAAAATATTGTTCAGATATTTCTTGAATAACGGTAAACTTGTATTAAATACATCAATATTTGAGGTAAATTTGTTCCCTAGTGTGCGTAATCGAAAAATTGGTGCATGTGTGTGGTAGTTAGTTACAGAATTATTGTTGCAGAATAATAATATGTTTTGCCTTGTCACTCGAGTTGATACCTTAAAATCAATGAGATGCAGGAGTTCGCAACAATCTAATTCGGAGTGAATAATTTTAAACAACAAAAAAGTTAGGTCGTTTATTTTTCTTCTGTTTTCTAGGGAATGCAATTTAATTGTATTTAGTAAAGATGTGTAGTTAATGTGTTGAATAAGTATGTGTAACTTGAAGTTAATAAGTCTTAAAAATTTGTGCTGCACTCTTTCGATATTTCTTATATGAATTTGATAATATGGAGACCATATCGTCGCAAGAAAGCCGCTGTAAGAGCCACTTTTTTCGAAAATACGTTTTATATATCATTTTGCAGGTTTTTTTTTCTGCGTCGATCTATCTGGGTCCCATGACTCTACAACGATAAATAAGAACTGTACGACGTAGGAAAAACTAGCCATTTTGTCAATAATACGTTTTTTAACTGCTGTACACACCTCAAAATCCTGCATTTTTTTTACGTTTGGCGATTACGACAATATTCAATTTAAAAAAAACCAACAAAATCACTTACACGGAAATATTATAAGTTCGGTTGGTTGTTACAGCATTTTCAAAGATTGCATTTAAGTGTTCGCGGCTGTTACTACATTTATTTGTTTGCTTTCGAATAACACTTGTCGTTTACTACAACTTGTCAATACTTTTTAGAATAAGTTAGTGTGTTTACTGCAATTATACATGTCATGCGTTATTGTTATTTGTACGTTACGGTGTTGCTGCATCTTTATGTTTGTTATGTTACAGCGAGTTCAGACACTGTCCGTACGCCAATTGGAGTGTTTGTGTTCGTTGTTTGAGTGAAGCTGTTAGAAGTATGTTGCAATTGTTATCAAGTAAGTTCATTTATAAATAATATATTTGGCTGGATTTAATTTAGCCATGGCCATGGAAAGATATTGCCTAAAAATAATTATTATAATTATATATTTTTATTGAGTAAAGGTTGCGAATACGGCTGCACGATTAATAAAAATAACTAAAAGCAACTCTTGGTTTTAACTTAATTACTTAAATAATTTTTCTTACTTGTTAGTAGTTTGGCTGCGATCAAAATAGGCACACATTATTTAAATAACCCGAGCTAAGAACTTAATAATCTATTTTTTTGCATACGTTTCTCCCCCTACATAAATAGTCGTTTCTCTACCTTTGCCGTTTATTGTTTTACGTAAACTTACAATTTATTATGTTTGATTTCAAATGACATCAGCCTATTTTCTTATGTGGATTTTGAATAACATACTGGCAAAATTAATTCTACAAATTAATTTCCTTAAGGAACACATTTTTAATCTCAATGGTAATTATTATTAACAATTTAAAAGGTACTTCAGTCGTTATATCGAAAACAATATTGACCAGATTTTTTTCTTCATTTTAGATGGCGAAGAAAAGATTAAACTGGTTAAATCAACTAAAAAACGAAATTGATTCTGACCTACATGAACAAAAAACGTTTGAAAAGAAGATGAAAATTGAAATTTTGAGTGATTTATTGATTTCTTCGAAAACTAAAGATGGGAGAGATAAAAAAATGGATACAACAGAAAGCGAGCAATTAAGTAAAGATTATCCACCAATTGGAACCTCACTGATGATTGCCGATCCAAGCACCTCAACGACGATCTTCAACTCAAACGTCTCGTCTCCTTGTACCAGCCCAAGTACTTCATGGATGATGGCTGTTGCCGACGAAAGTGCCCCATCGATGAACGCTAACACAAACATCTTATCGCCCATTGTCGGTTTAGAATATTTATCTCCAATTGCAGGCCCAAGTACTAGTATGATAACGTCATTCTCTCCAAGCCTTGTGACAGAAATAAATTAAATTATCAATAGAAATGTAAATTACACCACTTTATCAAAAGTATTGCCAGTTGCTGGTACTATTGGACAACAAAAGATAACAGGAAACACTCCTGTTTTGGACAAAATAGAACCACGGAAGAGGAAATCCCAACGAAAATTAAAATTGCGAATTGAAAATTAAAATTGCATCTTAATGGCGATGAATACTCCTTATTATTGAATGAAGCATTCCCCTCGGACGTGTCAAACTCAGAGGATTCATCAGAAAATTCGAATTCAAGTAATCAAAACAAACAAACAAGAGAAACATGTGTCACGGGAAAAAAAGAAGAAAAAATCTGATATAACAAAAGAAAATCAACAGAAAATGAAAAAAGGCCAATCAAACATGGAAAAAAAGGGTAGAGTTGTAGAAGCAAAGAAAATGAAATTCAATCCATGCGTGGGGAAAAAATATCGTAATAACTGTGAAAATATAAGTGAAGAAAAGCGTCTAAACATTTTTAACATTTTTTTATTTCATTTTAATTGTGTAATTATAATCGCAGTTGTGTAATTATAATCAGTTGTGTAGTTCTTAGCGAAATATTAGAAAAATTCCTATATTTTGTTTTATTTCATTATAATTGTGTAATTATAATCTATTTGTGTTCTTAACGAAAGATTAGAAAAAATCGTATATTTTGGTTTTATCTCGTTATAGTTATGTAATTAAAACCACTGTATTTGTGTTCTTAGCGAAAGATTAGAAAAATCCATACGTTTTGTTTTATCTCATTATAATCGTGTAATCATAATGACTGTATTTGTGTTCCTAAAGAAAGATTATAAAAAAATCGTATGTTTTGTTTTATCTCATTATAATTGTTTAATTATAATCACTGTATTTGTGTTCTTGACGAAAGCTTAGAAAAATTCTTATTTTTTGTTTTATCTCATTATAATAATTACATATTTGCCTTCTCTGGTATAATAATTTGTACTGTTAACATTTTAAAGGTTCAAATAAAGATTGTCATTTGCATTTACATCGTTTTCATTTCAAACACATTTTTTGCTGTATGTTGTAAACCGAACGAATTTACCCAAAAAAATAGCTACACACATTTACAGCTATTCGAAATTTTAATATTGATATACTTTGGCTCTTACAGCAATTTATGCAGCTGAAAATAAAGTTGATTTTTTAATATTCATACATTAGCCGCGGTATTTACAGCATTTTTGGCGTACACAAAAAAAAATTCAACTGCTGTAAGAGCCAAAAACATTGTCCTCCTTCACTTATAAAAAAAATCAATATTACCATTTGATAGATCATATTTTTTCTGCTAAGCATTTTAAAAATGGCATTTCTGTAACCACTGGTTTAAAAGTTACGATTTTTTTTCTAAAATCTGAAAAGTTTTTTGGCTCTGGTGAACAATTTGGTTTTTGGTTCTTACAGCAGTATTGCTTTCTTGCGACGATATTGTAACTGATATTCGATGTTTAGCCACTTTTAATGCGAGATTATTTGGCTGATTAAGGCGATAATAAATATTTGTGATTCATCACAAAGAATTAAAACACATTTTATTGACACGTCATCATTTTTAATTTTGTTGAAAAATAAACATATAGGTACGTAAGAGTATTGCCTTTAGCTGAGTTGGCATCGCGTTGGACACCCAGACATTGTGAGTTCATTTCCTCGACTAGCTAAGTCCTTCATCGCGACCCATTCTACATTCTGCACTTTCTGTGGTGGTAGTAGGAGATTTTCAAAAATTGTCAAGTTATTCGTAACTCGGGTACGTTTGTCTTTCCTTTTCCTCCAGGAACGACACACGATTGTAGTTGACAGGTGATCGGTGGATTAATTGAAGGAATAAATAACACAATTTTTTAGAGCATCTACTTTTCCTTCTAGGACACTTGGTACAGAATCCGCCACTCTGCTTGACCTGCGTAGTCCAGTGGGTAAGACTCTTGACTCACAATCCGGAGGTCGCGGGTTCGAAACCGGCATGCGCAAATAAATTTTATTTGATTAATTTGTGTTATTTCACAATTAATTCATTAAAAATAATATGAATACATTTTTATACATAGTATATATATATAGTATATTTGCGGCATGTTCCAGAGTGGAAGATACTATCAGTATCGCCCTGGTGTAAGACCACCATTCAGAATTGAAACGTTGCTTGAAAATGGCTTTTGCCGTGTTTGGTGACCAGATCTGAATAGCCAGGTACTTCCTCTTCCTCACCTCCTTCCCCTCCCCACTACCTTCAGCCTCACAACATACCCCAATTGCCAATTGGGGATGCCATAGTCTCACTGGCTCCAGACGGGAGCAGTTGAGATTCTTGCGCGGTATACACTGTAAAAAAAAATATTAGCAATTGGTACAAATGACTTTATTATGTACTTCAGATCTGACGATATATTCTGTAAGCAAATCAGACCTGAAATGTGTGACTTTACCAACTCCAGAGCCACTTTCTCTAATGAATACATTTTTCTCAACCAAAGGGTGAGTTGGTATGCACCTTTATTCGAGGACCTTCTCAGGCCTTTAGACCCAGAATCCGAGGACTCACACGAATCCGAGGACGTCCTCGGATTCGAAATGCGAAAAACTGAATATGTACCTATAATCTATGCATTCTGATTGGTCAACTGTAGAAATTTTGGGCCAATCGGAGAGAGTCCTCATTTTCGTGGTGAAAAATATCGTGTTTAATTTGGCTAGTGTTTCATTAGTACGGGTGTGTGACCACCAGGGCGGCGCCGCTAATGCTGGAAATCACACACAGACCCTAAACCGAGGACTCTTTCAAAGTCCTCGGTTTCGTGTTAAAAGGTGCCGATCACCGGAATGTGAACACCAGGAGGCGCTGCAAGCTCGAGTGTCAAGAAATCTCACCTACGCCCTAAACCGAGGACCCGTCGGCGTCGTTTGAAATTCCTACGTGCATGTGAATATAATAAGTATTGCACTATTAAGATTGTGCCGACAAGGAATTCAGTTTTTGACAGTTGAAACAAAATTCAATATGACCCTATTACCTACACCTCACAAATCGCCTCTGTCTGAATTAAGGACAAGGGAAGAATACCGCCACCTGGATGGGTGATGTTGTCAAGCGGGTTAAGGAGGAGCTGTGGGAAGGGTTTTATTAATGCGGATCTTGAAGAGTCGGAAAAAATTACTGAAAAAATTACCAAACGCAGAGTAATATTAGCATCAAATAAAACATACGAAATCGTTAAAAAGAATTTATGGTTTTTTAGGTAGTCTGACAAAAAAATTAAGACAACAAAGTCGTTTATAATTAAAATTATTGAACCAATATTCTTTCCTTCCAGGCATGATCCTTTATATTTTATTTCTTGGCGTTTTTTTTATGATGTTGTGCACATAAAATTTAATGTTTTTCTATGTTCTGTGTCTTAAATCTGGTTCATTGGTCAAACATTCTTCGCACTCTTTTTTGTTGGAATTTTTTTTCTTATCCAGAAGACAGCCATTTGCCTTGATACGGCATCCTTCTTCCAGAAGTCCACATTTTCCTTGCTGTTATTTTCTTTTTCCTTGTGACATGTGCATTTATTATTGGAATCTCATCCGTACCTACTCCGTTGTCATCTGAATCCCAATCTTCATTTTCCACGTTTGTACCATTGGGAATCGGAGGAATGGATACCGAAGATGGTAATATTTTCGCGGACACGGATTTTTCTTGAAGGTCGATAGTATCTAGATTTTTGCCTTTATTTTCGGCCAACTTTCCGCCATCCATGGCCAGCAAGAGTTTACTCACCTTGCTCAATTGTATGGTACTTTCAGGAAGACGGTAAAACTCTCTATGAACCCGAATGTCATGGCCCTAATATGTTGCCAGTTAGTCCATTTCGTTATTTTTGAGGTTCAATAGCTGAGATGCAGTTGCCACTTGCTTCCGTAATTTTGTGGATGTCAGAGCTTTGGGATCTTTAGCACCACATTCCAAAGCGAATTGTCGTAATGATGTGTCTGATCTCAAGAACATAAGCGAATTTATTTTAGCAAATAGGTATACGTTTCTATCTAAAATTCCCACAGACGACCTCTTTTCGCAAAGCAAATCAATTTGTAGTTTAAGATCGTTGGTGAGTAAAATAGGAACCTTTTTTCCTCTTTTCCCTCTTGTTTCAAATCGAGTCAAGTTGCTAGCGATTTTTTTTCAAGTTCACTAAGAGTGTTGAATACTTCTTCATTCATCGTGGTTTGATCACGTAACTCATATGATTTTAAATATATCCTGTCGACCTCTCCTGGCCGGCGGCGATTAAAAAGCAATGTTTGAGTCAACGTGATTTCACTCAACTTGATCCATAGAGAAGGGTCACAAGCGACCTTTATTCCGCTGACAACTTGTAGTGCTTTTAGTTTTAAATACTCCGTTAACATCTTAATGTCTTCAGCCAAGGGCAATATGACCGGCTTATTCCATTTCTGGGTATAGGACGTGTTCAGGACATGAGTAGACACTTCGTTCGTGAAATTCATGCCTATCAATTCGACAAAATCGTCAACTGTCTTACGATGAGCTATTTCTCGTTTAAGGCTAGACTTGATATGCCATACTGGAGAGAAAAAGACTCATAGAAACTCTTAGACAACTAGGCAATTATTCGCATAATTCCAAAGTAATAAAAACTGGCACTGGTTCAATAATTCCAAAAAAACGATCATTTAACCGGAGGAAATTAGAATTATTATCTCCATGCGGGTCTTGCATGGGGTTGTACCTGAAGAAAGATCTGTACTTGCATTACAGGAAATGTAATACTGATGTGCATAGCGGGCCTTCGCGCAAGTGTGCAGCACCATTCCCGGCAGGGGACGCGGCCTCCCAAGGATCAAGAACCAAGGACAAGACAAAATATACCATGTGATTCGAAATGATCAGTTAATATTGAAATTTGGTTCTAGTCTATACAGTCGCCACAGTGCACACCCCCATTTAATATCTTACATAACGCAAAGAATGGACCCAATTGGTCGTCTGGTTTTAAATCTCTGGGATATTAATAAGGAAATTATCTACTTAGAAGACATTATCCAGCCCAAATTTTATAACACCTTCATACTAGCCGTAAAGACTGTAGTCTTATTTAACAAGGACACTAACATGTATGGCATACCAAGTCTATAGCCTTAAACGAGAAATTGCTCGTCGTAAGACAGTTGACTATTTTGTCGAATACGATGAGGCGTATAATTTTGTTGCCTGTTCACCGCACGAGTAAACGTTAGGACGAGCCGCGCCTGCTTCCAAGATACGTGTAAGAAATTCGTTCCACACTATTTCGAGGACCCAAGACCTCCAAAAACTACAGACCACTAAAACGAGAACCTTCCGAGATCCGTGTATTTTACGTATGTGTAATCCTGAATACGTGGACAGGCCTCGGATGTGGGAAGTCCTCAGTTACCAAGTGTGTATTCCGGTTTTTTGAGGACCGTTTTCTAGGTGCTTACCGGGTGTATGATGAAACCGAATAGACAGCAACGATCACGATTAACTTGAGTATACGTATAAGTGTAGAATACATGTCTACTTTATATAATATAACAGGACCTCGAATTCGGGTAGCCAGTTGAAGTCCTCGAAATCGGAATTGGACTAACCAGGGTGTGTGTGTTGGCTAAAGATACCAGTAATATTCAAAATTTAAAAAAGATGATTGATGTCCTAGAAACAGAATAATCTTCTTTCTTTTGGTCTACAGAAACCACTCCCCCTTTGGTCATTTTGTGGAGCTATCCTTTCAGTATAGGATGGTGCCCAACCTCTTGGTTCATACTAAATTGCAGAGGTTGGGTCGTCGCCAGGCATTTATGTTTCAGGTGTCAATTGTGAATCAGTGTTATATATATGTTATATTTGTTATACACTGTTATTTATTTATTTTTTGTTTTATATAAAAAAAATATTATTTTTCCTTTGGTAAACTGTGTATAACATGCGTTTATCCGCCTTTATAAATTGAGCTTTGCTCTTAAAAAGGGTGTAAAACGTATTATTTAATGTATTTTAATAGAAAACTTTGTTAAATGTATGTTAACATGTAATTTATATCATTATATTAAAAAAATAAAATAAAATATATATATATATATATATATATATATAATATTACTTATTCTTCTTCTTCTTTTTATCCCCTGCCCTTTCGACGGACGTTGGCTATCATGTTGGCTATGCGGACTTTGTTTACTGCGGCCCGGAACAGCTCTACAGTCTACAGTTACAGTAGACTGGCCAAACCAATGTCTCAGGTTTTGCAGCCATGAGGTTCTCCTTTTTCCAGGGCCCTGTCTTCCGACAATCTTTCCCTGCATTATGAGATGCAAGTCTCGTACTTCTCTGGATGTCTCATCACATGTCCAAGATATTGAAGTTTTCAGATTTGTTATAGTTTTAATAACTTCTTTTTCTTTATTCATCCGAACCATGAAATCTTCATTCGTAACCCTCTCCATCCAGCTTATTTTAAGTATTCTTCTATAGATCCACATCTCGAATGCTTCAAGTTGTCCAATTAGTTTTTCAGTTTATTACTTCTATATTTTAAAGCTTTCAATTACGATTGAAATTAATATTTTATGCTAGCAAGTAATCAAAAGAACGAACTGATTGCAGTTTCATATCCATCAATCTTCTTGGTTGTTAATGCCATCAAATAAAGTGTTATTTGATCTACCCCATCTGAATATACTGTCAAATCCTATTGACTCGGGATAAATAATAGACTTCTAAGCCAATTTTCAGAAATACCGAATATTTATTAAACGTCTTTCAATCAGTAGTTTAGTCCGTAATCATCTACAGTTTTGTGTATCTAAACTTAGTAATCGCTGGGATTTATATAAGTTTGTAAAGACAAGAGGTAGAATAGAAAGTCTGCAGTCTACACGTGGAAGAAGAGAAACCTTCAGAAAACGAAAGTAGACAAGAGTCGCTTCTTCATTTCATTGTGTTTCAAATCACAACATTGCAGAAGAAATTTTCCTTACAAAAAAAAAAAAATTCAAGTAGTAGAAGTGAAACCTTCAGAAAACTAAAGTAGACAAGAGTGGGGAAGCTACTCGTAACTACTCGTAACTCGAACACTTAACTACACAAAGAGGATATCGATAGGCTACGAAGCACTCCATAAAGAAGAGACCGATTATTCTATCTCATTCTCTCGCAGGCTAAATTCCATAGATGTATGTGTTTGTCTCTTTTTAGAGTAGCTTTTTCGTTTCATCTAGTTTCAAATAACACAATAATAAAATGAAGAGTTTTATGAATGAATTGCACGATCTTATACACATATATTGGTGAAGCAGAAATGTGAGCAGCAAGAGCGAGAAGCATGTCAGAATGAGAGTGGAATGGGGAAATAGAGTGAATAGAGGGGAGAATGAGAGTGGAATGGGGAAAGGGTCTGTGTATGAATAGAGGGAAGAATGATAGTGGAATGGGAAAAGGGTCTATGTAAGAACAGAGGGGAGACTGAGAGTGGAATAGGAAAAGGGTCTATGTATGAATAGAGGGGGAATGAGAGTGGAATGGGGAAAGGGTCTATGTATGAATAGAGGGGAGAATGAGAGTGGAATGGGGAAAGGGTCTATGTAAGAATAGAGGGAAGACTGAGAGTGGAATAGGGAAAGGGTCTATGTATGAATAGAGGGGAGAATGAGAGTGGAATGGGGAAAGGGTCTATGTGAGAATAGAGGGGAGAATGAGAGTGGAATTGGGATAAATAAGAGAGAAAGATATATAGAGAGAGTGGTACATTGTGGATAATGAATGATTACAATGATTATTAGACAAACTATGCAATCCATATCGTAATCCATATGATATCATATGACGACCGACGTAGTGCAGCGGTAAGGCGCTTGACTCACATTCCAAAGGTCGCGGATCAAATCCCGGCGTGGCAAATAAATTTTATTTGATTAATTTGTGAATTTCACAATTTATTCATTTAAAATGATATATAGTATATTTGCGGCACGTTCCAGAGTGGAAGATACTCTCAGTATCGCCCTGGTGTAAGACCACCATTCTGAATTGAAACTTTGCTTGAAATGGTTTCTGCTGTGTTTCGTGACCAGATCTGAATAGCCAGGTACTTCACCACCTTCCTCTTCCCTATCTCCTTCCCCTTTCACAGCCTTCAGCCTCACAACATACCCCAATTGGGGAAGCCATAGTCCCACTGGCTCCAGACGGGAGCAGTTGATACTCTTGTGCGGTATTCATGTAAAAAAAATTAAAACCCTATATAAAATTATAAACAATATCAAAAAGATAAAGACCTACAGGTGGTTGAAAACCGAGCTCTCTTTTTATCCTTCCAATCACAATCCTAAACGTGAAATCACAAGCCCCATCCTACAAATTACTCAATAATAGACCCACACTAACATCAAGTCACTTTACAATCAAGGCCTCCACAACCACCATAATAGAAATAACAAAAAAATCCGCATTCCTCAAACACTCAACAAAATATAGGATAAAATCTCTGAACTATATTGCTTACACACAATATGATTCGCTTCCAGATATGTACAAAAACTTCCAGCATAATAAAAAAAATTATAGATTTTTTTTCAGAAACTTTATAAGTGAAAAATAATATTTTTCTTGACATATTTTTCCAAGTCTTCTTTTCTTTCCCTTTATTTGTAGTCCTTGTGTTTCTCTACACTTGTTTTATCTTGTTGTTGTTCTACCTAACCACTCTTGTATTTTTATACTGTACTATATGTGGAACTAATATTTTTTTATGTCAAAATACCTTGGTAAAATTGTACCTATTACCGTTTAAATATGAATTGATCCCATCCTAAAATGAGTTTAGTAGCTTAACAGGATTGCCCTGGCAAGAAATAAAAAATAAAAACAATAAATTACTAAGTATAAAAGAATAAGAAATAAAAATATATATGTAAATACCAAATTTAACAGAAGGTTAAATAAATGGATAAAAATGCAAGTAGTGCCCGATCATCTCAAAGTACAATATAATAAGTTAACATTTATTATAAGCAATAATTATTGTCAGCCTGAAACACTCTACATTGAAAAATCTTCCGAGAAAAGATACTTGCCGCCAACGGGACATGAACCCGTGTCCTTCTGTTACACTTTGTGCTATGCATATAAATCTTTTCTTAAACGTTAGTTTATAAATTAAAAATAATAATTAATATAAAAAGTTAGCAAAAACTAAATATTTATATGGTTTATATATAATTATGTCTGAAAGTACACAGATAAGTAGTGAATTGTTGTTACACGTAGATAGTGAGTGATAAGATTTTTTTGTGAGAATTGTTTTTGTGGTGCACCTGATCCCTAAAGTACAAGAGCGAGACGAGAGTATTACTAAAGTTTATTCTGTATTTAGTTCATAATCAAACTGAATAAGTTTTTTTGGTTCTATAAAAGGGCAAAATTTTGCATTAATCAATATTTAGTTCAATGCAGTTAATTTTGCACCAATCGTTAAATGAATCAATAATAAGTTGAAATAATAAACGGTCAAGGTGAGATTTTACGAACACGCTCTAGAGTCCAAGCTACCGAAATGAGGTACTTGAGAGGAGGGCAGGGGTTACGAACTGGGATCATATTAGAAACTCCACGATCCCAGATGATCTAAACATTGAACCACTGCTACTCTTCGTAGAAAAATCGCAACTGAGGTGGCTTGGGCATGTACTAAGAATGTCTGATGACCGAATTCCGAGGAAGATACTGAGTGCGATTCCGGAGGGTAGGCGTCCAGTGGGCCGCCCCAGACACAGTTGGGCGAGGCAACTCCAGAAACTGTGTGAGGAGAGGATGGGGCTACCATGGACAGAGGCCGAACAATCAGCACAAGACAGGGACATATGGAGGAGCCTTGTCGATGCAATGGGTCCCCGACCCGAATAGGATAAGGGGAAGAAAATGATGATGATGAAGAATCTTACTATCGAGCCTTGTCAACGCAAGTCAAAGCATTAAAACTGAATGACTTTCAGCAGTCGATAAGCAAAATTTAAATGTTTCTTCATGCTTTGACTGTAGTGTCTTCTATATCTACTTTTAAATTTTATATTGTCATTGCTATTCATTTATATATGCTCTCCCTTCGCTGTTATCTCTGCTTTCTTTGTTCGTGTTATTATTATATTGTTAATGGACTATCGTCCGTAAATTAATAGATAAATAAGTTATGTCGTCCCTAGAGTACGGCACTGTAATAGCCTCCGTATACGTAATGACGTATGAGGCGTAGCTGAGTTATTAAATCTTATTTCTCACCGTAGTAAAAAATAGACAGCATAAGTTATGAGATGGTGTCAGGCTGGGAGATTATCTTCCAAAAATACTACCGCTGTTTTTTGTCTGTGAAGACCTTATTGGCCAAGTTATAATATATTTATTTGCTACAAACATAACAATGTTAGGGTGAAGGTTGTGCATGCAAATACAAATGTATAAATGTGCCCGTGTAAATGCAATCGGGATGAGCGAATGTCTTCCAGAGCGCACACGATAAGGAAATAGAATTGTTGGAATGTCACTTTTTCTCTGTGAATCTTCCGGCGTCCTGCTTTGGACATACAGTCTTCCCTCAAATGCTTCCAATACATTATATTATCTAGGCAATAAGTCATCACAAACTAACGTCTACATTATTATTAGTGCTAGAAAAAATACAGTGCAATGCAACTTACCGTCGTGGGCCTTCGAGTCCGTCTTCCGCGTGCTGACAGCTGAGGATGGCAGAGGCGGGCAGGTCTCTACAGACTCTATGCAGCAGATCTTGGTACTGGTGGGTGAGCAGCGCTGGGAAAGGGTTACTCTTTTATTATAAAACTTCAATTTAGAAATCAATTTTTTGCTGTAGGAAATCAATTTTTTGCAGTAGCTTTGTTACTTTTAATCAGCTTTGCTGAGTAGGATTATCTCCTTTTTACGACAGTTTAGAAGTTTCGGAAGTCATCCTTTTATTGGAAGTAAGCGAATTGATTGCATAACTGCAAAAAATTGTATGACAACAAAGTTTATTGAGTGTACAAAGGCTCATATAGATACACTATTCCTGTATAAATTAGATAATAAAATTTAAGCCCAGAGTTGCTAAATAAGATTCAATTTAATGTTCTTGCGCGTTCAACACGCTCTTCTGTTCTGTTCAAGATCCATGACAGTTGATCCGCCGTTAATTCCCCCCTCCGGCGTACTTTTATACAATATGCTAATATGCAGTCGGCTTAGGAAAAATACAGTATACATAATTATACAAAATATAACTAAGTTACCCCAAAGTGATGTGCAGAGAAGATGTACCGCCGAATAACAAATTATAAAACATATTTTCATTCAAATGCATCGAGGAAAAATATACTAGTCTATATACTAATATACCTACCAAATCTACTTGTGTAATGCAGCGCATAAGTACAAAAACTTGTGTATAAATTAGTTTCATATTCATACAACCTGTTATTAATTTTTACCGCCGCGCGCCGCCCCGAGAACCATTTATTGGATAACCAACACCTCTTCCATAGGTCACCCCAAGTGGTTTGCTACGTTAGGTAACTTAGCAGTGAATCTACTTAGATCTAATATAGACCGTGGGAAGTACTTTTAGATATCTGGTTTTGACTCTTCGACCACTCGAGCGCTTCTTGCCACAATCTGACACTATTTAAGATATCACGTTTTACTTTGTTGCCAATTTTGGCAAATATTTTTAAAAAATCTCAATTCTTTAAAAAAAAAGAAATATTATTTAATTTTCCCGCGGCCTTTATACTTGATATTTTAAGAAAGCTAAATAGCCTTCATCTATTAATTAATCAATAGCTATCACTGCTCTTTAGTTTTTTAACAGGAATCTTCATGTTACAAAAACTGATTTAAACAAATGTATCTAATTTGGAATGCAAAATTTTTCGGGTCGCTTTCGTAAAGTTACTGCGTACATAGTAGATTTGCCGAATATCGTGTATTTGAGAATGGATTATTTTCAAAAAATAAAGCAATAATCAAGTAAGTTGGTATTGTGGAAGATCATGATTGCATCTGTCTGACGTGCTGCTGTTATTTTTGGTGAGAAAGTTAAAAATTCCATTTTACTGTAATTAAATTTTGACAGTTTGTTACCAAAATTTGTGTTAGAAATTTTTAATTAAAAATTTTAAAAAATTCTCTGTTTTAACCAAATGTCTATTTTATAGAAAAGAAATGTATACATATTAAAACGAAAATCTTTTAATTTTCTGTACTAATAATTTTGTGTCACAAAATAAATTTGCTGAAATTTGCATTTTTAGTCAAAAGTTTTTATTCGAAAAAATGAAACACTTGATAACGTTTCAAAATTCAGTTTTCTTAGGTACATGGTACATATAAAAGAAACTTAATTGAAAATATTTAATTTGGACGCTAAATTTAACTTCCTGCGCGCGTTTATAGCTAGAAAGCCGAGAGGATATTTCCGGTTATAATGTTTGTGACTTTTTAATATTTTTTATAAATCCTAAAATTATAGGAGAATTTATTGGCTATAAAGCACTTTATTCGGTTTATATGTCTCCAAATTGAAATTCTGAGGTATGACTTTTTTTAACGTGGGTGGAAAATTTTCAAATTGATCACCTTAAATCTTAAGCAATCCAATTAAAAAGTTTTAAATTGGTCTGTCACTCGTGATTAACTTATTCTTGTAGCTCCTAAATGCAAATAAATCATAACATCGAGTGGAAATAGTATCCCCTGGAATTGCATCAGCAGAGAATTTAGCATCTCAAAGTATTTAGGACAAAAGGCAGGTTAAAACTAAAGGTTTATCCTACCTACGAGGGGAGGTTTTTAAGTTCGCGGAATGGGAAGGAAGGTGATAAGTGGGGGTGTTGCTGAATTAGATACTAATTATACAACTCATTATAAGTATAAACACCGGGTTTTATCGTAATTAGGTCATTAGTCTTTGAGCTATCGTCGACCAATCGGGAAGTCAATCGGGAAGAAATTGTGAAAATCATTTCTGACCATACTGAAAAAGATGTCATCCGTTTACGGGGACTCTTGTTCAAGTAAAATTATGGTTTACAAGTGGCATACCCTCTTTAAACAAGACAAGGGTTACACGAAGACGACCCACGGCTAGGAAGGCCAATCGAGGCGAGCACTCCGGAAATTAATTCAAAAAGTCGAAAAATTAATAGTAGAAGATGCCCTACTAAAGAATAAACAGCTCACAAAAATAGGTGGAGTATCAGATACAACCATTTTTAAAATTCTTAATGGCCATCTTGGCATGACTAAAGTCAGCGCAAGATGGGTACCGGGAATGCTCGCCGCTTCAAAAACAACAGCGCGTGGAGTGTTCTCGTGCATTTTCGGACCTCTGTAGGGAATACAAAGATGGAGATGGCTTAAATTGTTACTGGTGATAAAATTTGGGTTCATCATTATGAACCTGAGTCTGGGACTCAATGCGTGGCACAGGAAAGCACACCACCACCAAGAAGTTTAAGGTGTCACAATCGGCTGGGAAAATCATGGCGACAGTCTTTTGGAACTCGGAAGCAATCCAGTTGATCGATTACAAAGATAAAGATGTTTCCATTAGCGAAGATTACTACGCTTTAATCCTAGAGTAATTAAAGGAAGCCATCAAGGAGAAAAGAAGGGGAAAATCGACCAAAGGTGGACACCTTCTGCACAACAGCGCTCCTGTTCACAAGAGCCGTGTTGCGATGGCTGCCCTGCAGAAGGTGGGTTTTGATATTTTGTCACACACACTTCACAGCCCTGACCTGGCTCTCAGTGATTATTACCCATCTCCAAACCTGAAAAAAAAACTTCGTAGGAAATAGTTTTCAAGTGATGAAGAAGTGACGAATGCAATTTCGGCGTATTTTTTAGACAGACAAATCATTTTTTTTTGAGGGTATACATAAGTTGATTGAAAGATCCGAAAAATGTATTAAGTTAGGGTAGGTAACATTAAAAAGGAAAAATAATTTTGGATTTTTATTTCTCCTCCTTACCCCCCATTCCGCGAACTTAAAAACCCACCCTCGTATTAACACATGTAACAGTCAATTTTTCAGAATATTTCAGCATATTATGATGTGTAACTCTAGTGTAAAGCTTCACTCGGGATACGAGAATACTCGTATCCCGAGTGAATAATATCTCGAGATACTAGGCTTCCTTTGATGAATCAGCAAATTATTATTTTGAATACGGTTTTACTACGGATTTATTATGGAAAATTTTAACATCCCTAGAAAAATTAGAACGTTTTCTTCGAAATGTGTCCGCAGATTAATCAACTGAAATTTTAGACAGATCGTTCTGAACATGAAACCGGTTTAAACTTAAGAGTGAATCTGCTTGCGAGTCCCCAGCTTTAATTGATACTACACCCAGATTACGAAAATGTTTTTTTCTGATTTTTGTACTTAGAACACATGGATGATGAAGGTTTCCTTCGAAATGTGTCAGCAGATGGAACGGCAACTGAAATTTGCATCATGAACACAAAAGCAATTTTAATTTAGGAATTGATCTGCCTAGGAGTCCACCAGCTTAAATTATATGGCACTACATAAGAACACGTTAGTGGTTTTCCTTCGTTTTACAGCAAATTTATTGACTGCAATAAAAAATTTATGATTTATTTGACTATTTACAATAATTTATAAGGAATGATTTTATTTTATTTAAATATTTTTTATGGCAGAAGTGTTGCAATAATTAAGGAAACGTATTATTTTTTACCCTTTCTGAATAGAGTTGTCATCAATATTGATTTTTTTCCCTTTCTGAATAGAGTTGTCATCAATATTGATTTTTTTCCCTTTTTGAATAGAGTTGTCATCAATATTGATTTTTTTTTCAAATTTAATTTCCCTATCCCATAATAATAATAAATTAAAAACGCCTTAAAAAGGATATTGGATCACATAAGTATTTGTGTCGCACATAACTCTAAGCACACACCTGTCAGCTATGTTATAACTATATATGGCTTTAGTGATAATAACTTTTAAATGTAGCTGAAACACCGTGAAAGAAAATCGTTCTGAGTATAATTTTTGGTGGTGCTTTCAGCAAACCGCTCCAAAAGTGCTCGCGGGCCGCACCAAAAAGCTTCGCGGGACGCATGCGGCCCGCGGGCCGCATGTTTCCCATCCCTGATTTAAAGGTTTGAGTACCGAATACTCGGATAGTTATCTCAGACTTTATAAATAAATAAATTATCAATCGAAAATGTACAAGTACTTGCATTATCCTTTGGATTTATCCATTATCAAGAGAATGGTGAATTATACTTTAACTAACTAACCATCACGCCGTTTCCCCGCCGGGGTAGGCAGAGAGGACGGACCGCCAAACATCCCGGTCTTGGCACACATTCCTTGCCTCGTTTACATTCATACAACACCAAAGAGGAGGAAGGAACGTGAGCAATTATACTTTAACATATGGATAAGCCAAATAGATGTGCTATCTGCAGTTTTTAATAGGTGGGACTGCGCTTTCGAGTGTCGTCGATATTGTTTACCAATTAACAAATAAACTAAATTAACGAATAAACCAAACGAACGTTAAACTAAATGAACGAATTCTTTCCGTATTCAAACTATATTGTTAACCAATACTAATGCACACCTTCAAAAAATCAAAGAAATGGACAAATTCTTTTCGTGTAAACTACCCTAATTAGATCGTAGTCCTCTGACAGTTGCGCGGAAACCATAGCATATTGGGATAAGCTATCCAGGGGATGCTGAAAAACCCTTTATGTCTAACACAAATAATGTATACCTAATTATAAGTTTAAGTGAATTTGCTTATACATAGTATGTGTGCGTGTAGGCATTGGTGTTCCCGGAGCTGGTAGGGGATTTGACTTATTCTAATATGAGGTAACTTTTAGAACTAGAGGTAACTCACACACAGCTGAAGTGGTAACTTGTCTGGTAATGTCATATTATACCTGGGGTAGAATTCCACGGGTAGCCTCTTTCAGTGCTCTCGGACAGGCGGAGAAGTCCCGACACACACCGGCAGACCCCTTCACTCTGCAGCCTTCTGCAAGAAGCCAAACATACAAATATCATTAAGGGATGAGTACCTACATAATGGTTACATCTGATCAGTTCAAACTCAACAACCGATCACAAGCCTGCCGTGACCCAAAGCGTTAGGTTCGATCCTCTGCAACATTAATCTTCAATCAGTTAATAGACATTATCATGAGCCGAAGGCAAAAATGAAGCTAATTGATTTTAAGAAGATGGCAAGAGGAAGGTGGGGTAGCATCTGGCTATTCAGATCCATTCACCAAAACACGGTTTAATCCAATTTCGAATTCATGATTTTCTTTCTATTGTAAACATGATGAGTCAAAACTCCCAGGACATTAGTAGATATTTTTTTCTTGGAAGACGGTCATTGGCTAATAATACGCCCTCAATTTAGGGTTTTTTTTTACATTAACTCCACACAGGAGGCCCTGAGGAAAGTAATTTCCCTCAGGGCCTATGTCATCTTTGAAGATGCTGTGTGGAGAATATTTTTGAGGAGAGAAAGGAGTGAACATGGGTCTAGAAGAAACCCATGTTGTAGGAGGGAGGAGACACAGAGGCTGGCAAATCGTTCCACAGCCGAGCCGTTGAATTCAAGAACGAGTCATAGAAACGACCCGTTCTCATATGAATAATGTCAACCATGTACAAATGTTGGGCGCGTGTTTGGCGTGTTTCCCGACTATGCACCGGTACCAAGGCGATCAATGAAGCTAGTTCCTCGGAGCATCTTCTATTGTTATACGGTAAAACAAGGACAGCATTCCCACCTGACGCATATGCTATAAAGATTGCAATTCGTCTGTTAAGATGGGAGAATCTATCAAACGAACCGCCCGTTCGTGAAAAAGTGAACAGTCAAGGTGGAATTTAATTATCTTATTGTCATCGGCAAAAGCCAAAAACGGATGTGAGAAAAAACTTTAAAAAGAAGCGTGGCCAAATGGGCTCCTTGAGGAAGGCCGGACGTTAAATCAATGTTAAAGGATTCAAAGCTATTTATTTTTAACTTTTTAACCCTTTATTTTCTATCACTTTAGTAAGAGCGAAAGAATGATAACGTAGAGTTTCTAATGCCTATAACATAAAGTTTGGCCATGAAGATAGAGTGATTAACTTTATCGAAGGCTTTGGAGAAGTCAGTGAAGAGGACATCAACCTGAGCATTGTCTTCTAAGACTTTAATAATGGTATTCGTAAAGAACAGTAAGACTTTAATAATGGTATTCGTAAAGAACAGTAAATTAGTTGTTGTAGATTTCGCCGATCCATGCTGTTCCTCAATCAGAACATTTATGAAAATAGTTTTACATTCATGACATAACCTTCCCTATGAAATAAATTAGTTGGATTTCTAATTTAATTTCTTGAATATAACTTTAAGAATCAGGCAATATTATTAATATTAGGCAGGATCCCCAACACCCTATAGAAAATAGCGACTGAATTATAGGTAAATTATCGGTTTTTATTTTTTACTTGACCAGTAAATATCCGAGTTCTTTTATGATCTTACTAGAATTATTTACCAACATTTCGATTTGATAATTCCACTTCAAAAATATCTATTTTTAAACCAAGATATTTGATGTTGTCCACATTTTCTAAGAGGTTACAGTTACATGTTTGCAAACAATTATTGTGTTAAGAATTGGATAAGCACCATAACGTACATTTTGTTTTTGGTTATGGATAGTTTATTTAATTATATACGTGTGAGTTTAAATAGTACCTACCTCAAATATTGTGTTTCATCCATCGATGTATTTATAATGTGCACAAATCTGGTAGGTACTTACTCGAATGCACGACAAATGGCAAATTAGTCTATTTGGGATATAAAATATTCCAAAAGAAGATTCGTTCTTTGCCTGTTTGTCGGTGTGCAATTATTGTTTTTCTTGTTGTGGAAATTGGTTTTCTGAGAGTTTGGATTTCAATAAGAATTCAAGATATAGTCCAGTAAATGAATGCTCCAAAAGGAGGTGTAGAGTGCGTGAGCAGGGACCTAAGCGATTCTTTCAGGACTTGTTTAGGGTGCTTAGAGTGTGAACATACTAAAAGTCCTGACGTCTAGGTGGTGAGCTAGGGAGGGGTGGGGGGGGGGGGGAAGGTCCCAATTTTCAAGTTTCCGCTTGTATCTCAAAAACGGTGCGTCGCAGAGGAAAATTTTTTGAAAATAAGTAAGAGCTTATAAAATTATCTACAACTTTTATTCTATATGTAATTTTCTAAATCCCAGCCGTTTTTGAATTACACGCTCCAGAAATGTAGATATTTTCGAAAAAAATCATTTTACCTCATATTTTCCATCAAACATTCCTTCATATTGTATAAAATATTCATCACACAAAGAAGTTTTTTGAAAAAAGTTGTGAAGAATTTAATTCCCTTTTAGAATATGTATACATATACAAATAAATCTCGAATCATTAAATATTTACAGCAATTTAAAGTTTTTTCGTAAAATGTCGCCATTTTCAGAAAAAGCTGTTTTTATCTTATTAGTGACACACCGACGCGCAACGACGATTCTGCGATGCTCTGATCGCTTTTAGTCAGACGTATGATCGTATGACCATTGAAACCACATTGATGCGATCATTCAAAAGCCGAGGAGGCACAACAGGAGCCAGAGATGTTTCGCACAATGTAGTCAGCAATTGGTTAGTTGGTATGAGCGCAACTCATGAGATCTGCATTTCCCCTGAAGAGTTTTGTGGAATCTTCTTCACGTCAAGTGAACAGCACAAGGACCTCGGACAAGCCCACCGAAGTAGAGATACAGCAGACATTTCCAAACTCGGTCATTGGTTTGATGCACATCCGCCCTTCCCACAAACCAGTGAAATAATGTCAATTCCCAATGTCTTCTGTCAGTTCGTCGATAAAAATTCACGATAAAAAAGGTTGCAGTTGACCCAACATTGCTGTTTCAGCGGATAAGCAAACGATCAAGCAAACTGATAAGCAGACGATTAGATGAGGATTTGATTAAATTCTTTGAGTATAAGTTGGCCACATTTCTCTTGGCACTGTTCAATGAAAGTGGGATGCGAAAGACCACTAAATCTGTCCTGTACAAGCTTATTTGAACCTACTAAAAAACTGATCTACTGCCTCAGATGAACATAGTTATGGACGGAGGATTTCTACTCCACAGGGTAATTTGGCAAAAAGATGCCTCCGTTGCCACAATTTGTGATCGTTACATCACCCACGTCAACCAACACTATCCTGGATGACTCGCACTGTGGTATTTGATGGGTATTCAAACCCAGCCAACAGTACGAACTCACAAGAACAGATACGATGATACAGACTGAGAAGATCAGCTGACATCAATTTGACTTGGAACACCTGTTAAACAGGGAGATTTTTTATCCAATCCTACCAACAACATTAACTTCATCTCCTACAGACAAAGCTTCGGGAGAATGGGACACAGACTCTTCACGCCACCGATGATGCCGATGTCCTTGCCGTTAAGACTGCTGTGGAACAATCCTTTCACAATTCTGTGACTCGTTGGTGAAGATGTGAACTCACTGTCCTATTGATTGCTTCCACTCCTCCCACCCAAGATATTCTGCTGCTGAAACCTGGACGAGGGAAAACCGAAACAATGACACTGTACACTCAAGAGATGCAGCACGTGGATTTGAACACACATTACATTAATTTACTGGCTGCGATACGACATCTGCAACTTTCAGGAGAAACAAGGTGGGTTTCTCAAATTTGTACTTGGAGTCAGAAACCATCAAGCAAGTTGCAATGATCTTTTACAACCCCACCTCTACTCGCGACGAGGTTGAAGGGGCTGAAAATAAATGTTTCCTTAGAAGGTATGCGGCGCCAACAAGACAGAGCTCCCTTAACCAGTACCGCTTCCAGTCGTTCACAACGTCGGTGGATCTAATAAGTGGGCAAACTTGAAGCCTGACATCAGCTCCCTCCCTCCAACAGCGAGCGCAGCTAAACAGCATTCCCAGTGCATCGATTGAGCTGCCCCCTGAAGAATGGGGGTGGAATCATGAAGGAGAGACCCTGCTGCCAATTAGAACAGAAGATCCACCAGAATCGGAGGTCCTTCTGAAAATGATATTTTGTCGCTGCATCAAGGATTGTGCAATTGGCAAATGTGGATGCCGAAAAGCAATGCTGACCTGTTCAACAGCGTGCCTCCCAGGCCAAGGGAGATGCTTCAATAGCGTTGCCGAGGACGACGATGAAGACAACGTAGAGCCTATTCAGCAAGAGCCATCCACTACTGAGGATGAAGATGCCATGGATGAACAACGCTTACCAGGACCCTCACGTCCAAAGAGGATGATAGTGTAACATTATGTTATTGAGAACTGATAACAATGAGGTTTATAATTTTATGTGCTTGATGTAACGAAATATTATAAAATTATCATGACATAATTATTATTATCATTATAAAACACAATTTGAATTTTTTTTAAGTAATACGATTTTTGTCTACTTTATTTAATAGCTGCCTTTAAAGTGTGGTCACACAGATTTATTAGGTGAACAAACAAAAGCTGTGGGTTAGTATGTAATAGGATTAAAACAGCTTTTTCTGAAAATGACATTTTACGAAAAAACTTTAAATAGCTCTAAATATTTACTGGTTAGAGATTTATGTGCATATGTATATATATTCTAAAAGGGAATTAAATTTTTTACAACTTCTTTCAAATGAATTTCTATGTGTGATGAATATTTTAGACGATATGAAGGACTGTTTGATGAAAAATGCGAGGTAAAATGATTTTTTTCGAAAATATCTATATTTGTGGAGCGTGTAACTCAAAAACAGCCGGGATTTAGAAAATTATATACAGAATAAAAGTTGTAGATAATTTTATTTGCTTTTACTTATCCTCAAAAAATTTTCCTCTGCGACGCACCGTTTTTAAGATACAAGCGGAAACCTGAAAATTGGGACCTTCCCCCCCCCCCCTCCCCCCCTAGCTCACCACCTAGACGTCAGGACTTTTAGTATGTTCACACCCTAAGCACCCTAAACAAGTCCTGAAAGAATCGCTTAGGTCCCTGCTCACGCACTCTACACCTCCTTCCTTGACTGGACTATATGAATTGCGAATATTATACTGCGAGTTTAATTGATTAAAACCGATAAATTGATAATTTGGCCTGCCCATATTACATGCATGTATAATATCCATACTTCTGCAGGAAGGCATTTACTTCAGGTGAGTGCACGTTTTATTTTACGTTTAGGCAATTCTTGACCATAATTTTTGAATATATATTTTTTTTTATTTTTACTTTTATGAGTAAAACCTCAATGAGGTTTTTTGAGGTGAGAACGCCACATCCATAAATAATTATTACAATATTTTTGAATGTAGCTATAACTTTGTGGTTATCCATTATAGAAAAATGAAACAATACAACTTTGTATAAACCACTTATATAATGCGTAAATCCGACCGGTTTCGGAACAAACGCTCCTTCTTCAGGGAAAGCTTATACTTATTACAGTATAAGCTTTCCCTGAAGAAGGAACGTTTGTTCCGAAACCGGTCGGATTTACGCATTATATAAGTGGTTTATACAAAGTTGTATTGTTTCATTTTTCTAATTATTACAATATTTCTAAGCGTATAAAGCCGGTCTATATTGGGTCTATTTATAGGCTCCATCGATAATTGTATTAAAAAGTTATAAGAGGTACATTTGTTGTTGTTACTTGTAAATAACGATACTTGTAAGAACCGTTTTTCGTAAAATAATTATACTCGCGCCGTCTATGAAAGAGTAGAATATGAATTCTTTTGACAATCACCTTAAGTTCAGAAGAAAAGATGGAATGTAAAGTTGTTAGTTTTTATTATAGGTAGAATGAAGACCAGAATTTCAAACCAAAAAAATGTAAATGGTTGCAGTCTAATTGTAATTTTAATATAAACAAAAAAAATAGTTTTACCTTGGGGTTGCAACTCTTGCATGTTGGAGGATAGCCAGTTCCGGTGTGTGAATATATCGGTGTACAAGGCGACCGTGGTCATTGAGCAGACATCGCCCACTTTGAAAGCACTCGGGTTGCTACTTATTAAGCCACGCAGGTACCAGCGTGGAGGACTTTGTGTAGTGTGCAGTGGAAACACCAGCCCGCCCCCGCTGTCTCCCTTGCACACGGCAGATACTGGAAGCGATTGTGAAGGTAAATAAAGTGTCGGTTTGACAGAGATTATTGCTGTTGCTGATGCGCACGTTACTTACCGTTGTTTCCCGCGCATATCTTGTCAACCGTGATGTATGGAGTGTATGAAGAGTAGGTATTGAATATCTCCTGCGTGCATTGCTCATCCCCCAGAACAGAAACTCTCAGGAACTTGAGGCTGGCTGAGGGGGTGCCTGACTCCGTGAGCCCCCAACCCGCCACCTATAGGGACAATCAAAACCATTCTGTTTTGTTAAAAAATAATACACAAATGGTATTTGGCTGAGTTGAATTAATCAATAATATTATGTAAATAATTCGTTATTTACTGCAAAGATGCTTTCTAGTTTAACTCTTTTATATTGATGAATATTATCTGAATAAGAATTTCGAGAGATTATGCGCCACTTTTCCTGTTTTAACCTATTAGATACTTAAGTTTTGCAAATCTCGTCCTTTGAGTTCTATACCTTTTCAGATTAACTAAAAATACGAGTATAATGTATATATACAAGAGGTGTTAAAGGACGTAATTGTATTGTGTACTTTAACCAGTGATTTCTGATAATATTTGGAGAAAAAAAATTTTGGTCTCAGGAGACTTTTTTCGGGGTATTTTTTTTTCTAAAGCCATTTTTTTTTTAACTTGGCAATATTAAAAAAGGTTGTTTTAGAGTTTTGTTGCACATTATATGTATCTAGTGATAAAATGCCAGTTGCGGTTTCATATGATGATATATTTAAGGAAATCGTTCTTACGCAACGAGTGGAGAAAAAAATTCAAATTGCACACTATATACTGCGAGTTTCCTTGATGGTATTCATATATTGTTGTATATATTGTTATATATTATATATTGTTCACAAAATGAAATTACTCAACAAACTTAATAATAAAGATTGTCGATGAGTGCTTGTATTTGTGGATCTATAATTTAAAAAAATAAAATCCATTAAAACTATACCTCTATTAAAAAAACCCGCACTGCAGATGCAATGGCTGCCTGGGCTGGTCTAAGTCTGTACACACTACGGGGGAGAAGGTCTTAAGCTGTACAAGGGCGATGTCGTCTTGATAATTTCTGACATGCCCTCCATACCGCTCTCCCAAAAGAGCAGCACAACTATTAAATTAGACATTCGCAGTGTACTTGCCTTCCCCATACTGCCTGGGCTGGTCTGCGTGTTGTCCAGCTGCTCATCCATTAGATCCAGGCATATTGTTCGTACTATGGGGGAGAAAATAAACTCGGTCTGGAGGTGGACCACAGCGATGTCATTTTGCATGTTTCGGTTTATTCCTCCGTACCGTTCTCCCAGACGAACTGCACGCACCTGCAAATTTTTATTTGGTTATAATTAAAGTATATTTTTTTATTGATACGTGAAAAAACTTTATCATCGAGCAGAATAATTACAACTAGGTACCATCTTTAGCACGAATAGGACGGAACGCTGTTTTAAATGCTCTGGAATATTGAATTTATATATATTTTTTTATCTATTTCTATTTTCGTACATGCAGTTTACAGATGTTTACACTTTACATTAAATGTGAATATATTCTTCTATATTAAATGTAATTAAAACTGGTTAGACCATTAACACAATACACCTATCGCCTTCTTTTATGTACTACTCACCTATATTTATATACTCCTCTAAATTTATGAACCGCTGTACTACAACAAGCACAATCCAAACGGCAAGCTTTGTTACTGTTAGTCTAAATCTGTTTATCTTTTATATATAAAATATAATTTAAAAATAATAAAATTTAAAAAAAAATCCCTTTACAAACGCTTTGAAATTGAAATATTCGTATTGTTTTTAAAAATAATAAATTGAATGGAATTTAATTGAATTAGTGCACTGTATTATATAGTTTTGAGATTCTTGATTGTCGCTTCCAGTAGACATTTTCAAAAATATTTTCAGCTAGGCTAGCTTCGATATTTCAGTAATGTCTGTTTTAAAAACCAACGCAATTTTTATTTACTCAAATTGCCGATAAAGAAAACACACTGTTTTTTGTTAGGAATTAGTGAGGAATCCGTGTCATCACTTTTTTGGCCGTAAATAAAATAAAAACAACTAAATTAATTTTTTAAATTTTCAACGGTTAATGAAAAAATACAACTAATTTGTAAATATACACTTTTACAATTAATTTTATCTCTGGAAAAGTTACAAACATTTTATTATAATTGGAAAGAATGATTTTTTCTCCTTCGAACGATAAGCAAAGAAAAACAACAGACAATGTATGGATGCTCCGGTCAGATTTCTCCTTCAGAGGCAATAATGGAATATGATATTTGTGGTTAGTAATGTCTTTCCCAGAATCGCTGAGTTAAATCGATTCTCAATAAATAAGTAGAAGAAACATTTTGTTATTTATTAAAGTGTGTTGTTTTTGTAACAAACCCTCTTTGTCTGTCTGCCTAGAGATCGTGCAGTCCAGGATGACCGAAGGCTCCCTGCAACCACTCGATAGTCCTCCACATTAACCTGATGATCAACAATTTGTGTAGAAAAGCAGTGTGCGGCTGGAAACCAACAAAAATAAACACACTTTTAGACTACACTCTATAGGACAGATCCCCTTACAATCAGAAATGCGGATGTGCTGCTAGCTGCTAGGCACTTTTCAACCATACATATGGTATAAATAACAATAAGAAATGCTATAAATATAACAATTCTGAGAGCTCTGGCTTTCTGAAGATCATTCTCTAATCTTTCCCTGTATCTATTCAAGACGAGTCCTTAGCCTAGCTACGCTACTGTTGGCAGGAGGGTGATGTTGTTGAAATCCCCTTTAGAATCTTTCCCACTGTTTCGTAACGCTATTATGTAAATACTCGAATTCTTGATTCTGATTGAGAATTAAGCACTTAAATGGCAGCCTTAGCAATAATTCTGATGGTATTGAACATGTTTGCAAAAATTTTCAAAAGTGTTTATTCAACAGACTCAAACCATGCTCCTTATCCAATAGATAATAATAATAATTAATAACTCTTGATGAAACTCTTGATACTTCACAGTATGCCATAAATATCTCTGCTGTAATTACTAAAGTAAAATCCTTACATATCCACAATTCTACGGCACCGGATAATATCCCTACAATATTTATCAAAGAATGTAATCAAAGTCTTCCATTTAACAAACTTTTTAACCTATCTTTATCTAGCGGAATTTTCCCCGATAAGTGGAAAATTAGTTATTTGACTCCAATTTTCAAAACATTTGATATAAGTGATGTTTGTAATTACAGACCAATATGCATTCAATCCACCATACCGAAACTCTTCGAAAGCCTAATACTTGACAAACATTTTTCACAAATAAAACCTGTAATATGACCTCACCAGTTGATTTATGTCCCGTAGAAGTACCTACTCTTTCCAACTTAATTATTTATGAAAATTTTATAAGCAGTGCTTTTAAGGAAAAAACAAGGAGACTCTGCTTAAACTGATTTTAGTAAAGACTTTGATACAGTTTCTCATAAAATTTTCATTTGGAAATTAGAAAAGCTTAGTATAAGTGGCAATATATTAGCCTGGTTTGAAAGCTATCTTACTGGAGGACAACAAATTGTTAGAATAAAATCCTCCCTGTCGGAAACAAATTATGCAACAAGGGGAGTTCCACAGGGTTTACACCTTCACCCAGTCATATTTATCATGTTTCTAAATGATCTTACAAAAATATATTATGATGTATCCACCTTACTTTTTGCTGATGACTTAAAATTTTTTAGAATTATATATACCATTGCGGCATTCTTCAAGATATTATCAACAAATTGTTAATTTAGTGTAATAATAATAATAATAATTGGATAATTTGTATAGCGCCGTTTTTGTGAAAAATCACCTCAAGGGCGCTTTACAATTTATTATGAATCCTAGGCTCTATCTAATTTTATTATTTTCAAATAGATACAGAATCATACTTACCTGCAGGACACTTCCGACAAAACACACTTTATTAGAAAGTTTATGCTTATGCTATGGGGAAGATACGACTTTGCACGTGGAGGACATTATATTCAAAACACTGGACATTGCATGAGTTTTACATTTATATTTATATTTAACAGAAGATTAATGCCAAAGTTGAGTTAATATATATATATATTTTTTTAAGTGTAATGTAATGGTGTAATGTTTTAGTGTAATGAAAATAGACTACCTTAATATCTGAAAATGTGAAATATTTAGATTTTCTCGAATAAAAAATCCAGTGATATTTAATTAACACAAATTAAAGACTTAGACATCACTTTTCAATTAAATCTTTCATTTGTTAACCACATAACAGAAATCTCTAATAAAGGCTTAAAAATTTTGGGACTAATTATAGGCTTACTAGAAATTTTAACAATATAAAGTGTATTAAACTGTTATTTATTTATTTCAAAACATACGGCACAACATGTGCCATTATAATATATATATTATATATATATATAATATATATATTATATATATATATATAATATATATATTATAATGCAATAACATAAGAAAGTGACATATAAATGAAAAATTAAATATAAAAACAAAAGGTAAAAAAAAGGAGTTAAGGTAATGAGTCGTAAATAGAATTATGACGTATAAAATGAAAGTATAAAGTAAAAGTGTAAACTATAAAATATAAAGTATAATGTAAAAGTAAAAAGTTAAGATAAAAAGTTGAAAGGCAGGAAATAATATAAACTATAAGTTACCTTTGTAAATAATACGAAGTACAAAAGTTATAAATATAAAAAAGTATGACAAGTAAACAGTAAGAAATGCTCTTAGGAGCCAAATATTGAAGATAACCAAAAAAGAAATATATATATATATAATAAATAAAAGGAAGGTATTACGAAGTATACAAAGCGATATGAAAAGTAGGTACCTATGATATGTTTCTAATCCATAGGCATTAGAGTGCATACTGGTAGGACATAATATTATGGTTACCTGATTATATTTATTATGATTACGTGGTAGTACTAGCAGATAAATTTTGTCTAATGCATTTTTTGTATGATAACAGACTTTCGGCATGATCGATATGAGCAAATTCATTACCTAAAGTGTGTAAACGATGTATTATGAATTTTGTTCTGCATTACTATTTGAATTTTGTTCTGCATTACTGAGAGTGTTGTTGCAATAATAAGGTTAGAGTCGAGTTGTTCTACTAGGTACATGATAATTTGTTAACGATACCAATTCAGGGGAGTCAAACCAGTTATTGTTTATTTTAAATAAAAAAATAAGATCATTGAGTATTCTTCTATCTTTTAACGATAAGAGTCACATTTTTTGTAATAGAGAATCATAGTTTATGTCATCCGCAGGAATTCCTAATTTGAAATTAATCGATCTGAGAAATTTGCGTTGGATTTTTTCAATGGAGTTTGCGTGGCTTTTGTAGAGAGGGTTCCATATGGGGATATAGATTATAGAATTATATTTTGTCTATGTTAGAAGTCAACTTGAGTACAATTCTCTCGTCTGGAATCCACATTATAGTATACATGTACAAGCTGTTGAAAGAATACAAAACAAATTCTTACGCTTTTTAAAAATTTTAAAATGGGTATTCCAGCAATTATGTTGAACTACAACACTATTTTAAATTATATAAATATGCTCAAATTGCCAGACAGAAGAATTTTTACTGACTTGGTATTTCTATATAAATTTTTTAATGATTTAGTTGATAGTCCGGTATTGCTAGAATCGATAAGCTTCCGGATTCCACTTCGTAATATTTTTTTTTTTTTTTTTTACAGTGAATACCGCACAAGAATCTCAACTGCTCCCGTCTGGAGCCAGTGAGACTATGGCATCCCCAATTGGGGTAAGTTGTGAGGCTGAAGGTAGTGGGGGGGGGAAGGAGGTGGGGAAGAGGAAGGTTGGGAAGTACCTGGCTATTCAGATCTGGTCACCAAACACGGCTAAAGCCATTTTCAAGCAACGTTTCAATTCTGAAGGGTGGTCTTACACCAGGGCGATACTAATAGTATCTTCCACTCTGGAACAGGCGCGGCCGGTGCCTTAAATTTTTGGTGGTTCACCGATTTCATCAAAAACGTAATGTATGTAATTTATATAAATGCACTATCTTACTTATTTATAGAGAAGATCAATTCTTCGATCCTTTTGCCGAGCGAAGACTTCAACCACTTAATTTTATTTGCAAACAGAGACAGATATATGATACGATTTTAGATTTTCACGGCCAAAAATTATTTTGTTTTTAGTTTTTGGGGTATTATGCCGTGTTGCGCTACCTCCTTCTTTAGCCAACGTTTCGGACAGCGTTGCAGTGTCCATCATCAGGGCAAATGTGTCTGAAACGTTGGCTAAAGAAGGAGGTAGCGCAACACGGCATAATACCCCAAAAAACTAATAACAAAAGAGACAGATATACTCACCTGACAAATTCGTTATCCGATAAACACATTTATATTAGTTTATGCTTGGAAGATACGACTTTGCAAGCGGGGATACTGTATTAAAAAATTTCAGAAATCATAAATTATTTGCTATTTTACACTATGGTTCATTTCTTTTTATATTAGGTATATCTATTAGTATTAGAGGATTAGTGGCAAAGAAGAGAAGGTATTTATTTTGAAAGACCTTCGGATATTAATTAATATCACAATAATTAACACAAGCACAAGCAATTTTAATTTGCAGCGTAGGATGCAAACGGTGGCGGGTGTTTAGTTTACTGACCCAATGAGCGTCAATATGAAGTTTGCAATAAGTAAAAAAAAACGCACACAAATAAAAGGTTACTTTCTGCAAAAAAAAGCCAATAATAAAGTCAATGCCAAGTATGTAAATCCGTAGCACTCTATCACAAGCTGACCCGTGACCCGTTGACCCGAGGTTGCATTTTACAAGAGAAATATTATGCTTTTACTTAAATACTTCTTCAAACCCTAAATCGCTCGAGCCGTACTTCGGAATTCTTGGATTCTTCGTTCGGAAATCTCCGCTGTCCGTGCGCCGCCCTGTCGGGTGTATTTTTCTTGATACGTTTTGTCAAAACCACGGTCCGGAGATGTTTCGTATGGGCTGCATATAAAATAATATTTAGCCAAACGGGGCGCTTATATCTAACGCGCAGATTGCTATGTACCTCGGTTTCTCGTTCCTAGCCAGTGTTAACCGCGCGGGTGGAGTGTTTTGCCGTATTTATTTACAATATTATTACATTTAGTATGTTATTAATTGCAATTTTAAAGATTTTTTTTAATGCTTTGTTTAATTTTATAATTAAAAACATTAAGTAAGATTACGATGAGCTGTAAATTGTTTTTCAACTTTGTTGGCGGTTCGTTGCACGAGTGCACTAAGGGACCGGCCGCGCCTGCTCTGGAACATGCCGCAAATATATTATATATTATTTTAAATGAATTAATTGTGAAATAACACAAATTAATCAAATAAAATTTATTTGCGCATGCCGGGTTTGAACCCGCGACCTCCGGATTGTGAGTCAAGAGTCTTACCCACTGCACTACGGAGGTCGTCAAATATACTCTACTATAAGTCAGAATTTATTTCAGTGCAGAAATTCTGGGACAAACTACCATTACGTATTCCTCTTTGCCCAGAATACTGATGGAGGGAAACAATTATACCAAGTCAGTGGACATCTTCAATTAATGTTTAAACAAATATAAAATATTATTACTGAGACAGTTCAGTTATGTGTGCTTATCTTGGTTATAAATAATTTTTTAAAAAATGTACAATGAATGCTGTGTATTTTTTGTTATTCAATGTAATGTAAAAGCCCCGAAAATATTTCGTTAATAGTTAAAATGAAAAAAATAAATAAATTGGATCTCGATGGATTGTTCTATTTTAAAAGGAAAAGGCCAGAATTCAAATCTGTTGGTGGAATTCGCACTTGGGTGCCTACACTGGGTGATAACTCTCTGCCGACAGCCATTGTCAAGGAGACGAGAAAGTGAGTCTTCTCATCGTATCGCTTCTGTCAACGTATTACCGTTTATATCGTGACTAGCTAACAGGCTCGCAAAGTGAAATTACCGCCAGTAATTCAGCTTAATCGTTATAAAACTGGGTAAATTTTCGATCGCCCTGTCCATGCTTATTACGAATAATTTTTAGAAATAAGATTCGCCTTAATTTCTATAAAAGGAAAATTCTTGAATTTGGGGCGGTGGAAAATGTTGCATTTTAAATTTCAATAGCGTAAAGTGAAATTTTACTTCGCGTACTGAATTTGCGACGCCATTTATATATCTGTCATTTTGTTCTGTTCGTTCTGTTGGTAATCTTGATACAATATGCAAGTAATTTGTATGAGTTCGTAGCCGACTTCATACGGAAATATGAGATGACGTAATAATATTATAATAAAGACAAACATAATATACCTAATATTTAAATATAGAATAGGTTTTATGCAAGATTATTTTTACTTTTGAAGAATTTTTTTACATTGAAAAATTTTTTTAAGTAAAAAAAATCGCGCGTTTTTTTTAAATTGAAATTTTAAGTGCATTGTTTAGTCGCCCCGAATGCAAAAAGTTTCCTTTTATAGTAATTAAGGCAAATCTAAAGGTTTTTTCTAAAAATTGTTCGTAATAAGCGTGGACAGTGCGATCGAAAATTTACCTAAAACTGACTAACAACTGCCTGTGGTTCATCCAGAAAATAGCCGAATTGACCACGAGGGATCCCCAAATTGCGCAAGATTGCCAAATTATCGTAAGTACCCTTATGAAATTACCTTTGCTGTTTGTTTCAGTAAACGTACCTTATCGAGATCCACAGGCATAGCTCGTATAGAGTGAACATTCAGCTTCACTATAACCCATGTAAGTTGGTGCCATCATCAAGCTAACCTATCACCCACCCTAGGTGTTTTTTTACCGCTGTCAGCAAGTCGTGTGTTTTTGGTTTGATAATTAGATCGCTAAGAAAAATTTAAAATACTTTATTTATTTATTACATTAATATTTAAATTTTTTAATATTTAAATAAAGTATTTAAATTTTTTCTTGGCGATCTAATTATCAAACCAAAAACACACGATTTGCAGATAGCGGTAAAAAACACCTAGGGGTCGGTGATAGGTTAGCGCAATGATGGCACCAACTTACATGGATTAGAGTGAAGCAGAATGTTCACTCTATACGAGCTATGCCTGTGGATCTCGATAAGTTCCGTTTACTGAAATAATCAATATATTTTAAATTAATCTTTTTATAATCCCAGAAAAAATAAAACATCAGGCCTTAAAAGCTGCTTTAAAGTTCAAAATCTTTTACCTTCGAAACCCTTTTCCGATATGATTGTATTGTATAATGTGAAAATGAAATGCTTTATAAAATAATTGTTAAACATTTAATTTTCTGTAGGTACCTGAATTTCTCGAAATAAAACAAAACTAGCTTTTTTCTATAAATCAAAACAGAATTTCTGGAGAATTTATTACAAACATTATTGCAAAATTTAAATCGTACACCGCTTTAAAAGGAACTCGAAGCCAAAAATGTATGCTTTCTTGGTGTCCCTTATATCGCCATGAACAAAGGTAAGGTATCACAAGGATCACACCGTGGACCCTTGCTTTTCTTAATATTTATTAACTACCTTACATATAAACTCCGTTGTAATTTTTCTCTATTTGCTGACGACCTCATGTTATATAAAGGAATTAAATCTATGGAAGATTGTGAACTTTTCCAACAAAATCTTAACGCAATATCTGCCTGGTGTGTGGACAATGAAATGGAACTGAATATAGATAGTGAAAAGTTATAAATTTCACCAAGAACACCAACAAAACTACATTCATATAGCATATGTGGTCACAATCTGGAAACAGTTGAATCAATAAAATAATTATATTCGACAACAAATTAACGTTCAACCAACACATTGAAACATTGTGAATGTATCAAATAAATTACTTGGTTTTATTGTAAGATCAACCAAACTGTTCAAGAATTCTAATAGCCTAAAAATTCTATTCAAATCATTAATCCGTAGTAGTCCAGTCACAAGCTAAAAATAGGGTATATCCGCTAAATGAAACGGAATAAGCTGAAAACTTCTGTAAACCTTTATTTTCGTATTCTGCATGTTGTCTCAAAAGACTCATAAGGTAACAAGTGAGCGTCTATGAATATTCAAGGTCAAAGGTCACGAAAATCAGTTTTTTGGAAATATCTCGCCTCTTTTGCCACGATTTGTATTTGTATTCAATGTAAAAGTTGTAGAGTATAAAATTCTCTACAAATTTTGTCTGAAATAATTTTTTATACGCTTAACCGTTTTTAAGATTGAGCGCGAAGAGTCCGGAGCGCTCAGCCGTACATCCTATGGCGCAAGATCAATGGCGAACCCCAGTTCGTAGTACGGTTTTTTAACTTAATTTTTCGTTAAATTTAGTTAATTAACTATTTAATATATTTTATTTATCAGTATTACTTATAAATCAAAGAGTCATTTAATACTACTTGCATTTTTCATATAAATAATAAAGTAATTAAGTGATTTTTTAAAAATATATCTCATTAAAGATAATTGCACTTTAAGTAGGAAAGAAATTAAGAAAACATTTTTTGATCTTATTTTTATTTAGCAATCATATATAATTAAATTTGTACAATCTAAGCTGAAGTTTGGGTCGAATTTTTTTTTACTTTAGTTATTAGTTAGCCAGTATGGGAGTTAGTTTTCCTCTTCTTCATCGCCTTCTTCTTACGATTACTCAACAATTTAAGAGTCATTAGCATCATCCTCCTCGTTATCAATGACAACCATCTCCAAACCTTTAAAAAATTCAGGGTCATATGCGATTTCTTCGTCGAAATTCTTCTTCTTCTTCGAGATCATGTTGATACGATGAAGCGTTGAGACATTCATGTCCATTACATTGGCCACAAGCTAACGAACATTGCAACCCTGATTTTCAGCATCCACAGCAAGAACCAATTCGTGCAGTTACAGAACATTGTACTATGCAGTTCATCTGGTGCTGGTGGTAATAATATTTTTATCGGTTCAAGGGCTTCATTTTGCAGCACCCAACTAAATCCTTGGGGTTCTAAATCATTGCCTAACGTTTAAATTTGGTACTAGACACCATTGATATGTTGATGAATTGCTGCACTCGTTGGTGGAAGAATGGAAAACTTCACAGGTTTATTTAATTTTATTGACTTAATGAACTGTATGTAGCGAAGATGATCGATACTGTTCTCAGATTTTGGAGCATTATATGCTGGTAAAAAAAATTGTGATCTATTTTCTAATAATATATGCACAGAACAGTTTTCTTGTTGAAATATTTGAGCCAGTCTATCCAAATCGGGTAGTTTCTCTAACGTTTTAAAGACAGATTTTTTTTCTTTCCTTAAAAGAGCAGAAGTCATGTCACAGCAACTAAACTATAAGAATAAAATGTTTTCTTTCCAACGGGGATATTTATCAAAACTTTTAGTGGAGTATATTTAAAACAATTAACAAATCAATATCTTTTCCTATTATGACGGCAGTCTTTTGATGTTCTGGTTCTGATCACTTGGTACATACTCCGTAGGGATATCTTTAAGCTCTGACAATGTAAATTGGGAATTTTCATGATATTCTATATAGATAAAAAACTTTTTCATTGATTATGTGACTTGACCATCTTGGCGAGGCTTTCTTATTAGAGCTGGTACTGGCTTTAAAAAATTGCTGTAGAAAACGGCGTGATATTTTTCTTCAGCAGGTATCAAGTCATGATCACATGAAACATGATATTTTAGTAACTCTCCTAAAGAATCGCTTTGTTCTTCTACTCTTTTCATAACATTGTCTTTGAATTCGAGAGTGCTTACTTTACTAATCGTGCGTTTATACGTTCACCTCTGCTGCTTCATTAGCTGCTTCGCCACGAAATAAGCATAATTCTTTAAAATCAAACACTTCATTTCTTTTATTGCTAGGTACGCTTGATGATGTTGAAGGTTCATTTTCTTCGAGGCATTGTTTCGATGCTGTGATTGAATTTTTACTAATATACACTTTTCGACACTCGGTATGAACATTCATAGAAGTTAAAGTGTTATAATTAACAGGTTTCGGAATGGTCGTTCCGAAACCGGTCGGCTTTAAACAAACATACAAGTGGTTCAAACAAAGTAACATTGTTTCATTTGTTATAATTAAAATATATATAAAATAATTTACTTAATTACTTTAGTAATTATGTATAAGAAGGTAAGTAATGTCAAATGACTATTTGATTTATAGGTAATATCTATAAAATATATTAAACAGTTAATTAACTAATATTTAATGAAAAATTAAGTTAAAAAACCGTCCTACGGACTGGGGTTCGCCATTGACCTTGCGCCATAGGATGTACGGCTGAGCGCTCTGGACTCTTCGCGCTCAATCTTAAAAACGGTTAAGCGTATAAAAAATTATTTCAGACAAAATTTGTAGAGAATTTTATACTCTACAACTTCTATATTGAATGCAAATACGAATTGAGGCAAATAAAGCGAGATATTACAAAAAAACTGATTTTCGTGACCTTTGACCTTGAATATCCAAAGACGCTCACTTGTTACCGTATGAGACTTTTGAGATAACATGTAGAATACCAAAATAAAGGTTTACACAAATTTTCAGCTTATTACGTTTCATTTAGGAGTGAAATCCTTATTTTACTGGACTATAGTGTTCTTGAGTACGGGTCAACAGTCTGGAATCCACATTATATTACGCAGGTACTAGACTTGAATCTGTCCAAAGAAAATTTACACGGATTTTGTCTAACCGATCAGGTATCGATATCTTCTAGACGGGTACAAACAAAGACAAATTAGAGAGTCTAGTTAAAAGACGAAACATAAATGACCTCTTAATGCTTTATAAAATTATGAATAATCGTGCCGACATTAACTTAGTCAACCAAATCAAGTTATACGCCAGGCCCAAATCTACCAGAAACCTTACCATATTTTGGACCGAAATTTTTACCAATAATACTGGATATTTTAATCCTATGTTTGGAATGTCTCAAACAATCAACGATCTTGCTAAAACACACACTATCATTGATATTTTTGTAAATAATATATCTTGTTTAAAGAAATATCTCCACGATTTGTATACCTAAAAACGAAAAATAAAAAAATTGTTTGTTATTTTATTATTTTTTAATAAATACTTCATAAATATGTTCTACTTATTATGTCTTTCAAATTTTGTAATTAAGTTTTTAAGACATGTATAAAAATACTCACATTGTTTTTCATGTGTTTGCTTCTGTGAATATGCAAATATGATTACTGCAGACAAATTAGTCTAGGGATATTTATATTTGTATTTTAATTTGTTTTATATTACCCACAAAAATTTTCTATAAATATCCTGTTTGTGTCTCAAATAAATTAAATATAATGCAGTCTAGAGGTCACAATTTCCAGCGCAGAAGTGTTTTAAAACAATTTTTTTTAATATTTTCATAAGAAAAAAAAAAGTTGATGAATGGAAACTGTCACAGAAAATTTTAACCGTAAAATCATATTTTGAACTAGTTGTTTCTTATACGCGTTCAGATATTTCTAAAGAAAAATATCGTTTGCCGCTTCTGCTGTTTATAAAGTAATTAACAACTTAGTTTTATTTCTACTCAATGGTAACGGTAGGAAAAGTTTCAAATTATACAAATGCATATTTTTTTATGCAAATAATATAAACCACTTCGAAGTAAAGATTATTCGAAAATAGTATTTTACCGTAATTCTTCACCTTAGGGAAGGCATCATACCTACATACATACCCTAAAAATAAAACCGAATGTCTCAACTCACCTGTGATCACAAGCCTGCTCCTCACCAGGCTGCCACCGCAGATCTGCTCGAACTGTCCCCCTTCCTTTTTAAATATGGCCACCTGCCAGGGGAACTCGTTTGCTCCTACTGTTTGACCCAGTCTTACCAGTGGGTTCGCAGGCGTCGCCTCCAGTCCGCAATCTGCAAATATAAAGTCATCATCACAATCCAGCGCAAGCTCAGCCTCTCCTCTCACGTAGAGTGCGTACACCGATACTCATCCATTGATATTCTTGTGTTGAACCTACTAATATCTTTAATAATCAATCTCATGTTATGTTCTCATATCTACACTTATTTTTGTACTCCTTTGTACAACTTACCTATAATAATGTAATTGTGTTTAAGCCTTCAAGGCGTAATAAATAAATTAGGTATTTGGTATTATATAAATTATTATTTTTTTAATTGATAAACTAACGTTTAAGACAAGATTTTTATACATAGCACAAAGGGTAACAATTATTATAAGCAATAATTATTATCAGCCTGAAACACTCATCTATATTGAAAAAATCTTCCGAGAAAAGATACTTGCCGCCAACGGGGCTTGAACCCGTGTCCTTCTGATTGCCGGTCAGGTGCTATGACCCCTGATGCTATGGCAGCTTATCTAATACCCGCCAAATAATTCAATATATACTAGTGTTTCATTCATCAATTACTGTTTATTACATTTTTGCACCTGAAAACAACCAATTTTATTTTTGTGAGAGAGATATTCTTAGTTCTAAATCTCTCGCTAGGTGGCGTCGAGACAAAATATGTACATTTTTTGGGGAAATACTTTAACTTGTCAAATATTAATTATTATTTTTTTAATTGACAAACTAACGTTTAAGACAAGATTTTTATACATAGCACAAAGGGTAACAATTATTATAAGCAATAATTATTATCAGCCTGAAACACTCCTCTACATTGAAAAAATCTTCCGAGAAAAGATTAAAAGATACAACATAGTTAAACTGCCCCCTTGGACCTTTTTTTCTCTTAAATTTTGTAATCTTCTCCGTAATAATTTGGTTTATAACTGTTTTATGGAGAACCTGAAAAAATAATTAAACGGTGATCGAGCGAGGCAAACGGTCGGGCCTTTACGCACGCTGGACTTTGGGAGTAAGCTGGTGAATGCGTTACGAAAAGTGTGAAGCAAACGGTGATCGGGCGAGGCCTTTACGCACGCTTGACTTGGGGAGTAAGCTGTTGAATGCGTGACTAGAGCGTTATGAAAAGTGTGATCGGGCGAGGCGAACAATCGGGCGAAGCGAACGGAAGTTGAGAGGGAGATAAAAGTTAGTGAAGTTTTACTTCAGTCGTGTGGTCTAAAGCACACTCAGTTTTTTTGTTTAATAAGACGTTGTTATTTAAATGCGAAGCTAACCAAGTTTCGTTAGTTAACCTAAAAGTTGTCACAACCGAGAGTAGAATCCCACTTGAATCAAAATTAATTTAAAGTAATAAATTTCTTAGTTTTGACCACTCTTATTGTTCGAAATAAAACAACAACAATTTTGCGATCGCAAAAATTTGAAAGTTTATTTAAAGCAAAGCTACTCTAAATAAAGAACGATCTTTTTTTGCTCTCACGTAGAGCGAAGTTCAATCACTGGTTTCTGGATTCTGAAGAAGTAAGTCTATTTAAATATAAGCTACGTTATAAGCTATAAAATGTAAGTACAGTGCATTATTACGCAGCATCGCGTTCATTGGTCAAATCGTTGTACATATAGTTTCGTATCGGTGATCGATGAACCGATGGATGCAATTTTTAGCCATAAGTTGTTATATTGGTTTATTTAGTTTTTATTTAGAAGTAAGATTTTAGATATGTATTATAAGTTTGTACAGAGCCTTTGAGGTGATTTTTGACAAAAACGGCGCTGTACAAATCATCCAAATATTATTTTTATTACTTTACGAAACTCTTAAGAGCCTTTAACCAGCCAGCGGCCGTAAATCCACATTTCGTCGAAAGATGTTCTTACGATCGTGTAGGGCGGTTCCAATGAGAAAGATTAATTACTCTCCGTACCAGCTTTTTAATAACTCAATATCGATTTTATTTCATTCCAAATTTGCTTTAATTTATACCTTCATCCAAAAATGCTGAAAGGCGTGATGATAAAACTATTAAAATTATGTACTTTTTGTAATTATTTTTTTGATCATAAGGATTTTTCATTTTTCAAAAATGTCTAAGCAAAATAAGAATGTAAAAATATCTGAAATATATTAATTTGTAAGACCGTAAATAGATAGACAAATTTTCGTCATAAACAAGTGTTCGGATTTTTTTTAATGATTTTAATTGAATGAAATTTGAAACATGCGTTTACTGGATATACCGTATTGATTTACAATAATGTGATATGAAATACGTCTTGTAAAATAAGATTTTTCGTTTGAAAATTTAACAAATCTGCCAAAGACTTATGATCATTTAACTTACTATTTTAATGTATATAGAATTATTTCAAAAATTTTAAAAATTTATATCACATTTAACTTACTATTTTAATGTATATAGAATTTTTTATATAACCTTATGCTAAAATTAAACATTTTTTCTCAAAATTTTAAACATGCGTTTACTAGATAAAAGAACAATCTTCGAAGAAAAGAAAGAAAAGTCGTCATTACGTCGTAAATTATACCCTCTTAAACTCCCTTAACTCTTAAACTAACAGGAATCTGAAACACCTCTATAATAAAATCATTATGTCGTTAAAAAAATATGTAAATATTTCATCAATAAATTAATTATTTACCGATACATCCTTTTGAACAATTTTTTTTAAAACCTGCACTAAAAAGAGGCCCCGCCCAACGTACTGTAATTTTCATAAACTTTTCCTTCTTTCAACAACAACTAACTTGTAACCTGGCACGACGTATTTCAACACGATTAAGTCATAGAAGAAGGTAACGTATATATTAAATGGTAGCCAAAAAATAAATCATGACAATACGAGATCTATTTTTCACAGAAATATTAGCAAAATATTATCTATTAAGAATAATTAAAAACTTTTGCAGTCGAATTCAAATTCACAGAACCGAAACGTTGGACCCCTGACATGAAGTCACCAGTGAATAAAAGAATTTCCCTGGGAACTTTATTCTAGAGTTGCTGCCAGTCTCAGGGCGGGGAGGGTGGCCGTGGAGGGTTAATGACTTGGTCAAATGTACCTACATCTACCATGTGTTTTAAATAAGTTTTTGTAAACAGAATAGGCCACTTGCATGGATTTCATAACGACTTGGAAAAAATCATGTGGATAGATCTTTTTACTAAGATTAAGAAAATGCTAGTAAAATTGTTTAGAAATACCAGTTTTTTTTTTTTTTAAATAAATAAATCCATTATTTGGGCTCGTGACGCCAACACATGAAAATGTCTCTTCTCCGAAAATTTTCCTATTAATTTTGTAAAATTCCGCACTGATTTATTTATTTATATGGCATCACTTTGATTTCAGGCGAATTTTTGATTTCGTTCACTAGATTTATTGTTTGTTCTCTGCGAACTTATCATTTGGTTTTACTTTTTGGTAGATGTTCTAAAGAGAACCCCGTACATTTAATGATGTACGGGGTTCTCTTCAGAACGTAAAGATGATGTAAGTACGTGTTATAGAGGTATAATGATTATGGTGCTGATTTTAACAAAATTAAATTTTATAGTATTATTATAATTTACAAGTACAAGTATATTACATTGAATTTAGTAATATAGACGCTGTATATTATAATGATTTATGATCAATAAGATGGATCAAGAAAAAAAATATTTATGAGATGTAATATTTTTGGTATGCCTCGTTATTCTCCTGTTCCATTCGTGTGGAAAATGTTCTTTTTTTTAAATGATTTTCGGCTATGTAATTATCGTTTTTACATACCTATAAAATAATATCCCGTCTTTCCGGTTTATAAAAAATGGTCTGATTTTTTGGATTGAAATTTTCAAAAAATCCCCAGGGTTTCAAAAATACGATTAAAAAAAAAACAGAATGTCTTAGAATATTTGCCTACACCGGAAATTTTTTTAAAAAAATGTGATGCAAGTGGCCTATTCAATTTTTATATTTATAGTTTTCACGCAGACAATTCTTGGTGGAATACCGTTATAAAAATATGACTATCTACAAATTTCGCATTGCACTTCGACTTCAAAGCGCGAAAATAATGTAGGACAGCTGTTTTTAACCGTTAAATGACGTAACAACATGGAATATATTATGGATAATTTCAAAATAATGTTTTAAATCCGGATTTCTTTGTTTGTTTTCTTTTAAATAGTTTTTATTAGTTAATAGGTACTATGATCGTCAGTAATAATTTATAAAAATTTAACAAAAAAAAAATCAGCTTCTGACTCGATTTACTCGAAAACGAAAGCTCAAATAAAAAAAAAATTATACCACAAAATCGACTCCAAATGTGATGAGGATTTCCCAGTTTTCCGCTTGTAGTACGGGTTTTCGGACACCTTGTATATTATAACAAATTTAATTTAATTTTAGAGTTAGTTGAAAATCTCCTACTATCACCACAATAAGCGGAAAATGTGGCTTGCGTCGTGATTTAGCAAGCCAAAGAATCAAACGCGCAACGCCTGGGTAGTACCCAAACGCGAAGTCAACTCAGCCACCGACCGGTCAAAGGATAGCGTTAACTGACTGAAAACGGTTTTTTTAACAGAGATAAAAGACGGCATAACAACTCTGTCACACTGTCAGGCCGCTTCTCCGCAGAGGTAGACAGAAAGGATAGATAGCCAAACAACCATGTCACACTGTTAGGCCACTTCTCTGCAGAGGTAGTTAGAGAGGATAGTTCGCCAAACAACTCTATCAGATCACTTGACAGAGGTTGGCGGGGAGGATATACCACCAAAAAACTTGGTCACACTGCTTGCTTCAATCACATTCATATAGCCCCCGTGGTCGAGGGGTAAGGCTCTCCACTTGCAATTCGGAAGTCACGGGTTCTCGAACTTGTCTCTTTTTAGTGTATCTTTTTCGTTTCATCGAGTTTCAAATCACAACGGTGCTAAATAAGTTTTCACTTCAAAAAACGCTCAAAGAGGAGACCGATAGGCTACGAAGCACCGCAAACAGAGGAGACCGATTATTCTATATCGTTCGATCGCAGCCTTAATCCCATAGATGTATGTGTTTGTCTCTTGTTAGTGTCGCTTTTTCGTTTCATCGAGTTTCAAATCACAAGGGTGCTAAATAAGTTTTCATTTTTAAAAAATCATTAAAATAAGCCAATACAGCCCACCAGGAAGTTGGAGGGAGTTTTTTAATAGATTTAATATTAGGGGGAGGATTTGATTTATTTATTGCAGCTATGAGCATTGATTTAAAATGATCATAGTCACCTTTGATAGATTATTTATTTATTTTCGAGAAATCGACAGTTTACATTTTTCCAGTTTGTACATGTTTGTATAGCCAAAATAAAACCAATTATGGATTTCCTCCTTGTGACTTTTATTACCTCTGATTAAACAGCATAATATAACGTTAGAGGGTAAATTTTGTATAAACTTATCCATACGAGAGCAGTTGGCAACTTAAGCAGATATATGCGTTAAAAATACGATAGCATTCAAGTACAATAAGCGTGTTTAAACTTCAACGCGTGTGTCTCCATAGAAATCGTTCTAACTCCGTTATTGTTTTAGTGACATCCCTAAAATAAAAAGTAAAAGATAGATAGTGGATCATTAGAGGACTCACCACTTACCCGCCTTGGTATATGGTATAGGTAACAGATGGCTACCCCTTCAAGGCTCTGTGGATCAAGCTATACTTCCCTATCAAGTTGTCCGTAGAAATACATAACAAGAATAGTCTGTCATTCGCGCAGACTGACATATTTACCCGCCAAATTTCCAACGGCAGATCGACCGCGCTCGACATTGTTAATTTTTATTAAATATTTTATATGAAATGATAAAAAAGTGGGGTGACAAAAGTGTTTATTATAAATTTATACAATAAAGGTATTGTTGTTTACATAATCTGTGATTTTAGTACCGTTTTCGCATAAAAACATCACGTGAGTCATTTTTACATTTTTTTAATGTTGCGTTCTAAATTTTAATATTTACAAATGTTAATATTTATTTGTAATATAACAATTTGAAAGCTTATTTTGTAACCTTTCTAAAACAATTTTTTCTATTCGGCTACGTTCAGAAATGTTTAATTTATAGAGCTTTAATTGTGAACCGGTAATAACACAAAGTTTTCGTAAAATGTCATTTCATTTGCGACATTATAAGTGCATATTGGCGATTTTCGGAGGGTTTAATTCATCCCACTTGGTGTGTTTTGTTTTAATCTTCGATCGGGATCGCGAAAGGTGATAGGAAAAATTATATTTTTAAATTATTTTCTTTAACTTTGGATATTTTCTTTAAATAGGATTCTTTGATATTATTATTTAATTTAAAAATAATCAAAGTAGCATAAATCTGTACTAGATATGTTATTCAAGGCACCGCAACCGGGATCAAGAAGAAGAAGATGGAGAGATATGAAATTACAAATGTTAGAGGAGCGCGCTAGTATTTAAAGCGACCAAATTGTGAATATGTTTAATAAAACACGACTCGTTTAAAATAGAGCAACAATTTTGCAGAAGTTGTTTTAAACAGCATTAAAAAAAAAACACAATAAATTTTTGCATATATATAACTTGTAAAATAACTGAAACAAACGTGTTTATAATAATTTTCGGAGCATACTTTACGATTTTTTTCTATCGGGGGAAATTTATATAATTTGCGTTTCGGTACGGGGAATATCAGATATTATCTTCAAGAATAATATATATGTTTTAGGAGCTTTAAAACTAAACGTGTTGAGGGAGATAAAATATGTTTAAAATCGGTAGAAATTCGGGTAGCGGCGGCTTAAGTACCTTTTGATTTAAAAAATATATATATTACAAAATGATCACACAGCCCTTCCTCTTACGTAGCATTTAAAGAAAAACTGTGAATCTTTTGATAAATAATATAACTTGTAAGACAGAACAGACAACAGAACCAGATGTGTTTTTTATTTCATTTTCTAAAACATACTAAGCGTTTTTTTTTTTTCTATCGAGGGTATTTCATATAAGTACTTTTAAGCTCAGCAAAATGTGCTTTATGGCCTGGTTTCCCGCATTTCTACCGACGTATAACATATTTTCCAAAATTTAAGTTTTAAAGTTCTTAAAAAAACATATAATATGTTATTCTTGAAGATAATATCTATACATTCTCCACGCCGAAAGGGCAATTATATGAAATTCCCTCGATGCAAAAAAATCAAAGAATGCTCCGAAAATTATTATAAATTCGTTTTTTCTGTTATTTTGCAAGTTATACCTATAAATATTCACAGTGTTTCTTTAATGCTATTTAAGACATTTCAAACGAGATTTTTGCTCTAATTTAAACGAGTCGGGTTTTATTAAACATTTTCACAATTTTCGCCTAATTATTATCGTTTTTAATATTAGTGCGCTCTCTCTAACATTCATATATACGTATCTCTCCATCGTCTTATTTTTGAGCAGAATGCCCGTCAGCAAGCGTTCAAAAAAAGAAAGGGCGATATGTAAATACGAATGTTAGGAAGAGCGCTCTAATATAAAAATAACTATTATAATTTATCCAAAATAGTGAAAATATTTAATAAAACACGACTCGTTTAAAGTAGAACTCGGGAGGGGGGTTCGAAGGATGGGTGAAGAGGGGGAGTGGAGTGGGGAGAGGGAAGGTGCAGGAGGTGGAGTGGGTACGCGAGAGGGGAAGGGAACGCGGGAAAAGAAGGGAAGGCGGATGGGAATGCGAAGAATGGAAAGGACTGAGAAAAGGATAAGAAAGGGAGAAACGATTTATTTATTATATTTAGGGAACCAGCTAATTTAATATATTTTAATCAAGTTTAATTTCTGCTTAAAATCTCTAATTTATTTAACAACACAGAAACAAAGGTTACAATTTCGGAACCAAATCTGTTACCGGAACAGTTAAATTCAATACGTTTAGTATTTCCATATAAATACCTCCAACAACTGGACAATTAAATATTAGTACTTCTCTACACAGTTAACACAATGTTACGAATTTTTTCACTTACTTTTGATACCAACCGGCGATTTCAAATTTTGCGAGAACTGTCAAACATGAAAATTATCAAAAATTCATTCGTTTACAAAAATTGTTCCAATATTCAAAAATAGTCCCACTTTCAAATAATAACTTGATAATATTGTTGGATTATTTATATAGCGTCTTTTCGCGGGGAAATCATCTCCAGGGAAAATACATTGGTTTGGTACCCCCTGGAACTAGAAATTTAGGTTAAAATTAAAATTTTAACCTCAAATTTTTTCCCCATCAGAACACCTACAGACTATGTTTTTAAAGCCCTGAATATAATGTAACTCAAACAATTATATACAAAAGATTTTCTAATGTAAGCATTTAAAAACCAGGATAACTTTACACAGACAAAATCGGGCCGATTCACAAGATCTACATTACAAAATACGTTCCACCAACCTACAACTAAAATGACTTTTGGACAAAGAAATTATGCAATACTTCTCTATAAAATTATTTAATTTACTCCCTCTTGCAATAAAAACCATTAGAAAAATAACCACCTTCAAAAGAAGCATAAAAATATGGATTATGGAAATGGGAAGGTAGAATATAGATATAATTTTGAAACCTAACAAAGATTAATTCTTGTCTTGTACTTTCTTTTAGATATAATTTTATAATTTTCCTCTGTAATATTTTAACATAGGTAGGTATTTACTTATATTTCAAACAAGAAAACTTGTACAATGTGTCTTTGAAACGGAATACCCCAGTAAGGACACATTTTTCTCTAAAAAACTGTAAAGTAAAGAAAACAAATAAATGTATATGGTCAAATGCAACTTTTTATTCAATTTAATATGGATAATTTTTTAATATCAACGGTGACAGTCCCTGGTGCCCGATGTGAAAACGGTTACTAAAATTTGATTTTCTAGTGGAGAGGGGAGATAGTTAGTGAAATTGAGACCCAGTTTCGTAAAATTTCTGGGTTTCCGCTGGACTTATAAATTTTTAGCGGTCATTGAAAATATCCAAATATTTGAGGATAAAAGAAGTAAGGAAAAATATTTGCAGGTCCTGTGACAGTAAAGTCAATGTGGAAAAGTACCCGGTAAAAGAAGAGCAAAGTCATTGTGATAAAGTAACCCGTACAAGAATAGCAAAGTCACTGGGACAAGGTAATTGGTACAAGAATGGAGAAATCATAGGGAAAAAGTAACCAGTACAAAAATAACAAAGTCACTTTGACAAAGTAACCAGTACAAGAATAGCAAAGTTACTGGAACAAGGTACCGGTACATGAATACCAAAATCATTAGAACAAAGTAACTGGTTAAGGAATTGCTAAGTAATTGATAAAGGAATCAGTAAGTCACTGGGATAAAGTAACGGCTAAAAGAATCAGTAAGTCACTGGGACAAAGTACTGGGTACAGAAATAGTACAATCACTGGGACAAAGTAACTGGTAGAGGACTCTGTATCATATATCCAAATTTAAATTTAAAACAAAAAAAGTAATGTTTTTTTTTTAATTTGAACACAATCAAGTCATGAAAATTATGATTTATTTTCATTTTTAATGTAATTCAATTAAAGAATTAAAAAATAAAATAAAAATGGCGATTTTCAAAATAATATTTCAAATAAAAGTATATTAAAATAAACTTACCGTCTTCAAATCCTCCCCTAGCACCCAACACTACACAGAACACTAAAAATACGTAACTTATCATTTTGGTATTCGTCGATAACTGCAACTCTCTGAATATTTAATTCAGCGGTCCGTCAGCGCTTTTAAAGGAGTGACTATCAAATATCTACAGTAGTGGTTCGGGCGCAGTGGTTTCAGAGCAACCTGTGAAAATAAAACAAAATACAAATACCACAAAAGTTTCAACTGCCTGATAATCCTAGCAAATTTACAGGGTGGTTTCGACAAGAAAGATTGATTATTCTCTTTACCAGCACTTTTAACTACTAATAACTCAATATCGATTTTATTTCATTAAAAATTTGCTTTAATATGTACCAACATTCGAGTTAGCGATAAAAGTAGACAAACGCGACAAAGTAAAATCACGTACTTTTAGTTAATATTTTTTGATCATAAGTATTTATAACTTTTTAATAATAAGTGAGTACAAAATTCTGAAATATATTATTATGTAAGACCGTCAATAATTAGACAAACTAAAGTATTTTCCATTTTTGTAAAAACAAGGTCTGTGACAAATATATGTGTTTTTATTGTGAAGTATTTTGTAGCAAAACAGGAATGCGGATTTTTTTTTGTTAGTGATTTTATTTTAACTAAAATTAAATTTCTGAAAAGTAGCTTTTTAGGTAATTTTTTATTTATTTTACTGTACAATTGTATGATTTGAAATGTGTGTTATATTATACAGTATGAAAATTTAACAAATCTGCCAGCGTCTAACTGTATTACTTTAATGTGATACAAATAAATTTCTTTAACAAAATTTAAAACGTAACTTCGTTAGATGCGGTTTTAGATTTTTACAGCCAAAAATATATTTGTTATTTTTTTTTGGGGTATAATGCCGTATTGCGCTACCTCAAAGTCAAAGATAAAGAAGGAGGTAGCGCAACACGGCATAACACCGCAAAAACCAATAACGAAAATAACTTCGCTAGATTAAAATAACAATCTTTCCAAATTATGGTGTTGTTTACTACCTACTGCGTAGGTATTGGCAAACGTTACCACTTACAACGGGAAGTCCGGAAATAAATATCCTTGCGACCAGACGTGCATTTATTTTACCTCCGTATTCCCGTACATTCATTGGCGACGAGGATAAATTTTGTTAAAAAAAATTGCGTCGATTGTGATAATAGTGAACAACGATGGCTAAGTTCAGTGAATATGATGTGATCAACGGAAATTGGACCACTTACTGTGAAAGATTAGAAAGCAGTTTTTTGGTTAATAAAACGGTCCAAGATTTAAAAGTACCCACATTAATTTCAGTGGTGGGCGATATTGCATTAGAACTTATGGTTAACTTATGTAGCCCGGTGAGACCAACTAAAATGAAATATGAAGACCTGAAAAAAATTATGCATGATCATCTTCAGCCAAAACCGTCAGTGATGGCGGAGAGATACAAGTTTCGACAAACCAGGCAGCAGCGGGAGGAATCCATTTTACAATATGTGGCGACACTGAGGAAATATGCAAGATTTTGTGAATTCGAGGAGAAACTAGACGAGAATTTGCGAGATCAGATGGTGTGCGGACTTTGCAGCAATATGATTCGACAACGCCTTTTTGCTGAGGAGACGCTCACTTATGCTAAAGCCGTTTCATTAGCAAAAGCTCTGGAAGCGGCAGAGAAGAACGCAGCGGACGTGGAGGGCGCAGAGGTGCTGGCTGCAGGAAGCAAGGAAGGACTAGTGGGGTTAGGGGCGGTACATGCTCTAGCGGAGACGCAGATCAGGAACTCAGCGGGGAAGAGACAGGGTAACGCAGGCAGGAGCAGCTATCGGATATGCGGAAGCCAGAACCACGAAGAGGTCAGATTCAAGACCTACATCTGCAGCTGGTGTAAGCAGGAGGGCCACTTGAGGCGTGTTTGTCCTAAGCGAGACCAAGATGGGCGGCGGGCAACAGAGGAAGGCCGCACCGAGGGGCGTTTAAGAGTGCGAGATTCGAGGGGAGCTGTGAAACAAGGAAGGAATGCTCGAGCAAAGAACCAGTACTTCGTCAAAGAAAACGAAGAAGATGAAGAAAAGATCCTCCAATTGTCCCTGCAATCGTGTCACTCGGTACGTAGAGAAATCACTATAGAAGATAAACCGCTGATTATGGAGATTGACACGGGAAGTGCCATTTCGTGTATTAATAAAGTTACATATGAACGTTTGTTCAGGAGTTTGCCTATTAAGAAATGTAATCTCTCTCTTAGATTTTATAATGGTTCTAAAATATAGCCAATTGGTGTTTTTCAACCACATGTAACGGAATAAAAAAAAATAGATCTTTATGTAATTGACGGCGGCATTACTAATTTATTGGGGAGACAGTGGCTTGCCGAATTAAAAATAAATATTCCACTTTTAGAATATGACAATTATTTAACTAAGAATAATCAAAAAAATATTTTCGATTTTTCTAGGTATAAAGATGTGTTCAGAGGAGGCTTGGGGCGTTTCACCGGCGGGCGTGCGAAATTACATTTACAGCCGGGCGCGAAGCCAGTCTTCTGTCGCGCACGACCGCTCCCGTTCGCGCTACGTAAGCGCGTTACCTCAGAACTTAAGGCGATGCTGGCAGCGGGCGTAATTGAACCGGTGGAGACATCAGAATGGGCTACCCCCCTGGTACACGTTTGTAAGAAGGATGGCTTTTTAAGGGTTTGTGCTGATTTCAAAATTACTTTGAACCCGGTCTTATTGGTCGATAGGCATCCTTTACCCAAGATTGACGAGTTATTAGCAGGTTTAAACGGAGGAGTTTATTTCTCGAAAATTGATTTATCTGCCGCTTACAATCAGATTGAATTAGACGAAGAATCAAAAAAATTTACGGTAATTAACACTCTACTCGGGTTGTTTAAGTATAATAGATTGGCGTACGGTTTAGCGTCAAGCCCAGGGATTTTTCAGAGATATATGGAAAATTTGTTTAAAGGGATACCGAACGTTTCCGTTTTTATAGACGATATTTTGATAACTGGAAAAACTCCTCAGGAGCATAATGAGTAATTATATTCAGTTCTAAATGTTTTACAGAAAAAAGGATTGCGCGTGAAACAAAATAAAAGTGTTTTTTTTGCAGACCGGGTATCATATTTAGGGTTTATTATTGATAAAAAGGGAATCAGTACTTCCCAAGAAAAAATTGAGGCGATTGTTAACATCGCTGAACCGACAAATGTCTCAGAATTGAGATCATTTTTAGGCATGGTCAATTTTTACGCAAAATTTGTAAAAAAATTAAGTTTATTTTTAATGCCCTTATGTAGACTACTTAAAAAGGAGTGTAAATGGCAATGGGACAATTCGTGTAGGAAGTCGTTTGGAAAAGTAAAATCATTATTGACCAGCACCAAAGTTTTGGCACATTACGATCCTGAGCGGCAATTAATTCTAACATGTGACGCACCTTCGCAGGGACTGGGGGGATTATTTATCAACGCGGGGCGGAGGGGGAAATGGAACGCCCGGTGGCATACGCCTCACGAACCTTGAATAGCGCCTAAATAAATTATTCATAAATTCACAAGGAAGCGTTAGCAATTATTTTTGCAGTTACATTTTCATGGACGTCATTTTTTATTACGCACAGATCATAAACCTTTAGTATCAATCTTTGGGCCAAATACGGGAATTCCACAAATGGCTGCTAGTCGTTTACAACGATGGGCCATAATATTGTCCGCTTATGATTAAGATATCGAATACGTACGTTCGGCGGATAACGGAGCCGATGGATTGTCACGATTACCGGTTAAAAACAGCGGGGTGATAGAACAGGAACAAGTCGAGCAAACATATTTGCATTTTGCCGAGGATAGTTTGTTATTGGATCACGCGGTATTAAAAAAGGAAACACAGCGCGATAACATTTTAGGCAGGGTCATCGGGTACATTAAATACGGTTGGCCGGAATACGTTGAAACAAATCAGTTAAAACCGTTTTTCAATAGAAGAAAAAAATTATATGAAGAACTAGGATGTGTAATGTGGGGGCATAGGTTAGTCGTGCCAGAAGCATGCAGGTCAAAGGTTTTGACGGAGTTACACGAAAGCCACATGGGCATTGTAAAGACCAAGAGTTTCGCGCGGAGCTATGTTTGGTGGCCAGGTTTGGATGAAGCTATAGAGACAAGATGCAAGGAGTGCGAGGTATGTGCAGCTGAAGCGGCGGCCCCGCCGGCATCGGTTCCGCGTCCATTGCGATGGCTTGAACGCCCTTGGCAGAGGCTTCATCTCGATTTCCTGCAAATTACGGGACGCACGTACTTAGTTTCCATTGATGCCACTTCGAAGTGGATAGAAATTTGTTACATGACACGGATTACGGCAGAAGGACAATTGATAAATTACGGGAAATATGGGCATGTTTTGGGCTACCGCGTCAAATCGTTTCAGACAATGGTCCTCCCTTTACTAGTGAGAAATTTGAAAGTTTTATACGGGGGAACGGTATAAACCACGTATTTTCAGCACCTTACCATCCGGCGCCTAACGGTGCGGCGGAAAACGCTGTTAAAATTTGTAAAAACATCATTAAAAAGCTTTACGGGATAAAGTAGACGTAAATATAGCATTACAACGATTTTTGTTAATTTATCACAACACAGAACATTGCACTACGGAGGAAACACCGGCACGAGTATTACAGGGCAGAGCACTACGTACCCGTTTAGATGCAATGAGGCCAGATAGGGCAGCTATAGTAGAGGCGGGTCAAGCGCGACAAGTCCAGGCGGCAGGTGGGGCCAACCGAGCAGTAGGCGCGGATGATAAAGTTTGGTTCCGTGATTTCGGTCCAGGCAAGACATGGGCAGGGGGGCAAGTGCTGGATAAGGTAGGAACTAGGAATTTAAGATGGCTAGATGGGGCAACATACAACAGGCACATCGACCAAATAAGACCGAGGAGTTCATTGGTGTTCCCGTCTGTTTTCGGAAACGGAGACCTGTGGGGGGGGGGGGGGATGAGTTCGGAGACAGAGACCACTGTAGTAACGCTGCCCCCGCCTCAACCCGTCAGCCCCGAGGAGCTTCCCCAAGCCTCAACTGAGACAACGGTGAGTCGCGCCGCTATCCAGAGCGGGTTTGGCGTCCCGTTGATAGGTTTAACATACGTAACGAATAATGTACTTTTACTATCTATACATAATAACATATGTATTTTTTTCTCGCTTTCCAAAGCAAGGTTTAAAAATGTTCATTTATTATTATTATTTTATTATTTTTAGTTCTAGGCTGATATGTTACTTATAGTAGTATTTAGGGGTGAAGGTGTGGTGTTGTTTACTACCTACTGCGTAGGTATTGGCAAACGTTACCACTTACAACGGGCAGTCCGGAGATAAATATCCTTGCGACCAGATGTATTTTACCTCCGTATTCCCGTACATTACACAAATCAATTTACATTTTTTTTTACAAAAAATTTGATACGACTGGAATTTGATTTAAAAACGATATATTTCCGGTTGTTTTCGGTTATTCTCTTTTGAGGTCGAATCTTAAAAAATAAGAAGATTTTAGATCCATAAATAGATTACAGAAAAATGGTTCACTTTCTGCTAGAATTCTTTGTTACTGATATATAGCAGTTTTTTTTAGTAGAAACAAATAATGTAAACGTGTTCAACTTATGTTGATTAATGATTGAAAATTAAGTTTATATTTGTAAATCTGAAAATTTTACATATCAGAGTTCTTTCGAAACAACAGACAAAAATTAAGATTAAAAACTCTGCTGGGATAATTTTTTTTTATCTTTAAATACCATTTGTATGATAAATGCATTTCGTCTACCGATCTTCCAGAGCCCTTATGTCGATGTAAAGTACGAGTTTTGTGCAAACTCTTGGAAATAAACGCCTCTTTCGCCCTATGTACGACTCTTTTTAAACGACTTCAAAAAGGAGGAGGTTCTCAATTCGACTGTATTTTTTTTTTTTTTTTATGTTTGTTACCTCAGAACTTTTGACTGGGTGAACCGATATTGATGATTCTTTATTTATTTGAAAGCTGGTGCTTCCCATGTGGTCCCATTTTAATTTGGTCCAGTTCCGACAATAGCATCCATGAGAAAACCATATAAGTCTTAAATTTGCATTAAGTATGTGCGCGACAAATAGACGAATAACTCAATATCACCCCAACCGATTTCGATGATTCTTTTTTTATTGGAAAGGATGTACTTCAAGGGTAATTTGATGAGAGTTTGGTTAGGTTCTGATTATCGGATCCATGATAAATTAACGAAACTCGGCCGAATCTCTTAATTTGACCTTAACGTCGCTATGGTCAAATTATGTCTGTCTCATATGAGCAGCACGTTTAGTAGGTTTGCCCATATTCAGACAAATTAGTTAGTGTACTTCAGATTCACTAAAAATCAAAAAATAAACAAAAATTTTAACAAAACAAAAAAACGACTTCAAAAAATGCACTAAAAAGTAAAAAAATAATTTCGTATTCTTCTACAACTTCATAATCAACTTACTTTTTCTAATCATCAATATGTAGGTACGATTGTTATTTTTGGAGTCGGTGTCAGCACTGACAAAAGTAAGTTGATTATGAAGTTGTAGAAGAATACGAAATTATTTTTTTACTTTTTAGTGCATTTTTTGAAGTCGTTTTTTTGTTTTGTTAAAATTTTTTTCAGAAATGCCTCATCAGCAAGGAATATAGCAAATGACGTTCGGGCAAGGTAGGTAATATAATGGATTTTGAATGAATGTTGTGTTATGGAACAAGGAACAGAATAGAAGCCGAGGATATAGGTATAGATCTCACTATTGTTAAGACATTCGAAAGATCGCTATTCAAATATTCATATTGGTTTGTCTAATAATAGACGATTACAATATGCCAACGTGAACTGGAACTCTTCGCGTCAGGCACGTAGTCAGGCGCGGCCGGTCCCTTAGTGCACTCGTGCAACGAACCGCCAACAAAGTTGAAAAACAATTTACAGCTCATCGTAATCTTACTTAATGTTTTTAATTATAAAATTAAACAAAGCATTAAAAAAAATCTTTAAAATTGCAATTAATAACATACTAAATGTAATAATATTGTAAATAAATACGGCAAAACACTCCACCCGCGCGGTTAACACTGGCTAGGAACGAGAAACCGAGGTACATAGCAATCTGCGCGTTAGATATAAGCGCCCCGTTTGGCTAAATATTATTTTATATGCAGCCCATACGAAACATCTCCGGACCGTGGTTTTGACAAAACGTATCAAGAAAAATACACCCGACAGGGCGGCGCACGGACAGCGGAGATTTCCGAACGAAGAATCCAAGAATTCCGAAGTACGGCTCGAGCGATTTAGGGTTTGAAGAAGTATTTAAGTAAAAGCATAATATTTCTCTTGTAAAATGCAACCTCGGGTCAACGGGTCACGGGTCAGCTTGTGATAGAGTGCTACGGATTTACATACTTGGCATTGACTTTATTATTTGCTTTTTTTTGCAGAAAGTAACCTTTTATTTGTGTGCGTTTTTTTTTACTTATTGCAAACTTCATATTGACGCTCATTGGGTCAGTAAACTAAACACCCGCCACCGTTTGCATCCTACGCTGCAAATTAAAATTGCTTGTGCTTGTGTTAATTATTGTGATATTAATTAATATCCGAAGGTCTTTCAAAATAAATACCTTCTCTTCTTTGCCACTAATCCTCTAATACTAATAGATATACCTAATATAAAAAGAAATGAACCATAGTGTAAAATAGCAAATAATTTATGATTTCTGAAATTTTTTAATACAGTATCCCCGCTTGCAAAGTCGTATCTTCCAAGCATAAACTAATATAAATGTGTTTATCGGATAACGAATTTGTCAGGTGAGTATATCTGTCTCTTTTGTTATTAGTTTTTGGGGTATTATGCCGTGTTGCGCTACCTCCTTCTTTAGCCAACGTTTCAGACACATCTGCCCTGATGATGGACACTGCAACGCTGTCCGAAACGTTGGCTAAAGAAGGAGGTAGCGCAACACGGCATAATACCCCAAAAACTAAAAACAAAATAATTTTTGGCCGTGAAAATCTAAAATCGTATCATATATCTGTCTCTGTTTGCAAATAAAATTAAGTGGTTGAAGTCTTCGCTCGGCAAAAGGATCGAAGAATTGATCTTCTCTATAAATAAGTAAGATAGTGCATTTATATAAATTACATACATTACGTTTTTGATGAAATCGGTGAACCACCAAAAATTTAAGGCACCGGCCGCGCCTGCACGTAGTGCCGACCTCTGTGCTTCTACACTCCTTAGATGCTTTTCAAATTTCCAATTTAACCACATTTAATGCAATTTCTAAATAATTTTAGATCTTGTGATTTGTAACACTATAGTTATCGTCTCTGCTGCCGACTCTCCACTGGTAATCGAAGATGCACATCATAAATCTTTCAAAGTTGAACTCAATATTTCCTTCCCTGCTGCCACCCTAAGATCCCAGATAATCAAATTGTTTAATAAAGTTAACTATGAAGTAGTCAATGATGCTCTCAGAAATAGTGATTGGTCTTCTTTAGTGAATGTGCATTGTGCAAGACATTGATACTGTGGCACACCATTTAGGTATATATAATCATGATGCCCTAATACATTATCTAGTTCCAAAGAAAGTAACTAGATCAACCGAATTTAAGATTTTTTAGAGAATATATTTAAATAATATAATTTAACATAGAAACAATGTTCGACCCCTGATATGGAGAGACGGGTCGAAGTTGATAAGCACGAGAGGAATTGTTACTGGGGGAAAGTATTTTTAGCAATGCATCCGCTGCAAAGAGATAAAAATAATTTTAAGACGCAATAATCAACATTTAGTATGAATCTGGGGCTCGTGTGTTCAGAATTGACGAACATATGAATACATTCCTCCCACTACGGTGCAAGGCGATGTGTCGAGAGAGTCCGGCTGGAGAAATCAAAACGTCTCCCTCAACCAGTCTTATCCGATTTGGCCCGCCATGCAGTAGGTTTAGATAGCAGACCTAGACAAGCCTCGCTCCATGAACCCGGGCACCCCTGCTTAGTCACCAAACGTAGCGAACTACGTGGGGTGACCTTTGGCCTCCCAAAATGTAATTGATTACATTTATCATTAGAGGATTTTGAGGCTGTCCGAAACGTTGGTTAAAGACAACAATACTAAGTATTCACAGTATACACGCATCTTAATCGCTCCGAACAAACATTTAAAAATATATGGTTTATAACCCATGAAACACAAAGTAAAAAGTTTTAGCAGTATTTACAGTGAAGGATTTCAATTTTAAACTAACTTATATACTAAGAAATATTAAAATAAACATTTGTGAACTAATAATTAAATTGAAGTGTCAGTTGAACAATTGAAGTGATCATTCACCATTAACTGCAATCAATGAACACAACAATAAACAATTATTTTTAATTCTGTGATACTCGGTTCCTATTATAGTCCGGTATTTTCACGAGTCACTTCACGGTCTTCGTGGGTCAGTGGTATCAACAACTAACCAAGTTTGCGCAGACATTTCTGGCGACCTCGGTTCGAATCCTACTGCAGCCGACAGAAAATTTTTATTTTTAAAAATAAAATTCGTGCATTTTATTTATAAACTAGCTGGTTCCCGGCATGCGTTGCAATGCCATTTAATAAAGAAATAGTTTCTCCCTGCGTGTCCTCTCCCATTTGTCCCGTTCCCTTCCGCCTCCCCTTCCTCTCCCGCGTCCCCTTCCCCTCTCGCGTTCCCACTCCGCCTCCTCAACCTTTCCTCTCCCCACTCCACTCCCCCTTTCCCGTGAACCCCCCTCCCGAGTTCCCCCTCCCCTATCCCCACTCCGCATTCCGTACATTCTGTTTTCAAACAGCTCGCGTGCCATCTATTGCAAATTTTTTAAACAAATTTCATGAAGCCAGAGCTCACCAGTAGTTTTATACAAACCTTGTCCTGACAATAACAAATACAAAAATAAAAGAATTATCCAATTTGGTGCAGTCGTTCGGAAGTTATGCGCGTACATACATTTCGGGGATTCATTTTTATTTATAGAGATTAAATATATCCGATCATCGAACCATTTTACAAAATGAATAAGCAGAAGAGACAAACTCAAAAAAAGGCGCCATCTAGCGACTCAGAAGAAGAAAACACAATGACTAATAAAATGATCAAATGCATTGAAAAAAAAATTAATGAATTAACCAATCAACTTATGAAATCTTTTAATGAACAAATAAAAGAACTTAAGAAGTCCGTCGAATTTTGCTGTGAGAAATTAGACGAATATGAAGAAAAAACAAAAATAAAGAAATACTCATTAAACAACTTCAAGCAGAAAATAAAGAAATAAAACTACACATTAATAAAATGGAGCAAAATGAAAAACAAAACAATATTGAAATACAGGGTGTTACTTTTAAGGAAAATGAAAATATCACAAATGTATTTAATAATATAATAGACATACTCAAATGTGATAAAGATACGATTAACGTGACAAATATTTTCAGAAGCAAAAATTAAAACCCGATGAACAAAAATACTGCCATAGTAGTATCTCTACAAAACAAAGAAAGTAAAGAAGTAATTATAGCGCATAAAAAAAAATGGTATTTTATACGCAAAAAACATAAATTTTGAAGAAAACAACACAATATATATTAACGAACAACTGACCCAATTTAATAAACACCCACTATACCTAGCTAAATCGTCAAGACTTGGGTACAAATTTATATGGGCAAAAAATGGAAAAATATGGATGAGGAAAAACGAAACATTTCCAATCTTACTCAATCGACCACCACAACACGGGCATGTGCCTAGCATGATGGTCAAAAAATCCCCAACTTTTGTAAAAAAACATTTTTTTTCAATGAATAAAGAAACTTAAAAAAAAAAAAAAATAGAACGCCAGAAGACATCCCCTCCGAATAAAGGATAATAAAACCACATAGCAAACTACTATCAACCTTTCAAAATGTCTGAAGAAAACTATATACACGAAAATTATAAATGTAAAAACCCATGTGAACTAAATCACCTTTTTAAAAATATCAATTTCTCGATCTTAAACATGAATATTAGGAGTATAAGGAAAAACTTCGATGAGCTCTGTGTACTTATTAATAACCTAGATTTTTCTCCAAGCATAATTGTTTTAACTGAAACTCAAATGAAACAAGTAATTCCATATAACTTACCAGAATATACAACAATTTCATCTGCCTGTAAGCATACTGGTCATGATGGAGTTACTGTCTTCTGTCATAATTCTCTGAAAAATGTAGCCGCTGAATTTATTGAATTTATAACAGCCAATGCAATAAAAATAACTTTTTGTCAAAACAACTATAAATATCATATTCTTGCCATATATAGATCCCCTTCTTTAAATGATTTTTTATTTGTAAAAGAACTAAAATCTTTTGTTAGTAAACTTGATAGAAACAATTTCACTTTTTCCATTGTGACAGGAGACATTAATATAAATATTAATGATAATAATACAAATGTGAATTGTCAAAATGAGTATCTTGATTGTTTATCTAGCTCTGGATATATGTCTTATATTAACTCACCAACAAGAGTAACCTTATGTCACTCGGCATGTTTAGACCACATATTTGTCAAGTCGCACAAGGCGGTTAATATCATCTCTTCAATTCTTGAAACAAATATCACAGATCATTACCCGACCTTTTATGGACATCATTTCAAAAATACTCCTCTAAACCGAAATTCCGAAAATCTAGAAAAAGTAGACATTGATTATGAAACTCTAAACTCTTTACTTCGGTCAGAAAACTGGGAAAATGTGATATCAATAGAAAATCCACATCTTGCACTAGAGAATTTTTATAAAACTCTGAGAGATCATACTCTAAAAAGTCAAAGTAAAATAGTTGTAACTAACAATAAATATAAAAAAATTAAGCCTTGGATAACAGTTGGATTAATTATATCAATTAAACAAAGAGATAAATTATATAGAGAAATGTTTAAATATCAAATAGATTGCCAAAAGAATAATCTCAGAACAATGCCTTATCTGAAAACAAAATATCTAATGTATCGTAACTTACTCAATAGGCTGATACGAGACTGCAAAAAGAAATACTATAGTATACAAATTGAAAATGCTAAAAATAATCCTAAAAAAACTTGGAATATTATAAATGGAATTGCCAACAAAAAAAGTATATCTTCAAATATTGTAAATGAGGTTATAATAAATAATGAAATAATAACTAACAAATCGACCATTGCAGAAAGCTTTAATAACTATTTTACAAATGTAGTAGACGTAGTACTTGAATCATCAGGCATTAATGTTAATGATGCTTTTATGGAGACATATCCTCAATTAGATTCAAATAATGATTCAATTAACTCTATAGAATATTTTTCCCCTGTTACATTTAATGAAATTGAAAAATATATTGATAACCTAAAACCATCCAACTCTAAGGGAAATGATGGATTATCTTGTGATACGCTAAAAAAAATAAAACAACATGACCTAACTCCATTGCAACATATTTTTAATTTATGCCTCAAAAATGGTCATTTTCCAGAGCAATTTAAAATCTCCACTATAATATCTATCCATAAATCTGGAGATACGAATAAATTAGATAATTATAGACCTATATCTCTTGTTTCAAATCTCTCAAAAATATTCGAAAAATGCATCAAGTTTAGAGTCGTTGAACACTTAGAAAAATATAAAATTCTATCGAAAAACCAATACGGCTTTCGTAAAGACCTAAGCACCGAGGATGCGATATATGAATTGACGAAAAAGATATACTCATCTATCGATTAAAAAAAAGAAATGTCTTGCCATATTCCTAGATTTAAGAAAAGCTTTCGACACCGTAAATCATAATTTACTCATTACAAAAATAAATCAACTCGGCTTCAAAAAAGACACATTAAAACTACTCTCTAACTATCTTTCAGACAGAACACAAAAAACAAAAATTGGGAATAATTATAGTTCAGATTCAAAGATAAAAAATGGAGTTCTACAGGGAACTGTGCTAGGCCCGATTTTATTCTTAATTTTTATTAATGATTTATGTAATTTTGTAATCCCTGGTAAAATTGTTTCTTACGCAGACTACACGGCAATAATAGTGGATGGTAATCATTGGAAAGAAACTTTTTCGAAAGCAACTGATTGTATTTCAATGGTTTCAACATGGCTAAATACAACAAACTCGTTTTAAACTATAGCAAAACATTTTATTTACCTTTTTATAAAACCATTAAAAATAAACCTACAGACAACCTTAAAATTAGAATCCATAATACTAGTTGCAATCAAGAAATGTACTTCATGTGCAACGAACTCACTAATGTCGAAAATATAAAATATTTAGGAGTATCAATAGATGTAAATCTTAATTGGAAAACACATATTAATCAAATCACTTCTAAATTAAGATATCTGACCTACATATTTTATAGACTTAAGGAAGTACTAAACATTGAAAAATTGAAAATGATCTACTTTTCCCTGGTGCAATCATCAATCACTTATGGCATTATAGGATGGGGTGGTGCACTTGATACATTTATTAAGCCTCTACAAATAATTCAAAAACACATAATTAAAGTCATATATAACAAAAATAAAACATTCTCGACTAACTTATTATACAAAGAAACTAAAATATTTAATATACGTAAATTATTTATATTACAAACTTTGAAATATGTATTTAAAAACAAAAATAATTTCGAAATAAATGAAAACAGAATGAGCAAAAGAATAAATAATATATTTTACACCCCACAAACCAATACTAAATTATTGCAGACACATAGCAGTTTCATTGGTCCTCGTTCATTTAACCTTCTACCACTACAAACTCAAATGATAAATAAAATGATAAAATATGTAAAAGAGGTGAAATTATGGTAGAATAATGTAGATATTGAAACGCTATTTCTATAAATTTATCCTTCCTTTTATAACACACTGTCTGTAACTGTGGTACAATATGTTTTCTATTTATTTTTTTTATAATAACTAAAAAAAAAAAAAAAATCAGTATGTTTTTTCCATATTTTATAATAGCTGAAAAAAAAAACCTTTTTCACTTGTTCTACCTATGAAATACTAATTTTATATGTTTTTTAAGAATATTTTATACTTTGGGTACTTAGAAATATAATATTTTGTTTTAATATTACCCACACTCAGGCAGTGCCTTAGTGGGTTTTCATTTATTGTTCATTTGTTATTATATATTATGTTATTATATGTATACTATTTGCTATTATACATTATATGTACAAAGAAATGAGAATACATAAAGTTTAAAAAAAAAAAAAAAGAAGGAGGTAGCGTAACACGGCAAAATATCCTAAAAATAAATCACGATAAGGTACACTAAGATAGTTAACATAACTCGTATATGTATGAGTGAGATAAGAGTGCCCATGAATTTAGTCCCTAGTATTAATTTAAAAATGCTAAATTCAATAAAGTCACGTTAGGATAGGGACCTGAGAATTTTACGTAATTTCCTTTTGAAAACACCACAAGAGTCCCAACTGCAATGATACGCCGCCCCGGGAACCGTTTATTGGATAACCAACACCTCATCATGGGGGTGAGGTTCGTCCGGGGATGCGTCTGCTCACCAACTGCAGGTCTGTGGCAGGCCGGATCGGGAGAGCATGCGCAAAACTGCGCACATCCCCGCGCTTCGGAAAATAAAATATAAATTATTCTGAGTGACTAGGCGCATTGCAGGTTTCGCTATTGTGAAGAACGAGAATGGCCCAAGCGATTATGACCTTGTTCTCTATACATTTTCTTTATACATAAGGGTCAAAATCGCATTCAAAACTTTTTTTTTAATTTATACGGGGACACCGGTGTCCCCTTGGCCCCTGAGGGGTTTTAAGGGAGAACTTTTGACCTGTTCAGCCGGATTCTCTCGACGTATCGCCTGGCACCGCAGTGGGAAGGATGGATTCATACATCCTGGACACATTAATTCTCAGATTCCTATTCACCCCTCATACCCTTTTGCTTCTTACTTCCTCTTCTTCCTTTCCTCAAAAGACCCCCCACAACATCCCCAATCCCCAAAGGCCCTGAGTTAGGTTATATTTGTGCATTACGTAATTCTCATACTGTTATAAGGATAATATTTTGTTTTTTCCTAAATAAATGTTTATTCATCCACACGAGATAAGAAACGAGGAAAAAGTCATATTATTGCATTTTAAAAAATATATTAAAATGTATTCCAGTGTCAACAGGTCGAAATAATAAAACTGATAATATAATATAAGGACCGCGCAATCAAATGACCCAACTCCGCTTTTCTGTGGGTAGTTGACGACCTCCGTAGTCCAGTGGGTAAGACTCTTGACTCGCAATCCGGAGGTCGCGGGTTCGAACCCGGCATGCGCAAATAAATTTTATTTGATTAATTTGTGTTATTTCACAATTAATTCATTTAAAATAATATAAAGTATATTTGCGGCACGTTCCAGAGTGGAAGATACTATCAGTATCGCCCTGGTGTAAGACCACCATTCAGAATCGAAACGTTGCTTGAAAATGGCTTTAGCCGTGTTTGGTGACCAGATCTGAATAGCCAGGTACTTCCTAACCTTCCTCTTCCCCACCTCCTTCCCCTCCCCACTAAATTCAGCCTCACAACATACCCCAATTGGGGATGCCATAGTCTCACTGGCTCCAGACGGGAGCAGTTGAGATTCTTGTGCAGTATTCACTGTAAAAAAAAAAAAGTTTAACCCCTCAGGTTAATTGTTCTCTTCTCGGAACAACTCATATAGGTCTCATAGAAATCGTTGTTTCTCTTACTAATGGATCTTAGGTTTCGGATCGCAATTTGAAAAAATATGAAAATGTATTTTTTTTTATTAATTACTAGCCGGTACCCGGCATGGGGCGCAATGCCGTGCATAGAAATAAATTCTTTCTCCCTGCGAATACATTTTCATGCGTCCCCGTTCCCCTCCCGCGTCCCCGTTTGCCTCCTGCGTTCCCCTTCCACCTTCCCCGCCTTCCCCCTTTCTCGTCATCCTTTTCGTGAACCCCGTGCCTTTCCTCCCTACCACTAAAACATATGATAAACACACATTTTCAAACCACTCGCGCACCACTTGCAGTAATTTTTTTATACAAATTTCACACCCCAGAGCTCACCATTATACAGTATAGAAGCACTCTTCTGCTAAAATAGATGTGATATAAATTTAAAAAAAAAACATTTTTTTTGTGATTATCTTACTAAATTTTAAAATTTAAATACTTATGTAGAGATAATCTATATAAATTAAAAATTTTGAAAGTAGAATGTTCGGTAAAACATTTTTTTTTGCATTAACTCCACACAGGAGGCCCTGAGGAAAATAATTTTCCTCGGGGCCTATGTCATCTGGGATGCTGTGTGGAGGGTCTTTTTGAGGAGAGGAAAGAAAGAACATTGGTCTTGAAGAGACCCATGTTGTAGGAAGGAGGAAACACAGAGACCGGCAAATCATTCCATAGCCGAGCTGTTGAACACAAGAACGAGTCGAAGAAACGACCCGTTCTCATGTGACAAATGTCAACCGTGTACGAAAGTTGGGCACGCATTTGGCGTGTTTCCCGACTATGCACCGGTGCCGAAGGGATCAATGACGCTGGTTCCTCAGCATCTGCCATTGTAATACCGGTAGAACAAGGATAGCATTCCCACCCGACGCTTGTGCTCTAAAGATTGCAATCCGTCTATTAAGATGGGAGAATTTGTCAAACGGACCACCCGTTTCTGCACAGAGTCGAGGGTATTTTTCAGGTATTTTGGAGCTCCAGACCAGAGGTGGCTGCCAAATTCAACCGTGGGGCGCACTTGTGATTTGTACAGGGTTAGCAGTTGTGTACTATTAAAGTATCTGCGGGCCCTGTACAGTACGCCCAGTTTTTGGGAGGCTAACTTTACTCTGGCTTCGATGGAGCCCCCATACCTGAGCTGGTCACTTAGGGTTACACCAAGCATATCAATGGAGGGCCTGTTCGGAAGATTGCTTCCGTTGAAAGAGACTAGATTTTCATTTCGGTCACGTGATGTCGCAAAAAAAGAATTTTCACTTAAAAACTAAACATCTATTAATAACTCTAGTTCTGAAGAGCCAACTTTCACTGCTAATTATTTTAAACTAGCAGAGCCAACCACACGTTGCTGTGACTAACGAAACACAACGCCATCTACTGACAACACAATTACCCAACCTTTATAATCAACGCCATCTGTTAATTTGCATACATATCAAATCCAGATTGCCCGCTTGCCAACTCGCTGCCTATCGCCCGCAGCCCGCTGCCGCTGCCACATATATTATATATTTCAACTAATTTACACAAAACCTTGACAAATTATATGCCTAAAAACCTTCCTTATGAATCATTCTATCTATTGGTGAAAACCGCATGAAAATCCGTTACGTAGTTTAAAAGATCTAAGCGTACAGACAACGGGAGCGACTTTACTTTATTTTATGTAATGATGATAGAAGATATCATAAAAAATCACAAAATCATAAAAACTAGAGCCAATATTCCAAAATCATTCATAGTTTCATAAATTGTAAGCATAAAATGATTCAGAACCACTTTCATATCAAGGGCAACAAAACCATTGTTGACCAGTGTAATCAATATATATTATAAAAGAAAGTCCAAAAAAGCGTGCGGAACGCAAAAACTCAGAAACGAGTGCCAGTACGATCAAGATAGTTATATGGTATGGTAGATCTCTATCCCCCTAGGGAATAAGCGTATTCGTTTTTACCTAAAGGGCTTGCTTTTGAAGATATAAGGGCTCAAAGTTCTAAGAAGACTCTAGAAATTTCAAGAAGAGTCTGGAAGATTCCGGAAACTTCTAGAAAATTCGATAAAACTCTGGAATGATCTGGAAGAAATGGAGGAGTATGTCAACGAGTCTAGAAGGTTCCGTAAAGTTCAAAAAGGTTCGATAAAGCTGTAGAAAGTTCTGAAAGGAGTGGAAGAGTGTGTCGGTGTGTCTAGAAGGTTCCGGAAAATTCTAGAAGGTTCCATAAAGCTGTAGGAAGTCCTAGAAGGTTCGATACGGCTGTACAAAGATCTGGAAGGAGTGGCGGAGTATGTCGGTAAGTCTAAAAGGTTCGGGAAAGTTCTAGAAGGTCCGATAAAGCTGTAAAAAGTTCTAGAAGGTTCCGTAAGGCTGTAGAAAGTTCTGAAAGGAGTGGAGGAGTGTTTCGGTGTGTCTGGAAGGTTCCGGAAAATTCTAGAAGATTCCACAAAGCTGTTAAATGTTCTAGAAGGGTCGATAAAGCCGTGCAAAGTTCTGGAAGGAGTGGCGGAGTAAGTCGGTGCGTCTAGAAGGTTGTGGAAAGTTCTAAAAGGTTCGATAAAGCTGTAGAATGTTCTTGAAGGTTCCATAAGGCTGTAGAAAGTTCTGAAAGGAGTGGAGGAATGTGTCGGTGTGTCTAGAAGGTTCCGGAAAATCCTAGAAGATTCCACAAAGCTGTAAAAGTTCTAGAAGGGTCGATAAAGCCGTGCAAAGTTCTGGAAGGAGTATCGGTGAATCTAGAAGGATATGATGGTTCACAAATGCTTAGAAAATTGTCGATGGAGAAAGTTCTAGAAGCTTTCAGAAATAAATGACGGTGAGTCTTGAAGATTCCGAAAGTTCTAGAAGGTTCGAAAGAGCTACACAAAGTTCTGAAAGGAGTGGAGAAGTGTGTCAGTGTGTCTAGAAGGTTCCAGAAAATTCTAGAAGGTTCCATAAAGCTGTAGAAGTTCTAGAGGGTTCTATAGGACTGTACAAAGCTCAGGAAGTAGTGGCGGAGTATGTCGGTGAGTCTAGAAGGTTCTGATGGTTCACGAATGCTTTAGAAAATCGGGGAAGGAGAAAGTTCTAGATGCTTTCAGAAATTATAGGAGGTGAGTCTAGAAGATTCCGGAAGTTCTAGAAGGTTCGATAAAGCTGTACAAAGTTCTGAAAGGAGTGGCGGAATATGGTGGTGGGTCTAGAAGGTTCCGGAAAGTTCTACAAGGTTCGATAAAGCTGTAAAAGTTCTAGAAGGGTCGATAAAGCCGTGCAAAATTCTGGAAGGAGTATCGAAGTAAGTCGGCGAGTCTAGAAGGATCTGATGGTTCACAAATGCTTAGAAAATTGTGGATGGAGAAAGTTCTAGAAGCTTTCAGAAATAAATAAATAAAATTCAGAAATAAGAAGATTCCGAAAGTTCTAGAAGGTTCGATAGAGCTGTAAAAAGTTCTGGAAGGCATGATGGAATATGTCGGTAGGTCTAAAAGCTTTCAGAAAGTTCTATAAGGTTCGATAAAGCTGTACAAAGTTCTGGGAGGAGTGACGTGACGAGACTAGAAGTTTCCGAAATGTTCTACAAGGTTCGATAAATCTGTAGAAAATTCTATAACGAGTGGCAAAGTATGTCGGTGAGTCTAGAAAGTTCCGAAAAGTTTTAGAAATTTCGATAAAGCTGTAGAAAGTTCGGGAAGGAATGGCGCAGTACGTCGGTGAGTCTACAAAGTTCCTGAGTTCTAGACGATTCGATAAAGCCGTAGAAAGTCCTGGAAGGCATGACGGAATATGTCGGTAGGTCTAGAAGGTTTTAGAAAGTTCTATAAGGTTTGATAAAGCTATAGAAAGTTCTGGAAGGAGTTACGGAGTACGTCAGTGAGTTTAGAAGGTCCCGGAAAGTTCTACAAGGTTCAATAAAGCTGTACAAAGTTCTGGGAGGAGTGGCGGAGTGAATCTAGAAGTTTCCGAAAAGTTCTACAAGGTTCGATAAAGCTGTAGAAAAATCTGTAATGAGTGGCGAAGAATGTCAGTGAGTCTAGAAGGTTCCGAAAAGTTCTAGAAATTTCGATAAAGCTATAGAAAGTTCGGGAAGGCGTGGTGGAGTACGTCGGTGAGTCTACAAAGTTCCTGAGTTCTAGACGGTTCGATAAAGCTGTAGAAAGTTCTGGAAGGAGTGGCGGAGTACGTCGGTGAGTCTAGAAGGTTCCGATAAGTTTTAGAAGGTTTGATAAAGCTCTAGAAAGTTTTGGAAGGAGCGATGGAGTATATCGGTGAGTCTAGAAGGTTCTAGATAGTTCTGGAAGTTTCCCTAATTCTCTAGGATGTTATGGAAGGAGAAAGTTCAAGAAGCTTTCAGAAATGAGTGGCGGAGAGTGTCAGTGACTCTAGAAGGTTCTGGAAAGTTCTAGAAGTTTGGATAATTATATTATTAAAAAAAAAACAATTTGCATGCCGCTAAAATTCAAAGACGATAACGGGAGTTATATTGTGTGGTAGCCTCTATCCTCTATCCATGAAGAAAGATCCCGTTCTTACCTGAAGGCATGCTTTAAAAGATGTAAAGGCTGGAAGTTTCGCCCCGTTGAAATTTCTAGAACAGTTCGAAAAATTCCAGAGTATTCTTGAGCATTCCACCACATTCCAGAACATCTCGGAACATTCTGGAATGTTCAGGAATAGGATGGTACGTTCTGAAACATACCGGAACCGCCCAGAACATTATGGAACATTCCAGAACACTCCTGAATGTTGTGGAATGATCTGAAACGTTTGAAGTTTTTTTGTATGGGGCTACCCATATGGTATATATAAAGCAAGATCCGTCGTGGATTCGAACGTCAATTCAATCTCACATCAACTCCATGAGCGATGTTGGACACCCCAATCAGAGTATTTGAGATCATTCAACAACGTTCCAGAACATCCTGGAACCTTCTGGAAAATTGTGGAATGTTCGATAATAGGGAATCGGGAACATCAATGTGAAACATTCCAGAGCACTCCCGAATGTTTTCCTGAGCGAAGCCGGGTAACCCAGCTAGTACCATATAATGTAGCCAAAGAGTTGTTTGTTTTCATGAAAATGTCAAACCTTTGATTTCATTAAAGATTTTTCTACTAAGGTAAAACACCACATTTCTGACCCTGCTCTGACATATGTAACACAAAATAGGATTTTACCAACTGAAGTAATATTCCTACGTATATTGATATTAGCGCATCGAGAAATTTGTTCCCCTCTTCCTCTAACCAACGTTTAGTCTAAGGAATATTTGACACCCATTTCTACCAAAACATTATTTAGTATTTGATTTTGGTGATTTTGTGATATTGCAAATTTTTTCACCTTTTTCGGCGAGTAAACCAAATTTTACAAAATGTGAAGACACAGTTCACCAATGTTTTATGTATTGTTTTTGTATGTTTTTCAATAGAGTATTGACCATATTTGTACACTTAAAACGGAAAATAATATATTTCAATAGATTTATGACAGTTTTTGAGCGGTCAGAAATAGGTACCTGTTTTAATAGGGTGACCATATTTCTGACATGTATATCAGAAAATGATACACCTTCAAAAAATCATGTTCATATTTCTGACCGGTATGTCAGAAATTGATACTTATCATAATTTGGGGGGGTTTTAATCCTGACATAAGAAGAACGGCTGCGCGACCTCTCTAATAATAAACTGTATTTTGGATTTGATGCCAAAATACTCAACCAAATCGAATAATTAAAAAATGTTTGAGAAATATCTATTGCCGATAGAGTATGTAATTTAATTTATTTGGTATTTTTTAATATAAAATTCAGGCCATTTAAGCTATAGTTTTCTAATGATTTTAGAGACAAACTTGGCAATGTTTTACGAGTTTGTGAGTAATAATTTTATTAAATAAATAATGTTACCGAACTAATGTTTTAATAAAATTAAATATAACTTCTGTCATTCTTTTCGTAGACGGGCATAATCTCAATTAACACTGAATATTAGTGAGTTTTGCAGAACAAATCAAATTATTTTGGTGACTTTGTACCCAAACGCCGCACACATCTTGCAACCGTTGGATGTTGCTGTGTTTAGACCGTAAGTGTCATTCAAAAAATCTATCCAGGAATGGTGACTGAAAAATAAGGAAGCAAAAGTAAAAAGGGAAAATTTTGCACTTTTTTTAAAAAGCGCGCCAGATAACACGGATATGAAATTGCATCTCTAACATGGCTTTCGAGTGTGGTCTTTTTCCTTTTGATGCAAATGCCGTACCATACGAAAAATTATGAAAACATCGTTATTCAATGAAAGTTTAAAATCAGTGACTCCAGAGAGCATTGCAGTAGAAGAAACAATACATTTGGTAGAAAATAATGTATCACCGGTTATATCCCCTCATTCCTTTCCATTTCCTTATTATTCTGCTGTATTGAAAGAATTTCGTGAATCGCACAAGGTTTGGATGGGCCTTGCGGAGTACAAGGCATTATTTGATATTTGGAAAATTATGACCGTAACTGTAGACAATTTTTCGGGGAATTTAGATATTTCGAATATATCATCGGAAATGAATTAATAATAATAATAATAATATTTATTTCGCATAAAATTATACAATGAAACATATGTGGAAACTTTGACTAGCCAACTAGGAATGGATCCTGTTTTAGGCCAGTCAAATTGACAAATTTAGTTCATATCATAATTTCATATTACATTGATAAATTATATAAACATATTATTTACTGAATGAAAAAGTGTTACGATTAAATTCCTCGCAGAAGCTTTAGTTAATAACTACAATTTTGAACTCATAAAAAAAGAATAAGCGAAGAGAAAAAAAACAATGTCTTAAAGTACAGATTTAGTATCGAACGCTTGTTTAACAATAGATAAATGTTTGGACATGTGAATCGCTTGCAAAAATTGAGAATCGAGACCAGCTTCAAGTGTGATGACAAAATCCATATTATTATTAAAGTGGATGTTTAAACATGATTACAAAAAATAATTATAATTAACGTGAGTGACGTATCCCTCAACTTTACGAGCGGGTAAAGAAACTCAAAAAGAATGTGACTCGAAAAGGATGCAGCAAATGAATAAAAACAATTTGTATATAAATATGTCTTAAGTTAATGTATAAATAGTGACATGAGAAAGTGGTTGATAACCAATTGTATTTATTTCCCTTTCCTTGCTTCATTTTTTCATCCTACTAAGATATTTTCCCTTAGAGCACTTAATATAAAATAAAACCGGTAAAGTAAATAAAATCCAGATGGTAATAAAAAAAAGAAAGATCACTGCAGGAGATGAATGTAGAACAATGGGAAGGGTATTAATAAAATAGTAGACAATTATGTTCTGAAGTGATAAGTACGTGTTTTTGTAATATTACGTATAGTACGTAATTTTGTATAATTTTGTAAGTATTATGTATAAATTATAATTTACGTAATTTTGTATAATAAAAAGAAAGATCTCAGCAGGGATTGAATGTAGAAAAAATGGGAAGGGTATTGATAAAAGAATAGACAATTGTGTTCTGCAATGATAAGTACGTGTTTTTGTAATGAACTATGAGTGAGTGTTTTTTTTTTTTTTTGTTTTTTTTTTTATTTTCTTATATATTTTTAATTTTGTTTTATTTTATATGATGAGACTAACTATTGGTCAACATATCTTCGCTTTTGATCCTCCCTAAATCAAGGAGCCAGTCGTTGATCAATTTGCGCAAAACATTTGCACTTTTAGTTTTCCAATCATTAGGAATGATATTAAATAATTTAGGTCCTAAGTACGAAAATTGCCGTTGGCCGAGGGACGTCGTGATTTTTATTGGGACTATTGGATTGTTCCTTGAAAGTCGGGTGTCGTGAAGATGGTCAATGGACGGGAAGTGTTGACGTTGTTTTTGAACATGTAATATAATCTTTCTAATATACAATTGTCTAACATCAAGTACTTTTAATTCCGTGAATAATGCATCACTGGGGTACCTGAATGGTTTTTTAAGGATGACTCTTAGTATTGATTTCTGAGCTTTAGCCAGGGAGTCTAATATTGTTTTGGCACATCCACCCCATCCTAGGGATGCATATTCGAGTAAAGAATTACACATAGCATAGTATATTGATTTCATATCTTTAACAGAGAGAATATTTCTGATGGTTATAAAAAGATGTGTAAGTTTTCTGACTTTTGAGGCCGTTGCGTTAATGTGTTCGTCCCATCTCAGATATTTATCTATGGTGATCCCTAGATATTTTAAACTATCCACGCATTCTAGGTTATTGCAAGTACAAGTGTTCGGTTCATTGCAAATGTGAATAGTAATATTTAGTATTACCTTGGGTTGACCCGCTTGTGTTGCACTAAAACGTATAAATTTTGTCTTATCCGTGTTAAGAGTAAGAAGATTATAGTCTAGCCAATTTTTGACATTGTTTATTCGAATTTCTGCTTTTCTATGCGCTTCATACCAGTTTTTGCCCTCAAATATTAAGACCGTATCGTCAGCAAAAGTGATGATATGATCGGCAAGGTTACTGTTGCAAAGGTCATTGATATAGATATTAAACAATATCGGTCCTAAAGTACTTCCTTGTGGTACACCAAATACGATGTTGGCTGGATCGCTTAGAGTACCACTAATAATAACTCTTTGGCTCTGATTTTCTAGATAGCTTCCTAACCATTTAAGTAACTGCCCCTGTAAACCAATTAGCTGTAATTTTTTCAAAAGGATTTTGTGCGAGATGGTATCAAAAGCTCTAGCCAGATCCAGGAAGATCGCGATGCTTTTGATTCCTCGATCGATGTTATTGGAAATTACTTTAGTCAGATTGCCAATGGCATTTTCAGTACCTAAACCCGGACGGAAGCCATATTGTCTCTCAGAAAGAATGTTATTATCTTCAAGATAAAAGCTAAGACGATTTTTGACAATTTTCTCTATAATTTTTGAGACTGAATTGACCAAAGATATCGGCCGGTAATTTTGAATCTCAGATTTATCTCCATTTTTGTGTAGTAATACAACAACTGAATGTTTTAGATGGTTAGGGAATATTCCTGATTTGAGACTTAGATTGGAAATGAACGCTATCGGAGATGCTATGAAAGACATAGTTATTTTAAGCAGATTAGTCGAGACTTTGTCTGGTCCACAAGCGTTAGATGGCTTTAGGTCGTCAATTATTTCCAAGACTTCATTCGTCGATGTTTGTATATTGTCTATGTGATGAATGACTGAAATTCGACTGTTGCGAACTCCTACAACTCATAAACTTACGAATACCGACAGTAACCACGCGACAAAATACATTATTCTACTGCAGCATTCACAAGCGGAACTACATTGCCCACTCTCCTATACAACGATTTCACACTATGGGGAATCAGTACTTAGGTGATGTCGACATATTTAACATCAACTTGGCGAATTTTGTGGATGTTGTAAAAAACATATTCCAAAACTATTACTAAACATATGTGTATTTTTGTAAACTTATCAAATTGCTGTATTTATTTTTATTTTTTTTTTGTATTTTTGTGACTTGTGTGCATTTTTTATCTAATTTTATTGTTGTTATTTCATTATCTATTGAAAAATCATCTGTCATCATTGTACTACCAAACATGTAAAAGCCCTCTGGGCGTTGAATAAATAAATGAATAAATGAATAAATAAATGAATGCCAACCTTCAACCTACGAAAAGCCTACAAGAATTTTTTTTTTCCTCTAAATATTATGTAGAGAAAATGGTACATTCGGCGACATCTGTCCGAGCAGTTGGGAGCTATTACAGAGATCTGCATAGAGACTGGAGCGAGGGAACCCCATATCATAGTTATATCGAGAACAAAGGAAGTTTAAATTCTACCAATAAGAGAGTGGACTTTGATCATTTTGGGCGGCCTTGAATTAATTCTCACAGGAACTTAGGTTGAATGAACTGTATTAAAAACAATACTGAGGACAAAGAGTTGAAAGATTATTGACTCCGGGTCGTGTTTACATAAGACGCGATCGGGAACTGGGGGTTTTGGGTACCTAAAGTTTTAAACGGAAACACAAAAAAATCTTAGACGGGAATGTTGAAAATAAATAAATGAAAAATCATCAATAAGGGCACGGAAAACGTAACATGAATGGTCCCAGGGGTCGATTTAATTAAAACCGATATGGAATGATCACAAAAAACGGGTAGAATCTTGGAAAATTTCACAAACTGAAGATAATAACCTGGAAAAGTGGGAAAACCTATTGATATGGAAATGGAATGGTGAAACGAAGTTATTAGAGCCAAATATCTCAAAAGAAAACTAATTGGAACTACTTAAATTGACTTTAATAGGTACCGGTATAAGGATTACTCTGATCTGACAACACTATTCACGATAAACAGGATATTGAAAATATGGCATGTCAAAGGCCACGGTACATTTTGGTCACTCTACAATTAAATCAAATCACAGGAAAAGATGCTTAACGTAGCCTGACACTGGGAAATACGCGTGAACCGTCGAAGGAATCGCTAACCGTTTGACTAGAGAAAAAAGGTTGGCTATCACTTTGTTGATATGACTTTATCCAAATAAATTTATAGAACATGATTTCAAGCAATTAAGGGCATCATTAACACGAAACGACCTAAACAAAATTATACAAGTTAAATACGAATATTTACTCTAAAATAAAACCATTACTTTTTATAGTGTGGGCATTAACAATGAATTACGAGCAAGTACATGAAATTTTTATTATAGATACATGTCAATGAGAAAATTTATGTGATTTTCTACGAGAGGGAGATAGTAGACAAAGTTGGCTCTAAGGCATGAGATAGGAGATTAACAGAGATTTGACAAAAGGTCATATACGGAGGAACCGAATTTGGGTTTTTTTTCGATGGAAGTCTGGGTGATCAAAAGTCATTTTCCTATAAAAGAAGAGCTCTAAGAAGTCTTTAAAACACCATGGTTTGATAAAGAAGGGAATTCGTTGGGAGATTGGGGGAGAGTTCAGACGAAACAACGGGAAGTTCGGGATCAAGAAAAAACGTAAAGTGCACGGTTATAGGAGTGGTCGTGGAAGACTACTAGTAAAGTTGAAATGTCTACAAGTGTTTGCAAAAAATAGTAAATGCAGTGATTTATTTTCCTCTTAAAATTGAGAAATAAAAGTCCGATAAAGTGCTTTAAAATAATACTTCGTGAAAGTTCGGGTCTTTTATAATGAAAGTGTTTAAAGTCAGTAAATAAGAATTAAATAACATTCGGGGTTCTTTCTTACAACTTATATTTAGTGGTTTTATAACATTTAGCAAAAATCCAGTGTCTTAAAATAGATCAAATTTACCGGGTAAAAGAAAATATAACACGCGATTTTAAAATTAATTATAGGTGATATAATAATTAAAACTTTAATTTTACTTTAAATTACATAACATAGGTAAAATAAATAACAATAACGAATTATTCGAGTCACGTTTAAACGACAGTGGTTCAATAATAAGGTGGTTAAAAATTCCTTGTGAATTAAATAACGAAATTGTAATAAACAGTAGTGATAATAATTCGTACACTTGGAAAACGTGCGTATCTACGGTTATTAATTCTAAAGTGATATTAAAATATTGAGAATAAATAATAATTTACCTAATTCCGGACAAAAAAATTAAACATCTGATTTGTTATTTGATGAATCACCTCTCGAAGGCGAATGAAATAAAACAGTAGTTAATACGAGGTTGAGGAACTAAGCGAAATACCGAAGTGAATCTTAAATAGACAGATATTTGAAGAGTTTTTTTTCATCATCAGAGTCTTTTCTCAAAAAGGGCCGATAGGAATCCATTAGCTAGGAAACGAAAAAGGGGAAAACCTCGATCACAATGTCGAAGTTATGAAAGTCCCGACTGAAAAAAATTGTAATCGATCGAGGGCGGTAAGATAAAACCAATTATTAATTATTTTCAGAGACAAGGAAGAAAGGAACGGGCGGCACCACCAATAAATCAAACGGAGCGTTAGAGTTTTGTCACTATCACAATGTCACTAATTAAAGATTATGTTATTTTCCACGCAGGACAACAATGCCCACCAGCTCGAAAGCAAGTCAACCAGGAAATATCTATTCTAGAGTTAGGATACATATGTAGGTATTTACTTCAGTTAGGTAAATACGCTAATTTATTATAACTCATATAAAACGAATCGAGGCGCGTAGAACGTAATAAATAACTATCGTGGAAGCTCTTTATTCTATATTTCGTGTGCGGGAGTATACATGCGTCTCAAAATTAGGTCAAACAAACAAATACCTACTTATAAATTAGGTTATACAAGTACTTGTTTTAGTTAGGTAGGTCTATTGTTTATTTAAACGCGCATAAGGATTGGCGACGTAAGATATCAGTTTGATTCGTAACCGAAATACCTATAATAAATGCTTCTCAAAACTAGGTCAAGCAGATTATACCTGAGTTGAAACTAGGTCATCCAGGTAGTTCTTAGGTTAGCAAAGTACCTACTTAAACGATCAATGTTTGGGCAAAACTAGGTCAAATAAATAGAAAATGGGTTAGTTAAACGATGAATCGTGCCTCAAAAGGACAATGACCGTAGAAATAAACAATCTCCAAAGTAGGTCAGTATACCGAAGGTCGTCTGTGTGAAGTGTAAACAAATAAACCATAAAAATATGATGTAGGTATCTATTCATTATCGTTCATTCGTTCATTGGAGGTAATCATCTATTGGCACGATGTAATTAGGTATTACACGATGTGAATAGAAATGTGCCTCTCAAACAATTTAAGGTATTTACTTGTATAATAATAATAATAATTTATTCCAGAATATATGCAGGGAAAGTGCAATGCAATACGTTCCATATTCTAAATTACAAATAAAGACAATAATAAGACGAGGGAAAATAATTAACGACAACACATAAATTAAATAAACAAATAACCATGAGAAATGAAATACGTAATGCTAAAATCAATAGAAATAGCAAATTGATAGGTATAACTAATACCTACCGAATCCTTTCACCGACGAGATTAGGGTATGTTATATGACCTTCGATTATGTATCTAAAATTTCGATTAGAGTTCAATGACACGGTCACCTAGATTCCATCAACGAATAAACAAAACAAAAGCACAAAAGTCAAGGGGCAGGTTTATCAATCATAGCTTACGACGGAAACTTCGCCCAATAAATTCACTCAATTCTAAACAACTGATTATACTAGAGCGATCGCCAATAGGTAGCATTGTTTTAGCATGCAAAATTTTCGCAAAGTAAAGTACCTCGACTAGCTTCAAACTCAAAGAGAGCTCATCACAATTATTCAGGAGGTCATTGATTCAATGACAACTTGACTTATCTCATTTTAAATCTTTCTTATAGCAAGTAGGTATCCAAGAATCCATAAATACCCATAATCCCAAAAACCTAATACACGAGGAGCTAGTGACCTCATTTAAACAACACTGATGTTCAAATACTCATACAGTCCTGAATCCTAACTTTTCTCGAACGTAAGCTTCAAGGCTTCTGTATGTGGGTATGAGCCATCTGGAAATGTAAGTGTCAACCTTTCTCGAACGGAGGGCTTTGATCTTGTGGCGGTATTGTCGAGTTGGGGCATGCGGGGAAGAGGAAGGACGTATGCGGACAGTACGCTGACGCGGCATTAAAGCTACAGGTTATCTGCATACTGTAAGTCTTGTCGAACCTGAAAGCAAACATAAGGCTCACGAGGTGAGTTTTATGTCAGCTAGTCAGAGGTGGAGTGTAACGCTGGGTCGGTCACGTGGGAGGAAGGATCTGCCCGTCACAAGCTTACGCCACATTCAACGGATACAGGCATGATAAGGGAAGACATGAAATACCCCTTCTAGACTCAGTAGAGTTAAATTCAACCCGGAGGCGTCGGAAGTCGGAGTAAGACAGAAAAACGGCATGAAGACTTGGTATTCCCCCATCTGGCGTGAAGAGCCCCTTTCGTAACAAGAGACGCTCGTCGAAGAGAGTAAAACTCGGACTTAAGGATAAGCTTAGCAAACGTACTTGGGAGAATCCGGTTTGAAATTGTTGTTCATCGGTTTTCACTTGGTTAGCGGAGGAGCCGACTTTTCAGCAAACATATTATCCCCCCCCCCCATATCCATCCATCCTTACTATTCAAACACTAACTATGAATACTAACTATGAATATACAAAACATTATGTTAGGGGAAGCTGCAGACAAGAACTCCAATGGAGAAAACCGGACTCTCGAATACGAACATTCTACACTGGTAAGGTAAGGTTTTTATTTCTTGAAATGATGTAATTTATTAACTGTTGTTTATGTTATCGATGTAGCAGCGGTGATAGGAAGAATTAAATAAACAAACTAAATTCCTACGGAAATCAAATAGACACAAAGTTTAGGGCGGGGCTAGTTTATCAAACTCGGTTAAATATTCTAAAATAATAATAAATAAATTGATCGGAAAATTCTCACCCTTTCTCTAAAAGAATCTATGGGTTACCACATGTAATACATTATCTTCTCTACATATGTGTGCATATTAAGTATGCAAACAGATGTAGAAATCTAAAACAAAAAATTACACAACGCAGATTATAGAAATAATGTGAACTAAAATCTTAAATCTTGATTACTGTGAGAAAATCGCAGGGATTTAAGAAGATAGGGTAGGTTTAGCTAGATTATAAAGGTATAGGGATTTGAAAATCACGAGCCTGAGGTAGAAACAAACCCGAAGGAGGGTTAAGTCAGGACATCATACCTAGTGGTGTGATCAGTAGGACATAAGGGTAGAATTATGAGCGTGGCTATGAGACAGTAGCTACGGGATTTAAACTACGAGGTAGAAGCTTAGAAAGTCGGTAGGTAGGGAAAATCAGCTAGGTAGGGTTCATCACAATTGGTGTCAAAAGCCAGGAGTGTCGGACCATTACATCTATGTTATGGACGAGGTTAGAGGTGACCAACTTGGCAAGTTCGATTTCTGTTTTATTGCATTTATCGAGAATTTTTTTGGCAAGTGTGGTTCCCACCGATGTGAAGTATTTATTAGCAAAATTCGACATATTTTTAGGATTAGAGGAGTTTACGTTACCGATATCTAACGATTTAATTTCGGAAGACCTGTTTATTTTTGTTTTACTAATATTTCGAAATGCTTCCCACATACGTTTTGGAGAATAAGAATTTTCGTAAATGAACGTTTTAAAATAATTTTCCTTTGTATATTTAATAATCTTTTTGCATAAGTTCCTATATTTCTTGTAGTGAGTTTGTACTAAAATATTATCTGGAAACTTTTTGGCCCTTTTGTGAAGTTGGTTTCTTTTGTGAATCGATTTTAAAAGGCCGGGAGAGATCCAGGGCGTAAGTTTAAACTGGCTGTTCGATATGTGTTTGTTACTTGTATGTTTAGATATATATGTATATAGAATACAAATGAATTCTTTCATTGCAATGTCAGTGTCAATTTGATCAAATACTTTTTGCCAGTTTTCTAAATGCAAGTCCTCAATTAAATTATTAAAATTTAATCGAGGGACGTACTTGATTTTAGCAGGGGAGGCGGTTTATCTTTAAAGCACAGGGCTGTCGTATAGTGGTCGGAAATTGACGTGTGGATAACGAATGAGTCAGTGAAGTTAATATTTTTTACGTTGATATGATCCAAACAGGATTTGTTCGTGCCCTGTTCTCGAGTTGGTGTATTGATTGTCAATATGAATCCGTTTTCTATGAGCAGGCATAAGTAGTCGTTGAATTGGTTGTGGAATGGAGATCAGGTGTTAATATTAAGGTCTCCTATAATGATTTGACGTTCAAATTTATTGGAATTGCTAATAATTGTTTGGAGTGAATTCAAAAAAGAATCTATGCTCTGGAAAGAAGGTGATCTATAAATAGCAAAAATACATAAATTATTATTCAGAACAATTCTGAGGCAGTTACCTTGTGATAATATAATTTCTTCGACTTGCGCTTGTATACCGTCTTTGATGTAGACAACAATCCCGCTAGATTTATTTATATTTTTAATTGAGTGATATTCCGTGTAAGTTTGTATTATTTTAGAGGTGTAGTTTTTATTGATCCAACACTCTTATAAAATTAAAACATCAAAAGTATGATTGAATTGATCTAGAAATAACAGAAAATCATCAAGGTTTGACATACTTCTGATATTCTGATGGATAATCTTTAAATTATAAGACTTCCAACTGAAATTATTTAATTTGTTGAGATCGTCAATCACATACGTGTTGCACGTTATATCTGTGTCATTGTAAATATCAGGAGGTAATTGAATCATGATTATTCAGGTGAGATGTGATGCAATGGAAATTTCACTACTATACGATTATGATCCATTTCTCGTGAGTATATTTGATTCGAATGATTGGATGTGGATAATCACAGGATAATAATGGTAATAATAATAAAAGAATCTCCAACTTGTAGTCGTTGTCTGAAGTAGTAGTAAGTAGTAGTAGTAGCAATAGTAATAATAGAACCTTCATCTTGTAATCATTGTCGGCAGTAACCTTCATCTTGTAATCGTTGTCGGCAGGAACCTTCATCTTGTAATCGTTGTCGGCAGTAGTAATAAGTAGTAGTAGTAGTAATAATAACAATAGTACCTTCATCTTGTAATCATTGTCGGCAGTAGTAATAAGTAGTATTAGTAGTAGCAATAATATTAATAGAACCTTCATCTTGTAACCGTTGTCGGCAGTAGTACTAAGTAGTAGAAGTAGTAATAGTAATAATAGAATCTTCATCTTGTAAACGTTGTCGGCAGTAGGTATATTGTGTTTGAGATAATCATAGGGAAGCCAGCTTGCTTTCATCGGATATAAGAATTGCGCCTGAACCTGTCTCTCTCCGCAGGTATATACGTCCCTGTTGGATCCATGCAAATTGAAATTGTCTCGCTCTAGCAAATTGGCGAGTTTTATACCAAATCTGTTTCGCCCGAAATGTTAACTGCTCAGATACATAGATCGGCAACCTTGGGCCGGCGAGACCGATATTTAACGTGTTGAGTTTATCTTCGGTATTGGGTTTATTCTTGTTGAAAGATTTCACATCAGCTAGCAGTTGATTTCTAGCCATGTTCCATGTAGCCATTCTGATAGTATTAAGGGTATAGACCCTTAGTGGATTGCTGACATGAATGACGAAACTATTTTGAATATCCCTTTGAGGACAGTGAAAATAATATGGAAATACCACAAGAGAAACAAAAAAACATCGAAAATGAATCATGTCGGCAGGAATACCCTTACTCCATTTAAAAATAGTGTTTTTTAATGAGGCCTGTTAGTAATCAACCTTCTACTTCTTTCTATGAACGTGCAAGGAAGAAAATACCTATTTTAATTATAATGCTTGTACCTATTTTAATCTAAATATAATGCCTGAAGAAGGCAAGATACGGTTAAGTTCCTCGTTGGCGTAAAATAAAGGAAAAATAATGTAATCGATGTTTTATACCAACTAACAATGTTTAAATTAATTTTCTTCCCTGTATAAAAAAAGGTTTTTTTAATTTTATGTTTAATAAATTAATACAGTTTCTCCAAAATACCGATTTTTGCTTTAGATGTTGTCCACCTGGCTTTACATTTTATTCGCACCAACGAATCGAAATATCAACATGTATGTCGAATACTGGATTCGTATTGATTTTCGTATGTCAGAAATACGAACAGCCATGTCAATCAATAGGAACATATTGATTTTGGTATGTCATAAATATGTGTTTTGTTAGCATGTTTTCCATATTTAATGATTTAAAATATTTACCGGTAATAAATTTACCAAAAAGTGAGATTTCATTATTTGAAATTGAATAATGTTTCCTAAAATTAAAAATTTCATTTCAGTAATACAAGGTTGATTTTACAAAAAAAATATTGAAATTCATGAAAAAAAAGTGATAGCTTAACATGTCAGAAATAGGGTGTTTTACCTTATATTCAGTTTTGTAATTTGGTCACAACACGCTTCACCTTCCCCTATGTCAGTAATACTGTTAAATAGCATAGAAAGAAGTGTCATTGAAGTTAATAGAAGAGATAAAGTTAAATTAACAGAAATAAAAAAAAATAAAAATAAAAAACAGAACTCAATTCAAACAGGTACATTCTATACATCGAACACTAAAATGGCGATGAACTGGACAATATGTTAAGCGAAAGGCAAGAGAAATGGACCAGAATAGTAACAGAGTGGTATCCAAGAGACGATAAAAGAAACAAAAGTGAACAAACGAAAAGATGGGAAGTTGATCTAAAAAAGGTGGCTGGTCCAGAATGGAGCAGAGTTGCAAAGGATAGAGAAAAACGGAAATCTTTAGACGAGGCGTATGTCAAAAGACAAGTTTTTTCTAAAAATAATGTCCCGAACGCCGATAGTTTAGAATAATATATAAAAAAAAATATTATTATATTTTTTTTAAATTAATTAAATTAGAAAAATAATTAAAAGAATATACCGAAGAAAAGTGTTTACAGAAAAAGTTGGCGATGTCGTGACTATTTGTAGCGTGAGTTTCATAATAATACATACTTGAAGAGAGATCATAAATATCTTATGAATTTTTTTTTCAATTATTAACTGTTTAAGTTTTGAGCTAAACCAATTTGGAAACTTGGGTTGAGAAATCGAATCCCGGCGTGGCAAAAAAAAAATTTGATTAACTCGTGTTATTTCACAATTTATTCATTTAAAATAATGCATGGATTCCAGAGTGGAAGATACTCTCAGTATCGCCCTGGTGTAAGACCACCATTCAGAATTGAAACGTTGCTTGAAATGGCTTTAGCCGTGTTTGGTGACCAGATCTGAATAGTCAGGAACTTCCCCACCTTCCTCTTCCCTATCTCCTTCCCCTCCCCACTACCTTCAGCCTCACAACATACCCCAATTGGGGATGCGATAGTCCCACTGGCTCCAGACGGGAGCACTTGGGACTCTTGTGCGATATTCATATAAAAAAATGTATGCGACTTGTAGACTTCTATCGAAGAGGAAGGAGGTGTAGGACCAATTGGTCCGAAATATTGTTAGATGTTTCTAGAATATGGCAAGTGCATTTTTTATTTACACTTCACAGAAGAAGTAGAACGATCAAAACGAAAAATATCGTAGTCAAACAGTCGAAGTTCAGCAGATGAGACATTATCAGAGAGCCATTTTTCGGTAAGAAATAAAAAAACCGTAATGACATACACTGACGTTACAGCGAATAGTGTTCAGTTTTGTATTTAGGCCACGAACGTTTTGAGAAGGAAATATTCACAGAACGATTCTTCAGGTACAACCTAAAAAAATTATCCTAGAAAGTTCACGTCTCTCAGTAGATTGACGGGCAGGGTAGTCTTGAGTTCCAGTTTTGTGGGAAGCCGGTTTTCTAAAGAATGTACAGGTGGCACATAATGGAGATTTCTCCTTTTTTGGTAGGCATCACGGTTGTGGCCAACTTTGGCACATTGGACACAGGTAGGTAAGTCTGGTTGGCACTTGGAAGCTATGAGGCCATACAGTTGATAGTGACCACACTTCAAGCTATCTACCCAGTCTTTTACGCGGTGTAGTTGCCAGTCAATGGCAAGTTTTGTACGGGATATTAGAGAGTGACGAACGTAAGAACGAATATTCCCGTCAAACTACAAAAAAGCCATTATAATCCCAGTATATAAATCCGGAGAATTCAAAAGAAGTATAGCGCTCTTGAGGCGATTTTTCGCAAAAACAGCGCTATATAAGTTGTCCAAATTTATTATAATAAACAATTACCGCCCAATATCCTTATTATCCAACATTTCAAAAATACAAGAAAAAGTAATAAAAAAACAAATTACTGATTATACAGATAACCAAAAATGTATTAACCCTAGTCAATACGGTTTCAGAGATAAACTTAGCACACAAGACGCAATTGCAGAATTAACTAAGTTTATTTACAAAACATTAGATATAGGCAAAAAATGCTTAAGTATATTCATTGACCTCCGTAAAGCTTTTGATAGTGTCTCACATTCAAAATTAATTAATAAACTAAATAATATAGGAATAACTGGCAAAGCTAAATCATGGTTAAAAAGCTATCTCTATCAAAGAACTCAACAGGTAAAAGTAAACAACGAACTAAGTGAAATAGAAAATATAGATTTTGGAATTCCACAAGGAACTGTTTTAGGACCTTTACTATTCATATTATATGCTAATGAACTTTTTGAACTCCCAATCATTGGAAACATTATATCATACGCAGATGATACAGTGATAACTATTGAAGGAAATTCTTGGAATGAGGTCGAAATATTAGCTAATAATGCAATAAATATCGTAAAAGTTTGGTTTGACGAAAACTTATTGACACTAAATGTCGAGAAAACCCATTTTATACCTTATAGTCTAACAGGGAATATCTCAAATAAAAATCTAAGCATAAAAATTTACTTTTTTTTTTTTTTTTTAAATTTCTAAAAATTAAAATGGAGTTCTACGAATTAAACACAAAAACAATTAATATATAAAAATTCACGAAAGAAATTGCCTCCTTAGAATCGCACCCTGTAACTCAAACTGTATATGCATTAGTAGTAAAGAAGAAATAAAATATCTCGGAATAATTATCGATAATAACATTAAATGGAAAAGTCAAATAAATTCCACAGTAGACAGAATGAGAAAACTGATCTATAAATTTATTAGATTAAGAAATACTGTATCATTAGAAAAATTAAAAGATATTTATTATGCACTTGCGCACTCTGTACTACAATATGAAATCGTGGCTTGGGGGGGTGCATACAAAGCAACCCTTCTCCCATTGGAAACAATTCAAAAAATATTAATAAAAATCATCCTAAAAAGGCCCTATTACTATTCAACTATAAATTTTTTTCAAGATGTCCCGGTTCCCCCACTTACAAAAATTTATGACAAAATTGCACTATTACAAATGCATAAAGATTTCTTTAGTAAAAATAATTTACCACAATTAAATATAAGCAAAAGAATAATATCTGTTGAAGGATTTACCGTTCCACTAGTGCGAACCACAACAGCACAGCATCACTATACATTCAAGGGTATAAAATTATTTAATAAATTACCCCTTGATATACGATCGGAAGTAAGCTTCTCTTTCAAATTTTCTAATGAGAGACCGGTGTCGTTGGAAGATTGATAATGAATCGCTGAGATAATATCCTCAGACGAAATATCTCGAGGGAGGTCATGTAATACGAGGGAGGCGATTTGGGGCGATCGTTGCTTTTAGACCGGCTTCAGATAGAGCTGGAGCATTTGCTAATTTCGTTGCTTCAGCAAAAGTGCTAGGGTGGATTATCACCCCACCACTTTTCAGTTCACGAATACCCGTTACTCATATGCCCAGTGTGGTAGGATTGACTGCAGTTTTCAGGGTTTTCATAGTGGCCTTGAAAGTGAACTGGATATTATTGGCCGGAAAAAGAAGAACTGAAGATCTAGCAGGGCCAGGAACAGCATTGTTTATTGTCATTAGCGGCAAGCAGGGATATTGAGTTCTACTTGAGTCAGAAGAGGAAGCAGCGACAGTATTCCAGGCACGGGTGGGCGCAGTCGGTGTTTTATTAGGCATTCACTTAGATGTTAACACAGATAGGGCATCTTACAGTTTACCCATTTTCAGAGCCATCATATTGGATATGGAGAACACTGACGAGCTCCTTTTGAATCTTGATCTGCTGATCTTTAGTGGCTCGGCATGATGGATCAGTTATAATTGAAGCACTTCAACTTCTTCGACATCAGAGTCAGGAGTTTGATATGGCGAGCCAGATGGTGTTCGCTTCATTGTAAATTATGGTTAACGAAATGATTGTTTACTCTGGTATTGGACTAACCAAGACATTAGGAGAATAATGTTAGCACTAAAACTGGTTAGAGAACACTCCTTGTTTTGGTTTATTGCATATGTTGTAAATTTTGGCCCTAAAACTTGTTATAAACCATTAATTTAACAAGAGAAAAACAAAAACACAATAGCTTTCATTGACATATTATTGTCACCTGTTTATAATACATAAGTCTAATAAAATAAGTTTGTGTTTATTTTTTATTTTAGAAAAAACGTGAGACATTTCTAAAACGTTTTTACGGTTGCATACAAAATGTCGACACTTCAAAAATTGTGTGTTTATTTCGATTTATAAAATTAGAAAAGGAATTTAATCACCTACTAACTGAACCGGCGAACTTGGTACCGCCTCAGAATTAATAACTGTTGTGCTTACTTTTAGCTGAATGAAATTCAGTTATTTTATTAAGTTGTGGTGAATGGTCATATTGACTGTCCGGCTCTTTTGTCATCAATTAATATTAGAGTTCCGAGTAAGAAAACTAAGGACAAATCATTGTTTCATGTCGAAACTGCTTCAACTAGTCTCAGGCAAAATTCTTTCTTATTGAGAACTTGTAATCATTATAACAAAAAATGAATCGATGCTGATATCTTGTCATGTACTTTAAGCTCTTTCAAACAAATAGTTAATGGAGCCTTATAATAACCAATTCATTACCAAATACTCGTAGATTAATTCACTTTAACAAAACTAAATAATTGTTACCTTACTTTGTTTTTTAATTTAAAAGAATGTAAAACGAATATATGTATATACGTACATGTTCATATATATTTTTTCCACTTTACATCTGGTGTTTTTTAATTTTTTTTTTTTTTTTTTTTATAATTTTTTTTTTAAATAGCCATAAAACTGGCACACTATATTTAACTATTTTTTGTGAGTATTATCACTTTACTTTTATCTTACTTTTACTTGTTTTTTTTATTTATTAAGTAATGTATATATTATTTCTCGATCCTACATCTGGAGTTTTTCAGTTTTCATCATTATTATTATATATTTATTTTTTCTACTTTCTCGTTTTTTATCTTATCTTATCTGTATCTTTTATGTACAACACAGTATTAGACAGTATACAGGGTGTTAAGGGACGTACTTGTCTTACTTTAACCAGTGATTCCTGACATTATTTGGAGTAAAAAATGTAAATAAATTTTTGGTATCCGGTGACATTTTTGATGTTTTATTTTTATTTTTTTTTCTACAAAAACATAAAAAAATGGTAGGTGTTGGACAGTTGGAGGCAGGGTTAGGGGTTGGTAAGTTACTCGGCTGAGTGACCAGTGACGACATGCAGAAGAATTTTTTTTTGTTTGATTTTGAAGAAAAAAAATTTGAAATAAATAAAAAAAAGTTATCCAAAAAGTCACCGGAGACCAAAATTTCATTAACATTTTTTACTCCAAAAAATAATGTCAGGACCGACACCGACACACCAGCTGTTGGTGTGCCGGTGTACCGAAGTCGGGTCAAATTCGTCTCTCTTCGGGTGATATTAATTACACATTACTACGACATGAATAACTACGACGATTTAATGAAAATAAACAGTTAAATTGTTCTATTCTTTGACACCAGTTTGACCTGCACATCTTTGTTTTAAAATCAGCCATTTGAAATGATTTTGGGTTTGTGCGAAAGATTAAATAAGATCAAATGCAGGATGTACTTCTTTTTAAATATGTTTATTCAGTTTTTAATCGTACAATATTATATCTAATAAAACTAATCAATCAGTTTGATTGTAAGAAATCTCTAATTATTCCAATTTATTTGTTTACAATAATATAATTAAAAAATGTTTGATATTTTGGTGCGTAATACATAATAATTACTTAACAATGGTTAAAAATCAAGGTATTCCTTCACAATACTATTTGCTTTCAATATCATTTATTTTTCACAGATCTAAGGCATTTGCCCACAATATTATTTGTTTTCATGTTCTGCGGAGGTAGAATGATCTAATTTTTTTTTATTTTTGAATAAGATGTCTCATTTTTAATATTTCCGGAATTTTATGCCTTTTTGTTATATGACCGTATACATTTTGAGATGTATTAATAATAAACATTTGTGCTTCTCTATGCCTAGTAGGGTAGTTGTGGCTTACTGGTTTTTTTAATTCACCTTACTAAGTATAGAGTGCACACCACACAAGGAATTTTTTTTTTATAATCGCCTTCACATAATTGACCTTTTTTTGCCTGATATCAACGTCAATAACAAGCTTATTATCTACGCGAAAAATATGTTTTATTACTAATTTCTCAGAAGCCTTATCTGTAATGTATAAAACTTTCCAAGTTGGTGACCACGGACTAGAGATAAGGCAGTGTTTTGTAAAATATCGACAACTTCTTCAAAGTCATTGTGCCTTTTAGTTTAATGTCACCTCAAGGTTATTAATGAGATTCAAATAATTAATAACGAAAGTAGAAATTTCCATAAAAAGTATTTTAATTTCTCCATTTTGATTATTTCATGTAAGTATTACAAGGAATAAAAAATAGGCATAAAAAATCTTTAAAAATTGGGGCAGATCTTTTTAGGGAAAAGTTAGAGAGGAAGTTCTGGGAAGGAAAAGGATGTGAGGGGTGGGTAGGAATCTGAGTGTCAATATGTACAGGAGTGACGGGCGTATGAATCCATCCCTCCCAGTACGGTGCAAGGCGATGGATCGATAAATTGTGTCTGGAGAGGTCTAGGTTAGGTTTACCTCAACTAGTCTCTCCCGATCCAGCCCGCCACGCAGTAGGTGGGTAAACACATTTGCCGCCAAGACCTAGAGAAATCTCACCCCATGAACCCGGGCACTCCTGTCAAGGGTATGGGTACAGCCATCCGGGAACCGTTTATTTGATAATCAACACCACTGCCATAATCGTTATTTATTTTTGGAGTGCTATGCCTCCTTTAACCACTAGGCCTTAACCATTAGGCCACTGTAACGCTGTCCGAAACGCTAGCTTAAGAAGGAGGTAGCGCAACACGGTAAAATCCCCAAAAAATAAATAACGATAATACTTTAGGCCGTAAAAATTTAAAATCATGTCCCACCCCTGCCATAGGTCACCCCAAGGGATTCGCTATGTTTGATGACTTAGCAGCGGTGCCCGGGATATTCATTAAAAGTTATACATTCTTTTCATCAATTTTAATGACTTTTTAAATGAGTTGCTAAAGTAGTATGATTCCGAGTTGTCCGGTCACCGTGGCGCGTTGTTTAGATAGTAGAAGATTGTAAAGTTCCTGGAAATTCAGATCTAGTGACTAAAGCCATTTCAAAAGGGTGTCTTATTACCAACCAATCTGGAAAGGAGCGAAAGAAATTACAAATTTTCTTTTTAAATCATGTTTGAAATAATAACAACCCTCTACATTCAGGTAGTATAAAAATAAATACATTAATTAAAGGCTTTGGGAACAACGCAATAAATTCATATTTTAAATTCATTTGTCATATTTTAAACCTTAATTCATATATTTCTTTTAATTTTGGGAGGCGGGTATGGGTACCGCCGCCCCAGGAACCATTTATGGGATAATCAACACCTCTGCCATAGGCCACCCCAAAAGTTTCACATGGGGTGGGTTTCCCACAGCCGGTGAGCAGACGCATCCTCCACCAAGACCCGGACAAGCCTCACTTTCAAGTCCATATGCAGATACCCAATGATTGGTTCCCGAGGCGACGGAACCCATATCAGCATCCCAAATTGAATCAGTCACAATATAAAAGCAAACCATCGACATTTTAAATGCATTATCAGCCTCAGTGTGAAAGGTCACTTATTTAAAGAACATATCAATTATTGATGTACTCGTATTATTTGCGACAAGAATTCTTTTAATCATTTGGCGTTGTTGAGTTGTTTAATGCATTCATAGTGATAATTTTCTGCCTCACGCTTCTGAAAATCCAGGGCCGTCGTCAGTATGCGAAAATCAAAAATGCTGCCCCTACTAGTTTGAATATCTACACTTACTTAAAAAGGAATGTATGTTTGCTTGCTTGATTGTTTGTTTATTCGTTTTTCACTTATGAATTGCTATATTAACCATCGGAAATTTTTGAAACTTTCAAAATATCTTCTTTCCACCCTCGCAAAGGTTTCTGGATTATTTACAACCACATTACGATAAGAGTACGTTTTTTTTAACCATTGCAATAGATCTTACGAAAAATTCAACCATGTCACACTTTAAGAATGAGTAGGAAATTATGAAGTAACACCAATACACACTACTACATCTCAACAGACCCGAAACAGGAATTCCTACTGAGGAAGACTGAATTACATGACTTGTTTCTGCTGTATTGTGAACTTGCGAGCCGAAATATGAATTACGGTAAAAGTACGAAGCAACCGCAAACGACGCGAAACGCCATTGCTGTTGAATTTATAACACAATTATGAAATTATTTCTTCTTTTATTGTTTTCATATCAAACTTTATATAATCCTGCACGAAGTCGTGTTACTTTATTGCATTAAACATATTATTATTACAATATATTTTATTTAAATAATAATAAATTGATACAATTTTCAAATATCTATATAATAATCCATAAATCATTTGTAATTATTTGTAAAAAAAAATCACAACAAGAAAATAAAATTATATTTTTAAATACATCTTTCTAAATTTCATTTTTGTTTTCTTGAATGAATGAAAGCAAATCTTGGAAGTGGAAATTAACCCTCTTTCCAACAACCGATCTAGCTGAAACTCGGCAGATAGACTCATTACCATTGACAATGCATTATTTAATGCACTCACAATAGGGAACTCCAGTCTAATGTTTAAATTTTTTTATTGAATAATGACCTTCTAACATAAATAACTACATTTTTTTTATGGCCGAAATTCACGAGAAACCTTGAAACCTTTTGGATCGATACTTACCGTATTAAGATGAAGCCATACTAAATAATGCAAAATCATACAAAATCGAATGTTTTTATTTTGAAAATTGGATTGCTTGGAAGTATTATAGAAGCTTCTATGAAATATTGTGTGTAGAACATATCTTAGCCCTTAAGAACCTCGATCAGTTTTTTTGTAAGTCTTTTAATAAGCCTATAAAAAAAATTAATATTAAGTCTCTATAAAACACTTTAAAGTCCAAACTCTCCTATTTATAAACGCCTTTTCGGATATGGTTTTATTGTTTTATGTAGCAAATTCAGTTTCTTTTATAATAATCGCAAAAAAAATGATATTTACGCCCGAACTTCAAAAAATAAAATAAAATATACATTTTCGCGTTATTATTTTACAGTACGGCCGGCAGTCGACGAATTAGGATTTTTAAAGTGAACTCTATGCCGTCCACCGAAGGGCTACATAACTAGTCACGCCCGTTTCTTTTATCAGTTCACCGCAGAACGGAGCGGCAAACGGACTTTAGGCTCCGCGTCGCTTCGTTCCGTGAAATAAATTTTAAAATTCTGTCTTATTACAATAAACAATGCGTAAAAAATGAGTTAATGTTTTTTATAGGCCTTTACGAAATCAACCTGTATAAAAAAATCTCAAATATCTTTTCCAACCTTTCCAAAAGCTTTTTTTAAACTCCTCCCATAAAAGGGCGTAAATTCCGATTTCAATTTTTTCCTGGACTATTGGATCGCCTTAATTAATACAAGTGTCTTCAAACCAAACTCGAGAATGACACTGTTATGCAATAAATATTGCGAACATGAAGACTTCTATGTATTTTATTGCTTCGGAAGGAAATGGAGCACCTTCAGAAGGAAATTATACTTACATATCCCTGATGATCTCCTCACCTAGACCTATAAAATGTATATAAATGTATGTATATGTTCATGTGTGTATATATTTTGTGATTATTGATCCTTTTTGTTTTACGTACTTTAATTTATTACTATGTATTGCAACTAATTAAGAATGTTGTGATAAAAGGTGTGCTCACCTTTCATTGGAATTTTCACTGTAACCATATTAAAATTGTTAAATAATGTAATAATTATATGTTGTAAGTATATTCTGTTGGCGGGCCAAAAAAAAAAAATTAAAAAAAAGAAAAAGATAACACAAGAAAGTGAAATTAACGGAATTTACAGTTAAATTTGATTAAATTGTATCTAAATACCCTCAAAACAATTTTGTCAGTAATAATAATGATAAATCGCAAAAAACAATTAATTTTTGTAGAAACCTCTATTATTTTAATAACGAAAAACCGCTGTTATATTATGTATTTTCATAATATAAACGTATCCCCCAATTTCCTCTCTGGATTTTGACACTAGTGAAAATATATTTTTTAAATATTATAATAGATATCGACCACCAGCGCCAGCGTGTCGGTACGTTTTTCTTTTTTTGATAAGTTACTTCTTGTAGGAGTTGGAGGATAAGAACCAAAGATATTGAAATATAAAGTAGATGTGCTATCTGCTGTTTTTACTATGTGGGTCTGCGCTTCTGGGTGTCGCCGATATTGTTTACCAATTAACAAATAAACTAAAAGAACAAATAATTAACGAATAAACCAAACGAACGTTAAACTAAATGAACGAATTCTTTCCTTATTCAAAATATATTGTTAACCAATATTAATGCACATTTTCAAAAAATCAACGAAATGAACAAATTCTTTTTGTATGAAAACTACGCTAATTAGCGCGTAGTCCGGCGACAGTTGCGCGGACACCATAGCATATCTCTTCTGAATTTGAATATCTTTGATAAGAACCCTCCAAAAATCGATAAATGTGCCTGGTTTAAACGCCATCAACAGGCGCTCGCCTTACAAATAAGGTATTTAAAAGAAAAAAAATTATAATACATAATTAAATCAAGACAAAATTAGCAAAACTCAATCGAAAATCTGGAGACAGAAAAATCAGAAAAAGATAATGGCTCCACTGGGACTCGAACCCAGGACTATCTAGATAGCATTTAGTTCGAGTTGAATCTTGCATCTTGCAATTAAAATGAAGATATTGTTGATAGTTCTTAGTCGAAGTATGATACAGTTAAAAGTGAACCGAATTGGATATAGGTTCCGTAGCTCAGTTGGTAGAGCACTTGCCAGGTAAGCAAAGGGTCCTGGGTTCGAGTCCCAGTGGAACCAATATCTATTTCTGATTTTTCTGTCTCCAGATTTTCGATCGAGTTTCGCTAATATTGTCTTCATTTAATTAAATAATATAATTTGAGATTTTACTCACAAACTTAAAAATTAAAAATAAAGAAAAAAATTATGTCCATTCCACACGCGGTAGAAGTGAAACCTTCAGAAAACTAAAGTAGACAAGATTGGGAAGGCTGCGAAGCAACGCACAAATTGGATACCATAGGCTATGAACCACCGCACAAAGAGGAGACCGATTATACTATCTCTTTTTGGTGTCATTGAATTTCAAATCACAAGGAGCGAGTAAGAGCGAGAGGGATAGCAACAGTTTAGTAAAATACCTATTGATCAAATTTCTCAGCGACTGGGTTTCCTAATTTACAGAATAAAAGTAGTCAAGTGTTTGATTAAACAATATAAAGAACTAAATTTCACATAGATATTTGTTTAAACAATTACGAGTTTATGATTATTGAAACAGTAAGTATGCATTTTTAAGATTATCATCAAAATTTTCGCAATTGAGGGTTTATTATAGAATGAACCAACTAATGAAAAAATCGTTACATAAAATTTTTGAAATACTCACAAATTTGTCAAAACTCTAATATTTTTTACACTAAATATTTATTTGTATACATGGTCAAATTTTACAATCAAACGCGAGAAGAATTTTTTAATTAACTCTAAAATAATATATTTATTAAAATCCAATGACAGGTCGGATCCTCGGTAACTTAAAGCTCAAAATATTTACAAATACAAGAAGAATAGATTATTATATTACATTGTGAGAGATCTTCATCAATTTATTGTCAATCTCATTTCATAGAGATATATTTAGCACTATTATAATATATAGGGTGGGGCTTAAACATATGCACTTTTGTAATCATGCTAGCGGCGATTCCGAACGGGGGAGGAGAGCGGAGTCACTTGTGCGTGGTTCCTCGTTTCTTGGAAATTTAGTCACAATGTATTGCTTTACGGGAGAGCAACGCGCTTTCTGGGTAAAACATTTTTATAAAAACAATGATATTGTTCTTTCCTCCTAATTAAGACTTCTCCAGTCGGACTCTCTTGGTGGATTCATCCACCCATCACTCCTGGACTCATTGACTCCCAGATTCATACTTTTTCCTTCCCAGAACTTCCCCTCCTTCCTTTCCCTAAAAATCCCTTTCATACCTTATCCCGAAAGATGTCATAAGTCCTGAGTGATTTCTTTCTTCAGTGCCTCCTGGTGAAGCCAATCTAGAAAAATTCAAATTTCTGACCATTTCAGCAAGCATTACTTAAAAGAGTAAAGTTTTCCATGTTGTGTACACACGCGATTTTCTCATTAATTTATCTGCTAATTTCAACGAGTTCTAATTATGATTAATATGGTGGTATTTTAATGTACGCTTTATACTGATAAAACAATTTACATCGGTCTAATAAAGTTTGTAGAGTTCCAGAATTAAATACGAATAGAAAGTTGTTGGCGGTTTGTTGAAGAAAAACACAATTAAACTTCAGCAAACCAAAACTAGTCTGTATGGATCACTAGGCAGCCGAGGATGGGTGGAAGAATGATGAAACTAGAAAATAATTTAGACGAGGATTTAGTATTACGGGCACTCTAAGTCAAGTGAACAAAAAGTTTTTTTTTTGGGTGTAATACTCGACTCAAAACTGACTTTCACAGCAAACTTTGAATATGTGCTAAAAAAGGTATCAAAAAAGGTAAATTTTCTTAGAAGACTAAGACGTAAATTAAATAGAAACACTACGGAGCTTATTTATAAAACTATCGTTGCTCCACATTTGGACTACTGCTCTACGATGTTATATTTGGCCAATGAAGGAAATTTGAACAAACTAGAAGTTATACAAAACAAAGCTATGAGATGTATACTGGGGAAAGGCAAATACGCAAGGATTAATCAAATGAGAGAGGAGCTAAATTGGATTCCAATAAAAAAGAGACTACTATTTAATGTGTTAATTTTTGTGCATAAAATTATGAAAAACCAAATGCCAAAATACTTTAAGGATGAAATTGTTTTTAATAGAGACATTCATAATTACGAAACAAGAAATATAAACAGAGTTCGATTGCCACAAATGAAGAAATCAAAATCACAGAACTGCCTAATGTACAGAGGACTAAAGATGTATGATGAAATGCCTAAAAGTATGAAGAATGAAGAAAGAATGAATGTATTTAAAAAGAAATGTTATGCTTACTGTAAAAATATTTAAATTTATCAAATGAAATGTTACATTGTGCTTATTAGTTTATATTTATGAAGTATAAACTCAATAAATAAAATAAAAAAAATAAAAAAATTACTTACTTATTTAACCGATTTAAAACAGATTGATTTTCCAGAATGTGGAAAGAGATTTATGAGAAACTGAAATGCGGAAACAGTAAGAAAATGATAATGAATGGGGAAAACATATACTGCCTATATACATATTCCCCATATACATTTTCGCCAGTGTAATGTGAAAGTGATTATATTTTGGCAACACCACCAAGTAGTCTAAAGTTCACAGAAGTAGTCTAAATAAATATTAAATTTTTATAAGGGATCGTCCATTAATCACGTGAGGCTCGAAAGGGGGGGGGGGGGAGTTCGGAAAAAATCACGAAATATCACCAGGGGGGGGGGGGGAATAATGAGATATCACATGTATTTATTTTTCGTGATAATATTCTGAAAACTTCAAAATACTTTGTCCTAAAAAAATACACGTGATTTTCGGCGGGGGGGGGTTTGTCTAAAACCTCACCACATATCACCACGGGGGGGGGGCTAAAAAGTTGCTAAAAAACATCACGTGATTAATGGACGACCCCTAAAGAGGTCTCATTAGCCGAGTTGGTTGACAAGAGATCAAGTCCCAGTTGCGACCGTTTCCTTTTTATTTTTCTGCGTCTTTTTATTTTTCATACTTTTGTTCAGATTTATTTGTTTTATTTTCTTTATTGATGGTTTATAATTTGATGGAAAACCTGATATTGCTACTAGCCATGGGCGGAATTAGGGGGGGGGGGCGTGCCCCCCCCCCCACAGACGGTATTTTTTGTGTACTGTGGAGATTCCATCACAGTACAGAAAACTGTCTTTATTAAACATTTAATTTTTCTATTATTTTGACACTTTCATAAACCTTCCTATACATACTTGAACTTGTAGAAATAAACTTGAAGTATGATATGAGTTTTTTTGCCCGCCCAGAAAAAATCCTAACAGTACTTGTTTTTTTTTTGCGCGTACGCAATTTGTGCCCCCCCCCCCCCCCCAAAAAAAAATCCTAACAGTAATTGCGATTTTTTTGCCCGTCCGCCCCTTGTGCGCCCCCCCCCCCCCCCCCAGAAAAAAATCCTGACAGTAATTGTTGATTTTTTTCCCGTCCGCTCATTGTGCCCCCCCCCCAGAAAATTATCCTGGATCCGCCCCTGCTACTAGCCATTGATTTCATGTGGGAATAAACTACAGACTACTGAGCTATGTAATAAACAACCCCTATCGGAAAATCTGTAAAATTTTGTAATGTTAATTTTGTGTGTTGTAGGTACCTTTAAAATGCTGATGAATAAAAGCAATGATATATTAACATCAAATTTCGCTAGAGAGCCTCTTCTGTACCTTCGTATTTTCTGGTCCTATAACCTATAACGCAATGCATGATTTATGAGATGAAATTTTCTGAAACCTTTTCGTTTCATGTTTGAGCTTCCTACTCTGTGCGTTTGATATAGTGTCACTTTAACAAGACGACCTCCGTAGTCCAGTGGGTCTTCGTGAGTCAAGACTCTTGACTCAATCCGTAGGTCGCAGATTTGAACCCGGCATGCGCAAATAAATTTTATTTGATTAATTTGTGTTATTTCACAATTAATTAATTTAAAAATAGTATATTTGCGGCATGTTCCAGAGTAGAAAATATTATCAGTATCGCCCTGGTGTAAGACCACCATTCAGAATTGAACGTTGCTTGAAAATGGCTTTAGCCGTGCTTAGTGACCAGATCTGAATAGCCAGGTACTTCCCAACCTTCCTCTTCCCCACCTCCTTTCCCTCCCCACTACCTTCAGCCTCACAACATACACCAATTGGGGATACCATAGTCTCATTGGCTCCAGACGGGAGCAGTTGAGATTCTTGTGCGGTATTTCACTGTAAAAAAAAGTGCCTCTTCTGGTAACAGTATCTACTGACAGGGAGTTTCACTACATCAAATTGGTAAAGTTTTCAAGAAACACGTTAAAGTTGATCATAGATCGCCCTAAGAAAGGATTTTAAATTGGATTAAAAAACAAATTTATATCTTCATCAGATTTCTTTTCCCAACAAAGAATGAAAGCCTTTCAAAGATTTTCCCACCTTTCTTTCTAATGGTTGAACATACCACACTTTCCTGGTGTGTGCGTGTTCTACTTTTAATAGACTGAAACAAAATGTCTGCAAAGGGTGTGTTCATATTCCAGGTATTTTATTCCATGCTGTTTAAATTCTTCTAGTCGTATTTCGCATGCAATACTAATCACGCTGCGCTAAATTCAAACTAACTTAAATAAAGAACAAAACTTTGCACTGTTTCGGTGACACAGTCCAAGATGGGAGAATTTAAAAGTATATTTTTATTTCTTGCTGAACGTCTGCAGTTGTTTGGAGAACTTGTGAAAATTTGTACAAAATTTTCAGGCATACCTCCGCCATTTTTCCAATGGGATCAATGAATAACATTCATAGTTTTCTTTTTTTACATTAACTCCACACAGGAGGCCCTGAGGAAAATAATTTCCCTCTAATATTTCTAATATGACTTAAAATTATTTGTTATATCTACCTTTTTGTTTAGCAAGTTCAAAAAGCAACTCCTTTGTACCAGGTTGCTCCCTACTTCTTTCTTGTATTCATGATATAGTGTAAATTCTGATAATAATACACGTAAGATGATAATATTATATACATACTTATTTTTATTTTAAACTTTATGAGTAAGATTTCAAAGTATAATATTTAATCAAATTAAGATAACATTCGCAAAACTCAATCGAAAATCTGGAGACAGAAAAATCAGAAAAAGATATTGGCACCTCTGGGACTCGAACCCAGGACCATTTGCTTACATGGCAAGTGCTCTACCAACTGAGCTAACGTGTCGATATTCAATTTGGTTACTTTTAACTGTATCATACTTCGACTAAGAACTACCAACATTATTTTCATTTTCTTAACGCAAATATTATTGCCTGCTTTCTTTATATAATAATAACAATGTGTGCGTTATAGCCAATACAACAACGGGGCGTTATCGCCCTCGTTGATAACCTGTACTCAAGTGACAGGACAACTCAACAAAGTAGCACTTTATCACTGCTTTGAAAAGTCATTAAAAGTTTTGAAAAAAAACCAATCAATAGATTACGTCAGCCAGTTATAGCTATTTTATATTATATTTAAATTATTAAAGCATCAACTCTCTAACTTCCCACCCACTGTTAGTAAATACAATGAAACCTTGTACAGGTGTGTCGGGTCGGAAGAGCTCCATTTGGGTTAATTAAACTAACTTTCCAAACTTTTTATCTAAAATGGAAGCGAGCAGGTTGATTAAAACATGAATATTAACTTACCATCAGGTGGGCAATGTGACTGAATTCATATGATAATACTTTTAGATTTCAAATACAAATTTATACTATTCTTCATTGCAAAGAGGTAAGTATACCAACAAAGAAATCCTATTTAAGACAGCGTGTTATAGCAGCAGATTTAAGAGAATAATTAGAATTTAATCAAAAAATATGGCATAACTGTGGGGATATGTATAAATCTGATGTATACTTTTTATAGAAAATCCTTTATTTTGTCCGCGAAGATCCCACAAGCGTAGTCCTTTCGCACTTATTATATTATTGATATATTTCCCCTTCAGCGGACAGATGTGATATTATTGAGACCACAATTCACCAACAGAGTGGGATATTGGGAATCGCATTCTTTGCAACATTTTTTCTCAAGAATGGACAAAATTTATCACTAAAGAAATTGCGCTGACTTCAATAGGTGACTCTTGTGAAGGTGACTATTCTATACTGAGTTAATGCCGGCGAGTGTTGGGTTACGAGAGTCCCTTCTTACATTACTTATTTGTTATCTCCAGAGACAGAAGCCATTTTTACAACAATAAAGAATATTCAAAAATCTAATCTGGTAGGATTTGAAATACTTTACCGAGTATTTTTTACGATATTTATGGCAATATTTGGTGTCTCGAGCTTTCTGGCAAAATACTATTAGAAGAATGGACCATTCAAAGATATTTGTTTCAAGATAAGGATTTCCGAAACTCTTAGGGGTAGAAATAGATGCCTATCTAAATCGCAGTTATATCCAATGGTTCCATTTTGTGAAAGTTGAGAATAATCATCAAAAGATTATTGAAAAGAGACCCTTTTATGTTGAGCTTTTTCTGTAACGAGTTTAGTTTTCTTTTTCAACAATAGTTATATAATGAGATCTTTTTGACCTTCCTATTTAATTTATATCGTATTGAGCCTCTGATAAAGGGAAATATTTATTGTAAATTTTTAAAATGTTTCTGCTGTCTAAACCTCTTGATTATAGTTGAAAATTGTTCCCGAAATTTATCAAAAAAGCATTTTAAAAGCCTTTCTTATTTATCCCCTCAGGCCTCTGGCATATTCTGTCAGAAGGTCAGAGTATTTCCGCATTGCAGTAAAATCCAAATAAATCGAATACTTCTGAACGCATTCCAAAACTAAAAACTGTTATTGAAAGGTAATGAAATCCGCTTTCAAGTTTTATTGTCAGAAATAAATATATAAAAATTAAAATATACATTTTTTTAATTCAAACATAAATTAGTTTTAAAAATGGCTCACTTTACGTTTTTTCTATCTTAAATTAATGATAACAAAAAATATATATTCTATTAGACAAATATATTATAATAAATGAATATGTTATTATCACCTAATTTTATGTTGTTTTATGCAAATACAATTCAAAAAGTTAATTTTTTTTTTCAATTAGCAGTCAGGAACTTTTGTTTCATAGAGGTAAACATTTTAATTTATTCTTTTCCGGATACTTTTTAAACTTGAACTTAAAACGTGGTGTTTTCTCCTACTAAAACAATGTTTAAATTATATTTCACACCTTCAAAGTAAGAGAGATCCAACGATTTCTATGAGACCTCTGTGAGTTGTTCCCAAAAGCGAACAAATTGTCCTGAGGGGATTTACTTACTCTGCGAAGATTCCCCTAAAATAATAAACAAAGCATGGCGGACAGAAGTCACGGCCTCGCAGTTGACGGCCGCCGTGGTCGGGGGTAAGGCTCTTGTCTCACAATCCGAAGGTCGCGGGGTTAAATTAAGAGAGATCTAACGATTTCTATGAGACCTCTGTGAGTTGTTCCCAAAAGCGAACAAATTGTCCTGAGGGGATTTACTTATACTCTGCGAAGATTCCCCTAAAATAATGACCAAAGCATGGCGGACAGAATTCACGGCCTCACAGTTGACGGCCGCCGTGGTCGGGGGTAAGGCTCTTGTCTCACAATCCGAAGGTCGCGGGGTTAAATTAAGAGAGATCTAACGATTTCTATGAGACCTCTGTGAGTTGTTCCCAAAAGCGAACAAATTGTCCTGAGGGGATTTACTTACTCTGCGAAGATTCCCCTAAAATAATGACCAAAGCATGGCGGACAGAATTCACGGCCTCACAGTTGACGGCCGCCGTGGTCGGGGGTAAGGCCTATGACTCACAATCCGAAGGTCACGGGATCAAATCCCGGCATGCCCAAATAAATTTATTTTGATTATCTCGTGTTATTTCACAATTAATTGAATTAAAAATTATATTTAGTATATTTGCGGCACGTTCCAGCGTGGATACTCTCAGTATCACCCTGGTATAAGACCACCATTCAAAATTAAAACGTTGCTTGAAATGGCTTTAGCCGTGTTTGGCGACAAAACTTGAATTGCCTGGTACTTCACCACATTCTTCTACCCATCTCTCCAATACCTTCAACCTCACAACATACCTCAATTGGGGATGCCATAGTCCCACTGGCTCCAGACGGGAACAGCTGAGACTCTTGTGAGGTATTAGTATAATAATAGCAATAAATTTCCATAAAATAATAATTATTTGAAATAATTATTGAATTTGTGAATTGAATATTTGAATTTCCCTTTATATTCATATTCCACATCAATAATTCTTGTATTCGTTTCAAAATCCCTTAGCATAAATTCGTCATTAAGAATTCTAAAAGAGAACCAAAAAGATTGTTTTCCAAAGTCCACAGCCGTCAATTTTTTTCTCAAGCTCCGAAAGATAACATTTCGTCTAAACTTTTCCGACAAACCGCTGAAGCGCCTAATAAGTTTTCTCAGTTACTCAAAATGGTAATATTTATTTAACGGCGCTCGTGTTTGACTCTGAATGGTTCACCGGCTGCATTGTATTATTCTATAACGTTAAGTTGGATCACGTGGCGATCTTTCACCAGGAATAATATAACTAAAGAACCTAAAATTAATGCTAAGGAGGATAACGACCCGCAAAGAACTGTTTAAAAGAATTCCCTTTGTCATATACTACGTCGTAGTTGGTTGTAGGCTTGTTGAAAAAATATCGATATTTTTAGCCGATATATTTGATCCGATATATCGATACAAAATATCCAATATCGAAAATTGTATCAAAAACGATATTTTTTTAAAATTTATGTATTTAAAGTCACTAGAATCCAAAACCGTATAGGAACGAACGGAAAAAAGTAACTGCATTGGGTCATGACATCTGGCGGTTGAAATTTTCACTATTAATAGCTTACAAATCTATTGTCTTTGCATTAGTATTTGTGATCACCAATACTATCTCATGTGTGTAGAATATCTCATGTGCATAGAAATGTATGTTATTTTACGCCATTTTTTTCTAAACCACTCCTATGTGTTGGTTCCCAATTGTCTACGATTATTGACTATACCTTGTTCCAAACACGAAGTCCTTTTTGACAGATTAATAGACCAAAAGAATGTTACTGAGACGCATACAAACTTTGTATGCATCTCAGTTTACATATAAGTTAGAAGACAGCTTTTTAGTTTTTGATATTTTTGTAATTATTACGTAATAAAAATGAATAGTGATAAAAATACCTTAATTTTTATTGAGATTTTTGTACATTAAAAAAAGGAAATTGTGTACAAAAATTACTGTTGATAATATTGAGCTGAATACACTATTATTTTAAAAACGCAAAATCTAAACGAAAATTTGAACGACATATCGATATATCGATTTTTTTTTTTCGATATATCGACGTCGATATTGATATTTAAATAAATATCGATACATCGATATATCATTTTTTTTTCACTTTCGACATCCCTAGTTGGTTGGGGCTATTTTTCATCCACCTGTAGATGAAAAATAATTTTTCCTTTGACCTGTCAAAGGTGTTTTTTTTTTACTGTCAACAAGCAAAGTAATTGAAAATACTGGCAAAAATCCAACAAACCTTCAGAGGGTCGATCGTTATCTCTCCCTTTGCCAAGGACATCATATTTAACATATTTCCCTATAATCTCAGACAAAAGTAATGCTAAAATAAAATTGATGTTAACTAAATGAATGAACAGATTAAGAGGAACGACTCGCGGCCTATTTTCATACAAATTTGAATTTGTTGCCAAAATACCCAACCAAACTGAACAATTTTTTTATTCATCAATAGCAATACAAATATCCAGCACGGATTTGTGTTACTTTATTTATCTGTGTTTTAGATTATGAAACATAAGCCATTAAATAATAACTTTTTCTGGTTTTTCGAGACAACTTTGACATTTTTGTATGAGTTCGAGTTGATAGAATGAATTGTAATCGACAACGAGTTTACGTAACTCGGATATGGGGAAGTGGGTACATTTCCACGGAATTCATTCGGTCAAGAAAAACAAAAGTGAAATTCAAATTCTTTCTCGTTGCTAAGGATCGTGACCCCTACTCCAATGTCCATGGTGGACAACGCTGTCATTTTAATATATAAAGGAAATTAGATATATTACAAAACAATTGTGGTTTACAGAATTATACATAGTAATTTCAACTTCCTTTGACAGATATTATTAGTATAGATGGTTATACGTCATATTTAGGTGTCTCAACAGATGTCAGTTAAGTAGTACCTAAGAGGAGGGACGTCTATTGTCGTTCGATCCGGATGACTGGTCAGTGGTTGAGTGGGCATAGCGCTTGGGTCCCACCCGAGCATCGCGTGTTCGATTCCTCGGCTGGCTAAGTCCTCCATCACAACACAAGCAACATTTTCGGCTTTCTGTGGTGGTAGTAGGAGATTTTCAAACATTGTTGGGTTATTCGTAACCCGGGAATGTTTGTCTTTCTTTAAAAAAAATATAAAATAAAAAAAAATTCTAATGCAAGAACGGTTACGAAAATCGTCGATAGTTTATGATAGACCGTTGTGTTCCCACCGTAATTGGATTCCCAGCTTTAGGATAGAGCCTCCTAAAGTACCCACGTTTGGTAGAGTAAAGTATTCATTGTTAACCTTACGATAACGTAAATAGAGCAACTTGTAATCTCGATGAAACTTGATATTTATTGGAGTTTTCGCGAACATATTTGAAGTAATATCAATCACTGGTAATATCAATTACATTGTGCAGCTGTAACCACAAAATATAAGCATATAAACACTTTCCTGAATCTTCTACTTCCCTAAACTCTCTTTCTAGTTCCACTGTCTTGTCACTTGTCATTTGACATAGAAACATCTACACCGAGAAAACCATGTTTGACAAAAAAATACAAAAACTTATAAGCTTGACGACGCGCGACGGTTCTAAAGCTTTCATTGTTCCAATTTAAAAGGATGAAGACGTTTAGGTACCGTTTCTCCTTTCCAGGAGTAAAAAGATGTACCACAGAGCTAAGGAACCATGTTAAGAAAAATGGCGACATAAAGTAAAAAGCTCTTTTGCTCTTTTAACACCCGCTGAAAGAACCTCTCTAACGGTGTAAAGTTGTTAAATGAGGTTAAAAAAATAAGTTCATTTAATAAACCGCTTTGCTGTTTGGGTAAGTTTCTCGGAAGAGAAAAATTACAAAAGCGTGCCGCCTAAGGAAATTAAACAAGACCCGCTCTGCAGGTTTTTGCTGCTAGGCCCTGAAGCGGCATTTTGGTTCGATTTCACCCAGCTTAAGTGTTGGTGAACATTTTATAAATCCAATACCATCTGGTTCCAAAAATAGCCGGTTCCTCGGATCCACTGGTATCCAGTGACAGCTTGTTACCGGGACAAAGTAACCGTGACAGGCAATGACGTCATACGTAATATATAGCCGCGTGATACTATTATTCACAACTAAGTATAACCGTCAATCTTTCCATATCCGGATACAAAGGAACCTAGACAAACCTCACCCAATAAAAACGGACACCCCTATTAAGTCATATTAGGCAAAAAAGTTAATAATTATTGACTTTTTATTTATTATTTCGGCATGATGTGAACATTTGTTATTGGGTTGTAACCTAATTATTATAATTTATTGTTGTGTTTAATGCATGTTATGTTATTAACCTGTAAACGTTCCTAATAAAATAAAATAAATAAAAAGTCACCTAACGTAGCGAACCACTTGGAGTGATCTATGGCAGGGGTGTTGGTGATCCAGTAAATGGTTCGCGGGGCGGCGGTATCCATAACCGCTTCCCAAGTTGGGTTGTTGGGAAGAAGTTAGCCTAAATCCATCAGTTATTTTTAAAATCTATAAATTCTGTCTCATACAAGTAAAATCCATTTACCATATCCTACCGATTACCAAAGTAAACATTGATAGCTCTTTGGAAGGTAAAGGTTACCCCTCTTAACATTTTAAAAAACGACTTAATTTAAGGCCGTTATTTATCAGTACATAATGAGGGCGGGTCTTTCTTGCTCCTACCATTATACAACAAACTGCACTGCCCTATTATCATTAATATTATCTCAGGTGCTGGTCATAGGTGTGTCTGCTACATGCTTATCATGTCCTCTCTATTATTTCCTGTCTCCTGTCTTCTGGACACACCTCCCTCCCTGTATCACCGCAAGACTCTGACCAATTACCATAATTTTTGATTACATATAATTACGTGTTTACAGAGCGAACATGTCCAAAGAACAACATCCTTCGCAAGATAAAGTGCAATCTAATCACATTTTATTTACTTTCTGCGATGGTTAATAATGAAGGTACTTCCTGAGATTCCTGTTTAACCTGGAAGGTCTATTTGTTCGGATTTCGAAACAACTCATTCAAGTCTCATAAAAATCGATTTGTCTCCCTTACTATCATCATGGATAGAGATATAATCTAAACAATGTTAGAAAGAGAACCAAAAAACCAAAAGAAAGAGAAAAAAACCATGCTTTGTATACAAATCAAAAAGTTTACCGTAAAATAATTAAAATTTACACCGTTACAAATTCAAAATTTCCGATCACAATTTGAAACAAAAATTTATGAAAGTTAGCAAATTGTTTATTAATTTATTGTTACATGAAACGAAAAAAAATTGAATTGATGATAACGTGTATAATATATTTGACTATAAAAATGTGTTTGTTTATAATTTTTGAAGGTATCAGTAATTTCATTTAGAAATAACGTAATATGAGCCATTTTTAGAAATTTTTTAGGTTGCATTCACAATTTTTGTATTCAAAAAATTATTCGTTCATTTTGAATTAAAAAATTTGAAAGCTTTTTCCATTACCTTTCCAAAACACTTAATAGTTTTCAGATATGTTTAGAAATATTCCATTTATTTGGATTTATTACAAAGCGCTAAAATAGGCCGAGGCTTGAGGAGATAACTCTGTGCATTTAAGGGTTATAAGTTTATTCTGTTTTGGCGTCCCGAAACAAAGATATTCTTAACGATAAATTACGTGTGTTCATTCTTGTCGGACCACCGGAATAATTTCTTTTTACTGCCCATTTAAATTGACTCCCGATATTTTTACTGCTGAACTATTGACCACTTCCCAAAATAGATGAAGGTAGTTACTCTTTTCTTTTATTAGGCAGTATCATACAACTTTATTAACTAAAGGGTCAAATATTAGCCAATGCTTAATAAATAGCTAACTGAACTTGCACATGGCGTGTTCCCTGTATTCTCATACGGCCCCTGGCCTCTGACATTCTTGTAATTCATGAGTTTTATTAGAATAGTAACTACAATAATCTGATAAACTAACAAAAGACACTTCAGCTGTGGGCATTCGTGTTGATGTTCTTCTGCTATTAGGCACTAAGGAAAACAATTTAAGAAGACACATTCGTTTAGAAAAATTTTCTCGTTGGCTTTTAGATTAAAAAACCATCCATTAATGTATATAAAGCACTTTTTTAATTTTTTAACGCACATATTAAATAACGCACACAAAGATAGCAGCCAAAAATATGTGCTGTTACCATTAAAGTGTAATGACATATTGTTATGTGTTTGTGTTATAAGATTAAAGGGAGATGTAATAATGAGCCTTTGTCGGGCTCGGGTGTAATCTGCTAGTCAACTTTGATTTCCTCACAGGAAAGCTTGGACGCCAAACCCAGCCTAATGTCTGGGTATGTCAACCAGCGGAGAACACGGTACTCAATTCTCAGAGTGTGGGCCATTAGTTTTCATAGCATTCCTGAAAAGGCTGCACAAGGAAACTACTTAATAAAACAAAATGTGGAGTATATAATCGGTTCACTGTATTGATTTCGAAAGACATAATAAAATAAATGGTATGGACTCACCCCCGGGACCAATATCGTAATTTTATGCTATTCCTAGCTACCCTAATTAAATTTACTGCCGCCGAACTCCCGATGTCGTGAGAACCAACCCCGCCTCCTGGTGGCAAGGGTGGTCCCAACCTCTGCGGCTCAGCTTGGCCCTGCGACCTCCTCAGCAGTCGCATGGAAGTGATGTTAGACCTGGACCCTCAGGAGAAGGAAGGAGTACCCAAACTCTACTCCAAATTGTAATGGAAGGCCCGTCAGCAATTCGAGGCGATGTTTCGTTCAACACTGCGGTTTTCTCGGGTTTGTTCCATAAATATACCCTCGGGGGGAATTCGATAGTTGGCCTACATATAATCACGGGCGCAGCGAGTTATTAATTAATCCGATGACTCGGATAATGAGGTACAATAGTCTTTTCACTCGGACATTGCCAATTCACTCGTGGTCACTCGGACCCTCGCGAAACTCACATTTTACGTGAATAACTCTTCGGTTAGATGCACAGCGCACAATGATAAGCGTGGCGGGTTATTATTTACACCGATGTCTCGGATAAAGAGGTACATTAATCGTAACACACGTACATCGCCATTAAACTCGTGCTCACTTTTGGGACCCGCGCGAAAACTCGCATTTTACGCGAATAAATCTTTGATTTTTATATTTAAAAAAAAACACAACGTGTTTCCGTCCCCCGAATGCAGATGCCCAAAACTTGCATTTCAATCACATCGTATTAAAACTTAAGATTAATTGACCGTTGTTTTCACGGCGTACCGCACATTTCGCCGTGAAAACCAGAGTCCGGATCCGGAAACCAAACCCAAAAACGCCGCCTACCGACACGTTGAACGAAACTCCGCCAGGTTTGCCAACCTAACCAATTAAAATGCATTTAAAAAAATAGTACCTAACTTACGATAAATACAATCGCTTCATAACATTACCCCCCTTCCCACAAAAATGTTTGCCCTCAAACAAAACTACCAAAAATCTAAACATGCCCTGAACTATCTACGTTGGTCCCAAGGAGTACCTGGTAAAAAAAATAAACAAACAGTAAATGTAAAATACCAAAATACAATTATTAGAAATGAAAAAGAAAAGAAAAATCCTTAAATAGTACTCTTATGACGAATGAGTGCATCGAAACCCCAATCGCGCCTATCCTGCGTGTAGGCCGGATAGTAGGTTTACGATGCAACCATTCTCGAACTTAAAAACTAGTAAACCAATATAACCTAAGAACAACTTTTTGTAAGATGATACGTGAATGGACAACAAGCACCCTCAGCACTGGGAAAAAAAAAAATTCTGGGTGGTTGTAATATTGACTCTTACCGAGCACTACCATTGACGTATCATCTGGAACAGAACACATAAACTAACTTAAAAGATAAGTCTTAAAATTAAGAAACATACATTTTTATGATTAAATCACTCCTCCAAATACGTCAAGTTAAATTCTATGCATTAGGCATCACTGTTCCCAACACTATCACTGAATTTATATAGCCTCTCTTAGGCCGAAAATATTTGATGGGTTTACCATCTACACTTCACTGAATTTATATCCTTTAGGATAAAACTAACCCTCTTTTGGGAGAGTATTCCTAACTAACCTCCTATTCTGGTCCTTGGGTGAATAATATTTAACCAACAACAATTATACATTGTAAAGGTAATTTTAATAGTGTACAACCACCGCATCGGATGGTGCCAAATAATTTTTTTTTAATAGTATACAACCAACGCATCGGATGGTGCCAAATAATTTTTTAATAGTATACAACCAACGCATCGGATGGTGCCAAAGAAATAAAAAAACAACCAACTGTTTTAGAAGGTGTCATTTGTTAATAAGATGTGCAGCTATAATTTAGTGCAGCCATAAGTATACGTCCAACTCTATAGAAGGCGTAATCGGTAAGTAAAGAACAAATTTTAAGGCTTTCACTGTAAACCGTTGTTCAACCATATAGTACATAATAACAATGTTATAAGTCTCTCAGGACAATAATAACAGAATACATCCAAAATCTTATACAAATATAAATGATTCTACTTCCTATGTTGGCTTAAAATGTGGAAGGATATGTGATACCATATCGTCCCACATTATAAGATCTCAAAAAAAAATCTTATAAACAAGGTGGACATTACAAAACATTTTCTGTAACTAATAAAAACAAAATTAAAACGCTTTTCCAAAAGCTGAGGCTTATCTGACGCAGCCTATGTTTATAGAGTAAAACAATATTTTGACAATATTATACGAAATAAATTTACCAATAAAACAGAAGAAGAGTGAGAGAAAGAGAAAAAAAAATACTTTGAATTTTAGCAATTACTTCTGTAACCTGACAAAATAGGGTCAAATAATGTCAATGCACTGAAGGTGAATAACAATAATTCTTCATTTAAAATCACTTAGAAAACAAAGAGATACAATCCCTGCGTCTCTGTGTTTTCTATGTAATCTGGAACAACAAATAATGACATTATCAAAAGCATGAACATAACCCAAAAAAAAAGGTATGTCTGAAACACGCAGAGATAGTGTGCGGATATGTCCGCGTATTTCAGGATACAAGACTTACAACTAATAATCCTAAGTTAATCCAAAAAAGGTATGCCTGAAACACGCCGAGATAGTGTGCGGATATGTCCGCGTATTTCAGGATACAAGACTTACAACTAATAATCCTAAGTTAATCCAAAAAAGGTATGCCTGAAACACGCCGAGATAGTGTGCGGATATGTCCGCGTATTTCAGGATACAAGACTTAAAACTAATAATCCTACTTAATCATCTGTTCAGCCGACGTCCAAATTTACGTCTGTTTTAGCGTTAATACTATCGATAAATTTATACTTATACATGCACATATGTATTTTTAAATATATTCTCAACTCGAGCATTGCCACTAGAGTTGAGGTTGTTATTGTAATGAAACAAACCACCCTCATCATCAATCTTACAAAACACCCCCCGCCAAGTAAATAACCCAATTCCTTAAAAATGAATCTAAAGACAGGACTAATGACTGTCAGAATGTCGGGTCGTTTCAACTCGGTTGATCAGGCCGGGTTAAAACTCCCAAGCATCAAATATTAACTAACAGATATGATAATTTGCAGTACTCGGTAGGGATGGCCAGACCCTCCGAAGTATTGCCACAATAAGACTATACCGGTATATTATTTGATTTTACTATATCTTTCACATGAAAATCACCCGCAACTTTTCCGTTTAAGTCTGCAAGTGTATAAATTAAGTTGGATTTTTTCTTTACTACCACGTTCTGAACAAACCGGGGTGCCAATTTTTGTGCGAAATAATTCAATGCGTTAGATTGCGCAAAATTCCTCCGCCACACCACATCACCAACCTGATAGGTAATGTGTTTTCTGCGCAGGTTGTAATGGTCAGCTCCTTTTTGAAAAGCTTTAAGAAGAGCATTCGAGACTTGCTCATAAACCGACGACAACTCTTCTAATTTCTGTGCATAAACTTTAGGTTGAGCACCAATTTGCGAACTGGTTTCCTCATCCGCTATTGGATTACGGTGCAGATCACCGTCTAGTATCTGCTCCCGACCATGCATCAGAAAATAAGGTGTATAACCTGTAGCGCAGTTTACCGTGTTATTCATCGCTGATTGAACTTGCGGAAGAAATTTAGACCAGTTTCGGTGGTCTGATTCAACTAAGATGGATAACGCCGTGCCCAGGGTTTGATTATAACGTTCGACTACGTTGTTTTGAGGCGTATAAGATGAATTGTAAAATGGTGGCGGCATGTTATAACTATTAAGCAATTCTTTAAATTCTTTCGAAACAAATTGACGACCATTATCACAGACGATAGTTCGTGGTACGCCGTGAACAAGAAAGATGTTTTCTTCTAAGATTTTTATTATGCTTCTCGCGGTGCCATTGCGCAGCGGAAATTGCCATGTAAATTTAGAAAAAACGTCTACACATGATAAGATTACGGTAAAACCTGAGTAACTCCTAGGTAAAGGACCTACTAAATCTATCGACAACATTTGCATGGGTCTTGTGACCTTTTTTGGGTTTGAGGAGATTCCGTTAGGTGGGGCTGTACTTATCTTATGGGCTTTACAAGTTTGGCAACGATTTACAAATTCTTTGACATCTTTATACATGTTTGGCCAGTAATACCTAAGTTGAAGCTTTTTATAGGTTTTGAAGACCCCTGGGTGACAGGCGCGTGCGGAGTCATGGGAGTCTGAAATAATATTTTTCCTATCCTCTTGAGGAATGACCCTTTTCCAAGCGGTATCCTCACATAAGGCCAAACGGGTTTTCGTATGACGATACAACTCGTTGTCTTTAATTTGAAAGTTCTGAAATCGTTGAGGGAATTCCTGACAACCTTTCCAAGCATTTAAATACCATTTATCAGTGGTATCACTAAGGTTAGATCCCGATATAAGAGCTACATCCATACGCGAAAGGACGTCCGGTACAATATGTTGAGTTCCCTTACGGTGAACAACATCAAAGGAAAATTGCGATAACCGTGAGCTCCATCGTGCAAGACGGCCACTAGGATTAGATAACGAACCTAACCACTTTAAACTTGAATGATCAGTAACAACTGTGAAATGCGCTCCTTCAATGTAAGGTCTAAAGTGCGTTACTGAATCCAATACTGCTAATAGTTCACGCTCTGTAATTCCGTAGTTGCGTTCGTGAGTATTTAAACACCTTGAATAATATGCAATCGGGTGCTCCAGCCCATCAATGGTCTGAATTAAAACTCCGCCTATTCCACCGGAGCTGGCGTCGCAGTGTATCGCGAAGGGTTTTGAGAAATCCGGGCAACTTAAAACCGGAGCTGATGTCAATGCTTCTTTCAACACGTTAAAAGCTGTCTCGGCCTCTGGAGACCAAGCAAAGTTGCTGATTCCTTTTTTCGAACCAGTGAGTCTTGTAAGAGGGGCGGCAATGCTCGAAAAACCCTTTATGAATCTTCTGAAGTACCCACATAATCCAATGAAGGCTCGGATTTGCTTTGCGTTCTTGGGTACCGGGAAGTTTTTTATACTGTCTATCTTTATGGGGTCTGTACGAAGACCTTGCGAGTCAACCATGTACCCGAGGTATTTGAGCTCGGCTTTGCAGAACTCCGATTTTTTTAGATTTATGGTTAGACCTGCGTCTCGTAGTCGTTCATAGACACGGTTCAATAAACAAAGATGTGATTCTAAGTCTTCTGATACCAAGATCAGATCGTCTAAATAACAGAAGGCATTGTCGTCAAATTCTGGACCGAACAAAGCGTCGGCCAGTCTTTGCAGCTCACTCGGTGCGTTTTTAAGTCCGAAGGGCATCCGGGTGAATTCAAACAATCCACGACCGGGTACAACGAACGCTGTCTTCTGACAGGAGTCATTATCTAATGCAATTTGCCAAAAGGCTTTAGATAAGTCTATAGACGAGATGTATCGGGCACCGCCTAGCTTGTCTAGGATCCTTGTTATGTATGGTAATGGATAGGAATCGCGTGTTGTAACATTGTTAATTTTCCTGGAGTCCAGACAAAAACGACCCGTTCCGTCTTTTTTTTGTACTATGAGCACTGGACTCGACCATGGAGATCGCGAAGGACGGATGACTCCAAGTTTTAACATCTCATCTACTTCTGCGTCAAGTTGACGTTGTCTTGCCGGAGACAGTGGGAAATAACGTTGTTTAATAGGCGGACCTGTTGTATGTATTTTGTGTTGGACTAGATGAGTCAATCCTAATCCCTTCTTTTCGTAAGAAATGGATTCGAATTTTTTGACAATGTCCGAAAGGACTTTGTTTTCCGAATTTGTTAGAGAAGAGGCAGGCCGAATTGCTCTCACCTCATTGATTTGACCTTTTTGTTGAGGTACGCGAACTTTTGAGAACAGTTCCGGCGCGATCCGAGACTGTTTCCAGAAGTTCACCCCCAATACGAAATTAGGTGTCAACGTTGGAATGACGTAAAAGATAACTTCTCTTGTGGTTGAATTGTACGTCACCGGCAAAGTTAAATACCCTAAAACAGGCTGGCTGGTACCGTCTGCAGTCGTAACGCTAAAATCTGTTTTTACTAATTCTACTCCTAACTCTAAAAAAATCTTATAACTATCCCCCCCTAAACAAGACAAGGAAGCACCACTGTCTAGCAGTGCTTTATAACTATTATTTAGAACAAAAATGTCGGCATAAGGACGCTCATCCTCTGTACTATCCTTCTCCTGTGGCAGTGCGTCCACCGCTTGAGGAGACGGGCTAGAAAGGAATTGTTGCACTAGGCGGAGCCAACGCTCCCACTCCCTCTTTCTTTGTGCACAAGAAGGGGCGCGGTAAGATTGACTCGTTTCTAGTTTTTTGGATCATTGGTATGTTTCTTATTGTTAATACTACTAACATGCTGTTTCCTATTGTCGCTATCTTTTTTCCAACAATTTGTTAACGAATGACCTTTGATCTTGCAATAAGTACAAACAAGAGATTTATTTTGTTGATTTGTTATATCCTGTTTAGCAAAATTATTCGTGTTATTCCCCATAGGTCTTGAATTCCTAGAAGGGTTAAAATTATTATTATTGTTATTATTATTGAACGACCTGTAATTGTTTGTATTAGTGAAAGGCTTATTGTAACTATTGGGGAACGAATTAATTTTTTTAAAGTTACTGGGCTTATTTTGAGTGTCAACTAATTTTGGAATTGCTGTGGATGTTGAGGCTTCAGTGTACGACTCGAGTTTAGCAGCGCACCTCGTAAGTTCATCAAACGAACAAAAGTCTCTGGATGACATCAAATTAGCATACATAGGCAACAATGCTTTCATGGCTACCCGCAAAAGTTTAACCTCTGGAATTTTGCAATCCAATTTATTGTTAAGTGCTTTAAGTCTCTTTAAGTGAATTCCAAAACTGACATTCCCTTTGGCTGTTTATAATTTAGAATCTCATTTTCCAGATCTAATTGCCTATCCTGTCCCTCGAATTGTTTTATTAATAAGCTGGATAGGTCATCCCATTTTAAGTCTGGACTATAAATTGACCTATACCATAGAAGTGCTAACCCGTCTAAGATTTCACTGAAAGATTTAACTAAGTCTTTATGAGAAATGTTGCGTGTCCTACAACGCTCTTCGACCAAAAGCAGAAAATCTCTTACGCAGCTTTTACCATCGTACTTGACATCCCAATTTGTAAGCCCCCGCGATGATGAGTCTTTATAAATAACCTTGGTATGTTTAATAACCGTGACCTTCTCCTCTGTTTCATTGTCAGAATCTAGATCCGAATCACTTTCCTCCATAACCACATCTAATGATTTCTTCATAGTTTTGTTAAAGGCGCGCGCTTGCGAACGCAACGCTTGGGCGGTGCCCTCCGGTTCGATGGATCGTGAAGTTAATTCCTTTATAAGTTCATCCTTGGATGCATTATTTACATTTGGAATCGGAGTAGACATTGTAACTGTAATGTGATAAGCTTGACACGAAAGAAGAATTGAAAAGAAAGAGAAGAAAATAAAATAAATATAATTTATTCTTTGTTTTTGTTGTTGTTGTTATTGTTATTGCTGTTATTGTACGTTGTAGTTGTACGTTGTTGTTGTTATTGCTATATTTTTTTTTAATGTGTATGTTGCCCATTTAAATGAATATTTTTTAGTTTATTCAAATCAATATGTAAGTAGCCCATTGAAATAAAAAAATTAAATTAATATGTAAGTAGCTCAAAAAAAAAATATTTTTTTTTTCATTTAAATTTCTATGTAAGTAGCCCATTTAAATGAAAATTTAAAACGTCAGTCAGACATTAGTAAATAAACAATTTACAAGTATAATTTATAGTAGGTTTTGACAGAGCTTTATACAAATTTTCCACTCGAAGCAAAAACGAATTACCCGCATTGTCATTAAAATCTCAGTAAATATCTTAAATATTTGAATAATCTTTAATAATTATCCTCCATTCCTATTTAAACACATAATAAATTGATTTGTCTTCGCCATTAGGTATTCTGACATGTAAACACAACAGTGTTTTGACGTATGCCGAAGTCATAGGTAAAATGTAACGAGAAACCGTCATAGACAATCCGAGGTATTCTTAGAACAGCTAGCATTGATTGGTTCCGGACAGAAAAAAAAATTATTGAGCTCTACTTAACACATTGTCCATAGTCTATGACCGATTTCTATGCTTTCAAACAATAACAAAGAAAATGACAATTCATTTTAGGTTACAGAAGGTAAGGATTTCAGGTCCTATGCATAACTGTGTGGTATTGGAAAAACAATAAATACGAGATTAATCATTTATAAGGTGCCCACAATATAATTACGCATAGTATCCCTTTACGAATTCCCGCCGGTAATAGTGCCAGTAAATTGAAATAATGACATTTGTTGTTATTTCCAATCACCGTCACTGCAATCATAGGTTATGACCGCGACCAAGTTTAATAAATACAAACGAAATTAAGACCTCCACTGAAGAGATGAATAATAATTTTTGGGCATTATACATTACAGGGCGAAGAAAACATTTTCAGGAATGCTATAAATCGGGCCCCACGTTGGGCGCCATATTGTTACCATTAAAGTGTAATGACATATTGTTATGTGTTTGTGTTATAAGATTAAAGGGAGATGTAATAATGAGCCTTTGTCGGGCTCGGGTGTAATCTGCTAGTCAACTTTGATTTCCTCACAGGAAACCTTGGACGCCAAACCCAGCCTAATGTCTGGGTATGTCAACCAGCGGAGAACACGGTACTCAATTCTCAGAGTGTGGGCCATTAGTTTTCATAGCATTCCTGAAAAGGCTGCACAAGGAAACTACTTAATAAAACAAAATGTGGAGTATATAATCGGTTCACTGTATTGATTTCGAAAGACATAATAAAATAAATGGTATGGACTCACCCCCGGGACCAATATCGTAATTTTATGCTATTCCTAGCTACCCTAATTAAATTTACTGCCGCCGAACTCCCGATGTCGTGAGAACCAACCCCGCCTCCTGGTGGCAAGGGTGGTCCCAACCTCTGCGGCTCAGCTTGGCCCTGCGACCTCCTCAGCAGTCGCATGGAAGTGATGTTAGACCTGGACCCTCAGGAGAAGGAAGGAGTACCCAAACTCTACTCCAAATTGTAATGGAAGGCCCGTCAGCAATTCGAGGCGATGTTTCGTTCAACACTGCGGTTTTCTCGGGTTTGTTCCATAAATATACCCTCGGGGGGAATTCGATAGTTGGCCTACATATAATCACGGGCGCAGCGAGTTATTAATTAATCCGATGACTCGGATAATGAGGTACAATAGTCTTTTCACTCGGACATTGCCAATTCACTCGTGGTCACTCGGACCCTCGCGAAACTCACATTTTACGTGAATAACTCTTCGGTTAGATGCACAGCGCACAATGATAAGCGTGGCGGGTTATTATTTACACCGATGTCTCGGATAAAGAGGTACATTAATCGTAACACACGTACATCGCCATTAAACTCGTGCTCACTTTTGGGACCCGCGCGAAAACTCGCATTTTACGCGAATAAATCTTTGATTTTTATATTTAAAAAAAAACACAACGTGTTTCCGTCCCCCGAATGCAGATGCCCAAAACTTGCATTTCAATCACATCGTATTAAAACTTAAGATTAATTGACCGTTGTTTTCACGGCGTACCGCACATTTCGCCGTGAAAACCAGAGTCCGGATCCGGAAACCAAACCCAAAAACGCCGCCTACCGACACGTTGAACGAAACTCCGCCAGGTTTGCCAACCTAACCAATTAAAATGCATTTAAAAAAATAGTACCTAACTTACGATAAATACAATCGCTTCATAACAGTGCGTTAAGTAAATGAAGATAATGTTGGTAGTTCTTAGTCGAAGTATGATACAGTTAAAAGTGACCGAATTAATATGGGTTCCGTAGCTTAATCGGTAGAGCTGTTTCCATGTAAGAAAAGGGTTCTGGGTTCGAGTCCCAGCCAAGCCAATATCTTTTCTGATTTTTCTGTCTCCATATTTCGATTGAGTTTCGCTAATATTGTCTTCATTTAATTAAATATTATAAATTTGATTTCTTTCGCATTGTAATCATTCAAAAGAATATAAGGTGTATTTGCTGTAAAACCACCATTCAGAATTGAAACTTTGCTTGAAATGACTCAAGTCATGTTTTTTTACCAGATCTGAATAGCCAGGTACTCTCTATCTTTCTCTTTCCTATCTTCTTCCCCTCCCTACTCCGTTGAGCCTCACAACATACCCTAATTGAGGATGCCATAGTCTCACTGATTTCGGATGGTTGGAAGCAGTTGGGACTATTGCGCGGTTATCACATAAAATAATAAGAAGTTTTGAAAATCTTAGCAAAACAAAAGTAAATGAGTGTTAGGTTTTACAGCTTCAATACTTAAAAGTAAGGTCCATCATACTTTACAATCAACTTGGCATTATCTTAGAAGCTACGTTCTTTCAGTTCTATAATCTCGAGTAAGTACAAGAGAGAATATAAATCCACATTTCTTGCATTGTTTGGTGACATTTATAGCTACGATTCCTGCTGTTATTGGTTCTATAAAACACACATAGTACGAGTATCTCTATGGCGCTGCGGGATATTATATTTACAAACACAGTAAAATACACACCAATTTTTTGGTGGAATTAACTGATATGCAGCTTTACTTCAGAAAAAATATTTTTTATTAAATACGAATAGCTTTTTTACATACTTGTTTACAACGAGTCTTTAGATAATGATAATAATAATGTTTATAATTGACCAAATGTAGGCATTCGAATTTGTCGTATACTAATTATTAATCTAATTATAATAAGTTCACTCTGTTGGTAAAAAAAAAAACCTGAACGTAACATGGCGATGTTGTAATTTTTTTTCATTTAATCGACAACTCGTTGAGTTAATGGGTTGCTTTCATGGCGTGAGGATTGTGTATGTCTTTGCGGTGGATGTGTCTGCCCACCTACTGCATGGCGGGCCAGATTTGGAAAGATTGGTTGAGGGAGACCTTTTAATCTCTCCAGCAGGACTCTATCGACCAATCGATCGCCTTGTACTGCAGTTGGAGTGATGAAATCAATCTTCCACCGCTCTTGAACGCACTGACCCCAGAATCTGACGTTTTTCTTATCCAGATCTTCCTCTCCTTAAAAAACCAGCCACACGGCGTATTCAAAAGATATTTCATTCAAAACTAAAAGAATTTTGGAAAGAAAGAAAAAAAGGTCGGTTTTATAGACATTAAAAGTGGGAAAAACAAAGAAATTCTTTAATTTATAATTAAATGGTGCCACAAAAAAATAGCTATATTTGAAGAGGAGATATTTTATTATTGAGATAATTTTATTAATTTTTTTTTTGAAACTACAAAAAAGTGATGAGATGATAAGGTTTGTCTAATCAAATATTTGTGTTTTAATTTTTTTCGTTATCAGTAATTTTATTAAAAAAAAAATAATTTATGATTGTAATCTAATAATTAAAGATTTATTTAATTAAAGATTTATTTATGGTCTAAAATGTCTATATTGTCACAAATCATACTTAAATTACCCATCTGGTCACTAATATGATATTTTTATTTCTTACTTTATTATAATAATATTTTAGTGTTTTAAATGTAGTGTATTTTAGTATTTTGTGTGTGTAAAATCACTCAAATTTACAAAAGTTAACCTCAACACAGGCCTAGTCCTAGTGAGGTTAATTTTGTAAACATAAAAATAAGAATGTATGGTGAGAAGTTAAATAAATAAAATAAATAAAATCTAAAATTTTTAACGAATTTTAAAAATTTAAAAAAATTAAATATAAGAAAGGGTATATTATATCTTTAAAACTTGAAAGCATATTTCACCATCTTTCAAAAACAGTTTTTTGTTTTCGGTTATGTTCAGAAATATCCCATTTATCTGGATTTTATTGCAGAACTGAAATATGTTACCTTGTAGATTGTAGAATATGCCCAAGGTATGAGGGGTTAGAAAAAGAACTTGAAGTTATGTTTAAAAAAATGTAAATGCATTCACACGGCGTATGCAAACACCATACATTTTACTTTGCAAATTCACGAAATACGCACGGGCCATTATTAATTTTTTCTCATTTTGGGTCAAAACAACAATAAATAATACTCTCAGTATGAAGGGAAGGTATTTACATAGGACAAAGCCATAAATCTACTGCATTAATCTACTGCTGAAATTATAATATAATTATGGACTATTTTATGGTTCAATACATCGTCTTCATAATTCTCATTGTTCTGAAGGGGCTTACTCCTAATTTGTACACTGGGGTATATACCCCTTAGAGAGCCACCGACTTATAATTATAATAATAATATAATAATATATTTATTTGGAAAACAAACAGCTTTACAAAGATACATAAGAAAAAAGAGTGCTAAAATAAACAGTAAGCCTAAAAACATGTTTTCGCTGATAAATTTATTTTTTTTGTTTTAGTTTAGACAAGTAAAAACATAAAGAAAACGAAAAAAAAATAGTTACGAGAAGCTAAATACTTGAATATGCATGATAAGAATATAGAAAAACACAATAAAGGGTAAACTTATGATCTTATAGGAGTATAAGGATGATGTGTATGTAATTAGGGAATATGTAATAATATATATAACCATTCACTTCACATAGTTGGCACTTCAACTGCTTTGTGTTTCAATTCCTAATAATAATTTTACGTAAATAAAATGGCGTGGTTTTAGTGGAATTAGCATTTCATTTTACGTAAATAAATACAAAATATATTTTAATGTAATATAATATAAAGTTCAGTAGAGGAGAGCAGACAGAGTAGAGGAGAGCAGACAGAGGGACGATTACAGTCTGATGATTTTTTTCTATGCTTGAGGAAACTACCAGTACATGAAAATGTAATGTACTTCTTTGATAAAGTGTTAACAATAACAATCTACTTGATGAAGTCTGATTGTCATTATAATGTTGGTAAGGTTGTTTAGTTGTAATGTGCTCTTTTATTGTTCCCCCCAGACCTGCACAAGACTAATTTCTTATTACAGAAGAAACTAACATCTTTTGGGAGTTATTATATTATTGTTTCAGACAGCAACTAATTAATTACAAAAGTTGTGGCTGTAATCTCCTCCTGTAGATGGCGCCAGAGTGGGAGGAGAGGAGGGGGAGGGGGGATTATAATTGCACGAATTGTTTTACATAAATAAATACAAACATTTTAATGTTGTATAAAGTTCGGAGAGTGAAGGAGACAGAGGGTCGATTAGAGTCGCTCCTGTTATTACAGTCCTCATTCATTAATAATATTCAGGAAATAGACTGCGCTAATTAAGATGTCGGCTGGAAATTGTGTCTGATATTCTTAGAAGTAACCATTTAAGGAAAATGCCGTAGTTTTGTTTTGTATCAAACTATATCCTCCAAGAGATAATATTTTAGAGTTTACCATCCTCAATGGGTATGCTATGTTGAATAAACAAAAATTTTAACAAAACAAAAAACGACTTCAAAAAATGCACTAAAAAGTAAAAAATAATTTCGTATTCTTCTACAACTTCATAATCAACTTACTTTTTCTAGTCATCAATATGTAGGTACGATTGTTACTTTTGGAGTCGGTGTCAGTCAAGGTAGGTTTGTAACTACATACATAGTTATAGGTGAGGTGTGCTTGTATCGCACAAGCGACTTGACGAGGCGAGAGGCGAGAGCGGAGCCACGGCGGCGCGGGGAGCTGTCAAGTGAACCCGCCGGGCCGGGTACCTTTGCTGACACCGACTCCAAAAATAACAATCGTACTTACATATTGATGATTAGAAAAAGTAAGTTGATTATGAAGTTGTAGAAGAATACGAAATTATTTTTTACTTTTTAGTGCATTTTTTGAAGTCGTTTTTTGTTTTGTTAAAATTTTTGTTTATTTTTTGATTTTTAGTGAATCTGAAGTACACTAACTAATTTGTCTGAATATGGGTAAACCTACTAAACGTACTGCTCATATGAGACAGACATAATTTGACCATAGCGACGTTAAGGTCAAATTTAGAGATTCGGCCGAGTTTCGTTAGTTTATCATGGATCCGATAATCAGAACCTAACCAAACTCTCATTAAATTACCCTTGAAGTACATCCTTTCCAATAAAAAAAGAATCATCGAAATCGGTTGGCGTGATATTGAGTTATTCGTCCATTTGTCGCGCACATACTTATGCAAATTTAAGACTTATATGGTTTTCTCATGGATGCTATTGTCGGAACTGGACCAAATTAAAATGGGACCACACGGAAAGCATCAGCTTTCAAATAAAAAAAGAATCATCAATATCGGTTCACCCAGTCAAAAGTTCTGGCGTAACAAACATAAAAAAAAAAAAAAAAAAAAAAAAAAAAAAAAAAAAAAAAAAAAAAAAAAAAAAAAAAAATACAGTCGAATTGAGAACCTCCTTCTTTTTGAAGTCGTTTAAAAAAATAGATATCTTTGCAGTGGCGTAGCGTGGGGGGGGGGCGGGGGGGACGGCCCGCCCCGGGCGGCACTTTTAAGGGGCGGCAAATTTTCCCAATAAATAATAACATTATCTTGGAAAATATAAACCATTTCAAATCATTATCCTACGATACTTTCGTTTACGAATCCAACACTTTTTTTAATTATTTATTAAAAATATCAATAATTACATTTTTAAGCTGCAAATTTCGTAATTCGTAGGAAAACTGTACGCATATTATGAGAGTAATACTGATTAAAGCTGATAGCTCACAACAGATTCACTCTTTTAAAACCAGAATTGTGTTCAGAATGTATTAACGAATGAATTACAGTTGTGTATTTATCTGCTGATACATTTCGAAAGAGACCATTATTTTATTCGAAGTGCAGTTATAAAATTCTAGTTGCAAACCATGCATGTGCTGCCAGAATAAAAAAGAAACCATTTTCATATTCTGAGTGTAGTTTTAATTCGGCAAATACAGATTTAATTTAACCCGTCTAATCACAGGAGACGCAAATTATCCCTCACATTTAATTTAAAATAAAATAGTGAAATTATGTCCCACACATTTAATTTTAAAATAAATTTGTGATTGCGATAAAAAGTTAAGATACAGTTTTACTACTTTTTTTTAAGAAAGGGAATCTGTATTTAAAATTTTAAGTTTATTCACTCAGGAAAAAGTTATGGAAGGTGTTGTCCAAGTATAGAGTGAATACAAATCTCATACAGGCAATTGCATCTCTGTACGAGAACGGTGGTTTTACGGGGTGGTTTGACATCACAAAAGGTGTCAAGCAAGGATGCGTAATGTCACCATAGACTGGGAGGCGAGATAGGTAAACCCTACGTCATAGAGTGCACGGATGAAACTACTTTGTAGTGGTAATGGACATCTAGAAAACCTTAAAAAAGCTGGTCTGCCGGTGCGCCTCTTGGCAGGAGCCGCGCAGTCATGGAAATAGTCAGCGATTTATTTCGAAAAAATTACGACATCGAGTACATGAACGGGAATGGTCTCATATGATAAAGGTCGATTAGAAAATGAGAAAAAAGCAGGTCTGCCAACCGGCAGCCTGGCACGTTCGCAGGCAGCCGGCGTCAAAGTGGGGTAAAAAATAGTAAATTTTACGTCATCGAGTACACGGATGAAACCAACGAATAACTATAGTCCAGATTATTCCATTTAAGAATTTTTTGGTCTGCCGACCAGCAGCCTGGCAGCTTTTTGTGTACGATGTTTTAAAGTTATATTTTTTTTTTCTTAATTTTTCGTTTATCTTTATTATTATTTTTATTTCACTATATTTTTGAAAACTTTGAATGCCATATTTTAAAAAAATAAGCGTAAATTAAAAAAAATAATAATTTGAGAGTTCCGAGTGTACCCATCCGTCAGGCGAGCCATTCGATGCCAAACCACTTACGAAACCTGCCGCGGTGCCCCTCACCGCTGTCGCGTGTTAATATTTTTGTACAAATTTATAATAATAATAGTCCTTTTAATATTGCCTAATAGTCTATAGTAGTTGGGAGTTCGAACTACCAACCCACCGTCGTCGTAAGAGCTGCGTTCGTCCGAAAAACGACGGAAATTTCCGAACCCCGTCCGTTTCATATCGGTTTCGCTTGCCCTGCTGCATCGATTACATCGAATACAAGATCTAAACTAACGAAAACCTGTAGTCTAGTTCATCCCATTTATGATTTCCTTGGTCTGCCGATCAGCAGCCTGGCAGTTTTTTTGTGTACGATCTTTTAAAGTTAAAAAATAAATTTAAATTAAAAAAATATATTTTTCCACATCTTTATTATTATTTTTATTTGAATATGGTTTTAAAAACTTAGAATGGAAGATTTTAAATAAAATAAGTTGTAATCATAAAAAAAAAATTTGAGTGTTCCGAGTGTCCCCATCGGACGGGAGAGCCTTTCGACGCGAAACAACTTACTGGAAACTGCCCACGGAGCCCTTTGCCATCAACGCGTGGCCATATTATTAAATAAATTTATAATAATATTAGTCGTTTTACGATAACTTTATAGTCCATAGTGGTTGGAAGTTCGAACAATCACCGCACCGTCGCCATAAGAGCTGCGTTCGTCCGAAAAACGACGGAAATTTCCGAACCCCGTCCGTTTCATATCGGTTTCGCTTGCCCTGCTGCACCGATTACTGCGAATTCAAGATCGAAACTAACGAAAAACTGTAGTCTAGACAATTCCATTTATGACTTCCTTGGTCTGCCGACCAGCAGCCTGGCAGTTTTTTTACGTACGATTTTTAGTGTTTTTTAAATTTTTTAAAATTACTTTCATTATCTTTATTATGACTTTTATTTCAATATGGTTTTAAAAAATTGGAATGCCAGAAAAAAAAAAAGTGGCAATGATAAAAAAAATAATTTAAGTGTTCCGAGTGTACTAACCAGGCTATAATATGGGCACGCGATGGCGGCGAAGGGCTCCGCGGTCAATTTCCAGTAAGTTGTTTCGCGTCGAAAGGCTCTCCCGTCCGATGGGTACAATCGGAACACTCAAAATTATTTTTTTTATCATTACAACTTATTTTATTTAAAATCTGGCATTCTACGTTTTTAATACCATATTTCAATAAAAATAATAATAAAGATATTAAAAATAATATTTTTTAATTTTTAAAAATTTTAAATATTAAAAGCTCGTACATAAAAAACTGCCAAGTTGCTGGTCAACAGACTAAGAAAGTCGTAAATGGAATGATCTGGACTACAGGTTTTTGTTAGTTTGAATATTGTATTCGATGTAATCGATGCAGCAGGGCATGCGAAACCGATATGAAACGGACGGGGTTCGGAAATTTCCGTCGTTTTCGGACGAACGCAGCTCTTATGGCGATGGTGGGGTGGTTGTTTGAAATTTAAACCATTATGGACTGTTAGGATATCTTAAAAAACTATTATTATTATAAATTTGTATAATAATATAGGCACGCGATGGCAGCGAAGGGCTTCGCAGCCAGTTTCCAGTAAGTTGTTTCACGTCGAAAGGCTCTCCCGGCCGATGGGTACAATTGGAACACTCAATTTTTTTTTTTATCATTACAACTATTTTTTTTTTAAATCTGGCATTCTAAATTTTTTAAAACCATATTGAAATAAAAATAATAATAAAGATATAAAAAATATCATTTTTTATATTAAAAATTTTAAAACTTTAAAAGATCCTACACAAAAAACTGCAAAGTTGCTGGTCGGCAAACCAAGAAAGTCATAAATGAGATGATCTGGACTACAGGTTTTCGTTAGTTTTGATCTTGTATTCGATGTAATCGATGCAGCAGGCCAACGAAACCGATATGAAACGGACGGGGTTCGAAAATCTCCGTCGTTTTTCGGACGAATGCAGCTCTCATGGCGACGGTGCGGTGGTTGTTCGAACTTCCAACCACTCTAGACTATTAGGTTATCTTAAAAAGACTATTATTGTGACTGTTGGCGGCGAAGGGCTCCGCGGTCAGTTTCCAGTAAGTTGTTTCGAGTCGAAAGGCTCTCCCGTCCGATGGGGACACTCGGAACACTCAAAATTTTTTTTTTATGATTACAACTAATTTTATTAAAAATCTTCCATTCTAAGTTTTTAAAACCATATTCAAATAAAAATAATAATAAATATATTGAAAATATTTTTTTTTAAATTAAAAAAAAAAAATTATACTTTAAAAGATCGTACACAAAAAACTGCCAGGCTGCTGATCGGCAGACCAAGGAATTAATAAATAAAATGATCTAGACTACAGGTTTTCGTAAGTTTTGATCTTGTATTCGATGTAATCGATGCAGCAGGGCAAGCGAAACCGATATGAAACGGACGGGGTTCGGAAATTTCCGTCGTTTTCGGACGAACGCAGCTCTTACGACGACGGTGGGTTGGTTGTTCGAACTTCCAACTACTATGGACTATTAGGCAATATTAAAAGGACTATTATTATTATAAATTTGTACAAAAATATTAACACGCGACAGCGGTGAGGGGCACCGCGGCAGGTTTCGTAAGTGGTTTGGCGTCGAATGGCTCGCCTGACGGATGGGTACACTCGGAACTCTCAAATTATTTTTTTTTATATTATTCGCTTATTTTTTAAAAATATGGCATTCAAATTTTTCAAAAATATAGTGAAATAAAAATAATAATAAAGATAAACGAAAAATTAAGAAAAAAAAAAAAACTTTAAAATATCGTACACAAAAAGCTGCCAAGCTGTTGGTCGGCAGACCAAAAAATTCTTAAATGGAATAATCTGGACTATAGTTATTCGTTGGTTTCATTCGTGTACTCGATGACGTAAAATTTACTATTTTTTACCCCACTTTGACGCCGGCTGCCTACGAACGTGCCAGGCTGCCGGTTGGCAGACCTGCTTTTTTATCATTTTTAATCGACCTTTATCATATGAGACCATTCCCGTTCATGTACTCGATGACGTAATTTTTTCGAAAAAAATCGCTGACTATTTCCATGACTGCGCGGCTCCTGCCAAGAGGCGCACCGGCAGACCAGCTTTTTTAAGGTTTTCTAGATGTCCATTACCACTACAAAGTAGTTTCATCCGTGTACTCGATGACGTAGGGTTTACCTATATCGCCTCCCAGTCTACCATGGTTATTCAATCTATACATGGACAATTGTATGCAAGAATTGAAAGAGGTGGGATTGGGCGCGAAATTAGGGAATCTGAAAGTATGTTGCCTGTTGTATGCTGATGATGCGGTGCTGATTTCTAATACTATGGAATATCTACAGTCTCTCGTATCTAGGATGAATGAAGTATGTATGAAGAATGAGTTAATGATGAATGTAAGTAAGTCTAAAGTCATGGTGTTTGAAAGAGAGAGTACGAAAACAGTATGCAACATAGTTGTGAATGATGAATACTTGGAGCAGGTGGATGAGTTTGTGTATCTGGGTAGTGTGTTTACGAGAGATGGGAAGGCTGATAGAGATATTGAAAGAAGGGTGAATGCCGGTAACTCATTAATGGTGGACTGAATGCCGTTGGCGCTAATAAAAAACTGTGAAAAGAAGCGAAGCTAGCAGTCCACAATGGAGTCCTGGTACCTACCCTGATGTATGGAAGTGAGGCATGGAACTGGCAAAGGAAGGATGAAAGTAAGCTGAATGCTGTTGAAATGAGATCCCTGAGGCGTATGTGTGGTAAAACAATGTATGAAATGTGGATATCCGCAAAGAATGTAAGGCTGATGTAAGCATAATGAGTAAGATTAAGAATGGAACCCTCAGATGGTTTGGGCACATAGAGCGAATGAACGAAGAAAGTAGTGTAAGAAGAATATACGACGCGAATGTGAATGGTAGAAGAAGTCGGGGACGCCCGAGGAAGACGTGGCACGATCAAGTGAATCAAATACTTGAGTCGGGCTATGTCAAAAGTCAGAATAATAGAAGAGAATGTATGAGACGATGTATGAATGTGAGTGAGGCAAAGAGTGTGTGCCAAGACCGAGTTGTTTGGCGGTCCGTCCTCTCTGCCTACCCCTGCGGGGAAACGGCGTGATGGTTAGTTAGTTAAGTTTATTCTATTTTAGGTACTTTTTCGAATATTCTTCTTAGGTTTAATTCACCTCGTACAGATTTAATTAAAACCAGTTTTGTGTTCAGGATGGAAGTGATTTCTGAGAGCGGTGATTTACAAATTTGTAGTAAAAACTGTAGCTAAAAACGCATCTTTTCAGACACTCATTTCCTTAAATTCATCATTCTATAATTGTTGATGTCGACGAATTTATAGATATATATAATAAGTGGGAACCTAACTCCTCAATCTGTTTGTTGAGTGATGAGTCATCTTAATGCAGTACAACGATTCATTTTCATTCATTTAAGAGAAGCTTGTGTATGTTCCTATAAATCCAGCTAAGATCATAATTGTACCGATAAATCCATTAAGATCATTATTTCACCCGTGTTCTATAAAAGTAATATTATATAAGAACTACCTCCTTCTTTTGGCGTTAAAACACTAAAAAATATAATACAATATGTATAAAATGTGTATGTCCCTATGTATAAAATTTATAAATCCTCAAACTGCTTCGACTCGCAGCTATAACTTATCTATGTTACGAGTTTGTACATATACCATATACCTTCAGAACTTGTTTGTTGTTTTGTTTTTAATGTTATCATTATCACTGACAACAATGGCAAATAAGTATTTTGAAATGTTGGTACTTATGTTAGTTTTAAGTCACAGTTTTAAAAAGGTATGTCATTAATCCACTAGTTTTAAGTCAACTATCATAAATCTTAGTTGTAGGTTGTAAGTCACTAGCTATAAGTCTTAGATTAAACCACTAGTTACAAGTCTTAGATATAAGTCACTTGTTATAATTACAAATCTTACTTATACCAATTTTATTATGTATTTACTTCTAATGAGTGAGGTGATTTCTCACAAAAACGGCGCTATATAAATTAGCCAAGTATTATTATTATTGGTATTATTAATACTAAAACGATGAATCAGTTGTAGCTAGTTCTCTGCGATCAGCTGTTTGCTGTAATTATAGCACTGTAAAGCCACCCCAGGGGGAATGGAGATAGCCTAATCCTAAGTGTGGTTCATCCTATACAGCGTGAGTCTCCTTCTGTGAGGGCGGGGGAGGGGGGAGGGTAAAAGGAAACTCTTAACCCACTTCCAGCAAGTATCAGAAACAGGAAGCGGAGCCATATTTCAAACTAACCCCGAAAAGCCTTCAAGGTAACTCAAGTGTCAATTTCAAACAACGTAAAGAAATGTGGTCATGTTAAATTGTAAAATTTTAAACTTAAATATATTAGGTCCTTACATATAAAATTGGCGTTTAGCCGCACTGGTAACTTTGATCTCAAATATCTCTTCTCTTTGGTTAGGAATTTCAAATTCAAATTTATACAGCTATTTACCCATGTATGTGTTTCGAAAATTATAATGCATTTGTTTTTCCTTAATTGTTTTTTTTTTTCTTTGCGTCACTTAGTTTACAAAATGGAAAACTTGAAATATCGCGTTATTTACGAGTACGAGTTCCACCGTGGCACCAGTGCTGCAGAAACGGCTCGAAGGATTAATTATGTGTATGGCGACGGTGCCGCAAAAGAAAACACAGAGCGTTTTTGGTTCCAACGTTTTCGTTCTGGAAATTTCGACCTGCAGAACAAGCCCCGTGGACGGCCGGAGACCAAAGTTGATAATGAAGAATTGAATTGATCCATCGCAAACCACGTCCGAGTTAGCTACAGGCTGCGGTGTTAGTGATAACACTGTTTTAATCCACTTGAAGCAAATTGGGACGGTGAAAAGCTTGAAAGGTGGGTACCTCACGAATTGAGTGAAGCAAATCAACAAACGCGCGTTGACTGCTGCGTTGCATTCCAACATACCGTTGGCTATCAAATTAGAGGAGCTTCAGTTGGAATTTCTAAGACATCCACCGTACTCTCCGGACTTTGCCCTAACAGATTACCATTTTATTCGAAATTTGGATAACTTCATGGAAGGGAAAAATTCAACTCCGATGGGGCAGTCCAAACCGCCTTCAAAGATTTTATTGATTCCCGTCCGAATGGTTTTTTTAGTAAAGGGATCGATGAACTACGTATGAGATGGCAAAAGTGCATAGATAGCAATGGTACATACTTTGATTAAATAAATATATTATATTTAAAAAAATCGACCTTATGTTCCTCCCATACAAAACGCCAATTTCATATGTAAGGACCAAATATTATATTTGGTATTTTGTTATTTATTACTGGTACACCTCATGCGTTGCAATACCCTTCAAAGAAATAAATTGTATCTCCCTGTATGTCATTTTCCATGCGTCCCCGTTCCCCTCCCTCCCGCATCCCCTTCCACTTCTGCGTTGCCCTTTCACCTTTCCCTTTTCTCTTCTACCCTCTCTCGAACCCCACTTTCTTCGATACCCTCTCCCTCCTGCCTTCTCTCCCTCCTGATAAAATATATAAAATACACACATTTTCATTTATACAATTTTCATAACGCCAGAGCTTACCATTATATATAGTCTATAATCTTTTTTCATCAAAGTTTCATCGCAATCGGATGAAAGTTATGGCAGCGCATAAAACACGAACAAACAAATATTGTATATTTTTTAATGTAGCTATAACTTGGTGGTTATCCATTATAGATAAATGAAACAATTCAACTTTGTATAAACCACTTATATAATGAGTAAATCCGACCGGTTTCAGAATAAACGTTCCTTCTTCAGGGCAAGCATATACGCTTGTCCTGAAGAAGGGATGTTGGTTCTGAAACCGGTCGAATTTACTCATTATATAAGTGGTTTATACAAAGTTGGATTGTTTTAATTATAAAGAAATATTTATTGTTATATATAAGATGACGTGTTAAGAGCGTTTAACCAGCCAGCGGACGAAAATCCACATTTCGTCGAAAGTTGTTATTACGATCGTGCAGGGCGGTTACAATGAGAAAGAATAATTATTCTCCGTACCAGCTTTTTAAAATTATAACTCAATATCGAAATTATTTCAATCCAAATTTGCTTTAATTTATACCTTCATCCAAAAATGCTGAAAGGCATGGTGAAGATAAAACTATTAAATTAATGTACTTTTTGTAGTTATTTTTTGATTATAAGTATTTATCATTTTTCAATAATGTCTAAATTTAATAAGAATGTTAAAAAAATTTGAAATATATTAGTTTGTAAGTGCCCAAATAAATACACAAATGGACCAATTTTCGTCAAGAAACACATGTACGTACATATTTTTAATGATTTTATTGAAACTAAAATTAAAATTCTAAAACATGCGTTTGCTAGATAATGTATTGATTTATTTTACTGCATGATTATATTATTTGAAATGGGTGTGGTATAACACAAAATCGTTTTTGAAAATTTAACAAATCTGCCAATGACCTATGGAATAACCTTATTATACTAAAAATTAAAAAAAAATTCTCAAAATTTATTACATGCGAATGCTAGATAAAATAAAAATCTTTCGAAATCCATTTATAATTTGTGTGTGGAAAAGAGTCAATACGTCTAAAATCTGATTTGAAAATGACATATTTCTGGTTTTCTCTGGTAATGCCCTCTTAAGTTTATTGACAAAGTGGTTTGTTCTTTGTGCGGCTGTCTGGTCGAGATGATTGAAATACTACTGAGTTCTTATAACACAATATTAATTATTATTTTTAATTGTAAAACTAACGTTTTTAAGACAAGATTTTTTATGCATAGCACAAAGGGTAACAATTATTATAAGCAATAATTATCAGCCTGAAACACTCATCCACATTGAAAAATCTTCCGAGAAAAGATTGTTGAATGAAACACTAGCATATATTGAATCATTTGGCGGGTACGAGATAAGCCGCCATAGCTCAGTGGTCAAGAGCAATCGACCGGCAATCGAGAGGACACGGGTTCAAGTCCCGTTGGCGTCATGTATCTTTTCTCGGAAGATTTTTCAATGTGGATGAGTGTTTCAGGCTGATAATTATTGCTTATAATAATTGTTACAATATTAATTATTGCCCAAAGTGTTAATAGCTTTGATTGAATGTGATTGAGCTGAAAGTTTCCTGTGTAACTTACATGACCTCTGTGTTTAATCGGTCATTCCTCTTGATATTAGACCCAAAGACTTTACTAAATTTGAAGATTAAACCATTAACACAACAAAATTTAGTTTGTAATTAATTGTTTGATGATCATTTTAAGTCATCATTTTAAGATAATCATTTTAAGTCATAATCATCGACGACCGGCGTATCACAGCGGTAATGCGCTTGACTCGCATTCCGAAGGTCGCGGGATCGAATCCAGGCGTGGCAAATAAATTTTATTTGATTAATTTGTGCATTTCACGATTTATTAATATAAAAAAATATATAGTATATTTGCGGCACGTTCCAGAGTGGAAGATACTCTCAGTATCGCCCTGGTGTAAGACCACCATTCTGAATTGAAACGTTGCTTTAAATGGCTTCTGCCGTGGTTAGTGACCAGATCTGAATAGCCAAGAGCTTCCCCCACCTTCCTATCTCCTTCCCCTCCCCTCTGCCTTCATCCTCACAACATACCCCAATTGGGGATGCCATAGTCCCACTGGCTCCAGACGGGAGTTGGGACTATTGTGCGGTATTCATGTAAAAAAAAGTAATAATGTTTGAAAGAGAAAGCAAGAAAACTTTGCAATATAGTTGTGAATGATGAATACTGAGATGAGTTTGTATATCTGGGAAATATTCTTACGACAGATTGAAAAAGAAAATTGATATATTATTAAGTATAATAAATAAAAAAAACTTTATTACGGGTTAATTTTGTGCATTAAGAAAAATCTTTTTTATCACTCGTACGTAAATGTATGTTGGGTATGGTTCCATGACAGTTTATCCCCCGACTGTTAGCCCCCCGTATACTCATATACAATGTGCGATCGGTTTAGGGAAAATATTGATCACCTACTTACACAAAATATAACTGGCGTCTCAGAAGATGTGTGCAGAGAGAATGTACCGCCGAACAACAGAAGCATAAATCATATTATTATAAGCAATAATTGTCAGTCTGAAACACTCATCTACATTGAAACATCTTCCGAGAAAAGATACTTGCCGCCAACGGGACTTGAACCCGTGTCCTTCTGATTGCCGGTCTGCTGCTCTTGACCACTGAGCTATCTAATACCCGCCAAATAATTCAATATATACTAGTGTTTCATTCAACAATTACTGCTTATTATATTTTTTCCACCTGAAAACAACCAACTTTATTTTTGCGAGAGATAGATTGTTAGCGTTAAATCCCTCGCAAGTATCTTTTCTCGGAAGATGTTTCAATGTAGATGAGTGTTTCAGGCTGATAATTATTGCTTATAATAATTATTACCCTTTGTGCTATGCATAAAAATCTTGTCTAAACGTTAAGTTTATCAATTAAAAAATAATAATAAATCATATTTTCATTCAAATACATCAAGGTCAAAACTATATACTTGCCTAAATACTGTGTATATACGTGTGTACCTAAGTACAAAAAATCGACACTGCAAATAAATTCGTTTGATATCATACCAACTCAAATTTTGTCATGTCATTTCGAGTGAACAACAGTCCGGAGATCAACTTTCGGGTCACCTTATCTAATAACGTTTTTTACTATTGACGTCAATATTTCAATTTATTTTTTGATTTCTCCAATAACCCATCACTGGCCCGATTTATGTGAGTAGTAGCGATTTATTATTATATAAGTATGAGGGTGGAATTGGGTGAATACTAAATATGTATTGCTGGGAATTGGCGAAAAGCCTTTGAAAGGCTTGCTCCCTCGGAAATCCCTCGTATTATAATCAGGTTAGAAAATGTATATATTTTTAATGTCAATAATTACGATGATAATCTAATACTATTGTAATTTAAAAACACACGGGGCAATAAGTAACACTATTATCAAGAATTCTGACTGATACATGGCAAAAAAGGTTTTTTCCAAGTCTTCGATGTCGTTTAAATGTAGTTTTTGTAAACTGAATAGACATAATTGAAACAACAATAGTTTTGTATAAATAAATCAGAATTTTGTTTACCAATGACGCTGGATTATATAGATAACCCGTACCTATATTAATAAGTAAGACTTCCGACTAGCAATCTGAAGGTCGTTAGTTCAAATCCCGGCGTGCGCAAATAAATTTTATTTAATTGATTGGTGTTAACGCACAAAAGTAAAGATTCAAGCGCCATGTTCAAGAGTGGAAGATTCTGTCAGTATCGCTCTGGTGTAAGACCACTATTAAGAATCATATTAGAAATGGCTTTAGCCGTGTTTTGTGACCAGATCTGAATAGCCAGATATTTCCTACCTTCCTCTTCCCCATCTCCTTCCCCTTCCCACTACCTTCAGCCTCGCAACATACCCCAATTGAGGATGCTAAATTTTGCGTTATTCATATTTAAGAAATAAACTTCAGTGTTTTGGGAACCATTTTTAACTCTAAAATTGGATTATTTTCAAAAACTATCGGAGGTATTGACAATATTAAAACGGATTACTAAACTTCAGCATAAGTTTTATGACTGAATGCGAAATAATATATCGCCAAGCAAGAATAAAAATATACCAAAACAAATCGTCTCCGATCTCAAACAATACAAAGCATAATTCCATCAATATTATGTACTGATTAGCCGCGTGTGTTTTTTTTTTTATTTCATTTATTTATTTGAAAAAACAATGTAGAAATCAATAAATTGCAAAACCGGTATATACATGATGCATATATCTACATTTAAGATACAAATTATAACATGAGTGATATTTCACGTATAAACTCATTGTAGGACGTATGGAAATCCACATTTCCTGCGAGGCAATTAATTAATCTAGTGACTCTTAGGAAGAGTCTAAGGATGCCTAAGGTAAGTTAGTACTGCACCCGGGAAGAATCAAAAGCCTGTGTTGGCGGCCTCGCGTGAAATTATCCGGGACATGGAATCCTATTTTGCTGGTATATTTGGTACCGATATAAAACCATTTAGAAGCTTATAAGACATCAGTAGTAATGCGACATCTCTTTTGGAACTAAGGCTGCAGATACTCAACATTCCCGAGATAAATATGTACTATTGGAAATAGCCATGGGTAAAAACCAAACTCTCTCATGTAGAAGTATCGTAAAAAATTGTTTTGTATTTTCTCGACCACTTGTACACAGACGATGTCCTCTGGCTCCAAGGAACGTGTTTGCAGGCAGAGTGAGATTCCTGTCCAATTCCTGTCACAGGTGTAACAGTACTCCCCCTATCGCCACGCTGGCTGTGAGCCTCTTACCCTACTAATGGGAGGTACCGGAGATTTGCGCACATGTGAAAAAGATTTATATTCCGGGAATTTTATCAATCCATGAGAACTAATATGAAAACATTTGTTCGATTCAATAAATTATTCACAATTTTTCTCAGTGTTTTTATATAGTGAGCTCTGAAATATTTAGTCATTCGTAATATATGTTAAAGTTTGATAACTATTTTATTGAATAAAATGTTACACTTTTTTTTTCTTTTTGCCTATTTCAACTTTGGGGGATGCTTTGTGTTTCGTGACGCCCGATTGGTTTATCGATAAGTTTTTCTGCTTGCCAAGAGGGCCGGCTGGCGTTCATTGTATCTATGAAGGCGCGCATGTGGTACCTGCAACTAGTCCTGGATCGATCGATCGTTTTACACGATCCGGGTTGCTCACGACTCACTGGCGTCACAATATATGAAATTCGATTACGCTTCACCCAGCAACTTTCTACTATCTGAGCCGAGAGAGCGGGTGGCAAAACCCGGGTGTTGACAACCCGTTCGTTCTCTCATACATCTCTCTAATGACGCTCACACCGCCACACCTGCACCTGAAACCCAGGTTGCAGTAGTAGAGCGGTTGCGAAAAGTGGGTCGCGAGACCTGGGTTCTGACGAAAAAATTACCCGCTCGCTCTTTGGTGGTCCGTGAGCGGGTTTCAATGAGCGAGTTATTCACGACTGACCCAGGACTGCCTGAAACCTTACCTCGAGTGACGACAATAACGGCCAGTGCGACGCGCTTATCAAGTTAATATCGTTTTTCATCTCGTACCGAATCGAATATTATTATCGGCCTATCGTGTTTTCTATCGTACATGCGAAGAGTTGAAGTTTTAAGAAGGAAAAAAGTTTGAGGGGTGGTTGGAATCTGGGGATAAATGTGTCCAGGAGTGACGGACATACTTCCCACTGAGGTGCAAGGCGATGGGTTGAAAGAGTCCGGCTGAAGAGGACTAAGTTAGGTCCCTCTCAACGAGTCTCTTCCTGTCCGCCGGGGTGGACAAACGCATTTTCTGCCAAATCATGCAATTTCAATACCCCTTTGAAAAGCCATTAGAAGAAAGAAAAATTTATCGTAATCTATTCAATAAATTTTCTATATTTACTTTTTAGCACTTTTAAAGGAGGGATTGAAGTTGCATGATTTTAAGTTGCTCGGTCTTCTTACGTATTTTGTTTATTTGTTTATTAAGACATACACATTTGACGACCTCCGTAGTCCAGTGGGTAAGACTCTTGACTCACAGTCCGGAGGTCGCGGGTTCGAACCCGGCATGCGCAAATAAATTTTATTTGATTAATTTGTGTTATTTCACAATTAATTAATTTAAAATGATATATAGTATATTTGTGGCATGTTCCAGAGTGTAAGATACTATCAGTATCGCCCTGGTGTAAGACCACCATTCAGAATTGAAACGTTGCTTGAAAATGGCTTTAGCCGTGTTTGGTGACCAGATCTGAATAGCCAGGTACTTTCCAACCTTCCTCTTCCCCACCTCCTTCCCCTCCCCACTACTTTCAGCCTCACAACATACCCCAATTGGGGATGCCATGGTCTCACTGGCTCCAGACGGGAGCAGTTGAGATTCTTGTGCGGTATTCACTGTAAAAAAAAATACACAGTACATTATAATACAAGTTATAAGATTTTAAATTTTTATATGGTCAGTGGTTGAGTGGGCATAGCGCTTGGGTCCCACCCGAGCGTCGCGTGTTCGATTCCTCGGCTGGCTAAGTCCTCCATCACAACACAAGCAACATTTTCGGCTTTCTGTGGTGGTAGTAGGAGATTTTCAAATATTGTTGGGTTATTCGTAACCCGGGAATGTTTGTCTTTCTTTAGTAATTTTTTTTTAAATGTACCTATTACGTAAGTCATAGAATGTCATTTGGTAGTTACGCTTGACATATGTAATAATAATAACGGATTTTTAAAGTTAGTTAGTGTGAACGTGAGCAAGTAATAATAATAAAAAGAAAGAGAAGGGAGGGGGGGGGAGATAAAGAGACATTTAAAAATCTAGAATTATATGCTCACTAATTGTAATTGACTGGTTAAGGTTTAGTGAAAGGTAAAGTGTGAGTAGTTTTAAAATATATAATATATATTTACATCACGCCAAGAAATTTAATAAATTAGTTTTGTATGTTTGCAAAAAATCATGGAAAATATCTAAATGTAGTTATTTTTCGTAGTGGGTATAAGTTGTGATTGCGCGAGTAATAGGTGAGTTACTTGCTGCATTAGTGTTGTTAGCTTCAATATGAAAAAGGGAAGTGTGCCTGGTACGCCTCATTGGGACATTTAAACTAATGACGGATAGCAATTCAGGACAATCTATTTATTATTTAGCAGGTTATATAGAAACAACAGATATGACAATGTGCGACATATTATTTGTAGTTTTGTTGTATTTCTTCAGTAAATTTGTTGTAAGTAATTCTTTTGCCCTTCTGGAATCTGAATAAGTCACACGAAAATAAGTAGCGAAAACTTCACAAAACAAATAATTCACCTTTTTATCTCAAAGCTCAAGAAATCGTAGTGCGACAATGTTAACAGAGGCATAAGCAAATAATCTTCTTTACATTTCTCCTTTTTTTCTTAGAAAAGCTGTAGTCTGTATTCCCTCTAGTATAGTATATACGTGTTTTTAATATCAAGGGCCAGAAGAAGGCAGTAAAGCAGGTGGCACCTGTCTCCCAGTCATGTGTTCCGAATCGCAACTATTCCAGTCCTAACCTAACCCAAATTTACACATATTCCTTCCTTCAACCCTGAGGGGAGAAAGGAATATGAAGCACGGGGCGTGGGGGGTAAAAAAGAAAATTGAAGCAATATGTAAAATAAGGCGACAATAGTTATTGGATATTTTAAATTTATTCAACCGCAGTTTTGACCAACGTTTGTTGCGGGAAGAATTCTCTTTACAGCTGTTTTGTCTTGGACTGTTATTGGATAGGTTTATGAGAAACCTTAGCTCCCTGGCACGCCTAGAATACCAGAAGTAATGTGACACATATACATACAGTAATTTTGAATTCTGATTGTTCCACATTAGGGAAAGCAGAAATGTTTACGTAAAAGTATTGGGTTTTTAGACCGCCACGTAGGTACCGTGGAATTGGACAATTGTGTAAGTGGAAATCTCCATATGAAATTTAATATGGAAATTTCAGCATGATTTTTATAATCACATTACAATTTGGGAGACAGGTATTGGTACTACCACCTCGGGAACCATTTATTGGATAACCAACATCTCTCTTACAGGTCACCCCAAGCGGTTCGCTATGTTTGGTGAATTAGCAGGAGTGCCCGTGTTCATGGAGTGAGGTTTGTTAAGGTCTTGGCCGTGGATGCGTCTACCCACCAATTGCGTGGTGGGCCAGATCGGAAAAGGTCGAGGGACATCCTTTGACCTCTCCAGCCGGATTCTCTCGGATGCACCGCAGTGACAGGGACGGATTCATACTTTCAACACTGGTCACACTGATCCACAGTTGGACATAATAAAACTTTGTACAGGTGTGTTGGGCCGGATGGGTTCCATTTAGGTTAGTTAAAAGTGTCTTCCGTTTTAATGAAATTTTAAGTAATGCTGTGGTCTCCAAAATGGTGTCGAGAACGATAATATGCCTTTTATGCCACCATTGATGTTGATTAACATATAAACATTAACTGACATTTACACACACCTTTAGGTAACGTGACTGAATTCGTAGGTTATTATTTTGTGCTTATAATATAAGTTAGATATTAAAATGAATAAGCGTGGATGTGACAAGATTTATGTAGCCCAGACAGAGCGGATGATCTACAAAAGAATATCAGCACACTTTCGGTAAACTCAGCCATCCTGACAAATCGGCATTTAATTGCATTATTTTGAATTTGTTTCTGAAGTCCTGGAAAAACCCAAAAGTCATAAAGCACACCTAATTACGGAGGCAATTGAAATTTACCAAAATTCCTTTATTAGTAATAAAGAAGATAGAGTTAATTTATTTATTTTAAGCTCAATAGTTCTTGATATCCGGTAATTGACCCCTACACCAAAATTAAACGCAGAAAATCATTTTTAGTAACAGTTCTAAGAGACTGGCAACACGGTATCGCATCTATATACTTAAGCACACACTTCACCTCTATAGATAACACATCTGCCCTGACGATGGGCATTGTAAGGCTGACCGAAACGTTGGCTAAAAAGAAGGTAACGCAACACGGCCTAATACCCCAAATAATAAATTACGATAATAAATTAACACATCTCTAGAATTTAAACTAATCAATTCTTTCAGAGCACGAAAAAGAATCGTTACAAATAGGAAACTGTTATACTCGTATCTAAGCATTTTAATATTTAATTAGATTTGTTATTTCAATTCCGATGGTCATCGTCCCCAGTTAACGACTTTAGAAGCAATGTCTACTGTTATGTACAGACCATTTTTATCAAATCACCTTTACTGTTATTATAGTTGAAATGGGTAATTTTTGGTTCGGCAAGCGTTCCGGCAAAACGTCCATTTCAGTAATGGTCCATTTCAAGATATTCGTTTCAAGATTAGGCTTTAGAAACCATTTGGGGGTAGGAATCAATGCTTATCTTAATCGTAGTTCTTCCAAGATGTTCCTTTGCCTGAGGGTTTAAAATTATTGCATGAATAATATTGAAGAAATACCCTATACTTTCTGCTAAGTGCTTTAGCTGATTTTTGTTGTACAATGATTACAAGATTTTATAAATATTTTTTGATGCTAAAAGTACGTTTTTCATTTAATCTATGAGCAAGACTCATAAAAATACTTAAAGGTAACTCGCTTATTACTCGTTACTCGCTAGACTAAGGACTCTAGTTTGGAGAAACTCAGTCACTGGTAATGTGGAAGACAGAAGAAGCAGAGGAAGGTCACCAAAGTGCTGGAGTTACCAAGTATCACTCGCGTCCTGTATTTTGGTGTCTTTGGCTCTTCACACAGCGTAGAACAGCGTGGAATGGAGTCTTATCCACCGTTAAAATTAGAAAGGGTTCACGATCATCAGCAATGAGGAACAACAATGACTTAAGAAGAATAGGTAGATCTTGTAAATTTTTCGACACATTTGTGATTCTTTCAATTGCCTGGTTTTATAGTTACAACTTCCATACTAAATAAACATTAATAAAAAAACATCTGAAATATAATAATAATATCTACCACCCCCTCCTTGCTTCCTTGCTTTTCTTTCCCATTCGTTTTATTAAAATACTATCGACGTTCAATACTGCAATACTGAAGCAAGGCTTTCTGCGATCGCTTTATGCAGGTCAGTATATCTCCTCCTGCACCATAAGAACTGCACACGTGTCCACTCCTAGCAGTTCCAGGAGACCACTAATTGGACAAAACTTACCTTAGAAAAACTCAACTTCCAGCTTTATCCATTAGTAGTGTGATACAATTTCTGTATGGTTTGAACTGTCTAGAGTGCCATTCCGATATTTTTACCGACATTTCTGTGTTTCGTAAGGGCAGAATTATTTTTAATTTGTCTTTAAAAACACACAAATATTCATGTTGCTAATTACCGTAATTCGATTTTTAAAAAGGTTTCTTTTTAATATACCTTAACATTGAAGCGTTTCTTTGGCTTATTTTGTTCTGCGCCGATTCGTGCCAAAATAATGAATAAAACATGATGGTCAGTGGAGATGTGGCCTCGAGGGCAGCTGGTCATCAATAATTGACAAAAAATCATACTTAAAGGAGATTGAATTTCTCTTTATTTTCATTTATCATTGATTCGTCTAATTGTTTTTATATCGCTTTATGAGGTCTTTTTTAAAAATAAAAAAGTTTATTTTCCATCCACAGTCAACAAGTAAAATTTTGAGTGATTGTACTATTTGTCTCGTTAGTGTTGAGAGCAGCCACCCTAAGGAAATCCCGAGTAACTTCGATCTCCCTCCTGAAGGAATATCTTCCTGACCCCCTCACCCTCAATAACCTCCACCCCTTTATTAATTAATCTTTAAGACCCCCACAATTAACAAGGCACCTAATCAGTCTTAATTATTTAACGAGATTAAAAGAATCCCCTCAAAAATGTTTCAAGGCTTATTTTACCTTTTATCTCCCTTCTCTGCTAATTCCTGCTGTCGTTTTTTAGCAGGTTTTCCTCCCTTACTTAGCCTAAGTTTATTGTCTTAAGGGTGTATTTATGTATTAGGCACATCTTTTCGCTTATTCTAGCAGTCATTAGACACGGAAGTGCTGCCTTGTATTTCCTTATGTATTATAGTGACCTTTTGCCAAGACCTTTCAAAAGTATTTTGTTATATATATTTTTTTACATGAATACCACACAAGAGTCCCAACTGCTCCCGTCTGGAGCCGGTGGGACTATGGCATTCCCAATTGGGGTATGTTGTGAGGCTGAAGGTAGTGGGGAGGGGAAGGAGATAGGGAAGAGGAAGGTGGGGAAGTACCTGGCTATTCAGATCTGGTCACCAAACACGGCAGAAGCCATTTCAAGCAACGTTTCAATTCTGAATGGTGGTCTTACACGTTGGTCTTAGGGCGATATTGAGAGTATCTTACACTCTGGAACGTGCCGCAAATATACTATATATTATTTTAAATGAATAAATTGTGAAATACACAAATTAATCAAATAAAATTTATTTGCCACGCCGGGATTTGATCCCGCGACCTTCGGAATGCGAGTCAAGCGTCTTACCGCTGCACTACGCCGGTCGTCAATTTATATCTTAATTCTAAAAACAAACTTTACATGAATGGAATCAATCACAAATACCAAATTCTTTAAATCTTCCGTTGATTACACATTATTTTAGTTTATATCTTTTGCTCGGGATTCCTTTTCCAACCCGTTTAATCACGTGAAACCAAATTTCGAGTTTTAAATTTTCTCATGTGAATCGTTGTATTTCCCCTTACAACTTTTAATCCAGAATTCAACAATAGAAAAAATAAATGTGCATCTCGACGGATCCATTTCAATATTTTTTGTAAACTACAAAAATATGGAGTGATAATAAATTACGTTTATAATACATTAATGTTAAAAACGTTGTTATCATAATATACGAGTATCAATAAAATATGTGAGTGACATTTTAATGATAAATTGCGTGGGTATTTTTCTTTTCTCGTTATCAATAATTTAGATACTTTTTTCTGTTTGTATTCAAAACTGTAATATTTCAAAAACTGTATTTAGGTATATCTATCTAAATAAAAATGAATCGCCGAAATGTATGTACCCGCATAACTTCCGAACGACTGCACTAAATTAGATAATTCTTTTTTTTGTGTTGGCTATTGTCAGGACAAGGTTTGTATAAAACTACTGGTGGGATCTGACATTAAGAAATTTAAATAAATTGCAATAGGTGACACGCGAGCTGTTTGAAAACTGAATGTACAGGGACTGAATGCATGAAATGCGGGAGGGGGGAGAGGACTTCGGGTAGGAGGTTGCGGAAGGGGGGAGGGGAACCAGGAAGGAGGGAGGGGAACCTTTGAGGGGGTCAGAACCTGGGAGGGGGGAGGGGAACCAGGGAGGAGGGAGGGGAACCTGGGAGGGGGGAGGGGAACCAGGGAGGAGGGAGGGGAACCTTTGAGGGGGGACGGGAACCTGGGAGGGGGGAGGGGAACTCAGGAGGGCGGTAGGCAGGACGGGGGAAGGGAAGGAGAGGAGTGGGAAAGCGAGAAGGGTAGGGGACGCGGGAGAGGAAGGGGAGGCGGAAGGGGAACGGGAAAAATGGGAAAAGACAATTTCTTTATTAAATGGCATAGCAACGCATGCCTAGTTTATAATAATAACATTTGTAGATGTATAACACCTTTTGAAAATATTTTTTAGCTTTCGGATATGTTCAGAAATATTCCGTTGTTTGGATTTTAATTTTAATTATTTCATACTTTTGAATGTAGCTATATCTTTGTAGTTATCCGTTATAGATAATTGATACAATTTAACTTTGTTTGAACCACTTTTGTTTGATACATGAGGGGTTTTGTTTTTGGATTATTAAGACACTGAAAGTACTAAGAATATTCAGTAATTGCTTTCAATAAATACAGTTCTCTGTGAGCCGAAACGAGCTACGTAGGTTCACTTCGCAATAAGTTTAATTGGGCACCATTGATAAAACACATCATTATTTCACCAAGGAAAAAAACAACATTATTTCTGCCGGAGAGAAGTATTTGGTGCTGTTATTTTGGTGAACTTGTACTTTGTAATTATAGATCTTCCGATGATACTTACATACATCCTACTTTTGGAGCAACATACGTACCGTAACTTTTTTTACATTATTTCCACATAAGAGGTCTTGGGGAAAAAAACTCCCTCAAGGCTTATATCATCTTTGGGGATGCTGTGACGCGAGTGACGAACGTATGAATCCATCCCTCCCACTGCGGTGCAAGGCGACGGGTCGAGAGAGTCGGGTTGGAGAAGCCAAAATGCTTCTCTTCACTAATCTCTCCCAATCCGGCCCACCATGCAGTGAGTGGTCAATCAACACTGAGACAAGCCTCACTTTATGAACCCGGGCACCCATGCTAAGTCTTTAAACGTAGTAAATCACTTGGGGTAACTTATGGAAGGGATGTTGGTTATCCAACAAATGGTTCCCGGGCGGCAGTACACATACCCACCTCCAAAAGTGTAAATTTGTTCATTCTGGAATCAATAGCACATACTTTTCTTATTTTATCTTGGATTTTCACCCTCTACTCTGAGTTAAGGATCTTACCGATCTGTTTAGATGTCCCTTTTGATAATAAAATAATTCCATACAATAATCTTCCCATGATGTTAAATGCTCAGTCGCATTAGGTTCTCCTTGTGATATATGATTAAGGACGCCTGTTTCACTTTTCAATTCATTTTTAAAACATTAAAAAATAAAATTTCAAAGCGTTTTAAAAGAGATAAAGTAATAAGATATTCAAACAGATTTAAGCAATTTACACATCAATGAAGCACAATCATACTAATGGCCGTTATACACGACATCTTTTTCAGCCCGTTTCCAATTAGACACAAAAGTCAACAATTTTCGCTCTACGCGATCGCTATTTTCATCTCATTAAGTACGTGACCAAATCAAGTGTGACACACGTCATTTTTCGCTCTGTCAAAATTGTTGTTTCCTATAGTCAAAACATCAAATTGAATCATTAAACCCCGCAAAATTCTTCGGTGAATTAAGACAAAATCAGCCCTCATATTGTTTCTAAAGTGTTGGTGCTGATTTATTGTCAAATCAACATTATTAATATCACAAAAGTGCAGTTCTGAGTTGCCGCAGTTAGAATTTACTCCTACCTACAAGTCCAGTGCCTCGCTCTATCGCCTGTCGCTCATCAAACGTACATAATATACCTACCCATACAAGTAATTCATTGCCGTCGACCGACAACCCAGAGGCGACCAACCTTTTTCAAGATGATCTGTTCCAAGTGCCAACTATCTATTGCAGACGGTATCACATGTTACTCCTGCAGTAAACAATTTCATTATGAATGCGGAGGGACATCGGAAACTACATTTCGAAAAGCTAACAACGAGAAAAGAAGAACCTGGCGCTGCACTAACTGCAAAAATTCACCCCAATCAACCGTTACGCCAACCAACCCCATGGAAGATACGATGATTGAAATAAAAAAAATATTTTCTGAGCTTGCCTCCCTCAAAACCCTTAACAATCAAGTCAAGGAAGACATGTCGGATCTTAAAAAATCCGTCGACTTCAACAACGCAAAATTGGATGATTTTACCAAACGATTCCAAGCTTTCGAAGAGTCGATGAGTAAAGTAGCCTATCTGGAACAAGAAGTTTCCTCCCTTCAATCGACCATCAAACTAATGCAAGATGATTCAAACAAAAGGGAACAATGGATGAGGCTACAAAATATAGAAATAAAAGGAATACCTCAAAATAATAATGAAAACATTCCAAACATCCTGTCAGAGATAGCAAATAAAATTGGTATAAAATTTTTTAAAACTAATGAAATCGAGTTTGCCACCAGAGTCTCGGCGAAAGACCCACTTCATTCCAAATTAATTAAACCCATAATCGTGAAATTCACCACCCGCTCACGTAAAAATGAATTTATCGCGGAAATTCGACGAAGAAAAGGGATAACCACGAAGGACCTGAATTACCCCGGTGACGAAAGAAAAATTTATGTTAACGACCATCTGACCAGCTCTAACAAAAACCTCCTTTTTCGGACCAAGGGTATTGCGACGGAAAAGGGATACAAATTCACGTGGCTAAAAAACAGCAGGATATATGTGAGAAAAAATCCAACTTCGCCTCCCATACTAATTGCCATGGAAGAAGACCTAAAGAAAATTTCCTGAGTCGATCTGCATGCTCTTCACGTTGAAAAATAGATTTTTTATTCACTCATGTATCTCCTCGCACATTTCCCCCCTCGCATTATCCACTCCTATCTCACTTATCCTCCCTCTCCCATTATACTCTCTCCCATAAATTTTCTAATTTATTTTTAAATCACTCAACACTTTTCATGAACCAAATTGAAATACATGTTACCGCTTGTTGGTGACCCCTACACGTCTGACATTCAGCACTGTTCGACATACAATAGCTGTCTCTCTCACACTAATTATCTTCTCTCCCGTGGTAAGCAAATCAACCTTACACTCATTTTATGCCAACAAATATTTACTAAAGTACTTAATAATATTACTTAATAATATTACTACAAACATTTACTTAATAATATTACTAACCGTTATTGCCTCAAATATGGATACTTAATAATATTACTAACCGTTATTGCCTCAAATATGGATACCTACCTCTATCTAATTATAACAATATCAGAATAATATTATCATTAGCCGGACCTGATATGCATATTACAAGACTTTCACATAATTATTTTAAACTATATTTTGCACCCATAAATTATTGTGTTAGATGTACTTACTACGTTAGATTGCATAACTAATATAACCGAACTCACTTGTCGCAACTATCATATATATGTACGAAAACTCACCAAGCAACTTGACTCAAACAAGAAAGTTCAATCCCTATATATGTTCCCGTCCTTTGCCTCTTAATCCTATTCCTATGTTCCTCCTCCCCCCCCCCCCCTTTTTATATTTTGTAACTAAAAAATGAAACTAAGAAAATACTCTTACTATGTCACACTTTATTATTTATTATTAACTATCATCAGTGGAAAGTTCATAATTGGCATAATTAACATATTTTTATTGTATTATTTTGTAATATCTGATTTGCTGTCAACTTTCTCTAAAATAAATAAAATAAAATAAAAAATCTCTATTTTAATATCTACGATGTCAATTGTCATCACTACAAACAACACATGAACCATGCTGTTTGCTGTGATGCCAACTGAAATCGTAGATATGAAAACAGAGATGAAAATGGCAATTGCGTAGAGCGAAAAATGTCGGCTTTTGTGTTTAGACACGAAAGTTGGAATCGGGCTGATAAAAGATGTCGTGTATAACGGCCTTAACTGTACTATACTAACACAATTGCAGTATATTCTCGTTTCGACCGCATTCAAGTTTATTTTAAATCTTCCCCTTGTCACTTTCTGCCCATCTGCCCTGCAGGACTAATGACTGCTGACTGCCTCTCTGAGGTTCAGTCACCGCAGATCCAAATCAATTATATTAATATCACATCAGTACCTGCACCAAACATAATTTTATTATTATTTTCTTGTTTGCTATCTTACTCGAGTTCTTTAACTTGTTATCTTCAGAGGATGTATTAGTACCCAAGCCACGAAATCCGTGACTCGAAAAGTATCCTATTATTTCAAATTGACAATCGGTCATTATTGGATAATAACGGTGTCAAATTTGTTTGATAAGAGCTATAATTGACGGCCTCCGTGGTCAAGGGGTAAGACTCTCGACTAACAATCCGAGGATTGCGGGTTTAAATTCTGGCGTGCTCAAATAAATTATTTCATTAATTTGTGTCGTCACAATTAATTTATTAAAAATTATTTGTTATAGGTGCATTTGCGGTACGTTCCAGAGTGGAATATACTATCATTATCGCCCTGGTGTAAGATAACCAACCATTCAGAATTGAAACATTGGTAGAAATGAGTTTAGCCGATTTTTTTTAAATTTTGGACCAGATCTGATTAGCCAAGTATTTCTCCACCTTCCTAAAAATTATATGTAATACTATATTTCCTTTTTCTCCTCACTACGTACCCCAATTGAGGATGCCATAGTCTCACTTCTTGCTACAAATGGGAGCAGTTGGGACTCTGGTGCCGTATTCCTTGAGAGGGGACGGAGATGGGGAGAGGAAAGTGGGAAAGTGGATATTCAGATCTGATCACCAAACACGGCTAAAACCATTTCAAGCAACATTTCAATTCTGAATGGTGGTCTTACAGGGCGAAACTGAGAGTATCTTCCACTCTGGAACGTGCCGCGAATATACCTTATAGTATTTTAAATTAATAAATTTACAATAACACAAATCAATCAAATAAAATTTGCTTGTGCCCGCCGGGATTTGAACCCGCGACCTTTGGATTTCTATACAAAAGCCTTACTCGATCAGGTGCGAAGGCACGTATTATTAAATCGCACATATTTTAATAGTATCAGTACAATTATTTCGCTCTTAATTGGAGCCCGTGCCAAAAAAATAAATGAGAATAAAATTAAATTATCTCATAAATCGAATCTTGTCGAATCTTCATATTATGCTCGAAAAATATCATAATATATGGGCGCACGGAAAACTCTGTTATAAAGTTAATCACAAACCATCACAAGATTCAGAAGAACTGTATTTTAAAATTTTATTCCGTTTCTAAAGAAAATTCTCATATTAACTAGAATTAATAACTGCCTTTCCCCGTGAAGTTGCTCTCGCATTAAATGAATGGGATTTAATTTGCAGCTATTTTCAGCTGTGCTTTGATAATTTTAAATTAATACTTAATAAAAGCTGGATTTCGCAATATTATGTAAGAAAATTATTATAAGCAATAATTGTCAGCCTGAAACACTCATTTACATTGAAAAATCTTCCGAGAAAAGATACTTGCCGCCAACGGGACTTGAACCCGTGTCCTTCCGATTGCCGGTCGGATGCTCTGAACACTGAGCTATGGCGGCTTATCTAATACCCCCCAAATTATTCAATATATACTGGTGTTTCATTCAACAATTACTGATTAATTATTGAATAATTTGGCGGGTTTTAGATAAGCCGCCATAGCTCAGTGGTCAGAGCATCCGACCGGCAATCAGAAGGGTACGGGTTCAAGTCCCGCTGGCGGCAAGTATCTTTTCTCGGAAGATTTTTCAATGTAGATGAGTGTTTCAGGCTGACAATTATTGCTTATAATAATTGTCACCCTTTGTGCTATGCATAAAAATCTTGTCTTTAACGTTAGTTTATAAATTAAAAATAATAATGTAAGAAAATGCCTAAGAAATGAGAAACTTGTAATATTTAGCGAAATAAGCAGCCTGGCGAAGCGGTGAAGCATACAGGATAGGCTTACGGAAGTATCATAAGTTCTTGTAAGTCATAAGTATAACAAAGGGATTATAATAAATGTGAAGTAAGATGGAGGGATTGTGGGTAACCTTTAATAAATGAGGTGGTTGTCACCAGCAGATTTAAGCCTGCCGCTACTTGTCGACATAACCTAGTTTATTTATTTATTAATGAATAAGGGAAAGAATGGTACACAAGTTTTATCTTCATAGCGGGTTTGTATTTGTGGTCTACTAGAATATTCACTGATTAGAATTCCAGTTTGTGATCGGGAGTTTTCAATAATAACTTTTTTCGTCGATATTGTGAGTTTAATTATTATTGTTGTCATGTTTATAATGAATAAAAATTGGACTCAAACGTCCGTTCTACGTGGTGCTCTGTTTTGATCTGTCAAGTGGGCCGACACTGAGTTGAAATTTGAGATCTTCGTAATCGTTCAGGATAATACTACTAGCGACATCTGTTGAGAGACATTGTATCTGCATACACATTTTTTTAACATTAGCTCCACACGGGAAACCCTGAGGAAAATAATTTCCCTAGGGGCCTATTTCATCTTTGAGGATGCTGTTTGGAGGGTCTTTTTAGAGAAAAAAAGGAGATGGAGTTTTGGGAAAGAAAAAAATATGAGAGGTGGGTAGGAATCTATGGGTCAATGTGAAGAAAAGTGACGGACGTGTGGATTCATCCCTTCGATCGCAATGCAAGGCGGTGGGTTGAGAGAGTCCGGGTAGAGAGATCTAGGTTAAGTCTCCATCAAAAAATCTCTCCTGATCCGGCCCGCCACACAGTAGGTGAACAAAAGCATTGGCCTCCAAGACCTAGATAAACCCAGGAACCCGGGCACCCCTGCTAAGTCATCAAACGTAGTGAACCAATTGGGGTGACCTATGGCATGGGTGTTGTTATATAATAAATGGTTCCCGGGGCGGCGGTATCCAAGTTAACACTCTAATATTATAACCCCTTTGACTTAAAATTTGCTGGTGATTTGGAAACACACCAAAACTACCTTTTTTTTAGGATAAATAAAGTTACTTATAAGGTAGAAATTAGTCCTGTAGTGATCTATGTTTACCCCTACACACAACATTTGCCTTGTGTATGGCAATATCAAAATATGCATGGTAGCCCATAGCGCGAATTTGCGCTATTTTCTTATACGATAAAACTACTTTTATTTATCCAAGTTTCTTCTCAGTGGGTTAATACTGATAGGAGTTATAAGTCAAAACCCTTCGTCATTAACATGAAACTTTTAAGGCTAATATAACAACACCACTGTCCACCAAAATGGCCGTTTATTAAATGAATTTATTATCACGTAATTCCGTGACCTGTTTCCCTTCACCTCCCCGGTAGATGCTCCCTCCCAGAATTAAACTCCCTTCCCATAGAATCACAGTCGTCCCACCCTATTTCTGTCAGACCGGAGAAATTCATTTAAATAAATGAAAGGCGTGAAATACGGTCCGTAAACTAGGCTCAACTGGGGGCGTAACGTGAATCACGTGAATAACATAAATAAACCGTTTTGTCAAGTCCACTCATCCTTTAAAGAAAGTCTTAATCTGCACCGTGACGCTTACTAACCTGAGTATAAGCTTTACTAATACAATCATTACATAGTATAAAATGAAGTCGCTCAAAATGTATGTGCGCGTTAATCTTTTAAACTACGCAACGGATTGTCATGCGGTTTTCACCAATATTTAGAGTGATTGAAGAGGAATGTTTATATGTATAAAACATGTAAATTATATTAGAGAAAAGCCGAGAAATTCAAAGAAAACATATTTTTGTGCAATTTAAAACGGTTGGCGGGCCGTACCAAATTATACCAAAACACAATACCCGGAAAACTTTCACAAACTTGTGATAATGTTAAATTAAACCATACAGACTTGCTAAACTTTTATTAAATTTGGATCATTGAACAAAATGACGTGACAAACGTCACTTTTGAAATTCGTTCTACGGAAGAAATTGAAAAATAGATGTCCTAGAGTAAGTAGGTATTTGATTTTCCCTTTTCAAATATCCAGTGTTGCATTGCAAGCATTGTATAATTAGTGGCGATTGCTCGAATTGCAGTATTACATAGTATAAAATGAAGTCGCTCAAAATGTATGTGCGCATAGATCTTTTAAACTACGAAACAGATTTTCATGCGGTTTTCACCAATAGATAGAGTGATTCAAGGGGAAGGTTTATATGTTTAATACATGCTTATTATAGTAGAGAAAAGCCGATAAATTCAAATATTCAATTCAGGCAGCGGGCAGCTGGCAAGCGGGTGGTGTGGATTTTATAAAGATTGGGTAATGGCGTTGTGTTTCGTTAGCCACAGCAACGTGTGGCCGGGTCTGCTAGTTACTAATATACGTTAAAAGCTGTTATTTTAACAAGGGTCATTCATATTAACTAGAAAATCATTCGTTCATATATTTTAGGAAAATCACATTAATTTTTACAGATGAAATTAAAAGTTAATTTATGTTATCATTAATCAAAAAATGATTTTTTTTTCTATCCCCTGTAATTGTATACGAGAGGAAGGACCGAAAAAGGTGGTCTGGTGGATAGCATTGTCCATTATTTGTTTGGGAATGGAATATTAAAAGGGTAATAATTTATTTAAAATGTTAAGGGGAAAAGCTTTATAATGGACAATTATTCGAAGCTTTTCGTTCTAAAAAACTTGCATTTTCATATTTAATTAAATGAAGACAATATAAGCGAAACTCAATCGAAAATCTGGAAACAGAAAATCAGAAAAAGATATTGACCCCTCTGGGATTTGAACCCAGGACCTCTTGCTTTCCGGGCAAACGCGCTACGAAATGCGTTAAGAAAATGAAGATAATGTGGGTGGTTCTTAGTCGAAGTATGATACAGTTAAAAATGACCGAATTTGATATCGACACCGTGGTGCAGTGGTTAGCGCGTTTGCCAAGCAAGAGGTCCTGGGTTTAAATACAAGAGGTGTCAATATCTTTTTCTGACTTTCCTGTTTCAAGATTTTCGATTTAGTTTCGCTTATATTTTCTTAATTTAATTAAATATTACAATTTGAGGTTTTACTCATAAAGTTAAAATAAAAAACAAAAAAACATGTATTTTCATTTACTTTTAAAAAGTTATACCCGATAAAGCTTTAAGAATATATTTTATGAATTACAATTTTAATCATTTCTTCACCCAACAAATTATATAAAATTAGTAAACCATCCGAACAAACTTTTATTGTCAGCTTTTTAAGAGCAAAACTTTTGGTTAGCTATTTTAAAGCAATTATATAATTTAAAATATGATACTAAACCTTTGATACGTACCAAATTATACCAAAACACAATACCCGGAAAACTTTCACAGACTTGTGATAATGTTAAATTAAACCATACAGACATGCAAAACTTTTATTAAATTCGGATCATTGAACAAAATGACGTGACCAAAGTGATATTTGAAGCAAAACTAAACTCAGGCTGTGTTTAGATTGGGCGATTAGTTTCATATAAATTGATGTTTTTATCGTGCCTTCTAATGAACTGTCGTGTCACGTGACTATTCGCTTGTCATTACCATCTGTCAAACTGACAGCAGTCGTTGGAACTCGCACTAAGAGGAACTGCCTGCTCTACCACTCTACTTAAATTTTGATAAAATGCTTAAAATACATATATTTTTGAGAGTCTTTAAAAGTGTCCGCATTGTATGGAAATATATCGAAGAAAAGTTGGATATTTTTTGATAGAATGATTGACACTATCTAATAACATGCGTTGAGTGAGGGAGTTACCCGTGGAGGAATTGATTTATTCAGGCACTATTTTATTGGTAAATATACCTCTCGACTCGTTACCCAACACATCCATTCCGATAGTGGTATTGAAGCCTCGTTGAAGCATCATTAAGTGAAATTCGGTTGAACTGAAACCATCAGCAATATCATATATCAATATTTATTTATTAATTTATTTATTTACGCCTTTTTACGGGGCTTTTACAATATGATATGATTTGATTTTATAATATAATCTGATGTTCCGAGAGAGTACGGTTGGAGAAGTCAAATGGATTCCCTCAACCATTCTCTCCCGATCCGGACTGCCGTGCAGTTAGTGGTCAGACGCAATCGCCGCTTAGACCCGAAAAAAGCTCACCCCGGGCACCCCTGCTAAGTCACCAAACGTAGCGAACCACTTGGGGTGACCTATGGCAGAGGTATAGTGCACATGAAATGTAGCTACCACAAAAGCTGCCACATTCATAGTTCATAGGTCCATTTCAACAGGTGATTTTCGTTATGTTAATAATGGTGACCCGACATTTGATCCGGCGACATTTGGTCCGGCGACAGTTGGTCCGGCGACATTTGATCCGGCCGACATTTGATCCGGCCGACACTTGATCCGGCGGACAGTTGATCCGGCGGACATTTGATCCGGCGACAATTGATCCGGCCTGATCCTTTAGAAGATTTTTTCTTCAAGTAAGTATGTGAAGAGGATATACGGCCGTACAATCAAAGTCGATGTACTTATATCTGAAGGCATCTTGAGTGAAAATCCGCTGTAAAAATATTTTTATTAACAATAATTTCGACTCTCCGAAGAAGCATGCGGTAATACAAAATACGACATACTTATACGTGCAGTCAGTTTAACAAAAAAACCGTAAAAGATTCCTACTTGCGTATAACTTTTTTTATCTGAAAATTACACTAGAGTCCCAACTGCTCTCAACCGTCTAGAGCCAGTGAGTGCCAATGCCATCCCCAATTTAGGTATGGTGTGATACTGAGGGTAGTGGGGAGGGGAAGGAGGTGTGGAAAACGTACCTGGCTATTCAGATCTAGTCACGTCATTTCAAGTAATCCGACTAAACCTACATATACTGTACACCAGCGAACAAAAATCATATGGTTTTAATTTTTTCATATTTTTATTTTTTAGAACTTTTATCAAAACACAAGAGTCCCAACTGCTCCCAACCGTCTGGAGCCAGTGAGACTATGGCATTCCTAATTTTGATATGTTTTGAGGCTGAAGATAGTGGGGAGGAGAAGGATATGTGAAATATTTTCCTGGCTATTCCGATCTAGTCACCAAACACGCCTAAAGCCATTTCAAGTAACGTTTCAATTCTGAATGAATACTGACGAAAAGCAAAATACGACATTCTTATATGTGCAACATCTACTTAAGACTTTGGAGGCGGATATGTTTACGGTCGCCGCGGGAACCATTTTTTGGATAACCAGCATTCCTGCTATAGGTCATCCCAAGTGGTTCGCTACGTTTAGTGAATTAACAGGGGTGCTTGGGTTCTTGGAGTGAGGTTTGTCTAGGTCTTTGTGGCAAATGCTTTTCCTCATCTACTGCGTGGCGGTCCGGATCGGGAGAGGCTGCTTGAGGCAGACATAATCTAGATCTCTCCAGCCGGACTCTCTCAACCCATCACCTTGCACCGGAGTAGGGGAGGTGGATTCATACGTCTCTCACCCCTGCACACATTGAGCCTAAGATTCCTACCCACCCTAATAATTTTTTCTTTCTCAGAACATCCTCTCCTTCCTTTTATTAAAAAGACCCTCCACACAGCGTCCCCAAAGATGACATAGACCCTGAGTATTTTTTTTTTCCTCAGGGCCTCATGCGTGGAGCTATTGTAAAATTTAAAAAATGCAGTCGGCTTGGGAAAAATAAGCTTTACTTAAGGAACGTACCCACACTACATGACCTGTTCACGGGGGGGGGGGGTTCAAAATACCACGCTTGTTACAAATGAGAGGCGGCGGGCTTAGGTTTTTTAGTCACTGGGGGGGGGGGGGGGGGGGTTAAAAATTGCAAAAAGTTGGTCACGTAATATGGGTACGTGACCTATGGCAAGCCAGTTATTTTGCATAACGAACGATGTTTTTTAAAAAGTTGTATACATTGACATCATGTCTGAAACTCGGAAGACTGCGCCAAAATTGGCGGCTTTACTCAAACGACTGTCGGAAAAATCCGTTAACCGCCAATAATATCGTATTGACACAGGGTTTTATCGATCGTATGGACTACAATATTATTAATTTTCTATTTCTCCGTGAAACAGTTTGCATAAGTACCTATCTGAATTCTTGCAATAAGAACCCTTAGTTATATAATTCCAGTTAACATGAGAAAATTTAATAAACTTAGTATTACAAGAGCACGTACTAAACTCTACGTTTTCCACGTAATCTTACTTACATTATCCATCCTTTGTATTGTGACTACACATGCACAAAGCGGCATCCGGCGGGGGACTTAGTTCCACGTATTTCTGTCGTTATCACGTACAGATATAATTTTCTACTACGAAAGTTAAATGAATAAGTAAGTTGTCAGTATTGATGGCTCAATCTATTATGTTGGAAGGGGTTGGTAAATATAACGTTAACATTCGATAGGTTTACTCTTGTGAAAAAATAGGAGAGGTAGTTTGAATGTTAGCTAACAGTGTGACTCCTGGAAACGTGAAATACGTTTATTCGTAAAAATAATGTTATTACCTCAACTGTCCCAGTACCCACTAAGCATTGAACAAGTGCCTTCACGTTTTCCCATTGAAGTGGTCATTAGGAGTTACTCAATGTAGAATCTCGGCATTCGGCACTTGTTTAATATGTACTTGAACAAATGCGAGATCATTATTAGGAACCAAAAAGCTTTTTATGTGTTTAAACACATTTCCTTTCAGGAAGCATTAAATTCCCTGAATGTAAAATAATGTCTCAATCTACCCAGAAAAATACAAAATTCACATACACTTCGATCGAAAATGCTGATTCTCAGAATTTCAATTTCCGTATGAGCGGGTTTTTCCAGTGAATTTCTGGGACTTTGGAATTTTTATTTTGTACACATTTTAACCGAGAGCTGCCATTTTATGTTTGCATTCAGAAAAACGGAAAACTTTTAAGAAAAATAAATCACTATGGAATTTATGGAATGTTCTCATTCTAAGTTTGTGTTATAGTATTTCGAGTTTTTCGTCATTATTTAATCTTAATATTATTAATTTACAGAATCGACAGCCTAAATCCAAGAGATTATAATAATAATAATGTTTTATTCCAGGATTTGGGAGGGATTGTGCAATCCCATGCATCCCATGCAGTAAATTTTAAGAAAATAAACAACTAGAATGTGAAAAAAATAGAAAGCAAAAAATACATAGGTAATCTCTGGCTTGCCATTGAAGTAAAATCATGTATTGGTTTCATAGTGCTTTCACATAAACGAAGTACTGAAATCCGTAAGTCTAAACTTAAACTTTAGGTTGCACAATTTGCACCCGCGCTGTGCAAGCGGGTTCCCCACAGAGCGTCGGACCATCCCATCGTCGTAATACAATAATTTAAAAAAAATCAATTATGTAGGGCGTGGTATTGGGTGAGCTCGGGCCAAGGGCCCACTCAGGAGTGGCGCTTGGTGCTGGAAGGCTGTGTTCACAACCATATTTATGTACGGTAAAACAAATATTTTTAAATGTCATAATTATAGTCAGGCTTGAGACATGACATGTCCTTCTCTTGACGAACTAAAGCTTTAACTTTAGAATTTTAAAACTGAAAACCTTGTAGTTTTTACACTTATCAATTAGATTTCCCTTTCATTTACCAGTTACCTTTGTTCCTGCAACCACTCCGTTGCCATAGAAAGTTCTCATACAACCTCCTGTAGTGTGTAAAATGTAAAATGCCTCATGGTGAATAAGACAGCGGGGGCACATACACGATAGTGTTGTACAATAACATATTCTATTTTACTTCACTTACAAATCTGACCCCGTACAAATCGCAAGTGCACCCCACGTTTGAATTTAGCAGCCATCTCTGGTCTGGGGCCCTTAATATTTGGGGAAAAAAACCCTCGACTGTGTGCATAAATGGGCGGATTTGATAGATTATCCTATCTTAACAAATGGATTGCAATCTTTAGAGCATAGGCATCGGGTAGGAATGCTGTCCTTGATCTACCGGTATTTCAATGGAAAATGCCCCGAGGAACTAGTGTCATTGATTCTTTCGGCACCGGTATCCAGTCAGGAAATACGCCATACGCGCGTATATTGTACACAGTGTACATTTGTACACGGTTGACATTTGTCACACGAGAATGGGTCGTTTCTACGACTCGTTCTTGAGTTCAAAAGCTTAGCTATGGAATGATTTGCCGGTCTCTGTGTTTCCTCCCTTCTACACCATAGATCTCCCCAAGACCCAGGTTCACTCCTTTCTTTCCAAAAAAGATACTCCACACAGCATCCCCAATGATGACATTACATTGTACAGATAAGTGTACGTTATATCCACACTACTATGGCAGAGATTTTGGTTATCCGATAAATGGTTCCTTTCAAGTCTTCTGCTAACAAAAATATTCAAAATACTCGTAAATCCTTAAAAATACTAAGGAAATATGCTCATATGGAACATCCTTTATTCAAACGAGTCCCCCAAGGAAACAGGGTGGCACTACATCTAAATCGAGTACATCTGCGTTTCCTGCGAAGAGGTTTATTTCTTTCATCGCAGAGATTTATTTTTTCTTCGCTTTTCTAGTATTTTTTGTATTTAAGGCATTTGATTTTATTAAAATATTATGCCAACTTTTCTCAGGGACGTTTTTTTAGTCTTTAAAGCATATGTATAGATATTTATTCGAAATGAAAAATCCTCTCTCATATTTTTTGAGAAATTTGGGACCTTTGTATTGCAGGTCACGTGAAATTGAACTGAGGGAAATTATTTTCCTCATGACCTCTTTGGATAGAACGCCAAATCTGCTGTCACTACACAATAGCATGCCTAACCCCTCAGCCACAAGGCAACAGCTGTTGTCGTAATTTTAATAACACATCATGTACCATTTAAATTATGATTAAAATGGGTGAAATTTCTCTAAAGTACAAAATAATTATTTGGCCATTTAGTAAATCAGTAATTGTTGTAGACATTCACATGCAATATTCTCATTAATTATCTGCTCGTCTAGACGTTACTTTACTAATTATTCACAATCAGCTTAGCCGAAATAACTTTGTAAACTTCCATTATCAAATTCGTTAATAAAGTTTTCGGCTGTTCGTTGGTGAAAAAACACAAATTAACTGGTCCGAAAAAAAATAACTTTGTATGTATCACTAGGCAGCAAGGATGGATGAAATAATGATGGGGCTAGATTGAATTTAAAGAGGTACAGATTTAAAATGGTTGCTTAGGCTTATCAAACTCACCCCCAGGGACAGTAATATTGGCAAAGATTAAGTTTAGTATATTGTTTCAAAGACTGACTTTGGCTCTTATTCCTTCCTATAAGTTGGCACTTTACTAGGCGTTGCGTTTTTGTGATTGCGTATTGGTTTTATTTGGCAACAGTTGACGTTAAGACAAACATGCAAATAAAGACAAGTACGACCGTTCACACATGGAACCAAATAGTAAAACACAAATAAGTTTGCAATTCAAAGAATTATATAAAAAAAAATCATAATATTAACGGGTTTCGTCCAACGTCTTAACCAATCTATTTTAAATTGGGTTTTGAAAAAAATGCCGGATTTGCAAACCCTAAAATTCCGAGGAGTAATACTTACTTGCTCAATTTACCCAATACCTTGGCTAATACTTGTCAGCCTTCCAGCACCAAGCGCCACTCCTGAGCGAGCGCTGGGCCCGAGCTCACTCCAGACCACATCCTACATTATAATTGATTATTTATTTTATTTCTATTACCGCTTATGTTTTTTTCTATTTACTTTTTTTACTTTATCTGTTGTGTAAATATGTACAACTTTATGGGACGTGTGGGATTGCACTATCCTCCCCACATCTTGGAATAAACATTATTATTATTATATCCAGACTTGCTCGAAAAATTCCAAACTCTTTTGCTTATGAAACCATTGTCTCTGAAATAATGTGTTCAACAGGTAATGCGATATTTCAGCTTGGATATTCACCCCCTTGAATAAGTGGACAGGAACACTGAAATTTTATTGAGGAAATAACTAAAATTGTCTTTTGTTGTACAATTGCCCCTATTGAAGGCGTTTATTGAAAACAGGTGAATGCTCTATGCATCAACATATTCAGTAGATACACACAAGGAAACATTCAAGGGAAGTTCTAAAAATTAATAAAACTAAATATTTATTCAGTATTCAAGGAAAGTCCAACCAATTAATAAAACTAAATATTTTTCAGCAATACTAACTTTACAATAACGATTATAGTTTTCAAATACAATCTGGTCAAATTTGGAGAACGAAGTATGTATAGTTTAAGTCTCCACCTAGTTAACTTAGCATTTGGTTCTTTTAATTTAGTTAGCCGTACCAACGGTTGGTTATCAGTTTCTATAATAAATGTCAACCATACGATATAACGTACGTGAATTGCTGGAAAGAACCTAGTTATACTAAGCATTTCAATCTCCGTGGTATTGTATTTAGTTTCCGTTTTTGACAGTGTTCTAGATATATCGATCGTCCAGTTGATTAAACAGACATCTCCGAAAAATCTAAAATTGATTTGAGTATGCAGTTCCATGTAAAAGTGTACTCTCTATCTGGTGCAATACTGACATTACTCCTAATCTCCTAAACACCACCAAATCAATTGGCTACGAGTATATGTAGCCAATTAAACAAAATGTTGATCTTGACTGGGTCTCTAGTAGGCTATTTCTAAATTTCATTCGAATGTACTGGACTGTTATTTTGTATCAAATTTAATAAATAAAACACAGACACTTGAAAATAATACTTGATTTACGATGAGCATTTGAATATTACTTTCCTCGTTATCTCAAAACTTAGTATTTGCAGATGTCTGACTTATCAACTTGACGATCGATGCTTGCAATTGGCTGTAATTTTTGACTCAACACAGCCCCTAAGGCAATGTTGTTTGCATCTGTAGTTACAATAAATTCTTCGTTAAAGTCAGGAAATTTTAATATAGGAGCATGCATTAAAAATAATTCTTAACTAAACCTAAAGGCATGAAATTTTCATCTGGATTACTTATTTTTGTGTTTTTGTGGGTACATTCCTTGAGTCACTGTGCTTAAATTTTCGATGATATCCAATTAATCCTAAGTATGATTTGACATCTTTGACCATATTGGGCAAGGGGAATTTTCGTATAGTGTCAAGTTTGGCGGGTCCAGGTTGTAATCTATCACCGTTAAGAATATGGACTAAAATTTAAAAACATTTAGGTACCTATATATATTTATCTTTAAATTAGCATCCCGCAGGGTGTTGAAAACAATTTCTGGGCGCCTTAGGTGTTCCTTTTCTTCATTTGTATAAACTGAGACATTATTTAGATGTACTAAACATATTATTCCTAAATACTTGCGTAAAACATTATTCATCATACGCTTAAATGAGGTCAGAGCGTTTTTCAGACCGAATGGCATTCTCGCAAATTCTTAATGCTGATTTGAATGATGAATGCTGTTTTTTTGTATATCCTCTTTGGACATTTCGATCTTGTATATCCACTTGTCAAATCAAAGGTTGAAAAGAATTTATTGCCGTACAATTTTGAGAAGATGTCATCATGTTTGGGAGGGGAAACTTATCGCTATGCGTTTGTTCATTTAGTTTCCGACAGTCTATGACCATCATCCACTTTTTGATCCCGGACTTTTCGAGTTTTTCTTAACGATATGTACCGGAATTCCCCATGGCGAGTCGCTTGGCCTAATGATACCATCTAGATTGGCAACATGCTTTTCAACCTCAAACCTCTGTTTGTATGGTAACCGATAAGCACGCTGGTATAGAGCTTCCTTCTTTAATAATTTAAGCGTGTGTTTTACGATAGTTGAACAATTAGCTACTTACTCCGAAAATAAACTTATTTTTCTTCAACAGTTTATCAAGTTCGGTCATATCCATTACATGGAATAGTTGAACTGGTTTTGTACAAGTTCTTAATGTATTTTATTACAATTATTTAATATTAGCATCGCGTTCATTAATTTAAGCATATCTATTCTCAATAAGACGTCATGCTTTAAAAAATTGTGTTGTCGTTTCTGGTAAAGTGATTACAGTATGTTATCCAAAAATGTGTAGTTTATCTGAAGTTTTGGACAGGATGAAGGGCTGGTTGTAGTGGGCGTATTGTATTAACTTCTTGGAGTGAGGCTGGTCTTGGGTGATTATCTCGAAAAGAGTATGCTATGGCTGTTTCTATCTCTACATACAGTCATGCCTTGTGTATAATCTCCCTCAAGTTGCAGGTGGCGGATGCAACACGTGTGGTGGTCCTCCGCAGCAAACCCGTCAAAGAGTCTATATTTGCAATGATGCCTTCCTATGATGGTTTGATGGTGTTCACGTTTGCTTGTAGACTTGATCCGAGTCTGGAAAGAAGGAAAAGAGTTTTTAGTTAGTGGCAGATCAATTTGGAAGGCGGGTATGTATACTGCCGCCACAAAAATAATTTATTGAATAAAAAACACCTCTGCCATTAGTCACAACAAGTGATTCACTACGTTTGGTAACTTAGCAGGGGTGCTTGGGTTCATGTGGTGAGGTTTTACGAGTCTTGGCGGCGGATGCGTCTGCCCACCAACAACGTGGCAGGTCGAATCGGGAGAGACAGGTTTAGGGAGACGTTTTGACCTCTTGTTATGATACGCCAAATAACGGCAGAATTCGAGTCGGTAAGGACGCCGCGACAGTTTCATCAACACCCCACTCCCCCTTGTTTCCTGTTACCCACGTCCTCTCCCCTCTGCATTCACGCGCGCCCCGCGCCAGTCTAGAATTGCAAGCGGCCTCGGATACACGCGTCTCGCTCCATGACCCGAGCGCGGAGCTCGCGGTTAATTCCTGTTGACCAATTTGAAAACGCAATAACATCTGCGATGTTAATCAAAGTACGTGCGGGTTTATTTAGCGCTGGTAAACTGCCATGCCTGTGGACTTCGGCCCTGCCCTAGACTCGTGAAGTGCCCCTGCTGCACCCGGAAGGCGTAGACCCCGGAACATCATGTAAGCTGCTCCATTATTCCCCTTCTGTTTGTGTCCTGTTTTAACGATAGAATGTAGACCCTCGCGAAACGACCATCGCTCAGAGAGTTTTCGTTACGAGAGACCACTAGGTATTACCACGATAGCTAGGTTTGTGTAATTTGCATTTCTTGTATTGAATTGTACTGTAATAATTATGTACTGTGTTTAGAACTTACAATACATGAATCTATTTAACTCAATCCTGTTGTTATTCTGCCTCGGCAGGAGCATTTCCTAGAGTGTATTTCCCGAACGACCGTGAGAAAGTATTCCGAAAGCATTCGTGCGACCGACCCCCTGAAATAGAGGGTACCATTATCTCCGCTGTGAGCTGGCCGGAGACATTTTGTGGCGTCTCTCCACGCTGCATAACCACGGTGTGCTTAACAACTGGCACCCATCATAACAACTGACGCCATAAGCGTGGGGCCTCAGAATATTTTTTCTCTCTTTCACGGTCGCTTCGCGGAGTGCAACTCGTCGAAATTCTCCCTGTACAGGAATTGTTTTGTGAACATTAATTATACCTTGTTATTCTACACCCAGTGTACAGGAATTTCTGTGAAAAAACCACAGAAACAAATGTGTAAAATCACACCGCATTTGAAAACACGGCCATCTTGAGGAAGCCACTAGAAGGTCGCCAACATTTAAACCGCGAATCTGACTGCGCATGCGTCATAAAACAACGAGCAGGCAGCAACAAGCTTCCCGCCAAAAACCCAACGGCAAAATGTTCACGCGGTAAATACCTACTCTCCGGATTGCGCGCGCAAATGCTTTGTCTCGCGCCAAATTCCAACAAAAAATCTGTCGGAACGAAATAACCAACCGTTGCTATGCAGTGTTTATAACCAAATAGCCCTTTATGAATAGACCGAATAGCAACGGGAATTATTATAAATTTGATTCTGGAATCCTAGTTATTTTGCGAATTCCTCAAACAAAATTTCGGACTTACGTTTTTTTATTATTTCTGCACAATATACCGATTGACCCACTTACGTCTGTTAAATTAGCAGAACTTATATTACACTAAATGGACAAAATAATGACTTTCTTTCCCCATTCTACATTATAGGTACCGTTTTTTTTTTCAGCATAAGTGTAAAGTGAATTGTGTTTTTTTCCTTACTTAATGAAAAGTGAAATAATAATAAGACAAATGTTTGATCCCATGAATAAATAAAATAATTTTAATGTGATTGTCGCAACGAATCCCATACTCAGTTATTTTCATACGGAAGTTGTTCTTATTTTGACAGAAGGATGCTTTTTGCGAATTTTAGTGCCTTTCTCAGTGCAAAGTGAAGTGAAAAATAAAAAAAGCCGTTTTCTAAAGGTCAGTCCTGGCAAAATTTTTTTTGAAAATAAATAAATACTTGTGAATTTCACCAGATTTCCAAAAGTGCTTTGTGATAAATAAAAAAAGTGTTTCCCCTAAGGTCAGTCCACGCCAATTTTTTTTCCACCTTGACCATGAATTCTGGTGTCATTTATACCAAATTGCAGTATGAAATACAGTCTTCTATAACTATTTTAGAAGTGTCAACCAGTGGTTACCAAGTGAAAAGTGCCTCTCAAAATTAATTTTGCGTCGACTAAAGGAAACCCTAGGCAAATTTTATTGAATGGACACAATACTTATAAATTTTCGCCTAGTTTTCGAAAAGTGTTTTGTGAAAAGTAAAAAACACTTCCCCCCAGGGCAATCCCTGGCCATTTTTTTTTCCAGAACTCAGGACTTAGAAAATTTTCTTTTCTTGCCTTTGAACTCCACAATGCAAAACAATCAAGCAATGGCATCATCCAATTTGGGTATCATTCCCAACGTGCACAACTTATCCAAAACTCACTTACAAGCTGCTCTTAAAGATAGAGGACTCTCGCCATCAAGCAAATCTAAATCTACATTAAAGGCTTATGCACTTCTATTTAACAAAAAGTACATTAAGAGAATAAACCTCGCCCCCTCAAGCGAAAATAATTCACGCTCGGCTACGCAAGTTTTGGATAATCTTGTTCCTAATAAAGAACCTATGCTGCAAGTAATGATAAAACAGGACATCGCACCCACCTTGACACAAGATAAAACTTACGATTTATCCTCTTGGAAAGTCAAATATAATGGCGTCTCCGATGTACTGGATTTCATCGACCGTATCGAAGAAACGGCTACAATCAAAAATACCCCATTCGAGATTCTACGAAAAAACTTCATAGAACTCATCTCCCCAGAATTGATACCCTGGCACCGCATCCAAAAAACTAAATGCAAAGATTGGAATAAACTCAGATCTGCCCTAATCTCGAGCTTCGGAAAAACAGAAGCCCAGCACAGGATCAAATTATCTTTACTATCTATTAAACAGCTGGTAAATGAACCTGTAGCAACATTCATAGAAAGGGCGGAATCCATTAACATCAAGCTTTCACATCCCGTTTCGGAAGCTGAACTATTACCAGTCATAACTGATGGCCTTTTAAGCAAATACGAGAACATCATCACCTCGCAGAAAATTGCATCCCTGGCCCAGTTAAACGAGGTCTGTCTCCTTCTGGAATCATACCAGGATAGGAAGAACATAAAGAATGTGTCTAATAATGTAGTTGTGCCAAGCCGTTCGTCTGGTTTAAAACCAGAATTCGACAACAAAAAAGTGTGCTCTTTTTGCAAAAAAGTAGGCCATCTGGCCACTACTTGTTTCAAGCAAGCGAAGTTTCTGGAATCCAAGGAACCCCGAACTTTCAAGAGGCATCACTCTAGGGACCGCTCTCCTCCTCGCGACGAACTGCGCAATATTTTCAAGAAATCAAGGCATAACATGGAAAGATTACAAAACCCAAGCGATGTCAGACCTCAGGTGGATTTCTCCAAGCCCCCACCAAATTTCTACATGAAGAGGCCAAAAAACTAAATAATAACCTCTCAGGCACCCATTCTGAACCAAGGTCTAAAGAATGGACTGATTGGTTAGCACACATTAAGTATTTTAACCAGACCTTAAATGTTTCTTCGGTTTGTTGCAAACAAGCTAAAGATGGGAGACCCTATGCTTCTTTCTCTGTTAACAATGTGACCTTTTCCGGATTACTCGATAGTGGGGCATCTGTCAGCTGTCTTGGCAACAATGCTCACCTGCCTTTTGTTAACAGTGATTTTAGAATTTCGCCCCAATCGACACACCTGACGACTGCAGATAATGTTTCTCAGCCGGTCATCGGTGCCCTTGCCCTGCCAATTAATTGTAACAGTAAAATAGTCACAATCAATTTTCTAATAGTGCCCTCTATATCCCAGAATTTCATCCTTGGCGTTGACTTCTGGAAGGCATTCAATGTTGCTCCCCAAGTATTTAATACCCTTGGCGAAACCTCCACTGCCGCTCAAATTAGTGAGATCCGCACAATAATACCTCACGAAAATTTAAGCACGGACCAGGCTCTCCAACTAAAGGAAATGGTCAATAAATTCGAATCAATATCTTTCGAAAAATGTGGATTAGGTTTGACAAATTTGGTTGAACACCATATCAAAACCAATGGCCCACCCATAAAACAACGTTATTACAACTTAGCCCCCCAAAAACTTAAACTTTTAGAAAACGAACTTGACGAAATGTTAAAAATGGGTGTGGTGGTTCCCAGCAGAAGTGCATGGACCAACCCAACTCTTTTGGTTTCTAAGAAAGACGGCTCTGCACGTTTCTGTCTCGACAGTAGACGTTTAAACTCTTGCACGGAAGCTGATGCGTATCCCTTACCTCACGTTCACGCAACCTTAGACAAGCTGCGTAACGCCAAGTTCATCTCTTCTGTCGATCTCAGCAAAGCGTTTTGGCAAATACCCTTGGACGCGGAATCGTGCGAAAAAACTGCTTTCGTTGTACCCGGTAGGGGAATGTTCCATTTTAAAAGACTACCTTTTGGTCTAAAAAACAGCCCCGCCGAGTTACAAAGACTGATGGACAAACTGTTCGGTCCCGAAGTCGATAATAGCCTGTTTTGTTACCTTGACGACCTCATCATCGTCAGCGATACCTTTGAAAAACACCTACTAATGCTGGAAAAAGTTTTCCAACAACTTAAGCTCGCTGGTTTAACCATCAACTTGAAGAAGTCTGAATTCTGTAAGTCCCGTCTACGTTATTTGGGATTCATTGTCGACGAAAAAGGTCTAAGAACAGACCCCGCTAAGGTGGAAGCCATGGCAAATTTTCCCCGACCCAAAAACGCGAAGGAAGTCAAAGGTTTCCTTGGACTTGCAGGTTACTACAGGAGATTCATCAAAGACTTTTCCACTTTTGCAGCCCCCTTAAATAAAATTACCGGTACCCGTAAAGGTGTCAGCAATTTCCGATGGTCTGTCGAAACTGAAGAAGCGCTCACAACTTTAAAAAATGCCCTTCAAAAAGCTCCCGTCCTGAATTGCCCAGATTTTGCACTCCCCTTTACCCTCCACACGGATGCCTCCAATGTAGGAATCGGCGGAGTCCTTACTCAAGAATTCCCAGATGGCGAACACCCTGTAGCGTATTTTTCCCGTACACTAAACAAACACGAGAAAAACTACGGAATTACCGAAAAAGAGTTATTGGCTGTATTGGATTCTGTTCACCATTTCCGCGGTTACATAGACGGTAGCAAATTTACTGTAGTCACAGACCATAGTAGTTTGAAATGGTTGATCTCTTTAAGTAATCCCTCCGGTAGGCTCGCTCGCTGGTCCTCCCGTTTGTCTCAATACAATTTTGATGTTGTTCACCGTAAAGGCGCGGACAATATTGTTCCCGACGCCCTTTCAAGAATTGAACTAGCTTCATTAAATGTTGACACAATTGCCCCCCCTCCATCTACAAAAGATGAATGGTACTTGAAAATCTTCGAAGGTTGCAAAAATAACCAACAAAAGTTTCCTAATTTTATCATAAAAGAAGGACAACTATTCCGTAATTGCAAGGCACCACTATCCATCCTCGAAGATTACTCGTGGAAACTTGTCGTTCCCCTCGAAGGTAGAGAACAAATAATCATTGACAATCATAGTGCTCCCGACTCCATTCTCCCAGGAAATTTCAAGACGTATAAAAAAATCGCCTTGAAGTATTACTGGCCTGGTCTCTTTAAGCAAATTCGCAATTACATCTCTAAATGTGAAACTTGTAAAGCTTATAAACATAGCACGGCAGCTCCTGCCGGCCTAATGGGTAAGCCCAAACGTGCCGACAGACCCCTACAATCATTGTCAATGTACCTCGTCGGACCTTTTCCTCGAAGTTATGCCGGACACATGCACATACTTAGTGTAGTGGATGTTTTCACTAAATTCTGTTGGATCTTCCCTTTAAAAAGAGCCAACGCATCCGCCATCATCAAACTCCTGGAAAAACACATTTTTATACCTTACGGAACACCCAGAACCATAATAGTTGATAACGGAAAACAATTTATTGCCCAAGAATTCAAAGATTTTCTTGCCAAATACGGAATCAAGGACATTTACTATAATACCTTGTATACTCCACAGAATAACACTGTCGAACGTTACAACCAGACAATCAACACAGCTCTAGCTATTCTAGTTGATAAAGATCAACGTACTTGGTGTAAAAACCTAGATAAAATTCAGGCTGCTATGAACAACACGGTTAACCTGGCCACTGGTTACACACCTTTCTTCTTAAAACACGGTATGGAACAAGTTGTTCACGGTTCTCTACATAGGGACACTAACTTTCCTACGTCAATTGCCGCCACAAGCAACCCTACCGCGGACTATGCCCATCGCTTGGAAGAATTGTCGGCCATATACAGTGAAGTCACTGATGCTTTACTCCTGGCTCATCAAAAGAGCGCGGACAGATACAACCTACGTAGGAAACATGTCACCTTCAATACTGGAGACATAGTTTGGAGAAAGAACAACACACTTTCCCAAGGAGCCATGTATTTCTCTGCCAAGCTGGCACCACGTTTCGTGAAGGCCAAAGTTCTAAGAAAAATATCAGATCTAGTGTACTCCTTGTCCGACTCCTCTGGGAAGCACATTGGTAATTACCATATTAAGGATATTGCAAAGACTGGAAGTGAGGAGTCAAGTAAAACTGCCCCCACTATCTCAGCAAACTCAAAATGATCCAGTGTGTATCACCACAACCCTTTGGTAAGCACATCAAGTCTTACAATCACTGGCGTGTAAAGTGTCAATTACATGTCCACTCTTTCGTTGATGAAACAAATATTGTTAAAAAAATCATTTTTGTAAATTTATGTATACTCTACGGCGTAGTTTGCCCCGTTCATGTTGACGGATTAGCAACCACCGTAATTTTTGTTCCATACGTTTTTTTGTTTTTTTCTTTTTCTCACCTGTTCCAAAATTGATCACTTTAGAGCAGAGACACCCTCGAGTCACAGTGTTTGGGAAGTCATGAACCCAAATCATTGCCTCTCAACCCCTCACACTACGCAACGTTCATGCCATGGCACGCTTTGCTATGTAATGCAATATTGTAATTTTCACCATTTTTGTTTGTTGTTTTTTTCATCATATCGGAAGGAACTCTTCAAAAATTTTTCTTTTATGTTCTGTAAGTACTGGAGCGTCGTTCTAAAGTCGGATTTGGTAAACTCCAAAGCGTTAAATCACGACCCAGGACAAGTAAACCATCTTAACATGCTCCATATTTTACTCATCATGGTAAAAAATAAGTGGTTACTCACATAATCACATTCCTTGTGTACAGTAGTTTTCAATTTTTCTCAAATGATAAAAAATTGATGGCGTCCTACCCGAGCTCTTTGCTAACAAATTGGATTTTGACACGTCCATTTTGAAATCATATGTATATAAATAAAGGAAAAGCCTTTAAATTGGTCTTTCCACCCTTATACAAATCTTCTTGGGCCCGCTTCAACTAAAGTACGTAAAACCAAATACTCGGTCTTTTGTTGTTATAAGAAGTCCTCGATTTGTCCCTCTTCTCAACATGTATGTCTTGTATTACATGCCTCAGCCCTGACGGAAAAGGTTAATAAAACCTAACGACAGCCCTGTTTTCCATACATAAATAACCGCAGTTTAACGTGAATCATCAATGTTTTGTTTGACAATCGTTTTGTAAACTTAGGCATTCAACTCTTGTTTGCAACCTAAATTGCACATAACCCGGTATGATGTAACTGCACAAAGGGTATGTAAAACCACAATTGGTCCCTTTTGTTTGTCCCCACTGAAGTTGCTACAATAGACAGTATGTAAAACCATATAGGTCTGTCTTTGTTTGTCACATGGTGTAAACAGAAATGTACTCTGTCATCACCCCGCCTTTGTAACATACGAAGTGACATTAAATTGTTTACCTCCTTGTTATTCTATCGTACGCTCCTGGGCTACGGAGTTAGTTAATCTAACAAACCTTCATATACTGCGTTAAAACAAGCATTGTTAACGTTTATTGTGTTGTATTTAAACGCAACCCTGTTACATTATAGGAGGGATCCTTAAAATACCTGCCACTATACGAGAAGTTCGTCATAATCACTTTTGCTCATAGCTAAATGTTATTGAGTTGGTCGTGTGACATACTTGTCATGAGTACCGTTTTGTACATTCTATTTTGGTCGTGTGACATATTTGTCATGAGTACCGTTTTGTACATTCTATTTTGGTCGTGTGACATACTTGTCATGAGTACCGTTTTGTACGTTCTATTTTGGTCGTGTGACATATTTGCCATGAGTACCACCCTTTTGTATAACCTGTTCTGGTCGTGCGTCATTTATTTGCCGTGAGCACCGCTTTATGTATAATTGTGTATAAACTCTGTACACTACACGTGGAGACGTTAAAACACTTACCGTGATTCGTGTGAACGACATAATATCGGCTTTGCCATCTTCTTCAAGATGCATTGTATAAACTCTTTGACTTCTGTCTATAATTGAGTTATATCTTGTATGTACTTACATATTTTGTACACGAGACGTGAAGACGTTACAATACTCACCATGAATCGTGCGAACGAAATAATATCAACCCTTTTTGTGCGCACTACACAAAGTAGTCCACAACCTTTTTACAAATTGTTCAACGACAATGCCCGTGGACTTCCTGTTTTTACTTCTTTGCTAAAGGAAAGAAGCCCAGGAATATCTACTATCCCAAAAGGACTAGTTTTCAGCTTCACTGTCAATTATGGGGCATAGTGCTGTGGGAGTTAATCGATTGAGCACAAAACCACCTAACTCGTTGTCTGGAGAACGAATAAGAAAACCCCCAGGTTTGTGAAATTGGAGCAAGGGTCTGTCTTTTCTCACAATCATGTAGAAGTTTAAAATGACCCCTAATCTTTTGCCCAATACACGCGAAAGATTAGCCTCTTTGTTATAATGTGTATTCAAATTTCTCCTCACCCTTTTTGATAATTGTAAAGAGTCAGGAAATCTGCTAGTTGATTATGTTTCATTTTCACATAGAGTTTGAATTGGAAATTAGTCCAGTCTCTAGCAATTTCGTAACTCGCCTCCCTTCTCCCCTCCCCCCCCATTCCCCCATGTTCTCAGACTATGTTATGAAGTGAAAAATCTGTCGTTGACCATATTTCGCCCTCACTTGGAGTTCGAATAGGTAACTGTCCGGTTATCTACAGGTTTTCCCCCTCAATCTCTGCATATGTCTCACCTTTTTTCTCTTTCTCAATCCTACGAAACACATTCATGAATGTTGGATATGTACGGTATGCACTTGGCGTAACGTCTGTCTCCTTTTTGACAACCTTTATTCATGAATCGGTTTCCCTTTGCCGTGACTAGTTCACGATTCTTTGTCTTGTTCTTTGAAATTCTACGAAAGTGTTACCATCTTATGTTAACATAGGCCATAGAGGGCCGGTTGTTTTTTAACCAAGACATATTGTCACTCGGCAAGCGCCAAGTCATCCTGGAAAAGGAAAATGTTCATGTAATCACAATTTAGTTAGGAATCTCTCTTCGTCACTCTCTGAGTCGGTGGTCAAAATTTCGTTTATTTCATTTTCTGGACACATTTTGTTTCTCTCCAAACCTTTTCTTCATTGGTCCCTAGGCAGGTAAACTTCAAGAATTTTGCTCTAATAATAATTTCTCCCGGATATAAAAAGAAGCCCAGGCGGATGTCATCACCAACAGCCAAGCTGAACTTCACTTCCTGACAGCACGCGCTGTGGTTACAAGGTCCCTCCCGCTGCCATTTTCTACGTATTTGCTCCTGAGAGCACAGACCATACCGCTCATATGTATGTTGTCTTGTCGTGCCACAGCAAGCTGAGTTGTCCCACCATACAGTACGACACTCTAAACTACCTTTTGGGCACGCTAGCTCCTAGGTTTGTTCTTACTCTTGCTATCAATGCCAACCTTGCCGTCTCTTGCTCTGTCATGCAGTGACGCATATATCGTCATGTGTAAACCATCATTACCTTGACCCACCAGTATTCGCTGAATGCGTACCAATACAAGTTATCTTGAGCTACATTATGCTTCAATAACCATTATATACGATCCGTGTTTACCATAATAACACTTAGGATTCGTACTGGCATGTCTGCAGATACTGGATTCTTCTCTTCAATGGCCTCTGTAACCATAGTCGCGGCACAGCAACCACAGTCTCCACTTCGTGAACTTCAACGTCTTCGACAAAACCAGGTGTTTTCTAAGGCCTAAGTGTACTCTTGAGTGTTATCTCAAATGGGTCTGATTGCAGTGATAATGTAATCCTTAGAATCTGTGAAACCACGTCCTTTTCTTCGAAATCCTCCGAAACCAAACAAATCCACGCTTCGCAAACTTAGCTCCCAGACCAATGAAACCTTAGAATCACATTTTTTTTCTCGCCTCTTGTACAAATGTATTGCCCTTTTTTCAATTACATAACCATGTGTATTGTCTTTTTTCAATTGCATAACCATGTGTATTGTTATTTTCAATTGCTTAACCTTGTATGTTGTTTTACACCATGTACTTTCCCCAAAGTTGTCTTTTCCAAACATTCTATGTACCCCCACCCATTCCCTACAAACATTGTGACCTAAACTGTGGCATAAACTGTATGTCCTAGCTAGGCAACCTCTCAAGCAACGAATCTCTCAAAACCCCGATGGAAGCATAAGAGGATTTTTTTTCCCTACAGCTCCATTGCCACGTCGCTTTTTTTTCCAAGCGCGGGGGGAAGTGTTATGATACGCCAAATAACGGCAGAATTCGAGTCGGTAAGGACGCCGCGACAGTTTCATCAACACCCCACTCCCCCTTGTTTCCTGTTACCCACGTCCTCTCCCCTCTGCATTCACGCGCGCCCCGCGCCAGTCTAGAATTGCAAGCGGCCTCGGATACACGCGTCTCGCTCCATGACCCGAGCGCGGAGCTCGCGGTTAATTCCTGTTGACCAATTTGAAAACGCAATAACATCTGCGATGTTAATCAAAGTACGTGCGGGTTTATTTAGCGCTGGTAAACTGCCATGCCTGTGGACTTCGGCCCTGCCCTAGACTCGTGAAGTGCCCCTGCTGCACCCGGAAGGCGTAGACCCCGGAACATCATGTAAGCTGCTCCATTATTCCCCTTCTGTTTGTGTCCTGTTTTAACGATAGAATGTAGACCCTCGCGAAACGACCATCGCTCAGAGAGTTTTCGTTACGAGAGACCACTAGGTATTACCACGATAGCTAGGTTTGTGTAATTTGCATTTCTTGTATTGAATTGTACTGTAATAATTATGTACTGTGTTTAGAACTTACAATACATGAATCTATTTAACTCAATCCTGTTGTTATTCTGCCTCGGCAGGAGCATTTCCTAGAGTGTATTTCCCGAACGACCGTGAGAAAGTATTCCGAAAGCATTCGTGCGACCGACCCCCTGAAATAGAGGGTACCATTATCTCCGCTGTGAGCTGGCCGGAGACATTTTGTGGCGTCTCTCCACGCTGCATAACCACGGTGTGCTTAACAACTGGCACCCATCATAACACTCTCCAGGAAATTTCTCTCGGAACGTCGCCTTGCACCGCAATTGGAGGGATGGATTAATTCGTCCGTCTCTCCTGGACGTACTGACAGTACTGACACCCAAATTCCTACCCATCCTTTATAACCATTTCCTTCCCAGAATTTCCGGACCTAAAAGACCCCACACAGCATCCCCAAAGATGACATAGGTCCTGAGGGGAATTGTTTTCTGCAAGGCCTCCTATGTGAAGCTAACGTACAAATAATGCAAGTGGGCAGTTCACATGCGGTAGAAGTGAAACCTGTACCACAAATAGGAGACTGATTTTTCTATCTCATTCTCAAAAAGATCCGATCTGACCCCAAACAAACTAACGTAATCGAAAAGGCTCAGTTCTTAATAGCCTTTGAGTATACCTATATGTATATTTTATGTAAATGGTCACCGTAGAAATAGCAGGAAAGCTTTTTAATTTTTATAGCATTGTTTTTGTTTTAGAGTTTTAAGTCCAATAACAATTTTATTGAAAATTACGTCTGCAATTTCGTCGCCTTAGTTCTTATTTGTCCAATAGACCATTAGAAAACTTTACACGAGGAGAAGGTTTTCTTTTATTATTCCAATGAAACATTATGATAGATTTTTAAGCTAAAGCTTTTTACGTAAAGGTAAAGGTCTCATTAGTTTAAATAATTCTTAGTTAAGTGATTAACTATCATTTTTTATACTTTATTTTTAATTTTAAAGTGGGGATTGAACAAAATCTAAAATAGGTTTATTGGACAAATAAGAACTGAGACGACGATTTGTCTATTTATTACGGTCGTTTGCATATTGTAAAATGAATTATATAATACGTTTTAGTTATTTGTTTTTGGGGTGTTATGCCGTGTTGCGCTACCTCCTTCTTTAGCCAATATAATACGTTGTCCGAAACTTTATGATGTTTAAAAAAAGAGTGAAACGAATAACTTTTGTATGCAAATGTTTAGGAATGCAGCCCATGCTCATTGCTCAGCCCAGGGCAGGTACCAGCAGGTTACTCGGGGCGTTTAAAAAGGCCCCGACGCCTTCGAATGGCGGACAAATAACAAACATTTTGATGTGAATTCGTTTTGTAAATTGATTTTTTTTATCTGTAGGTACCTACTTCTAGGCGAGTAGGATTAAAATCGTTATATGTTTGTACCCATAAGGATAAAGATATGTACGCATTTAAGAAATGTAGCCAAGAACTTAGCGTTGCCGGGGCTCTGCTAAGAATTAGATTTTTTTTGTGCATTACAGATTAATATAATCCTATTACAATACACATATGATATAGGTACATAATATTAAACGAGAAAGAAAAAAAGATATTAATATATATTTTAGAGTTTTTGCCTAAAATTAGTCTTGTGGCGTCATGTATCTTTTCTCGGAAGATTTTTCAATGTGGATGAGTGTTTCAGGCTGATAATTATTGCTTATAATAATTGTTACCCTTTGTGCTATGCATAAAAAATCTTGTCTTAAAACGTTAGTTTTACAATTAAAAATAATAATTAATATTTGACAAGTTTAAGTATTTCCCCAATAAAATGAAGACATAATTTGTCTCGACGCCACCTAGCGAGGGACTTAACACTTACAATGTTTCTCTCGCAAAAATAAAGTTGGTTGTTTTCAGGTGGAAAAAATATAATAAGCAGTAATTGTTGAATGAAACACTAGCATATATTGAATCATTTGGCGGGTACAAGATAAGCCGCCATAGCTCAGTGGTCAAGAGCAATCGACCGGCAATCGAGAGGACACGGGTTCAAGTCCCGTTGGCGTCATGTATCTTTTCTCGGAAGATTTTTCAATGTGGATGAGTGTTTCAGGCTGATAATTATTGCTTATAATAATTGTTACCCTTTGTGCTATGCATAAAAAATCTTGTCTTAAAACGTTAGTTTTACAATTAAAAATAATAATTAATATTTGACAAGTTTAACTATTTCCCCAATAAAATGAAGACATAATTTGTCTCGACGCCACCTAGCGAGGGACTTAACACTTACAATGTTTCTCTCGCAAAAATAAAGTTGGTTGTTTTCAGGTGGAAAAAATATAATAAGCAGTAATTGTTGAATGAAACACTAGCATATATTGAATCATTTGGCGGGTACGAGATAAGCCGCCATAGCTCAGTGGTCAAGAGCAATCGACCGGCAATCGAGAGGACACGGGTTCAAGTCCCGTTGGCGTCATGTATCTTTTCTCGGAAGATTTTTTCAATGTGGATGTGTGTTTCAGGCTGATAATTATTGCTTATAATAATTGTTACCCTTTGTGCTATGCATAAAAAATCTTGTCTTAAAACGTTAGTTTTACAATTAAAAATAATAATTAATATTTGACAAGTTTAAGTATTTCCCCAATAAAATGAAGACATAATTTGTCTCGACGCCACCTAGCGAGGGACTTAACACTTACAATGTTTCTCTCGCAAAAATAAAGTTGGTTGTTTTCAGGTGGAAAAAATATAATAAGCAGTAATCGTTGAATGAAACACTAGCATATATTGAATCATTTGGCGGGTACGAGATAAGCCGCCATAGCTCAGTGGTCAAGAGCAATCGACCGGCAATCGAGAGGACGCGGGTTCAAGTCCCGTTGGCGTTATGTATCTTTTCTCGGAAGATTTTTCAATGTGGATGAGTGTTTCAGGCTGATAATTATTGCTTATAATAATTGTAATATCTACAGAGCGTAGGTTGAATTAATATCTACAGAGCGTAGGTTGGACTTATCAGCTAAATGTGTCCAATAGTCCGATATTAGGGATTTTTACATACATACTTACATAAATTAAGTTTTTTAAACTGCATACGCAATATTACGTTATTCCAATATGCTATACATAATTGCAAATCCAACCTCTGCGAGTGCTGTAGATATTCGTCAACACTTTGGTTCCCATAGATATTAGTCAACAGTTTGAGCTGTAGATATTCGTCAACACTTTGGTTCTCATAGATATTAATTCGATTTTTTCAGTTTTTGGAATTCCTGTAGATATTAGTAGATGCCTCCATCAAGATAGTGTCAATCTAGGTAAGTATATCTATTTTTATTTTACTGTACGACGTCTATTGACTTTTCTACAAGTGATTATTTATGTGTGAATCGCTATGTTTCGCTTAAATATTACATTTTAAGGTTTTACTCATTAATTATTCCAAAAAAATTAAAAAATTAACATTGCTGTTTAGTATAAAATGAAGTCGCTCAAAATGTATATGCGCATAGATCTTTAAAACTACGCGACAAATTTTCATGCGATTTTCACCAATAGATAGAGTAATTCAAGAGGAAGGTTTATATGTATAATACATGCTTATTATAGTAAAGAAAAGCCAAGAAATTCAATTCAGGCAGCTGGCAAGCGGGTGGAGTGGATTTTATAAAGGATTGGTAATGGCGTTGTCTTTCATTAGCCACAGCAACGTGTGGCCGGGTCTACTAGTAGCATATAATTACATGTCCAGACTAGCTTTTGTTAGGTAACGCAGTTAAGCAGCATCATATTTAATATAGTCATATTTCGAATAGAAGGGGGGTAGTGATGCGTTCATATAATTATGTATCAGTTAAATTAAATTAAATGAGAGGATTATTGACTATAGAGTTTTTTCCATGAATGTAAGCAAAAAATAACATTTATCTAATTCTAACTATGATTCTCACTCTATATATGTATATTATTTTGATGGAATCTCAATGTATAAAAAAATTTAAATGCAAGCTCGCAGGAATCGTAATAATTTAAAATTTCGCAGTAATTACCAGAAATACATATTTGCATTATGCTTTTCTACAAAAAAATATGACAGTAGTTTTTATCTAAACTTCACGTTTTTCGTTTTGTTTTTGTCTGTTATTTTGAAATATTATATTATTAAATTACAACATTTTTAAAAATGGTACAAATTATTATTTGTTAATTTTTATTATAACTAATATAATAATTGTTAACTAATGTATATAATAATAAATTCATTAGCTAATCTAGACTATTGAGAAGTGTATTTCTAAGACTATGTGAATTATTTTAATGTTATTCATTATTTCAAAAAAACTTTGCCTCTCAAATTATCATAAAAAAAAATGACGTGGGTTCATAATATTGTTATGTTGGTAATAATAATAACCAGCTGTCAAATGCTGATAGTTGGCAGGTCTGTCGCGTCACTTGATGTATAACCTTGAACTTGTCAACAGTGTCAATAAACGTCTTACAAATGAATCAGTTCTTGTATTTAATAATGAAACCTCAAATATTATAATTGGCGACGAGGAAAATCAGTTTATCAGTTAAAACGTGTGTGAATAGTATTAACAGTGATTTCGCCGTGGAAAAAACATTTTTTTTAACATGTCGAGTAGTACCTTGCCAGTGCCTCATTTCGAACCAGATTGCGAAAGTTTCAATATGTTTTTGGAACGCATACAAATGTATCTAAAAATTATTAATATCGCAGAGAAAGAAAAAATTGGATATTTGTGTATATTGATCGGTGCGGAGAAATTTAAAATTTTAAAAGAAACGGTGCATCCGAAAAATCTAGAAGATTTAACCTTCAACGATATTGTAACAACACTGAAAAGTAAATATGAAGAAAAAAGGTGTACAATTGCGCAAAGATATAAATTTTATAATCGGAAACAACTTTCTAACGAAGGAATCGATGATTTTATTACGGATATAAAAAGTCTGTCAATATCATGCAATTTTGGTGCTTTTCTAGACCAAGCTCTGAGAGATAAATTGGTGTGTGGTTTAAAAGACGATACAATGACTAGAAGATTACTATCTGAAGACGAATCGTTATCTTTTGAGAAAGCAAAATTAATTGTCAAAAATATTGAGACAGTAAGCCACAGCTCAGAGCAAATTTTACACAAAGAAAATGTTACATCGGAAATCTGTGAAGTCAAGTCAAAAATGTCACATAAAAAAACATGTCATGTCTCAAAGGATCGCCCTTCACGTCAGAAAAGTCCTAGTAGGCGATTTCATCAGGGTGAAAGGACTGGATTCAAGGGTCAAAGGAGTTCAAGGTCATCAAGTCAACTGTCATCTCCATCACGTCAAGGGTCCAGAAGATGCGAGAGGTGTTTTATAACTCATCAACCGGAGTTATGTCCTTCAAAAAAGTGGAAATGTTACAAGTGTAATATTTACGGGCATACGTCGAAATTTTGTCCAAACGCAAAATCAATCATCAATCACGTAAAATGTGTCAATAATGTAAATGTATTAAATATGTCAGTGTCTGATACAGCGAAAATTAATTTAATTGTAAATGGTATCAATATGTCTTTTATGATTGACACAGGAAGTTCTTCGACATTAATAAGTAACAAAATGTATTTAAAATTTTTCAAAACTTGTCAGTTAAGTCAATTCTACGGTAATTTGTTCACAGCAAATAGTCAAAATTTATTTTGTTTTGGATTTTTTATGGCAAAAGTAAATGTTGTGGATTCTAATGTTGTAATGGATTTACCAGTATTGGTTATAAAAAATCTGTCGTCTGATGCTATTTTGGGTATAAATTGGTTAAAAGTGTTTGATCCATCTTGGGAAAATACTTTCATAAGTTCTTTAATGTCAAATATGCATAATAATACTGTAAATTCAGTGTCTGTCAGCGAGAAAAATAAAACAAATATTGTTAAAAAATTGTCACAAAAATATTTAAATTCTTTTTCGATTACTAATAACGATTTACCAATTAAAGAATTTTCTGTGAATTTAAGTTTAAAAAATAATGCTACTCCTGTCTTTCACAAAGCATATGAAGTTCCTTATGCACTTCGTGCTGAAGTATGTCAAGAGCTAAGTCGTCTTGAAAGCGAAGGCATTATTTCAAAAGTTAAATATAGTAGTTGGTCTTCTCCAATAGTTTGTGTACCTAAACAAAATGGAAAATTACGTTTATGTGCAGATTTGAAATCTACAGTCAATCCACAATTGAGAATTGATCAATATCCTATTCCACGTCCAGAGGATATTTTTAATAAATTTTCAGGTTGTCAAGTATTCTGTAAATTAGATTTAACAAACGCATATTTACAGTTGTCTGTGTCAGATTCTAGTAAAGAATTACTTACAATTAATACATGTAATGGTTTATATGTCTATAATCGTTTAACTTATGGATTGTCATCGGCTCCTGCCGTTTTTCAAATGGTAATTGATACAGTTTTGGGTGGCATAAAAAACTGTGCTGCATAATATATATTGATGATATTTGTATAGGTGGTAAAGACGAGAAGAAGTGTTCTGATACTTTGGATAAAGTTTTGTCAAAATTAAATGAGTTTAATATAAAAATTAATGTGTCAAAAAGTGAATTTTTTGTGAATTCTTTTGAATTTTTAGGGTTTACTTTGTCAGGTCAAGGCAAAAGTCCGTCTTTGTCGAAAGTTGAGAAAATTAAGTCTACTGGGTGTCCAGAAAATATTACTCAACTAAAGTCATATTTGTCAATGTTGAATTTTTATAGGAATTTTATTCCTATGTGTCCTACAGTGCTAGAACCACTTCATAATTTATTAAGAAAAAATGTAAAATGGTGTTGGTCTGATGAATGCGAAAAGGCATTTGTAAATAGTAAGTCTCTTTTGTCAGATAAAACTATGTTAGTTTTATTTGATCCGTCAAAACCATTGTGTCTTACAGTCGATTCCAGTGCATACGGTGTCGGTTGTGTCTTAAGTCATGTCGTAAAGAATCAAGAATTTCCTATAGCTTTTGAGTCTGCAACATTAAATTCAGCTCAAAGAAATTATAGCCAATTGCACAAGGAAGCCCTTGCTATTATTTTTGGAATTAAGAAATTTCACAAATATTTAATTGGTCGTCATTTTACGATATATACCGATCATGCTCCATTGTTGTCTTTTTTTGCTGAAAACAAAAATGTCCCCGTTTTAGCAGCATCACGTCTTATAAGATGGTCTATAATATTGTCTGCATACAATTATAAATTGGAATATAAAAAAGGATTGAAAATTCCTCAAGCAGATGTAATGTCACGTTTGCCAAGTAAACAACAATTCAATACTGAGGAATGTAATTTTGTATACATGTCTACACCATTAATTCCATTCTCAGAAGTTGAAAGTCATTCTGAAAAAGATGAAACATTATGTAAAGTCATTAAGTATGTTTCAATCGGTTGGATTGAAAACTTGTCAAGTCCAGAAATTAAAAAATATTTCAAGTTTAAAAATTTACTGTCGGTCAAAGGAAAATGTCTTTTATTTGGTGACAGAATTGTAATACCAGAATCTCTTAAGTCCAAAGTCCTAAATTTAATACATTATGGTCATCCTGGTATAGTCAGGTCAAAAATTCTTGCTCGTTCATATGTATGGTGGTTAGGTATGAATCAAGATATTGAAGATGTTATTTTTAGATGTGAAATGTGTCAGTCTGTACAAAATGCTAACAAAAATGTACGTCATAGTTGGCCTATTGCTGAAAGTCCATGGGAAAGAGTCCATTTGGATTTTTTTGATTTAAAAGGTTCAAAATACTTATTAGTTTGCGACTCATATTCAAAGTGGGTAGAATGTTTTTACATGAAAAATACTAAATATTCGGATTTGTTATCTAAATTAGGTGAAGTTTTTTCCAGATTCGCTTTTCCGAAAACTATTGTTTGTGATAATGGTCCCCCATTTTCATGCAAAGAATTTTCTATTTTTTGTAAAGAAAAATCAATTAAATTATTATTTTGTCCGCCGTATAATCCCGAGTCAAATGGATTAGCGGAACGGTCTGTTCAAACTTTCAAAAAAATATTAATTAAATTTATGTTTTCGAAAAATTCTAAATTTTTATCGCCAGCTCAACGTCTAATAGATTGTCTGTATAGTTATCGTTCCACTCCTACTTCTGTTACGGGTGTATCTCCAATGGCTAAAATATTTTCATATGAGCCACGTACACCACTACATATTTTGTCAGAAGAAAGTCATGTCAATAAAAGTAAACAATCACAAAATGTCAAACAATCAACAAAAAATGCATTGAAAGAATTTAAAGAAAATGATAATGTTTTGGTCTATTTAAGACATGTGAAAGGTCATATGAAATGGTTTCAGGGAACTGTTAAGTTGAAATTAAGTTCATGGGTGTATCTAATTCAATTAATCGGAGGAGAGGTGAAAAAGGTTCATGTTAACCAAATAAAAAAAAGTTGTCTTAAGTCAAAATCAAGTTATGAGAATCCCGATAAATGGCAAGACTTTACAAGTCAGGAAAATGAAATTGTTATTGAACCGTTACCCAGCACTAGTGGAAATAATGATATTATAACTAGGTCTGGCAGAGTTGTGAAACCCCCTGTACGATTTAGTCATAGTGATTACTCTTAAGTTTCTTTGTCATTGTTATTTGGTTTGATATAAAAATAAAAAAAAAATGGAAGGAGGAAAGGATGTTATGTTGGTAATAATAATAACCAGCTGTCAAATGCTGATAGTTGGCAGGTCTGTCGCGTCACTTGATGTATAACCTTGAACTTGTCAACAGTGTCAATAAACGTCTTACAAATGAATCAGTTCTTGTATTTAATAATGAAACCTCAAATATTATAAATATATTGGCAAACAAACTATAACATTGTCGCAGGCAAAGCTTTATTTACTATATTTGTTGAAATTAGTTCATTTTATGCATTTTACGTAATAAAGAACAGTACCTTAGTATCTCCAACACAAAACTGCAGACCCGAGGAAGGGGATGTTTTTCTGGTTTCCTCAGAACTAAACACAAGGACAAGGCTTTATCACAACACCGAGTAGAACTTCAACATTATCAGATTTTGTTTAAGCTGGTTGAAAGTAAACGATTCAAAAATGTACAGAAACACCACTGGAAATGTATCGGAGTAAAAATACACAAACAGCGCGGTCGATTGTCGGGAAGCCTCAATCGCAAATGAGCCGGTCTTGAGTCCTGAGCCTGACCCTTACTTGAAGCTTTTGCTACCTGCTTTTAGGCCTTTTAGGCCCTTCCGTGACGGTAAAATGTTACCAGTTACAAGAAACTAATAATAATAACGGTATATATTTTTATATGGCAGATTTGTGTCATTTTTAATTAATTATAATAAATTTTATAAGCGCCCTAGAGGTGATTTTTCACGAAAACGGCGCTTTACAAATTATCGAATTATTATTATTTTTATAATTATTAAAAAATTGTTTATTTATTTCAGGTTCTCCGTATGTGTGGTAAAACAATGTATTATCTTGTGAGAAATGTGGATATCCGCAAAGAATGTAAGGCTGATGTAAGCATAATGAATAATGAGTAAGATTAAGAAAGGGACCCTCAGATGGTTTGGGCATGTAGAGCGAATGAACGAAGAAAGTAGTTTAAGAAGAATATACGACGCGAATGTGAATGGTAGAAGAAGTCGGGGACGCCCGAGGAAGACATGGCACGATCAAGTGAATCAGATACTTGAGTCGATGTATGAATATGAGTGAGGCAAAGAGTGTGTGCCAAGACCGAGTTGTATGGCGGTCCGTCCTCTCTGCCTACCCCTGCGGAGAAACGGTATGATGGTTAGTTAGTTAGGTTCTCCGTAAAACAGTTATACACCAAATTATTACGGAGAAGATTAAAGAAGATACAAAATTAAATGAATAAAAAAAAAGTCCGTGGGGGCAGTTTCACTATGTTGTGACGTATGACAAAAGATAGTTACTGAACTCTCTATAGGTAACATTAAAGATGTCTATGCTCAATGCGGAATCGTTAAGCAGTTGAAATTCTCTATTTATTGGCGCATTCTAAAAGGAAGATGTTCTCGCTTCCGGAGCATAAAAAAGTGCGTGGGATCTCAAACGAGTATACGCGTTAGGGACATATAGGTTAATCTCCTCTAACATATGTGGATTCAGTACAGTACCGGAGATCAGCTTAAAAAAATGTTTCCCCAAAAATATTTTTCGGCGGGCTTTAAAGGTATTAAGGGCCCGCAACTCGGATATGTACCAATTTATTACATATCTCCCTTAAACACGGTAAGTTTTAAAGCTCTTAAAAAATATATGCTATTCTTGAAGATAATATCTAGACTTTGCCCGCGCCGAAATGCAAATTATATAAAATTCCCTCGATAGAAAAAAATCGCAAAGTATGCTCCAAAAATTATTATTAACATGTTTGTTTCAGTTATTTTACAAGTTATATGTATGAAAAAATTCACATTGTTTCTTTAAATGCTGTTTAAGATAATGCCCGCGAGCTTTTTGCTCTATTTTAAACGAGTCGTGTTTTATTAAACATTTTCGCAATTTTTGCGTCGATTTTGTCGCTGCAAATGTTAGCGCTCTCCTCTAACATTCGTAATTTCGTATCTCTCCATCTTCTTCTTATCGGGCCCGGTTGCAGAGCCTTAAGATCGAGCATTTCTGTTAAGAACAACTATGGATACAGGAATGGGTAGTACGTACATATATTGTATATTCCCTAATATACGGGTAATGCATAAACCATTTTTCAACTCTTTTCTATTTCTAGGATATGGTTTTGTTCAGAATTTATAAAATAATATGCAGAATTTACAAAACAATGACAAGATAACAAAAATTAAAATAACAGTGCTGTCGTAGCACACACAGGACCATAATAATGATATTCAAAATACATATTTCTCAACAATTTTATGAAGTACTTACTTACTTTATCTGTGTTAAATAAAAGGGCGCGCACATCCATATAAGAAAGACGTAATTGGTAACATTTAGTAAAATACTTTCCGGCTATTTCAAGATGCTTTTCATAATATTAAATTGATGGATGAAAATCACTAAAAAGCAAGTTAATAATACACACGTGGAATATAAGAGAAGTTTGTTTGGCTACTAATCAAGCTATATACTCGTATACAAACATCGTGTAGAATAATGTGACTTCATGTTTTATAAACACCGTTTAAAACTATCTTTCACTCTTCCCGGTTGCTCATACAACCCTTTGAATTGTCATTAGCTTAGTGCAGAGGGAAAGAAACCTAATTCATTTCTTATATTTAAAACTGTCGAGTACTCGGCATGCGTTGCAATGCCACAAGCAGAACACTTACAGCCTATCCAAGAGAGAAACGTGGATTGCAAATTTACCCCCCTGCTATCCCCTACGGGTACTACATCTCCTTTACAAACCTTCCTTTGCCCCTACATCGTTCCCGACCACTCCGTTACCCCTCCTTGACCCCTCCGTGTCCTTTCCCATTCATCCCCGTTCCCGTCTCCGTTCGGCTCCCTCGTTCCCATCCCTACCCCTCTCTTGTTTCCCTTTATTCTTCTCCGCCTCCCCCTCCCTCACCCCCCTTTCGCAAAACCAGTCCTTCGTTCTCTCCCCTTTGCCCGGTTTCCTCTTCTTCTCCCTCCTTCCCTCCTTGCCGCTAAACTATATAAAACACACACATTTTTTTAAAACAACTCGCACTCCTTCTATTGTAAAATTTGTGTGTATATTTCATAAGGCCAATGCTTGCCATTATATAAAAACCTTCGTGGGCAACAACTCACCAAAGTTTGAGGGACAACAGCCGGACTCTCTCGACCCATCGCCTTGCACCTCAGTGGGAGGGATGGATTCACTCTTGAACACATTGACTCACAGATTCCTACCCACCCCTCACCCATCTGAGAGTTTCCAATCCCTCCTTTCTCTAAAAAGATTCACTTACTACTGCATTATTTCAGCTTGGAAGATCACCTACCTAAATAAGTGGACACATATGCTGAAAATCTATTGAGGAAATAATTAAAATTTTCTTTGGTAGTAAAATTGCCCCCACTTGAAGGCGTTTATTGAAAAACAGGTGAACGCTCTATACGTCACCATATACAGTTGGTACATTCAACATTCGAGGAGAATTAAAAAAAATAGTAAAACTAAATATTTTTTCAGCAAATTAAACTTTTAAATGACGATTAATGTTTTAGAAATCCTCTAATCTTGACAAAGTTGGTGTAGGAATTATGCGGTTTGCCTCAGAATCCTGCGAAGGTAATAAGAATGATGAATATCGTGTGACATTTACCATTTATTTTCGAATTTGACTTGCTGAAGATGTTAAACTTGCCAACAAAAAGCTCATTTACCTACTCACGACAACTGACAACGATGGATCAGTGTTCGAGTGGTTCACACCTAGTTTATTGTATTTGAACGTACGTGAAATCATCGTTCTAGTATCTTCTGTCTTTTTCGTTATAAAATAAGATTAAGAAGGAATAAGATACGTCGATGATCTCAGCACGAGCTCTCGCTGTGACTAGTTTATTCTCTCTTTATTTAATTAAATGAAGACAATATAAGCGAAACTCAATCGAAAATCTGAAAACAGAAAAATCAGAAAAAGATATTGACACATCTGGGACTCGAACCCAGGACCTCTCGCTTACCGGGCGAACGCGCTAACCACTGCGCCACCGTGTCGATATCCAATTCGGTCACTTTTAACTGTATCATACTTCGACTAAGAACCACCCACACTATCTTCATTTTTCTTAACGCATATACTATTGGCTGCTATCTTTATGTATGATTGCAAGATTCAAACCCGAACTAAATGCTCTCTAGATAGTGTCTGGATAAATCTTTATCCATTTTATTTAATATGCGACATCTATTGACTTTTCTGCAAGTCTAGGATGAATATTTTTATTTTTATTTTAACTTTATGAGTAAAACCTCAAATTGTAATATTTAATTAAATGAAGACAATATAAGCGAAACTCAATCGAAAATCTGAAAACAGAAAAATCAGAAAAAGATATTGACACATCTGGGACTCGAACCCAGGACCTCTCGCTTACCGGGCGAACGCGCTAACCACTGCGCCACCGTGTCGATATCCAATTCGGTCACTTTTAACTGTATCATACTTCGACTAAGAACCACCCACACTATCTTCATTTTTCTTAACGCATATACTATTGGCTGCTATCTTTATGTATGATTGCAAGATTCAAACCCGAACTAAATGCTCTCTAGATAGTGTCTGGATAAATCTTTATCCATTTTATTTAATATGCGACATCTATTGACTTTTCTGCAAGTCTAGGATGAATATTTTTATTTTTATTTTAACTTTATGAGTAAAACCTCAAATTGTAATATTTAATTAAATGAAGACAATATAAGCGAAACTCAATCGAAAATCTGAAAACAGAAAAATCAGAAAAAGATATTGACACATCTGGGACTCGAACCCAGGACCTCTCGCTTACCGGGCGAACGCGCTAACCACTGCGCCACCGTGTCGATATCCAATTCGGTCACTTTTAACTGTATCATACTTCGACTAAGAACCACCCACACTATCTTCATTTTTCTTAACGCATATACTATTGGCTGCTATCTTTATGTATGATTGCAAGATTCAAACCCGAACTAAATGCTCTCTAGATAGTGTCTGGATAAATCTTTATCCATTTTATTTAATATGCGACATCTATTGACTTTTCTGCAAGTCTAGGATGAATATTTTTATTTTTATTTTAACTTTATGAGTAAAACCTCAAATTGTAATATTTAATTAAATGAAGACAATATAAGCGAAACTCAATCGAAAATCTGAAAACAGAAAAATCAGAAAAAGATATTGACACATCTGGGACTCGAACCCAGGACCTCTCGCTTACCGGGCGAACGCGCTAACCACTGCGCCACGTTAGCGCGTTCGCCCGGTAAGCGAGAGGTCCTGGGTTCGAGTCCCAGATGTGTCAATATCTTTTTCTGATTTTTCTGTTTTCAGATTTTCGATTGAGTTTCGCTTATATTGTCTTCATTTAATTAAATATTACAATTTGAGGTTTTACTCATAAAGTTAAAATAAAAATAAAAATATTCATCCTAGACTTGCAGAAAAGTCAATAGATGTCGCATATTAAATAAAATGGATAAAGATTTATCCAGACACTATCTAGAGAGCATTTAGTTCGGGTTTGAATCTTGCAATCATACATAAAGATAGCAGCCAATAGTATATGCGTTAAGAAAAATGAAGATAGTGTGGGTGGTTCTTAGTCGAAGTATGATACAGTTAAAAGTGACCGAATTGGATATCGACACGGTGGCGCAGTGGTTAGCGCGTTCGCCCGGTAAGCGAGAGATCCTGGGTTCGAGTCCCAGATGTGTCAATATCTTTTTCTGATTTTTCTGTTTTCAGATTTTCGATTGAGTTTCGCTTATATTGTCTTCATTTAATTAAATATTACAATTTGAGGTTTTACTCATAAAGTTAAAATAAAAATAAAAATATTCATCCTAGACTTGCAGAAAAGTCAATAGATGTCGCATATTAAATAAAATGGATAAAGATTTATCCAGACACTATCTAGAGAGCATTTAGTTCGGGTTTGAATCTTGCAATCATACATAAAGATAGCAGCCAATAGTATATGCGTTAAGAAAAATGAAGATAGTGTGGGTGGTTCTTAGTCGAAGTATGATACAGTTAAAAGTGACCGAATTGGATATCGACACGGTGGCGCAGTGGTTAGCGCGTTCGCCCGGTAAGCGAGAGGTCCTGGGTTCGAGTCCCAGATGTGTCAATATCTTTTTCTGATTTTTCTGTTTTCAGATTTTCGATTGAGTTTCGCTTATATTGTCTTCATTTAATTAAATATTACAATTTGAGGTTTTACTCATAAAGTTAAAATAAAAATAAAAATATTCATCCTAGACTTGCAGAAAAGTCAATAGATGTCGCATATTAAATAAAATGGATAAAGATTTATCCAGACACTATCTAGAGAGCATTTAGTTCGGGTTTGAATCTTGCAATCATACATAAAGATAGCAGCCAATAGTATATGCGTTAAGAAAAATGAAGATAGTGTGGGTGGTTCTTAGTCGAAGTATGATACAGTTAAAAGTGACCGAATTGGATATCGACACGGTGGCGCAGTGGTTAGCGCGTTCGCCCGGTAAGCGAGAGGTCCTGGGTTCGAGTCCCAGATGTGTCAATATCTTTTTCTGATTTTTCTGTTTTCAGATTTTCGATTGAGTTTCGCTTATATTGTCTTCATTTAATTAAATATTACAATTTGAGGTTTTACTCATAAAGTTAAAATAAAAATAAAAATATTCATCCTAGACTTGCAGAAAAGTCAATAGATGTCGCATATTAAATAAAATGGATAAAGATTTATCCAGACACTATCTAGAGAACATTTAGTTCGGGTTTGAATCTTGCAATCATACATAAAGATAGCAGCCAATAGTATATGCGTTAAGAAAAATGAAGATAGTGTGGGTGGTTCTTAGTCGAAGTATGATACAGTTAAAAGTGACCGAATTGGATATCGACACGGTGGCGCAGTGGTTAGCGCGTTCGCCCGGTAAGCGAGAGGTCCTGGGTTCGAGTCCCAGATGTGTCAATATCTTTTTCTGATTTTTCTGTTTTCAGATTTTCGATTGAGTTTCGCTTATATTGTCTTCATTTAATTAAATATTACAATTTGAGGTTTTACTCATAAAGTTAAAATAAAAATAAAAATATTCATCCTAGACTTGCAGAAAAGTCAATAGATGTCGCATATTAAATAAAATGGATAAAGATTTATCCAGACACTATCTAGAGAGCATTTAGTTCGGGTTTGAATCTTGCAATCATACATAAAGATAGCAGCCAATAGTATATGCGTTAAGAAAAATGAAGATAGTGTGGGTGGTTCTTAGTCGAAGTATGATACAGTTAAAAGTGACCGAATTGGATATCGACACGGTGGCGCAGTGGTTAGCGCGTTCGCCCGGTAAGCGAGAGGTCCTGGGTTCGAGTCCCAGATGTGTCAATATCTTTTTCTGATTTTTCTGTTTTCAGATTTTCGATTGAGTTTCGCTTATATTGTCTTCATTTAATTAAATATTACAATTTGAGGTTTTACTCATAAAGTTAAAATAAAAATAAAAATATTCATCCTAGACTTGCAGAAAAGTCAATAGATGTCGCATATTAAATAAAATGGATAAAGATTTATCCAGACACTATCTAGAGAGCATTTAGTTCGGGTTTGAATCTTGCAATCATACATAAAGATAGCAGCCAATAGTATATGCGTTAAGAAAAATGAAGATAGTGTGGGTGGTTCTTAGTCGAAGTATGATACAGTTAAAAGTGACCGAATTGGATATCGACACGGTGGCGCAGTGGTTAGCGTGTTCGCCCGGTAAGCGAGAGGTCCTGGGTTCGAGTCCCAGATGTGTCAATATCTTTTTCTGATTTTTCTGTTTTCAGATTTTCGATTGAGTTTCGCTTATATTGTCTTCATTTAATTAAATATTACAATTTGAGGTTTTACTCATAAAGTTAAAATAAAAATAAAAATATTCATCCTAGACTTGCAGAAAAGTCAATAGATGTCGCATATTAAATAAAATGGATAAAGATTTATCCAGACACTATCTAGAGAGCATTTAGTTCGGGTTTGAATCTTGCAATCATACATAAAGATAGCAGCCAATAGTATATGCGTTAAGAAAAATGAAGATAGTGTGGGTGGTTCTTAGTCGAAGTATGATACAGTTAAAAGTGACCGAATTGGATATCGACACGGTGGCGCAGTGGTTAGCGCGTTCGCCCGGTAAGCGAGAGGTCCTGGGTTCGAGTCCCAGATGTGTCAATATCTTTTTCTGATTTTTCTGTTTTCAGATTTTCGATTGAGTTTCGCTTATATTGTCTTCATTTAATTAAATATTACAATTTGAGGTTTTACTCATAAAGTTAAAATAAAAATAAAAATATTCATCCTAGACTTGCAGAAAAGTCAATAGATGTCGCATATTAAATAAAATGGATAAAGATTTATCCAGACACTATCTAGAGAGCATTTAGTTCGGGTTTGAATCTTGCAATCATACATAAAGATAGCAGCCAATAGTATATGCGTTAAGAAAAATGAAGATAGTGTGGGTGGTTCTTAGTCGAAGTATGATACAGTTAAAAGTGACCGAATTGGATATCGACACGGTGGCGCAGTGGTTAGCGCGTTCGCCCGGTAAGCGAGAGGTCCTGGGTTCGAGTCCCAGATGTGTCAATATCTTTTTCTGATTTTTCTGTTTTCAGATTTTCGATTGAGTTTCGCTTATATTGTCTTCATTTAATTAAATATTACAATTTGAGGTTTTACTCATAAAGTTAAAATAAAAATAAAAATATTCTCTCTTTATTAGCTTAGGTGGAGGTACAGAAAAATCTACTTCGGCAGGAATTTCATAACCTCCAGAGTGTTGTTGAGGTCGTTGTTTTCCATTCTCATGTCGGTTTAGTTTGTATGCTGAATAGCTGTAAAGATAATGTTCGGTATTGCAGTCATAACACGATGAACGTGGCTTTGGATTGTTTACTAAAGCAGTACTGTAGCACTCAAAATTTTTGCATAGTGTTTCCAATTGCCCCGCGGAACTGATTACATGACCTGCTAGTAGACTGGCATAGTTTGGTAGCAGGCCATACTTAAATATTGGCAGTAGTTCCTCTTTTGGAACCGGTAACTCAAGGAAACTGTTGATGCGACGTATTTCTGAAAAGAAATCAATAGCAGCCTCTCCGGATGCTTGTCTTCTGGTATACATTTGGGCTTTCAGGATGTACTGGGCGTTTATAGGTTCAAACGTCTGTATAAGTAGCTTTTTTAGCTCTAACCAAGACAGGTTTTCATCTTTTAATAAGTGGAACCAAAGCAAAGCTTCCCCTGCTATGACATTTAAAATACACCGGGAAATTTTTTCCTGCGAAGTGCTTGTTTCTATGCTTAATTCGTCTACCCGTTTAATGAATTCTCTAACGTTCGTGTTTTTGTTGTATCGCTTGTTCCGTGGAGCGAGGTTGACATTGGTTGGTTTCCATAGAGGGATTTTGGAGATAGAAGCAGTTTGTTGCGTAGAGAGGATGCTGTCGCTCTCCTTGTCTCTGGATATGGACACGTCTTGTGTATCGTCTCCCTCAAGTTGCAAGTGGCGGATGTACCACACGTTGTAGCGGCGGGAGGTCCTCCGCATTGAGCATGAGCTTGGTCTCGACTTAAGCCCTCTTTTATTCAAGGCCCTCCTGAGAGCGAACTTTGTCAAGGAGTCTATATTTGCAATAATACCTTCCTCCGATGGTTCGATTGTGTCCATATTTCCTTGTAGACTTAATCCGAGTCTGGAAAGGAAGAGAAGAGCTATTAGTCAGTATAATTACATAAATACAATTTCATAAAGCCAGAGCTCACCATTATATATAGAAACCTTCGCGAGCATACGGTACCGGATATCACCAAAGTTTCATTGCAATCGGATGAATGGTTTAGGATCGCATAAGGGACAAATAATGAAACATTATTTTTTATATATTTAGATTTAGATAAATCGTCACCGCAGAAGTATTATGAAAACTTTTAATTACTTATTCAGCTGATTTCGAATGCAAAATTGTAATTGTTATTGTTAACATTTTATTGAACATGATCTCTATCGACAAGTTTTAAGATTTTCACGGCCAAAAGCATTTTCGTTATTTGTTTTTGGGGTGTTATGCCGTGTTGCGCTACCTCCTTCTTTAGCCAACGTTTCGGACATCGTTGCAGTGTCCATCATCAGGGCAGATCCGGCAGATCCGGTAGATGTGTAATTTTTAGTCGTGAAGTGTGTGCTTATTTACTTCGAAGCGATACGTGTCGCCAGCACCACTAACTTTCACCAGTACAAAATACTCGTGACAAGTAGTGGCGTCATTGCCGCGGAACGGAATAGAAAGTTCATTAAAACGTGGTATTTATGCTAGCCAGGGGCAAGTCCGTTTGCGAGATGCCGACGGAAGTGGCTCCATCTCTTAATGAAATCTAAAATTAGAAATCACAGGGGCAAGTCCGTTTGCGAGATGCCGACCGAAGTGGCTCCATCTCTTAATGAATTCTAAAATTAGAAATCACAATGGTAAGAATTTAAGAAATAGAATTACAATGGTTAAAGAGAATTTAGTCAATATAAATCAAAATGGTTTACCACGAGCTGGCATTATTGTATACTTAGACATGGTTTTTTGCTCTATTAATATTAAATCCTTCGGTCGGCATCTCGCAAACGGACTTGCCCCTGTGATTTCTAATTTTAGATTTCATTAAGAGATGGAGCCACTTCCGTCGGCATCTCGCAAACGGACTTGCCCCTGGCTAGCATAAATACCACGTTTTAATGAACTTTCTATTCCGTTCCGCGGCAATGACGCCACTACTTGTCACGAGTATTTTGTACTGGTGAAAGTTAGTGGTGCTGGCGACACGGTATCGCTTCGAAATAAATAAGCACACACTTCACGACTAAAAATTACACATCTACCGGATCTGCCCTGATGATGGACACTGCAACGATGTCCGAAACGTTGGCTAAAGAAGGAGGTAGCGCAACACGGCATAACACCCCAAAAACAAATAACGAAAATGATCTCTACCGTTTTCCTATTATTGTGATGGTTTGTATTTTGCAAGATTGAGTGTTATTATCGCCCGAAACTTTATGATGTTCCGGTCAGTAATGTAAGCAGATATATGCGTTAAAAATACGATAGCAGTTAAGTACAATAAGCGTGTTTATACGTCAACGCGTGTGTCTCCATAGAAATCGTTCTAACTCCGTTATTGTTTTAGTGACATCCCTAAAACAAAAAGTGAAAGGTCGATAGTGGATCAAGCTATACATCCCTATCAAGTGGTCCATAGAAATACATAACAAGAAAATTCTGTCATTCGCGCGGTCTGACACATAATTTTACCTGCCACATTTCCTACGGAAATGCGGCTCGACCGCGCTCGACATTGTTAATTTTTATTCAATATTTTAATATGAAATGATAAAAAAAGTGAGGTAATAAAAGTGTTTATTATACATTTATACAATAGAATAAGTATTGTTGTTTACATTTTAGTACCGTTTTCACATAAAAACATCACGCGAGTCATTTTTTCATTTTTTGAATGTTTGCATTATAAATTTTAATATTTATTTATAATGTAACAATTTGAAAGCTTATTTTGTAACCTTTCTAAAACAGTTTTTACTATTCGGATACGTTCAGAAATGTTTCATTTATAGAGCTTTAATTGTAACGCGGTAATAACACAAAGTTTTCGTAAATTGTCATTTCGTTTGAGACATAATAAGTGAATATTTGCAATTTTCGGAGGGGTTAAAAAGAGTAAAATAAAACCTTTTGAAAGCAAATGATTAGGAATGCGGCTTAGTGCGAGTATTGTGAGTATTCCATGCTCAGCCCAGGGCAGGGCAGGTACTAGCGGCTACTGGAGGGCTTGAAAAGGCCCGGACGCAATGCACTCTGTGAGAAACACTATTTTTCCTCGGAATTATAAAGTTTACTATGTTAATCGTTAAATCAAATTTATACATTTATTAGATAATCGCTTAGCAATATTTTATTCACAGAAAATCAATTAGTAATTAGGATTTGCGGACTTAAAATATTTCATATTATTTAAATTTTCTTTTTTGTTGACATTCATATATACTGGTATTATATTGGTATTCCCTTAATATTATTTTTATACAATTTAAGTTCAAAATTGCTTTTTTTTTCATTGCATTTTCTTTATTCTACTTTCTTTTTCTTTTTTAATCCATTATTTTTTTTTCTTACCCATTTTTTGATTCTCGAGTTGATTAAATCATCAAAATCAATACTAAAATTTCTTGAAATGGTTGAAAAGCACACGTGCTAATAAAAATAAAAAACACTTTATTTTTTTTGGAATGTTCTTTTTATTTCTCTTCTCTACATTTAATTTTTATTTTTTTTATTGTTAAATATATAATTTACATTTATTGTATCTACCATCAAAACCTTCATAGTATTTATCAAGTGTTATATTTAAGTATAAGACAATATTATAGTCAACACACTAATTACATGTAAAAAAAATTGTTCATTTTGACTGTTCTAAAACGGGCAATTTGCCTAGTTGGACAGCCAAAGATCATATAAAGTAATATGTAATGTTTTTAAATAAATAAATTTATTTTGAATAGACTATGAAACCTACCTACGTATTCGCTCTTATTCGACAAGTTTATATTTTTGGTAGTAAGAACCGATTATTAGATTTCTATTAAGCGTAAAAGGTTTGCGGTATTTCTTTTATATGATTTTTTTTTTGGAACCAATTTGGGAGGCGGGTATGGGTGCCGCCGCTCCGGGAACTATTTATTGGATAACGAACACGTTCGCTACGTGACTTAGTATGGGTGCTCAGTATCATGGGGTTAGCTTTGTCTAGGTCATGGCGGTGGATGCATCTGGATGCGGGCCGGATCGGGAGAGACTGATGGATCGGAATGGGAGGCCATTTTACCTCTCCAGCCGGGCTTTCTCAATCCGTTACCTTCATATATCCGTCACTCGTGAACATACCGACCCGCAGGTTTTTACCCATCACTAATAAATTTTACCTTCCCAGAACCACCTCTTCTTCGTTTCCTTAAAAAGATTCCCTAAGATGACATAGACCATGAGGGAAATTATTTTCGTAATGACCTCCAGTTTGGAGCTAATGTTAAAGAAAAAACACGAGAGTCAGTTTCGAGAAAACAGATCGTAAAAGAAAATGTTAACCTCAATTGGATGAAAAGTGGACCAATTAACAACGCAACATAACAAAATTTAAAGTTTAAAATTAGCAGCACAATTTTTCCCTTGGCCAAGTCACCTGACTAAAGTTTAATTACGCTCATTAGTTTAGAAATAATTTAAAATATTCCCATTCAAATTAACGACGTGGTATATTTCGACTTATTATTTCCTAGAATTAGCATTACTCCCACTAAGCGACGACGCGGCCAAGTAGAATTCAATAGCCTTCTTCTAATTTGCGAATAGTCATTTCAACGCAATTCCCAGAATTTTAGAAAGTATGTGGTCAATACAGCCTATATTTTCTTGTGAATTCGGTATTTTTTTGCCTATCGTATTATGTAAGAACCTTCTAGGCGGACAGTATTAAAAATATTTATGTTTGTAGGTACCTAATTAACTTTACTTGTGTTTGCATTTTGGATGGGGACATCATCATTATCATTACATAGCATAAAATGAAGTCGCTCAAAATGGATGTGCGCGTTAATCTTTTAAACTACGCAATGGATTTTGATACGGTTTTCACCAATAGATAGAGTGATTGAAGAGAAATGTTTATGTGTATAATACATGTAAATTATATTAGAGAAAAGCCGAGAAATTCAAAGAAAACATATTTTTGTGCGATTTAAAACGGCTGGCGAGCCGTACTATAGTCACTTTTGAAATTCGTTCTACGGAAGAAATTGGAAAATAGATGTCCTAGAGTAAGTAGGTATTTGATTTTCCCTTTTCAAATATCCAGTGTTGCATTGCAAGCATCGTAATTAATATGTAAAATACATGCTTATTATAGTAGAGAAAAGTCGATAAATTCAAATATTCAATTCAGGCAGCGGGCAGCTGGCAAGCGGGTGGTGTGGATTTTATAAAGGTTGAGTAATGGCGTTGTGTTTCGTTAGCAACAGCAACGTGTGGCTGGGTCTGCTAGTTTTTTAATAAACGTAAGATTTTATGCGTTATTATAATATAATAGGGATCTTTTTGTTTGTTCTTAGTTTGCCTCCCAAGTGAAATATGATTTGAAATAATCCATTTAACTTTGCCGCATGTTCAGATTTATCTAATAGCTTATAATATTATATATCTCTTTATCAGATTTTGGTTCTGGGAAGGAAAAGATGAGGGGTGGGTAGGAATCTGGGGGCCATTGTGTCCAGGAGTGACGGACGTATGACCTCCCTCAATCAGTCTCTTCCGACCTCTCACGCAGCAGGTGAGCAAACGCATCCGCCACCAAGACCTAGACAAACCTCACCCCATGAATTCGGACACCCCTGCTTAGTCATCAAACGTATCGAACCACTTGGGGGTGATCTATGGCAGGGGTATTGGTTTTCTAATTATTGGTTTCCGTGGCGGCGTTTTCCCAAATTGAGATGTTGTAACTAACTAACTAACCATCACGCCGTTTCGCCGAAGGGGTAGGCAGAGAGGACGGACCGCCAAACAACTCGGTCTTGGCACACACTGTTTGTCTCACTCACATTCATACATCGTCTAATACATACTCTTCTATTATTCTGACTTTTGACATGGCCCGACTCAAGTATCTGATCTGATTCACTTGATCCCTGTCACGATGTCCCTGACTTCTACCACACATTTGCGTCATATATTCTTATTACACTACTTTCTTCGTCCATTCGCTCTACATGCCCAAACCATCTGATGGTCCCTTTCTTAATCTTACTCATTATGCTTACATCAGCCTTACATTCTTTGCGGATATCCACATTTCTCACACGATCATACATGGTTTTACCACATGAGATGTTGTAGGTTCATAATATATTGGCAAACTAACTACATATTACTTCGCCATAGGTAAAGCGTCATTTACTGTATTGATTGTAAATATTGCATTTATCGTAGGTAAATATATACATAATAAAAACGGTACCTTAGTCTCTTCAACACACTACTGCAGAAGCTGTGGAAGGCGATGTTCCTCTGGTCTCCTCGGAACTAAACACAAACACCCTTAACAGGCGATTTTATCACAACACCGAGTAGAACTTCAACATTATAACATTTAGTTTAAACTTGTTGAAAGATATCAATTAAAAAGTGTACATAAACACCACTGGAAAAAATCTGTGTTACAACCCACAAACAGTGCGGCCGACTCGTCGACTGTCTGGACAGTGGACACATAAATTGCAACTGAACAACTGAACCCTGATCTTTTTGCTACCTGCTTTCTGGCCTTTCAGGCCCTTCCGTGGTGGTTTAGTGTTACCAGGTGCAAAAAACTACTTGTACTATTTAAAATACATATTTTTCAACAATTTAACGAAGTACTACTTTACTAGACTTGTATTAAAAGGGTGCGCACATCGTTAAAAGAAAGAAGTCTTTGGTAATATTAGTAAGAAACTTTCCTGTGAGTCCAACTTCACGTAATCAAGATGCTTTTCATATTAATAAATTGATTGATGGATAATACTAATTTACAATTTGGGAGGCGGGTATGGGTACCGCGCCCCGGCAATCATTTATTGGATGACCAACACCTCTGCCATAGGTCACCCCAAGTGGATCGCTATGTTTGGTGAATTAGCAGGGTTGCCCGGGTTCATGGGGTGAATTTTGTCCAGGTCTTGACAGTCGATGTGTTTGCCCATTCGCTACGTTCGGTGACTTATCAGGGGTGCCCGGGTTTATGGGGTTAAGTTTGTCCAGGTCTTGGCGGCCGATGCGTCTGCCCATTCACTAAGTTTGGTGAATGGGCAGACGCATCTGCAATCATGCCTTCAAGAGAGACTGGTTGAGGGAGGTCTTTAATCTCTCGATCCATCGCCTTGCACCGCAGTTGGAGGGATGGATTCATACGTCCGTCACTCCTGGCAACGCTGTCCCCTAGATTTCAACCCATCTTTCATACCTATATCCTTTCCAGAACTTCCTCTCCCTCTCCTTCCTTTCCTTAAAAACTCTCCACACTGCATACCCTATGATGACATTGGCCCTGAGGGAAATTATTTTCCACAGAGCCTCCTGTGTAAAGCTAATGTAAAAAAATTTAAAAAAAGCTTTCACTCCACTCGGTTACTTGATTTGGTCAACATACATCAAAATTGGTCAATAAATAAATGTGTTTTGTAGCGAGATCGTCATCTAATAATGGTAAAACCACTCGACCCTCCCACTTGCTGTCCGCATATAAACTGGAAATAGGTAAAATGGCCTTCCGGCCAAAAAGGTTCTTTATCACTGATTTAATAATACGTATAAAAGGCCGAAGGTCGCGAGCTGGTGAAATTTTTATAATCACTGAAAGAGGGTCGCATCAGTAAAAAGTTTGAAAAGCACCGCTTTAGTCTGTAGAGCATTTGTCTTTAGTGGGGCAGGTAGGTACTATAGAAGTGGAATAAATCTCCCCATGAAGAAATAGGAGCACAGGGCTAACTTGTTCCCTGGGAGTGTTGACGGATGGTTTTTCAAATCCGAAGGTAATTGTGTGCAAACAGTGGATTTTATTTCTATCCTTTGTATGGAAACCACGAGAGGCGGATTTATAGAATGGTGCAAAAAAACGATTTACAAATATTGAGATAATAAAAATAAATCCGTGCTTTCAAATTAAACGAAATTTAAAAGGCTTTGAAAGAGAGAGTACTAGAACAGTGCGCAATATAATTGTGAATGATGAATACTTGGAGCATGTAAATTAGGTTGTGTATTTGGGAAGTGTTTTTACGATAGATGGGAAGGCTAAGATAGAAGATATCGATAGAACATGCTGAAAGAATATGCAGGTAAATTTATTAAGGTGATTGTCAAAAAAAATCATGTTCTACTCTTTCATAGATGGCGCACGTATTTTACGGACAAACGCTTTTTTATTTTTTTTATTTTTATTAGTGACTATTTAATTACAGGTTTGATGAGAATTACAAAATATGATAATGTATATAAATATTTCATCTGTTTGTTCTTAGTCCTTTTCACTAGGTGGTCCTGTGCTGAGGTGGACTGGTAGATTTCTTTGATTTTCCGTTATTTAGTTTCTATGATGTTTTTAATACATTCTCTAGTATGTCTGCATTAATTTCTTTCACCCATGTTTTGATTTTTTCCATAAACTTATTTATCTTTTCTATCTTTTTCAAACTTGGAGGAAGGATGTTGTAAAGTTTGGTTGCCAGATATATGTGGTTTCTTTGGCCAAGACCTGTCTTGAATTTTGAAACATTTCGTATATCCTTTTTTGAGGCTCTTGTGTCATTTATCCGAGTTTCCTTAGGAGATTATTTTACAAGTTATGCTTTAAAATATTAAGAATAATTAATTGTTTGCGCTCGTACATACACAATATTAGTATGAATAAATTGTTTTCTCAATAAAAAAACTCAAATCTTTTAATAAAGGCTAACAAATACAACATTGGATTGAATCACCGACGACTTTTTTTTCTAGACTAGAATACCCCCTTACTGGAGGACTCAACGCGGTTGGCGCTAACAAAAGACTGTCCAAAGAAGCGTAACTAACAATTCATAATTGAGTTCTGGTACCCATTCTGATATTTGGCAGTGATGCATGGTAGAGGTAGAATGAAAGGACAATTTTATGCTTAGTTGGTTCCCACAGGTTACCACTACGGTTTGCAAATTATTTGAAAAGAATTCACGATTTTTGGTAATCTCTCTAAATATTTTAATTGGGAATTGTTGATTTCATACTGAACCGAGTGTACCACTAGCCAACAAAAACCGAGGTACCCATGACGTCATGGGTACCCCGTGTACCCCGTCAGACTTCGATCGTTTTTTGGGGCTGTGAAAAATCCAAATTTTAAAAATCATGAAGATGATGAATAATTCGACATTAAAAAAACACTAGATTTCCTTATTCCTGCTAATTTTAGACGAAATATTGCGACTTCAATCAGTTCCTAAAGGCTCTCTTAAAGGGAGACTCGTATAATAAGTACCTATTGTCCAGATCGGATATTAAATACACGATGTTTTGAATACTCTCAAAACTCATTACACTACGATTTTAATGTGTAACTATCACCCTCAGAGTCGTAACTGAAATATTAAAAAAAATGGAGCCTCAACTCCGAGCAAGCTAAAAAGTGTCCACCAACTCAAAGCTCCAACAAAATTTACGTGAAATTATATTTTCTCTATAAGCTCAATCAAAAGTTTGTCGATGTGAAACATTTGCCCTAAGTGGGGGGAGATATTATTTAACATGCCTTTAAGATACTATACAGCGCTACTGGGTCTTCGGAAGAATAACACGCAAAAACAAATATCTTAATTAACCCCAATCTTTAATTAATATAAAAAAGATTTCACGTATCCGACCAAAACCCGGTGAGTAAAACAGGATTAAATAATTACTCGTAACCTCTTTTTTTATAGAAATACCGCACAAGAGTCCCAACTGCTCCCGTCTGAAGCCAATGAGACTATGGCATCCCCAATTGGGGTATGTTGTGAGGCGGAAGGAGATAGTGAAGAGGAAGGTAGGGAAGTACCTGGCTATTCAGATCTGGTCACCAAATACGGCTTGTGCCATTTCAAGCAATATTTCAATTCTGAATGGTGGTCTTACACCAGGGCGATACTGAGAGTATCTTCCACTCTAAACGTGCTGTAGATATACTATATATTATTTTAAATGAATAATTTGTGAAATAACACAAATCAATTAAATAAAATTTATTTGCCACGCCGGGATTCGATCCCGCGACCTTCGGTGTGCGAGTCAAGAGCCTTACCGCTGAACTACGCCGGCCGTCAAAACCCTGTAATGAGATTCATTTTAATAATGTAGTTTTTTATTACTTTCCGTGGTAACGATGCTGTGTGGCGACTTAGGAGGTTTGGGTTCAATTTCTGTCCTTGAAAGTAGTCAAAATTCAATTGGGTGATAGAAATTATTTCATCCATTCTGATTTTGGTAACATCGTTTTAAACTGTTTTTTCGTTGATTATGGCGCTAAATCCTCTCCGCCGTCCGGTCCCCTGCGATGACAAGACTTTAGTGATTCGTTATTGACGTTGTTTTATTACATTGCAGTAGGTATTATGTTATAAAATCTCTACATGTAGTATTTGTTATGGTTGTACGAGTATGTCCTGCATTGTAATAATATCAAACAGTTTTAATATCCTAGCGACTGTACGGTTGACATTTAAAAGTCCGACTAATAATACAACTCTGCCTTACGCAAAACCTTTTCGTACCTGGAGTTTGTATACAAATCTACTTTATCATATTTAGATGGCGCCACTTACGTTAACAGCTGGCGTGAGGCATAAGTACTATTAGATTTGTAAATTCATGAATCTCTCCGGATATGGGACGATAATATGATTATTATTGTATCTGGCATTGTGAATAACAATACTAGGCGTCTCTATATTACACTAACTGGTACCCGGCATGCGTTGCAATGCCATAAATTGATTCTCCCTACATGTCCTTTCCCGTGCGTCCCCGTTATTTTCCACCTTCCCCCTATAAAATATATATGAAATACCCACATTTTCATTTATACAAATTTCATAACGCTAAGGCTTACCATAACATACAGCCTATGATACTCGCTGATAATGTAGCTTTCTATTGGTGAAAGAATTTTAAAAATCGGTTTACTGGTCAGGCATGAAAGTGTAACAAACAAACACACTCACTTTCGCATTTATAATATTAATATGGATATGACGTCATTGCCTGAAACGTTTTGTCACGTTTACTTTATCCCGGTGACTAGCTGTCACTGGATCCGAGGAACCGGCTATTTTTGGAACCAGTTCCTATCGGATTTATAAAATGGTCTCCAACATTCAAACTGGGCGTAGCCGAACCAAAAGTCGCCCGCAGAGCCTAGCAGCAAAAACCTGCGGAGTGCATTTTCAACTGCTAGTCTACTTATAATACGATAACTGTCAATCCATTGATCCTCTTCTAGCGCAGTAGAAGCTAGTTTTCGTATTATAACCAATCTTCCACAGACTCCACAACCAATCTGCTGAGGAACCCATCGTTCATTCACAATAATTCGCCCCCAACACAATAGTACCTGCCGCACAGAACTGTTACTGACCTACACCAATCTACTGCTTCCTCTTCTCCGCCAACCAACTCTTGCTTCATACTCCCCTTCCTCCCATTGAATTAAAACCACCCCCATTTTCCTCCCGACATCACCCCGTAACGTCACCCACCACCTCCCCATACAAATACACAGTGTAGAAGGTAGTCGGCAATTGTTCAGCTCGTAGAGAGGTTGTGTCTGGTTCTCACAGTTTCTGTACTAAAGTATTTACGATTTCACGTAATATTGTTTTCAAGTGCGGTAGTTCAATGTTATTCGAAAGATAACAACAGTTTATAGAAATATTGAATGTTTGTGTGAGTGTTTGGTAGATAAGAGTTATTTTGATGTCATTAGTGTCATAGTGTTGTGTTGTGACTGGATTAATCGAGAATATTGTGAGGTTCGAAAACTTTTATTTTCTTAATGTTTAGAAATAAAATTGAAATTAATTAAAGGCCAATAAAAAAAAACTTTTGGTTTTAATAACTTAGTAACTTTTGGTTTTGGTTGGTTTTAGCCGGCCTCTGTGTTTCCTCCTTCCTACAACATGAGTCTCTTCAAGACCAATGTTCATTCCTTCCTCTCCTCAAAAAGACCCTCCACACAGCATCCCAGATGACATAGGCCCTGAGGAAAATTATTTTCCTCAGGGCCTCCTGTGTGGAGTTAAGGTAAAAAAAAAAATATTTGGCATGTTGTTTGGGTGCAAATTTATATACAATTTTGCGTGTTTTTATTTATTGATGTAATGCCTAAGGCTGCTTAGGCTTGTTGAAAAAGTATCGATATTTTTAACCGATATATTTTGATCCGATATATCGATATTAAATATTCAATATCGAAAATTGTATCAAAAACGATATTTTTTTAAATTTATGTATTTAAAGTCACTAGAATCCAAAACCGTATAGGAACGAACGGAAAAAGTAACTGTATTGGGTCATGACATCTGGCGGTTGAAATTTTAACTATCAATAGCTTACAAATCTATTGTCTTTGCATTAGTATTTGTGATCACCAATACTATCTCATATATGTAGGTACATACATAGAAATGTATGCTATTTTTCGCCATTTTTTTCTAAGCCACTGCTATGTGTTGGTTCCCAATTGTCTATGATTATTGACTATACCTTGTTCCAAACACGAAGTCCTTTTTGACAGATCAATACGCCAATAGAATGTTACTGAGACGCATACAAACTTTGTTACATAATAAAAATGAATAGTGATAAAAATACCTTCAATTTTATTGCGATTTTTGTACATTAAAAAAAGCACATTGTGTACAAAAATTACAAATGATAATATTGAGCTGAATACACTATTATTTTTAAAACGCAAAATCTCTTCAAAATTTGACTGATATATCGATATTTTTTCCTCGATATATCGACGTCGATATTGATATTTTAATAAATATCGATACATCGATATATCGATATTTTTTTTCACTTTCGACATCCCTAAGGCTGCTTGCACATGACAAAAAAGCGATAGCTAAATTAAGAATCACGCGTAATGAACGAAGCCACCGCAAGCGACGTCTTGCGTCATTTTTTAGTATACTTGTATTATTGTTATAATTTTTTTGTTCTGTTATCTCCTCCTCCTGTTGATTCGTAACATCTTAAATGATGTTTGAGTATAATAGTCATCTTTCCTATATACACAAAATTTATTTTTTTTAAATTCATGTCTTTGGGAAATCTTGAGAAAATTTTTTTTACATGAGCTCCACACAGGAGGCCCCGAGGAAAATAATTTCCCTCAGAGCCTATGTCATCTTTGGGGAGACCATATGGAGGTTTTTTTTAAGCAAAGGATGGAGAGGGGAGTTCCGGGATGGAAAACGGTTTCAGGGGTAGGTAGGAATCTGGAGTTCAGTGTGTCCTGGTCATCCGCCTCCAATACCTAGACAAACGTCAACCCATGAACCTGGGCACCCCTGCTCAATCACCAAACGTAGCGAACCACTTGGGGTGACCTATGGCAGAGGTTTTGGTTATCCAATAAAGGTTCCCGGGGCGGCGGTACCCATTCCCTCCTCAAAAATGGATTTAAATCGGGATTTGGTGCTTTCATACCCAACCTAATGGGATTGACCTTATTGTTAAAGTAAAGTTTTCATAAAAAAATATTGGAGCTTATCCCTGTGGAAAACGGTTTGATAGTTTGTAAATTAGTGACCTTTTAGTAGCACCATATAAATAATTCTATTTAGTATTTATGGGTAAAATATTGGAGCATGTTTCCTAGCAGGAGGTTGAACACAATACCGCGGAATATAATAACAGCAATTAAACCACTTCACGGGAAATGCTTCATTTGGATAATGCATTCGACCGCTGCACCCGGCGTTGCGCGGGGTTGGAATTGTTGTTTATATGTATTACTATAAAGAACGCATATTGTGACAGATAATCCTATTCAATTGTTTTGTAAAATGCAGTTGTTATTAGTAATAATTATAAATTCCCTTCACCTTTTACTATAGTTATTTTTCGCTATAGCTGGAATGGACTAAATCGAAAAAAATGTTAAACCACAGACAATTTCAGAATTCGACAAATTGTCTTTCTGTCAATTCAAATATAATTTTTGTGTTGTTTTGTAAATTTCCAATTCTATAACAAGGAATACTATCTTCAGTTTGGCTGGCGGGTATACGTAGGTGTCGCCGCCCCGGGAATCATTTATTGAATAACCAATACTCTGTCGTAGGTAATCCAAAGTAGTATGCAACGTTGGGCGACTTAGCAGGGGTGCCCGGGTTCATGGGGTGAAACTTGTCCGGATCTTGGCGGCGGATGCTTCTGCCAACCAACTGCGTGGCAGGCCGGATCGGAAGAGACTGGTTGAGGGAGACCTTTTGACCTCTCCAGCCATAGACATCGATATATTCATATGTCCGTGTCTCCAGCAGATTTATCTCGGAACATCGCTTTGCAACCCTGATGAAGTTAAAGCATTGCTTCAGAACATTTTGGTTTTGATTTGAATGATTAATTTGAATTAAAATATTCTTGCTAAATTCTTTATGATTTTTAAAGATACTAATATGCTTTTTTTTCTTGTTTCAGGTCTAATAATAAATTAAGTTATTTTTACAAAGTGTCGTCACTCGTAAAGTGTGTGAACTCTACCAACGAAGTTGTTACTTTCAAACAAGTGTGTTCTAGAGTTTGCTAAAGTTTCAATAGTTCTTGTGTGAAAAGGTGTGACAAGTTTATCAGTGTTAAAAATTGAATTGATTGTTTCTGGAGCAGAAAAAGTTTAAAATAATAATGTTTGGAGTAAAGTAGAATAGTTAAGTATGTAAAGCATGTCCAGGGGTGTATTAGTGCTATTGCTGCTAATATTGGAGGCTGCCAGGGGTGTAGCGGGGAATGACCACAACTACCAGTCGCAGGAAATTCTACTTGCTGAATCAGGTACAACAAATTTGTACTTATTTCTAACAAATCTTCCACCAAAAACCCTGCCTACAATCTCAGATCTACATTATCTTAGTAACACTCCACCGATACTGCTGATCCTTTATAACAACCTAAACTACTAAACCACATGATAATACTCTACCTAATGATAATTGGACACCTTATTCTGGATCACGAAATGGTATGGTTGTATGGGTACCTCTAAAAGTAACCTCCGTTTGTATCCTCGTTATAAGTGTGGTACATCCTCCACAGCTGAAGGCTCCAATGGACACGCGGGGAGAGGAGAGAGTAACTCCGCAACCTGCTTCTGGTAACAGGAAACGGGGCCATATTTCAAACTAACCGTGTAAAGCCTCTGAGGTGACTCAAGTGTCATTGTCAAAAGTAAAAGATCTGTAACTCCGTGGGGTCATGATTCTACAGATGGCCCAGAATTAAACTGCAACAAGTCCAAATCTTTTGATTTGACATAATCACGAAAAAACATCAAATATCAATACTTTTCACTGAAATTTCTACATTTCTTCAAATGCAAACCCATGGTTCAAAAACAATCTAGTCAGTTTTAGGAAACAATTCGAAATATTTTGTTTAGAACCGGGTACATCCGAATAAGGCGTTCAGTCCTCCATTAATGGAGTTTCTTGCTTTATATTTTTTCCTAAATATCTATCAGCCTTCTCATCTCTCTTAAATATACTTCATTGCTCATCCGTTATATATAATTGTTCTCCATTTTATTAAGAACTAGCTGGTCCCGGCATGCGTTGCCATGCCATTTAATAAAGAAATTGTTTCTCCCTGAGTGTCCTTTCCCATTCGTCCCGTTCCCCTTCCGCCTCCCCTTCTTCTCCTGCGTCCTCTTCCCCTCTCGCTTTCCCACTCCGTCACCTCCACCTTCCCTCTCCCCACTCCACTCCCCCCCTTCCCCCCCCCCCTTCCCCCCTCCCGAGTTCCCCTCCCCCCTCACACGTCCCCTTCCCATCCCGCGTTCCCGTTCCACCTTCCCCGCCTTCCCTCTTCCCTTTTCCGCTCCCTCGTATTCAATCCCAGTACATTCAGTTTTTAATCAGCCCTCGTGCCACCTTTTACAATTTTTATTCAAATTTACATTTTTCATGTATATTAAATTTGGTACCTAACATAAATACCTATTTAAAATATCTTAAATTCTTGATTCGATTCAAACTATTAGGGGAGTACCTACTTTAAATAAATTTATCAACTTAAAGATTTTCAAAAATAGAATCCTGATTTAACAATCATTGTTTTGCAAAATGTCATTCTCAAACATGCGAACTGTCAAACGTGCGATAGTCGTTAGGTTTTCTGAAATTATCCAATCCATCGTCGTACTTCAAGGAATATTCTAAAAAAAGAATTAGCGAAATCGGTTCTGCTGCTCTTGAGATTTGCGCCTAGCAACAAATTCAGCCATTCATTTTTATATATAAGAAGATTTAGTGTAAGGTAATGTGGTAAATCATCCATGTATTTGAAAAAATATACCCCGTAAAATCTAAGTAATTGAAAGTAAATGGAGAAAATTCGCATACCTACATACTTGACATATATATCGTTGAACCCAGGAAATCATATTGCGGATTTACACACATGACCTTTTCCTCGTCCTTACGTTTTCTTTGGAACATTTTTATTTTTTTTTCTTTTTACATTAACTCCACACAGGAGGCCCTGAGGAAAATAGTTTCCCTCAGGGCCTATGTCATCTGGGATGCTGTGTGGAGGCTCTTTTTGAGGAGAGGAAGGAATGAACATTGGTCTTGAAGAGACCCATGTTGTAGGAATAATAAATAAATAAATAATAATAAGTAGGAGTCTAGGGTGTTTTTCAGGTATTTTAGAGCTCCAGACCAGAGGTGGCTGCCAAATTCAACCGTTGGGCGCACTTGCGATTTGTACAGGGTTAGCAGTTGTGTACTATTAAAGTATCTGCGGGCCCTGTGCAATACGCCCAGTTTTTGGCAGGCTAACTTTACTCTGGCTTGAACAACTGTATTCCCTCTGGCATAGAGCAAAGGTGTTTAGTGTTTAGTCATGAAGGGGAGGGGAGAGTAGGCTGTACCTACGTAATAGTAGGTAGGCACCTCCCTAGTCACGTGTTCTGAATAGAAGTTATTCCCGTCCTAGCCCAACTTCAGTGCCACCCTTAAAAACGACCTCTAAACCCTGTGAGGAGTTAGGTACATGGGGCACACCTGTAAAGGAAGAACGGAAAATTGAAGCAATATGTTAAATATGGCGACAATACGACTGACAATTTATTTCCATGCTGTTATAGCTTTTTTGGTGGGCAGAATCCTCTTTACTTTGGTAGGCCTTTATTCTAGTGCCTTAATGGGAAGGTTTTATGAGGAACAGCTGTTGACTGTTTTGGAATTGAAATATAAATTCAATTTGGGAGGCGGTTGTGGGTACTGTTGCTCCGGGAACCATTTATTGGATAACCAGTGCCTCCGCCACAAGTCACCCCAAGCGGTTCACTATGTTTGGTGACTTAACAGTAGTGCACGGGTTCTCAGCGTGAGGTTTGCGGCGGTTCGGTAGAGACTGTTTGAGGGAGATCTTTTGATGAGAGATCAAGAGTATAATAGACAGCAGGACTCTCTCGGAACATCGCCTTGCACAGCAAAGGGAGGGTTGGATTCATGCGTCCTTATTACCGTTACGATAAAAAAGTCCCTCTACACAGCATCAAACATTATCTCGCTTTGAGAACCTTTAATAAATTCACGGTGGGTAATTTAACTTTCAACGTATACTCCTTTTGGTATAAGTTTAGGTACACAGTAATGTGGTTTGGTAGAAGCTATTGTAAATATTGTTTTACCAATATTCCTTGCGACATCTATTTGTCTATTTCGATAAGCACCAATTATTTTATGAGGTACGGAAAGTAAATTGAATTCACCTTTACTTGTTGAGACAGACTTGTGAGTATAATAATGTTGTATGAATATAGAGTGCGCCTCTTCCACCTTGTCAGTTCATTCAGTAAATATAAGTTTTTCACAGAATAAATACCAACACATTATTGTATTATTTTCGCTTCAATTCAAAACTTTTCGCTCCAGTGGCTAGTTGCGGGGAGTGATTTCCCTCGCACGAAAACTGAAAATATGCAATGTAAAGCATTTTTAGAATTCTCTGTTTCTCCGTTTATTCTCAGTGTGTGACTTTCCAATAAGGAAACCTTCTGCATTTCAAATCTCTGATATTCAAAATAAATTCGAATGAGAAGTTAGGAACATTTTTCTCCGTTTGAAAACATTTTAAGCATTTCAAAATTTAATTGTGGTTTTTCAATGAAAGATGCTCCGAAGAACTAGTGTCAATAAATCCTTTGGCACCGTTACACACTCTTTAAACACGCCAAATGCACACCCAACATTTGTGAAAAATTGAAATTTTTCACATGAGAACGGATCGTTTCTACGACTCGTCCTTGAGTTCTACAGCTCTACGTGTCCTCCTATAACATGGGTCTCTTTAAGCCCCAGAAGCCCTCTTTCTTTCTACAAAACGACCCTCCACAAAGCATCCCCAAAGATGACACATTAGCCCCGAAGTGAAATAATTACTTTCGACAGGGTATCCCGTGTGGAATTAATGTAAAAAAAAATACAAACGCAACCACAGTTTTTTAGAAGGTTTTTCAGCACTTCAATTTTGTGATTTTTGAAATATTTAGTTGTTATTCTCACTTTAACAGTAACTGCAAAGTTTTGTTGTAGGATGAAATGTATAAGTTATGTCCCTAACCTTCGTCTGACCATGAACAAGTTAGAGGACTTGATGAAGAAGTGTAACTTAATCTTCACAACTACTCCCATAACAGTATCTCCACTCTTTGTGTGGGAGTTAAAGTCCAAGGGGTGAATTGTCTGAAGCAGATTGCTCCTCTGACCATCAACTTGTACAGTTCCTTATTAAGTACCCTAGCATAATTAAAGGAATTGAAAGTAACAAATAAAAAAATGTTTTCGTTTTTAATATTATTCCTACCATAAATTCAAGGTCATTAGATGGTAGATACTTAGTTTCTATGTAATTACGTCATTAATATTCGGTGAACATTGTTTTGGGCCGTTTATTAAAATATTTTGAAATATTTCAATAGTTGTGCATAATGTACGGTCAGTTCACACGCGATTTGCTTATTTAGTAATATTCAGGGGTCTTGTTGTTTTATGACGGAATTATATTCTCTATTTTAAAACTAGTCAATTATGATGCCATGTGTATGTTTTTTTACATTAGTTCCACACATATGAGGCCCTGAGGAAAATACTTCCCCTCAGGACTTATGTCTTCTTTGGGATGCTGTGTAGAGGGTCTTTTTAGAAAAGGAAAGAGAAGAAGTTCTGGGCATGAAAAAATGTATGAGGGGTGGGTAGGAATCGGTGATGGACATATGATTCTATCATTCCCACTGCGGTGCACGGCGATGTTATGAGAGAATCCTGCTAGAGAAGTCAAAAGTTCTCCCTCCACCAGTCCCTCACGATCCAGCCTACAGTTGGTAGGCAGACGCATCCGCCGCCAACATTCTCGACAAACATCACCCCAAGAACTTGTGCACACCTTCTAAGTCACCAAACGTAGCGAACCACTTGGAGGCGGTACCCATACCGGCCTCCCAAATTGTTTCTAATTCTTGATGTTGAACTTGTCAAATGTTACTTCTTGATCTTTTCAAATGTTTCGTTATGTATGTATGTAATAGTTTTCGTTATGAAAATATCTTATTTTTTTATCTTGAAAATATTCTAATTTCAATTGAATAGTTTAAAATCACTGTAACTTGTAAAATTTCGAAAGAAAGCAGTTTTGATTAGGAAAGACTGAAAGAGATTTCTGAAAATTTATTTACCAATTCACCTAATCTTGCACAGTCCAGCACAAAAAAGTGGACCTTTTTTAATGCCATTTTGTATTTTTGTTTTAAATAACTGTGTAGTAGTTTTGAGATAATCTGGATTCAAAATATCTTTATTGTTGGTAAACCTTTATGTCAGAATGAATCACGCACCCTCTAACTACTGCCTTAACCCCCTGACGCTTTGAACATAGGAAATAATGTGACACGCATAATTACAGTTATTATGAATTTAGATTCGTTCCACATTAGGGAAGCAGAAATGTTTACGTCGAAATATTGTGTTGTTATTATTAATATAAATATGAAGGCGGTTTGTCGCATTTCTACACGGAGCTGGTTGCTGCATATTTTCACTTGAATAAACTATGAATAAAATAATATTACATTAAAAAGTTGTGTTTGTAGGTTCAGGAGGGGATGGAGGGATGAAAATGTTATTGTGTATAATGTGTACAAGACTTCTAGTTCAACTGCTGCACTTTGTGTGTTGCCTGTCGACTTCTTTTTAAATATCAATTTTTCTTACGAGAACTGTAGCCACTGGAGAGCTTTTTGCCACAATGTGCCACTATTAAAAATACCTTGGATTGCTTTGCTGCCAATTTTTCCTTATTTGTAAGAATTTAGTAGACTTTTACGAATTTATAATGTGATAATCGACAAAAGTTAGGTGAATTCATTGTTTGTATGACTACATATTAAAATTCGGAGGTATAATTTTTTTTTGTGTTGGCGGAAAATATTCAAAATGATCATCAAAAAATCTCGAGCAATCGTGGAAAAAGTTATTAAATTGCGCTATCGCTCCAGAAGGTAGAGCATTTTTAAATTTCATTACTCTTATTATGGACGATATTTTTACAAAATATTTATCTTTGTTTGTGAACGCAGCCAACCAACGAAGCTTATGAAATTCAAATTCATCGTGTTCTTTGGAAATTTCCTTTCAGAGTTACCGCAACCAACAAAGAGAACTAAAAGCAATCTGGGGATGGTAGATAAAGTTGTTGTGAAGACCTGCTGCACTTCTACTGGAACTATTAGCAAATATTTATAGTTAAATTCAGTTTTAATGAAATAGTAATGCATTCTAATGATACATCTGAATGGGGTGTCTGCTTTAGACAGAGGATATAAAATGTTACTAGGTTATTACTAAAGGGGGAGTTAGTGATTGTAGCTTGGTCACCAGGAGCGCATTTTGTTGTGTGTTTAGAATATTATTAAGTAGATATTAGCCTAAACGGGGTATTAGTGACTTTAGCTTGGTTTCCAGGAGCGCACAGGAAAGTTAGTCGATCATTTTAAGTTAAGGATTTTGAGAAAGTATACTTTTCAAACTGAATAATATCGTTTGAAGAAGAAGATAATACTAATAAACCTAAAATATGAAAAGAACAATACACAGAAAAATAAAAAGGTAATGGTCGTATCTATACTATACTCAAACCCAGGATCTCTTGGTCTTACTGGGACAAACGCCTTAACCAACTTGGCCATTGGGATCTTTTAATTTTAAGTCATATTTGTCGATGTCATATTTGAAAATCAGTTAGCAATGTTATCTTCTAATAATTTTTCCCATATTCTTGGCTGCTACCTTTTTAAATGATCTAAAGAATTGGTTTGTAACCTAGATAGTGTCTCGGATAAATTTTATTTACATAAGACGACACCTTTTGACCTTTTTTCTGTGTTTTTTTTCATATTTTTGTTTAGATTTATTAATATTGTAATCTTCTTCAATGATATATTACATTTATGGGTATAACCTTCAAATGTTATTATAACAAGAGTTTTTCAAAAAAAAAAAACAATAATATTGAGTTTATGGAAAAACATTCTTCAAAATTTTGTATCAAGTAAATCCTTCCTTACCCTCGAATTAATAATGGTTTGATAATAAATAATTAATGAGAATCAAAATTTCTAGTTAGTTTGGAGTTGAAAACTTTCGTTGAATAATTTATTCTGTCAGTGAATTTCTTAGTAGGTATTCAGTTGTAAAAATGATTTCTGTTAGCCCTAATTAATCTCTTTGATTCAGCGGAATATATATTTTTAATGTGCATACTTTTTTACGAATCAAACACTTTTTTAATAACCATAGCGTAATGTATCATAATAGTCTATGATCTAGTACATACTTAACCGATTATTATTATTAATTATTATTATATATTGTATCGTAATGATATATACTTTACCATAGTAGTCTAAGGGCTCTTCGGGTCACATGGACTCATTGCCGAGTTGTGCCGATGATGACCGAAGGTAGATTTACAAAGTCTTAGGTTTCAGGAGCTCCGCAAGATCAGAACTAGCCTTCAGCCTGGAAGGACCTGTGTTCTCAGAAGTATTAATATAATTACAATACGATAATAGACAATCGCTGTGTTTTTATTTATTTAAAGTATTTTAATCAAGCATATTATGGTTTATAAGGATAATAAGTACTGGAGAACACAGGTCCCAGTACTAAACATTTTAGCTGCAACACAGTTGCAGTGTGTATTGTTAGTACTGCACCGGAGGGATTATATTCACCAAAGTTTAACCACTTTGGTTCGAATGCAGTGGAAAATAGGTCTCCCGTGCAAACGTGGTTAGGCAAATAACCCGTTCTAATTTCAGAAACCGCTCTTTATTAATGATATTATGTATTTGTTTTAAATATGAATATGGTTTATAAAACAACGCAGTTTGTAACCTGCGTTATGCAGATGATACAGTACTTCTAACAAGTAACATTGAGGATTTACAACTTTTGCTGAATCAAGTAGTGAAGACTTGTGAGAATTTTGGGCTAGAACTGAATATAAATAAAACAAAATACATGCTCATAAGCAAAAATAACGCATTGGATGAACATCTTTATATTGCTGGAACAAAACTGGAGAAGGTACAAAGTATTGTATACTTGGGCTGCAATGTAAATGATAAATGGGATCCTTCAGTTGAAATCAAATGCCGCATTGAGCAAGCTCGTGCAACCTTTATCCGCATGAAAAAAATGTTCTGCAGTCATGATCTCAACCTTGGATTACGAATGCGAATGGTCAGATGCTACGTATTTTCAATATTATTTTATGGAATGGAAGCATGGACGCTTACTGAAGAATTAATTAGGCGACTTGAGGCATTCGAGATGTGGATCTACAGAAGAATACTTAAAATAAGCTGGATGGACAGGGTCACAAATGAAGATGTTATGGTTCGGATGAATAAAGAAAAGGAAGTAATTAAAACCATAAAAATCAGAAAACTTCAATATCTTGGACACGTGATGAGACATCCAGAGAAGTATGAGATCTTGCATCTCATAATGCAGGGAAAGATTGCCGGAAGAAGGGGCCCTGGAAGAAGGAGAACCTCATGGCTGAAAAACCTGAGACAGTGGTTTGGCCAGTCTACCGTGGAGCTGTTCCGGGCCGCAGTAAACAAAGTCCGCATAGCCAACATGATAGCCAACGTCCGTTGAACGGACAAGGCACAGGAAGAAGAAGAAGTTTGTAAAATAATAGAGACAGTAAAATGTAAATCAACTTTATAAAAGTATCAGTTGAATATATAATATTCAACGGCCAAACGGCCGTTTCAAATCTGCCTTTAGAATCATTTAGAAACATTTCGTGTGAATATCGTTCTCTCTGGAAAACATTAAAAGATACTACTCCATTATTCTATCGCAAACTGAAAAAGAACTGCCCCGGGGACCATTTATTGGATAACTTACTAACACTTCTATTATAGGTCACCCCAAATGGTTTACTATGTTTGTTGACTTGTGCAGGAGTGTCCGGGATAATGGGTGAGGTTTACCCTGGATTTAGTGGCGGATGCATCTGCCCACCAACTGCGTGGCAGGCGGGTTCGTGAGAGACTGGTTGAGACTTTTTAACCTCCCCATCTTGACTCTTTTGTAATATCGCCTTGCACCGCAGCGTGAGGGATGATCATACGTCTATCACTCCTAAACACACGACCGACCCGCGACCCCCAGATTCTTACATACTCCCTATATCTTCTAAACTTCCTCACCTCATATTTTCTTAACTCCCACTGTATTCCCAAAGATAATAAAGGCCTTGAGGGTAATAATTTTCATGAAGGCCTCCTGTGTGGAGCTAATATATCCTCCTTTCTCCCCATAATAACACAGTCAATAGAAAATTAAACGGTTTAATTAACCAAAAAGAAGGAATCAATGACGCTCGTTCATCGGATATTAGTTCTAATATTAGGCAGATTGATATTTCCAATTTAGAAATTTATTTGAAAGTTTAGTATCTCTTGCGGTCCCAAATTCAAACATGAAAACAAAATTTTTAACAAAACAGAAAAACGACTTCAAAAAATGCACTAAAAAGTAAAAAAATAATTTCGTATTCTTCTACAACTTCATAATCAACTTACTTTTTCTAATCATCAATATGTAGGTACGATTGTTACTTTTGGAGTCGGTGTCAGTCAAGGTAGGTTTGTAACTACATACTCGTACATAGTTATAGGTGAGATGTGCTTGTATCGCACAAGCGACTTGACGAGGCGAGAGGCGGGAGCGGGGCCGCGGCCGGCGCGGGGAGCTGTCAAGTGAACACACCAAGCCGGGTACCTTTGTTGACACCGACTCCAAAAATAACAATCGTACCTACATATTGATGATTAGAAAAAGTAAGTTGATTATGAAGTTGTAGAAGAATACGAAATTATTTTTTTACTATTTAGTGCATTTTTTTAAGTCGTTTTTTTGTTTTGTTAAAATTTTTGTTTATTTTTTGATTTTTAGTGAATCTGAAGTACACTAATTAATTTGTCTGAATATGGGTAAACCTACTAAACGTGCTGCTCATATGAGGCAGACATAATTTGACCATAGCGACGTTAAGGTCATATTAAGAGATTCGGCCGAGTTTCGTTAATTTGTCATGGATCCGATAATCAGAATCTAACCAAACTCTCATCAAATTACCTTTGAAGTACATCCTTTCGAATAAAAAAAGAATCATCGAAATCGGTTGGCGTGATATTGAGTTATTCGTCCATTTGTCGCGCACATACTTAATGCAAATTTAAGACTTTTATGGTTTTCTCATGGATGCTGTTGTCGAAACTGGACCAAATTAAAATGGGACCACAAGGGAAGCACCAGCTTTCAAATAAAAAAATAATCATCAATATCGGTTCACTCAGTCAAAAGTTCTGAGCTAACAAACATTAAAAAAAATATATATACAGTTGAATTGAGAACCTCCTCCTTTTTGAAGTCGTTTAAAAATGTTTTCCATTGAATGCTTTTTGGAATATTTGAACGCATTTGTATTTTTGTGTTAAAATTTCTGATTTCATAAGCTGTAAAAATTATTTCCTACCACGTATTACGTTTCTACGTTACCCTTGTACCCTCCAAATGCGAAAAGCAATATGAAAAATTCATGTATTCAATTCTTTTGTGTTTCTGTCTGTATAATTATGCAATTCTTGTTTTGTTTTTTGCGTATTATAAAATATACCAGCAATGGTTCAGGAAATTGTGCAATTTTGCATTGTTCAAGAATTCTACTTTCATACTAGGAAAACTGTTGAAAAATGAGAGAAAAATGGTGGACCGGTGGACATGGAGAAATATCGTGAAATATTCATACTTGTTGCTCTTCAGAAATTTAAACTTTTATTTACAGGTGGCTTGATGCAAGCCTTTGTACTTCCAGCATTTTGCGACATGAATAACATTATACCCAAACAGAAACAACATATTTAGAATTGTTCCTACTGTTGTTCAAAAACCCATCGTATGCATTTCACTCTAACATGTGTTCTCGCATTCCTCTTCCCCACCTGTAATCCAAGTACCTGTCCCTATCTGACAGTGTTTGGCCAGTTAATTTACCTACATAAAACGTGCCATTTACATTAATTAATTATTATATTATCAGTTAACGATCATCAGCTATATTTTTGTAACCTCTCGCATATTAAAACACAAACGGCGACGGTTTCCCCTCTGCCAAGGTACCACTTAAAACTGACATCTGTTGAATCACCTCAAAACTACATATAACCACCTATAATAACGGTGTTTGTTGAAGGACATTCAAACTTACAATTAATATTGAACTGGATCAAACGTCCATTCAAATGAATGCTCTGTGTAATTCTGAAGTCAGTGAACTCGACACTGAAGGTGCCCAGCTGAAGATCGTATTTCATCGCCTACTTCCGCAACCTCTCGGATATAGTTGCCACTCTACAAAAGTACTACTTAACTGATATTTGATGAGACACCTTAAAACTACACATAACTAACTATAATAATAATAATAATAAGTTATTTATTTCAGCCGAACAGAGCGGTGGGTGCAATACTCTGTCAGCCATATAAAAGTATAAATTACATAAAATTCATTTACATATTATGAAATAGAAAAATAAAATAACATAGAAAAGATTTAAAAAGAAAATATATATACACATTTAAAGTACTCGTATATCTACTACGGGGGCTTCAGATGAATTCTCCATGTTCGGTGAAGAGGCGCGCCCTGCCACTGGGCCACGGCCTGGACGAGAGTGTTCTCCGATCTTTGGTAGCGCTGTCTCACCCCGGCTATTCTGTGGCGCATCAAAGCGGCGAACCCATGTACCCTTCCTTCTGAGAACATCTGCGAGGCACTGCATCGCCAAGGTAGTCCGAATAGCGCCCTATATGCGTTATTGTATTGTACTCGAAGTGTGTTCATGACGCCTTGTGAGTATCTTGACCATAGTTCGTTCTATAATAACGTCATCTATTGGATAACATTGAAACATACAATCAATATTTAACTGGACCAAACATCCGTTCTAATGAATGCTGTGTGTAATTATGAAGCCAGTAAACTCGTCACTGAAGTTTCCCAATTAGACTATGGCTTCCCAAATGGGGTAAGATGTGAAGCTGAAGATAGTGGGGAGAGGAAGGAGATGGGAAAAAGGAAGGTGGGGAAGTACCTGGCAATTCAGATCTGGTCACCAAACACGGCTAAGGGCATTTCAAGCAACGTTTCAATTCTGTATGGTAGTCTTATTCCAGGACGATACTGAGAGTATCTTCCACTCTGGAACGTCTCGCTAATATATTATAATATTATTTTAAATGAAATTATGTAGTGATTGATCGATTCTATCGTTGATATTTCTTTCGTGTTTAATGTAACGTTCATTTGGCAATCTTCTGGGGCGAATGATAAATAAACATTTTATCATAAATTTAGAAAGATAAATCGAATCAAATATTTCCATGCGCTCTCGTTTTCTTTATTTACCCCAAGAATTCTCCAAATGTCGTTTGCGTGTTTTATTATAAGAAGACAATGATAAACTATGTCCACCAAAGGATCCTATGAGGCAGAAGATAGACGAAGGTTTCCGTTGTATTGACATTTCTACGAGCTTAAAGTAGCGCAGATCGTCACTCATGTCCATTTTCCAATTTGTAAACAAAATAAACTGTTTCCAGAATTCATCCCTTCGTCAGATTTATCAACACACTCCTATTTTTTTTTATCCCATATCTTTAGGAATCATAAAAAAATCGTTAAATTTATAAACGCGTGAGTTCTGCGCACTATGTACTTTAAAATACCTATTATAATATTTAAAGTGCCTATTTATAGAATATTAAACGTTGACTTCTATGTGCTTGTATACCTTCTGTATTCTGCAGCCTATTTGATAACCATGCATATAAATTTATCACTGTTTTATAAGAAAAAAAACGTTTCAATAATTCCCGTTCGCGAAATGTCAATAATGTCATATTTTTGGTATGCCTCGTTGTTCTCCTGTGCCATTCGTGTTGAAAACGTTCTTTTTTTAAAAATGATTTTCGGATAGGTAATTATCGTTTTTTTCGCACCCGTAAAATTATGTCCCGTCTGTTCTGTTTATAAAAATTGAAATTTGATTGAAATTTTCAAAATATCGCCAGGGTTTCAAAAATACGATTAAAAATAAATGAAAACACGGAATGTCTTAGAATATTTGCCTAAACCGGAAAAAAATGTGATGCAAGTGGCCTCTTGAAATTGATGTATTCTAAATTTTAAATGTAACGAAAACTAATATGAAATAATCAAATAGAATTTTAATTTATCAAAGTTACGGATGTCCTCTAAAATAGGTTCGTAATGAGTTTGAAACTAAAAGGAAAAACTTTCTCATTAAATTTCTTGTGAAAATGAAGCATTCATCTGCTTGAACAAGTCCAAATTTGATATTTAAATTTCTTTATGAATAATAATGAAGTCAGCTGTAAAGCTGAAAACTGTAGACCGCTCATTGCTCAGAGATTCGCAGATATCGTCCCTACCCATAGAATATAGAATGACACTATTCTTTATGTTATGTTCCCACTAGTCCCAAATTATTTCTTAATTATTTTATTTTATTTGAAAACATTAAAACCCAATTTTTTGTTGAATTTCTGAATAAGTCCTGTAAAATTTTAGCTTTCAACACTTTCGTAGAGTTTCATTATCCAGTTAGCTTGAACATAGGTAAGTACTTTCATTATTTAAGAAAACCTAATTCACAGCATTCGACACACAGGCAGGGGCGTGCACTCCATATAGGCACATAAGCACTGCCTACCCTACCGTATTTGTAAAGCATACGCATGTAAAAAATATTATAGTTTATTAAATTATTGCTAAAAATAAATACACACTTTCAAAACTAAGCGCGAAAAAGCTGAACAATCGAAACTACGCGAGCGCCTCATCAAACGGCATACTACACAAGTGGCATAAACTGTAACTAGAAACAACACGCGCGCTCTCCGACTGCCTCACTAAAATGCGGCCTAAGCAGGAATTATTTCTGCTTGGAGCTATCTTCATACAAGGCTTATGCTACTTTTTACTTATTTATATTCATACTTTTCTGTAACTTAACCAACTTATCTTTATTGTTTAACTTATCAACATTATACATACCTAGATACTGTTTACTATTGTACCATGTTATTGCAAAAAAGTTGTCATCATGTACCTGCTGACAAACTACATAAGTAGTTTAGCAGGTTTTAAATGTTAACAAAAAAAAAAAAAAAAAAATATATATATATATATATATATATATATAATACCTATACTTACTAGACTTCATTTCAATATAACTATATTCCATTGGTCACTATGGTACAGGCAGCTACCTAGTATGGTGACCTAATGTATCTTCTCAAGTAAATGTATTAATCATGTAACATGTACTAATAAATAAATAAATAAAAAATAAAAAAAATGTTTACAAAATGCTTATAGCATAGAGTAGAACTGTCATTCTGAATTTGCTTCTATGAGGTTTTTTGTTAGTATTAGGCAGTGCTTTTTGGAGCAAATTCAGTGCCGACAGTGACATCCATTGTTATCTATTTCTATAATTACTTGTCTTACCAGCAGCAAGCACACTTAGCGAAAACTTGAACGAAGGGAGTTATTTGTAATAAGTTTTTTTTTAATTTATTTGAATCAATTCGGTGGTTTTCCTACTGCCTACCCTGATCAAAAACTCTGTGCACGCCACTGCACACGGGGATACAGCTGATATGTGTTACTGAGTGGATAGAGGTGTAAAGAAGATGTAAGGAGCATTAAGATGTGGAGTAATAAGACTCGGCTTCTTTGCTAAATGCTGAAGGATGAGAGGGTCGAGAGGTTCAAATACAACTTTACTTCAACAAATTAGAGTCTTTGAAGGTAATTGCTAATTTTTTAATGTACAATTGGGCTTTTCTAGGAAAGTTGGTTGTTGCCACTTGTTTTCTTTGTTTGTCACCTAAAATAGGACTTCATCTGATATTTCAAAATCAAACATCAAATAAAGTTTTTTTCTGATTTGAAGTCGAGTTCACAAACAAAAGCCGTCTGAAGTCGCAAGGGCTTCACGATATTTAGCATTAAAACGGGAATGACTGAAACAGAATTTAATTTTCATATCAAGTTTTCTATAATGCTTTCTGCCTTTCTTTTATATTACTTAAGGCTCCGCAACCGGGACCGAAAAGAAGAAGAGGAGAGATACGAAATTACGAACATTTACAGCGACAAAATCGATGCGAAAATTGCGAAAATGTTTAATAAAACACGACTCGTTTAAAATAGAGCAAAAATCTTGCAGGCATTGTCTTAAACAGCATTTAAAGAAACCCTATGAATTTGTTCATACATATAACTTGTAAAATAACTAAAACCAACGTGTTTATAATAATTTTTGGAGCATACTTAGCGATTTTTTTTTTATCGAGGGAATTTTATATAATTAGCGTTTCGGCGCGGGCAATGTCTAGATATTATCTTCAAGAATAACATATATTTTTTTAAGAGCTTTAAAACTTAACGTGTTTAAGGGAGATATGTAAGAAATTGGTAGAAATTCGGGTTGCGGGCCCTTAACGAAATTTAAAGTGACTTATAATTATACATCAATATCTGTTAAATGAAAACAATATTGAAACCTGCTCCAATATTCGCGATCTAGGTGTGATTCTCGATAGTAAGTTACAATATCAATGTCATATCAATCAAATAACAAATAAAGCAGCTAAAATGCTTGGTTTCATCGTAAGAAATACAAAAGAATTCACAAACACTGTAATTATCAAACAACTGTACTTTGCATATGTACGAAGCCATCTAGAGTTTGCGTCAACTGTGTGGTCTCCATTTTATGCAGTACATGTAAACAAAATAGAATCGATTCAGAAAAAAATCATAAAATACCTTTCTTACAAATCGCACAATCGATTTAATAATTATGTTGATGCAACAATGTTTTTCAAAATTGATGCATTGAGTGTACGCAGACAATTCTCTGATGCGATGTTGCTATATAAAATCGTAAATAATATAACTGACTGTCCTAAATTATTGAACAGAATAGATTTTAAAGTACCTACACGGCACACACGTTCGTGTAATATTTTTAAAGAGAAACACTGTAATACAAATTCTAACCAAAATGCTTGCCTGATAAGACTGTGTTCATATAATAACATTTTCTCAGATATAGATATCTTCAATTGTAACGAAAGTAAATATAAAAATTCTATTAAAAGTGTATTAAAATTATTAAATGAGTACAAAAATGCATAAATATAATGGATATATTATGTAATGACATATATTATGTCTACCTAGCTCCTGTTATATGTAATATATTTTAATGTAATATCTTTTAGTTGTTGTAAGATTTCAGTTTGATTTAATTATTAATTTCTAGATACACAATGTAATAGTATAGTGAGGAAATCTATAATTGGTTTCTCAGTAAGGTAAATTAAACATGTATAAATTATTCAAATTGTAAACTGTTGATTTCCCTAAAATAAAATAAATAAATAAATAATGTTAGTACGAGTATGTGTAGGTGGTACTCAAGCTCTAATTTAGAGAACTGTATGAGTGATAAAATTGAGAAATGAGGAATACTTAACGCAAGGGGGGGGGGTATTGTGGGTAAGATTAAACAAATGAGATGCTTGTCAACATAGATTAAAAGCTGCTGCCAGATTTTGCCAGAACGAAGTTTTAGAGTGGTTTGAATATTGGATAGTGATTTTGCAATTTTTTTTTGGTTTCGTGGTAATCGATCCTTGGTCCACTAAATGTCTGCAGAGGTTGGTCAGGCGCTTTATACTACTACGCTAAAGGAGACTTGTGTTGGGCTTTGGATTTATCGTATTATATTGGAACAGAGTCCCCCTGAATTAAATAAATATTTTATTGCTATCTCATTCTCTCGCGCACTAAATCCTATAGATGTTGGTGTTTGTCTCTTTTTACTGTCGATCGTTTTCATTTCAGCGAGTTTCAAATCACAACGGTGCTAAAGAAGTTTTCTCTTTAAAAAATGTTAAGAAACTCAATCAATTTATTTCTTGAATTTAGCTTTTGAAATTTAAAACGATACTTATAAAACCATGTTTTTAATTCACTCTACTTTTCCGCAACCGTTTTTCTGTCAGATTAAATTTCCAGTCCTCGTGGATTAATTTCCATCCCGCCCACTTATTTGAATATTTTTTTCATTCCAGTATAGTTTTGTTTACCATGCTTATCAGCATCACTTCGTTTAGCGCGCCCCTCTGGACTGGAGCGAGTGTTCACTTTTATTGCGAATATTCTGCTACATAAAATAATGTGTGTGTTATTCGGAAAAGAGTACGTCACTGGAAATGTTTGACTTTCCTAAACATTTGGACGATTTGAATAAAAAAGATTTACGGGAAAAAGAATACCTTCAACTAAAATGGTTTCCATAAAAACCACCTGCTTTTAATAAATTATGAGATCTTCACGGGTTTCGTTTTGCTACTAGCATTGTTCAAGTGAATATTCTATTAGTATTTCTCTTACCTTTAGTCATTATTTTAGGAATAATTTGTTGTGCCACTTTCTTCGTTAATGTTGAAATCAAATCACATCCTTTCATCAATTTGGAATGCGGGTGTGAGAACTGTCGCCCCGGGAACTATTTATTGGATATCTAACACATCTGCCCTGATGATGGACACTGTAACGCTGTCCGAAACGTTGGCTAAAGGAGGAGGTAGCGCAACACGGCATAATACCCCAAAAGGAAATAACCATAAAAATTTTGGCCGTGAAAATCTAAAATCATATCATATCTGCCACAGTTCACCCCAAGTGGCTCGCTAAGTTTGTTGACTTAGTAGAGGTGCATGTGTTCATGGGGCGAGGTTGATCTGAATCTTGGCAGCGAATGCTTCTACCCACCAACTGAGTGGCAGGCAGGATCGTTGGGGGAGACTTTTTGATCTCTCCAGCAGGACTTTCCTGGATCATCGCCTCACACCGTAGTATTAGATTCAAAACCAACCTCTATACTATTTCCCTTCACAGAAGTTCAATACCTCACAAAAGTCTCAGCTACTGAGAGTATCTTCTATTCTGGAAAGTGCCGTAAATATACTATATAATATTATTTTAAATTAATTGATTGTTAAATAACACAAATAAATCCAATAAAATTTATTTGCCCACGCCGGGATCGATCGCGCGACCTTCGGATTGCGAGTCAAGAGCCTTACCCCTGGAACACGCCGGTCGTCTGGGTTATCGTTGGGACTCTTATACGGTATTCACATTTAAAAAAATAGTACTCTTTGTTTCAGCAAAAATATTAATATGCTTATAGGGCGTCTAATTTTTTTTAAGAAATATTACGCACCAGATTTAAATGTCCGGGTTAAATTTTCCCCACAGGAAAAACTTAGCCCTTTCATACACTTCCCCAAATGATCATCTAGTCAACCCACGCTATGCAATTGCACTATATAAGTATTATAAATACAAAACAATACAAGAACAACATGTCAACCTACTAGAGACCAAATGGGAATATAATTCACCGACTCCAGATATTTTCATATCAGAGGGTTCGGCTCTGTGGCATTCCTAATTGAACCTATAAATCCTACTGATCCCTCAATATAAATATTTAAAAAATCTTTTGTTATCCTACATGTATTTAAAATTATCCAATAATATTTTATTATTTGGCTAGATAATTTTTTTTGTCCCTTGTAAATAATCCAAAAATAATATTTTTTCTTATTTTCCAATACATAAAATTAAAAAAAAAAAAAACTAACACTTTTCATGTGTAACGTGTACACTGTGTGCTGAATCGACATAAAAAATATATTTACAAAAAGTTTTATAATATTGCTGAAGAAGCTCAATATATTTTTAATATAAAAATCTATTATAATTTATCATTATTAACACAATTAACGTGCTCCTATGCGAAAGGAGAGTTTGCGTCAATATTATTTAATTGAGTATCCTTATTAACATGTTGTGTCCTTGCTATCTTCGGGGAAGTCTTTTATTAAAATGGAAATTAGATAGATAATAAAGATGATCTCCCAGGAAAGGGATCAGATTAAGGGGGATTTTAAAAGCTTAGAAATTTTATATTTGGAAGCAGTTCGATCAGTATTTTGGAACTTTATTTTTAAAATTTATTCCGGGAAAAGACGTAACAATCAAAACGTAATGAAATTTAACTTTTCAACTAACTAAAGGAGATCAATGAAATACATCCTCCGAATTTCGGACATGGCGCAATTTTTTCTTACTTTTTATTTTTATTTCCGATGAAATGATTCCGCATCAATATAATATTAAAAAAAAGAAATTTTTTTGTAGATTGTAGTTCCGAAATACAATAATAATAATTTCCTTTTATTCCATGATAATTTTTCTCCAATAAGAATATACGGTATTAGAAATATGTCCTGAACATGCAAATCAACAGTCAACCGCGATACTAATAATAGTAATGGTAGTTTCAACAGAGACAAACACTAAACAGTGTACCTAATACATGTGTGTAACTTACATTTACTTTGCCCCATTTTGGCCTTGAAATGAAAACAGAAAAAACAAATTATGTTAAAATTTTACAGAAAACAGGTTGAAATCGTATCACCGTTTAGTCAAATACTCACATTTTATCATTCAATAGATTTGACAGCATATTAATCAGAACTCAGAATACAAAAAGCAGGTTTGGTTACAAATAGACCAAGGTGCTTGGGAAGATTTGAATCAGTTAGTGGAAAACGAACAATTACCTTTGTCGTCAAATTTAAAAGCTTCTCAAAATTATTGTTCACAGCTTTTTTTTCCCTGAGAACCTGAGAAAAACAATTTAGTAGTTTTGGCCTTAGTCATCTTGTGCGGATGGTCTTTTTAGGGAAAGGAGGGAGAGGAAATTCTGGGAAGGAAATTAGGGTTGGGAAGGTATCTGGGGGTCAAGGTGTCCAGAAGTGATGGACATAGGAATACATCCCTCCCACTGTGGTACAAGGCGATGAGTGCGGCTGGAGAGTTAAAATGTCTCCATAAACCAATGTCTCCTAATCCGGCCTACCACGCAGTAGTTGGAAAAGCGCATGTGCCGTCAAGATCTAGACAAACCCTACCCATGATCCGATGCATGCTCAATCATCGAACGTAGCGAACCGTTTGGTCATAAATATACAAACCACCCACTAGATCGATAACTTCGGGCTTTTGTTCGAGAAAAATTTGGTCACTATTTCATCATCAAAATGCAATAATTTTTCGACTGATGATGATGATGACGGGGATTTGTGATGTCACACACCATAGAGGAAGATAGAGTAAGCAACAACAAAAAAGGCGCGACCATAGACAATATAATTTTCTTTCGGGGCCTACCCAGTACCACCCAAATTATTAGCCTTAAATATTATTTTAAAAATAAAACTCGTAATTACATGGTAAAAGAATTTTATTAAAAACATGAAATACAAACAGGAAATACATATAATTAAAATACGATTGTGCGTTCCTACAAAACTACTGAATTTAATAAAAAATCATTTTATAACAGAAAAATGAAAAACTCAGAATTACATGTAAATATTTTAAACAAGAATACAATGTAAGCAGGTTATATTTCTGTAGCAAATTGCCACATGAAGACATTGTTTTAAAGATAAATTACTTAACGTACCTATTAAATCTTTCGTCAGGCCTAAAATAAATTTGCCAAAATATAACCAAGGTCCATGGAGACATTAGTTTGCATAAGATGTTTGATATTCCATTCGGGGCTCAAAGATGTTAATATTTGTTAATTTGGAGTTTAGTTTAGTTCAGTTCATCATATTTTTCCTGAAATCATAAAAATCATTAAAATTAATATAACAAATGTACATTGAAAATTAAAACTCTTCAAAACAAAAAATATTACTTAAGAAGTTATATTTTCAAGTTATTTTTTCAGAGTGGAAATTGGGGAAGATTAAATTAATGAGATGGGTCGATGCAATATAGAAAACATGTATACCTTTTTAAGATGTAATCGTGATCTTGGACTGCGTCAATTAATTGTTAGATTCCGGGTGGATAAATATGTTCTGAAAACGGAAACATGTACAACACAGATTTTTTTTTTTTTTTTTTACATTAACACCACACAGGAGGCCCTGAGGAAAATAATTTCCCTCAGGGCCTATGTCATCTTTGTAGATGCTGTGTGGAGGGTCTTTTTGAGGAAAGGAAGGAGTGAACATGGGTCTTGAAGAGACCCATGTTGTAGGAGGGAGGAAACACAGAGGCCGGCAAATCTTTCCACAGCCGAGCCGTTGAACTCAAGAACGAGTCATAGAAACGACCCGTTCTCATGTGAGTAATGTCAACCGTGTACAAATGTTGGGCGCGTGTTTGGCGTGTTTCCCGACTATGCACCGGTGCCGAGGGGATCAATGATGCTAGTTCCTCGGAGCATCTTCCATTGTAATACCGGTAGAACAAGGACAGAATTCCCACCTGACGCCTATGCTCTAAAGATTGCAGTCCGTCTGTTAAGATGGGAGAATCTATCAAACGGACCGCCCGTTTCTGCACAGAGTCAAGGGTTTTTTTTAGGTATTTTGGAGCTCCAGACCAGAGGTGGCTGCGAGATGGTGGCTGGTGAGATTAAAATACAATTTAAATAATATACTTTAGGAACACTGAAATATCAATCAAAGGAAGTTTCCCACCTGTAATTTTGTTCCAATTACGGGTCCCGTTCTTCCATTCTTCATTCGATTGCGATTTCCCAAAATCCATATTCACACTTATTGCGTCGTAAATGTAAATGCATTGTAAATGTCAAACGAAAATAATGCAGAAAAATGCAACCAAAATACAAGCTTCCTATTGGTGGAGGTAGTAGCTGGGGACCATAAACAAATCGAAGGGGACTTATGATATCACCAAAGATTCGATTCACATTTTGGATCGGAGTTATACCCGCCTGCACCCACCGTTTGGTGTTACAGAAGTTATCGAATAAATGATTCTCGGGGCGGCGATGCCTATGTCATTACAATTTGATGTAAAAAGACACATTGATTAAATCTCTCAAAAGAAAACTAAACATAGCCTACTAATAAACTTCTGTGAACATTTGATTTAAAACGTTTTAGATTTGGAAATTAATTGGACACTAAAATCAATTTCTGATATTTGTTACAAAACAACGTCCAACCAAAATGTTATTAATAACAAAACTGAAAATATCACATTTCTAAATAGGACGATTAGTTTAGCATAAATCGGTTTTTTTATCTTGCTAATGCCCTGACGTATCACGCGACATTTCGCCTGTCATTACCATTTGTCAAACTGACAGCTATCATCGGAGCATGCCGCAGAGGAACTGCCTACTCTGAAGTTTTGCGAAAATGCTTCAAAGATACGTACATTTTTGAGTGACTCTAAAAGCATCTGCGTTGTATGTTAATACTACGTCGAAAATATTTTCTGATAAAATAATTGACAAGGTTACAAGGCGAAGTAGAAAGTTTTATTGGTTTATTAGTAGTAAGTGGAACATCTTTTAAGCAACAGTATATTTTTGGTTCATATTCTTAATCTACTGCATACACATTCGTTTAAATATTACATCAAAGTGAATATTCGATTGCTCTGAAACCTTTGGTCATCGATACAATGTATGACATGGGGACACCATATAAGTCAAACAAGCAAAGGGCACTTTTAGATTTTTGTAGTTATGCTAAACAACTCAATTTGCCTCAAAAGTGAATAAACTCGGTTCTGAAAGGATGAACTGAATATTTCATTAACTCCACATAGAAAGCCCCGAGGAAAAAAATTCCCTCAGGGCTTCTGTCTCATCTTTGAGGATACTGGTGGAGAATCTTTACAGGAAAAGGAAAATAGGAAATGAGTTAAAAATATTCGGTCTTCAAACGAGGATAAAATATAAAAAAAATATATATGTCAGCTCCACACAGGAGGCCCTCAGGAAAACAATCCCACAGGGTCTATGTCACCTTTGGTGATGCTGTGTGTAGGGTCTTTTAAGACCAAGGAAAGAGATGAAGTTCTGGGAAGGAAAAAGATACGAGCGGTGGATAGGAATCTAGGGGTCGATATATCCAGGAGTGACGCCCGTATGAATCCATCCTTCCCACTGCAGTATATGACGATGGGTCGAGGGAGTCTGGCTGAAGTGGTCTAGGTTAGGTATCCCTCAACCAGTCTCTTCCGATCCAGCAAACGTATTCGCCGCCAAGACCTGAAAAAAACCACACCCCAAAACCCCTGCCAAGTCACCAAATGTGGAGAACATGGAGTTTTGTAGGATGTAGGAGCGTTGGTTATTCAATAAATTGTTCCCCGGGTAGCGTTACACATATCCGCCTCCCAAATTGATTATGTTACAGGATAATTAATAAAGCGATTGTTAAATTGAAGATAAACATATGTATATTCACATGAGGAGGCTGTAAGAGGAAAATCTAATTATATATTAATCAAATTAACTCATCTTCTTCTTACTTCTTCCCCCTCCTTCCACTCCCCTTTGATGTTTTCTCGTCTAGTAGCCATTGTTTCCTAATTGTAAGACATTATTTTTTTATTTGAACTTTGGAAAAGTTGTGAATTGATTGGAAAATCGATAAAATCGTTGGATATAGACGCTTTATTTTGTAAAAAATTTGACCATTTTGTTATTTACTTGTGGAAAGCTCAATTTAACTTTTGTTTTACGAAAGTGCCGAAGTGGATATTTTCGTTGATAATTTATATGGATTCAAAAAAAAAGTTCTGGCGCTGTTAAAAAAAACTAACTAATTATATTGTATGAATTGTCTCTCTATGCATGCCTCGCGTATTTCATATGTCTCTTACCGCTCATTGTAATGTGTTACTCGAGTGACCTTGTATATAATTCTGTATTTTCATTTGTGATTTTTTTTGTTTTTGTTATTGTATGTATCTGTATTTAATTGTATGTAATTATAGATTTTAATGAGTTTTATAACTGGATATTCTAACGTAAGTGCGAACATCTGTAAAAACCCAGTATAAGTAAATACATTAATTAAGTATGAAAATGGGATTAAACATGTGATCCTATAGAATCAACACGACTTTTAAGGCCGCTTAAAATCTTTGAAAGACCCTTTTAACCTGAAAACTATATAACATTTAAATAATATTAGGCAGTTCCTCCTCTTCATACCTTCCAAGGGTATTTCACTTCTGGACTGGAAGTACCCATCACCGCAGCTTTATATAACCGGGAAACCAGAACTGAACCGGAACTTTAATACGTGGTGAAGAGCAAGGAGCCTTCAGAACTTGTGGGAAACAATGTCTTGTCCATTTTACAAAGCAAAATGAATTAAAAACAATTTAAGATACGAAACAATTTTGATGCTAGCACTTCTAGACATTACGTGTTCTTTGATAACCCCTATGATGTAACTATCCAAATGCTGAGATAACTAAATATAGAATCTATTGTTGAAAATTTAATTCCTGCTTCTCAGAAAACCAATATTTTCGTCAATGCGGAAGTTTTATTTATTTGCATTTCTTTGCATTGTTTTGGAGTGAAAATGATGCTTTATTTTTTTGGATTATCTTTTAATGGTTTATAAGAAAGGAGCGTAGTTTAAAATGAAGTCTATATTATGTCTTAACTGAAGTCGCTAATTGAAGAGGTTTCATGTCCATCACAACACAAATATACCGGGCACTATTTTAAGTTGTAAATGTTCTAACACCACTGCTAGGGATTGTAAAGTCACGTTTAACCTTCATGACAAGTTAGATTTAATTATTCGTTAATCTTTTCAGCATTAGTCGGTACACTAAAAAGATTAACACAAGTCGTTAAAAAGATTAAAAAGTCGTCATTACAATGTTAAGAGCGTTTAACCAGCCAGCGGACGAAAGTCCACATTTCGTCGAAAGTTGTTCTTCCGATCGTGCAGGGCGGTTACAATGAGAAAGATTGATTATTCTCCGTACCAGCTTTTTTAAATTATAACTCAATATCGAATTTATTTCAATCCAAATTAGCTTTAATTTATACCTTCATCCAAAAATGCTGAAAGGCGTGATGATAAAACTATTAAAATAGTGTACTTTTTGTAGTTATTTTTTGATTATAAGTATTTATAATTTTTCAATAATGTCTAAATTTAATAAGAATGTTAAAAAAATCTGAAATATATTAGTTTGTAAGTGCGCAAATAAATACACAAATGGACCAATTTTCGTCAAGAAACACATGTACGTACATATTTTTTAATGATTTTATTGAAACTAAAATTAAAATTCTAATACATAACTTTGCTAGATAATGTATTGATTTATTTTACTGCATGATTACATTATTTGAAATGGGTGTGGTATAATACAAAAACTTTTTTGAAAATTTAACAAATCTGCCAACGACCTATGGAATAACCTTATTATACTAAAAATTAAAAAAAATCTAAAAATTTATTACATAACTATGCTAGATAAAAGAACAATCTTTCGAAATCCATTTATAATTTTTTGTGGAAAAGAGTCAATACGTCTAAAAACTTTTTTGAAAATGACGTATTTCCGGCTTTCTCTGGTAATGCCCTCTTAAGCGATATTACAAATATCATTTAAGTATTAACAGGTTGAAAGGTGACAAAGTCAAAGCCTCGACGATGGCCATTTAATAAATTAATATATGTTATGGTCACGTTATTCCGTGACCTGATTCCCGTAAATCTTTCTCCGGGTAAATGCTCCCTCCCAGTTATGTATAAGCTCGGTGACCCTTAATCCATTTTAATAAATAAAAGGCGTGAAATATGTGCCATAAACCAGGGTAAGTACGAAAAATAAAAATATTAATTTTAATCATGTTAAATGTTTCCTGCGGTATACGCAGCAGTCATGTGTAATCCTCTTTTGATAAGTGCACATAAAGGAAAGCAGTGTAATAAGTAATACCTAAGTTATGGATTCCGTAATTCCAATAACGGCCAAGTCTTTGAGGTTTTCATTCCTGATCGCCGCGTCGCGTCAATAATATCACAACGAGGAAAACGATTGTAGGAGTATTGCTTTTTGGAAAACATTCCCCCCTTCATTCGGTTTACGTGATAAGTTTGTAACAGTTAAATTACGTCGGTACCTTCCAACCCCGAATACATCACAAAATATCGGAGAGCGTTGACAACAACATCACTGGCGGCATAGACGTTCCGGAAAGAAACTACACCTACCTTCAGTTTGGATCGAGCAAGCCCAAGTAGCGGAGCGGATACCTGCGACGGATTGAAACCAACATCACTATGGCGCATCGATTTTGTAACGTTAATCTTCATCTCAATATTTTATTTAGTTTAGCTATATATTCAAGGTTACCATTTTGGTTATTCCATTTTATACTTGAGTGTTGTTGTTTAAATACTCTGGCGTCCAACTTTGCTTATTTTCCACATAACTTAAATTCTTGTCACACGTAGTTTGATTGTTGTAAAACTCTTCGAGTTTTACAAACACCCCTTGAGATCAAATAATCTTTATAGAGTCTTTAATATATATTTCGTAAATGTCATGTCAATATTAATTCAATAAATCATATTATAATATTATTAATTTCCTCTTTTTATTTCATAGACTTGACATTTATCATGTTTCTACCTTCAGACTGTAGCTAGCCCTACATTTTAATACACACCTAATAAATATAAATAAAATAGGATAATATTTTTATAATCATTAAAGTGGCGACCCAAACGTGGTAGTTCCAGTCAAACTATGTTTTGCAAGTTTTATGTGGATATAATTTAAATTCTCCGCGATATGTCATTTTAGGTTAGATTGAGGTTACAATTCGTTGGTGTGTTGCTTTTACCGTCGTGGGTATGTATTCATTTTACTTTTGTTAATTGCATATTTTATATTTACTTGGGCTTGTTCATCCACAACTCACTTTATTTGTGTTATTTGTATGTGTTGTACTAATCATATTTATTTCTCCTACTAATTATTTAGGTAGGTACACATTGTTTTTAGCAGATGGGATGGATTTAATTTCTGCAGATGGAATTAAAAATATTTCGGCAGATTTAGTAATATTACATTGTACAAAACTCGTGCTGGTCATCCGTTAATAATTGAAACTTGTAAGTATATTTTATTACAAGCTAATTTATTTACACTGTGTTATGAGTGGCTGTTTAATCTCATTGCATTTATTTTGCGATATTTGTCGTGCTTACATTTTTCAATAATGTGTAAATTTCATTAATTACCTACCTACCTGATGCAATAATTATTATTGACATCATTTCACACATGAATTTCTTCACATGTTATAAACTTAATACAAATAGTTATCCTACCTGCAATTGATATGTTCTGTTACATTGTGATCTTTTTACAATCTTACTTTGGAATTTTGATTTCATTTTTGTTCCCTTTATAAAAATTTTATTTTTCATAATAATAAATGTAACCAAACGTGCATTTCAGACGCGGACCAAATTTTGCTGGACATCCGGGTGGAGATAAGACGTCATCAAAGCCTTCGTCTACAGAATTCGGGCGGTCCTGTTATGCATAGCGACTAAAGCTAGTTTCACGTAAATTAATTTTTATAATTTATTATCCGGGTTATATTGATTTGATCGATGATTTTTTTTATTCTTTCCTCATGTAGGGCTTTCAAAAGAAATTAAATTTCCTTGCAATATATCATTATATTCTTGCGGATGAATATTTTATACAAATTTATTTTGGGGTTTTGATAAATTTCATTGAATTCCGATTGGAGTACAGAACAGGGAAGTCTATTCAAATCATTATTTAATAGATTTTTATCGAGTTTTAATTTCTCTTTAGTCGGCGGGAGTAGTTTTCTTTTAAAATAAAATAAATTCCTAATAGTTACGGGTTTGATGAATAACTGTTATTTTGAAATCGTCATTTTGTAGGTGGGATGCAAAATGTTGCTTATCACTATATTATTTGTTCATCGGCTATTATCTAATTAATCTTTTGGGTTTTGATTCCAATAATGGATAATTCTATAAATTAGAATAGAAGATTGTATGTTATTTTGCGATCAGTTGGCTGTTTCCTTAAGTTGTTTGGCAGATCTTCCTTTTATAGGGTTTTAGAGATTATGCGAAGTAACTTGCGGAATGACTAACATGATTGTTATGAAATTACAACTATTTAAATTGTTATAAAATGTAGAGTTTTATCACATGGTTACATACGTAAAAATTACACAGGTAGTAGGATTCTTTATAGTTCTGGGCGGAATTATTAATTCTTTTCAGTTTAGATAATTATTCAATTTATTGGTATCATTATATAATCAATTTATTTTCACTACCGCCATCTACATAATTAATTTAAAAGTTTCATTGTTCGACTTGGGTTCTACAAGTTATTTACGTTCTATTAACTGTTCCTTGAAATACTTGCTTATCTTCCTTTCAAGGGTTTTCAGAGGTTTGCAAGCTAATTTTTTTGGGCGATTGGTAGATTGTTGAACAAATAAATGGTTTATTGAATTAACATCTTAAACTTGAACTAATAAGGTTTTTCAAATAACTTTCATTAACTTAACAGCACGCAATATTTTAGGTCATTTAATAGATCTCGTAATTATAATATGCAAGTTTGACATAAGTTATAATTTAGTCAGTTTCTCAATAACGCCATCTACATATTATTGTTTGACATAACACATACAACAACTGCTATTGGGGTTTGCGTCTTCACTTTCAGAACGGAAAACTTTAAATATTCTGTTATCAATCGGTCAGAGGACATATCAAAGGTCCTGGTGTTGCTAGTTAATATAGCATATTATGTGCGGTGCAATTTTGGGGAAAAATTTATCTGTTTTTGGTGCGTCAACAAAAGCAGATGAATTTTGTTAACAATACATTCAGCTCTCAAAGAGTAAATGAGTTTTGAGCATTGAATGTTTTTGGGTTGTTTTGTCTTCTATTGTTGTCTTGTGAACGGATGTGACTTAAGTACTGTGGTTTCTATTATATTGTCTGGTGTACGGATTGTTGGTCCTTGAGTGAAGGAAACAGACAAGTTTTGTTTTAAACAAAACAGTTGGAGCTTCGCTTCAATGCAGTGGATATATCTCGCACTGATTCGATTACTGCCACCGTTTAAAACGGCAGTTAAGGGGCATAACATGATCTCCCGTTGAGATCCTCTGAGTATGTCAACCTTCCTTGTTTTGCATTCTATAAATAGGATATAAAATATTTTCCTATCACTGTAGCGCAAACACGTTGTAACCGAACATAGAAGGCGTCGGTTTGCCTGTTCACTTTCATTCGCGAGATACGGAGGAATCTTTGGCGTAAGCTTTGAACTTACGATGAGGTTATGTCCGTCTCTTTTGATTTCAGAAAATGAAGTTAATTATCTTCATATAAAGATTAATTTGTTGAGTTGTAAGAAGCTCATGGCATTCATCTCTTTCCAGAGGATTTCAGTGAAGCCATGTGTGTCTATAATTCAGGTAGCAAGTTTTGTTCCAAGAACATTTATAGAAATAGATAGTAATGAGAACTGTCCTTTATGTGCGATTACCGTATTCATATTGCATATTAATAGGTTAAAACTTTTAAGATAACTATTAAGTTTGTGTGTGTTTGTAGTTTATGTTAAATATTGTGTCGTCTGATATTTCCTCCTAAGAATTCTGTCTTGGAAATTTTAGGATGAATTATTAATAAATTCCAGTATAATGAAATGGAGTTAATTCAATCGGGAAGTTGAAACCTTCATTATACCGATGATGCCTTGAAATACAATTAATACTTAGTTAACCAAGGCTTTATGATATAACAACTGTTCAGGTTGTCCTTAAATTATTTTAATTGATTTATGGGAATAGAGCAATGACATCTGTTGCTTAATAGTTGTAGCATTATTATTGGATATTAATAATTTATCACGAATATAATGGGGCCTACACTAGAGCCATCTATTAACATTTGATTGCTTTTATTATCAATTATTATTTTACCATTTAATGATTGTTTATTTACTATCTCGAAGTTATTATTTGCTACATGGGGTTTTAAAAAAAATACTTTCAAACAAATTAAGTATTTCATTTTTCAGATTTTATACTCAGCTCAGCATAATACAGGCTGTTTTATTTTATTTTTGGGAATTTAAGAAAAGAAATAAATTAAAAATATCTCAGTAAAAATTTATTTTCATATGTTTTGATTTTTTTATTTTGATATCTACCGGGTATTAGATTAATTGAATAATAAATTTTTTTTTTTTTTATCATATTTAATCTCAATTTAAAACACTTTTATTTATATAATATTTACATCGCTGAGTAATGTTATTTCAAACTTCGGTGAATCCCGTGCATTCTAATTTTGCAATTGCATATCAATTCATTGTTTCTTTTGTATAAGACATGAAGTTTTACAATTATTAAATCTTTAATTCAGGTTTCTTTAATATGTTATGTGGAAAAATTTCAATTTCAGCTTTGAGCATACATTTACATAATCATTTTTAGACATTTCATCTTGAATTTTCTTTCCTTTTATATCTTACTTTGTTGCTGGTAACCTTATTTAGGCAGTTTAGTGTAGGGAACTTCAAGATAATCTCAAGAAAATTTAAATAGCAAGACTAAGAAGAAGCATCCTTCATGTTCATTGTCGCTGGTTTCAAAATGTGGGTCAAGGCATTCATCTGACTTCAAGCCACGTCGCATCATTATCCCGCTTAAAGACATCATCATAGAGAGATTCTTCAATATCATCATTGCTGGTCTTCAAGATGTTGTACCAGAGCTTCTATCTCTACCGTGGGCCACTTAGGGTCATCAGTTATTTGAAGAATTCATTATCAGAGAGATTCTTCAAAATCATCAACGCTGTACTTCAAGATGTTGTACCAGAGCTTCTATCTCTACCGTGGGCCACTTAGGGTCATCAGTTATTTGAAGAATTCATTATCAGAGAGATTCTTCAAAATCATCAACGCTGTACTTCAAGATGTTGTACCAGAGCTTCTATCTCTACCGTGGGCCACTTAGGGTCATCAGTTATTTGAAGAATTCATTATCAGAGAGATTCTTCAAAATCATCAACGCTGTACTTCAAGATGTTGTACCAGAGCTTCTATCTCTACCGTGGGCCACTTAGGGTCATCAGTTATTTGAAGAATTCATTATCAGAGAGATTCTTCAAAATCATCAACGCTGTACTTCAAGATGTTGTACCAGAGCTTCTATCTCTACCGTGGGCCACTTAGGGTCAACAGTTATTTGAAAAATTCATTATCATAGAGATTCTTCAAGATCATCTACGCTGTACTTCAAGATGTTATACCAGAGCTTCCATCTCTACCTTGGGCCACTTTGGGTCATCAATAATTTGAATTCATCATTATCGGAGAGATGCTACATTGAATAATGGAACTTCTTCTGGTTCATCCTTTTATGATGACGTCATGTCAACATTAGTGCAGTACGGTGGTCACCGTTTCTTCGATTATTTACAACATATGGACTGGATCCACTTCTGTCTACCAGGATCCCATCTACTCGCAAGTTTCAAGATATATGCTTCCATCACGCTTGCGGACAATTCTCACAGGACAAGAAGTTCTCTTGTGGAGGTGCCAGGTGGACCTCATTTTGTTGGGAAAGGGGGTAATGTAACAGTTAAATTACGTCGGTACCTTCCAACCCCGAATACATCACAAAATATCGGAGAGCGTTGACAACAACATCACTGGCGGCATAGACGTTCCGGAAAGAAACTACACCTACCTTCAGTTTGGATCGAGCAAGCCCAAGTAGCGGAGCGGATACCTGCGACGGATTGAAACCAACATCACTATGGCGCATCGATTTTGTAACGTTAATCTTCATCTCAATATTTTATTTAGTTTAGCTATATATTCAAGGTTACCATTTTGGTTATTCCATTTTATACTTGAGTGTTGTTGTTTAAATACTTTGGCGTCCAACTTTGCTTATTTTCCACATAACTTAAATTCTTGTCACACGTAGTTTGATTGTTGTAAAACTCTTCGAGTTTTACAAACACCCCTTGAGATCAAATAATCTTTATAGAGTCTTTAATATATATTTCGTAAATGTCATGTCAATATTAATTCAATAAATCATATTATAATATTATTAATTTCCTCTTTTTATTTCATAGACTTGACATTTATCATGTTTCTACCTTCAGACTGTAGCTAGCCCTACATTTTAATACACACCTAATAAATATAAATAAAATAGGATAATATTTTTATAATCATTATAAGTTTACCACTACTATCAATAGCTACCCACTGTAGAATGAATGTGCCGACACAAGTTCTAGTTCAGAGAAATAAATAATCTTGATCCCCAGTATAAACTGAGTTGTGTTACACAGCCTAACTACTAACTAGGGGGAATCTGAGGTTTGTCTAAATGAGTTCCCTGGGATCTACACTTCTCTTTATCACTGGGTTCCCTACAAATCCTTCGTAGGCTCTTACAAGTTAATTACATAATATTTCAAACACGTTCAAAGTCGTTTCAGCAATATGATAATGTCCAAAACCTGCTGCCATGCTGACCGACACCTTACTAACAGTGTGTAAAAATGATTTAACTAGTCTCTATGATATGTTTTTCTATAATGTTTGATGTTAGGTGTAACGAACGTCGACAGATTATGAAACATAACATGACAAAGTATTATGATACTTACCACCCAAAGTAATGTAATTGGCAATTAATTGGACCTTCAAATTTATATTATATCGCTGTTACAAAACATGCAAAATGTTTGTTGCAAAACTGAAGTACAAAAGTGCCTTGATCGGGTGATTAATTTCATTAACGGGTATTTTATCTTGTTAATGCTAATTGCCCATGTCACGCGACATTTCGCCTGTCATTATCATCTGTCAGACTGACGGGTGTCATCGGAACGTGTCGCAGAGGAACTTACTACTACTACGGGAAATTTTGCGAAAATATGTAGGTATTTTTTTGGGTGCCTCTAAAAGTATTTACTTTGTATGGGAATAACATGCCAAAAAAATCTCAGATATTTTCTGATAAAATGATTGACACACTTCTTTAGATCACACGGTGAAGTGAGATGTTGTATTGATTTATTCAAGGAAAGTGGAACTTCGTGTTAGTAGTATTTATTATTGGTCCATATATTATATGTTTCGGTCTCTGCAAACACATTTTTTTTTATTTTTATTTATGTTTATTTAGGAAGCATACAGTTGTGTATAAAGTAGTTGTACATAAAATAGTGAACATAATTTAAACCAGTTAAGTTCCGTTTATATAATAACATTTAGTTGTTAATAGTTAATGATTATGTGATTATGAATCAAGTGGTAATTAAACAATTATATAGAAGGTATATGGTGTGAGTACCAAATACCTACTTAAATATAAAAAAATATCAAAAAGGTAATAATAATCAATACAGAAGTAATAGTTTCCAGTAGTTTTTTAAAATAATAGTACATAGTGTAAAGTAAAAAGTTATTAAAAAGAAAATAATAAACATGAAATAATAGTTTTCATTTAAGTACATTGTACGGTTACTTGGATTTTAAATGATTTAAGGGTACAATGGAAAATGTCAATATCTCTAAGGGCATTATAAGTTTGGCAGATACGCCCGAGCAAGGAGTTTTGTGCGTATTTCGATTTAAAATGTTGTATATGAAATAAGGTGTTCGATCTGGTATTGCGTTCAGGGCAACGAAATGCAATTCTTTCTAACAAGGCTGGCGAGTCAATGAGGCAGTTTACAATTTTTAACAGAAACAGTACATCAAAAATTTTCCTCCTTTTGTAAAGAGCAATAGGGTTACACTGATGATTTTGAAAACGATAAGACAGGTGTTTCAAAAATTTTTTTTGAATGTTTTCAATTCGGTTAATATAAGTTTGGTATTGAGGATTCCAAATGACAGATGCAAATTCGAGATGAGATCTTACATATGCCATATATAGTAGTTCAAGTGTAAAATGTTTATTGAATGGTTTTGTGATGCGAAGAATGAAGCCCAGTTGTTTGTAGGCCTTTTCTAAGATGTGTTCAATATGATCTTTAAATAGTAATTTAGAGTCAAGTAATAATCCATTCCAATAGTGATATAGTAGTCTTGCTGAAGCCTCAACGCCAATATTCGGTTAAGAAACAGACATCGATCCTTTGTATGAAATGGGGACACCATAGATGCCATCATTCACAGGCCCTTGTCAATAGGTTATTTTCCTCTTTTATATATAAACTCCACAGAAGAGATCTTTAGGAAAATAATTTCCCTCGGGGAAAGGAAGTAGAGGAAGTTCTAGGAAGGATAAAGGTATGAGAGATGGATAGTAATTTGGGGTCAGTGTGTTCAGCTGTATCGGACGTGTGAATCAATACCTCCAACTGCGGTGGAAGGCGGTGGGGTGAGATAGAGAACTGGAGTGGTCAAAGGGTCTTCCTAATCCGATCTCTCCAGAACCGGCCCGCCACGCACCCGCATAGAACTGATCGCACCTCATCCGATGAATGCTGATAAGTCGCCAAATCAGTAACCTACGGCAGAGGTTTTTGTTATCTAATAAATGCCTCCAAGGGCGGCGGTACCCATACCCTCCCGAAATTTCTGCTTTATTCGTGCTACAAAAAATAATACATAATTCTATCTTAAAACAAACAATAAATTCTGTTAAGCTCTGGATGAGTTGGATCTCAGGCTTAACACTCTAATATTGTATTATACTTAATGAAGCCGCCCTTTTGAAATTGAAGATAATTTAATTTTGCTTTCACATGAGGAGGCTGTGAAACGAAACTCTGATAATTTATTAATCAAATTTTCTCCGGAGTGTTTCCTCATCTTTCTCTTACCTCTCCCCCTCCTTTCACTCCCCTTTAATGTCTTCTCGTCTAGTAACCAAAAGGTGATTAAAATAAACGAGTTACAGAGAAAATAATCTAATACTGCCATCTGGAAAATATTGCGAATCGGTCGGAAAAGTGATAAAAAGTTAATTGAAGACAAATTTGTTCAAGTTTTGTTTAAGGCTTTAATCACCCCCCTTTTACTAAACGAAATATAGAAAATTTGTTGAAATGAGTTTCACAATTCGAAATAGCATGACTTTCATAGTGGAGTTAAAAATATTCGAAAACCTCAGTTTAATCTAAAACCTTCTATAATTTCTCTGTACCTATGTCCTCTCCAGAGATATTCCTTATATTTATCAGTTCTGGGTTCAGTATTCTCCAGTAGTAATATTTGACTAATTTAAATAGCGCCGTTTTCGTGAAACATCAGTTCAAGGAAGATATGACCATTAAAAGACTTAGGTTCGTGAGATCACATTGACTGTTTATTAACCCGGTTCGGGACCCGTTCCGCCACGCAGCAGATGGGCGAACCTCACCCCTTGAACCCTTGCAAAATCACTAAACGTAACGAACCACTAGGTGTGACCCTTGGCAGGGGTGTTGGTTATCCAATAAAAAATTATTTCTGAGGCGGCGGGCCTACCCCCACACACCTCCGAAGTTGAATATTTAGTAAAATTGCATTTCTAAATTTTTCCATGTTCTATAACATAACACCCCTATGATTTAACTGTTCAAATAATTATAACTACAAATGTAAAGAACCCGTTGTTGAAAATTAATTTCCCAGTTCTCAGAATACACAATATTGTAATCAATGGGTGGGGTTTTATTTATGAGTTAAGTTTTCATTATTTCCAGATTTTCGCAGATAAAGGCTGGAGGAATTGTTTATAGTAATTGTTATTACGATAACTGTTCAGTAAACAGCTAAATATGATCGTCGTTATTTAGGCAAACGATGAGGGAACAACATTATTGGCAATTACATTATTGAAATAAGGGTGAAATGGTTCATTCCCTGGTTATGAATATAATAAAGAACTTGTAATGGTGACTTTAGTATCTGCATGTTGTGTTGGTATTATGTGAACTGTTGATAGTAGTACGGTCACTACTAATGCGTGTATTTTCATGTTGTTCCAGGTAAGGCCCCCCTTTTTTCCCATCGAGACTGTGTGACATTCTCTACATTGGTAAAGTGTGCTTACTTTTCACGAAACTTTAAACCATCTTTGTATAAATAATCCAGGGGGTCTAGCACAGTGAAATCGATAACTTTTCAATTTGGAACGGTAGGCGTAACTACCGATTATTTTTATAAGGATTTCTTGAGCACGGTCACGCTGTCAATAGCCAGACCAATATTGATAAGACAACAAATAAGAAATCGATACACGCTGGCAATACTTTCTATGGATTGGGCATTCTGAATCGTCAAACGCTAACTAATTGGTGATGTTGAATTGAAATAATAATCTAAATTTGGATTTACAGTCAGCATTTACTTCTTAAAACTAAAATGGAGTTTATTAGTTAATGAGGTCTTTATTCATAACTGATTTAGTGAAAATCTTTCATTTCTCCAAACCTAAACCAATGTAGCATCATTGGCCCGTGCGGATTCAACTCAGAGTGTATTATTTCAATTCTAAAAGCTTCGTTAGTTCAACTCACATTATTCCAAAATATGCGTATATTGATAGTTAACCGAAGGCTATGTGATACTGGGGGGGAGCTAAAATTTATCAATCGTCGGTCGGAATATTTCTTATCAATTGGTGACAGCGTTTTTGCAAATAACACCAACTGACCATGGATGACGGATTTAGTCAATATCGTATTGATATTGAATTTTATCGATCATCCAGAACATCTCCACTCTCCACCATAATTAAAACCTTTCTGTATGAAATATTTTTCATATTCTTCACCGATGAAACTATAAGGCTTTCGATGTGGAAAAAGAACACAAAAAACACCCGTCAAAGCTCTCCACAACACCATATTCAGGAAAACAATCTTGTAACGAGTGGCGCGAACAAAACACTGCTGTAGTTTGACTGTGTACCTCTGCTATCTCCCCCCTTCCTGTCCCCCTTTATTATATCTGGCAATCCTTTCACCTGTGTGTCTAATTGCCTCGTCTAGACTGAGATAGATGCTGGTAGTTAGGGTTGCTAGATGTTCCAAAAAAAGAGTGGATGGAAACACCGTTCGTTTTCCCTCCCCCTGCAGTGGAGGTATTTGGTAGACTTGGCTTGAAGTGTGATTGAAAGACGTTTGCATAATCCATATTGGTACTTGCGTTAGGAAAAATTCGCTTCGTTCATTTTTGTTCGAGTTTTTAATCAGAGAGTGAATAAATACTTTGCTGGATTTTATTTTCCAAACAGGATGAAATGCTGAGGTGAACAAAATGACGAAGACAAGCACGTATAAACTCGCATAAATATTATAATGGAATGAAAGAATCCCAAAAGGATCGTAAATCTCAAGATGTATGAAATTAATTTCCCTTTCTTCTGCTTCTTCCCTTAGGGCTGCTTTGTTGTTAAGGGATGATAAATAGTTTAACGTGAAATTCTCCTCAGGTACTCTGTATTCCCATTCGGTTAAATGCTCGTTGGATAGGGTAGAGGATGCAGAACAACGGCTATGGTAGCTAAAGAAAAACCTCAAACACCCCCAAAAGAAATAATTTACGAAGATAAACATTGTTCGTCATGTAGTTCTTTCATCCTGAAATAATGTTCACCGCAAATAAATCCCAAAGTCCTCCTCCACCATTGCATTGCCTGTATTTGAGGGAATGTTAAAACATTGTTTTCTTTTAATTTTGAATATTTTCCTTTCTCTTTTCTTAATGGCGGTGCAAAGGGAAACTGAAGAAAAGTTTTCAAACCATCCGATCCTCACGAATACGGGAAAGTTCAATATGCTCAGCTCGTAGAAGTTTATTAGACCTCCAATTTCTTTAATTGCCATTGGCAGCAGATGTCTGTTTCAATATAGTTTGGTTTAAGTGGTATAAAATTATCCAAAATTCAACAGAAACATGAAGAAAGAACAAAGAGTGCGTTAAATAAACGCGTAAGTGAGCAGGCGACCGCACCAATCCGACTGTTTCAATGGGAGTGTTGGGGAAATATGTATTATTTTTAGCAAAATAATTTTTATTCATACATTTAAATTGTTAAACATAATAACAAAATTTAAAAAAAATAATCATTCTTTGTGTACAACGCAATCCTGTCTGTGGCAGTCTGGGGGAACAGAGTCCACATATCGCACCTACGGTGCTTAACTGTCACTTATGCAAATTTTGTCAAAATTGATCTGAGTATGAGAAAAAGTAACTAATGTACCTTTTTCGTTATTTGTTTTTGGGGTGTTATGCCGTGTTGCGCTACCTCCTTCTTTAGCCAACGTTTCGGACATCGTTGCAGTGTCCATCATCAGGGCAGATCCGGCAGATCCGGTAGATGTGTCATAACACCCCAAAAACAAATAACGAAAATGCTTTTGGCCGTGAAAATCTTAAAACTTATCTAACTAATGTACCTCTTTACTTGGTGTATCGTTGTCGCTTGTGTAGTGCTTATAATTTCCGCGTGAGGGCAGTTATGTCGTTATGGTTTTGGTGCAAATCTAGCCGCCATTGGGAGAAACAACGTTTGATTGGTCAGTTGCGCAGTTGGTATATTTATGACCCTGCACGAGTAGCACTCTCCTGTAGCTACAGCGCCACTAAGGTAATTGTGACAATTTAATTTTATGTTTTTGGAGCAATGACAACACTTAAGTTTGTTGTGACATTTGTTTCTTGAAATAACAAAGATACTTGTGTACGTAGTGACATTGTTTCCCCAATCCTTTTGTTTTATGGTATAAAGTTTTCGTTCGATTAACTGTGATATTGTGACAATGATTTATTACAATTAGTGGGGGCAAATGTCGTACCAAGGTACTATGAAAGTTTCTACAATGATCTCATTTAATTTTTTTTACTTGTAATATTCTATAAAGTCACATTTCCACTTGCAGGGAAAACAAGTTTATTGAAACCGCAGCGTTAAAGACTCCCTGATTTTCCTGGGAATGTGACAATAATTTTAAGATTTTTGATTTTTAAGAGTACCCAATTAGTACAAAATTAATGCTAACTAAAATAATAATAATATTTTTATCATAAAAAAAATAAGAAAATATACAGATTTAGGAAATGATATTAAAAGAATTTGGCATTCTCAGACTGTAAAAATATTACCATTTGTTATTTCGGCTACTGGCATTATACCTATCTCTCTCATTCAAAATTTAGGCATAGGTATAGATTTGTCAAAGAATTTATATATAAAATGCAAAAATCAGTCATTTTAAGTACACGAAGGATTACAAAAGATTTTTAAAATATTTATATTACGGGATCTGTAGGATTTATAGGTCCATTGATACCTTCGGCACCGGTGCATAGTCGGGAAACACGCCAAACGCGTGCCCAACATTTGTACACGGTTGACATTTGTCACATGAGAACGGGTCGTTTCTCCGACTCGTTCTTGTGTTCAACAGCTCGGCTGTGGAATGATTTGCCGGCCTCTGTGTTTCCTCCTTCCTACAACATGGGTCTCTTCAAGATCAATGTTCATTCCTTCCTCTCCTCAAAAAGACCCTCCACACAGCATCCCAGATGACATAGGCCCTGAGGGAAATTATTTTCCTCAGGGCCTCCCGTGTGTAGTTAATGTAAAAAAATAAAAAAATTAAGAGTTCCACCGAGCCGAACCCTCTGATATGAAAATAGAATCGGTAAATTATTTTCCCATTTGGTCTCTTTGACAAGTTGTTCTTGTATTATTTTGTATTTATAATACTTTATATAGTGCAAGTGCATAATGTGGATTGACTAGGTGATCATTTGTGGAGAAGTGCGTGAAAGGGTTAAGTTTTTCCTGCGGGAACGATTTAAACCGGACATAAAATAAGTTAAAGAAATTGTATTTGTTTGATACTATTGTTAATTGCGTAATTATATTATTTGAATAGGTACCATGCGTGACCAATGACTAATTTAATATGAAACGTCGCCGAAAACCGTTCGTAAAATGGGGAAAAGACTGAGATTAAAAAGTCTGATTAATAGAAAAGTTCTATACAAGGTGTTAAGGGACGTATTTGACTTACTTTAACCAGCGATTCCTGACATTATTTGGAGTAAAAAATGTAAATGAAATTTTGGTCTCCGGTGACTTTTATTGACAACTTTTTTTTTTTCATTTTTTTTTTCTTCAAAACCAAACAAAAAAAAATTTCTTCTGAACTGCGTCACTGGTCACTCAGCCGAGAATCCGACCAACCCCTTACCCCGCCTCCAACTGTTCAACACCTACCTTTATTTATGTTTTTGTAGAAAAAATAAATAAAAAAAACATCAAAAATGTCACCGGAGACCAAAATTTAATTTACATTTTTTACTCCAAATAATGTCAGGAATCACTGGTTAAAGTAAGTCAAGTACGTCCCTTAACACCTTGTATGTAGAATTAAGAAAGTTTGTTATACTGCTTTGATATTTTAATTAATAAAACTTTAGAAAGGTACGATTTCGTGTTTTGATTGTTATGACAAAATTGCCCGGTAAATTGTTTTCTAGTGCCATAACGTCACTTCTGGGAGGGTTGAAAATTTAAAATAATTATATTTTTTTACTATAAAATTGTGAGACGTTTGCTTTTACTTTGATATGAAGTTTAAAGTTGTAGTTTTAATAATTACTAGTTCATTTCTTTAGACAAGAAGAACTATACATTATAATAGGATGTCGAATTTTCAAACGCTTCTCCTGAAAAATTACATTATTTGCAGAAGTGACAGTTTAGCATCATAGGTGCGATGTATGTAATAAGGATTTACAAGGATTTACAAGGAATTACTTTCTGCAAGGAAATACTCGTAATTTCTATTGACAAGTGTGTATTTCAAATAAGAATACCTCAACAGTTAAAACAGGGCCAACTAACCACCTATGTACATACTACCTATATAGTTTGAAGGTAGTAAATAATAAAAAGGGAAAAACATGAATAAACCTGTTCGATTTTCGATATTTACAGAAGTTGATATCAATCATTGTTTGTGATGTTTATTATTTGATTCATTGTGTATTTAGGCGGAAAACAGATTGTCTGGTGGAACGGATATTGTTGGAATAAACAATGTAGATAGATTTATGTTGAGAATATTTGCACTACGCTTTGGAATCGTGTTTGATATTTATTTTTTGTTTTGGTTTTTATATTTTCTCCATAAAATCCCATTTTATGCAATTATAAGACAGTTTTTAATGTATTTACGATCTTTTGTACTATCGTAATTCTAAGTTTAAATCCGCGCTGTAAGAATAATCCACCGTTTATAGAGAGAGAAGGTGCCGTTCCGGCCACTATTTATTGAATAACCATCACCCCTGCCATAAGCCACCCCAAGTGGTTCGCTGCGTTTCTGACTTAGCAGAGGTGCCCGGGTTCATGGTGTTGAGTTTTGGTGGTCTTGATCTTGGTGGCGGATTCTTTTACCCAGCTACTGTGTGGTGGGCTGCATCGGCAGCGACTGGTTGAGGGGGATCTTTTGACTTTTCTAGACTGACTCTCTCGACCCATCGCCTTGCACCGCAGTGAAAGGCATGGATTTATACGTTTGTTACTCCTAAATACACTGACCGCCAGATTCCTACCCTCCCCTCACATCTTTTCCTTCGAAGAACTTCCTCTTCTTCCTTTTCCTAAAAAGACCTTCCACATAGCATCCCCAAAGATGTCATTTGTTTTGAGGGATTTTTTTCCTCAGGGCTCCCTGTGTGGATATAATGTAAAAAAAAGGCCGTTTCTTCTAAGTCTGAACTCGACTCCAATCTTACATATAAATAATGAAATTTGCCCATTTAAAATAAACCTGTAAAATCGCCTTTACCCCTTCCATAATTTGAAATGATGGCCCAGAGCACCCGTGAAAGCCAGAAACATTGAAAAAAAGAATTTATCACAACCTTTGCTAGATTTATTACGTAGATACTTAATATATACATTTCAATTATTCATAAGATGATGGCGCAGTCTTGATTAATTTTGTACATATTATATTTTCCAAGGAATCTAGATTAAAAGGGGCGTTCCTCTCTTCTTTAAATCTTCCTTCCCTAATCGCCCTTTCAGGATAAATAATAAATATTGACTTAATGTCTTCCTAAGGACGAGCGACCTGGTTCCTGGGACCTGTTCGGGGAAAACCTCAAGACGATTTGGGATTAGGGTTAATGTTAATGCGTCGGTATTGTTAAGTGAATCAGTAATTAAATCACACCAAAATGCTGCCGATTTTTTTTGGTGCCAAATATTTAAAAATTAGAACCATTTATTTTCTGCTTTTTTATTATGAACTGCCTTGTTCTGGTTATTTGATTACTACTGTGTTTTGGAGAAATTGTTTTTTTTTGAAAATGTATTCGTGATCTACTGGACCATGTTAATTCTGCTTTAAGACATAGGTACCTACATCCTACATTCTTTTTCGAAATAGTACTTCATATCTTCATCCAAACTCCCGCGAACCGGTTACACTTTTGCAAAATCCGTGGAATACGAGGAGGAATTTGTAGAGAGAGGTGGATTGGCTTGGAATTTGACAATTGTTTCAGTTACGGAAGGGTCTATTGTGTGGGGAATTTCCTCGCAAATCCGAGATTACCAAGTTTGGGAATTTATACAATTTGAGACAATTGACTATAATTAGATTCCTAGATCTGATTACAGATAAGAGAGCTACAGCCTTACTAAAAAAAAACCACAGCACGCCAGATAACCCATGTTGTTGTAGCAACATGAATAAAACAAAAATAGGAAATATTACTAATAAGAATTGATCTTAAAACGTATTTTAAGTCTGGCAACATCGCGCATTTAAGTACTAAATTGTAGTTTCCTTCATAACCGCTAGGTGGCAGTGCCTGCGAATTCGTTGTTCGCGCTCGTAAACGACGCTGGAAGCGCGAAATATTTTTTTGTGTGCCATATTATTTATGTGACGGTTAATTTCTATTAATATGAATAATTTACTCTTATATTTATATCAGTGATATATTTACCGTGTTTTTTGTGGTTTTTCATAAGTTTTAGTCAAGTTATAAAACAATAATCGTACTTTGAAAATTGAAGTGTCAAAAACTATTATACGATACAAGAGAATTCAAATTTACATTTTTACGAGATTTTATTTTACGAGAATTTTATGAAAGTGGTGTTTTTTTAAATAATAATATCTAATACATGTGTTCCTAAATGCATCAAACAGATTAACGTCTTTAGAAATGCAAGAAATCTGATATAAAAGACGGTATAATTTTTAGGTTAGTTTTTTAGCAATAAAAAAAACTTTGAAATTTTTTATTAAATTTTTATTGTATGCACGAGGAAAAAGTGAGGTGATAGTTTCCTTCCAAATTTATTACATAAAAGGACTGTGTTTTTGAAATTTTAATTTTTTTTTAATTTCTCTACATTTTGGTCAAAAATGTTTGGGTAAGATTTTTTTTTCCACTTTTTTCCGAGTTTGGATCTTAAAATATGGCAGTTTTTGAAAACTAAAGTGTATTTTAAATACACAAATCTAAAAGGTAATTTTATCTAGTTTTCATAAATGGTATTCGTTTTTACGACACCTTCAAAAATAAGAAATATATAGAACATTCAAAATACTATGGAAAAATTACAAATATCGTTCGAACATCAATGGTTAAAACAGAGATAAACTACCCTCTCAGGCCGCGGAAACCATGTGTATTTCTTTCAAAGAACAAATTTTTAATTAGTAATGTTTTCACATCCGCGGCCGTTTGTCAATTGAATAAAATTTTCACTGGGTTTTTTAGTAAGGCTGCTAGTGTTTAGTGAGTACTTGCTTCTAGTATTGTTCTTTTTAAGTTATATTTGAATTAAAGTTTTAGTAACTACCTTTTATCATATCTCCTCATTTCCTTTCCTGCTACAATTAGTTCGTTCTTTCTACCTATTTAATAGATTTCCCCTTAGAACATTAGAATAATACATCATTAGCTAAGCCTTTAATGACCCCGGCCCCACGACGACTGATAGCGTCCGTTCCGTATCTGTTGAGGCAGGCGTTCTATCCTCTCATTAAAAATGCATTCAAATCAAAATCATCGGGAATCGTTTACTTAAGTTCTGTTCCTTTCGTTACTTTTATAAAATAATCCTTTTATAAAAAATCTTCTAGCTTGCTATGCATTTATTCATTGAGTTACCTTCCCATTTGACTAGATGAGTTTTACACCCACTTTATTTGGTTTAAGTGCGAATTTAAAAGGTATCTGGAAAAAAGGTACCTACCCTTTAAATATTTTTCTAAAATACGATATTTTAACCCCCATTCATGTGTTAAAAATGAGGACCCTTCGTTGTAAAACCATTTGAACCTCAGACCTTTATCACGGCGGGACAATAGAGAAGCGATACTTTTAAATTGTATTCATATTGTTGGATTTTTTTCAATATTGTATTCCTTAAGCCTCATGTAGGTGCCGTGATCATAAAGCCTTTTCTCGAATTAGCATATTAATATTATAAACTTTGATGAAAGGTTAGTAATGGTTAATTTAATTGGGCAGCAGAGGGACAAGGGTATTAAGTTGTAATTCGTTTGAGCACTAAATTTTCGTTAGTGAGCTTTCACGTCTGTTGTTAGAAATAAGAATAGCAACTGGCGAACTACTTTTATTTATATAAAACCTTTCTCAGCTCTTGCAAGAGACAAGCGGTATGAGAATCTTTAGAATATAATAAATTAAGTTTAATATCATTTTTACTTCCCATTGCGGCCAGAACGAAATTGAAGTTTTCATTTCCAAAAATCTACAAAAGTGTAAAAATAGATTTTAAAGGGAAAAACTTATTTTGTTTGTTGTGTTTGAGTATAGTGTTGTATGTTGTGAGGTTGAAGGTAATGGGGATTGAAAAGAGAAAGTTGGAAAATTTTTTGGACTATTCAAATCTGGTCACCAAACACGGCTAAAGCTATTTCAAGCAACGTTTCAATTCTAATGATGGTCTTACACAGGGGCGACACTAAGAAATCTTCCATTCTGGAACGCGCCGCAAATATGCTATGTGTTATTTTTCAGTCGAGATTCATACCCCTTGACCACGGAGTAAGTATCGTTTTGTCTCTAATCTTGTGTAAATGTCTGCCGGGTGATAAGATGGGAATATTTATTCCCGCATGAATGAACATCTGACTGTTTTCTATAGAATAATACCCATCTAAAGTAGCGAAAGTTACCCAATTTATTTTCAGTTGGAAAGTCACAAAGTCAGATTTCCTAGAAAATACCATTCGTAAAATTAAATCATTCAATTTTTAAAACAACTCTTGGGCTTCTCCCCCTATGCGTCTCAAGTTTTATTATTTCGTTTCTTGTATTATTACTAACTTATTTCGTTTCTTGTATTATTGTTATTATAATAATAAGTACCTACTTATATGTTTAAATCGAAAAATTTACTTTAATGGTGCTGTAAAAGAACTGGCAACGTTGTATTTTCTCGTCTAGAAAAATTGAGGATATTTCTGATTTATAATTTTTTTTTACTGTTACCGATTGAAATTAATAGGAATTCCTTATGTGTATTTGTTAAAAACTCTCTTGTTAACAGATTTGCATTTGTCTGTAATGTGACTAATGTGAAATGCTTTAATTCAGATTCGTGAATATTTCTGAGGAGAATATGTATTTTTAAAAGTCTAGAGTAAATTTACAGGATTTTAGCACCTTAAGGTAATAAAAAAGTGACTTAACTTGTCACGAATATTTTCCCTTTTATCAATATTAGTAGCATCCTTCCCATAACGATTACTTAGGAAGATGTCAAACGCGTGGATTTAATAAAGCATCAGGCAAACTCACTTCCTTCAAATAATTACTTTTTTCCAAAATTTCCTTAGCCTTTCTATTTTCATAAATTTTTTGTTTTATATTTAATCCACACAGGAGGCCTTGAGGAAAATAAAACTCCTTCAGGGCTTATGTCATCTTTGGGGATGCCGTGCGGAGGGTATTTCTATGGATAGGAAGAAGAGGAGAAGTTCTGGGAAGGAATAAGGTGTGAGGGGTGGGTAGGAATCTGTGGTTCAACGTGTCCAAAAATGACGGACGCATGAATCCATCCCACTTGATGAAATTTGGTCTTATAATAATACATATAAATATAATATCATGGTTACTTTTTTTACATTAACCCCACAAAGGAAGTTCTAAGAAAAAAAAACCTGTGTTATCTTTGGAGATGCTGTGTGGAGGGTCTTTTTAAGAAAAGGAAGGAGAGAAAGTTCTGGGAAGGAAAGAGGTAAGAACATAGGGATCAGTGTGTCCAGGAGTGACAGATATTTAATACATCCGCCGTCTAGACCTGGACACATGTCACCCGATAAACCCGGCCACCCCTGCTAAGTCACCAAGCGTGACCCACGGCAGAGGTGCCGGTTATCTAATAAATGCTCCCGGGCGACGTTACCTATAACTGCCTCCCAAATTGTTATCCTTTGTAACACAATAAAAGTAATTTGTTTTGTTTAAAACTACTTTATTACTAAATTAATGTATACTCACGTATGATTACTACCTATAGTACACTTAATCACTACGAAATACAGTTTAAACTCTTCCCAACTTCGGGGAGAGGAGATATCGGGGTTTTGCAGGAAGTTCCTAGCTCGTCCTTACTTACTAACTAAACCTGACTAATACAAACTTGACCTAATTCTCATATTACCTTCCACAGGTACTCGCAGTTTGAAACCCGATATATCTCAGTAGATTAAATGACTTACTTAAGATATTATAAACATTTCCCTGCGGAGGGTAAACTGGAATGTTGTTCAATATCTAATTATTGAAGTTATTTCCCGAGGGACCAGCTACAATGAAAACTGTTTAGTTATCTCGGAGAAAGGAATATCTTTTTCAAATTCAATGACAATATCTACCTAGTTCTAAGTAATAATAAAAAGTGATAATGTGATAATACTCATACGCTGTGACACTTTAATTCTTAGATTGTTTTAACTTTGGACAGTTTATAGTCGCGTTTACATGAAGTGGGTGGGTAGGAGAAGAGGGAGGGGAAGGTTGGAAAGAACCTACCTGGTAACGTTTCGATTGTGAATGACTATCTTTCACTAGGGCGATGAACCTACCTATGATTTTTTTACAATTATCTCCACACAGGAGGCCCTGAAGAAAATAATTCCTCTCATTTTTGGTCCTATGTCATCTTTGAAAGATGGTGTGTGGATGGTCTTTTTAGGGAAAGAAGGAGAGAAAGTTGAGAAGGCCGAGGGGTGGATAGGAATCTGAGGGTCAGTGTGTCCAGGAGTGACAGAAGAATGAATCAATCCCTTTCACTCGTCCCCCCTTTCCCCATCCCGGATCCCACCTCTCCTTCCTCCTTCCCTCCCTGCAGTTAATCTACATGAAATACACACATTTTCAACCAATTCGCATACCATCTATTGTAAAATTTTTACGCAATTTTTATACCACCAGAGCTCACCAGTATATATAGAAACCTTCGCGGACGTGCTCATAATAACTCACCAAAGTTTCATCGCAATCGGATCAATGTTATAGGATATAATTTCATAACGCCAGAACTCACCATTGTATATAGAAACCTCTGCGGGCAACAAATAACCAAAGTTTCATCACAATCGGTTGAATGGTTAAGAAAATAACATTGCATCTTTAAAATAACATGCACTAAAACAACAAATAATATCTTCTTTTTTTTAATGGCTCTTCACCCCAAAAGAGTGTTCTGGCCAGTGTCAAGTGAATGCTTTTGTGAGTGTAATTTTTGGTTAATATTTACTAATTTAGTTTTTACAATAAAATGTACCTCGCATCGATGTGCATCGTACCGAATGCACATTCGGTACGATGCCGATACAGAATACAGCCGTACGATGTCGGTACGATGCCGCGTCATAACACGATGCGACGTCGGCGTCGTATCGTGTTTATGTGTACGAGCCCTCTGTCTACCATTATTGTGGCTATAGCCTGATGGTGTGATCCTACAGCCTACAGCACGTGGGTAGTTTCTTACAGCCTAAAGTAGGGTTTCTTAATGTGGGGTCCGTAGCATGTGTATCAGTGGTCCGCAGTAGGTCTTGGTAAAGATCTTGGCGAGTTTTGGTGTTCTTTGATTCAAGCTTACCCTCTTCTTGTCAAACGAGCTATGTCCGTTCTGATACCATTCGCTGCTACTTATCTTTGCGAGGCAGGGTTTTCGGTTCTGGTGTCAATATAAACAAAAAAATCGCATTCGATTGAACACAGATGACATGCGCCTTGCCTTATCGAAGACAATCCTACAATTTAACTTATTGAGGCCAAACAGCAGCACCCTTCTCATTAACTTAGTAAGTGTAATGAAAGTACAAAAAAAAAGTATTTTTTATTAGTGGCCTAAAGGGTATATCAAGTCGATTGATTTGATATTGGTAGCTTTATTGGTCTGTAGATTAATGACAATTTATACATAATTTTCCAACAAACCAATCTCAATAACAGCTCCACAGTTCTCCATGAGGGCAGGCGGTTCAATAATGATTGTCCATAAATTTGGTGTTATTGTGGTCTAGTCGTCTAATGAATCAATTAATGCTTTACGTTTGGGGTTAGTATTTCTAAATTGAATTAACTCGTAGTGGTAAGTGGTCACGTTCTATTAAATAAGGTGGTAGTGGTAGTAGGTTGCTTTCAGTAGGCACTTATATATTAAAATAGCTGGAGCTTTGTTTAACAGTGGAGTGTATTAGTCCTTACAGACTGAAAAGCTATACCTACCCTAAGAAAAACAACGAACCACAAATTGAAAAAAGATAATAGAAAAATTACGTTAAAAACTTGTGCGCCCATTTATTTATTTAGCAACAACTAGTAATCTGACTGACTGGTTCTCGATTAGTAATCCGAAGGTCGCGGGTTGGAATTCCGGATTGCGCAAGTAAATTTTATTTGATTGATTTGTGTTATTTCGCCAAGTTTTAATTAAAAATAATGCATAGTGTATTTGTGACATCTTCCAGAGTGGAAGATACTCTCATTATCGCCTTGGTGTAAGACCATCATTCAGAATTGAAATGTTGCTAAAAATAGCTTTAGCCAAGTTTGATGATCAGATCCGAATAGCCAGATCCCCATCATCCTCTTCCCCATCTCATTCCCCTTCGCACTAACTGCAGCCTCACAACATCCACTAATTGGGGTTGTCCTAGTCTCACTGGTTCCAGTCGGCAGCAGTTGGTTATCTTGTGAGGTATTTATGTGAAAAACAGCAACAACAATCAGTAAGGTCATAATAAAATGGCCATTTTAAAATATTCAATACACAATAAATCATACCCGAACGTGAAAAACTACGCACACTGTTGTTTAGTGGCTAGATATTAACAAACAAGGGGCTTTCTACCACTTCTCTTCTACCTACTTCTATATTCAAGTTCTCAATATTGAAAGCGTCTCAAACTGTACAACTGTATTATGAATACAAAATGTAGTTGACATATTTCCTTTGATGAAGTCACTCGTCTCTCTACTTTCCCTGTGGTGACAAGGCTGATTTATTAGTGATTTTATAAATATAATTGATTTATGATGATTGACTGCCATTACAACTACTGAAATGATGTGGAGAAGTATTTTCGAATGGCTCCCGGAAAGGAAAGAAATAAATCAACATTAATTGGACATGTCATATGGAAGTACCTGCAGCTACTACTAGACATATTTTTATAAATGATTACGATGGAAAAAATATAAACACAGTTAATGAAATCTTATTTACCTTCAACTGTCTTCATATTTAAACTGTATAAACATTTAATAAATCATGACATTACAAAACCCACCCATCTTCTGCATGAGAAACAAATCAATTAATGGACCATTCTTTTGTTTCCTTCTTCAAATCTTACCGTTTTTGTATCTCACTTAATATTTATAAATTACTGCCAATTTGAAATATTGCCTCTTATGTAGTCATGAATAATTGAAAACATATAACTTGCTGTGAATTAAAATTAAGTCTTAATTCCTTTTTCGCTGTTTAACGTTGATTGTGGCGCCATATTCCCTCTGCCATCGCTGATGATGATATATTATAGTCCCTGGGGGATTTTTTTCTCAGGGTCTCCTACGTGAAGCTAACGTAAAATAAAGGTTTCCATTCAAATCTACATGGAAGGCATTTCTAGTGCGGTTTGTCTATTCAGTGTTTTGTTTGTTTTGGGAAATGTCATGTAAAAGTTTACACTTTCAATTCCAACTCAAAGTTTCCACATTCAATTAGAAATTTCTTATTTCCTTATTGTTTGTTATCTTAATGTTCTCAATTTTTCAACCCAACAATGGAGGTAGGAATATTAATGATCCGTGGAAATTTTGAATAGACAACTTATTAAAACCTCACAAAGATAACAAGTTTTTTTACTGGATACAAAAGTTAATATTTTTTTCGAGCCTTTCACAAGATTTTTTAATCAGTGGAACAATGGGAAATATGAATAAGTTGTCTTTGCGATCTTAACTTTCCTACGTAATTATTTAATTTAGATAAATAAATTTATTATTCAATGTCACACGAATTACTTATATATTAATATTATTTTTCTTTGCAAAATAAATATATTTTTTTATGTGTACGTAATAAACTAACAAACAATACAAATTAAATCTATTGACAGATTATCACATAAATATTAAATTATAACAAAAACTCGCGCATCACATAAATTTTATTTTGATTAATTTGTGTTATTTCACAATTAATTCATTTAAAATAATATATAGTATATTTGCGGCATGTTCCAGAGTGGAAGATACTATCAGTATCGCCCTGGTGTAAGACCACCATTCAGAATTGAAACGTTGCTTGAAAATGGCTTTAGCCGTGTTTAGTGACCAGATCTGAATAGCCAGGTACTTCCCAAACCTGCCTCTTCCCCACCTCCTTCCCCTCCCCGCTACCTTCAGCCTCACAACATACCCCAATTGGGGATGCCATAGTCTCACTGGCTCCAGACGGGAGCAGTTGAGATTCTTGTGCGGTATTCACTGTAAAAAAAAACTAACGGTCCAGTACCCGCGAGCTTAAGTATTTATAAATAATACAAACATTGAAAATATTATATAAAAAATAAAATCAGATGTAAAAACACAAAATAATATGGTCACTAATAAACTAAGTAATAAATTCCAGAACTTATTATATTTACAAAAAATTGCTACTACACTAACAACAAATAAACCGAGATTCGGACAAAGAAACAACTTACTTTGCAACAACTTTGCAACACTTACTTTGCAACAAAACTACACAATATCATTCCCCAAGACAAAAAAAATATAATTACAAATTAAAGATAATAATCTGACTGAAATAAGTCAATGAAAAACCTTAAAGAAGACACTAAAAACAACATAGAAGACAAATAAACTATAATTAAATAACTTTAGTCCTCCTCGGCACAGGAACCCCTAGTGAGGAAGACCAAGAAATACAATACCTATAATTAAATTCACCATTATATTGTGTAAACAATATTTTATGTAAAATAAAATAAAAATAAAATTATCACTAATATGTGAAATGGAAAAAAATGTTTATAATATGAATGGCAACAGGAAAGAATTCGCAGAAATAACACGATAACTTATATTATTCAAGATATATTTTTAAATGTTCTTAAATTAAAGAAACATATATTATGTCCACATCACGAAAATACTTAAATATAGAATATGTTAAATGCTCTGAATATAAAAACGATTGCAAACCTAAAATCTTACGTTATCCGACGAAATTCTCTTTCGAATATTCAATTGCTCAAAAGAGCACGTCGACCTTTTGAAAGATTTCATGAAATTACCTATTTTTATATTTCACGAATGGAACGTGCTCTTTTATTTGACAGTTCTGCACATTTCTTCTTTGTGTGATAAATAGTAATTTTTGAAATTTCTAATAAAATCGTTGTATTATTAAATCCTCTCATCGCGGGTCCTTTCATCTTTATATTTAAATTCTTATAAACATTCAGGTGGACGTTTTGAGACATCTTTGCATCGCTTCATCAATGAACGTATTGAAGGTGGGGAAGTATCTAGCTATTCAGATCTATTCATGTAACAAGCGTTCACGTAAAGCCATTTCAAGCAACGTGCTAATTATGGACAGTAGCCTTACACTAAGGCGATACTGAGAGTATTTTCCACTCTGGAACGTACCGAAAATATACCATACATTATTTAAAATGATTAAATTATGAAAACAGTAATGAAATGAAACTGAAAAACCCATTTACGCTATTTCTCAATGTAGGGAAAACATAGACTTTTCATCGTTCCACGTGACTTGTTTTTTTGGACTTGTTTTGACTCACACAAAAATTGAATTTTTTAGTTGATGGGTCAAAATTTTTGCTTTTCTATCTTGATAAAATGGACTCACAGATTTTTTAAAGCTTTTTTACGTCGACAAAAATTATACTTCATGTGAGTTAGGTTTACGTGAATTTTCACATTTGCAGAGTGTGCCATAGGTGTTTTTCATATTTAATGTAAAGTTATGACCCAATTTAGGAAAACGCATACTTCACAAAAAAAGAGAAAGATTTTCTAAAATGATATGGATGATGTGAATGATTTAAAGGCAAGGAAATAAATTCTTTGGATTGTTGTGTCAGATGTTGATGTAATATCACGGACTTAACTTTGACTAGAACTTAATTACATTTTATTAAATACCTACTTTTAAAGCAAGTTACACAGGTCTTCAAATAAATTAAAATTTCTTTACTTGGTTCATTTAGACAGAAAAATTGAAAAAATAGAAAAAATGGTCGCAACTGGAACACGAACCCAGAACCTCTCGTCTAATCGGGACGTACGCTTTTATTATTTCAGCCATTGCCACCTTCTAAGAAACCGTCATAATTTTAGAATTAATTGATTTTTCGAACAATTGTTTACAATGAAAATGGTAGTTGCCTAAGATATGGAAAAAACAGTCGAAAATAATATTTTTAATTCTATAATGTGATAATATGAGATTGAAAATAATTATGGTTTCTTAGAAGGTGATGAATTATTAAAAGCGCACGTCCCTGTTAGACGAGAGGTTCTGGGTTCGAGTCTCAGTTTGACAATTATCTTTTTCTATTTTTCTGTGTCTTGTTCTCTTTCAATTTAAGTTCAGATTAATAGTGTTTTCTTCTTCTTCAATGATATATTACATTGATGGAAATAACCATCAAAAGGTATAAAAAAGAGAGTTGTTCTTATAAACAACTTTGATTTAAATGACTTTAAATGGGGTGCGCTTAGAGCTTCCATTACAACGCCAAACATTAAATGTTTGGCGTTGTAATAAATTAATGTAATAAATAATTAATAATTAATGTAATAAATTTTATTCTCTCCCCTCTTTGTATTTATGGTGTGAAATTAAATATAACTGCACTGAATTCCTATTAAGTTTTACAGAACAACAAAATACTGTCACTACAGGTTGTTTATTATACTACTTGTCCAATTTTGTCCCGAAGATATCATCAATTGAAACAAATGTGTAACTACGAGTACATACTATAAAGGTCGTTGTAGTAAAAGTAATGTCCCCAACTTTCTTCTGACCTTCAAAATAGATAGTTGATGAACTTAAAGAACCAGAAAAAGTCTCCACAACTAATCCAATAACAGAACTCTCCAGTGGCGAGGCAATGGGCGGTGTTGACGTAGTACCAGGCCCTAACGTAAAGGAACTTTTCTTATGAACTTATATGAGGATCAGTGGCGCTGACACAATCTCAGTTATATTTTCTGGAATATTCTATCGCTCCAGTGAAAGACCATCATTCAAGATCAGATTTTGGTGACCAGATCTAAATCACCAAGTACTTCCCAACCAATCGGGGTACTATTGTACCCTTAGCTCGTGGCAGTTGGAACACTGTAAAAATAAACACCATGTGTGAATGCAAATGAAGTAAGGAGTTTGTACCAATACAGAGTTGTGTTACGTTTTATCTTCTCTGAGGGGAAACAAAAGTAGGGCCAATTGTTTCAAAGAATTTGAATAACAAACTCATAAAATTTCCAGTTCAAAGCTAATTTTCAAGTCCTGTGAAACTTCCATCCAAGATCTCTTTTTATATCATTATGGGTCAGTTACTTCGCAGAACTTGTTTATGTCAATACCTCACAAGAGTCACACACCCTCCCAATCGTCTGGACCCAGTGAGACTATGGCATCCCCAATCGGGGTATGTTGTGAGGCTTAAGGTAGCAGGGAGAGGACGGAGATGGGGCAGAGGATGTTCGGGAAGTATCTCTCTGTTCAAATCTGGTCACCAAACACAGCTTAAGCCATTTCAAGCACGTTTCAATTATGAATTGTGGTTTTATACCAGGGCGATGCTGAGAGAATCTTCCACTCTGGAATTAATGGACTTAAAAAAACGTGTTCAAATTCTTCAAAACGTATTTCGAAGGTTATGTTTATACAAAAAAAAAAAATTATGGTGTGAGGACCTACATTCTAAACACACAAGCTAATTATTTTATCAGTCAATAAAGTCTAGAATGATAAACAATTCCACACGAAACGAACGAGTTAAGTCGGAATATTTCAAATACCAAAGTTAGTATTTTTTTAATAAATTTACTTTGAACATTTTTAGCATATTATGGAAAGAAAATAAGTTATAATCACTTCTTGGAATTTTTTGTCTTAATTATTTCTGAATTCCTCACGCAATCTCTAACTACCACCTTAACCCCCCACAGCTTTGAATTCCGGAAGTAATTAGACACGCGTAAACACAGCTATTTAAAAATACCATTTGTTAAAAAATATGGAAAACTGTTGTGTTTACCTACGTCAAAATGTTACTTATTTGAATTTTGATTGAAAAAATACATATTTATGGGAATAATTGGTCCTCGATTTATCGTTGAAATACACAAAGGTGGCTGTAAGGCGTCGTTATATGGATTACTGTTCTTCTTAAGTCAGTTTCTCATTGCTGAAGATCATGACCCCTACTCCAATTTCCATGGTGGATTAAGCTCATCTATTCCTCGCGGTACTGCACTACGTGGAAAGCCAAGGACACCCTAGTATTAGCCGACAGTGATCCGACAGTGACAGCGCATTGGTGATCTTCCCCTGCTACTTCCGCCAAACACTTTGCCAGTGACTATGAGTTTCTCCAAGTTGCGGTCTTTAGTTTGGCGAGTATCGTGGCCAAATTATCTTAGATTACTGGTATATTTCAAGAATTGTTGTGATGTGACAAGGTTTATGTACCAAGGCCCCAAAGATCTCCAAAAGGATATCAGAAATCTTTAGAGCATGTAAACTCGGCCACCCTGACAAATCGACAATTGCCGAGCATTTAATTGAAACCAGTCCTTACATTGGATTTTTTTCTGAAGTTATGGGAAGACCTAAAACGCATAGAGCACACTTATATACGGAGGCAATTGAAATTCACAAAAATCCCATTAATATTAATAGAGACGATGAGGCTAAGCTCAGTAGTTCTTGATATCCGATAATTGATGCCTGCACCAAAACTAAACGCAAAAACCCATTTTGAATTATGCTGTAAAATCAGCTCGTAGAGAATTGGAGCTGACATCACGATATCGCATGTACGAGTATGCACACACTTTACCACTATCGATTCACTTGAGCCCTAATGATGGACACTATAACGCTGTCCGAAACTTTGGCTTTGACGGCCGGCGTGGTCTAGGGGTAAGGCTCTTGAATCGCAATCCAAGGTCGCGAGATCGAATCCCGGCGTGGGCAAATACTTTTTAATTGATTAATTTGTGTTATTTCACAATTATATATAGTATATTTTGCGGCACGATCCAGAGTGGAGAATACTCTCAGTATCGCCCTGGTGAAAGACCACCATTCAGAATTAAAACGTTGCTTTAAATGGTATTAGCCGTGTTTGGTAACCAGGCATGATACCCCAAAAATAAATAACGATAATACTTTTGGGCGGGGAGGGAAATCTAAAATCATTTACAAGTAAATAAATGTTCTATTTTAAAGTAGGTGGAAAACTTGCTTCACGGGATTTACGGAAACTGTTGTTGGATATGGTTTTAATGAAATGGAAATAAAGCGAATGATTTGATTCAGAGGTTTTTTTAAGAAAATAGATAAATCAGTATACTACTTGTTTGGAGGCGGCATTAGAATACTTTTAAATTTCAGATAGCATTTGTCTTCTGGAAATTAAAAAAATATTGTTTTGTTGTGTTGTTTGTAAGGTTAAAATATTTCCGCTTTGCAATACAATCCGATTAATTGGAATATTTCTTAACGCATCCGAAAATTAAAACCTGTTTTGGAAAGGTGATGAAATACGCGTTCACATTTCATAAATCCAAATAAACATAAAAATTTCGAAGTATAAAATTTTGATTTAATAATTGTGAAATAACACAAATAACATTTATTTACGCACACTGGAATTTTAACCCGCGACCATCGGATTGCCATTCGAGAGCTTTAACCTTGAGGTAACGGAGGCCGTTTAATTATTATTATTTTTCAAAACTTTTCTGGAAGATTATCCCCCTGCGGGTGTATTATTATTTTGAAAACTCTTGCCAAATAAAATTTCTGAAAAATTACGAACGCGAAAATTTGTGTCGAATATTTTATTTTCCCAGCGAATTTCTTGGTAGTTGGAAAGTAGGGCTCTTTTAGCTCTTATTAATAATCCTTCAGATTTCTCGAAAATCATATTTTCATGTTTATTGTATTTGACCAAACAAGCGCTTTGTGATTAACTTTGACTTTTTGTAAATCATTGCAAATTAGGAGAAAGCCACAAGCCAAAAATGTATGTAGGTATTCTTTGTGTGCCTTATATCTTATATCGCCACAAATATAGATAATAGGCATAAATATCGCTTAGCAAATGGAGTCTGGAAGTCACGATTTTAAGCACAAAATTGTTTTTTTTTATTTATTTTATGAATAATTTAATAAAAAAGAAAAAAAGTTATCAATGGAAATCATAAAATTACATCTATTGTTATTTTTATTCGATTCATTTGAAAATACCAGAATAATAATATAATAACAATGTGGGCTGCTTTCCTGATATATTAAATCAAGGGGCATTGTGTATTGTTTGCTCTCCAAGGATTATGTTTATGAAGTTTTAACCACATTTAGTTTTGACTGCAGTGGAAATTCGCTCCCACGAGCAAATGCGATTATGCTAATGGCTTGTTTAATTTAAGTAACCGCTCTTCAGTAATGCAATTATTTATTGTGTTAAAATTAATACGTTAGCCAGTAGTAAAAACGAAACAGCTATCCTTAAGCGGAACAGCTGCGAGGCCTTTTTTGCACAAAAGTAAAATTTGGATTTGAGACCAAAATACTTATATTTTAAATGCAGGTCATTAAGGATTCGATTTTTCAAGATTTTAGAGTCAACTTTGGCAATAATTGTAAGTTAATAATAGTTGCTAATAAAAATAGTTTTTACAATGATTTCCTTGTAAATATAATAAAATATATAAGGTAGATGTGCAGAGTCAATATAATTCTAAGATTCGCAGACGAAATCTAGCTTTCAGCCCAGAAGGACGTCAGAAGTATAGGTTCGTCAATAAACAATCACTGTGAACTAAAGAAACTAAGTTTTTCAATAATTCTGGAACATACTGATCCCAATACTTACCAACAATGAATATGTTTGGAGAAATCAGAGTAGATATTACATTTGTAGAGTTCATTCACCAGTTTACTTAAGCCGGAACAATGTATGTACCATAAAACAACGTTGACCCTTCTTCCCGTCATTATCACATGACAAACTGTTTGTAAGCTGTGCCAGCTGTGGTGTGATTGTGTGGAATATCAAATGAAATGGAATAATCCTCTGCTAAACGGGTGAACTACAGGGAGTATAAAACACAATCCCAGCTTGCTACAGGGGAATACAAACCATTTCCTTTTATCTGGGAATATCTCATGGCCGAGACGTGATGCACCTACTAATAATAATATCACAAAAACAACACAGCAACATAATCAAAACAGAATGACCGCATTTTTCTGTGAAACATGTCTGGTATAATCTTATCAAACCATTTCCAACTCCTGTCCCAGTGGGGAGTAGCAGAGAGCCACCAATCTTTGTCCTGACATCATGATTGTTCTTCATTTCTTCCTCACCCAGACATCTCCTCAATTTTGTCACACAAAAGCATTTGCACTGTATCTAATTTCAAACGTCGTTTTAGTGAATAGGTTTTTTCTTCCAAGTTATTTACGTTTGGCCTAGGTTTGCCACTGATACGTCAGCGTAGTATCCACTTTATAGAGCGGCTGTGCTGGGAAAGGGATCTTGTATGTTGTAGCTGAAAAGGACAGAGTTCTGGGAATTAACCCCCCCCCCACCCCCAGCAAGCCAAAATACACTTATAATGATGTACTAGAACAAATATAACACTTTTTTCACTTAATTTAGTTGTGACGTAGCCGGTTTCAGCCTGTTTAAGACCATCTTCAGATTGGTACAATTGTTTTTTAATCTAGGTTTTAATCATACATAACATATGGGGGAAAATAAGAGGGTTGGTCTACAAGGATTTTAATCAATTATGTTGGTTTTTCCATATTAAATTGTTGCTATTTCGTCTTTGACTATCAGGTACGTAGTAAGAAATGACATATCAACAAATATTTAGATTATGAAACGTAGATTAAGAAACAATTATACCAGTCGGAAGACGGTCTTAAACAGGCTGAAATGGTCGTTGGTTACGGACACAAAAAAATTAAGTGGAAATAAGTTTTTTTACTTCTTCAAACTTTGCAAATAAAGTGTGTGGTATCATTTTTCATATAATGAATAAAAAATCACTTTGTTTAAACCACTATTTTTAAACAATATCAACATGTTTCGACAACAAAATTGTCTTCATCTTCATCTTCATCTTTATCTTCATCTTATTATTCAATATAATTTATTCTAATTTGTCTATACTTGTTTGTCATTTATTATAGTAACATATCCTGATGAAGACAACTTTGTTGTCGAAACATGTTGATATTGTTTTAAAAATAGTGGTTTAAACAAAATGATTTTTTATTCATTATATAAGTTTTTTTATTTGTTTTAATACATACTTTATAATGGAATTCCACTACGAATTGTTAGTATCAAATATAAAAATATTAACACGCTTTTAGCCAAACACTCCCCTATGTATATCGATGAATTTCCTGAAAGAGACCTTCACTATTTTTCGTCAGTAAAATTCAACATAATCCATGTTTCTCCATTTCAGAGTTATGTAAAATTTAGATTAATATCTAAGCGTGTGTTGTGTTCAAAACAAGTGGTGGGTGATGCTATCACAGTAGAGACGGAGTGGTAGATTAGAATGGTATAACAACCAGGTCTCTGCCTGCCCCGGGGTGGACTGGAGCGTATCTGTATTGCTGATGCAATCATTTAAGGGAAGTAGCTTTTTAGATGGTCAAGGGTAGATACTTCAACCAAGAACTCAAAAAAAATTCTAAATTCAAATATTTTTTCCTAAGTTTTTCATTCTAAAAAATATTGTGATATTAGTTCCAATATTAGATAGTTTCACATTTCCAATTTCCCACAGCGCTTGCAAGATGGCGCCAGAGGAAACTTGTCTGCCTTTTTATCCCTTGTTTCCCAAATTCAATCATTTTCATTTCATGAAAATGATTATCCTTTAACTTTAACATTTTATATTTTAAATGCAAAAAACCCGCTTTGTGATCCACCGCTTTTATTGAAATCATAAATGACAGGCAAACAGGTTTTGTTAATCTCAAATTTCACCAAAGGGGCGATTTTGTATGTTTTGTGTTTTATTTGGATTAAGTCAGCGTTAGAAGACAATTAAGACAAAAAGGCGTTCGTCGTGCGTTATCGGCTGTCAAATTTTGGTGATTTTTCCATGGCTTTCAATGGCTTGTTTATGCCTGTCGTATGTTGATGTCAGTTGGTGTGGATTAATTACCTACTTAAAAACACGATTTACAATTTATTAGTTTTTATGATTACTTATATAAAAGCCTAATTGGGGTTCTTAAATGATTATCCATTTGTCGTATTAATTTAATGTTCGTACGCGATGACACGCGTGGAACGGACAGAGAACGAGAAGAAGAAGAATCAAATGTGTGAAATATAACACGTTCATTTGTAAAGCCCTTCAAATATTTTAATTACACGTCACTTATTAAATACCTACTAAATTGTAGTGACAGTTAAGATGTTTGCATATTACAGACGAAACTATTAGTTCAATCCACTGCATGACCATTTATAAACTTTAACGATATCTATTTGAATGCCAATTTATTTTATTTCACTGATATCAGTTTAAATGTTCTGCATTTCATGAATCACGGTTTTAAACCATGCCATTTATTTTTCAGAGGTTTTTATCGAGAAATCCCACCTTTAAATGTTTAATTTATCGGTTAGTCTACCTGGCAATTAAATTAATAATCGCTAACCAACAATCACTAAATGATGAAAAATAAATGGTCTGCGAAATTACCAACGATATTTTTTCAGAAATCTTTTTCATCTACGTGAATCAAGTTGAAATTTTTATATTTAAATTTCTTTTTTAATAGTAATGAAGTCAGTTGTAGAACTGCAGACTGTAGACTTTCAACTAAATGTGGGCTGCAACCAGATGAAGTTATATCGGTCCGATCAGTGCCAAATTATTTCAAAAATATATTTTTGAACTTAGGAACATTGAAAATCTATGTTTTTCCCAAAGTTCTTAATAGTATTTTACAAGCCCTCTAATTGTATTATAAGAACAGGACATATTTTTAAACATTTATTTGAATTATTTTAAAAGTTCCCGTTGAACTTAGATTTATTTATTTTATTTATTTATTTATTTATACATGCATATATATATTTATATATGCATATATTTATTTATACATGCACATTATAGATTAAATACAAAGATAACTTAGTATTTTCACTTTTCATTAGGATATATCAGTATTAATTTTTTTAAAGCTGGCTTGAATTTTCCAAACCGAAGGCTCAAAAATTTCTCAGTGCTCAAGATTGAAATCGATTATTTAGCGTAATGCTCCAGTGGCTAATCAATAATCAGTCCCTGTGGCATTTAAAAATCAAACATCAAATAATGTTCAAAGTTTTTTCTGATTTAAACTCGAGTTCCCAAACCGAATCCCCCTAAAGTCGCAGGTGCCTTGCGAGATCTTACATTAAAACTCGCATAGCTGAAACAGAATTTAATTTTCTTATCTAGCTTTGTGTTATGTTTTCTGATTTTCTTTCACATTACTAAATGAGATTTGAAGTGACTTATATTTTCAATTTTAATGTTTGTAGGTGGTACTTAAGCTCATAAGGACTCTTCTATAATCCGGAGGATAGCATTATAGTAGGTATTATGTGTAATGACGCGTGATAAATAAGAAATACTTAACGCTATAAAAAGCGAATGGAAGCATAAAGGATATGATTAAAGAAGTGGCACATCAGAGGGATTATATTGTGTAAGATGGCAGAAGGAGGGATTGTGAGAAAGGTTTAATAAATGAGGTGGTTGTCACCATTTAATCCTGCTGCGAAATGTTTGAATGATTGCTTGACCCAGTTTTTTAAATGATTAATATCATCAACCACACAAGAACCCAGGGCAACGAATGGTATACAACTTTATAATTTATTTTTTATTTTTTTTACATTAGCTCCACACAGGAGGCACCGAGGAAAACAATTTCCCTAGGGGCCTATGTCATCTTTGAGAATGCTGTGTGGAGGGTTTTTTAAGGGAAAGGAAAGAGAAGAAGATATGGGAAGGAAAAAGGTATGAGGGGTGGGTAGGAATCTGGGGGTCAGTGTGGCCAGGAGTGACGAACGTATGAATCTCTTCCTCACACTGCGGTGCAAGCCGTAGGGTCGGGAGAATCCGGCTGGAGAGGTCAAAAGGCCTCCCTCAATCAGTCTCCTCCGACCCAGCCCGCCACGCAGTGGTTGGGCAAACGTATCCGCCACCAAGACCTAGACAAACGTCATCCCATGAACCCGGGCACCCCTGCTAAGTCACCAAACGTAGCGAACCACTTGGGGTGACCTGTGGCAGGGGTGTTGGTTTTCCAATAAATGGTTCCCGGGGCGGCGGTACCCATACCCGCCTCCCATCTGTTATAAACATTACGACGTCTGGGCAATATGACAATATTAATTCTGCTTTTCCACTGAATTCGTTAGTAAAATATGCTTATAGTAAATTTTTTATTCAATTGTAATCTGCACTAATATTTGGTACAAAACTTGTAAACCCTTCTCTAGGTAATATGAGCGTGTGTTTGGTAATGATTTTAAATTTCCGTGAACAAGCAAGCGTGCTTTGTGACACGTGTCCAATGCTGGGGATAATCCCCACTGAGGCGGGATTAGCATGACACGTGGACACACCTCGGCTTACTAAACTTAGGCAAATTAAATATAAATACCAAGCAGCATTGCTAATTGTTATTTAGATCACCTTTTATATTATGTTCTGCCGTCTCGCTCTTGCATATTTGAAAAGGCAGGCGTGCCACTAAAACCATTCTCACACTAATATATTTTTGGGGAAATATAATTTTTTGCGGTGCTAACTTGATTGGTTTACCTGCTGAGAGCTTCGCTGTAAACTCTCTTTATGGCTAATACTTAATTTTTCAGAAAGAATACGAGTTTGAAATGGAGTTAGGTATATATTATTTATTGAAATAGCTAATGAGTCCTTTTACCGCGACGATCCACGATTACGGTAACATGACGGCATAAAAAATCATAAAACGTACGTCCTTTATCCAAATAATGCTGCAGCTCTTTCAAAAGATGAGATACACAATGTACATCGGTTTGTTAACTTCGAAGGAAAAAAGTAATAATTTTCTTGCATCTCTCTCACGCAACAGTACCGTAATGTCTCGATAGAACCCTCCAATACTTACAGCCGTGACGATAATTTTGAAAAAGTATTGAATACAGTTACAAGGATAAATGAAGTGTGAGTGAATTCCAAAATTTCAAAAACGTCAAACGTCAATGCATTGAAGGTTTAGTTTTTGTTCTTACATACTAAATTAATAACAAAAGTTAACAATAACAACACAATGAGGCAAACGGAAACAATCAAAATGAGGCAAAATGAAAAACATAAACTGTCGGATCACCCCCTCCCCCCACACCCGCCTCCCAAATTGAAAATCTGGCCATGCAAACGAGGAATTAATTGAGAACATGCTCCAGACGACACTGCGTTAAACACGCAATAATTTTAAAAAGTCCAACTGAGATCTGCACAATAACTGCAAGAAATTTCATCTCAATTTGTACTGCTATAGAATTTTTGAGTGGAAATCCAGGTATTCTACAATTCAACCTATTTTTCCTGTATTTGTACTATTCTCAACCAGATTAAATTCCTCAGTGCTTGCGGATTATCTTTCATAGCGTCACATAACTGTTTGTTTTTTCTATTACTTTCCTCCGCCACCGCTTTGTTTATCGTGTTTATTAGCATAATACTCCGTTTTGCGCGCCCCTGGAGAGTGCTCACTTTTATTGCGAAATGCTACTAAAAATGGAATAAGTAGATTCTCCGTAAAACAGACGGCACTGAAAATGTTTGACTTTCCTAAATGCTTTTTTTCTAAAAGTCAACAAATTGGACGCTCTGGAAAAAAAGATTAACGATGCGAAAAATACATTAAACTTAAATGGTCTCCATACAAAGCACTTGCTTTTAATACATGACTGGGGAAGTGACGAGTTTGTTTTGTATTGTTCAAGCGAATATTTGTATTGATTTGTTTACATTTTGTCACACTTACTAATACTTAATTGCTTTTGCCACCCTCGTATGTATTTAAAATAATTTAAAGTTAAAGCATTAATTAGAAGTAAAATACATGTTTTTCTTCTTTTGTGTCTTAAATTTATTGGTTTATTCTGCAAAATCCCGTCTAAAGGGAATGTTGAACAATGACATATTTTTTACGAAGTTATTCCAGCTAGCAAAATTAAATAATAAAAACATAATGGCCTTTGTTAACATGCTTATTAAATCCAGTCCCCATAAGCTGGAGGTGTTCTTTATTTGTAGGTTCTGTATTATTTTTAGATCAATTTGGGTGACGGGAATGGGTACCGCCGCCCCGAAAACCGTTTATTAGATAACTATCACCTCTGCCATTGGTCACCCCAAGTATTTTTGTACGTTTGGTGACTTAGCAGGGTTACTTGCGTTCTTAAGGTGAGGTTTGTACAGCTTTTGGCGGCGGATGACCTGAACACACTGAAACCCAGAATCCTACCCACCCCTCATACGTTTTTCCTTGCCAGAACTTTCTCTCCTTCCTTTCCTTAAAAAAATCCTTTACACAGCATCCCCAAAGATTACGTAGGTCCTGAGGGTAATTATTTTTCCTTAATAGGGGTACCTGCTTGCGTTCTTGGTGTGAGGTTTCTATAGCATTCGGAGGCGGATGTCCTGGACCCACTGAACCCCAGATTTCTACCCACCCTTCATACCTTTTTCCTTACCAGAACTTCCTCTCCTTGCTTTCCTTTTTTTACATTAGCTCCACACAGGAGGCCCTGGGGAAAAGGTCCTGGGTTCGAATCCAAGAGGTGCCAATATCTTATTCTGATTTTTCTGTCTATAGATTTTCGATTGAGTTTCAGTAATATTGTCTTCATTTAATTTCAAAAAAATTATATTATTGAAATAAGGGTGAAATGTTTTATTCCTTGGTAACATATGTAATATATAACTTGTCGTTGTTAGTATCGGTATGTTGTTTTGGTGTTATGCAAAGTGTTGATAGCAAAATTTAAATGGTCACTAATACTAATGTAAATATTATCTTGTTGTTCCAGGTAAGACCCCGCCATTATTTCCCTCTGAGACTGTGAGACATTCGCTACATGGGTAAAGTATGCTTTGACTCCACTAAACTCACCCTTTCAGTAGATATAATCCAGGAGCGCTGCCTGCTTTAATCTCCCGGGATACTTTAGACCCTTATTTTTAGTCCCTGTTCTCCTCTTAATGAAAATGCAAAGGTTTCGTTGTGGAAAGCGAACAAAAAATGTCACCCATCAAAGCTTCTCACGACAAAGTGTTCAGGAAAACAATCTCCGTACCTACTACTGGATGGCACGAACAAAAAACTGCTGCAAACCTCTGCTGTCTCCCCCTTCTTGTCTTCCTTTAGTGTCTCTTGCGATCCTTTCACCCGTATGTCTAATCGCCCCGTCTAGACTGAGAAAGATGCTAGTGCTTAGGGGTTGCGAAATATTCATAGAAAAAGGTGAAGTATAATACCTGCAGTGGAGAAAGTTTATTGTGTATTTTGAGAGACTTGACTCGAAGGGTGATGGGAAAGAAATTTGCATGATTCATTTTGAAAACTTTTCTGAAATAAAATTGGCCTGGTTCATTACGGTTCGTATTTTAAGTCATCGGGTAAATATTAAATCTCATTGAATAATAATTGTTCGTCAAATTGATTTACTTTTTGTCCAAACTATTTGGGGAACGTACCCATACTACGTGACTCGTTCGGGGGGGGGGGGGGACTTCAAAATACCACGCTTGGTACAAATGAGCGGCGGGTTGCTTAGGTTTTTGGTCACCGGGGGGGGGGGGGAGGGGGTTCAAAATTGCAAAAAGTTGGTCACGTAGTATGGGTCGTTCCCTTATCTGAATTTAGCTTAAAGATTCTGAAAGGGTTTTGAAGTAGACTTTTGAAAGTAAAGAGCTAAGATTGGCAGAATATTTGAATCTGCATAACGTTTAGTGCTATTGGCACCCGTTTTATTAAAGCTCACATTTCCTTGCAAATTGTGTCAATGCTCTGGATATTTTAATATAATTGCTTCAACTGAACTGGCTGCGTCTGTATAACAATTTGAATCTTATTGAATTTGAATGCAAGCTGACAGTTTGGTAATCAAATATACCTACAGCGAAATTTAGTAATTTCGTACTGATATCTGAATACCACGGGAAAGCTTTTAATCTCCTGCTCATACGAGTACCTATATCTCTTACTATTTTAATCCACTTTGTTAGCATCGGCGCTACTTGCGGCCAACGCCAAACCCAAAACCTGGAAAGGACATGCAATAAACAAGCCGGCGGCTAGCTCTGCACAGCCGGCGCGAGCAAGGTCCCTCTTAAACCCAGGGCGAGTGTCTGTGGTTCGCTTGTTAATTCCTACTCCCCTTCCTTTCCTCAAAATCTCCAGGTCTCCTTCCTCAATCAGAACACAGTTGTTATGCACGAAAAAGGGTTTTATTCAATTAAAGGTGAACAGGGTTCTACAAAAGGCCAGCATCGGCACTACACACATGAGTATTTGGCTATCTCTAATTAATTCTATCATAACGAGGGGAGCTTCTCTCAACTCTTTACACGTAATTAGTGAATTTAAAGGTCAGTTCTTAGCACACAGAGGGGTAGCAAGGTTCATTGGTACTCACAAGCAGGAGATAGGCGGTCGGCAGTCAGGATACTGGGTAGGCGTAAACCTCTTTTAGCACAATACACAATTAAAGTAAAACATCGTGAGTTCTTAGGTCCTCGACACAGCGCGGCGGCGCTGTGTCTGTGGACACTCGGGGACACTGTTGCCGAGCCCAAGAGCAGCCGGGGAATGAATCCGGGGAGCCGCTCGGCGCTTGGCTACGGGCGCCGCGCGGTGCGGGGAGAGGGGGGCGGAGGGCCTGTGCAAGGGGTCAATTCACTATTAGCTCGCACGGGGATCAATTCCGTAACGTAACACTTTCCCCCTCGCCGCAAAAAAAGCGACGTGGTAATGGAGCAGTAGGGCTAAGAAATCCTCTTACCCTTCTAGCACTTGTGCCAAAAAAAAAAAGAAAACATTTTAAGAGAAAAGGGAGAGAGAGAGAGAAAAAGAAAGAGAAAAGTTGCTAGCTACAAAATAGTACAAACAAAAACAAGAGAGAAAAAAAACATGGTGAACAAAGAATTATACATGAATGTACATGAAAGAGCAGTGGCATACATAAATATAAACAAGGACCTGCTGGAGAAAGGTACAAGGGTTATGCAGTGATAGAAAAAAAATGACTCTAAATTGTATCATTGGTCTGTGAGCTAAGTTTGCGTAGCGTGGTTTGCGTAGGATGTTTGCGGTGTTTGAACGTTGCACTGAAGTTACAAGGTTACTTTGTCACAGTAACCTGGCCCGTTTGAGATTACACTCAAGGAACACTAGGGCCTTAAAGAAAACACGAAGACGAGAACGCAGGATGAGGCTTCTTGGTGGTGGAGAGGGTTCTACCTGTCACAGAGGTCAAAAGGTAGCTGCTTCCGGATCCTGTGGGTGGGCCAGTATGACATCATTGAGGTACTGGAGAGTGGAATTGTAATTGGTGGTTGGTCCTTTATAGAGGAGGTGGTTTGTGTGCATGACAGCCGTTGTTGTGATGGTGGTTGGTACACTGGTTTGTATACAGTGGGATTGTTGTATGAACAATCGTTGGTATTGTTATTTGCGCAAGGGCACAGGAGCATTGGCATGATGGCAACAGAGCAATTTGCAAGGTGCAGCTGGAACATTTGCAAGATGCAGCAGGAACATTTGTACAATGGCAACAGGAACATTTGCGAGATGCCGCAGGAACATTTGTACAATGGCAACAGGAACATTTGCGCGATGCCGCAGGAACATTTGTACAGTGGCAACAGGAACATTTGCGAGATGCCGCAGGAACATTTGCACGATGGCAACAGGAACATTTGCAAGGTGCCGCAGGAACATTTGTACAATGGCAACAGGAACATTTGCGCGATGCCGCAGGAACATTTGTACAGTGGCAACAGGAACATTTGCGAGATGCCGCAGGAACATTTGCACGATGGCAACAGGAACATTTGCAAGGTGCCGCAGGAACATTTGTACAATGGCAACAGGAACATTTGCGAGATGCCGCAGGAACATTTGCACGATGGCAACAGGAACATGAACCAACTTAGAGCTGACGTGCTCGGGTTTGTTTGAGTGATGGTTTTGTGATGATACAATTCGCAACTACACGCACGACTCACACTAGGTTATGTTAGGTGTGGTCGGGTGCTTTTGGTACGTAGGGTTTGAAGGCATGGGACCTCCGTGACGGTAGTGAAGGCAGCATGAAGAGAGGCGCAGGTGTAGATGGGGTGAAGAGCTGCTGGTCTTCTTGTTAATCCGGCGAAGAAATTATTATTAGAACAAAATTCTTGAAGTTTACCTGCCTGGTAGACCAATGATGAAAAGGTTTGGAGAGAAACAAGGTGTGCATGTTGAGAAAGAATGGATTTGTTTGACGTGTAGAGAGAGAGAGAGACGGAGAGAGAGTTAACTAAATGCAACTACAGACTTATACATATTACAAAGGTACGTATTCAAGGAAGGTTCTGTTTAACCCATTTAGTTTTTTTTTAAACTAAATACATTTCCAAGAACACGTAGGTAAGGGTTTGTACGTATGACAAGATGCCACGTTCGAAAGAAGTTGGTCTTCCATGACCTATGCTCACGTCTATACGGTAGCATTTTTTCTACTTTCGAAGAACAAAAACATTGAGTACAAATAAGTTATGAAAAGTGGGAAAGGAGTAGGAAGTTGAAAGGATCCGTGTATGAAGGTTGTCCCATTTGACAAACGAAACGCCAAGTGCGTAACGCATATATCCCCATTCACGGATAATTTCGAGGAAGGGAAAGGGTGACAATTGGGAACATTTGAACGAAGAAAACTGCTGAGGACTCGGCTATTTCCGAAATTCGACCTCTGAGTGGAAGGTGAAACAAGGTCTACAGCAGTTATCCTGGCACATTACAATACCATTTGGTAGTGTGGGACAAAAGGAATACACTGACATAAAAGAGTCTAATCCTCCACGTGTATTGGGTAGAAGATTAGAGGGTCGTTTTATTCTCCTACTTGTTTGCGAGAAATGACAGACCCTTGCTCAAATCTCACAAACCTGGGGGGTTTTCTTGTTCGTCTCCCAGACAACGAGTTAGGTGTTTTTTGTGTCCATCAACTTAACTCCTACGACACGATGCCCCATAATCATGAGTGAAGCGTATGATTAGTCCTTTTGAGATAGTGGATAGTTCCTGGGTTCTTGTGACAGGAAGTCCACGGGCATGTTAATGAGTACTCTGCTGCAAAAGCAATAATTTTCTGATAACAGACAATAAAAGGCGTGTGATCTACACTTGGTAGGTCACACAAACATGGGGGCAGATATTATTTCGTTCGCACGACTCATGGTGAGTATTGTAACGTCTTCACGTTTGGTGCACAGATTATATAAGTACACAGTTATAACAAAGCGGTTCTCATGCCAAAAGACACACGACCAAAAAGGGGCGGTTCTCATGCCAAATAAATGACACACGACCAACAAGGGGCGGTTCTCATGCCAAAAGACACACGACCAACTCAATAACATTTAGTTAAGAGTATAAAGTAATTATAACGAACTTCTCGTATCATGGCGGATTTTTTGAGGATCTCTCCTATGATGGTAGATATTGTCACGTTTTCACGTCTCACGTGACAGAAATGAACGATTTACAACAAATTTTTGCCCAGTATTGAAAGACAGTAGCCCAATAGGTATTTAAAACAATTTAATGAGATAAAACACCCTCTCGATCAACAACCCTGTGTTGACGAGGAAACAATGAGTAGTTATGACGGACTCCCCGTGACGTGTAAAAACACAAAGATATTATGAGATTCGCATCTATAGCAGTGGATATTGTAAGGTTCACACCTATAATAGTAGATATTGTAAGGCTCGCGCCTATAATGTTACAAAAGTTTACGTTCGAAAATGTGGGTCCCCATTCAATACAGACGGCGGTTTGCAATGATGTAATTAATACGGCACTGCTGTTGCTTAATAATTTCATATTAGCATACGTTACAAGACTTGCCAAAAGGCGATAAACACAAATTTTATTGAAGATCTGGCCAAGATTTTAAACTTCAAACAAGAATAATGGTACAATAAAGGACAAAAGAAACTGATGTCATGATAAAATATTGTACCTCATAATGAAGTTGTATATGTACAAAGAACAATGTTAATGAAGGGACGAAACGTATTGTCACTTTTATAACAAATATTTTTCTCAGAATCCGACAAAATACGATTCTGGAAAAAAATAGAGCAATTGGGTTGAGCGCCATTCTAATTTTTGGAAAAAGAAGAAAAAACCACAAGTAGCAACAAGGTTGCCCTTGAATTGTTTCGAATCCAGCGAATGTGACCTGATAGGTGTGTACATTTGGTGTATTCGAAACGATCCCCAATATACAACATAACTATGAATGTGTTAGGATGGGGTGAAGAGGAAAAAGAAAAAAGAAAAAACGGGAGGATTTCCTATTATAACAGAAATCGTCGCGACATTCTTACAATATGGTGCTGTGACCATAGTAGTGAGCTGCGGCAATGGCCTGAAACCAATGGTTATTATACAGACTTGCACTTATGATTTTATATTTACAACATTAGGGTAGGGACGTACTGGTACGACAAAAACCCGACACCAAACAAAGTAGAAAGGGTGATATGACAAGATGAGGCGATGAGGTGAGAAAAAAAACGCGCGGATGCTGCAAGAATTGTGAAAAGGAAAGCGACGTCTTGGAGCAAGAGTTTTCCGAAAACGTTGATGGTAGGAGGAAAAGGAGGCCCTTTCCCGAAGTGATCAATTTCAGGAAGAGGATGCATACAAGTATGAAAACGGTGCCCCAAGAGGTGCTCTTGTGGTACAGCAGGCAAGGCACGCAGGATGTACAAGAACATATAAAATTATGCAAAAAGAAAAAGAATGTACAGGAGTTAGGCTACCGTTGACATTAATGTGCCTTCGGGTGTAAGGATTACCTTACGAATGCCCATATGGGTGATTATTTACATTTAATATTTACAAGTAACTCACGTCATTTATGACAAGAATTATAAGACTTTTAAAGAGACCGCATCGCACTGATTGACGACTGGCCAAGAGAGGTCAGGGGCGTAATGATGATCAGGGTTAACAAGATGCATGTTTTGCCAATTTGATAACGCCTGAGAACTTGATGTGATGGAATTTACTGATTCCGTCACAGTAAGGCATTTTGGAATTATTCCTAGGAGAAATCTTTCTATTTCTCAGGGCCTGTAGTAATTCTTCCTTTCTTGAAGTAAAGACGTGCGGGATTATACCCAGCGTAACTTGAGGAACTTCCATGGTGTATAAGATCGTATCAGAGTGACCTTATGTTGGAAAAAGTGAGAACTAGACTCGCAATTGGAAAGAAATTGGGCAGAGATTGACCACTGGGGACGTATTTTTACAAAAAGTTTTTGAAAAAAAAGGCGTTTTTACAAGTGTTTGGTTTATTTGAAAATTTGGGCAGGGGTTTGCCTCAAAAAACGTGATTTTGTGAAAAAATCCAGATGTTTTGAAAATTGTTGAAAATTTTCAAAGTCCAAAAACGAGAAAAATTTGGGCAGCGGTTTCCCTTAAAAAACGTGATTTTGTGAAAAAATCCAGATGTTTTGGAAATTTGTTGAAAATTTTTCAAGTCCAAAAACGAGAAAAATTTGGGCAGCGGTTTCCCTTAAAAAACGTGATTTTGTGAAAAAATCCAGATGTTTTGGAAATTTGTTGAAAATTTTCAAAGTCCGGATATGAAAATTTCACGAGCCGGGATTCACCTTAATGGAACACGTTTTTAGAATTTATTCCGATGTTTTTGAAAAAGGTTTGCAAATTTGCAAAAGTCCGGAAATAAAAAAAAACGGAAACGAGGTTCGCCTTAAACGAACATGTTTTTAGAATATTTCCATTAACTTTCCAAAGGGGGGTTCTTCAGAAAAAGAAGGAAATATTTTTTCTTTTATACAAGTTTTCGTGGAAGTATTTGTTTGAAAATTCAACAATGTCTTGGGGAATAGTTTTTTTTATTTACGTGGCTAGGCTGTAGCCTGATTTGAGCATCACCAATTATTGGTATTTATCCGCCGACTTCCTTTTGTCATAACAAGTTATATGCAGATGCATACGGATGTAATGCCTGACTCGAGGAATCGACGTCAACGCGAACTAGGCATTTTTCGAATTATGTCGTCTGTTTCTTTATGAAAGATGATAGGTGCGCAAGAAAAGGGGAAACGGACGACAGAAGTACAAAAAAAATGCCCAATTGTCAAAAGGTAGAAAGAATTTAATCCACTTGTTTCCCTTAAGCTGCAAAATATGCCGTTATGTATACAGGCCAGTACTTTGCGAAATAGTCCCCTACCCACAGAATATGTCGATATCAAATACAGACCAGCACTCTGCGGAATAAGTTTATTAATAAAAACTGGTTAATTAACTTTCGGGAAACGAAGCGGGTAATTGGTTTATCATATACAGGATTTTAATTGTTGAATAACTTTGTTTTAAATATTTGTGTACATTTCCACTATTAATCTTGTATTTGAAACTAGCAAATTTAGTCGGTCGACACTTGTAAACACTATATTATTCACGACGGCAACTTTCTTGGTTGAGCACTTTACGTAGGAATACCGGTGATAATGTTTTGTCGAGTGACGACTCGAAAATGAAGGAATCGTGCCCGTGATAATTTAAATTGCAATTCGAAGTTACAATCGCGCCGGGGTTCTTGATGGAAATGCTAGACAAATTGGGGATAACAAGACAAAACAATATACATTATAAAGTTTAAACAATTGCTGATTGAAGAACGAGACTGTGGGATCGTGAAGAGGGAGGAAAAAAAATTGCCACACATTGGGCGACAGTGTTAGCATCAAAACGCAAAAAAATGCACCACGTTGGGCCCAGTGTTAGCATTGGCGCTACACACATGGCGCTACACACATGAGTATTTGGCTATCTCTAATTAATTCTATCATAACGGGGGGAGCTTCTCTCAACTCTTTACACGTAATTAGTGAATTTAAAGGTCAGTTCTTAGCACACAGAGGGGTAGCAAGGTTCATTGGTACTCACAAGCAGGAGATAGGCGGTCGGCAGACAGGATACTGGGTAGGCGTAAACCTCTTTTAGCACAATACACAATTAAAGTAAAACATCGTGAGTTCTTAGGTCCTCGACACAGCGCGGCGGCGCTGTGTCTGTGGACACTCGGGGACACTGTTGCCGAGCCCAAGAGCAGCCGGGGAATGAATCCGGGGAGCCGCTCGGCGCTTGGCTACGGGCGCCGCGCGGTGCGGGGAGAGGGGGGCGGAGGGCCTGTGCAAGGGGTCAATTCACTATTAGCTCGCACGGGGATCAATTCCGTAACGTAACAACTTACAACTTGTGATAATTCTCTCTTCCTCCTCCAGATTTAACTTGGTTTAATATTAAATATATAAAACTCTCCTCGTCATCGGCAAGACAGTTGATATTTCTATCTTTTGATGCTGATTTATTTTATTTTTGGAATTCTTTCATCCCTTCAAGTTTTCTTGAACTTTTCTTTTGGCTCTGATCGATATTTAAATTTTTAAGGCTTTGCATGTGTGTAGTAGGGATGGAAAATTCCTTCCCTACGTCACACAAGCCTTCATGAAAATTGGACCCTTATTTTCTTTGATAACTACAGAAAGCTACTTAAAGCTCCCTTGTACTATATACCTTTAGAGATATATGTACTTAACTGATTAATACGTTATTTACGACCTTGAACGTAAATATTTTCGTATTTATGTTGTAATTAAACTCCATCAAAGGTTGTGTAATTTTTTTGATTTATGATATGGGACTTTAATTACTTTCATTCTTTGTGGTAACTTCTTGATTCTAGTCAGAGCGTTGGGTTTCAAACTGTATTGGTCTCTCCCTTGCAAATCTAGCTTTAAATACTTTCTCTAAATGAGCTAACTTTCCTCCGTCGTTTATTATGTTTTCCTACATCCTAACGAACTCGTAAATAACCTGTACTAATCGAATTACGCATGTTTAATTGAACAAATAATTAAGTATGACTCAAATGGTTAATTGTTAGTAAATTTGATTATGATTGTTTTGTATCTGCTTGTCATCTCTCCAATCCGATTCAGCTGCTATAAGGTACATATAAAGATGGGTTTAGTAGGTTAATGTAATTAATAGATTGCATATTAGACGAACTCAGAATACCCTTTTTCTGCCGAAAATTTGGCGCCTTCCTCCTACAAGTAAACAGGATGGTCAAAGATCAACTAGAACTTCGCACAGTCAGCCGACGCGATTTTCCAGAGGGTCTTAGTACCTTGTTCTGTCAATCTTCCATGTCGTCGTGTACTCTATTCAGGCCTTTCCTCGAGTCCCGAAACCCCCAAATTCCATCTCCTCCAAGGTCTACTATTTACTTAGGGCGAACCGGTTTCGTCCTATCTGCAATCATATACTCACGGTGTTGTGTAGAGTTACGGGTCGTGAATCCTCCCTCTACGTACAAGAGATGATGTGAGAGTAACTCTGTCGAGTCTAAAACGCTAATTGTAAGCGGGTCCACATCAACCAGTGTACAGTACATAGAAAGATATATATGTAAACATACGTTTGGGTAGGATTATAACTCACAATATAAAACTAGCTAGTCTTATATTCCGAGCTCGGATTTCGTGAGAAGGGATTCTCCACAAAACCTTAACCGATGACCGAATATATACATACCAAGAGTGGGAAATATTAATAAATACTAATATAATAAGCAATTATCTCGGTTTGTTCTGGAGTGCCGAAAATTCCAAGCTTTTGATTGATTTGGTTGACAATTTTCTTTAAGAGATTGCCATCTCTATTATGTGTTTGGTTAATGGTCCTTGGTTTTTTAAGGAGCGACCACCGCCTCCTATTGTTGAACTGTTTTCTAAATTTTCCCCCAAGGTTCAACTTTTGGTAAAATTTTTTACTCTCCCGTGATTTTTCAACTGCTTCATGTAAATTATTTATACCTATAAGAGCAATTATTTCATAATTTTTCCCCGAATTTTTCATGTAGTTCTTCAATAATCTTTTATCTGACTATCCCGTGATTTTCCAAATGTTTGATGTACCTATTAGCTACCTAGGAGAGTAGTTAATCCATAAAATTTTCTCAAATGTTCAATGATACTCTTCAATATCTTTTATTTGACTATCCCGTGATTTTTCAAATGTTTGATGTACCTTTCATTTGTTTAGCTTATAATAAATCTAATTATTTTCAAATTGTTCAATCCTAAAATATCTCTTCAAGCTCAAATTAAAGATTGTGTTTAACCCCTTTTTATATATATAATTGCGCAACGTTATGGTGTTGCCCTATCCTAAGATTGACACCTTCCTAAAGCACTCAACACGGTGCCCTACTGACCGAGTTGTTTTATAAACAATTTTAGTTATGTCAACATTCCCACCGGCCTCGTGACCTAGATTCAACGAAAGACATTTGTTTACTTTTGAAACATCCTTGAACGTGAGATTTACGGTCCTAAATTTCCTTTTGAATTTAATAGTGGTAATTTCTTTTTGCAATTGCCCTAACCTGTTCCCCCGATAAATATAATTATAATGCATACATATACTTTGTCTCGATACATAAATACACAGATATATATATAATTTTATTTTAGTAGTTGAGGTAAATTCTAATATCATAACTCAATTTTTTGATCATTTTATATTAGCTGAAGTTATAATAAATAGTATATATACTAAATAAATACAAAACTTTGACTTGGAAATTTGTCAAACACATAACTATTTTAAATAGTTACGGATAAATGCAAAGATAGGCATTCGAAATCGAAACCTTTACTTTTAATATAAGTGTGTTTCTTTTTGATTAAAACTTTCTTGGAATATATATATATATACATATATATATATATACATAACACCGCCTATTTGGCGACCAGCATGGGCAAATATGCATCTAAAGTGGCGACCACCGACATTTGGCGACCGATATACGGTCGCCACTTTATTTTTCGAAATTTTTACACAGTTTTTAGTACATGTCGTCACAAGCATTTTGGCAAAAATTGTCCTGGTTGTCAAATTGGGCGTGAAGTGGATGATTTCGAATATTAAAGTTCCGCCGTCTGTCGCTACGCAGCTAGGCGCTAGGTGATATACACGGCCGTATATTCTCCTTCAATCCTACTTTCAAACCTAGCATTTAGTGGCAACCGATGGCGTTGACAAACTGGTTGTCAAATTGGGCGTGAAGTGGATGATTTCGAATATTAAAGTTCCGCCGTCTGTCGCTACGCAGCTAGGCGCTAGGTGATATACACGGCCGTATATTCTCCTTCAATCCTACTTTCAAACCTAGCATTTAGTGGCAACCGATGGCGTTGACAAACTTGTTAGGAAACGACGTTGCCGGTTCATTTCAAATATCGTACGAGTTGAGGTACATCCGACGGTGGCGTGATTTGTGACGTTGCCGCGCTTATTTGGTCGGTTGCCTCAAATGTTTTGCTCAAATTTTGTCGTGATCAATCGTATTATCGTATACCGAGCATTGACGTCCATATGATTTGGAGTGTATTTGGCGATCGACCATTTTAGTGTCTTAATTGTAATACAGTATTGATTACGGTTTACGCATTGAAACGGAACAAAAGAATTGAAAGAATAACAGAAATGTTAGAATTCAGATAATCTGAGGTACTTGTCTTCAATTAATAATTCTTCTTTTCGGTCGTTTATACGGTCAAATTTACTTCTTTAAAATTCCCTATTCTTATTTTACAGGAGTTCACTTACTCTGACGGTGATATTGAATATGGTTTCAGATAGCGGATGTGTGAAACCAAAGGCGATCTCACCAATTAATTTTAATCGAAAAAATAAAAATATTGCATGGATGATTCATCTGATCAAAACGACCCTAGTACATTGTTTCCACAAAACTTGTTGACCAAACGTGTTGACCAAATCCAAGAAGAAAATTGATATAGAAATAACGAAAAATAAATACAGTGCGCAGTTCCATGCCGTAGAAATGAAACCTTCAGAAAACTAAAGTAGGCAAGAGTGGGAAGGCTACGAAGCACCGCACAAAGAGGAGACCGATTATTCTATCTTAGGGGGCATACATTAATTGAGCTCAAAATGGGGGGGGGGGGTCCAGCAAAATCTCACCAAATCTTGAACAGTTTTTCAGCATATTGTCGCGATCATATTTACCACAACGGGGGGGGGGGCGTAACGGGATAGCATTGGGCGGGATGGGATAGGGTGGGACCCCAGATATACAACTGATGTCTCGTGAGGGGAGAGGGGGGGGACACCCAATCTCACCAAGGGGGGGGGGGGGTTAAATTGGAAAATTAACTGCTCACGTTATTAATGTATGTCCCCTTATTCTCTCGCAGTCTAAATCCTATAGATGTATGTGTTTGCCTCTTTTTAGTGTCGCTGATTTTCGTTTCATCGAGTGTCAAATCACAACGGTGTTAAAGATGTTTTTAATTCAAAAGAGTTCGACTGCCAGATTTTTGTTTTTATTTCGAAAAGGACTTAGGACAGGTTGTTTTAAAAATTTGACGGAATCAACAAAAATTAAAATTTTCAGTTAATTTTCACGTTCTGTGTAAGTTCTATCAAGTTCTGCTGTTATAACATTAAAGACCAGCTGCGTTATAAATCTGAAATTTATACAAGTGTGCAGTTCACATGCAGTAGAATTGAAACCTCAGAAAACTCTAGACAAGGGTGGGGAGACGACAACGAAGCACCGCGCGAAGAGGAGACTGAATAGCTACGAAGCACCGTACAAAGAAGAGACCGATTAGTCTATCGCATTCTCTTGCAGGCTTAATCCTATGGATGTTTGTCTTTATCTCTTTTTAATGTTGCTATTTCTCGTTTTATCGAATTTCAAATCACAACGGTGCTAAAGAAGTTTACACGTAGGTACTCGAGTTTAATTTATGTACCAACATCATCTCTAAATATTAAAAATTTTAAAATTAGTAAGATATACATAATAAAAAAATGCTCGTACATCTATGGAATTTAGCCAACGAGAGAATAAGAGTATAATCGGTCTCCTCTTTGTGCGGTGCTTCGTAGCCACTCCTCCCACTGTATTCTACTTTATTTTCTGAAGGTTTCACTTTTAATTGCGTACTCGGATTTTTAAAAATTGTTTCGGATACCTATTTAGCTACCTAATATTAGATTTTTTTAATTCTTTTTAAACGTTTTATATCTTTTCATATACTTAAGAAGATGAACATTCATTATAAGTGATAATTAAATCCTTTTTTTACTTTGGTAGAAAGCAGTCACTTTGTGGTTTGACAAAGATATTAATTGAAATAAAACAATCACTTAGTTTGTAACCACGATTCATACAGTGCGCAGTTCACATGCCGTAGAAATGAAACCTTCAGAAAACTAAAGTAGGCAAGAGTGGGTTGGCTACGAAGCACCGCACAAAGAGAAGCCCGATTATTATCTCATTCTCTCGCAGTCCTATAGATGTATGCTTTTGCCTCTTTTTAGTGTCGCTATTTTTAGTTTCATCGAGTTTCAAATCACAACGGTACTAGACGATTTGCAGGTGCTAGATGTTTACACTTCAAAGTACAAGTGTGCAGTACACTTCAAAGTACAAGTGAAACCTCAGAAAACTAAAGTAGACAAGAGCGAAGAAGCTACGAAGCACCGCACGAAGGGGAGATCGAATAGCTACGAAGCACCGCACAATGACGAGACCGATTAGTCTATCTAATCTCTTATACTTATCACTCAGAAGTGATAAGTAAATAGGTACTTTTTTTCATTTTTTTTCTTTTTTCATTCATAGTGTAATAATAAATTTTGTTAATTATTTTAAGTTTTGGATTGCTAATTTAGTTTTTTTTTAATAAAGGATTTTATTAAAAGTGTCACTTTTTCAATTTGTATACATTCATACTTCAACTAATTAAGCATGCGTTATAATTTTACAATAATTATATTTTGTTATTTATTATATTTTGTTCAGGTTTTATGAGAAGTGTTTTCGTCGCGCGTCGTCTTAATCATTATGAGTGATAAACCTGCTGATTAAGTGAAACATCTATAGCCCCGTTATGATTTGGATTTCGGAAATGACGATTACTGCACCTGCGACGCATCGACTGCGCTTATTGATCGCTTTGATTATGATGTCACTTTTAAAGGCTCCTATTGGTTGCGATATGAAACAGAAATTACGCTGGTCTGCGCTCATTCATCGCTTTGATTATGACCTTACTTTTCAAGTATTGGTTGAGATCGTTTTGGTAATGTTTCGCTTCTACCGCGTGTAAACTACACTCGAATTTTTTTTTATAAGTAAAAGATTTTATGTGTCCCTTTTCTATTTTTTTTCTATTCAGAGATCAACTAACTCACCATGGGTTTTAATTGTTTTCGTAACCCCCTATCGAGTGTTTTGTAATTTATTTTTAATAAACGATTTGCAGGTAAGTAAAAGTATTTTGAGTGTTATTCTTTTGAATTCACTGGCGAAGATAATAGGAAATCAGAGAATGAATTTTATTTTATTAAAATTTATCTATGGAAGTATGAATTTGTACTTTTCAAGCGTGGAACAATCTGACGGATTTTATTGTCAGTTAATTTATTGTTTTCTCTAATGCCATTGGTTCCCGCCCAGTCATCGCCCGTCGAGATTTCGATTCCTCGGCTTTCTTCGTCCTCCATCACTGAACAATCAACCATCATCTACTGCTATAGTGCTGGCAGTAGGAGATTTCAAAATAGCGACAGGTTATTCTTAACCCAAGATATTTATTTTTAAGTGAAATTTCTTTAGCGCCGTTAGCGACTTGAAATTCTAATGAAACAGAAATGCGTCTCGAAAAGTTATTATTATTTTAATATAATAGTTAATTAGTTCTAATATAATTGGATATTAATTTTTGCAAAATTAATATCCAATCTTCAGACCACACAAAATGAAAATGAACCGCACCAAGAAGAATGCATAATTATTAATATGATGACCCAATGTATAGCAAAAGGTGCACCAGGATTCGACGACAAAAATATGTATAAAATCATCCTTCACTAACTAACTAACCATAACACCGTTTCCCGCAGGGGTAGGCAGAGAGGACGGACCGACAAACAACTCGGTCTTGGCACACACTCCTTGCCTCATTCACATTCATACATCGTCTCACACATCCTCTTCTATTATTTTGACTCTTGACGCTGTCATTTTTTTTTAAACCCGTTAATTATAATTTTAATTGTTCGAGGCGCGTTTTCAGAAACATTGTACTCGAGGAAACAACTGTGAAAACATTGTAAACAATGCGACTAAAATTAATATAAATGTGTTTTTGTTTTTTTTACTTTAGTTTCACACGCGGTAGAAGTGAAACCTCCAGAAAACTAAAATAGACAAGAGCGGGAAGGCTACGAAGAAGCGCACAAAGAGGAGACCGATTATACTATCTCATTCTCTTGCAGGCTAAATTCTATTGGTGTATGTGTTTGTCTCCTTTTATTGTTTATTTTATTTTATTTATTCTCCTTTAAACTAAACTTCGACAGATTGAGACGAATGCAGATTGAAACGAATCAGTTGTAGGATAATTATTGTAGGGTTAATTAATTATAATATTGTTTCCAAGTCTAAATTATTTTATTCCACGAGGCGCCGCACTCAGAGGAGTCTAATAAATTACGAAGCACTGCACAAAGAGGACACCGTTTAGTCTATCTAATTCTTTTGGAGATGTTATTTCACTTCATTCCTAGCATTTAGTGGTGACCGGGTACGACGTATATCGCCTTTCATTCCTAGCCTTTAGTGGCGACCGATGGCGTTGGCAAAAAACGTTGCCGGCTCATTTAAACTCCCATACAAGAGTTGAGGTGCACGCGGCGGTGGCGTGATTTTGACAAATTTTGTCGTGATCAATCGTAGTATCATATACCGAGCATTGACGTCCGTGCAATTTGGAGTATATTTGGCGACCGACCATTTTAGTGTCTTAATTACAATACATTATTGATTTTACGGTTAATGCAATGAAACGGAACAAAAGAATTGAAAGAATAACAGAAATGCAATATCAAGATTATTCTTCGGAGTCATACCTATGACGTAGAACACAGATAATCTAAGGTGCTTGTCTTCAATTAATAATTCTTCTTTTTGGTCGTTTATACGGTCAAATTTACTTCTTTAAAATTCCCTATTCTTATTTTACAGGAGTTCACTTACTCTGACGGTGATGGTTGGATACGACCCAAATCCCAAATTCATGCAGATTTTAAAGGTTTCAGATAGCGGATGTGTGAAACAAAAGGCGAGCTCACCGATTAATTTTAATCGAAAAAATAAAAATAAAATTGCATGGTTGATTCATCTAATCAAAACGACCCTCGTACATTGTTTCCACAAAACTTCAACGTGTTGACCAAATCCAAGAAGAAAATTAATATAGAAATAACGAAAAATAAATACAGTGCGCTGTTCACATGCCGTAGAAATGAAACCTTCAGAAAACTAAAGTAGGCAAGAGTGGGTAGGATACAAAGCACCGCATAAAGAGGAGACCGATTATTCTATCTTAGGGGGCATACATTAATTGAGCTAAAAATGGGGGTGGGGGGTCCAGTAAAATCTCACCAAATCTTGAACAGTTTTTCAGCATATTGTCGCGATCATATTTTCCACAACGGGGGAGGGGGGCGAAACGGGATAGCATTGGGCGGGATGGGATAGGGTGGGACCCCAGATACACAACTGATGTCTCGTGAGGGGAGAGGGGGGGGGGGACCTCAAATCTCACAAAGGGGGGGGGGGGTGTTTAAATTGGAAAATTAACTGCTCACGTAATTAATGTATGCCCCCATATTCTCTCGCAGTCTAAATCCTATAGATGTATGTGTTTGCCTCTTTTGAGTGTCGCTAATTTTCGTTTCATCGAGTGACAAATCACAACGGTATTGATGTTTTTACTTCAATGGAGTTCGACTGCCAGATTTTTGTTTTTATTTCGAAAAGGGCTTAGGACAGGTTGTTTTAAAAATTTGACAGAATCATCAAAAATTAAAAATTTGATGTTAATTTTCACGTTCTGTGTAAGTGCTATTCAAGTTCTGTTATAAAATTAAAGAGCAGTTGCGTTATAAATCTGAAATAATCACAGAACTTGAATAGAACTTATACAGATTGTGAAAATTAACTTAAAATATTTGATGAATCTGTAATTTTTTTTAACAACCCGTTAATTATAATTATAATTGTTTGAGGCATATTTTTAGAAACAATGTATTCGAGGAAACCAACTGTGAAAACATCGAAAACAATGCGACTAAATTTAATATAAATGTGTTTTTGTTTTTTTTACTTTAGTCTCACACGGGAGGCCTTCAATAAAATAATTACCTCAGGGCCTACGTCATCTTTGAGGACGCTGCGTGTAGGAAAGGAAGTGGAGGAAGCTATGGGAAGGAAAAGGGTTTTAGAGGTGACAAACCTCACCCCATGAATCAGTAGATGACTAAGTCGTAGGCGAAAATATTTAAATGAAGATAGTGAACCAGAACCCACCACATCAAATGCATCACAACCATATAAAAGTTTGTTAAATCCTAATCAGACAGTCGCGAGTAAAAATACTACAATAAAAAAATCAATTTCAGAGTGTGCAATTCACACGCGGTAGAAGTGAAACCTCCAGAAAACTAAAGTAGACAAGAGCGGGAAGGCTACAAAGAAGCGCACAAAGAGGAGACCGATTATACAATCTCATTCTCTTGCAGGCTAAATTCTATAGGTGTAAGTGTTTGTCTCCTTTTATTGTTTATTTTATTTTATTTATTCTCCTTTAAACTAAACTTCGACAGATTGAGACGAATGCAGATTGAAACGAATCAGTTGTAGGATAATTATTGTAGGGTTAATTTATTATAATATTGTTTCCAAGTCTAAATTATTTTATTTCACGAGGCGCCGCACTCAGAGGAGTCTAATAAATTACGAAGCACTGCACAAAGAGGACACCGTTTAGTCTATATAATTCTTTTGGAGGTGTTATTTCACTTCATTCCTAGCATTTAGTGGCGACCGGGTACGACGTATATCGCCTTTCATTCCTAGCCTTTAGTGGCGACCGATGGCGTTGGCAAACTTTAGTGGCATATTCTGCACTTCACGACTAGCTTAAAGTGACGTTTGGAAACAACGTTGCCGGTTCACTTCAATTCGTACGAGATTTTAGTAGCACGCGGCGGCAGAGTGATTTGCAACGTTGTCGCACATACTTGGCCGGTTGCCTCGAATGTTTTATCTTTTCAAAATTTGTCATGATCAATCGTATTATCGTATACCGAGCATTGACGTCCGTGCTGCTTAGAGTGTAGTTGACGACCGACTATTTTAGTTTATTAATTACAATACAGGATTGATTACTGTTGATGCACTGAAACGGAACAAAATAATTGAAAGAATAACAGAATACCCATACCAAGATTACTCTTAGGAGTCAAACCAACCCTCTAACGTAGAATTCAGATACTCTGATATGTGTGCCTTTAAATTAATAATTCTTCTCTTCGATCGTTTTTACGGTCAAATTTACTTCTTTAAAATTCTATTTTAAATCCCTATTCTTATTTTACAGGAGTTCACTTACTCTGACGGTGATGGTGGGATACTATCTAAATCCCTAATTGACACAGATTTAAGGTTTCAGACAGCGGATGTGTGAAACAAAAGCGAGCTCACCAATTAATTTTAATCGAAAAATTAATATAAAATTCTGAAAACGACCTTCGTACATTTCCAAAAATTGTATTGACTAAATCCAAGAAGAAAATTGGTATAGAAATAACAAAAACATACAGTGCGCAGTTCACACGCCGTAGAAATGAAACCTTCAGAAAACTAAAGTAAACAAAAGTGGGTAGGCTACGAAGCACCGCACAAAGAGGAGACCGATTGTTCTATCTTATTCTATCGCACGCTAAATTCTATAGATGTATGTTTTTGCCTCATTTTAGTGTCGCTATTTTTCGTTTCATCGAGTTTCAAATCTCAACGGTACTAGACGATTTGCAGGTGCTAGAAGTTTACACTTCAAAGTACAAATGTGCAGTTCACACGCGGTAGAAGTGAAACCTCAGAAAACTAAAGAAGACAAGAGCGAAGAAGCTACGAAGCCTGTCTAATCTCTTATACTTATCACTCAGAAGTGATAATTAGAATGAATAAGAGATTATTAGAACGGCCAAATTATTAGACGCAATGCAAGATTTCATGTAAAATATTAATTACCGGGTGATATTGTACCGTTTTATTATTTTAGATTGATTTGTTTTTTTATTTATTTTTATATTATCTAATCAATTACCGATTAATTTGACATAAATAAAACAGCATTAATTTAGAAAAGCATAAGTTTATTAAGTTTTAAAGCAAAGTGAAATTAATGTTAGATCGCCTTTTCTACGCATAATGAAAATAGTCCAATTACTTTTTTAAAACACTGCATACAAAATAAACTAATAACTGAGTAGTATAAAACTGTTAAACAAACAACCACAGTCCATAGAGCCTCAGAAACACGTCCGTACCTGACTCGATTCCGATCGCGACTGATACAGCTTTGTACTTGTTTACGTTCATGTATCACTTTGTCAACACAGTGTTGCCATATGTTAAAAATAAATACAAATATGTAGTCTACAACAATTCTTTTAAATAAAAATCAATAATATTGTAGTTAAAATATACCATTATTGCATAAAAACTCTTAAGAAACATAAAATTACAAAAAAATACAGTGCGTCTAATAATTTGGCCAGGGACTGTAAATAGGTACTTTTTTCATTTTTTTTTTTCATTCATAGTGTAATAATAAGTTTTGTTAATTATTTTAAGTTTTAGATACTTACTTACCTGCTAATTTAGTTTTTTTTTTAATAAAGGATTTTATTAAAAGTGTCACTTTTTCAATTTGTATACATTCATACTTCAACTAATGAAGCATGCGTTATAATTTTACAATAATTATATTTTGTTATTTATTATATTTTGTTCAGGTTTTATGAGAAGTGTTTTCGTCGCGCGTCGTCTTAATCATTATGAGTGATAAACCTGCTGATTAAGTGAAACATCTATAGCCCCGTTATGATTTGGATTTCGGATGAAACGGAAATGACGATTACTGCACCTGCGACGCATCGACTGCGCTTATTCATCGCTTTGATTATGATGTCACTTTTAAATGCCCCTATTGGTTACGATATGAAACAGAAATTACGCTGGTCTGTGCTCATTCGTCGCTTTGATTATGACCTCACTTTTCAAGTATTGGTTGAGATTGTTTTGGTAATGTTTGGCTTCTACCGTGTATAAACTACACTCAAATTTTTATTTATAAAAGATTTTATGTGTCTTTTTTTCTATTTTTTTATCTATTCATAGATCAACTAATTCACCATGGGTTTTAATTGTTTCGTAACCCCCTATCCAGTCATTTTTGTAATTTATTTTTAATAAACGATTTGCAGGAAAAAGTATTTTGAGTGTCATTCTTTTGAATTCACTGGCGAAGACAATAGGAAATCAGAGAATAAATTTTATTTTTTTTAAATTTATCGATGGAAGTATGAATTTGTACTTTTCAAGCGTGGAACAATCTGATGGATTTTATTGTCAGTTAATTTAATCATTTGTATAATGCCATTGGTTCCCGCCCAGTCATCGCCCGTCGAGATTTCGATTCCTCGATTTTCTTCGTTCTCCATCATTGAACAATCAACCATCATCTACTGCTATAGTGCTGGCAGTAGGAGATTTCAAAATAGCGACAGGTTATTCTTAACCCAAGATATTTATTTTTAAGTGAAATTTCTTTAGCGCCGTTAGCGACTTGAAATTCTAATGAAACAGAAATGCGTCTCGAAAAGTTATTATTATTTTAATATAATAATTAATTAGTTCTAATATAATAGGTACGGTAAATCCAACCTTTTTGCAAAATTAATATCCAATCTTCAAACCACACAAAATGAAAATGAACCGCACCAAGAAGAATGCATAATTATTAATATGATGACCCAATGTATAGCAAAAGGTGCACCAGGATTCGACGACAAAAATATGTATAAAATCATCCTTCACTAACTAACTAACCATAACACCGTTTCCCGCAGGGGTAGGCAGAGAGGACGGACCGCCAAACAACTCGGTCTTGGCACACACTCCTTGCCTCATTCACATTCATACATCGTCTCACACATCCTCTTCTATTATTTTGACTCTTGACGCAGCCCGAATCAAGTAGGTATCTGATTCACCTGGTCTTGTCATTTTTTTTTATATTAGCTCCAGTCAGAAGGCCATGAGAAAAATAATTTCCCTCAGGCCCTATGTCATCTTAGGGGATGCACTGAGGAGGGTCTTTTTAAGCAAGAGAAGGATAGGAAGTTCTGGGAAGGAAAAAGGTATTAGAGATGGGTAGGAATCAGAGGTTTAGTGTATCCAGGAGTGACGGACGTATGAATCCATCCCTCCAACAGCTGTGCAAAGCGATGGGTCGAGAGAGTCCTGCTGAAAAGGTCGAAAGGCCTCCCTCAACCAGTCTCTCTCCGCCACGCAGTAGCTGGGCAGGCGCATCCGCTACCAAGACCTCACCCAATGAGTTCAGGCACCCCTGCTAAGTCACCAAACGTAGTGAACCACTTCGGGGTGACCTATGGCAGAGGTGTTGGTTATCCAATAAATGGTTCCCGGGGCGGCGGTACCCATACCCGCCTCCCAAATTGAAATGTCACACGTCTTCCTCGGGCGCCCCCGACTGCTTCTTCTCCTTTTCTCGTTCATTCGCTCTACAATCCATCTGAGCGTTCCTTTCGTAATTTTACTCATTACGTTTACATTGGCCTTGCATTCTTCGCGGATCTCCACGTTTCTTCCAAGATCGTACATGGTTTTACCACACTCACGCCTCAGGAATCGCAATTCCACAGCATTCAGTCTACTTTCCTTTCTTTGCTACCTTCCTCTTCCTTCCTCTACCAGTTCCGTGCCTCACAGCCATACATGAGGGTCGGTTCCAGCACTCTATTATGGATATCTGGCTTCGCTTCTTTGAACAGTTTTTTTGTTAGCGCCAATGGCATTCTATTTTCCGTTAATGGAGTTACCTACATTTAACCGTGTTTCACATATCTCTATCGGCCTTCCCATCTACCGTAAACACACTTCCCAAATATACTTCACAATACATACTTCAAAAACTTATCCACCTGCTCCAAGTATTCAGCATTCACAACTAAGTGTCACATTGTTTTCGTATCAAACATTACGATTTTAGACTTACCTACTTACATTCATCATTAACTCATTCTTCATACATACTTTGTTCATCCTAGACACGAGTTGGAGTTACTGTCGGAAATCAGTACCGCAACATCAGCATACAACAGGCAACATACTTTCAGATTACTCAATTTCTCGCCCAATCCCATATATTTCCATTCTTGAATATAATCCTCCACATTGATAAAAAAAAGTGCTTTGTAGTCTCCCCACTCTTGTCTACATTAGTTTTCTGAAATTTCACTTCTACCGCGCGTGAATGGCACACTCTGATATTTTTTTCAAAGAAAGACAAACATTATTGGGTTACGAACAGGCGCGGCCGGTGCCTCAAATTGTAGGTGGTTCACCAAGCCATTCATCAAAAACGAAAGGTTGATATTATATTTTCAAAAAAATCTAGACATCTTGCATAATTTTACATTATTTACTATCTAAAAATATCATGTAACTCTAATAGTAAAAATATCGTGCGATGTAAAAACATGCTGATGTCTACAAAGACATTACATACTTGATGTCTAGAGTTTAATAAAGTATCCTATGCTTGCAAAGTCGTGTTTTCTCCATAGAGATATACAATTTCTCCAATCATAAAAATTCTGAATAAAAATGCGTATATGGGAATTGACCTGCCAGGTAAGTAGGTATGTTTTATGTATCTGTTTGTAAATTTATATAATAAAAATACGTATAGCCTAGGAACTCATAATAAATTGTACAACGCAACATAACTAAAACGGCGCTCTAGTAATTATCCAATTATTATAGAATTATTCTGGTATCAATATTTTTAGAAGCATTTTACACTCCATTACTATTGATATTACATCTATTAGAAGATTAGTGGAAAGGGCGGGTGGTGGGTGTGATATCCATTTAAAAATACTCAACCTTCCAAAGATAACCATAATAACGCAATAATCCAATAATAATTAAGACACAAGAAACGTTTCACTCTGCGGCGGGGATCGCCAATATCGTCATTTAACTGTCGTTACTGACCTGTGAAGTTCGCAATGGGTGACAAAAAAATAATTATGTCAAAAAGGTACACCCCAAGGGCTCGAACAAGATAATGTCACACGAGACGCATAGCTGACCCTTTGACTAATGGTTACATTTTAGAAGAGAAGTATTATTACTTAATATTATCTTGTTCAAACCTTACTATCGCTGGAAGCAAATCTTCGGAATATTTCGGAAGAATGCCGAAGCTCTTCGGGTCGGCCGGGCGCCGCGCGATCAGCCGATTTTTAGTGTGACATGTATCTGACGTTTTGGGATTTTTTACTACGAGCATCATTCGAATTATGGGGCGCCTAGCTCTGGCGCACGGTTTAGGCATTGTACCTACCTCGATTCCTCGGTCCTAGCGGGTAGACGCCGTAACTGGCGCGGGCGGGTGAGAACAATGCGTTTATTTGGCCGTAATACATTGTTAATTGTTAGATTGAAAAATAATTATAATTAAATTTAAAGATTGTGCTCAATTTTATCAATTTTATAAATAAACACATTACGTAGAAATACGATGAGTTATAAAATGATGTTCAATTTTTTTGGCGGTTCAGCGCACCATTGCACGTTAGCGCCAGCCGCGCCTGGTTACGAATAACCCAATAATGTTTGAAAATCTCCTACTACCCTACTACCACCACAGAAAGCCGAAAATGTTGTTTGTGTTGTGATGGAGCCGAGGAATCAAAAACGCGACGCCCGGGTGGGACCTATACGCGGTGCCCACTTAATCACTGACCGGTCAATAATTCTATCTTTAAAATAAATATATGAAACTTGTGTGCAGTTCACACGCGGGAGAAGTGAAGCCTTCATTAAACCAAACTTCGAGAGAATGAGACAAATCAGGAGTAGGATAATTGTAGGCTTTATTTATTATAATATTGTTTCATAGTGTAAAAATTATTTTATTCTACGAGGCCCCGCACGAAGAGGAGGCTGATAAACTAAAAAAAAAAACACCGCACAAAGAGGACACCGTTTAGTCTTTTTAATTCTTTCGCAGAGTAAATCTTTAAGGCGCCGTAAGCTCTCTGCTATCTGCTCTCAAAAAGAAGGAGATGGAGAGATATGTAATTACGGATGTTAGATGAGCGCGCTAATATATTTAAAGCGATAAAATCGATGCGAAAATTGTGAAAATGTTTAATAAAACACGACTCGTTTAGAATAGAGCAAAAATCTAGCGGGGGTTGTCTTAAACTGCATTTAAAGAAACACTGTGAATTTTTTGTGCATATAACTTGTAAAATAACTGAAACAAACGTGTTTATAAAATTTTTTAGAGCATACTTAGCGATTTTTTTCTATCGAGGGAATTTTATAAAATTTGCGTTTCGGCGCTGGGAATGTGTAGATATTATCTTCAAGAAGAATAACATATATATTTTTAAGAGCTTTAAAAAATAGTCTTCATAGGGCTTAAACGTATAATCCAATCCTATATTGTTTGTCCCTTTTTAGTGTCGCTCGTTTCTGTTTCATCGAGTTTCAAATCAGAACGACGCCAAAAAAAATTTCTCTCCAAAAAATTGCTTTATTGCAGTTGTCGATTCAAATTTCTACCCATCGCAAAAAGGTAGCCAATTTTATGCATTAAGATGAAGTTTTACCTAAAATCCTATTTAAATTAATTTGTTTACTAGGAATCGGTTTACATTATGAACATCAAACAATATGCTACGGATAAATTGAAGCTTTTACTACCTTTTGTATGTATTGGAATTACAATAAAATTATTTTTTACTAAAAAAATGTTTTTTCATGACCTACGAAGTAATATAAGATTTTTTTTTAAATACCCTTTTATGGTTAAGACTATTTTGATGTTTTATATTATCTAACTTTTTTCATTCTTATAAAATTATGTACAAAATATATAAAAACCTCTTTGGCGCTTACTTGCCTTGTGCAAATAAGACGCTAGTTTTTAAATTTTGACCAGTTCCATGCCTCTCAGCCATACATGGGGGTCGGTACCAGCACTCTATTATGGATAGCTGGCTTGGCTTCTTTGGACAGTTTTTTTGTTGGCGCCAATGGCGTTCTATCCTCCGTTAATGGAGTTACCTACATTTAACCTTGTTTCACATATCTCTATCATCATTTGGTCAATACGTTAAAGTTTTGTGGAAACGACGAATGAAGGTTGTTTTCAGAATGGGGGTGAGGTTTGTCTAGGTCTTGGAACCCCAGATTCCTACCCACCCTTTAAACCCCTTTCCTTAAAATAATTTTCCTCTCCTTCCTTTCCTTCAAAAGCTCTCCACACAGCATACCCAAAGATGAATAATTTCCCTCAGGGTCTTCTGTGTGGAGCTCATGTAAAAAAAAAAGAAAAGAAAAAGTACGAGATTTTAAATTAGTGACAGGTTATTCGTAACCCAATAATGATTGTCTTTCTTAAAAAAAAAATTGTGCCTTTATTGCACTTGTCAATTGCTACCTATCGCATAAAGGAGCCAATTTTATGCATCCCGAATAATTATTGGTAACTAAAATAACCTAGTTCGTGTTCACTCTATATATTTTTTTTACATTAGCTCCACACTGCAGTGTGGAGCTAATGCTTTTCGAGCTTTTCCCTAATTTCCCTCAAGGCCTATGTCATCTTTGGGGATGCTGTGTGGAGGGTATTTTTGGGGAAAGGAAGGAGAGGTAGTTTTGGGAAAGAAAAAAGTATGAAGGGTAGTTAGGAATCTGGGGGTCAATGTGTCCAGGAGTGACAGACATATGAATCCATCCCTCCCACTGTGATATAAGGCGTGGATCGAGAGTCCGGTTGGAGAAATAAAAAGGTCTCCCTCAACCAGTCTCTCCCGATCCGGCCCGCCATGTAGAAGGTGGGCAAATGCATAGGCTGCCAAGACCTGGACACAGCTCACCCCGTGAACCCGGGCACCCCCGCTAAGACACCAAACATATCTAACCACTTGGTGTGACCTATGGCAGGGCTGTTAGTTATCTTGTAAATGGTTCCCGGGGCGGCGGTACCCACACCTGCCTCCAAAATTTTTAATTTGATTGTTGTTTTTCCTACCAAATATAAAATGATATAATAACAGTCTACAGTTTTGACTTCTTGTGATTCTGTTTTGGTTTCCTTCAAAATAATATTTATGTTACCAATCAGTATGTACCTACGATAGATACACCGTTGGCAAATCGAGAACGAATTAAAAGGATTCTGAAAGCATCGTAATTTAAACGTACTGCATACAGGAATATACGGAGGTCGTCAAATGTTCGTAATGAACGGACGCCCTAAATATGGAATGAAGTGTGATATACGTACGATATACGCGGTTGCCAAAACGGCGGCAATATGAAAGGACGCCCAAAAGACTCTAAAGTATACGTACCTATCAAAAAATTGAATACCCTCAAAACACAATTTCTGGATAATTCTTTTACTATCAATCTTTTGTCAACCTAAACACATGTGAACATTCACAGCAATTTTATATAAATACCTACCGTAAGCAGTGGTAGCCAAAAGGATGCGAAGTGAAAGGACGCCAAATCTGTAGCGGGATGTATATATATAAATATATCTATTTTATATATATAATATTTTAATATAGGTACATATCACATATTAAGCAAATAATATTTTGTTATAATAATATAAAATTTTATACCGACGATCAGCTGCCCTCTGCCTCGTTCATGTCTCTAGAAATTTTTATACTTTGTAAAGACTTACCCCAAAAGGTCCACTCCTGTCGGGTTCAACACGACAAACCTTTTATATATATTTTTTTTCTACCTAATTCAGCTATTGTCTAACTACCTAGATTAATCATCTTTATTCATTATTTCACTATAGCGTTGACTCTAAACTGAATTAATTGATGACTAATCTTTATCAATCAAAATGTATTATATTTTCAAAACCCGTTGGTTAACTTAACAAATTTATTTTATTATTATTTTTTATTTTTTTTATTTATTTTTATTATTTAATTCTTGTATCACCGAACTCTTTTATTTTGCAGTAAGATAACGTATTTCACTATTTATTCAAACTTTCCGAAATAGTTATTATTATTATTTAATTCTTGTATCACCGAACTCTTTTATTTTGCAGTAAGATAACGTATTTCACTATTTATTCAAACTTTCCGAAATAGTTATTATTATTATTTAATTCTTGTATCACCGAACTCTTTTATTTTGCAGTAAGATAACGTTTTTACTATTTATTTAAGCTTTCCGAAATAGTTATTATTATTAAGTTATCACAATCTCATTTAACAACAACTTAATAATTTGTATTATTTATTCCAAAGTCCATATTTATTATTATTATTTTATCTAACACTAGATTAATCCTGTGATAAATTATTACGTTCGATTTGCACTTTATTTAAGGAATTATTACTGATTTGTTTTTTTTTTCCAAGTATTAAGTCCTAAAAATTAACTAAACACTGCTCTTAAATTTGCCAAATACAACACCACACTTTTCACTAACACAATTTAAATTTATGATTTAATCACTTCACTGAATCTAATTAATTATTATTAATGGTACTAATCTCTTACACTGAATTTAATACCAAACTTTAGACACTTAGAACTTTCTGTTAAAATGCATTTTATCTAACACTAGATTTTACTAAGTCCGAAATCACTTCTATTGACTTGACTCCAATTATTTCAGAGTCATAAAATTTTTTAACACTTAGACAATTTTTCAATTAATAACCGCTTTAAACGTCACGTCTCGTCTCACAAACTTCCGCTTTTCAAAAACCCCCGATGACTAACGAAAATTCACTAAGTCCTGTCTTTTAAACCCCTCTCAGGATTAGAATGGCCTATCTAAGCTATCTTTGATCCACGAATTTAACCTATAACAACTCGAGATTTCATATATCGATTCTGCCTTTTTTGTTTAACTGCTGTTAGCTCCACCTTTCATGATTTTCTTCATGCCCTCTCTCGTTTAAACATTTTTCCAGGATCGGACCGGCGATATTACGTCAAAATGCCCCTCATCCCTTTGTCTGTCGGTCATACGAAATTAGCTTGAATTTCATAATTTTTTTTTTTGTTATTTTTTTTCTCAATTCGTAAAAGGTCCGTCTTCGATAACTATTTTTTACGTCTCGATTTTTCGTACCTATCACAAATCATGATTATCTCCATATCGAAATGTTTACTATGCAATTCTGAGTTGCAATTTTTATAAATTCTACTCTATCTCATTGCTACTTGTATGAATTTTTCCATTAAAACCCGTATTTTCTCTATTTACGTAGTATATCTGAATTTTTCCCTTTTCCCTAGAATTTTCTTGTATTCACAACATTCTTCCTACGAATTTCCTCGTTTATCCTTATGTTATTATCCACATCTATATGATTAGTTACATTCCAAGCCAAATTTATGGTTTTCATCGATACTTCTGAATTTTCATGAGTTTCCCTTACGGAATCATCTTTTAATTGTTTTTATTTTCTTTTTTACTACCCCCCGTTTCGTCTTCGATGTATGTCACCTCTTAGAAAATTTCATTTTCTATATACTACTACTTTTTATGTTATTTTTCACATTTTTTATAGGAGAAACTTCCACTTCGGCCCTTAAATATATGTCAATTTTTATTACGTTATATGGTTCATCCCACAACTTCCGTCCCTTTCTCCTCGAAATCTACATTAATTTAAAATTTGACATCTGTTTATGTCTGGACTTCGATGTACCGACCGATAACTCAGCGTTTATTCGAGGGTACTAAAATATAATGGTTTTTTGTTAATGTAAACTGTCCCTAAGCCCAATGATAATTTTTATCGTCCTAAAAGCCATTAAAATGGTTTTAATCGTCTAAAACCATGTTCGTTTTCTGGTTGTTTTAATAACAAAATCGCGTGTGAGGTCGTCAACTCAAACAATGTTTACGTCTATCATCAAACTTTCCTATCTTCCATAGTACTTTCGTCAAACAAATGACGGAAAACAATTCCTTTTTGTTTGATTTACCTAACGCAATGTAACCAGTATGACCTCCCTATTCCAAATATATAACGATATCTATTTAAACTCGTCTGAAAACGCAAAATTAAGTCGAAATCTTATATTGTTCAATAAACACTTCCGTTTAAACGTCCATTTTTTTTCATTAGATTATCTTTACCAATCGTTTTTCCTGACGTGACAAAGTGACATTCCAAATTTCCAGCGTTTTTCTTCCTTTTAAATGTTAAATGTACGTTTCCCTCTTAATCTGCTCTTCCTGACCCTCTATGTACTCGTTATACGACTGAATAATCCTACAGTAGCTTTTCTTACGTTTTACACGTCTTTTCTTTAATTCTCCTCTCATTAAAATTTTCTCGTTATTTTCTTGCATAGTTTTTCCAACATAATATGGGTTAATTTGTTCGTTAACGGCGGTTGCCAACCCCTTCATTGTACTGATTGTATATCTTAAATTTGGGGTCATCGAATCTAATGCACCGAGCGTGAGACCCTGTTTACATTATCGTGTATTGATCTTTCGGTTGACGACGATATTTTTTTCCATAAATCTCAGGTTAATTGCTTAGTTCAAAGTCCATTTCTTTGTTCAAAATCTGAACACGCCCTCCACTCTGTGATTGGTTTCATTAGTTATTTATAGCTTTCTGCTTAGACCTGATTGGCTGTTGATTTCAACTATTTATTATTACGCTGATTAATGATGATTTCTAGCACCCTCTGTGTTCTTTTCATCAATACTCATCTCAATCTGTTTAATTGTAGATCCCTATCGTCAACAAGAATTCAATTTACTTTGAACCGGTAGATGTCGCAGGTGTGTCTGTTTTATAATTAATTGGTATTTTCTTTATGAATTAAAGTGGGAAGCTACGATATTTTCTTATTTTCACTGTTGGTTAATGCAATTCATCACAAACTTTGACCAAAATTTTCAATCCTCCCTTATAAGTCCCTTATAAATAAATTTGTCACGTAGAATTTGAATACGCTTTAATTAGATTTTCCGCTAACTGACCCTTATATCTTGCTTTTGTAAGGGTCGAAGTGCCTTTTTGTGTCGCTCCAATGCTGGAGGAAGTTTTCATTCCGTTTAAAGGAACATTCGTTTATCACGAATAAAAAAAACTTCATATCCACCAGATTACAATTCTTGGTACATGAATGTAACGTTTTTGTAGTTGACTTACCTAAACACGTCGCTGAAAATTCCCTGTCCACTGACCTAGAGAAGTGAAGAAGGTACTATTCCTGTAGACTTTAGGAAACCCGGGAACTAACAGTCCATTAGTACTTTATTTCATCAACCTTTCTTCCATGATGCTCTGAGCTAACAATGTGTTCTGTCTTCACACTTCTTCCAACCCATCATTATAATGGTCATCCTTTAGCTGATTCACGCAACGTTTTTTCCGAAAAGCTGCACTTAGTGGTGTCGGGGCTAGCACACTGCGTTTCAATTTGGGAAGCAGGTATGGGTACCGCCGCATCGGGAACCAATACCCTTGTCATGGTGGTTTATTACGTTTGCAAATTGATAAATTTATAAATAATATTAAATGCGTTTCTTCACCTACTGCGTGGCGGGCCGGGTGGGGAGAGATGGTTGACGGAGACCTAACCTCGACCTCTCCAGCAGGACTCCGACTCATCGGCTCTGGCTGAGTCTGGCTGGAGAGGTCAAAGAGTCTCTCTCGACCAGTCCCTCCCGATCCGGCCCGCCACGCAGTAGATGAGCAAAAGCACCCGCCGCCAAGACCTAGATAAATCTCACCCCATGCGCCTGAACTCCTCAGCTAAGTCACCAAACGTAGCGAACCCCTTGGGGTGACCTATGGCAGAGGTGTTGGTTGTCCAAAAAATGTCTCGCAATTTTTTTAAGTTTTTCAATATATCAGAAGGTTCTCCGTTGCATGAACAGGCCACATACAGTTATCCGTGTTCGTGTAAGAAGCATGGATTATACAAATTTATCCCTACCTACCGCTACTACGTCTCCTTTTCAATCCCTTCTTATGCCCTCCCTCGACCTTCACCTCTCACCTGCTTTCTCTTTCCCATGCGTCGCCGTTCCCGTTCTCCACCCGTGTTCCCCTTTCACCTTCCGCACCGTTCAATATTAGTATGTGAAAACACTACCAGAGATATGTGAGTTATTGGAGATAATGTTAAAATACCAGAAGGATTTAAAATTAAATTGTCTTCCGAGTTGGTTTACTGGTCCTTACAAATTCCGTAAAAAAGACCCTTGTAAATTCGTTCATTTTATTCCCTAATTGGACGTTATTGAACTTTTATTTGCTATATTGCGAGTAGTGCGATAAAAAAGTTCGCTTTATTTGTTACTTTAAAATTTCCCTACAAAATAACAATACATAATTCCAATCACGTATTTAGATCGTATAAACTCTTTGAATAAATATAAAAATTATCAGTCTGTTTCATACACGATCAAAGGAAATATAAAAGTTAGTGTAGGTATTGAGTGTAACGTTAGTGTATATAATGCATATGTGATAATTCTTACACAAATAAAAATGTGAATATTGGCTCAAATCTATTACTCAAATTATTACGAAAATTGAATATTCGTAATTTTGCATAATACCTTGATGAATTATAATATTTGAATGGATGATTCATGTGGTATTCCAATTCCTTATCGCTAGTGTTGTTTACAGGGCACCCCAGGGAACGGAACACAGACCTCTTCTGTTTATTTAAAGCTTCTAACACAGCGCCAACAAGCCGCAGGCCATATAGTATCATCCGTTATTAGGCTGCTTATACAATTGCGAACCGAGACGTGAGCCGACCAACGAATTATGCAAAGGGAACGAAGTTACCGCAAACAGCGCGAAACGCCGCTTATGCGCAGCCTAACATCCACTACTATTTCAAATTACATCCATCTGTACCATAGAGCTCTTCTATGCATACCGGCAAATGCTACAGACTTTAGAAAACTCATATCAGAATACATAACAGCTTTCCCAACGATCACATACGCCCTGTGAGAAATTATTTTCCTCGAGGCCTGTGCGGGGTTAAAACAAATAAATAACACGGTTGTCTACCCACATAGTTTGGAGGTATGCAAATAATAAATAGGAAAACATGTAATAAAATGATTGATTTTTTTATAATTACACAAATTGATATCAATTGTCGTTCGTGAGGTTTATTATTTGATATTCTAAATTTTATTTGATTAATTTATGTTATTTCACAATCAATTCATTTAAAATAATATATAGTATATTTGCGGCATGTTCCAGAGTGGAAGATACTATCAGTATCGCCCTGGTGTAAGACCACCATTCAGAATTGAAACGTTGTTTGAAAATGGTTTTAGCCGTGTTTAGTGACCAGATCTGAATAGCCAGGTACTTCCCAACCTTCCTCTTCCCCACCTCCTTCCCCTCTCCACTACCTTCAGCCTCACAACATACCCCAAATGGGGATGCCATAGTCTCACTGGCTCCAGACGGGAGCAGTTGAGATTCTTGTGCGGTATTCACTGTAAAAAAAAAAAAAAATTTAGGCGGAAAACAGATTGTCCGGTGAAATGGATGTGATTGGAATAAAGGTTTATGATTTATACTGAGCATATTTGTACTTCACGTTACAAGTTTTAAGATGTATATGATTGAAGACGTGCTGAAGGAGTAACCACAGATTTGAAAGGGTGTTAGAAAATGTTACCTTAAAATTATTTCAATTTTTACCAACTGTTTTGAAAGCAAGATTTAAAAAAGGAAAGTGACACTGGCAATCCATTAGCGGTGAAAATATCTGGGATATGAAAAAAGGAAATTGATTTAGGGCTCTAATATAAATTGACACCTGAGATGAAATAAAAACTTTCTTTACTGTTTTAATGATGACCTGTTTTTATTTTACTTTAACACCACACGAGAGGCCCTGAGGAAAATAACTCCCCTCAGAGCCAATCTAGTATTAAGGGATGCTATGCGAAGGATCTTTTTAAAGAAAATATGGAGAGAAAGTTCTTCGATGGAAAACGAGATGAGGGGTTGATGGAAACTGAACCACAAAAAATTTGTTGAACTGTAATCGTGAAGTGAAATATTTTAATTAATTATACAGAACCCATGCAGAAAAATAGTATTACGCTAACATTGATTATTATTTTTTTATGCGAATACTCACAAGACTATCCGGCTGCTCTCGTTTAGAGCCAGTTAAACTAAGGCATCCCCAATTGTTGTGAGACTGCAGGTAGTGGGGAGGAAGGAGATGGGGAAGAAGAAAATGAGGAAGTACCTGGCTATTCAGATCTGGTCACCAAACACTGCGAAAGCCATTTCAAGCAACATTTCAATTCTGAATATTGGTCTAACACCAAGGCTCTACTGAGAGTATCTTCCACTCTGGAACCTGCCGCAAATATTAACAACAACCAATACATCAACCATTATTAATTTTAGAAATAAAATTCAATCATACAAATCAAATCGGATATTATGTTTATCAGAGACACTACAATGCCTATGTTACAAATGAAATCGGACATAGTAAATCATTTATAAAAAACAGCTGCCAAAATTTTGTGAAAAATTAATTGATGATAATATTGATAATTCTGAATTTGAAATATGACATCGACAAAAATGACAGAAAAATTGTAGATTCTAATGTTCAAGTTGCTTCAAGCGCTGTGTCCCTGTAAGACAAGATAACCTGGGTTCGAGTCCCAATTGCAACTGTTAACTTTTATTTTTCTCTGTCTTGTTCTGTTTCATATTTCGCTTAGATTTATTAATATTATCTTCTCCTTCAATGATAAATTACATTGATGGGTACAGCCTTCAAAAGTTATTCCAACAAAAATTGGACAAAATATTGGTTTTTAATATTATTTCTTGCTTCAAGCTACGGCTGTTAGCTTAAATCCACTTTGCTGGGTTATGTGACTTTTATAATGAATGTTTACTTTGCGTGTACACCCTTTTCAGCTGCCTTTGAAACCATCCCCTTCGATAAACCAATAACTCTTAATGTTTTCCTCCATATTTATTATTTACGAGTTTGCCGTCACAGCGGCACGAGTGTGGACTACACGTCATCCTGGAGTAATTGGCAATACAACCTATCCACTTCACATATCACAAATTCGAAGTGTTTCGTGTTACAACTTTCGCTAACTTTACTACTAGATCATACTTCCTGTTCAATGTAGTTTGTTTCGGTGTAAAAGTTTTCACATTTTGTACTTATATAAGAATCATTTATCGTAATTTAAAACTGAGTGACAGAATAAACCGTGGCTGTAATATATCTGGAAAATGTTTGAAGGGATGTGATGGTCCATAAGGCCTACGTAATTCTTTTATACATTAATAAAGTGTCACCCAGCATAATATCCATTGCTTCATAATTCCTTTCTCCTCAACCACTCGAGGGTTCACGTTAATAATAATTGAAACGCGCGTCATGCGACCGGGATTTATGAGCGTCCAATTTGGAAATTTCCGCCCTCATTAAAAAAAATCACATCTCCGAATTTGAATATGGAGACATTTAAACCGCTTACAGTGTTATAGAGCCATTGAATGCACTCATTTAATGGTTTATTCCGTAGTTTTAGGAATTTATAAATGCGTGCAAAAATTATATTCTACTTATTATTTACTTATTCGGAGAATATTAATTATTATTACTTCTATATATTGCCTGTAGCCTAGTTGGTAATCGCAGATATAAATTTAAATTCAATGATTTCAGTTCGAGAAACGTATATTACAAATAATTCGTGAGAGATGCGAGATATCTCTTATTGAAAAGTGAAAATACTATATTTTCCCTGTTATTAATCGAAGTATACAACGCGCGAGAACTTTTGAAATAATTATAATAAATGTTTTTTTTTTTTATTAATTATAATGTATTACAAAAAAAAAACATGGTAACACATTATTCCCAATGAGTAAAGAAACAAACTCATTACGGGAAAGACAGACACATATAAGTACATTTTACATGGATATTACATAGATATTACAAATTAAAAAAAAATAATAATAATAAAAGATGCATTGTCAAGAATAGAGATTTTTGAAATACTGAGAGACATTCATACACATAAACCATAAAAATAGAAAAAAAAATAAAAAAATAAATAAAAAATAAAATAAACGTATGAAAGCGAGCGAATCATTTAAAAAACATTTAAAGCGAATCATTTAAAAACATTTTCAGAAAATATTCTTTAAGCGTTTTAATTAATATTTTTTTGTTAGGTACTGGTTGCTTTATTTCATGAGGTAATGCATTGTATTGTTTATATGCAGTATATTCTAATGAGTTAATATCAAATTTAGTTGTGTGGGTAGATGATGCTAGGTGTATTTGATTTTGAGATCGTGTTTTGTGCTGGTGTATGTCTGAATTAAAGGCTGGTCTGATGGTAGTGTGTGAGGATCTATGTATGATTTGTAATATTGCACTAGTGATATTGTATTTAGGTAGGACCGTAAAAGGAAGTATGTTTGTCTTTGAATATATATGCTTGATATGTGTATCCCACGGCAGACGGTAGATATTCCTTATAGCTCGATTTTGAATCACCTGTATTTCTGATATTTGTTTTTTAGTAATAGTTCCCCAGATACTAACTAAATAACTCAGATGATTTAAAATACTTCTTCAAATTGGCCACATTTTGGTCAGTGAGCGCTCGAGGGTGTTTGCAAATTGGCCAAAATAAGACCAAAAACGATTCCCTGGATAAAATTAAGGTACCTCAGAAAACTTTATTAACAAGTTTTTGCGTCAATGGTCGTTTCAGCGTTACTATCATTATCAATTAATCAGAAAAATTAATATTGTGTTCTCACGATCATACAAAATATAAAGATTAATGATCCAGTATTTTCCTGGTCCTGTAGAACATGCATTGGGTTGAATCGTAATATATTATCATCTCTATCTTAATGCAGCTGTGTACAAGGAAACCCACTTAGGATAAAGTGTACTGACTCTGAAAGTGAATAAAATATAATTCAATGTTATGAAACACGGCGAGGCTGACATCTTAGTTACTGATCATCAGTCCACCATTCTCGCAGTTAAGTTAATTCCTGGAGGAACTGGTGAGATGATTACATATTACGTTGCTTTTACTTTTTTCTAACAAATAATATTAGATGTTTTCAATCAAATATTATTTTTACATAACCTCAATTTGGGAGGCAGGAATGGGTACCGCCGCCCCGGGAACCTTTATTGGAGAACCAACACCTCTGCCATAGGTTACCCCAAGTGGTTCGTTACGTTTAGTGATTTAGCAGGGGTGCCCAGGTTCATGGGGTGAGGTTTGTCTAGGTCTTGGAGGCGGATGACCAGAACATACTGAACCCCAGATTCTTACCCACCCCTTAAACCCTTTTCCTTCCCAGAACTCTCCTCCTACAACCTGGGTTTCTTCAAGACCATTGGAGGGGACCCACAACTTTCCCAACGGCGTTATAAGGAAACATATGGTTTCCTCCTTCACCGCACACGTCAAGACTCTACTTTTTTTTTGAACGAAGCTACATTTATTTGAACGACTCTAGACCCTCCAATGTCCATGCATACGGGGTTAGTAAGCAGTATGCAAGTACTTACATTAACATTATACAAAAGATAAATAGAAGTAGCAGCCCGTGGAATAGTTCTTCTGAAATAGGTAACATCAAAAGGAGATAATAGTGTTAGTAAAAGAAAAAAAAAAATATGACGGCTATAACCAGTCGAAGAAACCTTCTGTAAATAAAATAAGTAATGAGGAAAAAACAGTTATATGATTATTTTATAATGTAAGTAATTACTATAATAGCGGAAAGAAAATAAAATATATAAAAGCCAGAGAAAGTATTCCATAGACCACCTGGCAGTCCCAATGAGAATGCGTATAGCTATCGGCCCAACCGCAGACGATGCTCGAAGTCCGCGTCCTTTAGCCGGTTCCCCGATTTTGCCTCGAAGAAATGTACTTGGGAGAGAAGGGGAAGTTTTTGAAGACCTTTAGGAAAAGATGAGCGTCGGGTTACCGGAGGGGGGACGGAAGGACATCGAGACCGCACGGTTACGCCTCAGGCCAACGCATGTCGATGGGGGAGGCGCAGGCGGATCGCGGGAAGACCGCTCCGGTGTGTGTTCGCCTGGCAATGTGCATGGACAGGGTCTATCCCACCCCCTTTCTATGGGGGAACGACGATACATAACATGTACAGTTCCGTTGCGCCACCAAAGAATGGAAACCAAAACTAATAAAGAAAAATAGAAAATAATAAGAAGATAATAATAAGAGCATTTATACATGTGAAACATAATTACAAAATCAGTACAGAGTGATAATGTATCAAGCGATTGTGTCATCACTACCATCGCTCACCAAGATCGAACATGACCTGTCAAGGTAAAAACATAAATCATTGTTAGCAGAGACCAGAGAAGAAGAAAAAATAGTCAAACGTAATCAGTAAATAATAGGTCACATAAGTTATATTACAGATAGTTCAAGGCATATTCACTAAATAAAGAGTAATAGAGGAGGACCGAAGAAGACGGGAGCAATACGTGTAGCACCTGAAACAAAGATGAATTTAGTCTAGGTCGGCGACTCTAAGTACAGGCCATCTCTCTACCCAGGACTTGACAAACTTTTTCAAGCATTCGAAATTCTCTTTGTTCGACACAAGGTCAGCATTCCACGCTGGTCTTGTTATTCCGCGCAAGCCATCCAACATTTCCTCTCGTGCTTCCTTCATCAACTCGCAGTGCCACAGAATGTGCCTGGCGTCTTGGTTAGTATCACCACATGCGCAGTTTGGGTGAGGAGAGAGGGTCAAGCTATGAAGCCGACCCCTGAATTCCCCATGCCCAGAAAGCATCTGCGTTATGTAGTGATCTAGTTTAATGTATGCCCCTTCCATTCTGAATTTAACTGAAGGAAAGAAGGAGAAAGTCCATCTGCCCTTCGTCGACCTATCCCATCGCTCTTGCCATACACTCAGCGTCCTCTCGCGCATCGCTTTGAGCAAGCCAGGGAGGGCCACGACTCCTCCCGGTGTCAGCTCAACACCCAATCTTCAAGACCAATGTTCATTCCTTCCTCTCCTCAAAAAGACCCTCCACACAGCATCTTAGATGACATGGGCCCTGAGGGAAATTATTTTCCCCAGGGCCTCCTGTGTGGAGCTCATGTAAAAAAAATCATTTGTTAATCACACCCAACATTTGACCGATTGTATTGTGAGACCTAGACAAACCTCACTTCATCACCGGCACCCCTGCTAAGTCAACAATCACAGCGTTCGGGGTTGACCAATGGAGGGGTTGTTGGTTATCCAATAAATGGTTCCCGGGGCGGCGGTCATCATACTCGCCTTCCAAATTAAAATAATGATTCAATCTTCAACCTTCATAATTATTCAATATTAGATCCAAATATACCATTGAAATCCCAACCATTTTTGATAGCTACTGAAAATAATATTATAGCATTTTCGTCATTTATTATTGGGACGTTACGCCGTGTTTCGCTACCTCCTTCTTTAGTAAATATTTCGGACAGCGTTGCAGTTTCCAAAACTGATATAAAGAAGGATATAGCGCAACATGGCATAACACCCCAACAAATAAATACCCCCCTATCAAATAAATAACGATAATACTTTCGGCCGTGAAAATCTTAAACCATAACAATAGAGCGGTTTATAAAAATCTCACGTCAAAACTTTGTGTTGACAGAAGCTCTAAATTTAATACAAAATTTCATGTTTTTAATAAACCCTGAACATCATAAATTTAAAACCATGCTATGAATATAATAGGAACATAAACAAAAGCTTAGAAAAATAATAACTTTGGGACCTCCCAGTAGCATAATAGGAAGATAAATTATATTTAAAAAAATGAGTAATGATTTAACCCCAGAGGTCTGAGGACCTCCTCCCCAGTAACGCACTAAAGTGTTGTTTTCTAAATGTTAAACAACTTATCAAAATCTAATCTTAGGCCGTCAATTATCGATAATATTAGGTTACAACGTCCACTGATATGTTAACAGGTGTTCGTATTTTTTTAGTCATACTTGGGTGCAGAAGTCAGCAGAAGGTCTAGCATGATCGATCGATAAAACCCTATATCAATACGATATTGACCAAACCCGTCATCTATGGTCAGTTATCAATTTTTACGATCACGGTCAACGATTGGTAAGAGATATTGCGACCAACGATTGATACATCTTAGCCCGGAACCCATAAGAGTAGATAAGTTAGATAGATAAATTTCAATCAACTATGTCGTTCGTTATGAAAAATTACTAACTTATAAATAAATGGAATTCAACGAACGAAGTTTTTAGAATTGAAAGAAGACGAATATGCGATCCATAGACTTCAATAATTCAACTAATGATGTTAATTTAGTTATGTTTAGTTATGTTTATGTTAATGATGTTAAATGATGTTAATTTAGCGACAAACCTTTTTTATTCTATAATTTATAAATACTTTGATATGTGTTTCAAAATTAAGCGCGCTCCGAGGAATGGTAGGAAATATCCTAAATGGTTTTCTAGTGAGGTTGTTAGCGACATAAAGCTCAAATTCAAACATTACAAAAAATGGAAGAAAACTGGAATGGTAAGTGAACGTGACATGTTTTGTCTACTTAGAACAAAAATAAAACGCAATATTCGATTAGCACATGTGCAATATATTAATTCTGTTGAAAAAAATATCAAATGTGATCCCAAATCTTTCTGGAAATATATCTCATCCAAGAGAAGTGATGGCGGGTTTGTTGACCATGTTACTTGGAATAATCAGTCTTTCTCGGGAGCAGATATTCCAGAAGCATTTGCAGACTATTTTAAATCAACTTATAGTAAGGAAGCTGCGGACTTGAAATCTTTTATACCTGGAAAAAAAACACCACTAATAGCGCAGAATGTTTATATTCAAAACATCACAAACATTGACATCACCGCGGCTGCTAAAAAATTAAAAGCCAAAACTTCTTTTGGACCGGATCTTATTCCGTCATTCGTATTAAAGGGCTGTTTTGAGCCCTTATTAACACCTCTCGCGTATATTTATAATCTCTCACTTAACTCCGGAATATTCCCAGACGTGTGGAAGATCTCGAAAGTTACACCGTTACATAAAACTGGTGATAAGGCTCCTGTCTCTAATTACAGACCAGTGGCGATCCTATCCTCTCCAGCCAAGTTGTTTGAACTAATAATTCATAAATTCATTTATAACCAAGTTGAACCCTTTATAATTGACCAGCAACACGGTTTTAGGTCTGGCAGATCTACTGTGTCTAATCTAATGGTTTTTACGGAGTACATATCTCAAGCTCTTGATAGCAACAATCAAGTAGATGTATCATACAACGACTTCGCAAAAGCCTTTGACTCGGTAGATCCGCTTATTCTCCTAAATAAACTCGACCAATTTGGATTTTCAGCGAAACTTCTACGTCTATTTCTAAGTTATTTCTCAAACAGACAGCAATACGTAACTTATGGTATATTTCAATCTTCCAACTTCATCACAAACTCTGGAGTTCCGTAAGGGTCAAATCTTGGACCTTTACTTTTCTCGCTATTTATCAACGACATTTATCATTGCATAAAATTTTCTAAGTTTCTCTTATTCGCGGATGACCTTAAACTATTCCTTTTAATAAAATCTTTGGAAAATTGCTTGCAGCTACAAAGTGATATAAATTCTATCGTCGAATGGAGTCACACCAATAAATTAGGATTTAATATTAAGAAATGCTCTATCATGTGCTACACCAAGGCGAACAAAACGATTTACTATAACTACAAAATGTCTTATTCGTCTCTTCAGCACATTGTTATTTTGAGAGATTTGGGAATCACATTTGATGCGCACCTAACATTTCACGTCCACATAGAGACGATATGCAGCAAAGCTCTAAGAATGCTAGGATTTGTGCTAAGCAACTCCAGACACTTTTGCAGCTCAGCCGCGATTCGTTTGCTATACTATAGTTTAGTACGTAGCATTTTGGAAAGTGGTTCAGTACTATGGGGACCAGTGGATTTAACATACTCTCAAATGATTGAGAAAGTGCAAAAGAAGTTTCTGAGATATTTGTATCTTAGAGACTTCGGATATTATCCCTGGTTATATCCATCAGCCTTTTTGTCCGGCATGCTGGGTATTAATAGCCTCGCCGAAAGAAGGAAAACTGCTTTGCTGACAACAGCATATAAACTTTTAAACGGTAACATCTGTATTCCCGATATATTACAAAAATTTGAGTTTTATGTCCCCGACAACTTCACAAGAGCACGCAGACACAGAACTTTTGTTGTTCCGAGATGCAGAACTAACTTACCATTAGTAATGCCGCTCGGAAAAATGATTATTTTACTAAATTTCCTGCCCCCTGATATAGATATTTTTAAACTAAATATTGATCAATTCAAAAACGCTATTATTACTTAATAAAATAAAATGTATGTTTATTATTGGTTATGTATAACTGTAAATGTGCATTTAAAATAAAATAAATAAATAAATAAAACTAAGACGCAATCAATTTATTTATTTCGTTCAATATTTGGGTATAAAGTAGTATAAATATGACTAAATACCTCATTAACTAATTTACTCCCGTTTAGTGTCAAACAGTAAACGCGGACTGCCAATGCCTATTTAGGTTTATATTTCCAATCAACGATGCTAAATTATTAATATTTTAGTAATCGATTGGCAATTGAGTTTAATGATGTGAATTCGTAGACAGGTCCACCAGTGTTGCCAGCGTATATAGATTTCTTATTGATTCCCTGACAATATCGGTTCGGCTGCCAACAATGAAACGTGCTAAAGACATCGATATAGAATCAACGGAAGTTACGCTGATCGATCCGATATTGTAAAGTTATTGATTTCACTGTTCTAGAGTTCTGTTCTGGTAACTAAATGCTTGATTTGCCTTTGTTACATAATGGTGGCCGTTTGTGTTAAATGACTGATTACTTTGTTTCATTTTGCTAAAAAATGTTTTAGATAAGAAGCGATAAAATGTACAAAAGAAGTGAACGTATCGGGTTTTTATGAAAATTCTATAAGAATTTGTGTTTTTTTTTGTTTTGTGAAAGTTTCTTTCTCATTTGACTAATAGAGTTTACGCGCACTTCATTTGGTTGAGAGCTTCAAAAGATTCAACGTAATTAATGTTCTAAATACAAGGAATTTTGGCTTCCTAACTGGTTGATAATGTATTTCCCACCTTTCCTTTAAAGTCAGCCACATGTGGTGGAGGGGGTGGACAGGACAACACGCTCCTTTTCGTGGGATTTATGACATGGTCGGCGCGGTCCCTTTATATACCACCTTATTATTCATCATTATATGGAGTCAGAGGGCCAGTGGAAACTTATATCGATGTACCAAACATAGATCATAAAACTGATTCTTCTCATGGAACGGCAAACAAGCTTAAAACAACAGAATATTTCTGTATTGATGCGAATTGTCAAACTGTGGATGTATTCAAAACTATGCACTATGTGTACACCGTACACATTAATGGAAGAAGCTTATTGGCATGATTTGTGATTGGACATCGGTTCCACATATCCCTACAGTTACGGAATCCCTATTGTTTAATGCCCAATTTAATTTTAAATGTATTATATATTTAATGTTAAATGGACCATAAAAACGAAAATAGAAGAGTTTTTGATCCGAAAACAATCACTCGAACTCTGCCATAGGTCACTCCAAGTGGTTTGGTGCTTAGGTTCATCAGGTCTTGGTGGTGAATGCACCTTCCCACTAGCTGCGTGGCGGGCCAGATCGCGAGAGGCCAGTTTGGGGAGGTCCTTTGACCTCTCCAGCTTGTCTTTCAAGACCCATCAACTTGCACCGTAGCGGGGGGGGGGGTAGACTCATAAGTCCGTCACTCCTGGACACACGGGCTCATAAATTCCTACCCAACCCTCATACCTTTTCCTTCCCAGAACTTGCTCTACTTCCATTCCTTAAAGAGACCCTCCCCATAGCATCCCAAAGGTTGGGATGGACCAGAGGAAGATTATGTCCCTTAAAATAAATGATGAAAAAATACAAAAAAGGGTGTGTATTTAACCCTTCCAATATTTGTGTGAAACAAATTATTAACCACGCGTGGTGCAACCGTTTAACCCCAGACCTCTATCACTGTGCGCCGCGCTGGTGGGACTATAAAGGAACGAAACACGCAGGCGTGCTATGATATCAGGATTAAAGTTAACAAAGAATTTTATGACCTTTCAAATTATAAATTCATATTGTTGGATTTTTTTAATCCTTCGCGCCATTTTGTAATCCCTGTCCCACGGGTAGGTGCTGTAATCCTGTAATCAACAAACCTTTTCTCAAATCAACATATTAATGTTAGTAAATGTTGATAAACGGTCCTTCAATGTTATTGGATAGCAGAGGGACAAGGAAATGAAGTTGCAACTTATTTAGAGCTCAGCTTTTGTCAGTGAACTTTTATCTTTTTATTTGCTGGGAATAAAGAACTGCGACTTCTGACGGTTTAAAATAGAAACGTTGACCTGAAATTTTGTTTTATCAACCTGCATAAATGACCACACGTAAAGTCATACGGTCTAATCTTTTACCGACAGTTTGTGCACACATGCAGTGCAGGGGGCTTATCAAGAATTTGCATAATGTTCCTAGCTCACCCTTACTTAGTAATTTAAATAAAATAACTTAACTCTCTCTCGGCTTGTCTAACATGATATCGCCCTGGAGGTAAATTACTTTGAAAATTATGAACTATTCCCCACGGAGGGTATCCCCGACCAACTAACCTAACCTATCTTATAAATAAGCATATTTAAAAAAATATATTTGTTTCATAAAATAACACGTATTAGAATAATTAGACATTTTACGACGAAAGTTAAATCAATAAGTGAGTTGTCGGTATTGACGGTTCTATATATTATATTCGAAGAGATGGTTAAGTAGTACAATAACATTGAATAGGTTTCCTCGATCATGTGCAAATATACGAGAAGTTATTGGAATGCTCGCCTTTAGACTCCTGGAATCCTCAAATACATTTATTAATAAAAAGAAGGTGATTTTATTTTTTATTTTAACTTTATGAGTAAAACCTTCAATTGTAATATTTAAATAAATGAAGACAATATAAGCGAAACTTAATCGAAAATCTGGAAACAGAAAAATCAGAAAAACATATTTACACCTCTGGGACTCGAACCCAGGACCTCTTGCTTTCCGGGCAAACGCGCAAACCACTGCGCCACGGTGTCGATATGAAATTCGGTCATGGTTAACTGTACCATACTTCGACTAAGAACCACCTAGATTATCTTTAACGCATATATTATTGGCAACTATCTTTATATATGATTGCAAATTCAAACCCGAACTAAATGCTCTCTAGATAGTGTCTGGATAAATGACACAAGCTAATGCTTCCATGGAAGAGTGGTATTAAGATATTTGAACATGAACATGCACGCAAATTATAAAATAAATGTACATTATATTTTATATGCTAAAAAAAAAAAAAATCTTTATCCATTTTATTTAATATGCGACATCTATCGACTTTTCTGCAAGTCTAGGATGAATATTTTATTTTTTATTTTAACTTTATGAGTAAAACCTCAAATTGTAATATTTAAATAAATGAAGACAATATAAGCGAAACTCAATCAAAAATCTGGAAACAGAAAAATCATAAAAACACATTGACACCTCTGGGACACCTTGGCGCAGTGGTTAGCGCGTTTGCCCAGAAAGCAAGAGGTCCTGGGTTCGAGTTCCAGAGGTGTCAATATGTTTTTCTGATTTTTCTGTTTCCAGATTTTCGATTGAGTTTCGCTTATATTGTCTTCATCTATCTAAATATTGCAAAAAGAAGGTTCTTCTTTCGACTGTGCCAGTACCAATTCGGATTTGAGGAAGTACCTGCACATTTTCACATTGAAGTGGACGTTACGAGTTACTTAATATGAAGTCTTGGAATTTGGCAGTTTTATGTATGTACTTGAACAAATACGGTATCATTGGAAGGAACCAAAAGGTTTTGAATGTGTTTATACACCTTTCCCTACAAGATGCATTAAATTTCTGGGACATAAATTGAAGCCTCAAATCGATTTCAGTAAAAATTCCGATACAGAAAAAACGGTGTTGATTCTCGGAATTCCAATTTTCCGCGAGTTTCGGAGTTTATTTTTCATATTCTAGGATCCAATAAAATTCCATTGCGTCTCTGGTAAAATATTTCGTTACGTGGGATTTCACCGGTAATAGGCATTTTCATCCCGCGACAAAATATTCCCAACAAAATAGTCTACGGACAAAACAAAATCAAACAAAATATATATTTTGTTAGGTTAAGTTAGGTTAGGTTACATTAGGTCATGATAGGTTAGGTTAGGTTAGGTTATTTTGGCTATTTTGTCGTAGGATATTTTGTCTAGATTCGACCTAATAACGAAATGCTGCCGATCTTAAATTTTTATTTGGTTCACGGAAAGCTTCCCACAAAATAGAGTAATTGTGGAATAACTAAAATATTACTTTGAGATTAAAGTTTTTGTTAAAAAAGCCTTTTCGTCAAAGTAAAATCTTATTCTAACATTAATAAGGGCGAAACAGGCCGGATAGGTTTTCTTTTGTTTACATTAGCCCCGTACTTAAGGTCCTGAGGAAAAAAAACCTCCAGGAACTATGTCATCTTTGGAGATGCTGTATGGAGGACATTTTTAGGGAAATGAAGAATGGGAAGTTTTGAGAAAGAAAAACGTATGAATGGTGGGTAGGAATCTGGATATTCCAGTAAAGATAGAAGTTTAAATCCATGCCTCCCATTGCGTTGTTATTTGTCGAAGTACAGTTAAATATGACCGAAAGTGATAGGGTCCCATTAGTTCAGTGGTCCAGGATTGGAGAAGTCTTAGAGGTCCAAGTCGAGGTCCATAGCGAACGTATCTTTTTCTGATTTTTCTTTTTCAAATTTTCGATTGAGTGTCGCTAATATTGTCACCAAATATAAAATCGTCTTTTTCTGTACCCGTATAACCCATACCTGTGCATTTTTTAATATTCTTGTATCAAGTACATTTTCCATTCGGAATATATCCACGCTTATTTTCTCCTGAGAAACTGCGGCAACTGACAATGTTAATGTCACCAAATACGATGTTAAATTAGAGTATGTTTTTATTTACCTGGCCTGCAATATTAAACTCCTTCAGCTTTCCCTGAAATGGGAGCGAGCCTTTTACCTCTATTACGGAGAATTTTCATTTCGTACAGCAACCTACGACTTTTAAGCATGTACTCAAGAGACGGCACATTATAATAAAATGAAAAGGGAACGTAAATATTATAAATACTTGGAAACGAAAGAAAGAAATGAACCCGGTACAGATTTAGTACCACCCTGATTCCTTGAGAGGGAAACTTTGAAAAGAACTTTCTCTTCCATGAGTATGTTTTCATTTTTAACCAGTGAAATTTAATATTGTTGTGAAAGTTATACTTGAAATAAAGTAGAGATATCTTGCAACATGTTGCACGGGGAGTTTCGCGAGTGTGTTTGTGTTTATTGCCCGATTGGGATTAAATAGACTGCACAAAATGAAAATTGAAGAGCTTTAGATCGGGTTAAGATCACTGGGAATCTAAGAGAGATGGATGAAGCCTTTCATTTTTTTGCTATTAGTTCCTGACAGTTCCCAACCATGGCTCACTTCAAACATGGTTAATTTTGTTTTGAAAAACGCGGATCACGAAAGGACATTTAATGGACACTTAGCAGAGGTGCCCGGGTTCACGAGGTGAGATTTGTCCGGGTCTTGGCGGCGGATGCGTCTGCCCACCAGCAGCATGGCAGGCCGGTTCGTTAAAGAATGGTCGAGGGAGTCCTTTTGACTTCTCCAGCAGTACTCTCTCAGAACATCGCCTTGCCCCGCAGTGGGAGGGATGGATTCGTACGTCCATCACTCCTGCATACATTGACTCCTAGATTCCTACCCACCCTGTATACCTTTTTCCTTCCCAGACCTTCTTCTCCTTCCTTTCCTAAAAATAGCCTCCAGTCAGCATACCAAAAATGAATAACTCTTAGGTGAATTGTTTTCCAGAGGGCCTCCTGCGTGAAACTTATGCCAAAAAAAAACAAAACTATGAAATATTTTTGTATCGGACAAAGAAAGCTTAACCTATCAGTGTTGCCAAAATGTAATCACTCCCACATTATTTTATGGTTATTTCCTTTTGAGGTGTTATGCCGTGTTGCGCTACCTCCTCCTTTAGCCAACGTTTCGGACAGCGTTACAGTGTCCATCATCAGGGCAGATGTGTAAATGTTAGAGATGAAATATGTGCTTAAGTACTTCGAAGCAATGTCACAATGTGACAGACAGAATTGCCACGACCAAAATACAAGACCTACTGAGGTCTGCAAAGACCAAGTTTCCTCTGGAAACAGATGGAGTATATAAACTCAGCTGTTCCGGATGTGATAAGGTCTATGTTGGCCAGACAGAGCGGACGATCTCCAAAAGGATATCGGAACACTTTCGAGCATGTAAACTTGGCCACCCTGACAAATCGGCAATCGCCGAGCATTTAATTGAAACCGGCCATTACTTCGGATTTGTTCCAGAAGTCCTGGGAAGACCCAAAACCTATAGAGCACGCTTAATTACAGAGGCAATTGAAATTCATAAAAATTCTATTAACATTAATAGATACGACGGAGCTAAGCTCAATAGTTCTTGGTATCCGGTAATTGACGGCTACACCAAAGCTAAATGCAAAAAACCATCTTGAAGTATACTGTAATGCCAGCCCGCAGTGGATTGGTGCTGGCGACACGGTATTGCTTCGAAGTACTTAAGCACACATTTCATCTCTAACATTTACACATCTGCCCTGTTGATGGACACTGTAACTCTGTCCGAAACGTTGGCTAAAAAAGGAGGTAGCGCAACACGGCATAACACCCCAAAAGGAAATAACCATAAAATTTTTGGCCGTGAAAATCTAAAATCACTCCCACATTATGTTGGCGAAAACTTTGTATTTTTAGACTTATTTTCCTCATTCACTCATCACTTTCACATAAATCTCTGTCCACAGCTTTATACTAACTACTTATCATCCTCTCTTCCACCCCCTTCCCCTAACCTAACACTTAGGGTTTATTTTTGATTGACAATCTGATATTGCTATTCGCCATTAAAGCCAGGAGCTAGGACTAGCACGGACGAACGATAAAGCCTTGTAACAGTACAATATTGATAGTCATCAATATTTGTGAGCACAGTCAACAATTGATAAGAAATATTCCGACCGACAAATTTTAGCGCGACTCCTGAGTGTCAGATAAACCGTCAAAATAAACACATTCTGAATATCGTTCGTTGTGCAAAATAATTCGCTTATTTATTAATGAGTGGAGATGAACTAACGAAGCTCTCGGAATTAAAAAAAATTCGTATATGCGATCCGTACACTTAAATAATTCATCTAAGATGCGATCAATTTATTCCGTTCAATTTTTGAGACCCGAAAGTAGTTAAAATATGACTTAAGACCTCAATAACTAATTAACTTATTAGTTTTTTTGTCTTTATTTTTACGAAACCGTTTAACGTTTACGTTGGTAAATTCGTTTAGATTTCTCTTTTATCTTGTCAACATCGGTCTAGATATCAACAGTGGTATCGGGAAACGCTATAAAATCATTGGTAATTACGTCCACAGATCTGGAATTGTAAAGTTATTAATTTCACTGTGCTAGACCCCCAGAATAGGAAACCATACCTGTGATAAGTTCGCCTGGGAAAAATATAATATGTAGAAATAAACGAGCATTTAAGTTTAAAACTAATTGAAAAAAATTCTGTACATTTTGAATTGTGTATTACTCGATTTAAGTATGAAAATATTATTTTGCGGAAAGGTCAAATAAAAATAAAATGTGCAATATATGTATTTTTTTTTAATGTGCAGATATAAATATAAAATACATAGGTATAAAAAGAGAATTGCGAATATCGCACATTAGTCCAGAGTCTCAATAACCTCAGAGCCTGTGGAACTATGGCATCCAAACTAGTTGAAAATTTCTGATACCTCTCACAAACACATTGAAAAGCGCCAAAGATGAAATTTTTCCACGCTATCCCCAATTGGGGTAGATATGTGATGTGTGTGAATGGAGTGGAATATGTCTCATCTCATATTTATTATTATTATTTTTGAAGCAAATCCCTCTTTCAAATCTCACATATCAGACATTGTCTCCCGCGCGACCAAAATGCTCGGATATGTTCTTCGTAATACGAGATCATTTACTAATGGAATTGCAATACGAAGAACATAATGAAGCACTTTTCCGCAGCATCCTGGAATACATCTCCATTATTTGGGCACCCTCTGAACAAAACCATATCCTAGAAATAGAAAAAGTACAAAAAAGGTTTATGCGATACCTGTATATGAGGGAATATACATACTACCCATTCCTATATCCATTCTTAACAGGAATGCTCGATCTTAATACCTTAGAAGCCCGCCGTAAAATATTTTTGGGGAAACATTTTTTAAGCTGATCTCCGGTACTGTACTGAATCCACCTATGTTGAAGGAGATTAACCTATATGTCCCTAACGTGTATACTCGTGGGAGATCCCACACACTTTTTTATGCTCCGAAAGCGAGAACTTCTTCCTTTCAGAATGCCCCATTAAATAGAGCAATTCAACTGCTTAACGATTCTGCATTGAGCATTGACATCTTCAATGTTACCTATAGAGAGTTCTGTAACTATCTTTTGACATATGTCTCAACATAGAGAAACTGCCCCCATTGGCCTTTTTTTCTCTTATATTTTGTAATCTTCTCCGTAATAATTTGGTTTATAACTGTTTTATGGAGAACCTGAAATAAATAAATAAAATATGCAATGACAGAAAAAGACAAACAATAAATACTTTCTTTTTTACTTTTCGTAGTCAGGATACCAACGATATTTTAGAAAAATATAATAAACTACTAAATTATCATCTAACTAGCTGACTACCTCCTGTCGGAAAATCTAGAGAACTTGAAATTCTTTATGTTAATTTTTAGCGTTGAACCTTCTAATATTGATGTACGAAGGCAATCATGTGTTCAAATCAAATTTTGCTAGAAAGGTTCTTTTCGCATGTTCCTTTCCAATTACGCACCGCATGATTTATGAGAAAAAAATTCTGAAACATTTTCGTTTCTTCTTTTCTATAATGTCTGTTTGATTTAGTGCCACTTTACCCAGTACCTCCTCTACTAGCAGTAGCTACTGACAGGGAAGTTCACTACACAAAATTGGTAAAGTTTTAACACACAACGGTAAAGTTATGGTATAAATTGCTTTGAGAACGGTTTTTGAATTCGAATAAAAAATGTTTCTCATTATACTCATCCGATTTCTCCGTCCATTTTTTATGTGAATACCTCACAAGAGTCCCAACTGCTCCCGTCTGGAATCAATGAGACTGTCATCCCCAATTGGGGTATGAGGGTAGTGAGGAGGGGATGGAGGTGGCCAAGAGAAACGTGGGGAAGTATCGTGGGGAAGTGGCGAGGGGAAGGAGATAGGAAAGAGGAAGGTGGGAAGTACCTGGCTATTCAGATCTGGTCCCCAAACACGGCTAAATCCGTTATAAGCAACATTTAAATTCTGAATGGGGGTCTTACATTAGGGTGATACTGAGAGTTTTTTACACTCTGAAACGTGCCGCAAATAAACTATATATTATTTTAATTAATTAATTGCGAAATAAGACAAATTAAACAAATAAAATTTATTTGCCCACATTGATTGCGAGTCTTATCTTTCTTTCCATGAGTCACTTCCCTGGCGTGTGCTTGTTTCACATATAATATACTCGAGCATTATTTTTCCCAGTATTCGCTCCCTGCCCCCTGAGGTAGGTACTTTAGTTGCGGCAAAGTTGGAAACTATTCCAAAATCCATAGAAATTCAAAAATGGTAATTACTACCGTACCGAAATGGCGTAATGAATAGTCTCCCGTGTGCGGCCTGCCTCATAATTCCAGTCCCTTGCAAATTGCAATTTGCAATACTAAAATATGTTGAACTAAATTAAAACAAACTGATTTAAGAAATAAAAATTCTACCTGGTTCCAGCGATACAGTCCTTGTTGAGAAAAGTTGTAAAACGAAATGTTTTCTTTTATTTTTAAATTCTTGCTGAACATCTGCGGCTGGGGGAACTTTTGAAAAACGAACACCATTTCAAGCGAGCTTCCGCCATTTACAAGAGGGATTAAGGAATAACCATTCTGGAAAGAGTCCTGAAAATACTCTAATAACTAAAAACTATCTTAAAGTAATCTATTTCATTTTAATGTTATCTTTGAAGCACGTTTTCGAAAGTTCTATATTTTGTGGTATGCCGAGAGAGACGTGTTATGCGCAGTTTTTACCAGGTGGGACTGTGTTTCCGGGCGTCGCGTCGCCGATATCGTTAGCCGATTAAAGAATTAACTAAATTAACGAATAAACTAAATGAACTCTAAACTAAATGAACGAATTCTTTTCGTATTCAAACTATATTGTTATGAATAATTCTACTGCACACCTTAAAAATTTCAACTAAATGAAAAATTCTTTCCGTATTCAAACTATGCCCTATAGAATTTTAATTGAATAGTGATTTTGCAGGGCTGCCCTGGATCATGGGGTGAAGTTTATATAGGTCTTGGCAGCGAATGCGTTTGTCCACGTATTGCGTGGCGGGCCGGATCTAGAGAGACTGGTTGACGGAGACGTTTTAACCTCTCCAGCCGGACTTTCTCAACCCATCGCCTTGCACCGCAGTGGGAGGGATGGATTCATACATCCTACACTCCTGGGCACATTGACCTCCAGATTCCTATCGACATGACCTCCAGATACCATTCTCCTTCCTTCCCCTAAAAAGATTCTAAACACATCGTTCGCAAATATACATAAGCCCGAGGCGAATTATTTTCTTCAGGGCATCATGTGTACAAAGCCATCGTTCCAAACAATGGAAAAATTATAACAGAAATGAATGAAGGAACAGTGAGATAACATTAAATTAAAATTAGGATGGTAACTGGGAGAAAGATACAGATGTGTACATGATAGGTGACCATGTTATATCAACAGCTTAAATGATTTCATGGTTATAAACAAATTATTAAAGATAAAATTATCATGGTGATAAAGGTCATCACTTGCTAGATTGAGAAAAGTATCAATGCCAAAGAATAGGGTATTCGATGTCAAATAGCTGAACATGTCAATGTTAGAAATTGTTTCCAGTTGCCGATTTTACCAATGTAAACCTGTTTCTGAACACATATCCTTCCAAGTAATCTCACCTCCTCAAGAACGCACAATTCCCTGTCGTGGTTACTTTGTAGTTTAGAGGAAATACAGCTCCTTGGGTAAACAGGGGACAGATAGGCTTGAGGGTAAATGTTGATGGATCGCGTCTGTTCCAAGTATTATCTATTTGTACATTGTGTTTACTTTTCTATCTAGATCCTTTATTTTTGTCCTGGCGTGGATAACAAGCAATTAAACTCATCTTGTAGCACTTTTTATAATCAAATATATAACTTCTTCGGTAATCACTATTTATTTGGAGCATTTTAAGACAATGAAAATAAAACACTTCACACCACTATTAAAAACAAGATAATCGACATATTGTTTGCTAAGTACACCTACCTGAGGTGCCTACCTTCTGCCGACAGACTAGCTCAGAATGGTCAGCATAGCGGAGGAGACTATCATCAGGGTGGTAGGATCTCTGAGGCGTTTGTGTGGCATCCCTGAAATAAGCTCAAATCCTACGGGCTGGGGGAGACAGTGAAACAAGTGGCTACGGTAAATAACAGTTGTATTGGGTAGAATTCTTTCGTAAACACAATGATACAATAATGCAAGCAGAGTAGTACAGGGTAGCAACAGTAATTCTATCTAAATCGGGTGAATTTGGCCCTAAAATCTCTCTGGGGGCGGTCATTTACCTTCGCGTTGAATTTACAAGGAACACACGCAATAAAGAGGCGTTAAATAGCTCATGGTACTCACAGCAGCAGGCTGGTCTCTTGGAGATTCGGTTATGTGGAGAGGGATTTAGCCGTTCTTGGCATTCCCGCCTGTCACTAGGCAAAATAACAACCGATAGCGGCGTTGTGGAATGTTCCGGAACAGTGCAGCGTGGTTCACGATACACGTGCGCCCAGAGCGGGCTCGGGAGGAGAATGGTGGGCTCGCTAGTCGGCCGACCGAGGCTGGCGCTCCGCCGCCGTCAGCGCGCGGCGCACTTGCGGCGAGGGAGCGAAACTGTTTGTGCAGTGGCGTGCGCTCCAATTTGAGAGGAGGCGTTTCATATATCGTAACATGTTTCTCAAGTTATACGTTTATGTATCCTGACGAAGAAACAATTGGTTTAGAAACATTGATTATTTTGATTAAATAGTGGTGTACAGCAAGTGATTCATTTCAATTAAATAAAAACAACCCAATAAATCTCGTGGTTTTAAACAAAAAAATATTGTATTTTATTAAATATAACAATCTACAAAGTGATTGCTTTCTATAATTTAATTTATTTTAATTTAATTTAAAAGCTATTTATACATTACATAATTTATTATGTCTGCATATTCAATCTACAAGTAGATCTGATAAGTTTTAAGATTTTCACGGCCAAAAGCATTTTTGTTATTTGTTTTTAGGGTGTTGTGCCGTGTTGCGCTACCTCCTTCTTTAGCCAACGTTTCGGACAAAAATTTTCACACATCTACCGGATCTGCCGGATCTGCCCTGATCATGGACACTGCAACGATGTCCGAAACGTTGGCTAAAGAAAGAGGTAGCGCAACACGGCACAACAAAAACAAATAACGAAAATACAAGTAGATCTGTTTAAAATTCATTATGGTATCAAAACATGGCAACGTGTTATTAAAGCATGACGAATAATATCATGTTTGACGTGGTTACACAACCTGCCTACAAGCATAGTACAATTAACTTAATTGTATTTAACATAATACTCCGATAATATAAAGCCTGTAGTAAAACAGTGGTAGAGAATCCATCACCTAATGAACTGTTGATTAGTTAAGTGCCCCCACAGGGGAGGCAGGAAATATGTTATTATGTCTCCTAGTTGATGATTAGAGGGTCATAGAAACCGCTGAATATTCTGATTGTGCCAATACTTTGATTAACGTTTTCTAAAGAATAGAAGTAGGAGAGAGAAGAGTCACACTTCACTGTGTTTTCTAAAGTATAGGAGTAGAAGAGAGAAGAGTCACACTTCACTGTGTATTCTAAACTATAGGAGTAGAAGAGAGAAGAGTCACACTTCACTGTGTATTCTAAACTATAGGAGTAGAAGAGAGAAGAGTCACACTTCACTGTGTATTCTAAGCTATAGGAGTAGATGAGAGAAGAGTCACACTTCACTGTGTATTCTAAACTATAGGAGTAGAAGAGAGTAGAGTGAGTAATATTTCACTGTCCTGACACACATCTCACTTCACTAAAATCCCTACACATACACATCCTATGATTATTTTTATTTTGTGGGCTGTTGATATTAGTTGTCCCTAAATGTTCATTTGGGAATTTAACGAGAATTGCTAATTAACTGTATAAGCTGACAGAGGCTCCTATCGCCACTATCCTTGTTCAGATTGTTTTCTGAGGAACTACGTTGATTTTACTATGATATTACAAGGACGCTAGATATAATAATGCAGTTAAACTTCAATCTGTATTTATATTTGATCGAAATTGCTGGTCCCTCGTGGTTCATTAAAAGGGTTGATTGTACAGCATCAGAAACATTAAAAGGGTTGGTTGTTCAGCATCAGAAACATTAAAAGGGTTGATTGTACAGCATCAGAAAAATTAAAAGGGTTGATTGTACAGCATCAGAAACATTAAAAGGGTTGATTGTACAGCATCAGAAACATTAAAAGGGTTGATTGTACAGCATCAGAAAAATTAAAAGGGTTGATTGTACAGCATCAGAAAAATTAAAAGGGTTGATTGTACAGCATCAGAAACATTAAAAGGGTTGATTGTACAGCATCAGAAACATTAAAAGGGTTGATTGTACAGCATCAGAAAAATTAAAAGGGTTGATTGTACAGCATCAGAAACATTAAAAGGGTTGATTGTACAGCATCAGAAAAATTAAAAGGGTTGATTGTACAGCATCAGAAAAATTAAAAGGGTTGGTTGTACAGCATCAGAAACATTAAAAGGGTTGATTGTACAGCATCAGAAACATTAACGCCACTGATGTATTTTTTTTATTCATGATGTCCGTCAAATAGTTATGCGCCAATATATTACTGAGAAATTAACAAATTAGAGGTACTTGTAAGTATAAAAGATCATGGAGACAATATGATGAGTTCAATCGTTGTTCCGTATTAATATTATCAAGGATTATATTAAAAGGTTTTCGGAAGGATATTCTTCTGCTTAAAATAACAATTAAATTTCATTTTTCTTGTTATTAAAAAAAATATTGAATGGTAATGACGTGATAATAAAGAAAGCTATGTAATTATTGTTTAATTAAAAAAGTTTTAATTTAAATCTGTTACGTGAAAATCATTAGAGCAGAATCCCTCGTATTTCGACAGAATCCTCGTACACGGTTGACATTTGTCACATGAGAATGGGTCGTTTCTTTGACTCGTTCTTGTATTCAACAGCTCGGCTGTGGAATGATTTTCCGGCCTCTGTGTTTCCTCCTTCCTACAACATGGGTCTCTTCAAGACCAATGTACATTCCTTCCTCTCCTCAAAAAAACCCTCCACACAGCATCCCAGATGACATAGGCCCTGAGGGAAATTATTTTCCTCGGGGCCTCCTGTGTGGAGTTAATGAAAAAGAAATTTTCCCTCCCCCTTATTATCTTAACTTATATTAACTTCGTTAGTTCTATAAATAAATTAGAAAATTCAATAAAATCTTTTAGAGTAGGTATAACTCAATAATAAATTGAATTTTACATAAAAATCCAACACTACGAAACTTTATAAACGTTTATTTTGTCAGCGAAATTCCTCCAAACATATCCGTCTCGCACTTATTGCCGATAGCTTTCCCCTGCAGCGGACAGATGTGGTATTATTGAGACCATAATTCACCAACAGAATATGATATTACGTCACATTCTTCGCAACATTTTTTCTTCATAATGGACAAATATTTACTACCAAATGTATTGAGCTGACTTCAATGGACGATGAATCTTGAAGGTGACTATTCTATACTGAGTTAATGGAGACAAGCCGCGGCTTGTGAGAATCATTTCTTACATTCTGTCTACTGGGTTAGACTCTCTCCAACAATGAAGACAATTCTAAAATGTTAACTGGTGGGATGATACTTTTTATAGCGTTCACTTTGGTTTCTCGAGCTTTCCATTGAAAATACTGTTAAAATAATGTACCATTTAAAGATATTTATTTCAAGATTAGGCTTTCAGAAACCATTTGGGGTGGAAATCGGTGCCTATCTTAATCGCTCTAAGTGTGCGTGTATACACGCGAGCCGAACCTGCAATCCGAATCACGAAATATAACCGCACACAACATGAAACGCCATTCGCGGTTACAACGTTATCATATTTGGGGGGTATTTTTAGAAAAGGAAAGTGATGGAGTTCTGGGAAGGAAAATGTGTGATAGATGGGTAGGAATCTTGGGTTTGTGAATACTAAAGTTAATCACTGTGAGTACGCCCTTGTTTTTCGTCCCATGCAAAGTAACAATAAACATCAATTAAAACTCTTTTTTGTGCTTTTCTCTACCCGACTAGTATCTGAAGTGACTGTACCACGATAGTAGAGTTATAGTGCCAAGACAAACTAATGCTAAATTCATTCCTTTCCCACAATTTTGTGGCTCAGATCGAGTTTTTGTTTGTATATGTGTACGCAGCAGTGTATTGGAGGCTTCCTTATCGTGAAAGTTGAGAATAAGCACAAGAAGAATATTGAAAAGAGGCCTTATCATGTTGAGCTTTTTTTGTAACGAGTTTAGTTTATCCGAGAATTAATGAGATCTTTTTGATCTTCCCATTTAATTTGAATCGTGTCAAGTCTCTGATAAGGGATATTTTTATCTTTCTCATTTTAAATGTTTTTTTAATAAACCTCTTGAATAAGAGTTAACAATTACACACAAAATTGGAAGAAAAATGCTATAAACCTTTCGTGTTTATGAAACCCCTGATGAACATGACCAGAATTGAATAGCCATTAACTTTCTGTTGACCTTCCTATGCTCTCCCCTCCCATTTCAATACTCACAACTAATCTACTATACGACACACGAGTACCTACGATAATGACGACCAGTTTCATAAAATCTTTGTTTGTCTCTAAAACACTTACACTGATTCGGTAGAAGTATTTTCACCACGTGCTAATTTCTCTGATTTTGGCTTTTCCCCACATTTAAAATATTTTTTTATCCGTCAATGTTAGAAATCAATGTTATGAATTGATTTTAAAAAGTGTATACGAAATAAACGATAAAAAGTGTTTACACAAATCTCATCTAGCTATATTATGGTATCTGATCATCGACCAACCCCATTCGAGAAATGGTTCATTCAGAGATATTCGTTTCAACCATAAATAGCAAGTTAAATAGCCGTAAAATAAACAGATTACACTTCAGAAACCATTCGTGGATAGAAATGGAGAAAGAATTCTTATTTCCAAGCGTTTCTACAGTTAAATGTTGGGAAGCTGGGAGATACACAGGGATAAGTTTATTTTGGGCTCACTAAAATGAGCTTAGGTTTGACGGATTATGTATATATTATGAATAAAATGGATTCCTCTTGATTTCAATAAAACGATTGCAAATTTGATGAAAGAAAATAAAATTATGGTAATCTTTGCTATTTTTTAGATATCTCAAGCTTACTGTAGTGTATACTATACGTTAGTCATGTAGTTTGACAACCTACTGAGGCACGTCTTAAGATATATTATATATTACTCAGAAGCTCTTCGACTATGAATGGGTCTTCGGTTCTATTGTATATTTCATTAAGAACACATGTTGGATCACGTGGCAACCTTGTTATCATGACCACGTCACCGTGAATAAAATAACTAGAGTAGAAATGGTAAGAAGATAACAACCTACAAAATACTTTCAAATTGGTTTAAGCATTTCCAAAATAAATTATGAAAACTCTTTATTCTAGAACTTTAGTAACAATACTATCTTCCATTTCTTATTTAACGACAACGCGGTTTCTAATTGCGTTACTTCGTCGTCTACAGATTGTATATTTTCTTTGTGGACACCGATAACGAGCGAACTGATTGGAAATACTTAGTCAAAGTATAAGCTTGCAGCAGGTTGACAGTAGTTATTTCCTTTTTCCTTTATTGAAACTTTTTTTAACAGATTTTACGACACGATCTTTAAACTCAACCCAAAAAGAACATGCAAACATTTCATTCGTCTTTGTTACATTATCAGTGAATTAATTCAATTATTTGGTTCATTAAGCGACTGAATGAACAAATAATGTCCAGTAATTGCTTTGAATAATCCAGTTCCCTGTGAACCAATGCGGTGGTTAACTTTGTAATGACTTTAATTGGGCACTGCTGTTGATTTAATTAGAACAGGCAAAATTCTCCAATGTCTCTGTTGAGAGAGAAGTATTTCACGGTGTTGACTTTCTTTAGATTTGCAAATGAATGGATAACTTGGTGTTACTATTTTTTCATCTTATTATTCAACATCCACCTTGGCAGAACTGTTAGATCTGTAAATAGTTTATATATTTATTATATCAATTATTGCTATACAGCTAGTCGCTTACCCTTTAAGTCACAAGGTATATCTTATTATATTCTCCACACAAGCTTTCAGTAAAAACATCACAATATTTAAGTTTGTCATAAACATGAATGGACACATTAAGGACGCGTCATAATTCGCATCTGAAATTCGTGTTTTTAGAGCACAGTAGATATTCATCTTACTTCTCTCCGCGGCTATTCCGGAATGTTGTCTGTAGATGTAAACGTTATAAGATATATATATATTGAGCAGTGTATTCAGTGAATGTCCTGCTTGTTTATATTGTAGCAGTGTTTTTCGGATGGAAATGAAAAATCAATGCGAATATAATGATGTGGTGGAAATGCAGTTAGTGTAGATTATTTAGGAGAATGAGGGGAGTGAAGTTTTAGGGGAGGGGGACAAGGGGAAAACCAGGAAATCATTTACAGATACATGGCGACTGATTGACTTTTCACAGAGAACATAAATATTATTGGCGGATGCAAATGCTCACCAGCTGTGGGGTGGGCCAGATTAGGAGAGGCCGGATGAGGGAGAACCTTTAATCTCTCTGATCGGAATCTCTTGACAATCCTGGATATACTGACCTTTTGAATTATTTGTAGAGGCTTAATAAATGTATCAAGTGCACCACCCCATCCTATAATGCCATAAGTGATTGATGATTGCACCAGGGAAAAGTAGATCATTTTCAATTTTTCAATGTTTAGTACTTCCTTAAGTCTATAAAATATGTAGGTCAGATATCTTAATTTAGAAGTGATTTGATTAATATGTGATTTCCAATTAAGATTTATATCTATTGATACTCCTAAATATTTTATATTTTCGACATTAGTGAGTTCGTTACACATGAAGCACATTTCTTGATTGCAACTAGTATTATGGATTCTAATTTTAAGGTTGTCTGTAGGTTTATTGTTAATGATTTTATAAAAAGGTAAGTAAAATGTTTTGCTATAGTTTAAAACGAGTTTGTTGGATTTTAGCCATGTTGAAACCAGTGAAATACAATCAGTTGCTTTCGAAAAAGTTTCTTTCCAATGATTACCATCCACTATTATTGCCGTGTCGTCTGTGTAAGAAACAATTTTACCAGGGATTACAAAATTACATAAATCATTAATATAAATTAAGAATAAAATCGGGCCAAGCACAGTTCCCTGTGGAACTCCATTTTTTATCTTTGACTCTGAACTATAATTATTCCCAATTTTTGTTTTTTGTGTTCTGTCTGTAAGATAGTTAGAGAGTAGTTTTAAAGTGTCTTTTTTGAAGCCTAGTTGATTTATTTTTGTAATGAGTAAATTATGATTTACGGTGTCGAAAGCTTTTCTTAAATCTAGGAATATGGCAAGACATTTCTTTTTTTTATCGATAGATGAGTATATCTTTTTTGTCAATTCATATATCGCATCCTCGGTGCTTAGGTCTTTACGAAAGCCGTATTGGTTTTTCGATAGAATTTTATATTTTTCTAAGTGTTCAATGACTCTAGACTTGATGCATTTTTCGAATATTTTCGAGAGATTTGAAACAAGAGATATTGGTCTATAATTGTCTAATTTATTCGTATCTCCAGATTTATGAATAGGTATTATAGTAAAGATTTTACATTGCTCTTGAAAATTACCATTTTTGAGGCATAAATTAAAAATATGTTGCAATAGAGTTAGGACATGTTGTTTTATTTTTTTTTAACGTATCACAAGATAATCCATCATTTCCCTTAGAGTTGGATGGTTTTAGGTTATCAATATATTTTTCAATTTCATTAAATGTAACAGGCGAAAAATATTCTATAGAGTTAATTGATTCATTATTTGAATCTAATTGAGGAGATGTCTCCATATAAGCATCAATAACATTAATGCCGGATGATTCAAGAACTACGTCTACTACATTTGTAAAATAGTTATTAAAGCTTTCTGCAATGGTCGATTTGTTAGTTATTATTTCATTATTTATTATAACCTCATTTACAATATTTGAAGACATACTTTTTTGTTGGCAATTTCATTTATAATATTCCAAGTTTTTTTAGTATTATTTTTGGCATTTTCAATTTGTATACTATAGTATTTCTTTTTGCAGTTTCGTATCAGCCTATTGAGTAAGTTACGACACATTAGATATTTTGTTTTCAGATAAGGCATTATTCTGAGATTATTCTTTTGGCAATCTATTTGATATTTATACATTTCTCTATATAATTTATCTCTTTGTTTAATTGATATAATTAACCCAACTGTTATCCAAGGCTTAATTTTTTAATATTTATTGTTAGTGACAACTATTTTACTTTCACTTTTTAGAGTATGATCCCTCAAAGTTTTATAGAAATTGTCTAGTGCGAGATGTGGATTTTCTGTTGATATCACATTTTCCCAGTTTTCTGACCGAAGTAAAGAGTTTAGAGTTTCATAATCAATGTCTACTTTTTCTAGATTTTCAGAATTTCGGTTTAGATGAGTATTTTTGAAATGATGTCCATAAAAGGTCGGGTAATGATCTGTGATATTTGTTTCAAGAATTGAAGAAATGATATTAACCGCCTTGTGCGACTTGACAAATATGTGGTCTAAACATGTCGAGTGACTTAAGGTTACTCTTGTTGGTGAGTTAATATATGACATGTGTCCAGAGCTAGATAAACAATCAAGATACTCATTTTGACATTTCACATTTGTATTATTATCATTAATATTTATATAAATGTCTCCTGTCACAATGGAAAAAGTGAAATTGTTTCTATCAAGTTTACTAACAAAAGTTTTTAGTTCTTTGACAAATAAAAAATCATTTAATGAAGGGGATCTATATATGGCTAGAATATGATATTTATAGTTGTTTTGACAAAAAGTTACTTTTATTGCATTGGCTGTTTTAAATTCAATAAATTCAGTGGCAACATTTTTCAGAGTATTATGACAGAAAACAGTAACTCCATCATGACCAGTATGCTTACAGGCAGATGAAATTGTTGTATATTCTGGTAAGTTATATGGAATTACTTGTTTCATTTGAGTTTCAGTTAAAACAATTATGCTTGTATAAGTACACAGAGCTCATCGAAGTTTTTCCTTATACTCCTAATATTCATGTTTAAGATCGAGAAATTAACATTTTTAAATAGGTGATTTAGTTCACATGGGTTTTTACATTTATAATTTTCGTGTATATAGTTTTCTTCAGACATTTTGAAAGGTGGATAGTAGTTTGCTATGTGGTTTTATTATCCTTTATTCGGAAGGGATGTCTTCTGGCGTTCTTATGAGTAAGATTGGAGATGTTTCGTTTTTTCTCATCCATATTTTTCCATTTTTTGCCCATATAAATTTGTACCCAAGTCTTGACGATTTAGCTAGGTATAGTAGGTGTTTATTAAATTGGGTCAGTTGTTCGTTAATATATATTGTGTTGTTTTCTTCGAAATTTATGTTTTTTGCGTATAAAATACCATATTTTTTTTTATGTGCTATAATTACGTCTTTACTTTCTTTGTTTTGTAGAGATACTACAATGGCAGTATTTTTGTTCATCGGGTTTTTATATTTGCTTCTGAAAATATTTGTCACGTTAATCGTTTTTTTATCACATTTGAGTATGTCTATTATATTATTAAATACATTTGTGATATTTTCATTTTCCTTAAAAGGAACACCCTGTATTTCAATATTGTTTTGTTTTTCATTTTGCTCTATTTTATTAATGTGTAGTTTTATTTCTTTATTTTCAGCTTGAAGTTGTTTAATCAGTATTTCTTTATTTTTGTTTTTTTTTCTTCATATTCGTCTAATTTCTCACAGCAAAATTCGACGGACTTCTTAAGTTGTTTTATTTGTTCATTAAAAGATTTCATAAGTTGATTGGTTAATTCATTAAATTTTTTTTCGATGCATTTGATCATTTTATTAGTCATTGTATCTTCTTATTCTGAGTCGCTAGATGGCGCCTTTTTTTTGGGTTTGTTTCTTCTTGTTATTCATTTTGTAAAATGGTTCGATGATCGGATATATTTAAATTATAAATAAAATGTACGAATTTTATTTTAAAAATAAAAATTTTCTGTCGGCTTCAGTAGGATTCGAACCGAGTTCGTCCGAAATGTCTGCGAAAACTTGGTCAGCCGTTTATACCACTGAACCACGAAGACCGTGAGGTGATCCGTGAAAATACCAGACTATAATAGGTAGCGAGCTGATTAGAAATAATAATAATTGTTTATTGTTGTGTTCACTGGTAATGGTGAATGATCACTTCAATTTTTCAACTGTCATTTCACTTTATTATTAGATCACAAATGTTTATTAATATTTCTTCGTGTATAAGTTAGTTTAAAATTGAAATCCTTCACTGTAAATGCTGCTAAAACTTTTTACTTTGTGTTTCATGGGTTATAAACCATATATTTTTGAATGTTTGTTCGGAGCGATTAAGATGCGTGTACACTGTGAATACTTAGTATTGATGCTGTTTATGTTAGCCACAGTTATTCATTTTATGTTAGCCACAGTTGTGCATGGCTCAGTAAGTTTTCTTGGATCTTACTTAAGTGTTTATTCAGTTTTAATCTTACTAATATTATAAACGCGAAAGTTTGTATGGATGTATGTGTGTTTGTTACTATTTCACGCAAAAAATACTGAATGGATTTTTAAGAAAATTTACAATAATATGGCTCATACATGAGAAGAACATATAAGCTATAATTTATGTTGCTAGCTAGGAAGGGGCCGCGGGAGGGGAATGGGGACGCACGGGAAAGGTGATGCAGGAAGAAACAATGTATTTCTTTAAATATGCTATAACAACGCATGCCGGGAACCAGCTAGTACTTAATATTTTAATAATAAATTAAGTAATCATTTACCGTTTTTCAATTGTCATTTTGATTTCCGTAAAAGTAAACTTGTTTCGCAAATTAGTAATTGTATTTATGTTGATATTTTCAAACGAATATCAACGGACCCATTTCTCCTTGTTCACATCTGATGTGAAAAAAGTCGACGCAATTGGTCATAAACTGATGAATGGACTCGAACCTGAAGGCTTTCATTCAAACTTTAAAACAATGCAGGTGCAAACCTTTATATGCTGCACGCTGCGCCGCTTCGTTAGCGCATTCCACCAGAGAATAGACTTTTTGTCAAACCTTTTGATTGGCTAACATTTAGCAGAACTGCATACTGAGGTGTAGGAAATCCTTTCATTTTGACGGTTATAATATGATCATTTTATAAAGAACCGCTCTTGTTTGTAATTATTTTAGAATGTTTATAAAAAGCAAGGTAGCACTTCTAATCTCCTTGTTTCCTTTCCATTTGAAGACTTTTATTTCACATGTATATTTGATACTTAATTTGAATTTATCTGCTTCCTGTTTCGACACTAACTTGAAATTTGGTTACGTCTGAAGATTTTCACGGCCAAAAGCATTTTCGTTATTTGTTTTTGGGGTGTAATGCCGTGTTTCGTAGATGTGTGGCACATCACTATATCTATTGGTGAAAACTTTATCGCGAGCAGAGAGACAGACAGACAGACAGACGTGGCGGAGGACTTTAATTTATAAGATGTAGAGTTTTGAACGATAAAACTTGGTTTTTTATTTGTTGAAGCTATGACCTACCTCTATCAATTGATTGGCAAACTCGGAATAGTTATTATTTCGTAAACAGAGTTCATATTCCCTGATTATACTTTATTAATTTTTTAGTAGTCATACCTACATACTGTGCATTACAATCATTACATTCTTTTTTTTTTACATGAGCTCCACACAGGAGGCCCTGAGGAAAATAATTTCCCTCAGAGCCTATGTCATCTTTGGGGATGCTGTGTGGAGGGTTTTTTTTTAAGGAAAGGAAGGAGAGGAGGGTTCTGGGAAGGAAAAGGGTTTAAGGGGTTGGTAGGAATCTGGGGTTCAGTGTGTCCTGGTCATCCGCCTCCTAGACCTAGACAAACCTCACCCCATGAACCCGGGCACCCCTGCTAAATCACCAAACGTAGCGAACCACTTGGGATCACCTATGGCAGAGGTGTTGGTTATCCAATAAAGGTTCCCGGGGCGGCGGTACCCATTTCCGCCTCCCAAATTGAATTCTACAGTGTATTTCCCATTTTTTCGAATCTATTGGAAACATCCTTGTTATTGATATTTTATTTTTATTTTTGTAGAAAGCTGAACGAAATATGATCCTTATTTTCTCCTCCTTCTCTTACCAATACCCACAACAACTACCAGAATTTAAGAGATGAAGTCGTTCCGGCGATAAATGTACGAAAACAGTCCTGTATCCTGTGTGTTCATATTCCAAGGTTTAAAACCATTTTTATGCTACGCTTCCTTTTCCAATACGGTGGCTTTAGACTCGTAAACCACGAACCCTAAAAAGTTTCCACGTGCGAAGGAATATATTTAATTGCATCGTTAAACGTAAAAGGGTATAGGTATTTTAGGCTTACCTTCATTATATTCTTCCAGGCAGTTGGAATTCCTTACATTATTTGTCATGTCATTTTAATATGTACAGAATATTACGGATATAGTTCAAAATAATGTTAAAAATTTATTGTATCATTATGTCGCTGTGTCTTCAAATGTTAAGAAACAAAATACCATCCTGAGTCTTCTACTTTCCAAAGCACTCTTTCCAGTTCCACTGTTTTGTCGTAAAAAGCATCTACCCGGAGAAAAACGTGTTTGATAAAACAATATAAAACGCATAGGCTGGACGACAGTTTTAAACTTTCATTGTTCAAATTCGGGAAGTTTTGCCATAAAAACGGATGAAGTTTAGGATCTGTTCCTCCATCCCAAGAGTCAAAAGTTCAGCGCTTAGTTATGGTACCACAGAGTGTTGAGAGAAACGACGATTAGTTCTTCTAACATCTGGTGATGGGATGTCTTTCCACGGCCTAAAGTTGTAGAAGTTTGATAAATAACTTAATTAAACCGCTTTGTTGTTTGGGTCAGCGTTTTTTTTTTCAGGATAGAAAAATTACAAAAGCAAATCTTATAAGAAAATTAGATATGATGTCATAAGTAAGAAGTTTCCAGCGAATGGCATTCTATCATCATTTATTTATTTATTTATTTTCTTTATTAGGAACATTTACAGGTTTATAACTTTACATGCATTAGAAAACCACAAATTACAATAATTAGGTTATAAACCCAATAACGAATGTTCACATCATGCACCAATAATTATTAAAAAGTCTATAATTATAAAGTTTTTTTTGTTTAACTTAATATTATACATTTAGGAACTAGATATGTCTAGGGATAACCAAGCTATACTGTATAATATATAAAGATACAGACAAGATAAGATAAGATAAAAAACAGAGTAGAAAAATAACTAAGTGTATATACATATTATATTATAACAATTATGAAGATTGAAAAACACCAGACGTAATGTCGAAAGCGTTAAATGTAAACATATATATAAAAATATAAGGAAAAGAAAAATAAAAGGGAAATGAAAGTAAAATATTAAAATAAAATCTTCCAGTTTTATGTTAGATTAAAAAGTATTTTTAAATAAGATAATTACAAAATAAATTTAAAAAAATTGAAAAAGACCAGACGTGTTTAAAAGTGTAAGGTAGAAAAATAATATATAAATGTACACATACATACACATATATACATTCTTTTAAACTTTCAATATAAAAATACATAAAAAATTTCAATACAAAGAATACATAAGAAATTACGGTATCAATTTCGTTGCAATGAATTAAGTTATTTGTTAATTGATGGATAATTATAAGGCTCCATTAAGTATTTGTCTAAAAGTGCTTAAAGTGCAAGAAAAAATATCGGCATCGATACATTTTTTGTTATAAAGATTGCAAGTTCTTATTAGGAAAGAATTTTGCCTGAGACTGGTTGAAGCACTTTCGATATGAAACAATGACTTGTCTCTAATTTTCTTATTCGGAAATCTAATATTTATTGATGACAAAAGAGCTGGACAGTCAATATGACCTCTCAAGACTTTGTATAAGTAAGTCATATCCGCGATGTCTCTCCTACTTCTTAGAGTTTTAAGTCCATAGTGATTTACAGAGCTGTCTATGTCATAATAACGCACATGTCTCTTAAAGTTCAAGTGATGTACAAATTTTCTTTGTACAGCTTCTATGCGCTTTGTGTGTATATTATACAGCGGATTCCATACAAGAGAAGCATATTCAAGATGTCTACGAACATAGGAGTAATATAATAATATAATATAATTTTATTATAATATCATGTTCCCACAACCCGGCCTTATTGATAACTCTTGCTTTGGTTCTCAAAACCGTTCTTTTTAATAATAGCTCCATACAGGAGGCTCTGATGAAAGAAAATTTCGTCAGGGCCTCTGTGTACAGGTCATTTTAGGGTATGGAAAAAGATTAAGTTCTGTGATGTAAAAAATATTTGGGGTTGGTAGGAATCTGAGCGTCGATGTATCCGGGATGGACGGACGTATGAATCCATCCATCTCATTACACTGCAAGGCGATGGGTTGATAGAGTCCGGCTAGAAAGTTTTGGGTTAGGTTTCCCTCAACCAATCTCACTTGATCCGTCTCGCCACCAAGATCAAGACAAACCTCACCCCATGAACCCGGGCACCCCTGCAAAGACACCAAACGTAGCGAATCACTCGTGGGGACCTGTGGCACGGGTATTGGTTATCTAATAAATGGTTCCCGGGGTAGGTTTCCCGTACCAGCCTCCCAAATCGGAAGCCCATACGCACTTCCCGTTGTGTCCCATTGCACATTCTATATGTTCGTTCCTACTCTTTGTGAAAATAAAAATGCTCATAAATATAAAATTTCTCCAGGGAACATTTATAAATGATTTACTGAGTTCGTATCCAGTTCGAGGATAGCAGACGTATATCATTAGAGCCTCCCTCCTTACCCTTACTAGGGCTATTTGGGGATTTGCAGTAATAGCTTTTATTGGGATCGCGGACTGTATTTTGTGCGAGATACCTGTAGATTGTTGGTGGCGTTAAATCTTTGAAAAAAAATTATAAAAAATAACATCGGACGGACATAATATTTTTGGAAAGGATGCGTAATGTCCTAACTGACTAACCATCACGCCTTTTCTCCGCCGGGGATAGGTAGAAAGGACGAACCTCCGAACAACTCGGTCTTGGCACACACTCTTTGCCTCATTCACATTTATACACCTTCTCATACATAATATTTTGTAATTCTGACTCTTGAGGTGGCCCGGTTCATGTATCTGATTCATTAGATTGTTCCATGTCTTCCGTGGGTGTTCCCGACTTCTTTTACCATTCACATTCTGTCATCTGTATTCTCTTACAAACTTTTTTTCGTTCACTCGCTCTACTCGCCCAAACCATCTGAGGTCGCTTAATCGTACTTTGCTTGTACGTCCGCTTACATCAGATCTTCACATTTCTTACACGATCATACAAGGTTTTACAATACATTCGCCAAAGCGATCTTTTTTCTACAGCATTCAGTCTACTTTCATCCTTCCTCTGCCAATTTATGCTTCGCTACGATACATCAAGGTAAGTACCGGCACTCCATTATGGACTGCTAGCTTCGCTTCTTTGGACAGTTTTCTGTTAGCACTTACTAAGAATTATTGACGTCATGTTCGCAGGTTGTTTCAAAGAATTAATCAGGGCTGTATTGGATAGCGAATAAATCGCATTTCTCTGTATTGACAGACATGTGATCCCTTTCAAGGTGGAGTGATTTATACCCTGCTAACAAGCGCCATCCATACAGTCTGTCAAATAAGAGTAGAAAACATAGGAGGGTGCCACTCTCATTCAAATGGCAATACTAAAAATATAATCATGGTCTTAATCTAAAGCTGTGTAACCTACATTTTAATTAAAAATTAAAAAGGCATAAAAGTGAAAAAACATTTTTTCATTCCGCTGATCTCAAATTAGAATTGCATATAGGTATATTATTATTATAATATATTTACAATTTTATGTTAACATAATGAAGAATAACGATATTGTAATAAAATATAAAGCACACTTTAGAAATTGCTCACATTTATTTAATATTACCTTAAGTACCTACTAGCGTTGTTCAGGCTTTAGATCATGTCTCTAATTTTAGATATGAATATATTTAACTCATTCAGATCTAAAAGTAGTGTAACTAAACTCACCATTGATGATTCTTCCTTTCTACGTTCTGTTAAATTCAAATTTATGTTAACTTAAATGGAAGCCAATCACTTTGTAGAACACAATTTAATTAAATTCTCATTAAGTAGGTACCTTAACAACAGCGCTTCCTCGATAAGTTTTTTTTTTATAGGAACAAAAAAATGTATTTTTAAATGTGTTTACGGTGTTCTGCATTTTTAGTGTGATTGCACTTTAAAAGAATATTTGACAGGTAAATGATGTTGCCAGTCTACAAATTTTGTAGTTCAATTTTTTATATTTTCTACTCTTATTTGACAGACTCTACCTGAGAGGGAAGATATATAAATCAACATTATAATGCTAATGAAGACTGAAGATAATCTATAAAGAAAGTAATGGTACGTGATTTATACATTTATATCATCTTGTCTGATATTCGAGAATTTCTTGTTAAATGTCAAATCCTTTCATTGTAGGCTTCAACTTGGTGTTTAAAACATTTATATTCCTCGGTGAAAATGTTTGACAAGAAAAAATGTTTGACTGATTTAAAAACTGATATTGGAGGTTGCCCACCACTTTCCCACGGCGTTCTAAGGAAACAGATGGTTTCCTCCTTCACCGTACTCATCAGGACTCTAATTTTTTATTTACAAAGAAGCTACTTTTTATTTAAATTGACTCTAGACCCCCAATGTCCGGGCATACATTGTTAGCAGGCAGTATGCGAGTGCGTACATGTTGTTAGTTATTTATTTCACAGTACCACGTCTCATCTCCGCCACCTGATACAGCTGAAATAAAAGTTTGTTAACATTCAGAATAAAAAAATACATATTATGATGAGATTTTTTAACTTAACCAAAGCAGCTGAGCTACAGTCACCCGGCAGTCCCGCCGAGGATAAGCGGAGCCATCTGATCAGTCCAGTCGCAAGCGAGACTCGGTGTCCGCGCCCCTAAGCCGGCTTCCCGGTCGGCTCTCGAAGAAAGTGTTGGGATTAAGGACGGAAAGACCTGAAGACACTAGGGATAAAAGAGAGCATCGGGTCACCGGAGGCAGGGCGGAAGGGCACCGGTCCGCTGCGGTTGGTCTTTTGACCGTAAAACCTGACAGTTTCATTGAATTTAAACGAATGACTCATTGATATGATTAGTTGTTTTTTAATCTGTTTTTTTTTTTACATTTTTCACGGAGGAGGTCATCTTTGGGGATGCTGTGTGGAGGGTTTTTATAGGAAAGATTGAGAGGCGTTTCTGAGAAGAAAAAAGAGTTGGTTAGGAATCGGTTCGTCAGTGTGTCCAGGAGTGACAGACGTATGAATCTATCCCTCCAGTGCGGTGCGAGGCTGGTTGGAGTGGTCAAAATGCCTCCCTTAAACTGTCTCTCTCGATCTGGCCTACCACGCAGCAGATGAGCAGACGCATCCGCCGCTAAGATTCGGACAAACTTCAATCAATGAATCCGGGGTACCCCGCTAAGTCATGGTTAATGTATTTTCCGAGTGCAGTGGCGTAGCTAGCCGGGGCGTGATGTCACCCCTCCCCCCCCCTTATTAAATTTGACTAAATTCAAAAAATTCAAGACGCTACTATTGACTTCATAAAATTGGTCCATCCTGGGGGAGGGGGGGTGGCTAGAAAATTTCAGATTTTTCCACAAATATAGGCTATGTTCGCCTGAGAACGTGTTAATGTATACAATACCCTTTTTTTCCACGATCGCGTGTCACCTCAGTGTCACCCGGGGCAGACCGCCGCCCCCCCCCCCCCCCCCCCCCCCCGCCCCACCCTCTCGCTACGCCACTTCCCGAGCATCATGTTTGTCTTTTTATTTAAAAATTGGTGGATTTATTCTATTTTGGTCAAATATTGTCGGTGTGATACGAACCCGACTGCACACATTATTTACCCAGTCTTACTACCGAATTATTGACCGCTTCTAAAATAAATGACGGCAGTTACACTATTCTTTTATTATGCAGTATAACAGAAATTTATCGATAAAGGGGTCAAATATCAGCCAATGTATAATAAATAGCTACCTTTAGTTGAACATGGCGTGTTCCCTGTATTACCACATGGCCCATGACCTTCTTGTAATTCATGGCTTTTATTAGAAAAGTAACTCTATTATAATCTAATAAACAAAGACACTTCATCTGTTGGTATTCGTGTTGGCATTCTTCCACTATTACCGACGAATACAGAACTTAAGAAGACTTTTTCGTTTAGTTTGAAGTTTTCACTGTGGCTTCTAGATTTAAAAAAAGCATCCAAATTATTTATAATTTTTTTTTTTAATTTTTTAATTAAAGCTTTTTTTAGATTAACTCCACACAGGTGGCCCTGAAAAAAATAATTTCCCTTAGACCCTATGTCATCTTTGTGCAAACTGTGTGGAGGATCCTTTCGTGGACAGAGGGGGGTGAGCCAGGGTCCGATTCCCAAGTTGAAAGAGGGAGGAAACCCAGAGGCCGGCAAATCGTTCCACAGTAGAACGTTGAACTCAAGAACGAGTCGTAGAAATGTCTCCATGTGACAAATGTTAATTGTGTACAAATGTTAAACGCGCGTTTGGTGTACTTTCCGAGTTTGCACCGGTGCCGAAGGAATCAATGACGCTATTGAAATATCGGTAGAACAAGGTCAGCATTCCCAGAATTCCCACCCAACGATGCCTGTACTTTAACGAACGGGCGGGATCGAGGGTTCATTCAGGTATTTTGGGGCTCCAGACCAGAGATGACTGCCAAAATTGAAGTACGGTGTACACAGCTATTAAAAGTTTGGCATATCCTAGCAAAGTGAATGAGTGTTACGTTTTATAGCTGCAAGACTTAATGTAAAGTCCATCATACTTTAAAATCAACAATATCTTAGAAACTTCGTTCTTTCAGTTTTATAATCTCGAGTAAATACAATAGAGAAAATAAATCCACATTTCCTGCTTTGTTAGGTGACTTTTATAGCTATGATTCCTGTTGTGATTGGTTCTATAAAACACACATAGTATCTCTGTTGCACTGCGGGATAACGTATTAAACAAGTACAACATATTTATTTTTTGGTGGAATATTTACCAGATAAGTATGCAACTTTACTTCACAAACGATGGTTTATTTTATCACGATATTTATTTAACTCGAATGCTTTTTTTACATATATATATCCAACTTTTACAACTGAAAAATCACCACGTTTCAATTGAAAGCTCCAACAAAACCTACGTGAAACACTTTGCCTTCTTTGTAAGCTACGAGTACCTAAATCAAAAGTTTGTCTGCGTGAAACGCCTGCCCTTACATGGGAAATACATTAACAGGTACTGCAGCACTGTCGGGTCTTTACAAGAATAATAAATAAAGGTAAAATGCAAAAACCAATATCTTAATTAACCCCAATCCTTAATTAATACAAAAAGATAACAAGTATCCGACCAAAGTCCAGTGAGTAAAAACTGGATTAAATAATTAACTCCACCAAATGAATCGTAAAAACGTGTTTCATTTAAATTGTATAGCTTTTTTATTAAGTCTCGTGCAAAACGCACTGTGTGGCGATACAGGAGGTCTGAGTTCAATGCCTATTCTTGAAAATAATCCGAATTCAATTGGGTAATAGTAATCTTTATAAACAAGATGTTTCTTTGTTTATCCCGTTTGCGTTCTTATACCAATGATCCAATTGCAATGAAACTTTGGTGATTTGTTGTGCGCACTCTCGCAAATGTTTCTGTATATAATGGTGAGCTCTGGCGTTATGAAATTTGTGTAAAAAATTGGCAATAGGTAGCGCCTGAGTCATTCGAAAAAAGTGTGCATTTCATTTAGTTTAGTGGCAGCGAGGGATGGGAAGGGATACGGGAGCGGAACGGGGGTGGAAACCGGCACTCGTATGAAAGTATACGTTGGGAAGAGGCGACAGAGGGGTGGGGGATGAGGTAGAGGCGGAGGGAGGGATTGCAAAGGACGCATAGTAGCGGTAGAGGATAGCAAAGGGTACGTAAAAACACATTATCTTCCTTGAAACTCTCAAGGAAGACACTATTTGTACCTACCACACCAATGTGTGTGTCCTACTCACGCAAGGAAAACCTTCTGATTCTTTCATATACGCTACAGACTGGAAAACAAACTGTGCCCAGTTCACATGCGGTAGAAGTGAAACTTTCAAAAAACTAAAGTAGACAAGAGTGGGGAGGCTACAAAGCACCGAACAAAGAGGAGACTGATAGGCTACGAAGCACCGCACAAAGAGGATACCGATTATTCTATCTTATTCTCTCGCAGGCTAAATCCTATAGAAGTATGTATTTGTCTCTTTTCAGTGTTGCTTTTTCGTTTCATCGAGTTTCAAATCACAACGGTGATAAAGAAGTTTTCATTTCAAACATATTCTATATTCAAAAACACTTCAATAAACGGAATTAAAACACAAGCACATTCTCTCTTTGAGAGGAAATGCAACGCATGCCGGGTATTCGCCACATATTAATGATAAGTAATGTCTCTTTTAAATGTGTTTTTTATTATTTAAAAACCAAGTTATTTTGCAATATCATCTGCGAAAGAAGTATTTGGTGTAACGAGCAGCGGCGTTTCTCTAAATGAAAGGGTGTGAGATTGTTTCGAAACGTCAATAAATCACTTTTAAATCAGTTGGACGGCCAAATGACTGCAGGTCTGTGAGATGTTAGCATTTATGACGGGTCGTCCATCATTCAGTGCTGCATTTCTTAATTGCAATTGAAGTCAGGAGAACGTTTAGTGCTACATCAGATGGGCGATTGGCACTAATCTTATTTCACTAATTTACCTTCTTACTTCTGAGAAGCGTTCTTCGTTATGTAGATATTATAATATTGGGATTCTAGCGTTGGCATCAATTTTTTAAATTTCATTATTATATTACAGAATATTATTAAAATTACAGTACAATTTACTCCCCATATCCGCATTTAGGCAGTTGACTCTTCAATAATAGTTTTAAGGCATTTAGAGAACAATCACTTACATGAATCACAATCACTTACGTATGAACAAAGAACGCTGGACTTCATGATACCTACTTGCTTAAATATGTTACCTGCTATAATTAAAAAATGTACAAATAATGTAAAAACAAATATTATATTGAAAAATTGCCGAAAGAAATAGTTTGTATTAGACACTAACACAAAAAAATGTCTAACTGCATAATGAGTGTTATTTTTTAAACTTCAAAGTAAAAGTACCCATTGACAAACTACTTAAGAGTAATTTATTGGGACTTATATTTTTTCTGTAATATTTTATTTTATTTTATTTCCTGTAATATTGTATAACTTTTTAGAAAAATGAAATAATATAACTTTGTATAAACCACTTATTTGATGCGCAAATCCGACCGGTTTCGGAACAAACGTTCCTTCGTCAGGGAAAGCTTATACTAATTTGACAGTTTCGAACAACGTTTCGAAACCGGTCGGATTTGCGCATCAAATAAGTGGTTTATACAAAGTTATATTATTTCATTTTTCTATAATGGATAACCACAAAGTAATAGCTACATTCAAAAATGTATAACTTTTTCTTTATAATAAAAAAATCCAAATAATTTACAAGTTCATATTATTTAACTCGAAAGAGCACCACTCCTCTCGTCATGCTATGCTTTGCCAGGACGTCTGTTCTGCCGTTCGGTAGGTACTCTGAACAGGTCATGGTATACTCCGTCTGTAGCAGTCTGGTACATTTAAATCACAGCATCCAAAGAGATAAAATTGTTCCAAATTTTGAAAGACATAATAGCTAGACTTGCGTTACGGGGCGTTTACCAAAAAATTGACCACTCGAAAATGATGTGTCCTACGATTTTCAACAAGATATTCTATAGGTTATTAATTTAAGAACATGTTTCTTAAAATAACTTCAATAAAATAATTTATAAAACTAATTATTTACATAGCAAAAACCCATAAAATACATATAATTAACATAAATATTCGTCAAATAAGTTAGAAGAGAGGCGATTTTTTGAGTGTCCTACCCTACTTTTGCAAAATTCCGAAAGCAGAATATTAATGTTTGCCCTGTCAGGGGTTTTACATTTTGTGTTAATTTAAATGGTCATATGTTACAAATTCATTTATATACCTTACGCTTAGCAGAGTAGAGTTCAAAATAATAACAAAAAAAAACTTTTTTATTCTGTGCCTAAAAACGATGTAGGTGGAAAATTTCGCAACGCTACGACAATAAATCGATTTTGAACCAAAAAATTACTATTAAAATCATTTTGGGAATCGGTTTATTTTGATAAATGGCAACATTTGCACCATAAACAATCGCCATCTTAGTTTTGAGCCGCAGTGTATGTCTCCTGTGACACGCTGAGTGGTTGGGCGTCACGTTGTGCTGTTTTTATTTTCCACCACGAACTTGGTTTTTGTTGGTAAGTAATAAAGATTTTACTTACAGCTTTTGAAGATTAATTACTTAAGTCATGTAGAATATGATTAAATATGACAATTAGTGAAATCGGTCTTAAAAATAAGCGCTTTTGGAGTTTGTTTCTATACCGGCATCAGACGTCACATTAAAAACGCGACGTGATGTACTAGTGGAACGCAAAAGGTGACGTAATGGAACTACTGTGTTGCAGGCTGTAAACCTGTCTTTATAGTTCCTAACAGTGACGTTTTTTTCATTAACGTCACTTGTCCTATTGTGTTGTGATAAAAGATTTAACTTTATTTATATTCATTTGTTTAGAATAATGCTCAAAGATTAGATTTATAAAAATAAGATAATTTTATTTTCCGTTTACATTTAAAATTATATTACTTTAAAACAAAAATGCCAAAGTTAAGACTAAATTTTGCCATTGAATTTACCATATAGTAGCGTTGTGGAATAGTATTATTAAGAAAAGATTTTATTTAATTTAATTACCTATTTCAAATTATGTGTTTTTAAAGACTGTTTAATTTAAATGATAGTTTAATAAATAATTAATTAAAATTGCCACAGAATTTTACTTAAATCTTACCTAAAGTTTGTGACGTAATGGAATTTTTCATCACCTGTACTTTCTTTAAAACATTGATTTCCTACTAAATAGTCGACTTTTCTTATTTATATTTTCTATTTTTAAGAAGTTAGATTTATTTATTTTTATTTCATTATTTTCATATTACATATGGTTATAATAATGGCGTATTGCCCATCTCACTAGGTGTGAAACGCCTGTGTTGAGATGGCAATTTACAGAGTGGTTATCTATGATTTTGTTTAAGTAGTAATTTGAAAAATATTATGAAAGTGACAGGTTGATATAAAAAAAAAATTCTTTAAATATACAGTACAAGTATGTTACATATATATAGAAGATATATTATAAACTCAATAAAAAATCGTTCGTTACTAAAAAAAATTTTTTTTTGGTGGAATTCCATTACGTAACGGACAATTTTTGATAAATGCCCTACGCCTAGTTTCCAGACTCACAGAATCAATTTCCTCAAGTTAAGTCAATATGGTGCATGAACCTTGGACTGGTTCCATGCATCTGCAAATAGACATAACCAAGAAATTTCTTCTGGATTTTCTCCAACATAAATGTACTTCTGGTGGTATGGTGCACAAACATCGCTCACGTACTTCAGCTTGCTTCTCAGTGTGCCATTGAACAATGCTAGCAGAGCTTCGTACTTCTTGACTTAGTCCCAAGTCCTGTCCACCTGCTAAACCAAATAATAAACAAAATCCCAATACTTAGATCATTTGCTTATATATCACAATTGAAAGGTCTCAAATTTGAATTGATTCTTCGTATCACTGAGATATCTCTTAACACATTTTCTACAGAATGCACACGATCATTTATCAACATAAACAATACCAGGTCAAAACAATAAGCAGATTAAAATATATTTTGTTTCTCTGTAGATTGGTGGACTTCCTTATTACCTTGTTAACAGGATGTTCCTCCACTAGGTTACAATATACACAGGACTCTGCAGCACAAACGGCAATTAATAATTGATAAGACAAAGAAGGGGACGCGTGGATCGGCTACTGGGTAATGCACTGCTATACAATGGGCTATCTTACAAAGTGTAATTAGGCGGTCATTTACACCGAGGGCAGATATTGAAATGAAGCAATAATATTGGCTTTATTTCATTTCTTTCCGTGTAAACACAACACTCATTGATATATTCCAGACATCTAAGATTGCAATTAATTGTGTATTGGATTCGAATAGTCTACCGTCTTTGATCATTGGAGAAAAAATTTTGTGGAAAGTTCCTATTTATAAATAAATATTATTGATTCAGTATTGATGAATGTTGAACTGAAGCATCATTGATTTTCATGTATGTGTTTTATTTATTTTTAAACAACTCTGTATAAATCTTCCCAGAAACTATTTCTGAAGACAGATAAAAACTTTCCATCATAATTTTTATATATTATTAAGTAAACTAATCGAAGCTAGCAGTAGTCCGCCAGTAGTCCACAGCAATATGCTCAAACCAACTCCTGTGTATGATGGTGAGGCATGGAACTGGTAGAAGAAGGATGAAATTAGTCTGAATGCTGTAGAAATGAGATCACTGAGGCGTATTTAGGGATAAACCATGTTTGACCGTGTTGCAAGTAAGGAGATCCGGATTGAACGCAAGGACCCTTAATGAACAAAACTTTCCGTAAAGGAAAGGATTTTTTTTTTTTTATTTTTTTTTTATTAATTTCAATAACAAGGTTTGTACATGTATGTATGATGTATATAATAAGTATAGATTCATTTTTTTTCACAGACCTCCTCACTAGGATTTCCTGTTCTGAGGTGGCCTGTAGTTTTTTAAAATATTTGTATTTGGTTATGGATTGTCTTTATATCGTCTTCATGATGTTTGTAATTTTATTATTACTTTGATCTCTCAGCCATATTTTTACTTTTGTTTTATATATATTCATTTCCTTTATATTTTTGATTTGATCTGGTAGAGCATTGTATAATTTTATGTCATGGAATTTATTATTTCTCTGTCCAAAAGATGTGTTTAAACTGGGAGTAACCAGGATGTTATTGCTTACTGACCTGGTTGAGTATTTATGTTGGGCAGTGGAGTATACATATATGTTTTTTTTCAGTTTAAATAAAATATTTTTTGAATAAAGTTTCTGTACATTGAAGACTTGAAAGTTATTAAATATTTCTTCCATCGGAGTTCTAAGCGGAACTTTCAGTATTGTCTTCAGTACTCCTTTTTGGGCTATATTGAGTTGCTCTGTGTGAGTGCTCAAAGCAGACCCCCATCCAGTTATCCCGTACTCTATTTGTGACTGACATAAAGCGTAGTACACTTTCTTAATGTCGTTTATGTTGAGGATGTTACGGATGGCTCTAAAGAAGTAAATGTACCTGGTGAGTTTTTTTGTGATTACTTCAATGTGTGCGTTCCATCGGAGATTATCATCAATTTCAATACCAAGATATTTGATACTTTTGGAGTGTGCTATGGTAGGACAGTGGCATGATAAGCCTTGATTTGGATTGTTTTCTTGGCATGTATGTAATTTGAGATTAAAGTCATCCTCTGGCTGTCCTCTGGCTGTTATAGAAAATGTCAGATATTTTGTTTTATTGACATTAAGTGTAAGGGAATTTCTCTTAAGCCAGTTTTGCAGTAGACCAAGTCCATGTTCCGCTTCTTTGTAGGTACTTCTCCAGTCTTTTTCGTTGAATACAATTACTGTATCGTCAGCAAAGCTTATGATTTTTCCTCTCGTTCCTAGGCTACCGATATCATTTATGTATATTAGAAATAATATCGGTCCTAGTACGCTTCCTTGCGGTACTCCATGGTTGATGAGGAGAGGTTTGCTTTTTTTCTTGTTGATTTGAACGCTCTGTGTACGCTCCATCATATAGCTTTTTAATAAGTTTAGAGTTCTATTTGACATACCAATTTTTGAAAGTTTTGCAAAAAGGATTTCGTGATCTATTGTATCAAATGCCTTTTGTAAGTCTATGAAGATTGCCAGTGTTTTTTCTCCTCTGTCTAAACTTTTTATGATCATATCTGTAATAGTTTCTATGGCGTCACCAGTACTTAGATTCTCCCTAAATCCGTACTGTGTTTCTGATAATATTTTATTTTCTTCTAAGTAGGAAAGGAGTTGTTTTTTTAATATTCTCTCCAATATTTTTGAAAATGTATTGAGTAGGCTTATTGGTCGATAGTTGTTTATGTCATTTTTACATCCTTGTTTATATATTGGTATTACAATAGCTTTTTTGAGAGCTGTGGGGAATACGCTTTCAGTTATAGCCATGTTTACTAGATATGTTAGAGGTACGATAAGTTCCTTACAGAGAAATTTTATTGCATTTGTTGTTATTAAGTCTTCCCCGGAAGATACATTTGATTTTAGAGAAGAAATTGTATTTTTGATTTCATCAGCTGTGATTTGTTTAAACTCGAGCTTTTTTCCTTGCTCAGGAGATTCATTTGTTTGTACTGCTCCATCACATTGCGTAGCTTGTTTTGCTAAATTAGATCCTATATTTATGAAGAAGTTATTGACATATTCAAGAATTTCGTCCGGATTCTCAGCGTATTTCCTGGGGACATTGTTTATATTCAGCTCGTCAATTGATGTGGCATTGGTAGATTTAGTACTAGTTATTTCATTTATTATTTGCCACATCTTACGGGGATTTTGTTTACAATCATCTATTTTTTGCTTATAGTAAGTTTCTTTTGTATGTGTAATTACTTTTTTGCATATGTTTCTATATCTTTTGTAGTATCTTAACATGTGTATATCGTATGGATTATTTTTTAGCTTCTTGTGTAACTCGTCTCTTTTTCTTATGCAGTTTATAACATTCTGTGTGATCCATGGTTTGATGTGTATATTTTTATGTGAAATTTTTTTAACAATTTTTACAGTATTAGAGAAAATGTTTTGCTGTACGAGTTCTATGAAATAATTCCATGCTTCATTTGTATTATCCATACTTTGTAGTTTATTCCAATCGGTACATTGTAGATTTTGTTTAATGACATTCCAGTTGGTTTGTGTTTTTTCTGTTGTTAGCGGTCTTTCCATAATTTTATTTGGTTTGTTTATTTTTATTGAAAGCATAGTTGTATAATGATCAGTAATAGTCGAGTTAAATACAACAGTTTGAGTAATTTCTTTTGTTTTGCTCATAATATGGTCTATGCAGCTTTGTGTGTCGTCCACTTTTCGAGTAGGTACATTTATTAGTCCATTTATTAGGCTAACATCTGCAGATATTGTATTTTTTGGGAATGTCCATTTTCTAGTATATTTATATTTACATCTCCAATAAAAAATATGTTTTTTGTGTCTTTCAGTAGGCAGAGTTCTTCGTCTATCGATTTAAGGAATGGGTCTATATTTCTTGTTGAAGGAGACCGATAGACTGCTAATATAGCCTTTTCTTTACTGATTTTAATTTTTAAACAATTGGCATTTGCAACAATAATTTCCTCAACATCAGCTTTTATTTCGTTTTTTATGTATACAATTACACCATCATTTTGTTTTATGTTATTCAAACTTGAGTAGGTTGTGTATCCAGCTATTTCAAAATGCAAGTATTTCTGGTTTATCCAACACTCAGTAAGAATTAGTATATGTAGATTGATATTTAAATATTTCATTAAAATTTGCAATTCATCAAAATTTTTTCTGATACTTCTTATATTTTTGTGCATTATATTGAAGTAATTATTGTTAAACTTTGATAGATCACTTGGTTCCGTGGTAACAATAGTGTCAGTCATTTTTATTTTACTTTTCTAATTATTGTTACGTCGTTCCTTTTAATTTATACAATTTTTTTTAAATCGTCTACGTGTCTAATGTATATTAATTTTTCATTCGGCATTCTTCTTACCATAATTTTTCCATCCTTAAACCATACGTATGCATAGTTTTTTTCTTTTGCAGTTTGTTTCGTTCTCCATAGTAGTTCCTTATGGTAAAAGCTTATCTCTTCCGCAATGTATATGGTTTCAGTGGATATATCCTTAATTTTTGCATAATCAATATTTTTTTATTTTGTATAATCTTGTCTCTGACTATTTTATCAGTAAATTGCACTAATATTTTAGGTGGTGCATTAATACGTCTGTCAGGTATCCTCTTTACCTCGATTATTTCTGCATATTTTAATTCCACTCCAGCCGCCTCCGCAACTCTTTTTACCACTTCAATTTGTTGTTCCCCATTTTTTTGAGGAATGCCCGCTATTTCCATATAGTTAGAGCGGGTTTTGTACTCCATATCTGCAATTTTTATTTCAAGTTGTTTAATTGTGGTGTTTTTCTCCTTGGTTGAATGGTTGAATGGTTTGGATATGTAGTGCTGGTGAATAAAGAAAGAAGTGTAAGAAGAAGGAACCGAAAGCGAATGGTGGAAGAAGTCGGGGGAGCCTGAGGAAGACATGACACAGCATGATGATTAGTTAGTGAGTAGCATCAGCGTCCAGAGCGTCTCCATTTTGCCAATCTCAGGGAAAGTTACTGTAGAGAGCAAGAATTGAATGAGTCGGAATTTAGAACGATTGAAGCTGTTTTAATATAACACGCAGATTTTATATTATGTAGGTTAGTGTAATGTATCATAATTAGTCTATAATTAGTTCTCACTTTGTTTTAGTTGTATACGGGCTAGTCGGCTCACATAAACGCGTTTACGAGATGTGCCGAAGGTAAACGAAGGCAGGTGATCCTTATGATGATGTGCCCGACAGACAAAACCTAGCTTCCAATTAGTAAGGACGTCATTCCTCCTAAACTCTATTTGTAAATTACGATACATCAATAAATAATAATCACTGTGATCTCAAGAACCTACGTCTTTATAGTACTGGAGAATACTGGTCCCGGTACTGATAAATAACGAACGTCTCTGGAGAGGAAATTCAGAGATATAGTACAGTTGGTAAATGGTTCTTCAATATTGCGACTAAGTTCGATCGACATTGGTCGAGCGGTGAGCACCTTTCCACAGGGAGCTGTGAATTATCTAGTCTACTGTCTCTTCCATTTATTTATCTTTCTCTCTCGTTGATCAGAATCTAGCGGACCAACTCAGGCGGGAAATTATAGCTTGTTAGTAAAGAAGACTAACAAAAGGATCTTCTGAAATAACATTCCCTTGAGGCGGAAACAGAATGTCACTGGAACACGGAGACTCGTTGGAGCGTCATTGGAATTAAATCTTTAGATTCATTAATCGGTGAAGATAAGATTGTGGTTATTATTAAGGAAAATAATTTTCCTGAGGGTGTATGTCATCTTTGGAGATACCGTGTGGAGGGTCTTTTTGTTGAGCAGGTTCAAGAAGAGAACCATGTTCACATGTACGAGGGAGGAAACACAGAGGCTGGCAAATCGTTCTACAGACGAGCTTTCAAACAACTTTCAAGAACGAGTCTTAGAAACGACCTGTTGTTTACAAGTGACAATTGTCTACTGTGTTCAAATGTCGGACGCGCGTTTGGCGTATTTCCCGACTGTGCAGCTGTGCCGAAGGAATCGATGTTGCTAGTTCCTTGGAGCATCTTCCATTGAAATGCCAGTAGAACAAGGACAGAATTCCCGCATGACGCCTGTGCTAAAGATTGCAATCCGTTTGTTAAGATAGGAGAATCAACCGAACAGACCGCCAGTTAGTCGATGGTTATTTAATCAGATTATTAGAGCTCCAGAACAAAGAACAAAGGTGGCTGCCAACCGTGATTCGTACAGGGTTAGCTGTATACTATCTGCATTCTGCAGTGTCCGAGGGCTCTCTATAGTACGCCCAGCTTCTGTAAGGCTAACATGACTTTGGCTTCGATGGAGCCCCCGTACCTGAACTGGTCACTTAGAGTTACACCAGGCATATTAAAGTTTTCTCATTAATATTTCATAATAATTTAATGCACTCAAAACAACAACTAATATCTGCAATTAAAGGGATAAACATAAGAGGGTATTCCTACAGCGTGGGTAGACAGCAATTACTAAATAGTGCATTGAGTTGATTGCTTTCATATTGGAAGCTTTATTGGACTTTAGATAGATGACAGTGTATAAATTATTAATATTCCCTACAAACCAATCACGATATTAGCTGGGCCAAATCTGAGGACTTTTGTTAGTAGGCAGATGGTTAATGTATAATCGTGCATAGATGTTATTAAAACAAAACAACAACTAATATCTGCAATTAGAGGGATAAACATAAGAGGGTATTCCTACAGCGTGGGTAGACAGCAATTACTAAATAGTGCATTGAGTTGATTGCTTTCATATTGGAAGCTTTATTGGACTTTAGATAGATGACAGTGTATAAATTATTAATATTCCCTACAAACCAATCACGATATTAGCTGGGCCAAATCTGAGGACTTTTGTTAGTAGGCATATGGTTAATGTATAATCGTCCATAGATGTTATTAAAACCAAATATTAGGGAATAATTTGTTGAGAGAACCAAGTGAAAATGAACTATCAAATATACTGATGACCATGTAAAGACAACTGGATACTAAATACAAATGTGGAAAAACTACAGGCCGCCTCAGAACAGGAAACCCTAGTGAGGAGGACTGTGAAAAAAAAACTTTATAATACCTTAATATAATACAATTGAAATATATTACAAAAATGTACCAAAAAGTTAAAGTGAAATCTCACGTTCCATTGAATAATCGACATTTCAGTAGAGAGTCGATTTAACATCGTCCTCGATTATGAATCCGGAGGTAGGGGATCGTAAGATTCAAATAGTATATTTTTAAATTGTTTAATTTCTAGTTTAAATTTTTGGTAACGTTCCAGAACGGTAAACTCACTCACTATCGCCCTAGTGAAAGACCCCTATTCATAATCAGAACATTGCTCAAAATCGCTTTATCTTCGTTTGGTGGTAAGATATGAATATCCAGGTACCTGCCCAACTTCCGCATCCTCATCTCCTTCCCCTCCCCTATACCTTCAGCCTCACAATAAACCCCAAATTGAGCATGCCATATTCTCAAAGAATTATATTCCTTGGGGACTTTCTAGAATTATTAAAAAAAAAATCCTCTCATATGTCCTTGCCAAGTCATTTTCGGATTTGATACGTTACTTAAAATGATTTAAGCTTTATTTATCATAAATAGCCCATCAAAAACAGTATACTTGAATCAAAATTAACTTTAAACGGTTTACCGTTGATTGCGGCGCCACATCCTCTCTGCCTTCCCCTGCGGCAATAATACCCTATTAATTAATTATTGAGGTTGTTAAATATGATTTATTATGATGAAGGAGATATTACATTGTAAATGCTGTTAAGATACTATTTGTTATAGTTAATTATATTTATGAATGGCTTCCGAAAAAGTAAATTGGATAAGTGAGACTGCAGCAACTGGCACTAACTCACTAGAGATGTAATAACTGAACCATCTCCCTACTAACTATAAAACAATACTTTAAATAATAATGACTGTCATTTAACTCCAAAGAGTACCCATGATGGACAATGAAATGTAATTTCCCACCCACGGACATAAACATGGTACATGAATCATTGAATGGAAAGCTGACAATTTTTGAGAAAATGAATGAATTGCTGTCCCATCCATTCACTGATTAATTAATTTCTCCAAGTAATTTTTAAAAATCTAATTAAATAAATTGCAATTAATAATATGTATGCTCTTATCAAAGGGATCCCAATGCGAGGATTTAATGTCATTTTGTACCTTGATATTATTAAAATTTTAATTGTTACTTGTTGAATAAATATGTTATTTTATTATTAATAATAATAATAAGCCCATTTTACAATAGTTGGTAGTTACAATATTACAATAAACTTAAATTTGATTTGTATTAATAAGTTAGCTTAGATTATGTGCAATAGAAAAAATTCAACTCCGATGGGGCAGTTCAAACCGCCTTCAAAGATTTTATTGATTCCCGACCAAAGGTTTTTTTTTGTAAAGGGATCGACGAACTACATATGAGATGGCAAAAGTGCATAGATAGTAATGGTACATACATTGATTAAATAAATATTATATTATAAAAAAAAAAATCGACTTTATGTTCCTCCCATTCAAAACGCCAATTTCATATATAAGGACCTAATATAATTATATGTTTTAGAAATATTTATTAATTAACAAGAACCCCGGTTTGGGTAAAGGCCTCCTCTAAAGATGTCAATTTTTGTCGGTCTTGTGCTAAGGAGTACCAGTTTATGCCAGTTGATCCTTTATGTAGCATTGTAGCAAAGTATAAAGGTGTTGTGTTCTTCTATTTTGTTGCCATTTCGTCTAATTTCAGAAATTCCCATAATATCTTAATTAATTTTATTTAAACATTCTTCCAGTTATAATATTCGGTCGTACGATGACAGGGTGTTGACGTTGTATGTTATAATTTTTAATTGACGGCTTAACTTTGTGTGATTTTTCGAAATTTTTAAGGTTGAGCTTGAGTTTTGTATCTTTGGAGGGTTTTGGTCATAATCTACAACGGTGACCAGCCGGGATTTTTTCTGTTTTTTATTGAAGTTTGTTTATTTGTGGTATCGGTGTGAAGAGAGGGGGTTAGTTGCTATGCATTTTTATTCGTTGTATTTGTATTTGTCAAGAAGTTCAACAAACTTAGTTTTTTAACTTCTTCGGTGACACTATTTGACCTTGTGACCTTGTTTTTGGAGCTAGACTGTTGTCGTTTATTCTTTTTTGTTTTATTTTCTTGAATATGAATATATTCAGGGGATATTGAGAGATTTCTCTTACTCGCTGTGTTAACGATTTTTTCAAAAAAATGTAAATATTTTATACAAAACAGATTATAACTTACAACTCAAGTAAGAATCGTGGCTCCCTTATCAGGCACAAGAGCCCCTCTTTTCTGATAAGGTATACATGACCAGAAACGACCTCTAATTTAATATTTTGTAAAAAAAATGTGTATGTTATGTAACTCATATTTTTTATATTACAATAAAAAATAAAAAAAAATGTGTTAAGTAATGGGGGTGTGATTTGAGGTTATTAACTTTCATATTATTATATTTGGTCCTTCGAAATTTGTAATGACGTGTTTATTTTATGGGTTTACTAGCTGACCCGGCCACGCGTTGCTGTGGCTAATAAAACACAACGTCACCTACTGGATGGGTTATCCAACCTTTGTAACCACCGCCGCGGCGCGCCGTCTTTGAGTTTATCGCGAAGAGACAGACAGATGCCGCGGAGGACTTTTATTTATAATACGTAGAGATGTTGTGAAAGATTATAATAATTTGCATGAAATGCTTGGGGTAACTAACGTATTTAAGTTAATAAGGATTAATACTGTAATCCGTCTAAATAACTTTTCAATTACGTCAATGTACGTGACCATTTTTTTAGAAGTTAAAATGAGTATAGTAAGCTATCCGTAAAATATAGATATATGCCTTTGCGGATTTTTTTGTAGATCTATAAAAGAGGAACATCCCACCATGCATTGTTTTGTTATATCCCAAAAGGATTAGGCAGCGTTTTCGATGAAATCTCCCAGGCGGCTTGACTTTTTCCGACACTTCTAACAATTATCGTTATGTTTCAACCAATTTACATAAATCCTTGACAAATTATATACCTAAACCTTCCTCACGAAACATTCTATCTATTAGTGAAAACCGCATGAAAATCCGTTCAGTAGTTTTCGAGTTGATCGCGAACAGACAGACAGACAGACAGCTGACGCGGGAGATTTTAATTTATAATATGTAGAGATGTGATTTATTGTTTGTGTGCCTTTCGGATGGAGATTAAATGAAAGACCGCTGTGTCCTTAAAACACAACATTATTTATCTCTTTGATTGTTTAGGGGTGGACAATGTTTTGGTTTCAATCATCTATCACTTTCCTTAATTTCTTTGAACGTTTTTTCATCTCCCGGTCATTAGGTTTGTTATTACATAAATTTCATGACCGTTTACTGACATCTCACTACCACCATAATAGAGATGAGATCTCTTGACAGTGTTCTCAGCGCACTCCCTTATAAGGACAGGTGATTGAGGCTGGAACAGATTGCGGTGAGATTACACCGTGTTGAGGTGTTATTATTGAATGGCGGTTTGTTAAAATGCTCTTTAAGATAATTTTCCCAATTTAAATTCATAGGATGCTATTTCATAAACATTAATTTATAAGTAGCCAATTGCCATTGGGTATAATTAAATTTAAAGCTTTAACCAAGTTATGTAGATTCTCTACAACACTCAAATACTCTTGAATGACCAACACTGTTTTAATAAATATTTTTCTGAGCAACTTCTTTACTTTATGAAATTTTAAATTATCTTCAAACTCACCTCTTTTTAATAAGGTAGATCTCCCTTTCCTTTAAAGAAACCCTAAGTCAAACTTTAGCGAAAATATAAGTATATTGTACTCCCCTTAAACTTTATAATACATAACTTTCGTAAAATGTGAATATTCCTTTTTTATATGAATACCTCACAAGAGTCTCAGCTGCTTCCGTCTGGAGCCAGTGAGACTATGACATCCCCAATTGGAGTATATTGTGAGGCTGAAGGTAGTGGGGAGGGGAAGAAGATGGGGAAGAGGAAGGTGGGGAAGTACGTTATTCAGATCTGATCACCAAACACGGCTAAAGTCGTTTCAAGCAACACTTATTTCACAGTTCCAATTACTGGTGTAATTGGAACTGTGAAATAACACAATTTAACCAAATACAATTTATTTGCCACGCCGGGATTCGATCCCGCGACCTTCATTTTTTGAGTAAAGAGCCTTACCCCTTCACCATGCCGGTCATCAATTCCGTCGCCATTCCTTGCTTTAAATTTGGCGAATTTTAAGTAGGCAAATAGGCATCAGGAGAGGGAATAAAAAATGTTTACTAACAAGAAACTGTTTTTCTCGAGTTTCTAAATTTTGTACAATATGATTTTAATGTTTGTGTATAAGTTTATTTGGGAAGCATACACTTATACAATGTGTAATAAATAGCACATACTCGACGGATTTTAATCAGGGATTCCTGAGCATAATTGGAGTACAAAAAGTAGATGTCATTTTGCTGTAAAAATTATATCTAAAACCAAAAATATATTTTTCAATTCAACATATTTGTCGCCCGGTATCACAATTCTACGCGTTGCGAAGGGATCACGTGATATGCATGCTGTTTTATGCGTTACAGTGCTGCTGGAACGAGGTGGAATGCTTATGTGATCCGCTTGGTATTATTGGTGATATTTTTATTATTTTTAATTTTAAAACATATCATTAAATTGCCATCGTTGTTCATTACACAGGCTTCATTAATAGACGGAATAAACAATAATTTAATGTTTTAAATACCACACACTGTCAGATAGGGACAGGTACTTGGTTAAAATATTGAATGGAGGAAGGCGGAAACATATGTTAGAAAGAGTCGTAAATATTTGATTCAACCCATTCCAAGAAGAAAAAACCTTTTATCATAGGAAGGTACATAAAACATGTTGGGTATATGGGTAAATATGCACCTATATCTGTACCAACTACATCATACGTATTTTTTACGGATTTATGGATCGACGTAAATATTTTTTTTTCTCAATAAGCCATTACACATCTCAGTCCCTCTGGCCCGGTTTATGTGAGAAGTAGATATTGGATGTATTATTATATAGTATGAGGGGGTAATTGGTGATTTATTTTCATTAAAAATATAAAAAATATTTTACTTGGAATCGGTGAGAGCCTTCGACCAAGGATCTTGATCGAAGGTGAGAGCCCTTTGAGAGGCTTCCTCAGGGAAATCCCTAGTATTCTGTATGATTGGGTTAAGGTTTTTTTAACATTAGACATTATAATGAAAGATCCGGCAAAAAATGATAGCATTATGTGAGACGCCTTAATAATACACATAATAATAAAGAGTATTTTTTTTAAGTCTTCGATGTTGGAAAAGATCTGGAAAATGGATAAAATAAAAAGGTTTTGAAAACTGAATATTTTATGTAATTTATAAACATAATTATATTTTTTTAATAAATCAGAATTTTGTTTGTTTTGAGATTTACACAGCAAAAAATATTTATCGTGATTTATTTTTGGGGTATTATGACGTATGTGCTTGTGTATGTGGATGCGATACCGTATTTTGTTCCATATTTCCATCTCCATCAGGCCTTATATAGGATTGTGAATAGATGTTTGGAGGGTATTTTTAAGGAAAGGAAAGAGAGCATGGAAGGCCGAGCCGGGAAGGAAAAGGTATCTTGGATGGGCAGGAATCTGGGGGTCAGTGTGTCCGTGAGTGATGGACGTATGAATCCATCCCTCCAAGTGCGTTGCAAGGCGATTGGTGGAGAGAATACGGCTAAAGAGGTCAAAAGGCCTCACTCAATCAGTCTCTCTCGATACGACCCGTCACACAGCAGATAGGCAAACGCATCCGCCGCCAAGTCCCGGACAAACCTCACCCCATGAACCCGGGCACCCCTGCTAAGTCATCAAAGGTAGAGAATCACTTAGGATGGCTTTTAGCAGAGGTGATGGTTAGCTAGTAAATGTTTCCCGGGGTGGCTGTAACCTATCCCCGCTTCCCAATTAGAAATATAGAAAATACCGCTAAGCAAGAATAAATTATGCCCAAATTAATCCGCTTACGTTCTATTCAAGCCAAAACCACAAATTAATTTATTATTGATTAGCAGTGTGCCTGAAAGTGTTCAAGGAAAGTGTTTGCATGTAGTGACAGATTCGTGTTCAATTCCCGTCACAGGTGTTTAGCTGGAACAACACACCCCCTCTCTCCCCGCACTGTAAACCTCTAACCCTAATGGGAGGTACCGGGGATTTACACACCTACCACCAAGATTGAAATTCCTAGAAATATACGAAAATATTTGTTCGATTTAATAAATCGTACACAATTTGTTTCGTATTCTTGAACATTCACAACGTAAAAAATTCCAGACGTTTTGTTTTATTTTACAATATAGAAATGTACGTATATGTACAATGTTGTCCCAAAAGGAATATTAGTTTTATAGCTCCAAAAATGTATAATTTACTATGTACAACCTTTAAAGAGAACATATGTCAAAATCTTCAATCTTATACCAAAATTTGGCTAAAAAACACTGAAACAGATATTTTTTTCTTATAAGTTTAAGCCATTAAATATATCTATCATTGGACAGCTTTTAGAGAAGATTTATAATATTGTTTGCTAGTTTATTTTGTTTGTTTTTTATGTTTTTAAATTGCACTTGTAACATCTATTCTTACAAAACTTACAAATACAATAATAACAGTGCAGACTGTTATTATGCTGTAGTTTTTAAATGCATTTATTCAGTTACTTTTTTTTAAATCCCTAATTTATGTATACTTAAAATATTCACTATAACCATAGAAATAAAAATAAAAAATCTATATTATACCCACGCACAGGCATTGCCTTTGTGGGATTTTTTTGATCATACATTTATTATATTAAGTTTTTTATATACTTTTCATTATTTCATGTATGTATTATATGTATTGTTTAAAAAATTTTCAATAAAAAAAATAAAAATAAAAAAAAATGTACGGTTTCGACACATTTGTGTCATTCACTATTGCTAATTAATGTTTTCATGTTATGTAGACTCCTGCCACCGTTCTCCCCCCAAATCACCATTAATCACAATCCTCATCTAATGAACATCTAATCATTTCTGCACTTGATAATTTTTATGTTAGCTTTAGAACGCTAGTGAATAACATGGGTGAGTGAAACCGAAAACCGTGAAACCCAGCAAACAAGTAACAAATGTTTATGGTAAAAATAAAACCCTGCAAAACCAAACATATTATATTTGTTCACCATTCATTAAAAAAAACGTTTGTTATACGGTAAGAATCTTCTGTGTATTTTAAAAATATATTCTGTCCTGCAGAATCTGAATAAGTCACGTAAAAATCAGTAGGTAGCGAAAATTTCGTACGACAAATAGTAGTTGACCCTTTTATCCGAAATCTCAGAAAATTTTCACAGTGTGGCAATGTTAACAGAGGCATACAAAGATAGTATTTCTTTCATATCTACTTTTTGTTCTTAGAAAAGCTATTGGCTGTATTCCCTCTAGTATAGTATAAACGTGTTTAATATCAAGTGTCAGGAGGAGGCAGTAAAGTATGTGGCACCTGTCCACTGCCCAGTCACGTGTTCCGAATAGGAACCATTCCTGTTCAAGCACAATTCAATTATTTTCACTAGACAAAAAATGAGACACACCAAAAACATTTCAGATACGAAATTAAAATATGGAGAGCAAAAAAAGCAATATTACAAAAATATTATAACGTTAAAGAATAAAGCGTGTTCACCTAATACCTAAACAATACACACTCAATTTGGGAGGAGGAAATGGGTACCACCGCTCCAGGAACCATTTATTCGTTAACCAACACCTATGCCGTAGGTCACCCCAAGTGGTCCGCTACGTTTGATGACTTAGCAGGAGTGACCGGGCTTATGGAGTGAGGTTTATTCGAATCCTGGCTGCGAATGCATCTGCACACCAACTGCATGGTAGGCTGGATCGGGAGAGACTGTTTGAGGGAGACATTATAATCTCTCCAACAGGAATTTCTTGGAACATCGCTTACCGCAGTGGGAGGGATGGATTAATATATTCTGGACGTACTGACCCCCAGATTCCTATCTACGTCTCATAACATTTCATTCCCAGAACTTTCTCTCCTTGCTTCCCTAAAAAAAACCCTCCACACAGCATCCCCAAAGATCACATAGGCGTTAAGAGGTTTTTTTCCTCAGGGCCTCCTGTGTGGAGCTAATGAAAAAAAACTTCAATATATACAACAGTCCCTCATAATATTTGCCGTTTTTTATGTTTCATTTCCGCCTTTATCATTGTATTTTATTTTATTCCATTAATTCACATTAATTGGATTTTAATAGATTGTAAAGTGAATGCCTCACCACGTGTAAAGCACCCAGTGATGCCCAGTTTATGAAATAATGATTTAAAATATGTAGGTACCTGTGTAAAGTCATTGTATCAAATGAAAATTTTAAAAAAAGAAGTACATCAAAACAATTCTATGAAATGAAAGTTCACCTAAAACATCGTTTTCGTTATTCATGTTATAACAACACTGAAGCATAGGTGGTTAAATGGTTGATAGGCACTTGTTTCTATGTAATTACGTCATTAATATTCAGGGAATATTGTTTTGGGCCGTTTACAAAAATACTTTGATATATTACAATAGTTCTACATAATGTATGGTCAGTTCACACGCGATTTGCTTATTTAGTAATATTCAGGGTCTAGTTGTTTTTTGACGAAATTCATGTTATCTGTTTTCAATCGTAAAATTTTAAATACTTGTCACATATTACTTCATGCAATGGTATTCATTAATTTAATCTATTCTTTTTGTCTTTTAAATATTCTAATTTCAAATTACTCTGAACTTGTAACATTTCATAAGTGGTCGTTTTGGAAAAGAATGATAAAAAATCCTGCAAATTTTATTAATTTCATTTTGTCTTAATTTTCAAGAATGTAAACACCTTGTGCGGTTCAAAGGTATTGAGTAAAAAAGGTTTTTTAATTCCATAATAAATTGTTGGAAATAACTGGGTCGTAGTAATCGGGATACTAAATATTTTTGTTGTTAGTAAACCTTTATGTCAGAATGAATCACGCACCCTCTAACTACTGCCTTTGAGTACCGGAAATAATATGACACGCATAATTACAGTTATTATGAATTCAGATTCGTTCCACATTAGGGAAAGCAGAAATGTTTACGTGAAAATATTGTCGTTATTAATAAAGGGTGGGGTAGGGCAACTTGCTTTTTTTTAATATGGCGCCCAGAAGCGATAGTTGCCATGGGGAGGGTGGGCAAAGGGAGAGGGTGAAGTATAAAAATGTTGCTCTTCTTGGTTTAGTTAGCATCATGGAGTGGACGAAGCGTTCGCTGTCGAGGCATACTAAAGGTCGCTCATCGCCACATCGTGGTCGTGTTCCTGACTGGCAGTTGATTGTTTTATGGGCAAACAACTTCAGGGAAACTGGTGCTGGGAAGAAAAAAGGGACGCCTCATCTGCTTGAGGGGCGATCTGCAATGGCCAGCACTCTCCACTAAAATCTAAAATCACTTGTTTACAACTAACTACATAGGACCCTGGTTCACCTGAAGAACAACATTCGCCAAGCTGCACCAACATTCCCGTTGATGTGTTGAAAAGGGTTGAACCAAACTTCCAAGTTCGATTAACGCAGTGTATTGAGAATAATGGACGTCATCGCATCAACAAATTATTCAATCGTTGTCCATCGCCCTTCTTAGAAGATATAGATTCCCCATAAAAAAATATTCCACCCTTTTCGGAAGAACTTTTTTTCAACTAATTAGAATATAAATTATTTTCTACGAATTCCTTTCAACGTGACTTTTAAAATACCATCAAAAGTCATCAATTTTTCTCGTTCTACAATTCCCAAAACTCCTGCAAAAAAACTCACAGCAATGCGGAAAGTAGTGTCACTAGCAGAACTAAAAGTTTTTCCCAGCTGGAACTTTTTCCGCTACTTAATTGCCTTGCTTTCCTAAACAACTTGTAGTAGTTAGATGAATAATATAAAGAGGATCGAGAGTAGAGAATAAAGGGTAGCTGTACAAGGCAAAGAAAATGTAGACCTTACTTAATTTCATTTACATACGAGTATGTCGCTAAAATCAAATCACTGATACTATATCCACCGTGCTTTTATTTTCAATCTTCTCTGGTTTAAGGTGTTCGAAATATTGCAGAGTTTTTGGTTTTAAAAAGAGTATGTATTAATTTCTACCGGGATGTCATATATCCCGTTCCAACCTCTCCCTAACTATCTATCATCTAACAATCACCTTGCTGGAAAAGTATTTGAAATTTGGAACAATGGCGAGGAAAATAGTGCAAATTTGAGTGCATTAATTTTGTAAACAGAAGAAGATTTGTAACTATCTTGGAAGCAAGTTGTTGGCGTTTATCGTGAACACAAGTGATTAGTTATCTCGTTTCCTTGCGTACCTTGTTTTTTTACACATTTCAGCAACCAACATTTCGTCTCATTTCATTTTTAGTATTTACAGTCATTTCCAGTGCATTTGCTGTTCGATGTGCAGTAGTAACAAGGTAATTTCAAGAGATAGCGAAAAGATCCATTATTCGTTTAAACAGTATCAAGAGCGATGATGCCCAATCTCCGCACGATGAATTTAAGTCAGAATAAATGTGAATTTAACACAGAATGCTCACACGAATTGTTTATCAGTAACTAGTAGTAGTAATCAGTAGTAGTCTTTAGATATTTTATGTTGTTTGGTTGAAGTGAAAAAACAGCACTTTTACATAGGAAAATTCAAAACATTAACATATTTCCATGTCACAGTTAAGTCCTTCACGGAATTCTTTTTTGTTTTTATTATTTGTCTACATTTTCGAATAATCCTCGTGTGCTAGAAAACATCCGCCATTAATTGCCTGCGGCCATATTCCAGTGTAGTAAGTTGGTGGGAAAGGAAATATAAAGTGTTTTGTTTCCTCTTTGGTACAAATGAAAAACTTTAAATAAAATTCTACCTCAACTTGAAACGGTATCAGGTAATATTCACATTGCTTTAATTGGGAATTTAAAGTGAATTGTGAGGTTAGTGCAATGCATGAATAGTGAGTTATAGGAACTAACTACAAACAGCTAATTGGATCTTGAAGGGGAATGGTTGCTAACAAAGGAACTATTACGCTGACCATTGCTATTGATATTACGAGTACCATTCATCGCATAAACTAGACGGAACCTGTATTCGCGTAGATTGCAACCATTAGATTTTTTCTATTTGCTCTCTCTAAAGATAAAAAAAAAACTCTGAAATGCATTTTCTTAATGCATTTTCTATCCACTATTATCAAATCGCCAACTTTTAGTTAAACTGGTTGTTGTGTTTTTTCTTACAAAATATGACGTGTTATTTCCTCCAAACTTAAATTTCACAATAAACTTTTGCAAACCTATCGGAAGATAAGTAGAACACATGCTTCATAAATTGACGAGTACGGCTGAGGGAGGCGAACAAATAAAATTAGGCCAGAAAATTCAAAATATTTGATTACATATTCCTTTGAGGTCCCCTGAATAAATTATGAGGCATAAAATAACCAATCGGAATATTAATATTCTCGTGTGTTTCCATTCTGCATATTGAATCAATCAACATTTTCATTTTTTGTTATTTGTTTTGGGGTGTTATGCCTTGGTGCGATACCTCCTCCTTTAGCCAACGTTTCGGACAGCGTTGCAATGTCTATCATCATCAGCAGATCCGGTAGATGTGTAATTTTTAGTGGTGAAATGTGTGCTTATTTTCATTTGCTTAAAAAATTCTCAATTCTCGTGCTGAAAAGTTTCTATGTTAAATATATGTACGTTATAGACTTCCAATAAAATACAATTCATTCACAATACAATTAGATAATTTAAAATTAAGTATAAATATTACAGCGACTAATTAGAAAGACAAAAGACAATAAAGTTGATACGAAGAACGTATTAGTCTGAGTTGGGAAGATGCATGATGGTATTATATTATCCACTAGAGTTGACAAGAGCGTTTTTGGCCACATTTTGGCCAATTTGCAAACCCCCTCGAGCGTTCGCTAGCTAAAATGTGGCCAATTTGAAAAGATATTTTAAAACATTTTTTTTTTAATTAATTCAAAAGTTCCCTCACGTTGTTTACTTTAATTAATCACATCGATTACTGAGTATTTTCAATTAGAAGTATCTCGCGTGTCTTCTAAATTATTTGACGTTGACATTAAACGAAACGAAATTATTGAAATATTTGTTCTTAGAAGTCATTGATAATGTGTTATATAATTAAAAAATGCATCTTCAAATTAAAATTTATACATGTTAGTATCAACTAGACTATATACAATATACATAATATTTTTAATTATTCCAATATGTACTGCGTACGCCAATTTTAAAGTAAATGATACGCAGAATTCGAGCGAAATTTTTTTCATGAATCCTAAAAATATTGAATAAACGGTTAAGTCCCAAATCGGACCCGCAGAAAACCGGGACGCTAGACACGTATTTCAATTAATTCCGAACGCTCGAGGAGTTAGTAGTTATCCCTGAATTTAGCGTGAAAACCAAGTTACATTTCCAACTCTTCTGTCATTCATTCTGTGACATTTACGTTAATTGTTATCGAATGCATTTATAAATGAATATGTGGGTGTGTGTGTTTGACTCTATTACCTTATTGAGGGAGGTATTGATTAAAGGCTTGAAGTAGCAGAGATTGTTTACTAAATACACTGACATTATTACCGATTATAATTGATTGTCAAAAGGATACGAACTATGTATGACACTGAATGGAAATTAATGTGAAGGGTTCGAAACTGCAATCAATGAATAGATCCCGTCTGCGCTCGTCGCGGTGTTATCGTTGTAGGAATTAAGTGCAATTATTGGAACCACCATACGTTCACCAGATTATTCAATCAGTTATATTATACGTAATACAGTGCAGACCATTCTTCAGTGATTATCATATAAATACCAAGTACTGTTTGTGAGTTGTGATGTGATTGTGTGGAATACGAAATGAAATGGAATATTGCTCTGTTAAATGGTGGAGCTACAGGATGTACGAAACACAATCCCAGCTTGCCACAGACTACAGGGGAAATGCAAACCATGTCCTTTATCTGGGAATATTACACGGCCGGGACGTGATGCACTTACTAATAATAATTTCACCGAAACAATAGAACTACATACGATATTTAAACATAAATACAGTATTTTCCTGTGAAACATTGTTTGTTATATTACACGAATAATATTTTCAATCCAATTCCTTCTCTAGTCTCAGTGGGTTGCAGAAGAGGATGACTTTCAAAACCCACATATCTGACATTGTCTCCCGCGTCAACAAAATGCTTGGATTTGTTCCTTATAACTCGAGATCATTTACTAGTGGAATTGCAATACATGCATTACGGAGAACATATGAATTCTTTGTTCGCAGCATCTTGGAATATAGCTCCATTATTTGGGCCTCTTCTGAATAAAACCATTTCCTAGAAATAGAAAAAGTACAAAAAAGGTTTATGCTTTACCTGTATATGTTAATACTATCCATTCCTGTATCCATCCTTGTCTTAACAGGAATGGTAGATTTTAACAGCTAAGAAACCCGCCTAAAAATATTTTCGAGTACACATTTTTTAAAACTTAATCTCTGGTACTATACTCAATCCACTTATGTTGCATGAGGATAACTTATATGCCCCTAACACGTAATCTCGTGAGAGATCATACGCACTTTTTTATGCCCCGAAAGCGACGACTTCTGCCTAACAGAACGCACTAATAAACAGAGCAACTCAAGTGCTTAACGATTTTGCATTGACCGTTGACATATTCAAAGTCACTTATAGGCACTTCAACAATAATATTTTGACGCATGTCACAAAATAGTAAAACTGCCCCCATGCCATTTTAATTTGTGATATTCTCTATGAAATGTTTTATCGAGATATTAAAAAAAAATAAAAATAATAACTGGTGGTGGGTGACGCTATCACAGTATAGACGGAGTGGAAGTTGAAGTGGTCCTACCAGGTCTCTGTCTTTTCCGTGGTGGACTGGAATATATGTGTATTCATGCTCCGACCATTTAAGGGAAATAGCTTTTAGATGGTCAAAGATACTTCAACTAACTTATTCTGGAAATGCGGTATCGACGAGAAAATTCTACATTCGAAATGTTTTAAAAATATTGGGATATTAGTTCCAATAGGCAGTTTGATATTTCCAATTTCCCCCGGCACTTGTAAGACGGGGTCACCGGAAATTTATCTGCCAGTTTAGTATCTCTTGCGGTCCTAAATTCGACCATGAAAATATTTTCTCCTTATCTCACATTAGACCACTTTTTGAACGCATTCACATTTATGAGAAAATATTACCACGATTTCACTGATCAGCACAAAAACTGTGAAAATATTTTCGTTCCTTTACAATTGAAATGGAGCTCGCAAATTGAAAAATTCATAAAATTGCTTCAGTATTTCGGTCTAAGAATGCAACTCTCGTTTCATTGTTTGTTTATTGCAAACATTGCAGAAGTTGCTTAGAAAATGTTGCAGTTTTGCATTCTTTAAGAATTCAGCATAATGCTAGCAAAACTGTTGAATAAGTAAGGTGAAAAATTGTAGACCTCTGTACGAGAAAATGTCGTGAAATATTCATAGCTTTTTCTCTTCAGAAATTCTGTTAGGTTTTATTTAGAAGTTCTTCAACGCAAGCTTTTGCATTTCTACCATTTTCTAGTTAGAGTAGCAAAAATTGTGAACAAAATAACATGTTTAAATTCTTCTGTAGTGTATTGTTGTTTTCTCTGATGAAAAATATGACTCTGATGATCGGGAGTTTCAATAATACTTCGATTTGTTTAGATTAAGTGTCGTGTTTATTATGTTTTCAATCAAAATGAATATCTAACGTCTAAGTGACTTGACGTCCGTTCTAAATTATGCTCTGTGATAATCTGGAGCGAGAGAAATTCTCACTGAAGGTGCCCGTCTATACATAGATCGGTCATGAACGGCTATCTTCGTAACCGTTCGGATTTTAGACATGAACGAACGACAGTTTTCTCTCTTACATAGTACAACTTACATACCTTTGTTGAGAAACGTTAAAACTGTTGGATGTTGTGTGTTGTGATTGTCCTATTTTATATTTAAATTCATGTAGCACTGAACATTTCCTTATCATTTATTTTAATCTCGATGTGTAGAGCCTTTTATCTTAAACTTTCGCGTCTATGCCACCTCTTACTAAATATCGCCATAAAATATCTTGTCTAAACTCTCTGTTGTCTGAGGCGCATAAACTTTCACTTTCTGTGTCTATAAAATGGCGTGTTTTGACGCTGCTTGTCATTCTTGAAAACATTATTATCAATCTTACAAACAGTCTCTCTCTATCCTCGTCTAAACTCTGCTTGTTTAGCAAACCGTCGTTCATTTCTGTTACTTTAATTAGTCTCAATTATTGTCGTCAGTCAAGTGTTCAGACAAAACCACTCTGTCAAATTTTATTCATCAGAATAAACAGTTATAAATATCCAGTAACAAACACAAGTGTTTTTTACTAACAAAGGATTACCTCAAACTACCCTCACTCTATCAATCACTGTACGGTTCCTTGGTGCGGAACAGAAGGAAGTCAGCAACGGCAGCTCAGACTTACAACCTGACTACAGACTCTCTGGAGAGAACCACACCTGGACCTACGCAAAAACTACGTAGAACATACATAGTTTTAATGTCTACAGTTATTTTGCAATACTTTTACTATGTTACGTGTGCTATATAAATGTATCTAATGTAATGTTATAAATAATAAATAACTACCTATACTAACGACATCTGTGAAGACATTGAAACTACATAAATATTCACATCTACTAAATTTTTCTTGTTCAAAAGCGAAACACGAGAAAAAATCTTGATGTAGGTTGTTATTGTGATTACCTAAAATGTGAGTTCCACGTGGGAATGTAAGTTATAGCTCGAGGTGTAATTAAGAGATGGCGTGTTGCTATTATCCTCTGCTTCTCCCACTTCCTCGTTTATTTTCCTTCCATCATCATAAGTCTCCATCTTCCATGGCCGCCAGGGCTATACTTTAATTCTTATTTTTAAACAGTGTTGTTTTTTCCACTTGTTAGATGGGAAAAAAAAATTATGGGAATTAGAGATTACTAAAAAAACCTGTTCGTTCTGGTTTTAATATTTCAGGAATCGGCCGTATTTTATTGGAAGGTCAAAATATTTCCGTTTTCAATAAAGTCCAAGTAAATTGAATATTTCTGAACATATCCGAAAACTGAAAATTGTTCTTGAAAGGTGATGAAATATGTATACAAATTTTAATATGAGAAATGAAAACATAATTTATGAATTATTTTTTTTAATACAAACGTTAAGTTTTAATAATTACTCTCCTTACGTTTTTTCTATCTAAAATTACCTACTGATAACAAAAAAAAAGAAAAACACGTCGGTACATATTTTATTAAGCAAATGCACACTATAAAAAATATTATCGCATTATGTTATTATCGCATTATGTCGTTTCATAAAAAAATAATTGATAAAAAATTCTCGACATTTTATACATCCTTCTCAAATTGCTATCGGAAAATTTGGTTTCATAGAAGCGCACTTATAAATTTTTCTACAATTAAACTTCAGATTTGAATATAAACCGTAGAGTTTTCTCTATCTAACACCGTTTAGGCATATTTATCAACGTGACAAAAGAGAGATTCAACGATTTATATGATACCTGTTGTAACATATCTATTTCGCGAGTAGGTACCGCTTAAAGTAGGTACTGTTTATTGTCTATTAATTTGTTTTTATTTTTTATTTAACTTTGTTGGTTGGTGAAACTGCAACGACACCGGAAAAGGGGCGTTCGGGAAAGATGGCGGCAGACATAATGTAGATTTTGTGTGCGGGAGGAGATTTTCGGGGCGATTGGGATTATGGTGGGTGTTACAAAGGCGATGTAGCCTAAAAAGTTCGTTTTTACACGTCACGTGAGTGTGTGACAACTCTAATGGCCCTGTAGCCGATTTATTTTGTTGAATCCCTCGCCGGATGCCGCGAGATAATGTTGTCCGCGTGCTGATGTTTTTGACACCAAATTCAACGGGTGATCAACTGCCCGCTAGGATTCTTTCCTGGTGAATCCTTTGGCCGATGAGGTTCCTTCATGCCGCTTGATGGGTGAGGACCTTCCGTGCTCTCTTTGTTGGGTGAATTCCCTTTACTGATGAAGCGGCTCCTAGCCTTTGTTGTACCTTTGGGCCGGTGAGATTCCCCATGCCGCCTGATGGATGGAGGCTCAACCGAGCTTTTTGTGTTGGGAGGACTCCCTTTAACCAAACGCCCCATGACGTGTGGAACGGCGTTTTGGGGTTTGCTGTTGACGATCGCTGTTGAGGATTGCTCTACACGACTGGAAGAGAGTCACGACGACGAGACGTACGCGCTTCTGATAACCAACCGTAATTTTAACATAACTCTCTCTCTCCAAATCTGATTGATGCCAAAGGTATTTGTGTTTCTTTTTTTTACATTTCTTTGATGTCATTTGCAAAGTGCAATAAAGCCGTTTTTTTACATTTCACTAGAAAATACTTTCATTTATTTATATGCATGATCTCTGATCCCTATTTCCACCATCCTGAGATGGATGTTCTTTATGCTCTGGGAGGCTGTCGGATGACAAAGGTGGGTAACCTACATTACTTGGTATTACATTTGCGCCCAACGAAAAACTTTTTTAAGTATATTAAACAGGTGTTCGGAAGGGTATTTATAGGTCATGCATATATCTATAAGAATATTCTTATTTAATGTTATATAATTTGTCTGCTTTTTACGATGTCATTTTACAACTCATCAGTGTGTGGGTAGTAAGTTAGTTGTTTGCAATTATGCCTTTGAATTTGTTGATTACCAAAGTTTGACGTTTATCTATTGCCATATATAAAAAAAATGTGCGTGTTAATATATTGTTTCTCGCAATTTAATGTACATTGGTACCAGTGACAGCTTGAATAATTTACAGCGAAAAATATTCTCTTTTCTGGCAATACTGGATTTAAGTGTCAGTTGTCAAAACATCAAAACAATTGTTGTGTTTTGTTTTCGCAAATAAGAAGATACGTTGTATTGTGAAAGGGTTTTGTACATTAATTGGATATACAATTATGAATTTACAAGGGAGGACGATGTGGATTCTTTTTATAATTTTTCGCGGAAAAACTTGCTTTGTTTTGAGGGAATTTTAGTTCCGGTGATCCATTGGCTTTACACGGTGTCCTGTGAGCTACATACATTATAAAATGTCCGGTGAGCTACATACATTAAAAAAAAAATTTTTTTTTTTTGAAAAATAATTTTGATTTTTTTTCAAATATTTTTTTTTAAGAGAGATAATTTGCCTTACAGGGTGTCCGGTATTTCAAACAAATAAAATATATTATTTTTTTTTTTAATTAAATAATTTTAATTATTTTTTCTCAAATTTAAAAATTAAAAGAAAAAAAAAACAAAATGGCGATTTCAAATATTAACGGTGCAACTAAGGAGGAGATGATACAGATGCTTTCTGACGTTAATATTACTCCAGAACCCACTTTGTCCGCCATGAGAGAGCAAGCGCGAATTTACAACAGGAATCTTAAACAATCTAGTGGTACTTCTTCTCAACAAGAAGCAAGCAGTGATGAAAGTCCTAATACAACTACCAACATAACTAATAATTATTATCAGAATATAACTACAAATCCTTCCGTACATAGCTGGGGTGTTAAATTTAACGGATCTTCAGACATCCGTGACTTTATACAACGTGTGGAGGAGTTATCTAGGTGTCGTCATATTGAGTTGTCGCTTGTTGTCACTTCGTTTGCTGACCTTTTGGAGGGAAGAGCATTGCTATGGTATCGTACCATTTATAAAGATAATTTAACTTGGCTAGAACTGAAAAAACTAATTTTAACTCGTTTTGATCCAATTGCTAACCAAACCGAAGCTTTAAAAGCTCTCTTCTCTATGAAACAGAAGTATAATCAAAGCGTAGTTGATTATGTTGAAGACGTGCAATTAGCTAATTTAAGATTAAACGTTCAACTTCCGGAAGAACAAATTGTGGATTTAGTGTGCAATAGCCTATTGCCGAAATATGCTCTTGTTATTGCTTATTTTGAGGATAAAAATTTAAATTCCTTAATTAGTGTTTGTAAGCGATTTGAAAAAAGTTTAGCTATTTCCGACGATGAAGCAAATTCGGTCAAAGACAAGAATAAACCGTCATCCGTTCCGTTGAATGATAATGCTGCACCTTCTTCCTCTTCTTCTTCTTCTTCGCCTTCTGCACAATTTTATAGAAATAAATTACTTTGCGCTTATTGTAATTTAAAAGGTCATTCCAAGCCTTTTTGTAGGAAATGGAAGTTTGATTCTCAGAAGAATCATACCAAGCGACAAGCAAATCCTGAACGACATAATTCAAAAAACTAGACGGGGGTCCCCCACATTCTGCTAGCGAGGATGCTAGGAGACCACCGTTAGTTTCAAACTCTAGTACCAGTCCCATCGACCATGACATGGACGCATTCATGCCGATGATGACCAGCGGTCAAGATGTTAGACCTCATGTTAATATTGCAATTAACAATTTAGTTTTTTCAGCTCTTTTAGATAGCGGAGCTAGTGTGAGTTGTTTTGGAGGTTCACTGTATAGGTTTTTCTTAAGTTTAGGTTTTAAGTTAGATAAGCTTGATTCTTACGTTACCACCGCGGATGGTAAACATCAAGATGTAATTGGTACTATGCGGGTACTAGTTACTTATAATAATATTAAGAAATATGTAATTTTTTTTGTAATTCCGTCTCTTTCTCCCGTGATTGTTTTAGGAGTCGACTTTTGGAAACAATTTGACATCGCTCCTCAATTGTTTTCAAAGGCCAACAGTGGACGTGATGTTGAGAATACTTTAGGTGAAATTCGCAAGATCACGTCAGCTTCCCTACTGTCCCCTCAAGACAATCATAGGCTAAATAATGTAATTGATAAATTTAAGTCAATTTCTTTTGAAAAATGTGGATTGGGTCGTACTCATTTAGTTCAGCACAAAATTAATACGACGGGAGATCCCATTAAGCAACGATATTACCCATTGTCTCAAACACGTCAAAAACAACTTGAAGCTCAACTTAAAGAAATGCTTGATTTAGGTGTTGTTCGACGTTCGCGTTCGGCTTGGTCGAACCCGGTTTTGATTGTGCCCAAAAAGGATGGTTCTGCAAGATTCTGCTTAGACTCCAGGAAGCTTAACAGCGTCACGACAAGAGATTCCTACCCCTTGCCGTATATTTCGCGTATTTTAGACAAGCTACGTGGTGCACGCTTCATATCTTCTATTGACTTATCGAAAAGTTTCTGGCAAATCCCTTTACATAAGGATTCTTGCTGCAAAACGGCTTTTGTAGTACCTGGACATGGCTTGTTTGAATTCGTTAGGATGCCGTTTGGGTTAAAAAACGCTCCTAGTGAACTTCAGCGTCTGGTAGATGCACTTTTTGGTCCAGAGTTCGACGAAAACGTTTTTTGCTATTTGGATGACCTAATTATAATTTCAGAAGATATCGATTCACATTTAGAGCAATTAAATAGGGTTTTCTTACGTCTGAAAGAAGCAGGCTTAACAGTCAATTTGAAAAAGTGTGAGTTTTGCAAGGATGAATTGAAGTATCTCGGTTACGTTGTGGATGCAAAAGGACTTCGCACAGACCCAGTTAAGTTGGAATGCATTCGTACCTACCCCATTCCAAAGAATTCTAAACAGGTAAAAGCTTTCATTGGCCTGTGCGGGTATTATAGGCGTTTTATAAAGGATTTTTCAACCATTGCTGCTCCCTTAACAAAACTTACTGGTTCAAGGAAGGGAATTAGTAATTTTTCTTGGTCTCCTGAAGCGGAGTTGTCTTTTAAGAAATTAAAGAAGGCGTTGACTTCTGCCCCTGTTATTAATTGTCCGGATTTTTCGCTTCCTTTCACGATTCACTGTGACGCGAGCAACGTTGGGATCGGAGGTGTACTTACACAAATTTTTGAAGGAGAGGAGCACCCTGTATCTTATTTCTCTAGGTGTCTTAATGTGCATGAACGAAACTACGGCGTGACGGAGCGCGAACTCCTAGCGGTGTTAGATTCAGTCAACCATTTTAGGCCCTACATAGAGGGTGCTCACTTCACTGTGGTAACGGACCATTCTAGTCTACAATGGTTAGTCTCATTATCTAATCCAACAGGTCGGCTTGCTCGCTGGTCTACTCGGCTGTCACAGTACTCTTTTGATGTTATACATAGGAAAGGTAAATTAAATACGGTTCCGGACGTTCTCTCACGTAAAGACGTTTCTTTAATTTCGGCCATTGATTCCGTTCCCACGAGTACAGATACTTGGTATAATACCTTATTTTCTAATTGTAAATCAAATCCACAACGTTTTAATAATTTTCAAATTAAGGAAAATAAATTATTTCGTCACACTAAATCTCGTTTCGCTCTGCAGGAGGACACAGCTTGGAAGCTTGTTGTTCCTTTTGAGGACCGTAACGCTGTTCTATCTAAAGAACATGAGTCTGTTATTTCTTGTCATCCAGGAGTTTTTAGAACATATAAGAAGGTTCAACTTCATTATTTTTGGCCAGGGATGTATAATGACGTCAAAAATTTTGTCAATAGATGTAAAACGTGTAAGGCACATAAAATTAACACTGCTGCGCCGGCAGGCATTTCTACGAACCCGAAAATAGTTACAAGACCTATGCAAATGCTGTCTATTGACCTTGTCGGTCCTCTTCCGCGTAGCTATGCAGGATTTATGTATATTCTAACAGTCGTTGATGTATTTTCTAAATATACCTGGATTTTTCCGCTTAGAAATGCAACTACTAAAAGCATTGTTAAAAACATTGAACAATACATATTCCTTGTACACGGGGTACCGCAAACGTGCGTCTGCGACAACGGAAAACAATTTATTTCAAAAGACTTTAAACAATTGTTAGCAGAGTATAACGTACCTCCGCCTTTTTATAATGCTTTTTATACTCCCCAAAATAACGTGGTCGAACGCTATAACCAAACCATTGGAACTGCTTTGTCTATTTTAACCGAATCTGACCAGCGTAATTGGTCCAGATTTCTGCCTCAAATTCAATCAGCTCTCAATAACACGGTTAATTTTGCAACCGGCTTCACCCCCTTCTTCCTCATGCATGGTAGGGAACAAATTATTGACGGAAACTTTCATAAAAATAACTTATCTTCTGGTGTCGTAGACACTACGTTGCAGCAATCTAGGGACGAATTTGCTAAGAAGTTGGAAGACTTAGTTCCAATTTATGAACAAGTTTCAAATGCTTTGTTACAAGCTTTTAAGAAAAATGCCCAACACTACAATTTACGCCGTAAGACGGTTAATTATGAAGTAGGCGATGTCGTTTGGAGGAAGAATTTCGTTCAATCCAGTGGACCGAATTATTTCTCTCACAAATTGGCCCCTAGATTCGTTCGCAATGTTATTAAAGGTAAAGTCTCTAATTTGGTCTATACTCTAGCTGATATGAACGGTAAAATTGTAGGAAATTTTCATGTAAAGGATATTGTTCGCATGGATTAAATATTTCTTACTCTTTATATATAGATGAAACCAACGTGATTGCATGCGGGACTACCAACCCTGCATGCTGTTCCATTTGTTTCGTCAGTGGTTTTTCTGGTCACTTGCTTTTGAGGTTTGGTACCCTCAAGAGGTTTTGTCTAGAATTTTCACGAAATTTCCTCAATCTTGCTTCCTCAATTTAATTTTTTTCTTTAAATTCTTCGGAATTTTTTCTATAGGAGACGTCGTTTACAATGAATGTCGTTTCCTCTGATCCGTGTGATCAGTGGCGCCCAATATTTTGTCTAAGTCATATTTTGTAATTGACTTAGTCTTTGACGAGATTTTTTTTTATTTAAACTCTAAATAATTTTTTTGTATGAAATGAGTTGTTTCGCCTTCCTTATAGGCTACAATTATACTTACACACTGATGCGTTCGTAAAACAATAGGTTATGTTGTACTGTTTTAGCGTTTAAGTCTGAATCCTTCTTCTCAAGTTCGTTGGAATTATCTCCCGAACAATGATTTTCCAAGGACTTGGAAAGAATGATTCAAAACTTCTGTTTATGAGAGATTGGAGCGACTTTCTTATGTACAGATTGTTAAAATTTCAACAATTAGTGATTAAGTAAATTTTTTCATAAATATACCATAGATATGTTAAATAGATTTAAGTCTGGTATAACTTTCCTTAAAGTCAGTTAGTTAAGTTTGTTAAGAATATTTGTTAAGAATTTTTTTTTTTCTTGTCACAAACAAAGGTGGTACTGCTCTGGCATACCTACCCATTAAAGTAACTCATATTTGAAGTTTATCACCTTACCTCTAATACAGGAAAGTGTATTTTGTCTTTTAGTTTTAAGTTAACATTAAGCATTTACATATATAGGTCTCTCACTGCTTAAACCAGTGTTGTACTGTTAATTTTGTCTACTAGTGTCGTTCATTTGGATATTGTTCGATCACCCCTTACCTAGTGTCGATTATCTAATAAGCATATTCGATCACCAAAATATCATTGTTTGTTCAAGAAATTTATGACTTTTCACTTACTTGATGTATTAAGTGTTATTTTTTTTTGAAGGAATGCCACCTGGGTTTATCTTCAGTCTTTTCTTGCACAAGCAACGTCCCCTGAGGATGATTTATCATAGTTACATCTTGTATTTTTGTATAAAATCAAGAGTACTTTTTGAGGTTCACTTTTATAATAGCTAGGTGTTTTGTTTAATTGTAATCCCTAAGCTCTAAGCCTAACATTCTAGATCCTGTTTTGCTTCTGTGTTCCTAATGAATTTTTTCATAATTTTGATGGATAGGTAATTGAAATATGTAAACCCTAATCTAACCTCTTTTATAGATAGGTATGTCTTTACATATAAACCCTACTCTGACCACTTTGTAATTGACAGTTTTTTTATAAAACTTGTTATACGATGGACAAGTAATAATTGTATTATACTTGATCTGATTTTTTTTTTTTTTTGACAGATAGGTATGTCTTTACATATAAACCCTACTCTGACCACTTTGTAATTGACAGTTTTTTTTATAAAACTTGTTGTACGATGGACAAGTAATAATTGTATTATACTTGATCTGACCTCCTAGACATCAATTTTAAATTGAATGAGTTAATTCTGTATATTTGTTTATACCTTGGTCTAGTTTTAGTTGATAATTTAAGACGCATTGAGTATAATATCTGTGACGTAACTTTTTTTCAAATATTAATTTTGATTAGAATATAAGGATAGAGAGAGAGAGTTATTTTTTTTTATGTTAATAATAACTAAGTGTTGCCTTTTTCCATAAATGAAAGTGGGAGCTTGAATTCTCCATACTCACTAGTGTTTTCTTGAGAGATTGTCTCTCGTCATGTGAGTAACGTGTTGGTAATCTTACAAGCGAGCTTGTAAAAGTGGAGGTATTACCTCATTTTCTATGTTGTTTTTTTTTGTACACCATTCTGTGAATGGGTTTGCTACTTTAATATGTTTTACCTTTATGTTTTTCTGATACTATGTTGTGTTATTTTTCTTTAACAGATGTGGAAAGAGAGAGTCGTATTGGGCGGTGTCCTAATAATTTTACTTCACTTCGCGGCGTAAAATTTTCGGGGGTTGCGGGGAAATGTAACATATCTATTTCGCGAGTAGGTACCGCTTAAAGTAGGTACTGTTTATTGTCTATTAATTTGTTTTTATTTTTTATTTAACTTTGTTGGTTGGTGAAACTGCAACGACACCGGAAAAGGGGCGTTCGGGAAAGATGGCGGCAGACATAATGTAGATTTTGTGTGCGGGAGGAGATTTTCGGGGCGATTGGGATTATGGTGGGTGTTACAAAGGCGATGTAGCCTAAAAAGTTCGTTTTTACACGTCACGTGAGTGTGTGACAACTCTAATGGCCCTGTAGCCGATTTATTTTGTTGAATCCCTCGCCGGATGCCGCGAGATAATGTTGTCCGCGTGCTGATGTTTTTGACACCAAATTCAACGGGTGATCAACTGCCCGCTAGGATTCTTTCCTGGTGAATCCTTTGGCCGATGAGGTTCCTTCATGCCGCTTGATGGGTGAGGACCTTCCGTGCTCTCTTTGTTGGGTGAATTCCCTTTACTGATGAAGCGGCTCCTAGCCTTTGTTGTACCTTTGGGCCGGTGAGATTCCCCATGCCGCCTGATGGATGGAGGCTCAACCGAGCTTTTTGTGTTGGGAGGACTCCCTTTAACCAAACGCCCCATGACGTGTGGAACGGCGTTTTGGGGTTTGCTGTTGACGATCGCTGTTGAGGATTGCTCTACACGACTGGAAGAGAGTCACGACGACGAGACGTACGCGCTTCTGATAACCAACCGTAATTTTAACATAACTCTCTCTCTCCAAATCTGATTGATGCCAAAGGTATTTGTGTTTCTTTTTTTTACATTTCTTTGATGTCATTTGCAAAGTGCAATAAAGCCGTTTTTTTACATTTCACTAGAAAATACTTTCATTTATTTATATGCATGATCTCTGATCCCTATTTCCACCATCCTGAGATGGATGTTCTTTATGCTCTGGGAGGCTGTCGGATGACAAAGGTGGGTAACCTACATTACTTGGTATTACACTGTGTGAGCGGGAACAAATGTGGTATTCTGCGATTAAACGTGTTTAAAGTGAAACAAAAAATCGTTGTGTGGAATGTACGAAGCTATTGTACATTATTTCTCCTATTCGATTCATCATATTCTAGTTCAATGTTTTGAGTGACCAAATATAGAATAAATGGTGCATTCAGTCTGTCTGTTGCGTCATCAACTAATTGGTGGTTTGTACCAATAATGAATGCTAGTGAAATAGTATCGATGCTCTACTGTTAGCTGAGAACACTGTAACGGTGGCAATTAAATGGGAAACTGCTGATACTACCTGATATCAGGGGATATATTGCAAGAGATGCATTTTACCGTAGGGAGAAAACTAACCTATTACTAGAGAGAATACTTTGTACTTCTAAAATTAAAAGCCGTAAAATTGCATCAACATCTTTCAATGCACTTTGTACATGTAGAATCATGGTGCTACTACGTAATCAGCTCGATGGAATGACTTCGGGTCGCGTATTTCCAAAACCTATACCGATTCAGTCGCGGTAGCGACAATTTACATTTTAAATATACCTCTATATTTGTTATTTTTTATCACTTTGCAAAAACAAAATTTTTTCTAAAATCTAGATGAAATATTCTTTCCAATGTGTATATTAGTAGTTAATAATTTTATTTCTATATGTTCAAATTTTGATATTGAAAATGTAAAGCGACTGAAACGGTATAGGTTTTGGAAATACGACTCCGGGTCCAATATAATAACCCTGCAGAATTATATGGTCACTGGTCACTGGTCACTGGTCACTGGTCACTGGTCACTGGTCACTGGTCACTGGTCACTGGTCACTGGTCACTGGTCACTGGTCACTGGTCACTGGTCACTGGTCACTGGTCACTGGTCACTGGTCACTGGCCACTGGTCACTGGTCACTGGTCACTGGTCACTGGTCACTGGTCACTGGTCACTGGTCACTGGTCACTGGTCACTGGTCACTGGTCACTGGTCACTGGTCACTGGTCACTGGTCACTGGTCACTGGTCACTGGAGCCAGGATGCGGCTAACGGCCTCCGACAATACGACATACTTGGATATTAAATTTATAATTGCATATCAATGTTCAGTAAATAATGAAAAATGGATGGTCTGTTCGGAAATAGCTTAAACATAGATCCTAGTTTGTAAGAGTGAATCACCGATTTCCCTTTTAACATCTAGTAATATAGCTCTTCAGGATCTTGTTTGGATCAAAATAGTTGTCTTGCATAAAAGAGAAATAGGATATTAAAATGTAAGATCATAAAAACTCGGAGTAAAAATTAGGCCCCCCAGAATTAAAAAATAAACTTTTATTAAATTCAGTGATTGGTTTTATCATTGATGTTTAATTTGCTAAGGCTTTCCTTTTGTGAGTGATTTAAAGCTCACCAATCTACAAGAGGCGCAACATTTGTATAGTATTTTATTTGAAATGGTATGAAAATTAATATGTACGTTTTTGCCTAGTATCTTACGTATTTTTTTACACCGAGAATTATACTTCTGTCAAATACATACGTTTTTTCATTCTTTCTTAGGAGACAATGATTAACTATCTCCCCTTCAAATATGTTCCCAAAAGACAAAATATAGACGAAGGTTTCCCTTGTATTGACATTTCTAGGAGCTTAAAATATCGCAGATCGTCTCTCATGTCCATTTCACAATTTATATACAAATAAACACTGTTCCCAGAATTCATTCATTCGTGAGATACAAACCCTTCCTTAAATCTAGGTCAATCCAAGGAACAACATACTCAACGTTTAAAAATGACGTAGAGATGGATATTTCAAGGTTTCCATAAACTACGTAATTTGGGAGGTGGATATTGGTACCGTCGCTTCTGGAACCATTTATTGGAAAACCAACATCCCTGTCATAATTATTATTTTTAATTGTTAAACTAACGTTTAAGACATGATTTTTATGCATAGCACAAAGGGTAACAATTATTATAAGCAAGTCCCGTTGGCGTCATGTAACTTTTCTCAGAAGATTTTTCAATGTGGATGAGTGTTTCAGGCTGATAATTATTGCTTATAATAATTGTTATCCCTGTCATAGGTTACCCCAAGTGATTCTCTATGTTTGGTGATTTAGCAATAGGTGTTCGGGTTCACGGAGGAAGTTTTGTCCACGTCTTAACGGTGAATTCGTTTACCCACCTACTGCATGGCAGGCCGGATCGGGAGAGACTGATTGAGCGAGACGTAACCTAGGCCTCTCCAGCCGGACTTTCTCGATCCATCACCTTGCACTGCAGTGGGAGGGATGGATTCATACTTTCGGCACTCCTGGACACACTGACCCCCAGACTCCTACCTAAATCTCATACCATTTTCCTTTCCAGAACTTTCTCTCATTCCTTTCCCTTAAAAGATCCTCCATACAGCTTTCCAAAAGATGACAAAGACCTTGAGGGATTTTTTTTTCTCAGGGTCTCCTGTATAGAGCTAACGTAAAAAAAATACTTACAGACTTGCTTCGAGGGTCGCTCTATTTCGAGCATATATCCATTAAATACCATAGGGGGAGGGGTGGGTGTTGAAAAAGGGAAGCAAACAGAAGAAATATGGGAGGAAACTGAATGGACATGCTTAGCACATACATGTATTATATATGCGTATGCATGTAAGCACTTTATTCCGATGTAATTGCGTGTAATTTGGTTGTGAAGTGGTGATACTGGGTACGTTTCAATAGCTATCAGTAATATTTTACCTTTGTCTCAGGGCTGAGTGCTAGTTCCCCCTCAAAAGGAAAGGGTACTTTAGGGTATGTATTGTGGGGGTTTGTGTCCCCCTGAGAGAGACTCCAGTGACAAGTGTGATGGTATCACGTAAGAATTTTAGGGTAGAAAAAAATTAAGTTTTAAAAATTTTATCAGTCAATTGATATTGATGTGATCTAAATTTTTATATACGTATAAATAAGAAGTTACTATTTTCGTACATTTGATATTCTGTTGAATACATATCAAAGTTATGAAGGAACTTAAATTATATTCGTTGCAATAATATTCCACGTAAAACCCAACCATTCCTTTCAAGGCGAAGTAACTAAATAGCAAAAAAATTCTCATTTCAATTTACTGTGAAAACGACGCATTCATCTGCTGGAACAAGTTCAAATTTGATATTTAAATTTCTTCTTGAATAATAATTATGAACTAGACTGCACAGTGCTCACTATGCTTCAACCAGCCGCAGTCAGATGCTTTCTTTCTAGGAATTCCGTAAATACGGTGCACAGAAAGATTATTTAGTCCATTAATTAACATTCATGCCATCCGAAATTCCAATGATAATATTAATCTTCTATTTCGTGACGTGTTTTCCATCAACAAGCATCGTAGAATAAACACTGTTACAAATATGTTCTAAACATGCAAATTAACAGTTAACCGCAAAACAAGTCTGACGATATTAGATTCAATACAAAAACAATACACCATAAAACAACATCCTAAATAATTACAACGTCGCGGTCGAGGGATAAAATGTACCAATTTTTTGTTTGGGCTAAAACGTGGTTTGGAAAATGTAGAAGCTTGTATTTGGATAAATATAGATGATAAAATTGATAGCATTGTTAACGTGCGTGCGTAGAGGAAAGAGTGCCCTGGTGAAAAAGTCCACAAAAGTTTACTTGTAATGACGTAACAATATTTTTTGCGAAAAACACGTTATGGACAAACGTGCACGTATTGTTTCACACTAAGAATATTGTCAACAATTCCGATGAACTTATTAAATTTTTCCAATATTTTTTTCAACGAGCACCTACACCTCCACATACTAAGCTACTTAAAAATAATATTAAGTTATAAAAATAAAACAAACACTTTGTATTTAACCACGAATTTATTATTTTATATATCGACCGGTTTCGCTTCGACTAAACTTCCTCATGATCATTATTATATCCTGACGAAGCTTGGTCGAAGCGAAACCGATCGACATATAAAATAATAAATTGGTGGTTAAATACAAAGTGTTTGTTTTATTTTTTATAATATAACGTCTAACCAAAAAGTAATTGCTTCTTATGAAAAAATAATATTAAGCTTGAAATTCAAAAAACAGGTCGTTGATTAAATCTACCAAAAGTAAACGCATAACATAAGCTTTCCAAATTAAAACTCCTTCATTAGCTTTTAATAATGTAGAATCTTCATCGTGTTAAGAACGTCAAATTTTTTACATTTAAATTCGTTTTTCAAAGATAGGAAAATAATAGTGCCCTACTGATAAACGCGCATCTAAATGTACACCACTGGGTGTTTTTATCGTTTTAATACCCTGTAGCATCACGTGACACCGCCTGTCGTTACCATCTGTCAAACTGACAGCTATCATCGGAACATGCCGCAGAGGAACTGCCTACTCTACCATTTTAGGTGAAATTCCGCGAAAAAACTTAAAATACGAGTACGTCATTTTTAAAGGAGTCTAAATTGTGTGGAAATTTCATGAAAAATCTCTGATATTTTTTGATAACATTGTTGACAATTCCTAATAATGACGCATGAAGTGTGAACGTTATGAATTGATTTATTCAGAGAGTTTTCTATTGATCGATATACCTCTCAAGTCTTCGGTGAAAAAACCCTATTCAAATAGTGATTTTGTAACCGCGTTGAAGCCCCAATAAGCGGAATTTGCTCTGAAACCTTCTTATATCCATCCTCTGGAATGGAGAAACCATAGAAGCTGCTTCGTCCATAGTTTCATGTTTATAGGTAAATTTAATGTAATATAATCTGTCAAACAAATAAACACATTTGGTTATGGATAAGTTGAATGTGGTGTACTGTTATTTCCTCTAATGAATAATATGTCTCTGATGATCGGGAGCTTCAATATTTATGTTGGTTCGTTTGGATTATGAGTCTTATTTACAATGAATGTCAAACTGGACTTAACGTCCATTCTTACTGATGCGCTGTGATATTCTGGAGCAGCGGAAATGTTCACTGAAGGTGCCCAATCCATCTGTAGATCAGATATGATCGGTTATCTTTGTAATCGTTCTGGTCTAATACCGAACGGGCGACAGTTGTCTCTCTAATGTAACTATTTTAACGACATCTGTTGAGAGACATTGAATCACATACATATTCCCACTACAGTTACGTATCTCGCGTAGTTAAACTATAATAGTAATAAAGCTGTTTCGAAATTGAACATTAACAAATTTCATTTTCGTATGGGGAAGCTGTGAGATTAACTCTACTAATCAAATTTACTCCTAAGCGTTTTCTCTTTTTCCTCTAGTCTCTTCCCCCTCCTTCTTCTCCCCTTTATTATCATCTCGTCTAGTAGGCAAGATTATAAGTTAATGAGTCACTGTGGAAATAATCAACGACTTTAATTTTGAGGCGGGTATGGGTACCGCCGCCCCGAAACCATTTATTGGATAACCAACACCTCTTTCACAGGTCACCCCAAGTGGTTCGCTACGTTTGGTGACTTAGGTGTCCGGATTCATGGGGTCAGGTTTATCCAGGTCTTGGCGGCGGATGCGTCAGCCCGCCTGCTGCGTGGCGGGCCGGATCGAGAGAGATTGGTTGAGGGAGACCTTTTGACCTTTACAGCCGGATTCTCTAGACCCATCGCCTTGCACCGCAGCTGGAGGGATAGATTCACACATCCGTCACTCCTGGACACTTGTCACAGTCAATTCCTGGACACAGTCTGGACTTGAAGTGTCTGTCACTGCTGCTTTATATAACCAGGAGCCAGAACTGTACCGGAACTTTAATACGTGGCGAGGAGCAAGGAGAAGCTAGAACTTCAGAGTAACAGAGTTGTTACTTACTCTAAGGCTAGAACTGGTGTGAAATGCATCGACTGTCCATCTTTGCAAAGGAAAATGTATTAAATTATCGAATAAAGCAATATTTTTGTGGCTTGACAATATAACTTAAATGAAGTATTGTTTTATTTTAAACGGCTTTATTAAATAATTTTTTAAAAAATCAACTAGTCTCTACCTTCTAACTAACATTCTTGGACCGTGATAATATAAATTAACTAAATCAGCGGTTCTTAACTGTGTTGGAGGTACTGACCCCCACCAGTTTCATAGGCGCATTCATAGAACCATTCTTAAATGGAAACGAATCACGAATCATATGAGTCGGGGGTGTGTCTTGACCTCCACCGAACCCGCGAGACTGACTCATCCTACTCTTGGAATTCGATCGAAACCTGGTTAAGAACCACTGAAATAGATAGTTAGTTATATCTGAAACTAATTTACTATTTTTAATATTGTATAATAAAATGGTTAAAAACGAAGTAATTTTTCAATTAAAAGAAAATGAATTACATACATTTAAGATATATGTATACAACAATTATAATGCATACAATTCTACTCTCATGTAGTTCATGATCCATGTTCAGCGGATTTTTTTTTTGTTTACATGAATACCGCACAAGATTCCCAACTGCTCTCGTCTGGAGCCAGTGGGACTATGGCATCCCCAATTATGGTATGTTGTGAGAATGAAGGTAATGGGGAAGGGAATGAGATGGGAAGAGGGAGATGAAGAAGTACTAGGCTATTCAGATCTGGTCACCAAACACGGCTAACGCCATCTCAAGTAACGTTTCAATTCTGAATGGTGGTCTTACACCAGGGCGATACTGAGGGTATCTTCCACTCTGGAACGTGCCGCAAATATACTATATATTATTTTGAATGAATAAATTGTGAAATAACACAAATTAATCAAATAAAATTTATTTGCCACGCCGGGATTCGATCCCGCGACCTTCGGAGTGCTAGCCAAGAGCCTTACCGCTGGACTACGCGCCGGCCGTCATAAGTACCCCTATGATGTAATAGTTCAAATGCTTACATAAGTAAATAAAGACACCTTTCTTGTAAATTAATTTCCTACTTCTCAGAACACAAAATATTGTAATCAAAGCACGGCGGTTGTATTAATGAGTTAAGTTTTCATTATTTCCAAATTTTCACAGCAAAAGGCTGGAGGGGTTATTTATAATAATTGTTATTGCAATAACGATTTAGTAAACAGTGAAATAAGTTCATCGTTATTTCGGCAAAACGATGCGGTAACAACATTATTGGTAGTTACATTATTGAAATCAGGGTGAAATGGTTTAATCCCTGGATCATTTATAATAAAGCACTTGTAATGGTGACTTTAATTGTGTTGGTGTTAGGCGAACTGTTGTTAGAAATATGGTTATTAGTTTGAACGTATGTATTGTGTTGTTATTACAGGTAAGGCTCCACCATTATTTCTCTCTCTGGCTGTAGGACATTCACTACATTGCATCGTAAAGTACTTTCATTACACAAAACTTTAAATCACTTTTCTTTTAAATCCATAACTGATGCTTGCTTTAGACTCCTCTGTATATTTGAGTTCTTTATTTTAGAGTGATTCTTTCTGTTCTCCTTTAAATGACAATGCATAGCATCCGTCATAAAACGCAAACCATAAAATCACCCGTTAAAGGTTTTTATGATACTGTTCAGGAAAACAATCTCCGTACCGGGTGGCGTGAACAAAACACTGCTGCTATTTGACTCTGTACTCTGCTGTCTCTCCCCTTCCTGTCTTCCTTTAATCTCTCTGGCGATCCTCTCACCCGTGTGTCTAATCACCCCGTCTAGACTAAGATAGATGCTGGTGGTAAAGGTTGCCAGATATTCAGAGAAAAGCGGTGAGAGGGCAGCACAGTTTAGTATTCCCCCTCCCCTTCCCTCTGCAGTGGAGGTAGTTTGTCGTTAATTTTGGAAGTCTTGCCACGAAGAGTGAAGGAAATAAGTTTGTGTGATTCATATCAAATATTGTGTCAGTAAAAATTCACCTCGTTCATTTCGGTCCGTAGTTTTAATCAGCTGGTAAATACATTTGCTAAATCTATTTGCCTAAAAGGATGAAACACATTGGTATAGTACTGAGATGAACAATTTGACTACGACAAATACGTACCTACATATTTGTAAAAATATTACAAAAGAATGAAAAAACCAAAAAGGAACGTAAATTCCAAGACGTGTGAAATAATTTCCCATTCTTCTGCTTATTTCCTTGGGGCTTTGTTATTAAGGGATGATAAATCGTTAAACATTATGCTTTCTCCTCAGGTTTAATGCTGCCTGAAGTGATTGGTAATGGTAGAGGATGCAGAACAACTGTTATGATAGGTAACAAAAAATCTCGAACACCTCCAATAGAAAAACTACATAAGGATATGCATTTTATTCACGGTGTAGTTCTTTCATCCTTACTTAATGTTCGCCACAAATTAAACCCGAAGTCCTCCTCCGTCAGGGCTCGTGTTTCAGGGAATGTTAAAACATTGTTTTCTTTGTATTTTGATCATTATCCTTTCTTTGTTTTAATGGCGGTGCATGGAAAGTTTTCAAAGCATCCATCCTCACGAATAGGGGAAAAGTTTAAAATGCTCGGCTTGTACAACTTTGTTAGACCACCAAGCTATTTACTTACCATTGGCAACAGATGTCTATTTCAATACACTTTGGTTTAGATGTACAATATTATGCAAAATCCAACAAAAACATGAAGTAAAAGGCGAATGCACTTCAGGCTGTTGCATTGGGAATGTTGGAAGAATATATACAGTATCTTTAGCTGAAAAAAAAATTTAAATCATTTTTAAGTAAATAGTTGTCAAACATATTAATGAAATTTTAGAATTTTAAAAGGAATTTTATAAAAAAATTAAGAAATCAAATTTGATATATTTTTTTGTTTAAGGCAATTCACCCTAAAGAGAGTGCTATGTGCAAATTTGATAATGTTATTTTTAAATTCTGCAAGTATTTTTGGTATTTAATATTGCGACAGTTGTTTCGGCACTTTAAGGTTATGTTTAAACCGTGGTTACGCCTCGTTGAGATTACTTATTTATATGATTCTATTAAACCCCTTCCAATTTCAAAGTTGAAATTTTTTTAAATAGAATTATATAAATAAGTTGTCTCAACGTGGCTTAACCACTCTTTGTAAATGGTCTTGAATGCCGAAACAGCTGCCGAAATAATAAAGCTTCTTAATTAATCTAAAGTCTTGGCGGAGAAAGCGTTGGCTCGTCTACTACATGACCGGCCGGATCGGAGATCGATTGAGGGAGACCTAACTTAGGCTTTTCCAGCCGGACTCTCTCTAATCGTCTTGCACCGAAGTGGGAGGGATGGATTCATATGTCCGTCACTCCTGTTGACCCCAGATTCCTATCCACCCCTCATACTCTTTTCCTTCAGAACTTACTATCCTTCTTTTCTAAAAATACTCTTACACACAGCATCCCCAAAGACATATGCCCTGAGAGAATTATTGCTCACGGCCTCAGGTGTGAAGATAATGTAAAAAAAACTTCATATGACATTACTAAATTTGAATTATATTATTATTTCCCCTCAGCAACGTAAGCAAGTATACTCGTTAAAATAACGATAGCAGTCAAGTACAATAAGCGTGTTTACACGTCAACGCGTGTGTCTCCATAGAAACCCTTATAACTCCGTTATTGTTTTAGTTACATCCCTAAAATAAACAGCGAAAGGTCGATAGTGAATCATGCTGCACATCTCTATTCAAGTTGTCTATGGAAATACATAACAGGAATCAGCTGTCAATCGTGTAGTTGACAAAAATATTTACCCGCGCAAATTTGCTCCACCACGCTCCACATTTTAAATTTTTATTAAATATTTTTATATGAAATGATAAAAAAGTGAGGTGACAAAAGTGTTTATTACACATTTATACAATAGAATAAGTATTGTTGTTTACATAATCTGTGATTTTAGTACCGTTTTTATATAAATACATCAGGTGAGTCATTTTGACATTTTTTTAATGTTTGCATTCTAAATTTTAATATTTACAAATATTAATATTTATTTATAATATAATAATTCGAAAGCTTATTTTGTAACCTGTCTAAAACAGTTATTACTATTCGGCTACGTTCAGAAATGTTTCATTTATAGAGCATTAATTGTGAAACGGTAATAACACAAAGTTTTCGTAAAATGTCATTTCGTTTAAGACATTTAAAGTGCAAATTGGCGATTTTCTGAGGGGTTAAAATTAAATGCATTTCTACAAATTAAACCGATACAATTGATGAAAGGAATTACTTTGTACTAATAAATGAGTATTTCAAATAACAATATCTTCTGTTGAACACTCTATTGAGAGATGAAGTTCCACTAGTGACATACTGATTTTAGAAAGACAGAAAAAAGTACACTGGTTAGTAGTTTTTTTTAAGAACTGACTCATTTTCCACTTCGTACAAGCCATCTGTTTGTGAACTCTTTCGCTAACAATTATGCAATAACAATTATATAATATGTCAAGAAACATTGCCCCGTGTCAGCCCAAATAATGCATGGCTATTCTAGAAACAGGAAAGCAATTAATTACTGTTCTCCCTAAATGGACATGTATTGAAATAAGGATCTGGTTACTTGGAGATATTGCAGTTGAAATATAGTAGTTGTCATATCATTACTATTTCAGATCTGACTCATTACTTTGTAGGCACCGCGATTATTATTATATTTTGAGCAAAATGTCACCTAGACTCTAGCAACACTTGCCTGCGCAGCAAAATGCGCAGAGAGAAGAACTGAGCTCGCGAGTGGAAAAAATTTCTAGATTATTCTAGTCTGAACGTTCCTCCTGTTAGCAAGCTATTTTTTAATTACGCAAATTATTGTCGCGGATACAATCCTTGTAATATCTCACTTCTGGTGTCAAATAAAATATAACTCTACCAAGCAATCAGTGTTATGATTTATAAACTAAATTCCGTGACCATTTATTTAGAGAACTCGGATATCTCTGATGAGGTAAGCAGAGATATTCGGCATCTACTAAAACTGGTGACCCTTCGACTAAAAGAACTAGCTTGCTGACGGGAGGGGAGAAACGTTCCGAGACGGAATCCTGGACAGCAAGTAAGTAAATTCTATTGTTTTATAGCATAACTTAAAGTAAAATCCCTTTTGAAATAAATGTTCCAGTAATTTTTAATAAATACACGACCGTGTTATTTCGATAGCATTGTCACACATTCTTGTCAAACACATGTTTTACATCTAATTATCAATTGAAACATCATCATCCCACTAATGTTTTAGTAACATAATCATTTTTTACAGAATAATAAGTGCGTTTTACATTATTATCCCGCTATGTTTTGTTAAAATAAATTGTTCCTTCCTGAATGATAAGTGCGTTTTACCCTCTATTTCAGTGAGAACGGATTGGCGCAGCGATGACCGTAGGTGATCATCACCAGGGAACGAGGCATCCCGAGTTCATCACCAGGGAACGTGAATCCTGAGATCTCCGCCAGAGAACGCAGGATCCTGAATCCGTCATCAGGGAGACCAGCATCTACTCCATCTGCATCCAGAATTCATCTGAGAATCGTCGCCGGATAAAATTGGTTCGACATATTTTTACGACAATGATGCCATATTTTTTCTTGAGGTCAAATTAATACAATAATGTTGCAAATCGCACATGTTCTGAATTGTAACGATTTTTAAAGTTTCTTTCTTATCATCTAAAACTATTTAATATCATCGAAAACGAGTTTATCTATACAACAAAAAAAAATTTTAATAAATTTAAAAAAAAAAAAGTTTTAACAAAATTTTAATAAATTTTAACAATAAAATTTTAGAAAATATTCAACTATTTTAAAATTTTTTAACAATTTTAACGATTTTTAAAGTTTTTAAGCAACTATCGAATCAACTAATAAATAGTGGAGGTATATAATTCCCACTTATTTTTATCAGAATTATTGTTGAAAATTTTTGAAAGAGAAAAGGCATTAGTGTGGATTTTTATTTTTAATTTAAAAATTGAGAATTTCAATTTTAACTATTTTTATCACAAAGGAGTTTATTTCACTGTCGGGTATTCCATATTTTGTCTTGCCTGAATTGTCTGCACTTATAAATGACATCTACTGGAGAGACATCCTCCACTGAACCAAGCGACGCAACTAAGAAAACAGAAGAAATATCGAGCAAGGAACCTCCAACACCATCTACATCTGCTGAAGAGACAACCTCCACTAAACCAAGCGACGTAACTAAGAAAACAGAAGAAATATTGCGCAAGGAAAATTCAACACCAAACATGGAATCAAACAACGAGAGCTGTTCTTCGGAAACATCCATCCATCATGTGTCTGTAAGGTTACCAAGTTGTTGGAGAAGTAACATTAGTCTATGGTTCGCTCAGGCCGAAGCTCAGTTTACTAACTCCCGCATCAAGGAAGATTTTACTAAATACAACATCATAGTCGCCGCCTTGGACGCTGAAACATTACAATGCGTTAGCGACATAGTGATAAACCCGCCAGTGAAGGACAAATATTGCATACTCAAGGCATCGCTGATAGACAGACTTCAAGACTCCGAAGAGAAGCGGTTAACACGATTATTGACGGGATTACAATTAGAAGACCGTAAACCAACAGGACTTCTACGACACATGCTCGAGTTAGCTGGACCAACACTAGCGGAGAGCGCTATCGTAAAAACACTATGGCTCCAACGTCTTCCGCAGCATGTACAAGCTATACTATCAGCACTTCCGGATAATAACCTAAACCAACTAGCACTAGCTGCCGATAAGATAGTTGATGTGTACCAGACAACAGAATGTGGCGCGGTTGACCACGACACCAAACCCGGAGCTTCAAGATCCGAACGTAATGATACGTTAATGCAAGGCCTTTTAGAGCAGGTCGCAGCTCTTACCCACGAGGTGAAACTTTTGAAGATATCGCAGGTCCATAATCGTGACCGTCCATCTACCTACAGCGAAAACAGAAGCCAGAGCCCACGTCGCAACAATATTCGACAAGGTAATCATCAGAATCCTGCTAGAAGACCACGTTCCAGGTCCCGCGGTAGATCGCCCAACAGAGCACCGAATGGGTACTGCAGATTACATGCCAAGTTCGGTGAAAATGCCTACCGATGCCAACAACCGTGTACCTTCCGCTCGAAGAGGTCGGGAAACGACGAAGGAATTCCACAGTAGAGACATGCGAAATTCCTACTCAGACTCGTCGTCTCTTCCTTTATGACCAAGAAACAAGCCAAAAGTTTTTAGTAGACACAGGCGCAGACATTTCTGTGATCCCAAAGACAGCGAAAATAGCGAAGAATTACATAACTTCCGACAAGTGCCCCACAACTTTATACGGAGCTAATGGGAATTCCATCCGAACCTACGGCACAAGGACGATTGAACTTAAGTTCGGCCTCCGGAGAACAATGAAATGGCGTTTCATAGTGGCTGATGTGAATAGAGCCATACTTGGTGCTGATTTTCTCCATCATTTTAACTTGTCGGTCAACCTAAAAAAGGGTACACTTACAGACCAGTCTACAGGCTTACGGATTCGAGGCGCAACATCCAATGGACCCTCATCCGGTATCTCCAGTATTTCCTCATCACAAAAATACAGAGAGATTTTAAATAAATATCCAAGCCTGACGCGACCGAATATGCAAGCTCTAAATAGCAAGAAACATACAGTGACGCACTGCATAGAGACCAAGGGTCCACCTGTAACCGAACGAGCTCGCAGACTCGCACCAAAATTGTTAGAAGCAGCCAAAAAGGAGTTTAATTACCTTATGGAGCAAGGCATTTGCAGGCCGTCCAAAAGTAACTGGGCGAGCCCTTTACACATGGTGAAGAAGCCTAATGGGGAATGGCGACCATGCGGTGATTATCGTCGTCTCAACGCCAAAACGATTCCCGACAAATATCCCATTCCGCAGCTCCAGGACTTCTCCCATAAACTCGCAAAAGCAAAAATCTTCACAACAATAGATATGCTGAGAGCATACTACCAGATCCCTGTGGAACCAGAAGATATACCCAAAACGGCTATTATAACACCATTTGGCCTTTTTGAATTTACGACTATGCAATTTGGATTATCCAACGCTGCCCAAAGCTTCCAACGTTTCATGCATGCCGTAACCAGAGATCTGGATTTTTGCTTTGTTTATCTTGATGATATCCTTATAGCCTCCAGCAATGAAGAGGAGCATAAAAAACATTTGGATATTCTATTTAAAAGATTAGCAGATAATGGATTGGTAATTAACATTAAAAAATGTCAATTTGGACTCCCGACTGTTAATTTTCTAGGTCATACCATTTCACCGGAAGGGATGACTCCAATTAAAGAGAAAGTGAAAACTATTATTGATTTTCCTCTCCCCAAAACAGCCAAAGGATTAAGACGTTTTTTGGGAATGCTCAATTATTATAGAAGATTTTTACCCAACACTATCAGCGCCCAAACAACACTTTTTGATTGCATTTCTGGATATAAAAAGAATGACAAACGTATCCTTACTTGGACCCCGGAATTAACGGAGGATTTTAACCAATGCAAGCGACATCTCGCTTCTGCCGCATTGTTAGCACATCCAGACCCAAACGCTGAATTAGCAGTTATGGTGGACGCATCCGACCTGGCTATGGGAGCATCATTGCAACAAAATAAAGGTACAGCTTGGCAACCTTTAGGATTTTTTTCAAGAAAATTTACCCCGGCACAGCGTAAATACAGTACGTTTGACCGTGAATTAACCGGTGTTTACGAGGCAGTAAAGTATTTTAGGAGCAACTTAGAAGGTCGAAATTTTACTATTTACACGGACCACAAGCCCATCACTTTCGCTTTCAACAAGAAACGAGCCTCAAGTTCTCCTCGTCAAGAGAGACAACTAGATTATATATCTCAATTTACCACCAACATCAAACATATTTCCGGACACCAGAATACAGTTGCAGATACTCTTTCTCGCATTGAAGAGATAAATAGCCCTTCTGCAATTGACTATGAGAGAATGAGACAAGAGCAGAGTCACGACGACGAAATTACTAAGGCACTTGAGGACTCCTCTCTCTCTCTACGTCAAATGGTGATTCCTGGAACTAATTCTTCATTGTGGTGTGATATCTCTACCGGTCATGTAAGACCCTTCGTACCATCTAATATGAGAAAAGAGGTCATAGAAAATGTGCATAATGTTTGTCATCCAGGCATTAATGGGACTGTCAACAGTATTAAATTGAGATTTGTTTGGCCCAACATGGCGAAGGATATAAAGTTCTTTGTCAAACATTGCATGAATTGTCAAAAGGCCAAAATCTCCAGACATACAGTCGCGCCAAGAGCCACGTATGTTCTGCCTGAAGACCGTTTCCGGAACGTCCACATCGACTTGGTTGGACCCCTGCCCGCTTGTAGTGATTATCAATATCTGCTCACCATGATTGACAGATTCACTCGCTGGCCCGAAGCAGTCCCCTTAAAGAATATGTCAGCAGACACAGTCGCCACAACACTGACAACTCACTGGATTTCGAGGCATGGTGTCCCCGAAACTATTACGACAGACCAGGGACGTCAGTTTGAGTCATGTCTTTTCAAGAAACTCACAGAAAAATTCGGAATCAAGCATACGCGGACAACCGCCTACCACCCTCAAGCTAATGGCATGATAGAAAGGTGGCATAGAACCCTCAAGTCGGCACTTATGGCTAACGGCGACCCGAACTGGTTGGAGACTCTCCCTATTATACTACTTGGATTGAGGTCAACAGTTCGTGATGATTTAAAATGCTCGCCTGCTGAACTTACCTATGGTAGAACGCTGAGGTTACCATGTGATTTCTTCACTCCTACGCCTCGCGAAGACCCAGATACTTACGTCGGTCGACTACAAAGAAGATTTGAAAATATAAAATCTACTCCTGCCAGTAATCACGGTTCAGGAAAGTTTTTCATACATAAGGATTTACCTTCTTCTACTCACGTTTTTCTGAGAACTGATTCCGCACGAAAATCGCTGCAACTCCCTTACGATGGACCTTACAAAGTGGAAGAACGTAACGAAAAGACATACGTCATTATCATCAACGGAAAACCAAAGCGCGTATCTATTGATCGCTTGAAACCAGCCTTCGTTCCTTCCGAAGAGAAGTTGACTATCGAAGAACCTGTCGCAGAACAGACCCCGGACAAAATTACTACTACAAGGTTCGGTAGAAGAGTGCATTTTCCAGACAGGTACCAGGCCCTTTAGAAAAAAGGCTGACAGAGACATAGTTTTTCCATATAAATTTTTTTTCCGATATAAAATCACTATATACTCCCAAATTCGATTCACAGATATATATCTCATTAGTAAATCCACATTATTGACATAAATTTTGGTAGTATTTTTTTTTAAAGATTACTGTAACTACAAATAACTAGAGACATCAACTTTTGATGGAAGTTGGAACTCTAAGTTTATTTAACTATGTTATTCTTTTATATATTTGATAACCTTGTCTTAAGGAAGGGTTATTTTTAAATCTCCATGTTCATAGAACATGTTTTCACTATAAAATGAAAATAATTAGAGACTACAATTTTTGATAAAAATTGAACTCTAAGTTTGTTCAACCATCGTCATAATTGATATATTCAATAATCCTGTCTTAAGGAAGGGTTGTTTTTAAAAAATCTCATGTTCATAGAACATGATGTCAACATGTATATTTATACATAACAAAATACCATGTAATATGTGTCGTTTCGTTTTTTCCACGCTTTTTTAAGTGCATGATGTGTTTTTCCATACACTTACAAAAGTGTGATGAGTGTTTTCCATGTTTTTGCAGGTATGTGATGTATCATTCCACAATACCTGGGAAAACATGATGTAGTTTTGCCATACGTTTTCAGTATGAAAATTCAAATATGTGTAGAAGGTACAATGAACTGCCTTCCCCATTTCCTTATTATATTACCATATTTTGATAGGTGTGGGATGACTGCTTACCTTTCCCACACCTGTCAAAACGTGAAGCACATTGTTATCATGTATTTATAGGTAAATTTTGTACTCTTTCCGTACTTATAAATGCATGACGTAGACCAAAAAATGTACAGCTGCTAAAGCATTAAAAAATTTTTTTTTCATCTATTTTTATAAAAATGTCAAAACATGAAAAATCTTTTCAATTTTTTTTCAAAATGTAATGTTAGACGCAAATAAATAATATGATCTAAAAATAATACAAGCTATATTGTATTCGTTTGCCCATGCTAATAAAGGCATGATGTAATTTTAGATGCACTTAAATGCATGACCTAATTATAATACCAACTATTGCGTGTAGTATTCCATACTAGTTAATGTATGATGTATGTATATAATTTTAGTTACACATAGATTTTGATCTGCATAGGTTACAACTTTTCATTATGATATCCCACGATCTACGGGACATATGTCTAAACACATTTCTTAATATAGTTCACCTTATTTTTATATACGTTTAATATTTTTATATATTTATATACGTTTCCTGATGTTCTATACATAAAAAATGAACTTTATTAATTTTAAGCACTGAAGTATATGATACCATTCTGCAGTGAATATCACACCTCATATAGATATGACGTGGTTGCCCCTTTCCATATCTCTACGAAGTGTGATACCCATTATGTATTTTCTTTCTTGATTTATAAGTTGTGTGAAGTTTTCACATATTTATTTTTTTATTTCTGGTTACATGTTTATAATGCACACTTGTCACTCATCTTAATTGGATTTGAAGTAATCTTGACTTATAAGTTGTGTAAAATTTTCACTTATTAATTTTTATCCCTAGTTGTATGATTATAATGAAGACACACGTCACTCATCTTTAATAGATTTGAAGTAATTTAACTTAGCCAACAGGTTATATTTTTTTGTATTAGCACGATGTGGTTTCCCCTTTCCGTAGTTTTTGTATTAGCACGATGTGGTTTCCCCTTTCCGTAGCTTATGAGACTTATAAAAATTTATTAATTTAATTAACACTTATCACTTTTACAGTAAGTGTTTATTACACTCAAACTAGGTTGCTTTAGTCAGCATTGTTTGTCAAACCCACTCGATTATTTTTTAGAAACATAGTTAAAGTTTATTACTTTTGGTTTTTTCTCGATCTTACAACAAACTGGTTGATCCAGTATTCCAATTTGTCCGACTGTGTTAATTTAAAATAATCAAATGGGCATCGAACACTATATATGTAATTTTTGTTTAATTTTAAGTTTTTTACATATGTGCGTTTGTCGCATAAAATGCTGGGGAGGAGGTATGTAGGCACCGCGATTATTATTATATTTTGAGCAAAATGTCACCTAGACTCTAGCAACACTTGCCTGCGCAGCAAAATGCGCAGAGAGAAGAACTGAGCTCGCGAGTGGAAAAAATTTCTAGATTATTCTAGTCTGAACGTTCCTCCTGTTAGCAAGCTATTTTTTAATTACGCAAATTATTGTCGCGGATACAATCCTTGTAATATCTCACTTCTGGTGTCAAATAAAATATAACTCTACCAAGCAATCAGTGTTATGATTTATAAACTAAATTCCGTGACCATTTATTTAGAGAACTCGGATATCTCTGATGAGGTAAGCAGAGATATTCGGCATCTACTAAAACTTAATAAGATTTATCCATTTTCGATTTTGACTTCTTAAATTAATTCCGTTATAACGTGGTATCCAATATTATCTAAGTTTTTCTGATAATAGCTTAAAATTAAAAGTACAGGGCGCGTGCGAAATGAGTTTTGGTGGCGGGCCGTACGAATATGTCATTATTTTGAGGGACCACGCAAACAGCGTCGTCACTGCGTCGTGTGCGCATGCGAGCCTGCTCAGTCAGTGTGCTTATGACTGCTCGTCTGATCGCTCATAGTAATCGTGCTTCATTTCGTGCCTAATAGCATCGCATAGCGCAGAGGTTCCCAAACTTATATAAACTTAAGGAGATACTGGTTGAGGTAGACCATTTTACCTCTCCAGCAAGAATCATCGCCTTGCACCGAGGGAGGGATAGATTCATAAGTCCGTTACCTGTGACTCTAAGATGACATAGGCGGTGAGGGGAATATTTTTATCAGGGCCTCCTATCTGTTTTAGAACTAGGCGATCTTTTTCTACTAAAATAAAATGTAAATACATTATGATCCTTGTTATAGATATTTGCATTTTAATGAAAAAAAAAAACATATTTCTTTTTCTTGGCCTTGGTAAACATTCCATTTATTTAAATTTCGCACTTTGTAATAATTACTTGGGCGTGTAAAGAAGCTGGGCATTACTTAAAACCTAATTGATAGAATTTTTATTCAGGTACTCAATTAAAAAAAAAAAACAATTATTCATAAGATACCATACTCGTATTAAATTTGGTACATTTTAAAATGGAATTACTAAGAACTTAAGATTTCCTACCTTCTTTAAATCCTTTGTACCTCACCGCATTTTTGCTATCTGTATAAATAAAAATGAATCGCCGAAATGTATGTACGCGCATAACTTCCGAACGACTGCACCAAATCGGATAATTCTTTTTTTGTTCTGTTCGTTATTGTCAGGAGAAGGTTTGTATGAAACTACTGGTGAGCTCTGGCTTTATAAAATTTGTATTAAAAATGCAATAGGTGGTACGCAAGCTCCTTGAAAACTAAATGTACCAGGAATTCATTTATGGAACCTGGGAGGGGGGAGAGGAACTCGGGAGGGGGTTTGTGGGACGCAGGAAGGGGAGAGTGGAATGGGGGGAGGGAATCTGGAGTAGGCGGAGTGGAAACGCGAGAGGGGAAGAGGATGCGGGAGAGGAATGGGGGGGGGGGAGGGGAACGGGACGAATGGGAAAGGACACGCAGGGAGAAATAATTTCTTTATTAAATGGCATAGCAACGCATGCCGGGTACCAGCTAGTAAATAATAAATATGTTAATTAATGACTTTTATGTCTTCCCAAGAACGACCGGCCGCTGGGAACTTGTCAGGCAAGGCTCCAAATTAATTAGGGACTAGGGTTTGATGGAATGAATCGATTTCCAAGTTTATTGTTATGAAAATATATATGATAAATCAAACCAAGATGCTGCCGATTTTTGCAATTTCGCATCGAAGCCATAGTTAAGCCTCTCAGAAGCTGAATGTACCGTACAGTGCTCGCAGATTATGTAGATAGTACACAACTGCTCACTCTGAACAAATCGCAAGTGCTTCCCATGGTCGATTTTGGCAGCCACGTCTGGTCTGGTGTCCCAAAATTCCTGCAAAACCTTCGACTCCCTGCAGAAACGGGCGGTCCGTTTGACAGATTCTCCTATCTTAACAAACAGATTGAGCCCAGGCATTGGGTGGGAGTGATGTCCTTGTTCTATCGGTATATCAATGGCAGATGCTCCGAGAAACTAGCTTAATTGATTTCTTCGACACTGATGCACAGTCGGGAAACAGGCCAAACGCGCGCCCGTAGTAGATTGCTAACATTTATCTCTTTAGGACTCGTTCTTGAGTTCAACAGCTCGGCTGTGGAACTATTGATCGGCCCCTCTATTTCCTCTCTACAACAACATGAGTCTCTTCAAGATCCAGATTCACTCCTTTATTTCCACAAAAAGACTCTACACAGCATCCCCAAAGATAGCATAGGGCCCGAGGTAAATTATTTTTCCCAGTTAATGTGAAAAAAAAAACTACAAAACAATTCCAAATATTCAATTCCAATATTTCAAATCATGACCTTCTAGTTTTTGCCTTTTTTATACCTAATGAGCTGCATAGAACTGAATATTTGATAACCGTTCTACGGCCTTCAGGTAAAAGCTCTAAGTTTGGACACAGATGTGTGAGGCATAACACAGCTTTCTGTACTGGTGGAGGAGGTGTCGAGAGGAGCAGGGAGGTTACGTACTCTGTGTCTCGGAATAATGTTTGTTTTTGTTTTATATCGATTGACTGACTTGGTGTTAATCGTTTGGTAAACAAACAAACTTTATAATCCGCCACCTTAAATTTGATTTAACTTCTTTTAGCACCATTAAAAGTAAAGTGAAAAGGTTATTTTAGTTTCATTTTCTATTGCTTGATCTTCTTAATCTTTGTTCCTCCGCTTTTCAACAAGATCTTCCTGTAGTCTCACTTTCCTGCAAACTGTTCCAAACAAATAGAATTTGTGGAAAGCACTGAAATGGCGTGAAATTCCACAATTGTTTCAGTTAGAAGGGTCTATTGTGCGGGGAATATCTTCGCGTATCCGAGATTACTTAGTTTGAGAATTTATACAATTTGAGACAATTGTCTATAATTAGATTCCGAGCTCTGATAACAGATAAGAGAGCTGTTTTTTAGTGAATACCTACTTCTAGTATTCTTCTTTTTAACACTTGGCTAAATACAAGACTACTTTTTATTTAAGCACAACATAGCCTGAAGCCAAGGACATGCAAAAATAATCATTCTTTAGACAGCCAAGATAATAGTGTTCAGCAGAGAGAACTTCTACAAGTGAGGAGCTCAGTATCAAAGCGGGACATAAGCCATTTGGATTATTTTTCAGTAGAGTGAGTTTCTTGTTTCGAATATGCTGGTATTAAATATCTGAATTTTTTTCTACCTGCATAATCCTTGCGCATAAAGAATCACAAGCCATGCATAACATTCTATAATTTAATACTCTAACTATTTTATTTTTAAATTTAAAAATGCCTATGTCCGCTTTTGATACTAAAACGAGCAATTGTCCGTTTTTGAAACACATGAGCCTGCAAGTGTCCGTTTTTGAAACAAAGTCTTACAAAGTTCCAATTTTCATAATATGAAATAAAAGGCTTTTCTAGTTCATTTTCATGAAGTTTATTTTTTATTAATAACGTAATAATAAATAGTTACAAATAAAATTACTCACTTTGTGATAATAATAAGCCAACTCCGGTATAAACGCAAGATAAGCGCCGTAAACTCAAGATCTTATTATACAATATATTGCCATTTTTTCAATTCTAATTTTAATTATATTCATCAAAATGGGTTTATTAGTCTCATAAACGTAGGATTCGAGGTTCTAATCATCGTATTTATATAAGAAAACTTTATTGAAATGAGCACAGATTTGAAGTTTTAGTATTGTGGGTGAATTGACTTACTTTAACGGCTTTTCTTTAGCTCGTTTCCAATTTTCGGAGTTGGTTACGCGCTTGCAAGCATTATCACCATCTCCATTTTATCATATTTTGGTCAATTTGGTGCTGGAAAACTTCAATAAAACTCAAATATCATCCTAAAACTGTTAACCCACGATCAAATTCGGCGGTTGGTACTTGACTGTCAAAATAACAGCCGCCATGACACTTTTTGTAACGTTTTTGTTGGTTTTTGTATTGAATGTCCGAGTTTCTTGCAAGCATGAGTTGCAAGTATCCGCTTTTGAAACAAAGTACAAACTTTAACATGCGATTTCTTGTATTAATTGTCCGTTTTCGATAGATTTTCTCAGTTATCCAGTTAGAGAATCAGACGTACTACCATAATCAATCAAATTATGCATTTTAGAAAAAGTGGCGTATGACCCACTTTGATACTGAGCTCCTCAAGTCTTGACGTTTGTTTTTTTTATGTTAAGTCATGTAATGCTACTCCTCTAGAGACCAGCACTACCTTCCTCCGTCCCTTCCCAACAAACTTCTATAATACCCCTACTTGTCTGTGTAAACCCTTACAATGACATCATCTTTATATTCAATTGACCCTGGAATAAGATATGCATTATAATCCGTTGTTATATCAACGACCGCGGTAATTTTAGATGTTTTCTCCTTTCGAAAGCATATATATATATTTTTTTTAAATTTATTTATTTATTTATGTCAAATATTTAATACTCGTACTACTCTTCCATGGAAGCATTAGCTTGTGATAACACTAAGGTTACATACATGTATTATAAATATGCTATTAATGAATGTATCATATTAATTTATGATTTTGTTTCAACATTACTTTAGTAGTCTTTGGGCTCTTGTCTACATGCTTTCGTTTGTCGAAGGTGACCGAAGGTAAATAGGCGGAGTCATTATAATTTGGGAGCTCCGCAGACAAAAGCTAGCTTTCAACCAGGAAGGACGTTTGCCCGCCGAAGTATAATTATAAATTACGGTAGTCGATAAATAGTCACTGTGTTTTAAGAACCTAAGTCTTGCAACAAGCATCCTATAGTACTGAAGAATACTGGTCCCAGTATTTACAAATAACGAATGTCTCTCGGAGATATTTCATTAAGTATTCTGCGACTCTCCCAACATTTGTGTACCTTCTTGTCGTTAAATCATATGGTTTCCATTGTGTAATTTACCTTTCTGCCAACTAATTTCATTCGTAACTGTCCAATCTTTCTATGTAGCGTTTTCAGTCATATCCTTCCTATCTTGTAATACTAGCATTATTAATGAAGCTGTATTAAAGTTTTGACAAATGACCCATCACCCGATTCATGGTTACGGCACTAGCGCCAGGCTGGGAGAAACTAATGCATATCTGATGTGTAACACAACTTAGTGAAGTTTAGTCTATAGATACCTTGTACCTTTAGTAGACAGGGTCACCCAAGTAACCCACCCACCTACCCAGTCTGAAACTGCCCTAGACCTATAATACTCACCAAGAATATAATACCTTCACACGGGGAGTAGGATCAGGAACGGGGTTTATGTATCTAAGCTCCTAACTTGACTGGATTCTATGTTGTGCAGAGTTCATAGAGATGGCTTTATGTTAGGATGTCAATGAAGAATAAAGATGATATTCTCCGGGCTTTTAATTGTTTGATTTAATATTCAAATAAAGTAACTTTTATAAAGCACTGAAACTGAAAATTACAAAAGCGATATTATCAGAAAGGCGTTGTTAGATTTACATTATATGTATGAAGTACGATGTTATAACAACCGACACTCGTACAGAATAATGTCATTCAGAAGCTTGATCCAACCCGCATGAGTTACAGTGTGGCAATTAAATCAAAATTGCCAGTGTTTAAAATCAAATTACGAGAAGTTCATACATTCTGTTTCATGCAACGAATAATATCCATAATATTGATAAGTTTTCCACCCGATACAGAGGTTAAACTTATCATAACACGATTCTACGTAAAAGGAGTGAACTATACGTATAGTTAGTTACTGGAAGCATTCAATTCCAGGAAATAACTGAAATTGACTTGAAAACTTTATCTCAGTCGATTTAGACCATTATATTCAAGTTAAAGATTTACCTTTAATAGCAATCACCGCATTTCCCTTCCCGTTATCATTGGTTGGCCTCTCTATCTATTTAATGGGGCGATAGCACGTTACAATAATACTTCATTAGTTAAGCTTGTAATGACCCCTGAAACACAAGGACTGATAACTTCTGTTCCCTATTCGTATCTATTGAGGTAGGCGCACTATCCTTTCACGTATTCAAATTATACTTATCTGGAATAAATTACTAAATTTAGTTTTTTCCTTTAATTTTATATTTTTCATTGTTGATTTTTTAGTTTCCCACGTTTCAGTAGAGGTAGAGTCGAGGTTATTTGTATCGGTCAACGCATACAACGTTTAGTGAATTAGCAGCCTGTGTTCATGGGCTGAGGTTTGTCCATGTTTTTGGCGGCGAATGCGTTTCCGCACCAGCTGCGTGGCAGGCTAGATCGAGAGAAATTAGGGCCAATTGCATCGAAAAAAAGTTAAAGTAAGGTTTAAAGTTAAATATTTTAACTGAGTTTAAGCCCTAACTAAAGTTAAGCTGCATTTCAACACAATTGAGTTGCATCAACATTTAAATAGTTAGTTTAAGGTTACAAGTGTTGCCATTGAAATGGCTTCGAATTTTCCTTGGATTTGATATATTTCTGTAAAAATAAACACACAATTATTTTTACCGGTGTCAACACCGAGCTAGATTGTATTTGTTTGACGTTTATGAAGTTTTTGAGGGTGATGTTATTTGGGAATTGGTTTATTTATGGTTGTGTTATTTCATGGTTGCGGTTTAGAAACATGAACAACGTTTGATGATATTATTAGGTATATTGTGGCCGAAGGCGGGCTATTATTGCTCTGTTAACCCTGTCTATGTGTCTATGTCTATTATACACGAGACAATACTTTTATGCACCCCAAAGATGTCTTCTGTAAATCTTTGCATCGTTCCCGTTGCATAAAAATGCAATGTTATTAGAACCCAGTAGGTTCACAGTTCCACAGCACAAGCAACAAGATTTCTGATTTGACTAACTTTTTATTTTGTTTCAGTTCCGTTGCATTGATTGAAATATAAAAATGTTAGTATAAATTATCCAGAGAAGTGTAGATATAAAAGTTTGTATAAACACTTGTTTGTAAATAATGTAGCACTGTCATTGGCAACGAGAAAAGTTAATTGCCTAACCATACTTTTGGACTTCCGAAATGTGACAATAGAATCCATCTCTTCCTACGGAAAATGATCGGTTCGTGGTTTAATTCCTTATTTAACCTATTTCCTATATGTTATAATCAATTGATTTTCAAAACCCGGGTTACCAGGACATTTTTATTATTATTTTTCATTCAAACAGTATATCGTTCCTTGGTGACGGATGACAGCAGGCTAACATCTTTACCAAAATCTAACTTTAAACTCTCACCATCGCTGGGTTAAATAAAAGTAACTATTTTGTAACTATTTAGTTAACTTTTATTTAAACGAAGTTGAAACAACCCATTTTTGTAAGAAATGACAAAAAAGTAATTTTTATTTAACTTTAACTAAAAAGTAACTTTAACTATTTTAGATGCAACTGGCCCTTAGTTAAGAGAGACCTATATTAGACCTCTCCAGCCGGACTCTCGACACATCATCTTACACCGCCGTGGGATGGACGGATTCATACGTCCGTCACTCTTGAACATCTTGACCCCCCACACTTTACCTACCCTTCGTACCTTTATTTTCCTCAGAGCCTCCTGTATAAGGCTAATGTATAAAACAAATAAAAAATACATCGCGGTTAACCTGACACTGGGGCACTATATTATACGGTTTTATGGAAGTTTGCTGGTGTTGCATGGGTTGCAGCTTTTTACTGTTTGCTAACTACTTGACATTAGCAAAGTTATGACTGAATTCGCTGTACAAAACATGAAAAGGGTGCTTTTATTTCATACAGTTTTAAACGACCATGTAACACGTATGTCATTATGAGGGAGAGGGAGAGGGAGAGGGAGAGGGAGAGGGAGAGGGAGAGGGAGAGGGAGAGGGAGAGGGAGAGGGAGAGGGAGAGGGAGAGGGAGAGGGAGAGGGAGAGGGAGAGGGAGAGGGAGAGGGAGAGGGAGAGGGAGAGGGAGAGGGAGAGGGAGAGGGAGAGGGAGAGGGAGAGGGAGAGGGAGAGGGAGAGGGAGAGGGAGAGGGAGAGGGAGAGGGAGAGGGAGAGGGAGAGGGAGAGGGAGAGGGAGAGGGAGAGGGAGAGGGAGAGGGAGAGGGAGAGGGAGAGGGAGAGGGAGAGGGAGAGGGAGAGGGAGAGGGAGAGGGAGAGGGAGAGGGAGAGGGAGAGGGAGAGGGAGAGGGAGAGGGAGAGGGAGAGGGAGAGGGAGAGGGAGAGGGAGAGGGAGAGGGAGAGGGAGAGGGAGAGGGAGAGGGAGAGGGAGAGGGAGAGGGAGAGGGAGAGGGAGAGGGAGAGGGAGAGGGAGAGGGAGAGGGAGAGGGAGAGGGAGAGGGAGAGGGAGAGGGAGAGGGAGAGGGAGAGGGAGAGGGAGAGGGAGAGGGAGAGGGAGAGGGAGAGGGAGAGGGAGAGGGAGAGGGAGAGGGAGAGGGAGAGGGAGAGGGAGAGGGAGAGGGAGAGGGAGAGGGAGAGGGAGAGGGAGAGGGAGAGGGAGAGGGAGAGGGAGAGGGAGAGGGAGAGGGAGAGGGAGAGGGAGAGGGAGAGGGAGAGGGAGAGGGAGAGGGAGAGGGAGAGGGAGAGGGAGAGGGAGAGGGAGAGGGAGAGGGAGAGGGAGAGGGAGAGGGAGAGGGAACGCGAGAGGGGAAAGGATACGCAGGGAGAAACAATTTAGATCAATTCAGTTAATAAGTTGACAACAGTTTTTGATTCTGAGGCGGTACGAAGTTCGTCGGGTCAGCTAGTTTCTTTATAAAAGTCCTGCCTGACACCTGCCAACCTTTTTATTATTAAAGCTCTAAATTCAACCCAAATTTCACGATTTTAATATGCTCTGAACATCATAAATTTTAAACCATGTATAAGACTGAATACAACCATGACTAAAAAACATTTTTAGACCCCCCAGTGGCATAACGGGATGACAAATTATATTTCACAAAACATGTAGGTAATAATTTGCCTCTAGAGTTCTGACAGCCTCCTAACCAGTAGCACATTACAGCGTTGTGCAATAAATGTAAAAAAGGTTATCGAAATCGAATCTATGGCCGTCATTTTACGGTAGCATTAGGTAACAAAGTCCAGTGATACATATAACCTGATAATATGAAAACTTATTTATATTTTATTCCCCCTCATCGTTTGAGCATGATCAGTTTGTGTTTTCGGGAAGTATGTTGATGAGAGTTGGGAAGGCTAGAGAAACAGCCCAGAGAAGCGAAGCTAGCGGTCCACAATGGAGTGCTGGTACCTATCTTGATGCATGGATATGAGGCTTGCAACGGACCGAGGTAGGACGAAAATAGACTGAATGATGTAGAAATGAAATCCCTTAAGTGTATGTGTGGTAAAACCATGTATGATCGTGTGAGAAATGTGGAGATCCGCAAATATTGCTCTGGTGTAAACGTAATGAGTAAGATTAGTAAACGAACGCTCAGATGGTTTGGGCATGTTTTGCTTTGGCGGCATTTATTCACATAAAGCTCCGGCCTGTTTTTTTGTTTTTGTTTTTTTAATCTAAATATAGATTTATTTTAAAAAAAAACCAAACATTCCCGGGTTACGAATAACCCAACAATGTTTCAAAATCTCCTACTACCACCTCAGTAAGCGGAAAATATTGCTTGTGTCGTAAGGGAGGTCTAAGTCAGCCGAGGAATCGAACACGTGACGCCGGGTGGAACCCAAACGCGATGCCAACTCAGCCACTGACCGATCAAAATGCAATATTATTTTCACACATATCGTTGGAAAAATACGTAATATATGTACACGAAATAAATATTTCCATTTCAAATTAACTAACTCAACTTAGTTAACTCACGATAAGGATTTTTGTATAGATATCTATCACGAATCTTGAGACACACATTCATTTAATTTGGGAAAGTTTCAATCGAAATATGTACACGCTGGAGCTGAATTTAAGGATTTGGGCTCCTTGAGAGATTGAAAAAGTGGCTTAACTTCTCACGAAAATTTTCGCTTTATCAATATTAGAAGCTCCCTTCCCACGTTTACCCAAGCAGATGTTAAACCCACGGATTTAATAATGTGTCACACGAGTCCACTTCCTTATAATAATAAGCTTTTCTTTTTTCCCTTTATTAGTTTTAAGAATTTTCCATTTTTATAGAAAGCGAACAATTTGGCGTGAGACATTACAGATAAAAAAAACACAGGAACTTTGCTTCATTTTCAATATTTTGATGCCGACTGGGTTCAGTTTACCTTCAGATTCACCGCAGCTCAAAAAAAACTAAATTTATTCACGAAACTTAAGTTCCTCAGTTCTTCCTGCCCGTTTGGAGTCATGGAGTTTTTATTTTATTTGTTATTATATTATTATGTGAATACCGCACGGGAGCCCAACTGCTCCTAACCGCCTGGAGCCAGTGAGACTATGGCATCCCCAATCGGGGTATGTTGTGAGGCTGAAAGGAAGTGGAGGGGAAGATGAATTAGGGAAGTACCTGGCTATTTAGATCTAGTCACCAAACACGTTGACACGAACAATATCGTGACACGAGAGAGGATGTGTATTGTAAATCTAATTTATTTATTATTAGTTTCAATAGCAAGGTTTCTACATGTATGTATAATGTATAGTATAAGTATAGATTCTTTTTTTTTCACAGACCTCCTCACTAGGATTTTCTGTTCTGAGGTGGCCTGTAGTTTTTTAAAATATTTGTATTTGGTTATGGATTGTCTTTATATCGTTTTCGTGATGTTTGTAATTTTATTATCTGACTAACCTAACCTTTAAACAAACTGTAAAGTCGTTCAACATCTAATTATTATTGAATTTATTTCCCAGGGGACTAGGTACACAATTTAAAATACAGCTTCGTAGTATAAGAAACGTGAAAAAGAACACAATGTTTTGTATCTTTACGGATATAATAATTTTCAAAGTCTATAACTGTCTGTATGGTGTAGTCTTTAAAACTGATAGTGCAGATAATTTATGGCTTATTAAATTATTTAGGGTGACCTTAATCTCACTATTTTTATTACTTCTCTCGAGATTAGATGCAGTCTATTTGATCAGAATAAATTATTACTACTAACGATGAGAAGCGACAGGCAAATAAGTTTGAAGGCGTGCGAAATTGTGTGATGAAAATTTATTTTATCAAAACATTTATCTTTTGTTTGAGTGTTATTATTCTGCCAACACGTTTATATTTCACTCAGTCATCTTACTAAACCCCCCTATCTTCTTAATGGCCTCATTAATCACGAAAGGAATCCCCCATTAACATTCAAAGAACTAAGTGTTAGCACGTAATGTCTTAATGACCAATTTAATGTTCCTATCAAATAAAAATGCTACGAATTTTGCTCATCTTTCATTAGAATTCCTTTGGAACTCTTTCAGCCTTTCATATTCTAAGTTTTCATCTTTATTCTACTTCTAATGAGTAACCCACTGCCCCACTGTTTGCCTGTATTATATTCATAATTGGCGTCCATCTTGTGATAATTCTCTTTTCCCTCTCTTGATTTAACTTGGTTTAATATTAAAACTCTCCTGGTCATCGGCAAGACAGTTGTGATATTTCTATCTTTTGATGCTGATTTATTTTATTTTTGGAATTCTTTCATCCCTTCAAGTTTTCTTGAACTTTTCTTTTGGCTCTGATCGATATTTATATTTTTAAGGCTTTGCATGTGTGTAGTAGGGATGGAAAATTCCTTCCCTACGTCACACAAGCCTTCATGAAAATTGGTCCCTTATTTTCTTTGATAACTACAGAAAGCTACTTAAAGCTCCCTTGTACTACATACCTTTAGAGATATATGTACTTAACTAATTAATACGTTATTTACGACCTTGAACGTAAATATTTTCGTATTTATGTTGTAATTAAACTCCATCAAACGTTGTGTGATTTTTTTATTTATGATATGGGACTTTAATTACTTTCATTTTGTGGTAACTTCTTGATTCTGGACAGAGCGTTGGGCTTCAAACTACATTGGTCTCTCCCTTGCAAATCTAACTTTAAATAATTTCCCTAAATGAGCTAACTTTCCTTCGTCGCTTATTATGGTTCTATACATCCTAACGAACTCGTAAGTAAACTGTACTAATCGAAATTACACATGTTAATTGAACAGATAATTAAGTATGACTCAAATGGTTAATTGTTAGTGAATTTGATCATGGTTGTTTTTGTCTGCCTGGCTCCCCTCCACTATGATTCAGCTGCTATAAGGTACATATAAAGATGGATTTAGTAGGTTAATGTAATTAATAGATTGCATATTAGACGAACTCAGAATACCCCTTTTCTGCCGAAAATTTGGCGCCTTCCTCCTACAAGTAAACCAGGTGATCAATTTCTGACTAGAAATTCGCACAATCTTCTGGCGCGGATCGGTTAATTGATACCTAAGTTATCGCGTCCTAACCGTCCTTCCTTTTGCCATCATGCACTGCCTCCAGGTCGTCATCTGAGCCTAGATACCCCCAAATTCCTACTCCTCCAAGGTCTACTATTTACTTAGGGCGAACCGGTTTCGTCCTATATGCAATCATATACTCACGGTGTTTTGCAGAGTTACGGGTCGTGAATCCTCCCTCCACGTACAAGAAATAATGTGAGAGTAACTCTGTCGAGTCTAAAACGCTAATTGTAAGCGGGTCCACATCATCCAATGTACAGTACATAGAAAGATATATATGTAAACATACGTTTGGGTAGGATTATAACTCACAATATAAAACTAGCTAGTCTTATATTCCGAGCTCGGATCCCTCTCATAGAATTCTGCGAAATTCTAAGTTTGGTAACCGAATATATACATATTAAAAGTGGGTGATATTAATAAATACTAATAGATTAAGAGATTATCTCGGTTTGTTCTGGAGTGCCGAAAATTCCAAGCTTTTGATTGATTTGGTTGACAATTTTCTTTAAGAGGTTGCCATCTCTATTATGTGTTTGGTTAATGGTCCTTGGTTTTTTTTAGGAGCGACCACTGCCTCCTATTGTTGAACTGTCTTCTCCAAATTTTCCCCCAAGGTTCAACTTTTGGTAAAATTTTTACTCTCCCGTGATTTTTCAACTGCTTCATGTAAATTATTTATACCTATAAGAGCACTTATTTCATAATTCTCCCCGATTTTTCATGTAGTTCTTCAATAATCTTTTATCTGACTATCCCGTGATTTTCAAATGTTTGATGTACCTATTAGCTACCTAGGAGAGTAGTTAATCCATAAAATTTTTCTCAAATGTTCAATGATACTCTTCAAGTTCTTTTATTTGACTATCCCGTGATTTTTCAAATGTTTGATGTACCTTTTAGCTACCTAGGAGAGTAGTTAATCCATAAAATTTTTCTCAAATGTCCAATGATACTCTTCAATAATCTTTTATTTGACTAGCCTATAATAAATCTAATTACTTTCAAATTGTTCAATCCTAAATATCCCTTCAAGTTCAAATTAAAGATTGTGTTTAACCCCCTTTTTTTATATATATAATTGCGCAACGTTATGGTGTTGCCCCATCCTAAGATTGACATCTTCCTAAAGCATTCAACACAGTGCCCTACTGACCGAGTTGTTTTATAAACAATTTTAGTTATGTCAACATTCCCACTGGCCTCGTGACCTAGATCCAAGAACGCGTGACACCCGTTTACCTTTAAACATTCCGAATTCAATAATGGTTATTTCTTTCGCGCAAATGTCTTAACCTGATCCCAAATAAATATAGTTATAATTTACATATTTATGTCTCGATACATAAATACACAGATATATATATATAATTTTATTATAGTTGAGGTAAATTCTAATTTCATAACTCATTTTTTTGTTTGATCATTTTATATTAGCTGAAGTTATAATAAATAGTACATATATTAATAAAATAAGTATAAAATATGAACTTGAAATTTTTTCTAGCACCCAACTATTTTTTAAATAGCATAGTGCGTTCTAAGTAGGTATTAGTAATCGATACCTTTTACTTTTATTTAAGTGTGTTTCTTTTTGATTAAACCTTTCTGGGAATAATATATATATACATATATACATATACATAGATATATCTATTTTATATATAATATTTTATATATAATATTTTAATATAGATACATATCACATATTAGGCAAGTAATACTTTGTTATAAAATTAATTCAAATACCAACTGTCTGCTGCATGCCGCTCCCTCCTCGGAACCTAGAAAATATTTATACTTTATGTAACTTACCCCTTTAAGGTTTTTATCCGACCGGGAGCTACACGGTAAACCTTGTTATGTTTCCTTACCTAATACCTACTCCTTTGTTATCAACTAAATTCAAATAAAATTCTCCGACTTCAATTTTATTCCATTCTCGTTTAATCTAACTAAATTAATTGATGTTTATCGTTCTAACTGCATTTTTTTTTCAAAACTCGTTGGTTAACTTAACACTTTTTAAATTAAATTTAACAATTAATTACTTATTTTGTGTTCGTTTTCCCACCGTACTTTTATTTCGCAACAAAGCGTTATACAACTAAATACCGAACAGATTATTATCATGCTTATTTATTTATTATTTATTTCAACCTCCAGATTTATTATTATAATTATTCCATCGTTAAAATAACACTCCGTTTAAATTATAATTTTTAAGCAATAACCACTTCACGATTATTTACGAAATAAGAGATTTATTATTTTTATTTTTGTTTGTCACCGAACTCTTCTATTTTGCAGTAAGATAATGTATTTCACTATTTATTTAAACTTTCCGAAATAATAATTATTATTAAGTTACCACAATCTCATTCAACAACAATTTAATAATTTGTATTATTTATTCCAAAGTCCATATTTATTATTATTACTTTATCTAACACTAGATTACTCCTGTGATAAGCTATTACGTTCGATTTGCACTTCATTTAAAGGAACTATCACCGTTATGATAACTAACACTGGTTTTTATTTTTTATTTCGCTACACCAACAACACTTTGATTATAGTACTTTATTTAAAACACTCAGTTTAATTAAAGATTTTCATTGAACTTTTCCGTTTAATTGGATGCACTTAATTTTTTATAACTTCTTTTCACTTTTTATTATTATTACATCACTTTATTTAATTACCACACCGACACTTGTCGCGAGATTACTAAGTCCCAAAATATGATATTTATTGATTATAAAAACCGGATTTTTCACTAAACAAAATCACAGCACTTTTAGCTTTTCACAAATAAATAGAACGTAAACTTTATTTTTATTTTCACTGACTTGAATTTCTTTAAATCTTTATAAGACACTGGCTCGAATATGAAATTTTTCTAAGTCCTGTGATTCTAACTAATAGAATTTTTCCACCAGTAAATCACCGAACGTTTTCGTCGCGACTCACGAACCTTCAACTTTTCACAATCCCGCGATGACTAACTAAAAATCACTAAGTCCTGTCTTTTAAACCCCTACCAGGTCCAAAAGATTGTATCTGAATTTCCTGTGACAAAACAATCTCAGGTCTACCAACTCGCAAACCCTTGAAATTATCCCACCACTATCGAATAATGTCCCTTAAGCCCTATTTCCATTGTCTCATTGCTTCCTCTCTCTTATTTCCATCTCTACAAGGTCCGGATTCAGTTACTTTGTTTTAAATTGCCTCATCGTCCTTTGTCTCGATGGTCTTACGAATTTAACTCAAATTTCATAATTTTTTAGTTCGTAAAAGGTCCGTCTTCGATAACTATATTTACGTCTCGATTTTTCCGTACCTATCACAAATCATGATTATCTCCATATCGAAATGTTTACTATGCAATTTCGAGTTGCAATTTTTATAAATTCTACTCTATCTCACTGCTACTTGTATGAATTTTTCCATTAAAACCCGTATTTTCTCTATTTACGTAGTATATCTGAATTTTCCCCTTTCCCCTAGAATTTTCTTGTATTCACAACACTCTTCCTACGAATTTCCTCGTTTATCCTTATGTTATTATCCACATCTATATGATTAGTTACATTCCAAGCCAAATTTATTGTTTTCATCGATACTTCTGAATTTTCATGAGTTTTCCTTACGGAATCATCTTTTAATTGTTTTTATTTTCTTTTTTACTACCCCCCGTTTCGTCTTCGATGTATGTCACCTCTTAGAAAATTTCATTTTCTATATACTACTACTTTTTATGTTATTTTTCACATTTTTTTATAGGAGAAACTTCCACTTCGGCCCTTAAATATATGTCAATTTTTATTACTTCATATGGATCTTCCCCCAAATTCCGTCCCTTTCTCATCGAAATCTACATTAATTTAAAATTTGACATCTGTTTATGTCTGGACTTCGATGTACCGACCGATAACTCAGCGTTTATTCGAGGATAATAAAATATAATGGTTTTTTAGTTAAGTAAACTCTCCATAGGACCAATGGTAATTTTTATCGTCCTAAAAGCCATTAAAATGGGTTTAATCGCCTAATACCATGTTCGTTTTCTGGTTGTTTTAATAACAAAATCACGTGTGGGGTCGTCAACTCAAATAATGTTTCATTTTTCCTTACAGTCTGTCCTATTTCCCATAGAACTTTCGTCAAACAATTGACGTAAAACAATTCCTTTGTTTGCCTTATCTACTGTAATGTAACCAGAATGACCTCCCTATCCCAAATATATAACGATATCTATTTAAACTCGTCTGAAAACGCAAAATTAAGTCGAAATCTTATATTGTTCAATAAACACTTCCTTTTAAACGTCCATTTTTTCCATTAGATTTCCTTTTCAAATCGTTTTTTTCTGACGTGACAAAAGTGACATTCCAAATTTCCAGCGTTTTTCTTCCTTTTAAATGTAAAATGTACGCTTTCCTTTTAATCTGGTCTCCCTGACCCTCTATGTACTCGTTATACGACTGAATAACCCTACAGTAGCTTTTCTTACGTTTTACACGTCTTTTCTTTAATTTTCCTTTTATCATAATTTTCTTGCTATTTTCTTGCCTAGTTTTTCCAACATAATATGGATTAATTTGTTCGTTAACGGCGGTCGTCAACACCTTCATTGCACTGATTGTTTATCTTAAATCTAGGGTCATTGTACCTGATGCACCGGGCGTGAGACCCTGTTTACATTATAGTGTATTGATCTTTCGGTTGATGACGATATTTTTTCCAATAAATCTCAGGTTAATTGCCTAGTTCAAAGTCCATCTCTTTGTTCAAAATATGAATACGCCCTCCATTCTGTGATTGGTTTCATTAATTATTTATAGCTTTCTGCTTAGACCTGATTGGCTGTTGATTTCAACTATTTATTATTACGCTGATTAATGATGATTTCTAGCACCCTCTGTGTTCTTTTCATCAATACTCATCTCAATCTACTTAATTGTAGATCCCTATCGTCAACAAGAATTCAATTTACTTTGAACCGGTAGATGTCGCAGGTGTGTCTGTTTTATAATTAATTGGTATTTTCTTTTTGAATTAAAGTGGGAAGCTACGATATTTTCTTATTTTCACTGTTGATTAATGCAATTCATCACAATCTTCAAAGCTTTTAAATAAACCAAAATTTTAGGTAGTACTTCACTATCATTTTCTCGCAAATTTTTACCTTAACTCGTCAACGAGGTCATAATATTATTAATTAGCTGTTTCTCCGTGAAACATGAACAGTTTGATAAAGCATCTACCTGAATACATGCAATAAGAATCCTTAGTAATGTAGTTTCAGTTCACAGTAGAAACTTTAATGAACTTAGTTCTACAAGAACACGTACTATACGCTGCATTTTCCACGTAGTCTTGCTTACATTAGAAGCACGTTCCGTGTATTGTGTCTATAACATGCACAAGGCGGAATCTATAGGGGAACTTAGTATTAGGTATTTCTCTCGTAATCACGTATGGCTATAATTTTCAACAACGAAAGTTAAAGTAATATGTAAGTTGGATGTGATTTTAGATTTTCGCGGCCAAAAGTATTATCATGATTTATTTTTGGGGTATCGTGCCGTGTTGCGCTACCTACTTTTTTAGAGACTTTTAAAGGCTACGCTTTTTTGCCTTGTGTTCCCAATGTGACGGATAGAATTGCCATGATACTGATAAAAGAAAGCGACTTTATGAGGCCTGCGAAAACAAAGTTTCCTCTGGAATTAGATGAAGTTTATAAACTCAGCTGTTCCGGATCTGACAAGGTTTATGTAGGCCAGACAGAATGGAATATCTCCAAAAGGATATCAGAATACTTTCGATCATGTAAACTTGGCCATCCTGACAAATCGGCAATTGCCAAGCATTTAATTAAAATAGTCCATTACTTTGGTTTAATTCCTGAAGTCCTTGGAAAACCTAAAACATATAGAGTACACCTAATTACAGAGGAAATTTAAATTCATAAAAATCCCATTATTAGATATTAATAAAAACGACGGGGCTTAGCTCATTAGTTCTTGGTATCCGGTAATTGACGGCTACACCAAAACTAAACGCAGAAAACCATTTTAAATTTTACTGTTTTACCAGCTCGTAGAGGATTGGTTCTGGCAAAATGGTATCGCAACTACATATATAATCACACTCTTTTCCACTATCGATTACACATCTGCCCTAATAATGGAAACTGTAACGCTATCTGAAACGTTGGCTAAAGAAGAAGGTTGCGCAACATGGTATAACACCCCAAAAATAAATCACGACATTAAGTAAGTTATCAGTAATGACGGTTCAATCAATTATGTTCGAAGGGGTGGGTGAGTAATTCACTAACATTCAACAGGTTTACTAAACCTTGTGGAAAGGTACAAGAGTTAGTTTTGAATTTTAGATGTCATTGTGACTCCTGGGAACGTGAAATATATGTATTTGTAAAAAGAACCTTATCTCTAGTCTGCCCACTGAGCAGTGAGCACTGAGCACTGAGCAAGACCACTTCAGCGAGCTTTCACGTTGGAGTGGTCGTTACGAGTTACTCAATGTGATATCTAGGCTTTTGGCACTCGTTCAGTGTGCAATTAAACAAATACATTGCCAGTTAATCTGGTTTTGGGGTGAAAGTTAAATGGGCTCCATGAAATTAATTTCTGAATACAACGAACTTTATGCTTTCTAACTGGCTGATGATGTATTTCCCACCTTCCATTTAAAGTCGGGCACATGCGGTGAAGGAGTTGGACAGGATAACACGAGGCCCATTCCTGGGATTTATGACAAAGTCAGACGCGGTCCCTTTATACACCACATTAATATTCACAATATTTCATACATTTATCATAAAGCCTGGTATTACAACATAAAGATTAATTCAGTGTCTACAATTATTATCAATAAGAATAATCTCGATTCTTGCTTTATTTAGTTCAATAGATCGTTTTACAAGGATGGCCTATTTTTAAATATAAAAGACACAAGGCGGAGATTCACACTTTTAGAAAAAAAGTGAAAAAAAACGCTTTTTGTTAATTCAAATTTGTTGAAAATACGTTAAATATATAGATACTCGTAATTCAATTACATACATATGTATGGAAAATCGAATAAAACCAAAACTTTGCCTTTTTATCTCGCACGTTCGAGAACAAACTTTGAGAATAAACAATATTGGAATTTAGAAGCGTTTATAATAATCGGCTACAGAAAGAGATTAAAAGAAGTCATACATAATCCTAGCGGGGTAGGTATTTAGTAGAGGTGAACACTTTCAACAATTAGTATCAAATTAGTATTTCACTTAGTATCAAACAAATTAAAACAAAAAATAGCTACATTAAGGACATTAAATGTTGGCTGAAGGAACTATCGGAAAATGACCTTACTAGTATACTTAAAACATCATAGAAGTTTCTGGAAAACCTTATCCAAACAAGTTAAACCATATAAGTCGCTGAAAAACTTATCCAAAACATAGTCCCCCTCAGCACAGGATCTCCTAGTGAGGAGGACTACGAATATATTTTCTATTTTATATATAAATCTAACTAACATGTTTCATATAAAAATGTAAAAAAATATTATATAGTTAATAAATAAAAAAAAAATTAAACAATCTTACGAAATAAAACATTCTATTAGTCTTCTCATGGAAATGCACGTAAGCTTGAAACAATTGAATATTCCTAGAGTAATGTGAATTATCCAAAATATGGACGTATTCAAGATGCTACTTCTTAAATCCGTTCTCATTGCTGAAGATCATGACCCCTACTCCAATGTCTATGGTGGACAATACTCCTCCACTCTTCGCAGTTCTGTACTGTGTGGAGAGCCAAGGAAATCCTAGTAGCGGACGCCAATGATACTTGATCACTCCAGCGCATTAGTGACTTTCCTCTGCTTCTTCTGCCAAACATTTTGCCGGTGACCATAAATTTCTCCAAGTTGGAGTCCTCGGTTTGGCGTGCAACGTTTCCACAGTATCTTAAAATACGTTTGTAGACAGATAGTTAAGAGTCTATTGTGGATGGCTAGCTCTTCCAGAATGAACACATTTGTGCGTCTGGCTGTCCACGGAATCCAGAGCATTTTTCTCCAGCACCACTATTCGAGGTTTGATATGTTCTAGATGCACATATGTATATATTTGGATAAAGTGAAGGTCGTTGGCATGATTTGTGACTGGATGATATTTGTTCCCATAGATCCAAATGCTTGGAGCCAGTGGAGATACGGAATCACTATTGTTATAGGTATTAATATTGTTAGGCGGGAGGAAGTCGGGAAGGAAATGAGGTTGCTAACACGATGCTTGGGAAGGAAGTACCTAGCCAAATAAGACTAGGTAACAATGCTAAAGTCATTTCAAGCAACGTGGAGTAAAGTTTTGTGATGTTATGTTGCTTATAACTCGTATAAATCTACAGCACGAGAAGTCTCCTCCAAGGTATGAAGTTGCAATCGAGTAAATCATTTTTGCCGACTAAATGAAACCATATTCCCAAGCATATAAATTAAATATTAAAATTTTGCGATTTTTTTTTGCCCATTGTATTATAAAAGATTGCATATTTAACCCTTTCAATATTTGAGTGAAACAAATTATCAACCTGCGTGGTTTGACCGTTTAAACTGAAACCTTTATCACTGTGCGCCGCGCTGGTGGGACTATAAGGGAACGAGACACGCAGCGTGCTAGGCTATCTAGATTAAAGTTAACAAAGAATTTTACTGCCTTTCAAATTATTAATTCATATTGTTGGATTTTTTCAACCCTTCGCGCCAGATTTTAACCCATGGCCACATGTACGCACTGTGATGATAAAGCCTTTTCTCGAATTAGTATATCAATATTTTAAAAGTAAATAAATGTTTTGTAAAAATTTTATTAGGCTAAAGAGAGAAAAGTGGATGAAGACAGTGATAACTAGTTTGTTATCGGAGCTTTGTTTAGTAGATTTAATATCTTCAATTATAATTAATAATTATTAATGAAGACAATATTAGCGACTCTCAAGCGAAAATTTGAGACACAAAAATCAGAAAGAGATACAATCACATCTAGGAATCGAACCCAGGACCTTAGCTTGCGGGGCGGTACTCTACAACTTAGCTGATGGGACCCTTCGGTCATATTTAACTGTATCATACTTCGACTAAGAATTACCAACATTTTTTTAACACATATTTTTGCAATCTTTATCAATAGATAGCAAGATTTATCTCATACTGAATGCTATCTAGATAGGTGTTCTAGGGGCAATGCAATTTCCGTAGGTAGTGTTTTCAAAATGTTGGTTGTTATCCATCAACTCCGGCAGAAGAATTTTTCAGGGAATAAATTATTTTTAGAATCTCTTCTCCCCACCGAAAATTTAATCTCCTTTTTGGATTTAAATGATAATTCCTTTATTTTTAACACTATATTTATAGCACACAATAGTCAACTAGTTTATAATAATCTGACTTCATTTGAAAATCATGAAAACATGGTGCTTTTGTAAAGAATTCTTGAGTGAAGAACATGGCCAGCCTAGGAATTGAACCTACAATACCTGGGTGTGAACCCTACGCATTTGCAAATTCAGCCACCATCGGAGCAAATGTAAAGTTTTCGGTTGTCAAACTCTGCAAAATAAGTTTCTCTTAAAAGACGTATTAAAATACCTTATAAAACAAAATCATGCGTAACAGAGATTTTGAAAGAAAAAGCAAGTGAGCGGTGTTTTTTTCACATAAAATTCCGGCCCGAAGGGATTTGGTGGGATTTGAGGTGAAAATGTTACCAAAGAAGAGCAGAGAGTAAACTTTCCAGCAGGTGTTTTTTTATCCAGTTCTTTATTTAAAATGTGAAGTTTTATTCGACAGTTTTGTGTCTAATCTTGTATAAATGACTTCAGGTTCACTAAATAAGAATGTTCATTCCCATGCGATTGAACACCCGACTGTTTGCTGTCAAATTATCCGAACCCAAATAGCCCATTTTATTTTCAGCCTAAAATTTGCAAAGGCACCTCGAATTTCTTAGAAGTTACGCTGCGGAAAATTGAATTTCTCAGAAGGAGTACGGAGCATACATAATAGTTATAAGTAGGGTAAAATATCATTCCTCAATAATAATAATCATTGTAACATATTCTTCTTAGTGAGTTCTATATCTATGCATATTAATCAAAATAAAGATAAACCATCGTATAACTCCGACTTTCCCCTACAAAATGAGCTATGAGCGGTGCTCCGGCTTGGTAGCTGCTTCAGTGCGAGCTTTGCGTCCGTTTGAGATGGACGCTCCGCTATAGAATCCCGCCGCCTGCGAGGTGCGTTTAATTCTTCGCTTTCGCAACCAGGAATGAGTCCACCCTTTTGAAGTCCGTAAGACGTCTACCATTCAAATTATTTAGAGGAAGAAAATCTAGAAAACTTTTTTGTTTTATGTTAGTTTTTTTGTGTTCTAGCAATGTAATATTGATAAACAAAAGCAATGAGATATTTTCGTCGAATTTTGGTAGAAAGCCTCTTCTTCATATTCTTGCATATTCTGGTCCTATTACGTAATGCATGATTTATGAGACAAAAATTCTAAAACTTTTTCGTTTCTTATTTGAGCCCTTCCTACTACGTCTATATGATTTAGCACTACTTTCCCAAGTGCCTCCTAGTAGCAGTACCTACTGACAGAGAAGTTCACTTTATAAAATTTGTAAAGTTTTCACACAGAAGTGTCAAAGTTTGTCATAGATTACTTTGAGAATGGTTTTAAATTGGGAAATGACATTAAAATCTTCGTTTTCACCTGATTTTTTAAAAAGTTATCTTCACTGGAGGCCTCGAGGAAATAAATACCCTCAGGGCTTACATCATCGTTGGGAATGCTATATGGAAGGTATGTTAAGGGAAATGAAGGAGATGAAGTTCTGTGAAGGGAAAAGGTATGAGGGGTGTGTAGGAATCAAGGAGTGAATGTGTCCAATAGTGAAAGGTATGAATCTATCTCTCCCTCTGCGGGGCAAGCCGATGGGTCGAGAGAGTCCGGCATAGGAGTCTAAATTAGATTAGGTTAGGTTAGAACAAGTTATTTTCTTTTAAATAAATGAAGACAATATAAGTGAAACTCAATCGAAAATCTGGAAACAGAAAAATCAGGAAAATATATTGACACCTCTGGGACTCGAACCCAGGACCTCTTGCTTTCCGGGCTAGTTAGCAGCTTTTCTGTTTCCAGATTTTCGATGGTGTTTTGCTTATATTGTCTTCATTTATTTAAATATTACAATTGGAGGTTTTACTCATAAAGTTAAAAATTAAAAATAAAAAAAAGTTATTTTCTGTTTAAAAAAAAATAAAAATTTTATCCACACAGGAAACATGGCCTATGTCATCTTCGTGGATGCCGTGTGGTGGTTCTTTAGGGAAAGGGATTTGAGTATGTTCTGGGAAAGAAAAATGCATAGGGTGTAGGTAGAAATCTGGGGTCAATGGGTTCAGAAGTGACGGACGTATGAATCCATCCCTCTAACTGCGGTGCAAGGCGATGGGTCGAGAGAATCCTGCAGGAGAGGCCAAATGATCTCCCTCAACCAATCCCTCCCGATCCGGCCTGCTACGCAGTAAATGGGCAGATGCATCCACCGTCAAGACCCGGACAAACCTACGAAAAGTGAACAACTTGAGGTCACCTTTGGCAGAGGTATTGGTTGTTCAATAAATGGTTCCCGGTGCGGCGATACCAAATTGACATGTTTTTCAACTGAGGGATGAAATCCTTTCAAATATTTCCCCACCTTTCTTTCCATATGTTCAATACACCACACTTGGTGTACCCTGACGTGTGTGTGTTTCACTTTTTTTTTAAATTCTCTAATATCAAAAGATTTTCAGGTATTTAGCTCCCTGCTGTGTAATACTTTTGAGTCCCACACAATACTAAATTCTAGAAAACTTCAATACACAAAAACAACTCTACATCGCTTCAGTGACACACTCGTAGATGGGGAGAGTTGCAAAAGGCTTTCTTTTATTTTAAAATTCTTACAGCTTATCTGCAGTTGAAAGAACAATTTTTACCTTGTCAATAGCAAGGGGGGGGGATTAAGTAATAATTACTGGAACATTCTATTAAATGTCCGCGAAATACTCAAACAACTATCATAAAGTAATTTATTTAATTTTAATGTTGAAGCACGTTCTCGAAAGTTCTACTAGTTTCAATTCAATTTCATTGAAGGCGCATAAATTGATCCGTTATAGCTCTTTATGAGCCTTTCAAAAAATCGATTATCCGGAAAGTGGTCAGAGTAGAACTTTAAATTTGGGAGGCGGGTATGGTTATCGCCATTCCGGGAACCATTTATTGGATTATCAACACCTCTGCCATAGGTGGTTCGCTAGATTTGGTTGTTTTGCTAGGGCGCTCGGGTTCATGGGGTGAGGTTTGTCCGGATTTTGGAGACGGGTGCGTATGGCTATTTACTGACCGGATCGGGAGAGACCGGTTGAGGTAGACCTTTTGGGAGGGATTGACGTCCGTCACTCCTGGACACACTGACCCCCAGATTCCTACCCACCCCTCATTCGTTTTTCCTTCCCAGTACTCCCCAAATACGACATAGGCTCTAAGGGGAATTATTTTCCTTAGAGCCTCCTGTACGGAGCTAATGTAAAAAAAATCCAATCATTGTAACTAGCCAAATGCTTTTTCTTTTATCTGTTATCGAAATTACCATCTCATCCATAGTAGAAATAATTTTACCTACGCCTTTCCTCCTTGTGAGATGAAACCGCTGTAAACTGTAATGTATGGCGTTTCTTACGATGTATTGTGTTTAACCGCGGGACATGTTTTCCAGCGACTGCCGCACACTTGATAAATAAATCTCCACAAGAACATTAACCCATACATTTTCAGTTAACGAATGTTTATTACAAAGTTAATTTGTATGCGGCAAACTGGTGGAGTCTGACACCAAAAAGCAAGATGAAAATTATGTCTTTTGTGAGAAGTACAAAAATTTTCATCTTCTTCTTCTTGTGCCCTGTTCAACGCGCGTTGGCTATCATGTTGGCTATCGAAACAGCTCTACAGTAGACTGGCCAAACCACTGTCTCAGGTTTTTCAGCCTTCTTTCAGGGCCCCGTCTTCCGGCAATCTTTCTCTGTATTATGAGATGCAAGATCTCATACTTCTATGGATGTCTCATCACATGTCCAAGATATTGAAGTTTTCGGATTTTTATAGTTTTAATTACTTTTTAATAACTAGTTCTAATATTTTCATCATCGTAGCATATTTTTATGTTCTGCACACTTTATAACATTCTTCATATTTAAAATTTGTGAATTTAATCGATAGAGGAATGTTTTCATCCCTCGAATTATTTACTTTGTTTATTCCCGCGGCTCTATTCAGAATTCAGCAAGCGAAAGCACGTTTCACCGGATGCTGGGATTACCCTTTACAATAATATTCCTACTTCCTCTTTCTGCACTACTTCCGCTTTACCTCTTAACCAAACATGAACATTTGAAGGATAGAGAAGTTCTACTGGAACTTTACAGACATGCTCCGTTTCACAATGCACCTTCTGAACATGCTTCAGTTGTTAGAGAATTTAAATACGATATTATGACTGACTGAAAAGATGCGTACAGTACCTGTGGTTGCGCTGATTTGGTAATATACTGGTAATATACATTCGTTTTTCTTCCAATTTCAATTCCAAAATTTCCTAAAACTACAGTAATCTTTTGGTTGTCAAGCATCAGGTAAGTGTTTAAATATGCTTTGAATGTTCGGCGGAAAAACCCAACACTACGCTGTTGATGAACGTGGAAAACCTTCGAAATCGCAACACGTATTTACTGTAATATGCCGTAATTCGGTAATTCTCGTGGATTTATGAATCTGCCCTTCCGCTGCAGTTATTTATATCTGCGTTTATATCATTTAATGTGAAAGCTGTGGAACACCAGCGTGAGAAGCAGCCATACCGGCCAAGGGTAAATTTGTGGTTTCCCTCACCTTTTTCTATCCTCACCCTGCATTTAGGCAATTCAACATTGTTTTTTTTTACATCTCCACACAGAAGGCCCTGAGGAAAATAATTTCCCTCAAGGCCTATGTCATCTGAGATGCTGTGTGGAGTGTCTTTTTGAGGAGAGGAAGGAATGAACAATGGTATTGAAGAGACCCATGTTGTAGAAAGGAGGAAACACAGAGGCCGGCAAATCATTCCACAGCCGAGCTGTTGAACACAAGAACTGTTCTCATGTGACAAATGTCAACCGTGTACAAATTTTGGGCACGCGTTTGACGTGTTTCCCGACTATGCACCGGTGCCGATGGGATCAATGATGCTAGTTCCTCGGAGCATCTTCCATTGTAATACCGGTAGAACCAGGATAGCATTCCCACTCGACGCCTGTGCTCTAAAGATTGCAATCCGTCTGTTAGGATGGGAGAATCTATCAAACGTTCGCCCGTTTCTGCACAGAGTCGAGGGTATTTTCAGGTATTTTGGAGCTCCAGAACAGAGGTGGCTGCCAAATTCAACCGTGGGGCGCACTTGTGATTTGTACAGGGTTAGCAGTTGTGTACTATTAAGTATCTGTTTTAAACAAACAACCAACAGCAACATGCAAATAACCAACCTGTATACGCTACTGCCAACAGGAGTCGAGTGGTTGATTTATTTATTAATTCAATAGTATGGAGGCTTGAGTGTTAATAGTCGCCGCTCTAACTTCTTACCCAGGAGACTTAGATATGTTTATTTCGCAAAGGTATAAGGATACAAGCGATGTTTAATATTTATTACCTCATTCCTAAGGGTGTGATTCGATTCTAGAAAGCTACGAAATATATTCTTATTAATAAAAATATGAATATAATATTTTTTAGTGAAAGGTGATTATGGTAGTACTATATATAATACGGTGTTTGGACGTGTTTCAGAAATCCCAAGTTAGTAGAGTTGCCCGGGTTCATGGGGTGAGTATAGTCTAGGTCTAGGCCTTGGCTTTGGAAGCGTCTGCCCATATATTGTGTGACGGTCCGAATTTAGAGAGACTGGTTGAGGGAGACATTTTGGCCTCTCCAGCAGGACTCTCTCGACCCATCGCCTTGCACCGCAGTGGTAGAGAGGATTTCAAACGTCCGTCACTCCTGGACACACTGATCCCCTGATTCCTATCAAAGACTTACACCTTTTTCCTTCCTTTCCTTGAAAAAACTCTCCTCACGGCATCCCCGATGCTAACATTATAAATTACTTTCTTCAATGACTCTTGTATGGAGCAAAAATGTAAAGGTACGAACTTACTTAGACAATTACATAAAACGTTTCAAAGACTATTCTGACAATGTACAACAAGCAGTGATAGTAAAAATTAAGCAACAATAAATTCGGTTCATCAAAAGATTTTCGTGGAAATTTACCACTTCTAGCCTATGGCAGATTAATATTCACAGCCAATATTTACATTGAGTATTCAATATGATATTAGTTTAGTTCGTTGTTCGCGCAAACACTTCCAGCGATTCGCTATTTGGGCTATTTGATGAGCAACTTGGTTAGTTTAGCTTTGTGCCTGTCCTGTACTGGAACCGCCCCCACTACCCTTTATAACTTGCTCATATTAGAGTGGATACATTTAGATACTGAAATCCTCTCCCCATTATATTATTTACCCGCCTTTAGTAGATAATCCCTGAAGGAAATTTAATTTAAATTGTAAACGCCTAAATTATATAACGAAGGAAATATTAATATTGACTAGACTGCGGACTTCAACGTTGTTTCCCAAAGAATATTCTTGCAGATTATATTTTTAGTCCAGTAAAGGAAGGAGTTGTAGAGTGCGTGAGCAGGAACCTAAGCGATTCTTTCAGGACTTGTTTAGGGTGCTTATGGTATGAACATACTAAAAGTCCTGACGTCTAGGTGGTGAGCTAGGGTGGGAGGGGGGGGGGGGGAGGTCCCGATTTTCGAGTTTCCGTTTATATCTCAAAAACGGTGCGTCACAGAGGAAAACTTTTTTAAAATAAGTAAAAGCTCATAAAATTATCTACAACTTTTATTATATACGTAATTTTGGAAATCCAAGCCGTTTTTGAGTTATATGCTCCACAAATGTCAATATTTTCGAAAAAAATCATTTTACCTTACATTTTTCATCAAACATTCCTTCATATCGTCTAAAATATTCATCCAAGAAAGAAATTTATGTGAAAAAAGTTGTAGATAATTTAATTACCTTTTAGAATATATATACATATCTAAATAAATCTCCAACCAGTAAATATTTACAGCAATTTTAAGTTTTTTCGTAAAATGTCGTCATTTTCAGAAAAAGCTGTTTTTTCTTACCAAAATGTTAAGATGGGTTTTTTCTTCATGGGAAATTCCTTATTAATTTTTGCACGCAAGAAAGCAGGTAAGTTGTTCTCGAACAGATGATTAGTGGAATTCATTTTATAATCATTATTATTGTGATGGGTGATTAGGTTAGTCGTCGGAGATGCTACAATAACGTGCTACGATGCTGTTCGAGTTGGTGAAAAGGCAATGAATGCGATAGTGGGCTTGACATTCTCAGACATCAAGTTGTCCCGCAAAGATCGGGCATTCCCAATGTTATCTGTCAGCTCGTCGATAAAAATTCATGATGAAAAGGTTGCAGTTGACCCAACATTGCTGTTTCAGCAGATGTGTATAAGCAAACGATCAGATGAGGATTTGATGAAATTCTTTGAGTATGAGTTGGCCCCATTTCCCTTGGCACTGTTCAATGAAAGTGGGATGCGAAAGACAACTAAATCTGTTCTGTATAGCTTATTTGAGCTTACCAAAAAAACTGTTCTACTGTCTCAGATGAACATAGTTGTGGACGGAGGATTTCTACTATACAGAGTAATTTGACAAAAAGATGCCTCCGTTGCCGCAATTTGTGATCGTTATATCACTTATGTCAACTACCACTATCCTGGAATGACTCGCACTGTGGTATTTGATGGGTACGCAAATCCAGTCAATAGTACAAAATCACAAGAACAGATGCGACGATACAGATTGAGAAGGTCAGCCAACATCAATTTGACATGGAACAAATCAATACCCGTTAAACAGGAAGATTTTTTATCCAATCCTACCAACAAAAGTAACTTCATCTCCTTACTACAGACAAAGTTTCGGGAGAATGGGATACAGATTCTTCAGGCCACCGATGATGCTGACGTCCTTATCGTGAAGACTGCTGTGGAACTATCCTTTCACAACTCAGTGGCTATCTTTGGTGAGGATGTTCACCTCAGTGTCCTTTTGATTGCTTCCACTCCTCCCACCTAATATATTCTGCTGCTGAAACCCTGACGAAGGAAAACCAAAACAATGGCACTGTCCACCCAAGAGATGCAGCATTGTGGATTTGAATATATCATATTTTTACATTCATTTACCGGATGCGATACAACGTCTGCAACTTTCAGGAGAAGCAAGGTGGGCTTTTCAAAATTGTATTTGGAGTCAGAAATGATCAAGCAAGCGGCAATGATCTTTTACAACCCCTCCTCTACTCACAACGAGGTTGAAGAGGCTGGAAATAAATGCTTCCTGAAATGGTATGCGGCGCCAAAAAGACAGACCTCCCTTAACCAGTACCGCTTCCAGTCGTTCACAAGGTCCGTGGCAAATATGAAGTCTGACATCAGCTCCCTCCCTCCAACAGAGAGTGCAGCTAAACAGCATTCCCGGCGGACATACCACCAAGTTCAGCAGTGGCTCGGTATTGAGCTGCCCCCTGAAGAATGGGGGTGGAAACATGAAGGAGAAACCCTGGTGCCAATTACAACAGAAGATCTTCCAGCACCGGAGGTCCTTTTGAAAATGATATTTTGCCGCTGCACCAAGGATTGTGCAATTGGCAAATGTGGATGCCTAAAAGCAATGCTGACCTGTTCTGCAGCGTGCCTTCACTGCCAAGGGAGATGCCTCAATAGCGTGCCTGCTGCCGAGGGCGACGATGAAGACGACGTAGAGCCCTTGAACACCATGAGAACACCATGAACACCACTGAGAATGACGATGCCATGGATGAACAACGCTTGTCAGGACCCTCACGTCCAAAGAGGATATGAAAACGTGAATCCATATAAAGTTGAGAGTGTTAACATAATGTTATTGAGAACAGTGCCAAGGGAAATGGGGCCAACTCATACTCAAAGAATTTCATCAAATCCTCATCTGATCGTTTGCTTATACACATCCGCTGAAATAGCAAAGTTGGGTCAACTACAACCTTTTCATCGTGAATTTTTATCGACGAGCTGACAGAAGACATTGGAAATGCCCGATCTTTGCGGGACAACTTGATGTCTGAGAATGTCAAACCCACTATCGCATTCATTGCCTTTTCACCAACTCGAACAGCACCGTAGCACGTTATTGTAGCATCTCCGACGACTAACCTAATCAACCATTACATTAATAATGATTATAAAATGAATTCTACTAATCATCTGTTCGAGAACAACTTACCTGCTTTCTTGCGTGCAAAAATTAATAAGGAATTTCCCATGAAGAAAAAACCCGTCTTAATAATTTGGTAAGAAAAAACAGCTTTTTCTGAAAATGACAACATTTTACGAAAAAACTTATAATTGCTGTAAATATTTACTGGTTGGAGATTTAATTACATATGTATATATATTCTAAAAGGTAATTAAATTATTTACATTTTCTTTCAAATAAATTTCTTTCTTGGATGAATATTTTAGACGATATGAAGGAATGTTTGATGAAAAATGTGAGGTAAAATGATTTTTTTCGAAAATATTGACATTTATGGAGCATATAACTAAAAAACGGCTTGGATTTCCAAAATTGCGTATAGAATAAAAGTTGTAGATAATTTTATGAGCTTTTACTTAGTCTAAAAAAGTTTTCCTGTGTGACGCACCGTTTTTGAGATATAAACGGAAACCCGAAAATCGGGACCTTCCCCCCCCCCCCTCCCCCCCCCCCTAGCTCACCACCTAGACGTCAGGACTTTTAGTATGTTCACACCCTAAGCACCCTAAATAAGTCCTGAAAGAATCGCTTAGGTTCCTGCTCACGCACTCTACACCTCCTTTTGGACCATTCGTTTACTGGACTATTTCGCAGAGTCAATTTATTTTACTCCCAGCAGTCAATATTGTTATAAGAATTATGAAGGTTTATTTTGTTATGAAGAGTTTTATTCACATTTTACATTTTTTGTTACTTAATTTTATTTATTTGATACCGATTTTGACACTAGCTTTCTTAGAACTAACTTAAAAGTTAAACTAGTACAGAAATAATTAGAAATTATTGGATGAGGGGTGGGGTGGGAGTGGTGATTTGGGGAGGGAGAGAAAGGTGGGAGGAGTCAAAATAACAAGGAAACATGGTCAACAAAGTTAATTTACAATGTACTTTTATTTTATTAACGAAATTAATTATTAGTGAAAAATTCTTTAGCACCGTTGTGATTTGAAAATCGATGAAACGAAAAATAGCGACACTAAAAAGAGAAAAACACATCATCTATAGAATTTAGCCCGCGAGAAAATGAGATAGTATATATGTAATCAGTCTCCTCTTTTTGCTGTACTTTGTAGCCTATCGGTCTCATGTTTGTGAGGTACTTCGTAGCCTCCCCACTCTTGTCTATTTTATTTTTCTGAAGATTTCACTTCTATGTAAGTAGAGTCAGCCTGTAGGTATATTTATTTGAAAAACCCTTCCAACCCAAGAAATAAAGAAAATACCTTTTCCATTAACTTTTTCCAGAGCTTGACCATATTTTAAATGGTCCTGAACGTATTTTCCTTCATCATTTATTCGAATCTGTAATGACGTCTTTAAGGTTCGATTAGTTTTTTAACCACGGCCAAGCGATGAAATGCTTCTCACTAACTAAATAACCTTCACACTGTTCCCCGCTGGGGTAAGCGGAGAGGATTAACTATTCGGTCTTGGCACACACTCCTTGCTTCATTTTCTATCATACATCGTCTCATATATACCCTTATGTTTTCCTTTCTTTCATGATAATAATAAATGTTTTATTATCTTCCTGTAACAAATAGAGATAAATATTTACTCACTGCGATCACTCTTACTGAGGATTTCACTTACATATTTATTAAAAAAAATCGAAATAATTACAAATATACCCGAAGTTATTGTGTTTTCAGCTTATTTTGTAACCAGCTTTTATGTGGATTTAAATATTTTAATATTGTTGCGGTTTTTGAGTGAAAGTGGAATTTTTGAGAATGATATTGATAATAATTTGTTTTTTTTTTTTTGTATTTATGTCTAATTGCGTTGTACATCCACGCATCTCCTAGCCATAAAATATAAAATAATAATAATGTTTTCTTTCTTTTCAGGTGAGAGCAGCCCCCTTTTTATGTGAAACCGCACAAGAGTCCCAACTACTCCCAACTATCTGGAACCAGCATCCCCAATTGAGTTGTGAGTTTAAAGATATATTACCTAGGGAGGGGAAGGAAATGAGGAAAGTAGAAAGTGGGGAAGTACCTGGCTATTCAGATATGGTCACCAAACATGGCGAAAGCCATTTCAATTCTGAACGGTGATCTTATACTAGAACGATACTGATTGTAACTTTCACTCTAGAACTTACCGCATATAAACAATATATTATTTTAATATACTAAATTGTGAAGTAACACAAATTAATCAATAAAATTTACTTGCGCACGTTGGTGTTTAAGCCGTGACCTCCGAATGGCTAGTTGAGAGCCTTGCCCCTCTACAACGGAGAATGTCAAAATAGTGTTTATCCCTACCACTATATAGTTTCCACTATATTTACCATCTTGAATGGAAATGGAACACACTAATTCCGTCCAGTTAAAAAATTACCTAATTATATTGAACATGCTTCCAAGAAAAGTCTGTATTAAAAAAATTAGTACACCATCCTTCACATAATAAACTGTTGGTCAGTAGAGTGTTCCCGTAGTGGAGGCAGCAAATAGGTTATTATATCCCCTAGTTGAGAATTAAAAGGTAATTTAAACTTCCCCAACAATATACAGACCTTCGCGATACTTCGTCATCAACGTTTTATAAAATATTGGAATTAAAAAGAGTCTCACATCTCTCACTTCACTAATATCCCTTTACATTTTGATAAATGAGTACATGTCTGTTCATTTTGTGGGCAGCTGAAATTAGTGGTCAAAACTTGTTCATTTGAAACTTTAAATAGGTGTGTCGGGTCGGTAGTGTTCATTTGGGTTAATTAAACTGACTTCTGTTTTGAAAAACTTTAGATCTAAATTGTTCTAAATAGAATGGAAGCGAGCAGGTTAATTTTCACATCATTGAAGTTAATTAACATTTAAATATTAACTCTCACGTAAAAAGTAAATTTTCGCTATTGCCACGGAATAACTCAATTCACATGTTACATACTAATAATAATAATAATAATAATAAATTTGGATAATAATAATAATACTATGTTTAGACTTTTGATAACTCATTGGTAACTGTTATATCTAAATTGTTCTCTTCAGAGACATTCGTTATTTGTAATTACTGGTATTCTTCAGTACTACAAGATACTTATTAAAAGACTTTTAAATCACAGTGACTATTTTTTTATTATTTAATAAATGTTTCAAAAATTACATGTTAATGGGTATTCTATAAAGTTTTTTGTAAAAAAAAATATACATTATTTAATATGTCTTACACCTTTTTTTTTAGCAAAGCTCGTGTTAAAAAGGCGGAGACAACGAATGTAGATAATAGTTTTTATATAAGTTTAAATAATATATAATTTTTTTTTAATATACATATAGATCAATTAATGGATAATTAACAGTATACAAAGAAAAAAAATCGTATATATCATATAATATGCATCTATGGTTTTATATAATATATAAAACATATAATAGAAGGAATGTAGCAGAATGAAGAGGAGATAAAAAAGAAAGGAGAAAAATAAAGAAAGAAAAAGGATATTATTATTGACGTATCATAATTTATAATTATAGTTCGGAGGACGGATGTCCTTCCTGGCTGAAAGCTAGCTTTTGTCTGGAGCTCTTTGATTATAATGGCTCTGCACATCTACCTTCTGCACAACTCGGAAACGAGACCATGTGACCCGAAGAGCCCATATACAATTAAAATAATGTGAAAACTAATCATAGACTAATATGGTGCATTACATTAATTATTCTACGATTTTGAATGCATTCATATTTTTGATAATTGACTAAACTATCACATGGAATGTGAGTTAATTTCTTCCTGGCAAATAAAGACGGGGTGTAGTTTATCAAAACTACACCTCACTTTCTGCTAATCAAAATAAATGTTTTATTTAGCAAAACTAAACTAACTAACTAACTAACTAACCATCACGCCGTTTCCCCGCAGGGGTAGGCAGAGAGGACGGACCGCCAAACAACTCGGTCTTGGCACACACTCTTTCACATTCATACATCTTCTCATACATACTCTTCTATTATTCTGACTTTTGACATGGCCCGTCTCAAGTATCTGATTCACTTGATCGTGCCATGTCTTCCTCGGGCGTCCCCGACTTCTTCTACCATTCACATTTGCATCATATATTCTTTTTACACTACTTTCTTCGTTCATTCGCTCTACGTGCCCAAACCATCTGAGGGTCCCTTTCTTAATTTTGCTCATTATACTTACATCAGCCTTACATTCTTTGCGGATATCCACATTTCAAACAATTTCGTATTAGCAAAACTGATTTGCTAATATCAACCTTAAAAGCTTATACTTACATATTCAGGCTTGCTCTTGAAATTACTTCCCCTCTTAATGCACTATTTCAGCTTGGATGATCGTCTCCAGAATTGTTGGTTTTAGGAAGTAGAGGATAGGAAGGTATATGTAGATATAAGGTAAATAATTTAAACAGAAGCTAATTTTCTTTGGTTCTAAAAATGCTCCCATATGAAAACTTTTATTGGTAAATAGGTGAATCTAGTCTGCTCCAATCGTCACACCAAATATAGAACATTGGGCAAATGCAGTAAATTGATTAAACACATTGATCAAATTCAGTACATTGAGCAAATGTAGTATACTAGCTGTTACCCGGCATGCGTTGCTATGCCATTCAATGATTGAATACGTGTGCTCAATTTCGTAGGACCTACTTAAAAAAAATTGTTAAAAAAAAACAAAAAAATATTAATAAAAGTAAACAAGCAACTTAATTTTACAAAATGGAAACCTTACACTTTGAAATTAGAAACATTTGGTGTGAAATTATTTGTTTTAAATCTAAAGCAATAAATAATCTTAATTTGCCCCAAAGTCTTAAGATTATGTGAAAGAAAATAAGAATTGTGAATTGCGCATAGTGACAGTTAGCTTCTTGATAAAGATGCCAAAATTCTATCCTAAAATGTTACTTTCTTACTTACTCGAGACAACTGACAGCGAGGAGTTGAGGTAGTTTACATTTAGTTTATAATAATCTCGGTCTTTATAATCTTTGGTGGAGGTACAGAAAAGTCTGCTACAGCAGAAGGGATTCTAAAATTATTGCCATAACGCCAACGATACTGCGAGTCCCTCGGAGTGTGGTTTTGGAGGCGAATCGCCCGTTCCTCCTGCCGGTATCTTTTATAATCCGCGCAGTTATTCATGTAATGTTCGCTATTGCAGTAAAAACACAAAGGGAGACGTTTAGTGTTTCCTACTAAAGGTGCTCTACCATTTCGTGAAGAAGTTAGCTCTGTGACTCTTGATGGATCGGCACTATCTGCGGGGCTTCGGCGAGGCAATATCTTATTGTCTGTCTCAAAACTTTTACAAAGGGCTTCCAGTTGCGCCGCTGAACTGATAACTTGACCTGCAAGTGCACTGCCATAGTTTGGTAGCAGGCCATACTGAAATATTGGCAGCAGCTCCTCTTCTGGAACTGGTAACTCCAGGAAACTGTTGTAGCGACGAATTTCTGAAAAGAAATCAAAAGCAGTCTCTCCCGAGCCTTGTTTTCTGGTATATATTTGAGCTTTCAGGGTGTACTGGGCTTTTGGGGGTTCAAACTTCTGTATCAGTAGCTTTTTTAACTCTAACCAAGAAATTTTTTTGTCGTTTAATGAGTGAAACCAAAGCAAAGCGTCTCTTGCTATGACATCTAAAAAACATCGGGAAATTATTTCCTGCGAAGTGCTTATTTCGGCGCTTAGTTTATCTACCCTTTTAATGAATTCTCTAACGTTTGTGTTTTCATTGTATCGCCTGTTCCATGGAGCGAGGTTGACGTTGGTTGGTTTCCACAGAGGGAGACTAGAGGAATAAGATCCTGCAGCTTGTTGCGTAGAGAGGATGCTATTGCTGTCTTTGCTATTAGAAACGTCTTGTGTAACGTCTCCCTCAAGTTGCAGACGGCTAAAGTATGGTGCATTGAAGCTGTGTGCGGCCTTCCGCAGCGACTTTCTCTTTCCTGTTGATACGAGCCCTCTTTCACTCAAGGCCATCCTGAGAGCAACATCTGTCAAGGAATCTATATTTGCAATGATGCCTTCCTCCGATGGTTTGACGATGTCCATGACTTGATTCGAGTCTGGAAACAAGGAAATGAGCTTTTAGTTGGTAACAGTTTCAAGCCGACAATAAAAAAATCAATGCAAATCAAAATCTTCCGTTACTAACAGAATCTATTAGCCTGAGTCTGTGGCATGAATAGAAGATATAGCGGGCGGTGTGGATTTGATATGTATTTTTAATATATTTTTTTTATATGAATACCTCACAAGAGTCTCAGCCGCTCTCGTCTGGAGCCAGCGAGACTATGGCATCCCCAATTTATAGGGTATGTTGTGAGGCTGAGGGTAGTGGGGAGGGGAAGGAGGTCGGGAAGAGGAAGGTGGAGAAGTACCTGGCTATTCAGATCTGGTCACCAAACAGGGCTCAAGCCATTTCAAGCAATGTTTCAATTCTGAATGGTGGTGTCACACCAGGACGATACTGAGAGTATCTTTCACTCTGGAATGTGCCGCAAAACTACTATACATCATGTTACGTTACGGAATTGTTTCCCGTGCGAGCTAATAGCGAATTGACCCCTTGCACAGGCCCTCCGCCCCCTCTCCCCGCACCGCGCGGCGCCCGTGCCAAGCGCCGAGCGGCTCCCCGTCCTCATTCCTTCGCCGGCCTTCGGCAGAATAACTGTGTTCCCCGTGATTCGCGCTAGGCGCTCTCCGTAAACGCTCACGATGTTTTACTTTAATTGTGTATTGTGCTTAAAGAGGCTTACGCCTACCCAGAATCCTGTCTGCCGACCGCCTATCTCCTGCTTGTGAGTACCAATGAACCTTGCTACCCCTCTGTGTGCTAAGAACTGACATTTAAATTCACTAAACACGTGTAGAGAGAGTTGAGAGAAGCTCCCCCCGTTATGATAGAATTAATTAGAGATAGCCAAATACTCATGTGTGTAGTGCCGATGCTGGCCTTTTGTAGAACCCTGTTCACCTTTAATTGAATAAAACCCTTTTTCGTGCATAACAACTGTGTTCTGATTGAGGAAGGAGACCTGGAGATTTTGAGGAAAGGAAGGGGAGTAGGAATTAACAAGCGAACCACAGACACTCGCCCTAGGTTTAAGAGGGACCTTGCTCGCGCCGGCTGTGCAGAGCTAGCCGCCGGCTTGTTTATTGCATGTCCTTTCCAGGTTTTGGGTTTAGCGTTGGCCGCAAGTAGCGCCAATGCTAGCAATCATTTAAAGTGAATTAATTGTGAAATAACACAAATGAATCAAATAAAATTTTTTTGCCCACGCCGGGATTCGATCCCGCGACCGTCGGATTGCGATTCAAAAGCCTTTCCGCGAGACCACGCCGGCCTTCAAGTATGTAAATTTTTAGACGGCGTTGGTTATAAAGGTAGGGCAATGGCGTTTTCTTAGCCACAGCAACGTGTTGCCGGGTGTGCTAGTTGAGTATATTTTATATAAATCGCCACTTCAGAAATAACAGAGAAGCTTTAAATACTTATTTCTTTTCTTAGGTTTTTTCGAATGGGAAATTCTTATTGTTTTAAAATATTAAACCCATTTTTCTTCATCTTTATTGTAAGTCTCAAAAGGGTCCCCACAATTTGGGTACGTATTATTGTCGTTTGTAATCGTATATTGTAAAAATTAAGTAAGGATGTCGACCTATATTATAGACTTTATTTATGATATTTTTAAACAGTGAAACGAAATTTTTTGAAAACGAACGTTTAGGAATGCGGCTTACTGCGAGCATTGTGAGTACCCCACGCATTGCTCAGTCCAGGACAGGTACCAGCGGGCTACCAAGGGGGGTTGAAAAGTATTCCAGGAACTATTCAGTCCATTGTATTGATCATTTTTATGTACATACCCATAAACTGGGTAAACTGGGTAAATTTTTTTTTTAAATGTGACCGATTTCCTGACTTCAGATTTTTCGTATTATTTATTTTGAATAGATTTGAAAACTTACTTTTATTTTATTAGCAAAATATTCTATAAGTTTTTTCTTAATGATAAGAAACGATTATTAGGTTTCTATTATGCATAAAACAATCCGCTTATTTGCGCAATTTAATTTTTGACAATTATTATCCATACTTTTAAGAAAACTCAACAAATAAACAAGAAGGAAGTAGCGCAACACGGCATAACACCCCAAAAACAACTAACGATCTTACGATTTATCTTCCGAACAGGCCCTCCATTGATATGCTTGGTGTAACCCTAAGTGACCAGCTCAAGTATGGGGGCTCCATCGAAGTCAGAGTAAAGTTAGGGCCCGCAGATACTTAAATAGTACACAACTGCTAATCCTGAACAAATCACAAGTGCGCCCCACGGTTGAATTTGGCAGCCACCTCTGGTCTGGAGCTCCAAAATACTTGAAAAATACCCTCGACTGAAACTGACCTCGTGCAGAAACGGGCGGTCCGTTTGATAGATTTTCCCATCTTAACAGACTGATTGCAATCTTTAGAGCACAGGCATCGGGTGGGAATGGTATCCTTGTTCTACCGGTATTACAATTGTAGATGCTCCGAGGAATTGGCATCATTGATCCCTTCGGCACCGGTGCATAGTCGGGAAACACGCCAAACGCGTGCCCAACATTTGTAATAATAATAATAATAATAATAATATATCTTTATTCAATTAAATTGGCAACATTACAACTAAAAAAGTACACATTCAATGTAGATTACATCCGTACAAAAAAATTAACAAATAGAAAGTAATGTAAGAACGGTTATACAGAAGTAGCATAATTATATAATATTTTTAGTTGTGCATAGCCTGCCTCACTAGGTTGAACATGTATTGAGGCAGAATTTTTTGTTAAATGTTTCTTACAATTTTATCTATGGTTTTTTTATAAAATTATAATGTTGGTTTCTATACAGCAAAAACTTTATTTGAGTTTACATCATTGTTTGCATATACACAATACAAAAACTGCAAGGTTGCAAAAACTACAATAATAACTGTCAATGACAGGGCGTTTGGGTGAGGGCACCAGTATAGGCTCGGTCATTAGAATATATCCATATCCATATTTTAACATATTTTTTAAACTCTTTCTGTGTTTGACTCAGTTTGATGTTTTCTGGGAGAATGTTAAATATTTTCGTGGCAAAGTATCTAAAGCTACGTTGACCAAAGGTGGAAGAGAGCGCTGGAACTTGCAAAATGTCTTTATTGGAATTACGTGTAAATCTTAAGTTTATTTTTTTTTCGTAAAGCACATGTTTGTTTTTAAAGAGATATATGAGGAATGAGGATAGTTTTTACATAGATTTGTCGAACATCAAATACTCTCATTGTTTTGAAAATTAGGTCACTGTTTGCAGTTAGAGGAAGTTTGAGAATTATTTTCATGATTGTTTTCTGCGCCTTTTCAACAGGATCTTGTACACGGTTGACATTTGTCACATGAGAATGGGTCGTGACTCGTTCTTGTGTTCAACAACACGGCTGTGGAATGATTTGCCGGCCTTTGTGTTTCCTCCTTCCTACAACATGGACCTCTTCAAGACCAATGTTCATTCCTTCCTCTCCTCAAATATACCCTCAACATCCTAGCATCCTAGATGACATAGGCCCTGAGGGAAATCATTTTCCTCGGGAAATCATTGGCCTCCCGTGTGGAGAGAATGTAAAAAAAAGGAAAATACTTTTGGCCGTGAAAATTTAAAAATTGAAAATTTAAATCCAAATAATCAACGTATTATAAAAAAAATTGAAGTGCAAAAATGTGGTTTATTTAGCTAGCAATCTAGCTTAAGTTTCATTAATCTCGTTAATTCCAAAACAATTTAATAAGATCGCATTAAAAATTTCAATTTCACATATAACGATCGTCCAGTTGATTAGTCAGACATCTCCAAATACTGGTTTTGAGATAACGAGGAAAGCAATATTCGAATGCTCACAATAAATCACATATTATTTTCACATATTAAATACGCTTTTGCTATACATATTAAATACGCTTTAAAATAATTCTTGAAGGCATAATGGTCCGGTACATTAGCATGACATTTTGAAATGTCCTACCAGTGACCCAGACAATATCAACTATTAATTTAATTCGCAACATGTTTTTGTGCAGTACAATTCATTTGGTGGTGTTTATGAGTAATCTGATAGATTGTACCAGATTGATACACTTTTACATATAAATGCACACTCAACCCTAATTTCGATTTTTCGGACATGTCTGCCTAATCAACTGGACCCAATTGGGGTATGTTGTGAGGCTGAAGGTAATGGGGAAGGGAAGGAGATGTGGAAGAGGGAGGTGGGGAAGTACCTGGCTATTCAGATCTGGTCACCAAACGCGGTAACGCCATTTCAAGCAATGTTTCAATTCTGAATGGTGGTCTTACACCAGGACGATACTGAAAGTATCTTCCACTCTGGAAAGTGCAGTAAATATACTATTTATTATTTTAAATGTATAAATTGTGAAATAACACGAATTAATCAAATAAAATTTATTTGCCACGCCGGGATTCGATCCCGCGACCTCCAGAGTGCTAGTCAAGAGCCTTAACGCTAGACTACGCCGGCCGTCAAAAGGTAGGTATATATAATTTTATTAAATGTATTTATTCAAAAAAGCATTATAACATAATTTACAAATAAAATGTTACTATGTAGTAATATAATATCAAAAACAATACCTTAGTCTGTACAGAAGCCGTGGAAGAGGTTTCTCTGGTCTCTCTCAGAACAAAACACAAGGAGACTTACCAGTCGGCTTTATCATAACACCGAGATGTACTTCAAGATTATAGGCAATAGATGTATAAATTTAAGGTTTGGTTGAAAGATAACGTTTTAAAAATGTACATAAACACCACTACAAATATTTGCTATTACACACAAATAGCGACACGTCAACTGACTGGAATTCTAAATTGCAATTGAGCCCTGAACCTTTTGCTACCTGCTTCTGCTTGCAGTTTGTAGTCCCTTCCAGTGATGCCATATTGTGCCAAAAAATAAAAATAAATAAAAACATGTCTAATATGTTTCAGACGCTTCAATTTTAGTTGATCAACTCGATACTTGAAAGCATATTGACAAGTGCGAACCTTCTTCCACAAAGTTAAATAATTTTTTCATACAATTTTTGTATAAAAGATGATCTACTAAATGGAAATGTTTGAACTCCATATTTGCAAGAGTTAAAAACTGTGTTTCACCCGTAAACATGTTTCACCCATATCAATGATTTCACCATGTTTTGAAGAATAAAAAAGCCATGTTTGTTAAAGCTTTTATTAAGAAATTGAATAGAAAACAATGTTACCTAAGTAAATTATTAATAATGCTTCATAAAAAACAACCATTTTATAATTATAATTAGAATCATAAGAAAAACAATAATGTTTTTGAAAAAAATTTGAATCTACATCTATCTATATATCTATTTAAATAAATCTATATAGGTATACATATATATATGTAAATAAAATTGAATCGCCGAAATGTATGTCCGCGCATAACGTCCGAACAACTTCACCAAATTGGATAATTCTTTTTTTGTGTTCTTTATTGTCAGGACAAGGTTTGTATGAAACTACTGGTGAGTTCTGACATAATGAAATTTGTATAAAAAATTGCAATAGGTGGCAAGCGAGCTGTTTGAAAAATGAATGTACAGGGACTGAATGTATGGAATTCAGGAGGGGGGAGGGGGACTCGGGTATGGGGTTCACGGGAGGGGATTCCGGGAGGGGATTCCGGGAAGAGGGAGGGTAACCTGGGAGGGGGAAACTCAAGAGGGGGTACACGGTACGGTGGAAGGGGGGGGAGTGGGGAGAGGGAAGATGGAGGAGGCGGAGTGGGAACGCGAGAGGGGAAGGGGAACGGGATGATCGGGAGGACACGCAGGAATAAACAACAATTTCTTTGAATATGGCATTGCAACGCATGCCGGGAACCAGCTGGTTACGCATAAAACAATTCGCTCATTTGCGATATTCAATTTTTGAGGATTATATTAGATCCATGTCGAAATTTTGTCGTAGGTATTGAAAGAGAGAAAAAAAATTAGGCAACCCCCAACACAAAAAAGGCTGAAGACCTTGAAACGTCTGAAAAGATTTTCATGAATTGTAACTAAGAACCAACTCGATCACGTCAGCTTTCAAACAATAAAAAAACCGCTTCATAATCGGTCCATTCGTTTAGGAGCTACGATGTCACAGTCAGACGGCGGTCAAACTTATAACACCGCTCCTTGCGTCGGGGGTTAAAAATTAGGAGTGGTAATAAAATTTTTACAATTTGGGAGGCGGGTATGGGTACCGCCGCCCAGGCAAGCATTTATTGGATTACCAATACTTTTGCCATAGGTCACCCCAAGTGGATCGCTACGTTTGGTGACTTAGTAGGGGTGCCCGGGTTCAAGGGGTTGTAGTGAGGAAGGGGTGGCGCCTCCGTGCGTTACCCATCCGAGTGCAGTGCGGGATACGACCTTCCCATCCGCTTCTTCCCGTACTTCGCGGGACACTATTAGGTGGGCGTTGTCCTGACCCAGCAGAAGCTGAGGTCTCACCGTGCGGCCCCCGCTGGTCGCTTGTCTCGGCAGGTTCAGATCCCGCACCGTGTTTGCCTTCACCGTGAAGGCCTCTCCGTCTCCTTTAATGGTCACTGAAACTCTTCGGGATTTGGGATCGAATGAACGCTTCCCGTTTGTGCCTCGAATATGTAGACCGCCGACCGGACCCGCGGCTTTGATAATGTTTGCAATTTCTGCGTCGATGAGGGTCACCGTGGAGCCCCCACTTAGGAACGCGTGCACCGTCACTTGGCCCCCAGGGCCGGACAAGGTCACCGGCAATATTTGTAGTAAGATTTCTTTGCAAAACATATTGTCCCACGAATTCGTGACAATCTGTACCTCGGGGTCGGGAGTATTCTCGGAGTCGTGTAACAAGCGGTGATGGGGAACTCGGCACGTTCCCACTCCACAGTTGGTTCTATATTTACATAGTTTTATTTGATGAGCGCTGTCCAAACACTTAAAACATACCCGGGCACTTTTTACTAGTTCCCACCGCGCACTAATAGTTTCCCCGGCGAACTTCGGACACTTGTACAGTTTATGTGCGACGTCTTTGCACATTACGCACTTTACTTTACGCGCCTCGCACTTTTCGTTCTCCAGAAACACACTTTTGCGATGCGGTCGGGCGGCCCGATGTTCGGAAATGTTCGGTTGCGGCGCTCGACTGTTGTCGATAAGGCCAGACAGAGGCACCGCGTCTGTCAGCCGCTTCAGGAACGCGGCAAGCTGTTGTACGGTAGCTGCTTCCGTTTGGTCGGCCACCTCATCTAGCCACAAGATGCGCAGGGCAAGCGGCATCTTTGAAGTGATTTCACTGAGGAGGGTCGGGTCTGAGAGGTAGTCGCTACGCAGATTCCCGAGCGAAGTCACCACGTTTTGTACTACGATCGAGAACTCGACGAGCTCCTCGGTGGATGCGTCCTCAGGCAGTCGGTAGAGCCGCTTTACGCGATCAAACATCGCCGTTGCGAAGAAATGCGCGCTCCCGAAAAGGTGTTCCAGCACGTCCATTATTTCAGGAACCTGCGCTGGGTCCATGAGAAGTGGGCTGACACTATTGAAATAGTGAAATACACACATTATCATATAAACAAATTTTATAACGCCAGTGCTTACCATTATATATATAGATATAGAAACCAGTGGCGGTCCGTGAGTTTTCAGTGAGCTAGAGTGCTAAGATTGAAAAATACGATATTACTGATGGTGTTGTAGCTGAAAATGATTTTTTTTATTCAAAATTTCTACTTTTTGAATGAAGATCTTTCAGTATGTAGATGCGGCGCATCCCTTGACTGAGAGTCCTGAAGATCTTCAAACAAAAAGTTGAAATTTAAAAAAAATAAAATCATCTTCAGCTACAACAACGTTAATAACATCATTTTTTTCCATTTTAGCGCTCTAGCTCACTGAAAACTCACGGACCGCCACTGATAGAAACACTCAATTGCTAAATGCAATATTCCCTAATTTGTTTGAGTCAATCCATCGATTAAATTCCGAGATTTGCAGACACAAACATACGAAACCTAAATTTTAATCTATATATGAGTATATAGATATATAATATGTACAATGCTCTATCTTACTTCTAACTAGAAACTAGACAAACTATTATAATAACTTATGACTAACAGATTGCATCCACCGCGGTGGATGCAATCTGTACGGTGGATGCACCGGTTCGTCGATCACTAATACATAACTATATTTTCAGCAGCATGTTTAAATATTGCCGCCCACGCCGCCAGAGGTACTGCTTGCGCCTCTGGCGGCCAACAGGAAAACTACTCGAGATACTGCGGTCGGTAAAGAAGGGATTGACTGGAACTACTAACTCCTGCTGGTTGGCAGGACTGGCCCAGAGCTACCAACAGGGACAGCCATAATGTTGACAATTATGGGATGTTGTCGCCTTTTACCGTGGAGACAGTATATTTTTTCATTTAAATATTTAATTAGCGTTTTATTTTTGCTAACAATACGTACAATATTGTACAATGCATTTGCCCAACGAACGTGTTGCTGCTTTAAAAAGTAGAGAATACACATGACCATATTTACATGGGAGGTCGTTTGAGATAACTCTGTTTATTGTATATTAGAGAAATTTATATATAGTTTGCTTGCAGTGAACATAATTGGGAACACGTCATTTGGAAATGCTATTATTAAATCCTGATATATATTTGACTAATAATATATAAGTAATATTTATGTAATTCAATGAACGTGCTTGGGAAAGCAAGAGCAAAATTTTATGATGTGCGGTACAATAATACAAGGATTTGATTGGAATATTTATCTTCCTAAATATGATTCTTCCCTCGGTAAGAGACAGATTGGGGTGTGAGGCTTCGAATAATGGTAATCTTATAAGCAAAGTGTGATAAGGTTATATTACGGGTAATACATGAATGATACTCTCAGGTAGGTATATTTGGTTTAAGCGCACGGGATATTTTAGTTTGAACCTAAATTCATAATATAGGTATATTGGCACTCAAACTATTACACCGCCGCGCCAAAAAGGGTAAAGCGTACTACTGGGTTTATGAATAATAGTTGATTTTCTACATTTATCGTAAGTTTATATTATTTAATAACCAAAACAGTACCTTAGTCTCTACAGAAGGCGTGGAAGACAATGTTTCTCTGGTCTCTCTCAGAACCAACACAAGGACACTTAACAGGCGGCTTTATCACAACACCGAGTTGAACTTCAAGATTATTGTGTAATATATAATAAATTGGTTTTGTTGAAAGACAACGATTTAAAAATGTTATATTTGTGTACACAAACGTACACAGCAAATATTTGGTATAACAACACACAAATAGCGCGGCCAACTGACTGGAATGCTAAATCGCAACTGAGCCTTGTCAGCCTTCGGCCTTGAACCTTTTTTTACCTGCTTCTGCTTGTAGTTTGTAGCCCCTCCAGTGATGCCATGTGCCAAAAAAACATGTGTAATAGAGGGTTCAGTGTTCAGACCTTAGAGTAACAATATAGAGAGGGAGTACTAATATTTGTCTAAATCGTTGACAAATTTGGAAAATATAGCTCTCCCTTTCCGCTCGTTTCCATGAACGTGTGAGAAACAGAGACAAACGTTTGCTGTTAAAAACATAAGATTTAAACCATATGTAGCCACTTTTGAAAGCGCGCGAACTTAACACTGTTGTGATCTGTCAGACGTGCGAAGGGTCGAAAGTGCTAAAATATTGTTATAATTACGTTAATTGAGCGAAATATTAATATGGTCAACTCGACACTTGAAAGCGTATTGACAAATGAAGTAGTGTGACCCTTCTTTCAACAAAGTCAATGAACAAAGTAGAACAAGTTGATCAATCAATTTTTGTCGTTCAAATAAAGTTAATCATCTAAAATTAAAACGTCTAAACCTTCTAAACAAGAGTTAAAAAATAGTGTTTTAAGATTAAAATAAAAAACATGTTTGTCTTAAGCTTTTCTTGAGAAATAAATAAGAAAACAGTTGCCTAAGTCAATTATTTATAAAGCTTTAAAAACAGCCGTTTTATAATTTTACTTTAAATAAAAAATATATATATATATATTGTTTTTATATTAAGAAAAACAAAACCAATACATTTTTTTAGTGGTTTAATTAAGAAGTTTAATTTGTAGAACTTCATTAATGTAATAATGTGTTCATAATACTTATTGACACATAAAATAATTAAATATAGAGACATTGTGAACCCGTATTGATGGTCAAAAACTACATTCCTCACGCAAAAGCATATATTTTTGGTGCCTGTTAAAAACCGTGTATTATTTTACATGACACACGAACACATGAAAAAAATTATCTGGCATCTGGCAACTCTGGTTCCTTTCGTGGCATGGTGGTCCAGTGTTGCCAGTTACAAGAAACCAATATTATTTAAAATATTCCTCCACACGATTGTAAGCGTAATGAGTAAGATTAAGAAAGGGACGCTCAGATGGTTTGGGCATGTAGAGCGAATGAACGAGCAAAAGAGTGTAAGGAGAATATATATATGACGCAAATGTGTATGGTAGAAAAAGTCGGGGACGCCCGAGGAAGACATGGCACGACCAAGTGAATCAGATACTTGTGCCGGGCCATGTGAAGAGTCGGAATAATAGAAGAGCATGTATAAGGCGATGTATGAATGTGAACGAGGCAAGGAGTGAGTGCCAAGATCGATTTGTTTGGCGGTCCGTCCTCTCTGCTTACCACTGCGGGGAAACGGCGTGATGGTTAGTTAGTTACTTTTTATAGAGTTAAGTTAGTTTAGATTAGAATTGCTGACGTTCAGTAAACAAACTAAACAATACCTATTAAAAAAATAGAAACTTACAGTATTTTCTTTTAATACAGTTAGTTTGACTGCCGCCGTGTTCGAGGGGTAAGGCTCTCGACTCGCAATCTGAAGGTCGCGGGATTGAATCGAGGCTAACTACTCTGGCTTCGATGGAGCCCCCATACCTGAGCTGGTCACTTAGGGTTACACCAAGCATATCAATGGAGGGCCTGTTCGGAAGATTGCTACCATTGAATTGAAAGATACTAGATTTTCATTTCGATCCCTTTTAGACGTAATCACTAATCAGACAAGATTGGGTCTTTGAAATATTAAATTCAACGAGATTATTTTTACCCCAAGAGAATACACTCTCGAGGTAGCCGTCCATTCTTTGCTTCAAAGCCCTACGAGCTGTTGGAGTTTGTGAGCCCTTTGGGGGCTTGTCAAACAAAAAGCTATCATAAACTGTACTGTCATCCGCGTAATAATGAATTGGTGCACATGACAAAAGGTCGTTGATGTGCAACAAAAACAAAGCCGGAGACAGAACCGATTCCTGTGTAGGGATTGCAATCCCGCAAAGCGGGATCCCGCAGCTTTTATTAATCCCGCAATCCCGCACCTTCAAAGCGCGGATCCGCGGATCCCGCAAGTTAAAAAATTGGCGCTAAAACTTTCGCGTAAATCGAGAGTAGCACGAGCGCAATGTTACCGTTTAGCACAAGATAGCCCGCCTGCCGCCAACCGCTAGTGGCGCTAGTCGCCGGCCACTAGAGGATTAGTCTTTGATGTATTTTTTGTGAATGTCATTGTAGTTAGTAGTTGCTTCAGTGTGGTGGGCATGTAGTTATACAGGGTGTTAAGGGACGTACTTGACTTACTTTAACCAGTGATTCCTGACATTATTTGGAGTAAAAAATGTAAATCAAAATTTTGGTCTCCGGTGACTTCTTGGATGACTTTCTTTTTTTCGTTCAAAATTTTTTTCTTCAAAATCAAACAAAAAAAGAATTCTTCTGCATGTCGTCACTGGTCACTCAGCCGAGTAACCGACCAACCCCTAACCCCGCCTTCAACTGTCCAACACCTACCATTTTTTTATGTATTTGTAGAAAAAATAAATAAAAAAAACACCCAAAATGTCACCGGAAACCAAAATTTTATTTACATTTTTTACTTCAAATAATGTCAGGAATCACTGGTTAAACTAAGTCAAGTACGTCCCTTAACACCTTGTATAGTTTGGTTGCGTAGTACTTAAAGTTTCTTTGCCCGTATGAGGTATGAGTTATCGGTATGTTTAATGTTTTTTTCTAAGAGAAAGTTGCGATTTGATTATTAGTCATTATATGAATAAGACTGAATTAAAAATATAAAACTGTTAGGAGTAAGTGTAAAATTAAACAAAACTATTAAATTATGCCAGTTATTTAAAGATGAATCTAGAAAACAGATTACTAATTACTTAGATAATAGAAAACTTAATTAATACAAAAGAATTAATTTCTGTTGCTTAAAATGTAAGAAATGTTAAATAAAAGTTGATTTTTACCCAAAAATCTGTAGTTTCAATTTGATTTTAAAACTTATAACATTATTTCAAAGATGCGGGATCCCGCGGGATCCGCGCGGGATTGAGCAATCCCGCATATCAATCCCGCGGGATTGAATTAGCTGCGGGATTGCAATCCCTATTCCTGTGGGACGCCAGCATTTATCGAGTGTGAGGAAGAGGTGAAACCATCGACTACCGTCTGAATCGATCTCTCCCTCGAGAAGTCGGCAATCCACGCACTCAAGGATGCGGGAAGTCCGTAAGGTAAGAAGGCAGTTGTTGACGTCCTTGGTGCCAAACCCGGTCAAAGGCCTTGGAAATGTCCAGTGCAACCGTTTGGGTCTCACCGAAACGTTCCAGGCATCGCCGTTAAACAAGCGTCACATACGCGAGAAGATCACCGAATCCGTATTGACGGTCGTTAATAATTTTGTTCTTCTCGAGATATGTGAGCAGTTTGTCAATCAATCAACGTGATTTGTTTTTTCACAATTAAATCATTAAAAATAATATAAGGTATATTTGCGGCACGTTCAGAGTGGAAGATACTCTCAGTATCGCCCCGGTGAAAGACCGCCACTCAGAATTCAAACATTGCTTAAATTGGCTTCAGCGGTTTTTGGTGGATCAGAATGGCCAGGTACTCCCCCTCCTTCCTCTTCCCCATCTTCTTCCCTTCCTCACTTACATTCAGACTCACAACATACCCCAAGGGATGCCATAGTCTCATTAACTCCAGGCGATTGGGAGTAGCTACTTGAGAATTATTTAATCACATAAAAAAATACTCTTCTATTATCCTGACTTTTGACATGACCCGACTCAAGTATCTGATTCACTTGATCATGCCAAGTCTTCCTAGTGCATCCCCGACTTCTTTTATCATTCACATTAGAATGGTTCGAGAATATATTATGAGGTTTTTACGAGAAATATTGATCGAGAGGACTGCTTTAGGCAGTGAGCAATCAGGTGGAAAATCGAATGTTGTAAATTGTAATAAGTATTTGCTGGAATTTTCAGCGCAAAGCTGTGAAAGCGAGTGAAATGAGAGGAAAATGAATAAAAGTTTTCTAATCTTCAGCGCTGTTAAATTTCTCTATTATTTTCTTAGACTTAATATTGTCATAGTTCGATGAAAAAAGTTAAACTCAGGAATTAGACTTCGTCAGCAGTTAGCCCACTAGGGCGGGCTGGGGAACTCAACTGAGATGACTGGTTGCCGCCCCTTTCTTTGTCAGTAATCTGTTGGGTGAGAAAGTTAGGGAAGTTTGGTCCCAGGCTTGAGAATGTATTCAATCATGGCTCCAAATATCCACTGTTCTAAAGATCGTAGAAATGATTCAAGTGTTGTTAATCATAATCCAACAAATTAGTCATAATCGTCGATACCTGTATATATTTTACGTTATCACATAATATCAGATATTTCCAAATTTTAAAGATAGTATTTGTCGTATGTGCTCAGTGATTTTAGTTCCCCTCCTCCCCGTCCCCTCAGCACCCTTCCGAGTACCCCTTTCCCCCTCACCTCCCTCCTCACCCCTCACCCCTCCCCCCAATCCCCTCCACCCTCCCCCTTCACCCACCCTTTCCCCCAAACCCCTCCACCCTCCCCCCCCACCCCCTCCACCCACCAACCTCCCTCCTCCGCCCCTCCCCCCTCAACTCGCCACTCTACCCTCCTTCCTCCCTCCTCCACCCCCTCCTCCCTCCACACTCCCCTTCCACACTCCCCCCCCACTCCCCCCTCCCACTCCACTCTCTCGCCCCCCCTCCCCGCTCCTCCCTATAAATCCCCAAATTTTAATCGCAATCGGGTGAACGGTTTAGCAGTGCACAATTTCATAATGCCAGAGCTCACTATTGTATACAGAAACCATCGCGGGCATGCACATCAAATCCCCAAAGTTTCATCTCAATCGGATGAATGGTTTAGCAATGTAAAGCGCACATAAATATATACATACATACAAACCCAGAAACAAACATATTTTGATATAGATTAGGACGACCACAATAGGACGATTATAATCCATAGTTTTTCTTTGCAGCGGATAGATATGACTTTATCGAAACCGTAATTCACCAACAGAATGGGATACTACGTGACACACTGTGAAAAAAAAAATCTTGCCGAAGGACCATATTATTTACAGCCAAAAGTATTGAACTGATTTCAATAGACGGTGAATCTTGTGAAGGAGACTTTTAAGAAGGAGCGTTGGGTTAGGTTAGCTTAGGTTTGAGAGGCCCTTCTGACATTCATTTGTTATCTTCAGAGTTAAAAGCCATTTATTATCTATTCCTCCCACTGCGGTGCAAGGCGATGTTCCGAGAGAGTTCGGTTGGAGAGGTCTAGGTTAGGTCTTCCTCAATCAGTATCCAAACGCATTCGCCGCTAAGATCTACACAAATTTCACCCCACGAACCTAGGCTCCCCTGCTAAGCTACAAATATAGCAAATCACTTGGGAATACCTATGGCAGGGGAATACCTATGTTGGTTATCCGATAAATGGTCGATTAATATATAAAATATGTCAAATATGCGAATACGAATAGCTAAGTGAAGTTCCACGATTAAACTTATACGTCGATATATTTGTAATATTCTCCGAACAAACCTACAGAAAAAACGGTCCCGTAATATTTATGTTGATCATAAACAGAAATAGATGAACAAAGGACGCGTCACAATGCGCAGCTGGACTTCCCGTTTTTTCAGCACAACATTCATCTTACTCTCCACGGCTATTCCGGAATGTTGCCTACAGACGGTATATTGGAACAGCGTTTCCAGGGAATATTTGCCTGCCAACGTTTTTCTGGTTGGAGGGTTTTCCGGATGGAAATGAAAATGAAGGCAAACAGGATGTGGTGGAAATGCAGTAATTGTAGTTTATTCAGGGACAGAGTGAGGGGAGTATTGCGGGAGGATGTGAAAAACCTGGAACACATTTCCAGATATAGATTTGTCTATTAAAAACATTTTACAGAGAAATAGAACATTGTCTTTGAATAAGTTTCAGTACAAATGATTTGAGATTTTCATGGCCAAAAGTATTATCATGATTTGTTTTTGGGCTACCCCCTTCTTTAGCCAACGGTTTGGACAGTATTACAGTGTCAATCGTTAGGGCAGATGTGTAATCGATGATGCCGTACTATCAGCCTCTAAGAGCTGATACTACATTATAATTTAAAATGATTTTTTTAACTTAGTTTTGGTGTAGTCATCAATTACCGGATATTGAGTACTAACTATCGAGCTTAGCTTCGTCGCCATTTATGGGGTTTTTGTGAAATTAATTTGTTTCTGCAGTTAGGCATACTTTATGCGTTGCGGGTATCTCAGGACTTCAGGAATACATCCAAAGTAGCCGGAACTTTAGGAACAAATCCGGCAAGTTGCGGTTGTTTGTTTTTTGGCAATGAAAATTTCTTCCCCTTTTTATACACAAGCTAACGCTTCCATGGAAGAGTGGTATTAACATATTTGAATATGAACATGTAAGCAAATTAATACATCTTCTAAATGAACATTATATTTTATATGCTAAATTTTTTTTATATATAAATGGATTATTTTACTTTATTAAATGAAGACAATATAAGCTAAACTTAATCGAAAATCTGGAAACAGAAAATCAGAAAAAGTTATTGGCACCTCTGCGATACGAACCCAGGACCTCATTTGTTGCGGATGCGTCTGCCCACATTCAGTGTGGCGGGCCGGATCGAGAGAGTGGTTGAGATATGCTTTTTGACTTCTTCAGCCGGACTCTATCGACCAACGTACATCGTACGTCTGTCACTCCTGGACACACTGACGTTCAGAGTCCTATCCAACCCTCATACCTTTTTTTCTTTCTCAGAACTTTTTCTCCTCCCTTTCCTTAAATACACACAATCCTCTCAGATAATTATTTTCTGCATGTGTGGAGCTAATACAATAAAAAAGTGAACCTTTTTAATGTGGTTATCTACCGATCATTAATACCGATTTTCCAGATAATTGGTGTTTTTGCTGCAAAAATTACTGCCGGAATAATTTAAAGAATTTTGCTGTTCCAAATAATATCCCAACGTATCCATTTCTCCATGTCACGTCTGCTGAAGAGGGTCGATGCAATAAATTGATTAAAACTGTTGAATTCACAAAAACCTGAAGACGTTCATTCAAGCTTTAAAGAAACGCCGTAGAGTTAAACTTGTACCTTCGCTTCGTTAGCGCATTCCGACTGCAGAGGTTTTTTTTATACCAAACCCCTTCTACTGACTGATGTTTGGCGGTGATGGGTATAACGGCAAAGGATATTCATTGATTCGGGCGGTTGTAGACATTTCCATTATTTTGAAAGGACTGCTTATTATCGGGTAATATTTATTTTTGTATTAGCTTCACGTAGGAGGCCTTGAGAAAAAATTATTTACCTTCAGGGATGCTGTGTCAGGGGTTGTTTTATGGAGGAAGTAAAAGAGTATGAGGGGTGGGCAGATATCTGGAGGTCAGTGTGTTCGGGAGTGACGGACGTATGAATCCATGCCTCCCACTGCGGTGCAAGGCGATGGGTAAAGAGAGTCTTGCCGAAGAATTATAAGCTCTCCCTCAACTAGTCTCTCTAAATCCGGCCCGCTAGGTGAGCAGAAGCATCCGCCGCCAAGACCATGAACCCCGAGACCCTGCTAAATCACCAAAAGTAGCGAACCACTTGGGGTGACCTTTGGCAGAGGTGTTGGTTTTTCATTAAACGGCCAAATAATATATTTCCATATCTTTATTTCCCTTCCCTGCGTCTTGTTTCCCACAACAATTTCCCGGTTTCATACTGAAATAAAATTTATAGTTCCAGCTAGCAAAAACTTCAAAGTATGCTGGATTCTACATGTTCAGTAATCCAAGGTTTATAACCCATTTACGCCAGACGGCTTACATCTTATCCCAATACGGTGGCTTTAGGTTCACAAACCACGGACCGTAAAAGGTTTTCATATGCGAAGGTACATATTTAATTGTATCGTTAAACGGAAAAGGGTGTATTTTATATATACGTTCATTGAATTTTTCCAGGCTGTTGGAATTTCTTAGTTCTCGTTATATTTTAATATGACAAGAAAATAGCAGATATTTTAAACAAATGCATAAAACCTGGAAAATATTTTTTTTATCATTATGTATTTGTGACGTCAAATGTTAAGAAACGAAAAACTTTCCAGTCTTCTACTTCGCTAAGTTCTCTTTCCATTTCCACCAGGAACGTGCCGTGCATTAGGCACATAAGCACTGCCTACGCTATCTTACACAATTTTTTCATTCGAAACAAAAAAATCTGCAAGTGTGTGCGATGCTCATTCTAGCGAGGTCTCGTTTGTGTTGGTGAAAATAAAGGTCGTGCCTTTTGGAAAAAATCACAAATACAGCAATCAGTGCAATCTGTTGGTGCCTCTATTAATTAGTACATCTGTAATAACTAAATCAAGTATGTTTTTATATCAATTAATTCGCTATTTTTCCTACTACCGCCTGCCCCGTTTAAACACACTATGCAGGCCCCTGAGTTCTACTGTCTTGTCATAAAACATCTACAGGGAGAAAAACATGTTTGACGAAACAATATAAAAGCTCGTAAACTGGACGACAGTTCTAAAACTTTAATTGTTCCAATTTGGAAAGTTTTGCACCAAAAACGAAGAAGTTTGGGATTCGTTCCTCCATTTCAAAAGTCAGAAGTTCAGCGCTTACCACAGAGCTAAGGAACCATGTTGAGAGAAACGACATTGTAAAACAAAAAGCTCTTTTGCTCTCCTAACATCCGGCGAAGGGACCTCCCTCCACAGTGTAAAGTTGTAGAAGTTTGACAAATAACTTCATTATAAACAGCTTTGTAGTTGTGTTGTAAGAGAAGCAAATTACAAAAACGGGCCTAGCACAACTTTTAACTGTTGGTGTTGGTAGTTCAGTGAGTGCTGGTTATTTTTCAATAGCCCTAGATAAATGTAACATATATCATGTTATTTAAACCGTCAGATAATTTTTTTCGCTTTTAGTAACAATTCACACTCGTCTCATAGAAATCGTTGTGTTTTTCTTACAATCATGGTGAGAAATATGAACTAAACAGTGTTAGAAAGATAAAAAATCACGCTTTATATTCAAATCTACAAGTGAACCGGCATCAACTATAATAATTACGTCATACGACAGCAACAACTCAATCAAAAAAGGTAATCCCACCTTCATCTTCCCATCTCCTTTACCTTCCCATTCCCTTCAGCTTAAAAGTAAGACTGGGTTCACACGACATTGTACTGCCTGTCTTTTTGCAGTACAATATTATCGAATACACAGTGGTGCATTCATTGTATCTATAACCATTCACGAGACGTTTGTTCTTCAAACAAAACGTACACAGCTAAACACGATTGTCAAATACTCTCACTAGACTTGTCAAGAAAAAGTACAGTGCCGTGTAAACTCACCCTTTTGGATACCATAGTCCCACTGGCTCATGAGCGTTAAGATTTTTGTGCCGTATTCGTATAAATAAATATATACCCTTTTGTAGCCAGTCAGTGATAGTTATAGCGGTGACCCTACAGTTGTTCCCCCGAAATGATATATGCTATAAAATTATAACAATTATTATAAGCAATAATTATCAGTCTGAAACACTCATCTACATTGAAAAAATCTTCCGAGAAAAGATACATGCCGCCAACGAGACTTGAACCCGTATTCTTCTGATTGCCGGTCAGGTGCTCTACCACTGCGCTATGTCGGCTTTTCTAATACCCCCCAAATAATTCAATATATACTAGTTCTTTCAACAATTACTGCTTATTACATTTTTCCACCTGAAAATAACCAACTTTATTTTTGTGAGAGAGACATTGTTAGTGCTAAATCTCTCGCTAGGTGGCGTCGAGTCAAATTATATCTACATTTTTTGGTATGTAACTTTTCATTTTATGTATTTTTTCCGTTGGCGGCAAGTATCTTTTCTCGGAAGATTTTTTCTATGTAGGTGAGTGTTTCAGGCTGATAATTATTGCTTATAATAACTATTACTCTTTGTGCTATGCATAAAAATCTTGTCGTAAACGTTAGTTAATTAATTAAAAAGAATAATTATAAGATTATAATTATTTGTGCATTATATACCAATTTTAAAGGTAAATATATTCAGTTCGACTTCAAATATACCCTTAATAATAAGTTGATACGAATATCAAAGGAATTTATACATAGTAGTATGTACATATAGTAAATAGAGAAGCATTTGAAAGAAAATATGTTTTATTCTTTGTTATTCGGCGGTAATTCCACTCTGCTCATCCCTACAGGTCACTAAGTTATATTTTATGTAATAATGTATAACGTATTTTCCCTAAAGCGACTGCACATTGCATATAAGTACGCCGGGGGACGAATTGTAATGGATCCTTCCATAGCAATGTTGATTAAAAAATGTTGTTGTGTTGGAAGAATGATGCAAAAAAATCAATTGCCGTGAAGTGAATATTATTTTACAACATACTTACTATAGTGTACATGAATATTTATGTAGTTTCAATGTCTTTCAACAGATGTATGTAGTTAATATAGATTATTTCAAGTATTTTTGAGGTGTCTCAACAAATGTCAGTAAAGTTTTACTATATGAGAGAGTCAACTATCGCTCGTTTGGATCTGATCCCGGTTACGAATATAGCCGATGTTATCCGATTGACAGGTGGGCTCCTTCAGTAATCAGTTCCCCTGCCGCAGATATACACAGAGAATTCATTAGAACGGACGTTAAGTTCAGTTAAATATTATTTGTAAATAAGACGATTATAATAATCACTACTACGACGAACCGAATCATTATTGAAAATCCTGATCATCTGAGAAGTATTGTTCATCAAAGAAAACAAGAGAACACTACAGTAACCCAGAAACCAAACTTAATCTATAAACAATATAACCTTTCTGTATTTAAGAAACTTCAACTGAGTGCACAACCCTCTAAACGAATTGTGTACGTCGCGTTTACTGATTGTTACACGGAATTAATCGGGGCTTTATTTGGGATTTCCGATAAATCCTTTATTCTTCTTATTGACAGACATGTGATCCCTTTCAACGTGGAGTGATTTATATCCCGGTAACACGCGCCAACCATACATGTGAGGGAACAAATATAATCATATTATTCCTCTGAAGATAATCTGCTTCTAACAAATGGGAATATAAAAGTCATGTAAAACACTTGATTTATTTATTATTAATTTTTTTTAAACTTTATGAGTAAAATCTCAAATTATAATATTTAATTAAATGAAGACAATATTAGCGAAACTCAATCGAAATCTCAGTCGAGTCCCAGCGGAGCCAATATCTTTTCTGATTTTTCTGTCTCCAGATTTCGATTGAGTTTCGCTAATATTGTCTTCATTTAATTAAATATTATAATTTGAGATTTTACTCATAAAGTTTAAAAAAAATTAATAATAAATATTCATCCTAGACTTGCAGAAAAGTCAATAGATGTCGCGTATTACAAATAAAATGGATAAAAATTTATCCAGACACTATCTAGATTGCATTTAGTTCGAGTTGAATCTTGTAATCATATATAAAGATAGCAGCCAATAATATGTGCTTTAAGTAAATGAAGATAATGTTGGTAGTTCTTAGTCGAAGTATGATACAGTTAAAAGTGACCGAATTAATATGGGTTCCGTAGCTTAATCGGTAGAGCTGTTTCCATGTAAGAAAAGGGTTCTGGGTTCGAGTCCCAGCGGAGCCAATATCTTTTCTGATTTTTCTGTCTCCAGATTTCGATTGAGTTTCGCTAATATTGTCTTCATTTAATTAAATAAAACTTGAGGAGTGAAAAGGGAGTGAGGAAGGTGGGGTTCGCGTGAGGGATGACGAGGGGGGGGGGGGGCGGGGGGGAAGGCGGAAAAGGGTAACACGGGAAGGGAAGGGGACTCGGGAAAAGAACGGGGACGTACGGGACATGACTTTCAGAATCAATTTATTTCTTTGAATTGCATTGCAACACATGGGTACCGGATTAACGTGTCGATCTGCTAATTACTAATGGAAAAGGAATCTGTACTAGGATGCATTTAAATAATTTGGGGGGGTATCTCAGGAAGCATTTATAGAATTATGAAATATAAACATAAACAAATATAAAAATATAAACCCCTGCAATCGGTCACCCCGAGTGTTTCGCTACGTTTGGCGACTTAGCAAGGATGCCCAGACTCATGGGAAGAGGTTTGACTCGGTCTTGGCGGCGATTACGTTTGCCCACCCACTGCTGGCCGAATCGGGAAAGACTGGTTGATCGAGACCTAACCTAGACCTCTCAAGCCGGACTCTCTCGACCCACCGCCTTGCTCCGCAGTGGGAGGAATGGATTAACGCACCCATCACTCCTGGACACATTGCCCACCAGATTCCTACCCACCCCTTATACCTCTTCCTTCCCAGAACTTCCTCTCCTTTCGTACCTAAAAATATCACTAAAGATGACACGACCGGTGAGCAGTGGCTGAGTGAGCATAGGGCTTGCGTCCCACCCGGGCATAGCGTGTTCGATTCCTCAGCTGACTAAACCCTCCATCACGACACAAACAACGTTTTCCGCTTAATGTGGTGGTAGCAGGAGATTTTCAAACATTGTTGGGTTATTCGTGATCCGGGAATTTTTTTTTCTTTTTAAAAAGAATAAAAAGACACAGGCCCTGAATGATATTTTTCCTCAGGGCCTCCTTTCTGGAGCTAATGTAAAAAAGAAGCTCGGCCCATGATTTAGTAGAGTTTTTGTTTTTCACTTTAGGTCAAAATCTCTAAACACAATAGACCTCAGCATGAAGGGACTGTATTTAAATAAATCAAAGCCATAAATCTAATGCAGGCGAAATTTGAATTTAATTCCGGACTATTTTCTAGTCCAATAATACTACTCATTGTTCAGAGGTGGGTTTGCTACTATATCATACATTTTACATATCACCACGATTCCTGTTAATATTGCATGAATTAAATAATGAGATCGAGAATCATCGCAACGCCAAAGGATTCAAATCTTTAAACTTTAATTAGAATTATAAATCACATCTCATAAAATAAATAAAACCAATGCAAAACATATCGACTAGAATCCAATCGATTTGCAAATAATTAAATGAAACGGGTCTACATACAGTAAATTAGTTGCTCCTTCCAACCGGTTTAATGTCTGTAGTGGCCAATACAAACTGATGCAGTGATCTTCATTGAGATGTATGCAAAATAAATAAAACAAAATAATGTGAATGCAACAGGAAACAGGTGTTTTAAATAAAACCTTTATTGAACCACTGACTCCTTGTTTATTAAGTAATGCATTCCCGCTTTCATATTAACATCATATTTCATTTTGTTTGGAAGAGTTTTATTTCCCATGTACATTTTTGTTACTTCATTTCTATTAATCTGCTATTGGTTTCGAGATTTAAGATTGTTCGCAACCGGCAGCAACTAAATGAAACTTAAGTTACAAATAAAAATGGAGTAACAAATGTACATGGGAAATAAAACTCTTCAAAACGTTGAGTGTGGAGCCACATCCTCTCTGCGTACCCCTGTGGAGACAACCATACTGTATTGATTATTAAATGTATGTAGTGTACGCAGTGGCGTGCACAGAGTTTTTGATCAGGGTAGGCAGTAGGAAAACCACCGAATTGATTCATCAAATAAATAAAAATAAAAACTTACTACAAATAACTCCCTGCGTCCAAGTTTTCGCTGAGTATGCTTGCTGCTGGTAAAACAACTAGTTGATAGAAATATATAACAACAAATGTTACTGTCATCTCTGATTATTTGCTAATTTTGTTCCGAAAGCACTGTCCAATACTAACAAAACAAACCTCATGGAAGCAAATTCAAAACGACAGTTATACTCTATGCTATGTGTATTTCGTTAACATTGATATTATATCTTATTGTATGAAGTTAGCTCCAAGCAGAAATAATTCCTGCTTAAGCCGCATTTTAGTGAGGCTGTCGGAAGGCGCGCGTGTAGTTTCTAGTTACAGTTTATGCCACGTTTGTAGTATGCCGTTTGATGAGGTGCTTGCGTAGTTTCGGTTGCTCAGCTTTTTCGCGCTTATTTTTGAAAGTGTGTATTTATTTTTAGCAATAATTTAATAAATTATAATATTATTTACAAGCTTATGTTTTACAAATACGGTAGGGTAGGCAGTGCTTATGTGCCTATATGGAGTGCACGCCCCTGTGTGTACGTAAAAAATATAAATTACTAGCTGACCCGGCGAACTTCGTACCGCCATATATTTATTTGCGTTATTTTATTATAAATTCCCGAAAGACTTGTACTATTCATGCCCGCCTCGGCTTCACACGGGTGGTGTACATTCGCGGACTAAGGAAATGTAACACTTCCGGTAAATTCAAATCAGTTGGATTATCAATAATTCCATATATTGAAAGATACACGTACTTAATGATAAAAAATAAGACAAAATCTTCCGTTTACAATACGACCATAAAATGAAATAAAATTACAATGAAATATTTCGATCATAACTATTGCAATGCCTTGTAATGTACAACATTTTTAGTTTTTCCTTCTAGAGAGAAAACAAATAGCGCCGATGGTTTACCGACTCTCGAAAACGCAACGTTCAACTAACTGCCCATGCGAAAAACACGCCAATTCAAAGTTTATTCCACACACTTCTAACGATTGGCCTAGGGATTTATTAATTGTCATTGCAAATGCAAGGCGCACTGAAAACTGGACACGTTTAAATTCAAAAGGAAAGTCAGTTGGCATTAGTGGTATTCTGGGAATAAGCAAATTCTCGCCTTTAAATTTTCCTATGATTATAGTAACTTCAATCAAATTTTTCATAATTTTTTAACTGCGAGACTTGTTCCATTGCACAATTTTGGCTGATTTAAATTGCGTAACATAATTATCACAGAGCCAACCTTGAGTTGTAAATTGTGTGGCGGTAATCCTGGCAAATTCAATGAATTTAGGAATTCAGTAGGATAATTGACTACTTCATTTGGATCAATAATGGAAGCGATCAACTTAAATGAATGCATTTGTCCATCAATTTGACTCTGAATTTCATGTTTAAATCTTCTACATTCTTATTTTTCGCCGCTAAAATGGGGCTAAAACCAGGCGTGGTTTTTATAATTCACACCAATATTTGGGAACACTCTCGATATTAATTCTTCCTGTGACGTTGTGAATTGACAAACATTTGGTGGAAACGACAAAAAACAGTAGAAGTGTCAACAGGAATTTTCCCATTGGCAACGTCTAATAATGCATTAGCAAACACTTCCGCAATCCTAACTTAAGATTTTTCACGTATCTCATAAATGTGATGCCATCAAGCAAGCATTTATTTCATCAGCAGTTGATGATCTGGAAATGACTGGCAGCGTTTGGCGAAAATCTCCATCCTCCAGTAGAATCATCGCGCCTCCGAAGAGGTTCTGATTGCTACGCAAATCTCTTAGTGTTCGATCGAGTGCCTCTAATGTTCGTTTGTGCGCCGATGTGTTTCGCTAATACGCTGAAGGTTGCCACCATCACGTCGTTCAATTACAATGTCGCGAGACTCCATATTCTCTCCAACAACCACAGTGGCAACTTCGTTTAACATTGGTGTGTTGAAGCGTCTCTCACGCTCTCCTGCAGGTCTTTTGTCTTCTCTGATCACTATTTTATGATCGTCTGATGTCATCTTATCTAAGGCTGCTTTGAACAATTGGATCAACTGATTATGTTCATGTAACAGTTGTTGCAGCTCTATGATGATCTCCCTCCTAGCTGAACGATTTGTAGCACAGCGTTGAAAACTTTAGCTTCAGAATTTCCCACAAAATAAATTTGAAGAAATTTGTATTCACTATCAATTGATGGCAACAATGCTCCTGCACGATGGTGAATTTGTTCTTGAATCTTGAATAATATTGAACATAAGAAAATATTTTTAACCCTGGAAAGATAGTTTACGTAAAATTTACGCATGCGCGTTAGAATTATTGCACTCTCGTTCAAATTAGTGCGATTCCGTCGCTGTGCTTTTCAGACATCTCACTTTTGAGATATGACGACCGCATGAGTCAAAAAGCATAATATTGATACGTTCCAAAGATGTATCTGATATATTTTTGTACAACTATATGCTATTATTAAATATAATATATATTAATTATTTAGTACATTAGTCAAAATGGCTGATTATTTGTAAAAAAATAAGTGATTTGAGAAAAAAAATTATTTCAATTATGGTTGATTATTGAAGAAGTTTCACTTTATGTTTTTTTCCATAAAACAAATAAATATAATATATTCACAAAATGTCGTATTTCTTTTTTCATTTGTTTATAATAATATAATATCGATTGGTTTATTCAAATCAATTAACTTAAGAGGGAATAGGAAATGTGTCATTTTTAAATAAAATTTAGCCGTGTTGACTCTTTTCAACAAAAACGTATAAATTGATTTCGAAGGATTGTTCTTTTATCTGGTAAAGCTATGTTTTAAATTATGAGAAAGTGTGTTTATTTTTGTATAATAAGGTTATAACCTAGGTCGTATGATCGAAAAATAATTTAAAAAGTACATAATTTTAATTGTTTTATCATCACGTCTTTCAGCATTTTTGAATGTAGGTATAGAAAATTATATATTAATTAGAAATTCGTCTAGCTGATATAGAACAACAAAATGTAAGCTATAATTGTGCTGAATTGTCTGGCCTAGAAACCTTGATGAATGAAAATTCTGTGGAAACCGTGGAAAGGTTCATAAAAAAATTTGACATTCGGATTGAACCAGGTAGAATAAATAAAGTTACTCAATATCCTGATAAAACTATTAATAAACCCGGAGCTCAGAGGATGATCATCCATTTCAAAGATGAAAAGTCCCAATCTGAATTTCTCAACGCACGCAAAAGTATAAAGCAATTGAAGGACAGGAACATCTTCATTGGAGAAGTTCTATCATCATATTCCAAAACCCTTCTTTGGAAAACTAAACAAAAAGCTAAAGAAGCTAAATTTCAATTTGTGTGGTTTCGGAACAATAAAATTTGCGTGAAAAAGAACCCAGAACTATCTTCAAGAGTCATTATCATCAAACACGAAGATGATTTGAATAAATTGTTGTAATCCTCCCCCCTAAGTCTGACACTTTTATTGAAAAAAAAAAAAAAAAATGGATGATTTGGAAAACATAAATAATATAACCGACAATACTGAACCTAACATAACTTTTGAAGATCTTGCAAAAATTTTTTGAAAGATTCAAAATTTTCTTTACTATGCATGAATATTAGAAGTATAAGCAAGAATTTTGATGAAACTGTTTCTATGCTGGATTGCATTAATCATCGTCCGGAAGTACTAGTCTTTACAGAGGCTTGGCTGAGCAGTGTAATTAATATGCCTAGCATTCCAGAGTACGTAGTCTACAAAACTATGATGAACAATTTACAAAATGATGGAGTAGTTATCTACGTAAGACAAAACATTCAGGTAACTGTTGAGGAAATTGCTCTCCCCAGTGCAAACTGCTTGAAAATGCAATTATCCAATACATTATATTTATTAGCTGTATATCGATCTCCATCCCAGACTAAAATAGACAACTTTCTCGACTCATTGAATGAATTCCTTGCATCTGAATCCTTGCAAAATAAGGAGATTATCTTATGTGGGGACTTAAATATTGATACCCTAGATTTGAAGAACATAAAAACACAAAAATACCTATCACTTCTGGCGTTTCATGGTTTGAAGCCCATAATAAACTCACCAACAAGAGTAACTCCTAATAAATCTAGCTGCATTGATCATATTATGGCAAAATCAAAATTTGAACCACAAGGAGCAGCTTTTACTACTGGCATAACAGACCATTATGCAATTTTAATGAAGTTTATGAGCTTAAATCTACATAATATTTCAAATAATAATGTAAAACCTAAATTTGTTGTTGACAACCACCTCTTGAAGACCAAATTAAAGGAGGAATCCTGGGATATAGTTCTATCAACAAATGACGTCAATCTGGCAACTGATAATTTCATAAAATGTTTGAAAACCCATGTGCAAAGTTGTACGTCAGTACAAAAAGAGAAACATATTATGAAACATCTAAAACCATGGATAAACGCTGGATTAATCAAATGCCTCAGAACACGTGATAAATTGCACAACAGATGTAGAAAAGAAAGCTATAACTTGGAACTATTTGAATATTATAAGCGATATCGAAACTGGTGTTCTAGGATAATACGAACAACAAAACAAGCATATTTCAGAAGAAAATTAGATGAAGTCAATGGTAACATTAAACAACAGTGGAAAATTATAAAGGAGGCTATAAACCTTAAAAAGGAACAAACTACCATAAAAAAATTGAAAATTAATAATATTATTACTTCAATGGAAGAGAGTCCAAATATAATTACTAATCACATTAATGACTTCTTCAGTGATATTGGTCCAAGTTTCGCTAACAATTTGTGCAATGATAATAAAACCAGTGAGACGTATCTTGTGAATGATTTTAAATCTGAACTTCAGATTACCGGGGACAATTTTGACTTTAAGCCAACTAACATTTCTGAAGTGACAAATGTGATAAATGATTTAAAAATGTCTTTCTCATGCGGTATTGATTCTATAAGTGTTATGATATATAAACTCCATGTATCCGAATTAGCTGGTCCCATATCTCATATTATTAATATTAGCTTCAAGAGTGGGATGTTCCCTTCTCACTGTAAGAAAGCTAAAGTGATTCCTCTTTTTAAAGGTGGAGATCAACTAGATGTCAATAATTATAGACCTATATCCCTACTCAACACGCTTTCAAAAGTAATAGAGAGATTGGCTAAGTCGAGATTGGTATCATTCTTAGAAACAAATAAACTACTCTCTAGCAATCAGTTTGGTTTCAGAGAAAATAGAGGAACAAGTGATGCAGTATTGAGGGTATTGTCGAAAGTCACTAGTGCCCTGGATTATGGAAACAAAGCCTTAGCTGTGTTTTTAGATCTATCAAAGGCATTTGACACGGTTTCCCATGGATTACTCCTCAAAAAATTATCTTCTCTTGGCATTTCACATTCCAGTACAGCATTAAGTTGGTTCAAATCCTATCTTAGCGATAGAACACAACAAGTAGAGATAAATAATAATTTAAGCATTAGCAAACAAATCTCATTTGGGGTTCCACAAGGTAGTGTACTTGGACCAATATTGTTTTTAATCTACATTAATGATTTATGTAATTTAGATATTCCTGGTAATATTGTTAGTTTCGCAGACGACACTGCTTTAATATTTGAGGGTAAAACCTGGAAAGATGCTTTTGACAAATGTGATTCAGGATTAAGAATAGTAAAGAGTTGGCTAAATAATAACATCTTAACTTTGAATACATCAAAAACAAAATATGTAACTTTTAGCATATCAGCAAAAAGTCAGCCTTCCAATACTCATAATCTAATTATACACAATTGTCTGCAAAATTGTAATTGTAATTGCCACCCTTTAGAAAAAGTAGACTGTATAAGGTACCTAGGTGTAAATATTGATCAATATTTGAGATGGAATGACCATATTGACATGTTAACAAAAAATATCAGGAGACTTACCTATATTTTTAAAGAACTTCGTCATATACTGGATAAAGATAAATTAAAATGTGTCTATTATGCCTTAGTACAATCTCGACTTTCTTACAATATTGTATGCTGGGGATCCTGTCTAAAGTCCAATGTAGAGCCACTAAATATTGCTCACAAATTAATTCTTAAGGTCATGTACAAAAAAAAAATTTCGTTATCCATCGAAACTTCTTTACAAGGAATCTGACGTTATGAGTATAAAACAGCTGTACATCTCTAAAATAATTTGTAAATTTTTTATCAATATTTATTCTGCAGAAAGAACCCAACAAATCCATACCACAAGAATTGGCTCAAGAATGAACTTTGTCGCAATAAGTACTAAAATATCTTTTGGCCAAAGAAACTTTTTATATCAGGCTCCACTTCTATTTAATATTCTGCCAGATTACATAAAGTCTTCCGATTCATTAGTTAAATTTAAAAAAAATGTTAAGATTTTTGTGTTGTCAGAGGATTGGCATACTATTTTTTCATCCTTGGCCTTTTTTTAAATAATAAAAAAAAAAACATATTTTAAAATAATAAGATATTTTTTTTAATAAAATTTGTTTTTTAAATAAAAAGATATATATAAACATATATATTTTTTAAATAACCAGATTTTATTTGAGTCCCATTTGTAAAAATCGGAGTGTCACCCTAGTTGTTTTGAACTACCTTTGTTTCTTGGAGGGTATAGTAATTTATTAAGGATTTGTTTTATGGTCTATATTGTTACAAATTACCCATCTGGTCACCAATATAATATTGTTATTTCTTACTTTCCGCATATAATATTTTAGTGTTTTGGATGTAGTGTTTTGTATTTTAGTGATTTTTTTGTATTTTTGTGATTTGTGTGTAAATGCACCACTCAAATTTATGAATTTAACCTCAATACAGGCTGCTAGCCTAGTGAGGTTAATATTTTTGTAAAAAAAAATAAGATAATTGTATGGTGAGAAATTATAAATAAATAAATAAATAAATAAATTAAAGCAAATTTTGAATGAAATAAAATCGATATTGAGTTATTTTAAAAAACTGGTAGGGAGAATAATCAATCTTTCTCATTGGAACCGCCCTGTACGATCGTAAGAACATCTTTCGATGAATTTTGAATTCTCGACCGCTGGCTGGTTAATGGCCCTTCATAAAATATTACAGCGAGTTAAAACTCATGCGTCAATTTTACCGTACATCAAAATGTGATTATTTTTCTAGGGTTAAAAAATCTTCATTTATGAGCCTCAATAGAATTTTCTTGTATGTATAGGTTTATGTTGCAATGGATGTGAATAATGTATGTCATCGAATAAAAAAAATGCATTAAAAGTTGGATTAAAACCACGTTCTTCAATTATATTTACACTAAATGATGCCACTTGGATTGTTGTACTTTTGAATACTCTGAAAGAAATTATTTGATAGAGGTTCTTGCCCTGAAAGTAATGAATTCAGTGGTTCAGGTGGCGTCGTTAGTTTTGTTAATTTGACCTTTCCATTCGCACAACATAATCCTGGCGATTCGAGTTGAAACATCGAAGCATTGCAATATTGACAAATAGTGCTCATTGTTCCAAAATCGACCGAGGTATCGCCGGCGTAATCTACTGTTGTATCATAATAACGTTCGTAGGTAATTGTTACGTTTTGTTGTCTCTCGCTTGAAGTCGATGGTATGGGTTCTTCAGGAGTCGCGAAAGATCTCGCTTGAGAAATTCTCATTCTATTTGCTTCCAACCGCTGCCAACTCTCTTCAGTTTCATTACCTCGAAGATTGTGAATTCGGCTTGCATTATGCGTATGACGACCGATATTTTGACGCCTCACTGGTGGCATTTTTTTTGCTGTTGCTAAAGAAGCGGTAATTGTTGTATATGAATTAATGTCACCATATTGACAGTATGAATAGATTGACATTTTGACGTATAATCTGTTTGAATTTATCAACTGCTGGCTGAGTAACTGAACGTCAATGTGTTATTTTGAGTCAATATATTAAGATCTCCCAAGGTCTTCCGTCTCATTCGTTCGCTCACTTTTCATATTATGAGACTATAAAAAAAATTCTGTTTGATTTTTTTAAATTTTCTTTCATACAAACCTTTTGTCAATATATTGAAGATCTCTCACACTCTTCCGTCTCATTCACTCACTCACTTTTCATTGATATTAAAAAAATAAACTTATGAAATTATAAAAAAATTATCTTTGATTTTTTATTTTTGTTTTTTTAATACAACCTTTTGTCAACATACTGAAGATCTCTCATAGTCTTCTGTCTCATTCACGCACTAACTTTTCATATTATGACATTTAAAAAAAAAAAAATTGTTTGTTTTTTAAAAATTTTCTTTTATACAAACCTTGTCCTGACAATAACGAACACAACAAAAAAAGAATTATCCAATTTGGTGCAGTCATTCGGAAGTTATGCGCGTACATACATTTCGGCGATTCATTTTTATTAATATAGATAGATAGAAGATAGATAGATAGATAGATTTTTATTTATTTCAAACTAACTCCACACAGGAAGCCCTTAGGAAAATAATTTCCTACGGTGTCTATTTCATCTTTGTGGATGCTGCGTGGAGGGTCTTTTCATGGAAAGGAATGAGTGAACCTGGGTCTTGAAGAAACCCGTATTGTAGGAGGGAGGAAACAAAAAAACGATTCGTTCGTTTGTACCCATATACTCGCCTTCTATATGGGAGGCGGGAACGGGAACCGCTGCCCCGGGGACCATTTATTGGAGAAAACCCTTGTCATAGGTCACCCCAAGTGATTCACTACGTTTGGTGACTTAGCTGAGGTGCCCGGGTTCATGGGGTGAGGTTTGACATGTGGGCCAAATCGGGAGAGACTATTTAAAGAAAACCTGATTACCTCTCTCGACCCATCGCCTTGCAAAGCAGTAGGAGGGGCGGATTTATGAATTCGTCACTCCTGAACACATTGACCTAATAGATTCCTACCCACCCGTCATACTGTTTTCCTTTCCAGAACGTTTTCTCCTTCCTTTCTTTCAAAAGGACTCTCCACATAGCATCCCCAAAATATGGCAAATGCCCTGAGGGAATTTTTTCGTCAGGGCCTTCTGTGTGGAGATAAAGTTTTTAAAAAATCTTTGGGGATGCTGTGTGGAGGATCTTTTTGCGGAAAGGAAGGAATAAACCAGGGCCTTGAAAAGATCCATGTTGTAGGAGGGAGAATCGAGGAGAACGACCCGTTCTCATGTGACAAGATACGAAGGTGCAGAAGGAATCAATGACGCTAGTTCCTCGGATCATCTTCCATTGAAATACCAGTAGAATAAGGACAGCATTCAAACCCAACGCCTGTGCTATAAAGATTGCAATCCGTTTGTTAAGATAGGACAATGTATCAAACGGACCGCCTGTTTCTGCACGGAGTAGACTTATGATGAACCGTCATTAGAAAAAACTTTTAAAATACATTAATTTGATATGGATAATTGTTTCTAAAAATTAGCACCCAGGAGGTCAGAAATGAATCAATTTGATTTGAAAACTTATTTAATTTATTATTATAGAGATGAATCAGCCTGAACCTAATTCACTAGAGATGTAATAACTCTATCATCTCCCCACTAACTATAAATCAATGCTTTAAATAATGACTGTCATAATTCAATAAAACATGATAGAAAAAATGTTATTTTTCTCCCACGGAAATAAAAAATGACAAACGATCAGATTTATAAAATGCTCACAAATATCAAATTGAACCAAGTCTGCATTTCGATGAGAAATCAGAACCAAGTGGAAAGTAAGTATTATCCTTAAAAACATTTATTTATCAATGTTTTTTTTACAATTTTACACATTTAAATTAGTATAGACGGCTGGCGTAGTGCAGCGGTAAGGCTCTTGACTCGCACTCCGAAGATCGCGGGATCGAATCCCGGCGTGGCAAATACATTTTATATTGTTAATTTGCGTTATTCACAATTTATTTATTTAAAATAATATATAGTATATTTGCGACATGTTCCAGAGTGGAAGATACTCTCAGAATCGCCCTGGTGTAAGACCACCATTCAGAATTGAAACGTTGCTTGAAATGGCTTTAGCCGTGTTTAGTGACCATATCTGAATAGCCAGGTACTTCCCCACCTTCCTTTTCCCTATCTCATTCCCTTCCCCACTACCTTCAGCCTCACAACATACCCCAATTGGGGACGCCATAGTCCCACTGGCTCCAGATGGGAGCAGTTGGGACTCTTGTGGGGTATTCATGTAAAAAAAAAAGGCTTGATTATATCGATAAAATGTCACTGCTCAGCTGTACATTCAGGAATTCTCCTGGAATGCAGATGGTTTTTAGGAAATTTTATTCTTTGAAGAAATATTTTCTAGTTATATCATGCCATATCTCCGTGGGGGTAGGCAGAGAAGACGGAGCGCTACACAACTTGGTCTCACTCTCCTTGCCCGATTCCAATTCATATATTATCGTGTCATAAAAAAAAATGTATTATTCAGACTCGATGACTACATTGCTTCAGTACCTAAATCACTCGTGGGATATTAATGAAAAATTTGACGTAAAAACATCCAACTTTGGGCACAATCTACTCAAAACGAAAGTTCAAATAAAAAAAGTCATACCGAAAAAGTTTAGTTTTCCGCTTGTACTGGGAGTTTCCGGACATCGTGTTTATATATCATACAATTCTCCTCTCGGCTACTCCCCCTCAACTCTTTCTCCTCCCCTTACACCACCCTCCACTCCTGCACTCCGGAACTTTGATCCCTCCCCGCCGCGGCCTCCGCCCCGCTACGAAAACTCCTAGGAGGCTTTGCCGCTACCCGCAGTCAGCAGTCAGCGATCGTGCTGTACTTAGAAAGGTTGTATCGTACTCGTATGTTCCCAGTTTTTCCAAACTAATTACGATTTCACGTTATATTATTGCCAAAGTTCGCGCGGTACTACGTTTTAATAAAATGTGTAACTTTAAAAAGACAATATTTTGTTGAAATATTGAATGTTTGTGTATTTAGTAGAAATTAATACGAGTAGTTAGTCAGTGTTTGACAGATTGGAGTTGTTTTGTTGGTGTTGTCATTAGTGTCATGTGTTGTGTTGTGTTGTGGTTGAATTAATAAATATTAATAATGATTGTGTGAGGTTGGTAAATGATAAATGCCATGTTTACAATATTTTATTCATTATTTTGTCGCATTAAAGCTTTTTGGCAAGTTCAAATTCATATTTTTTTCTTATGTATTTTTATATTAATTTTCATGGTGTCTTCATTCAATATCAGATACAGTAAGGAGATGCAATCTTTCTGTGAAAATAATATATCTAACGTTAGTTGAGTATTAGATTGCGCAATAATAAAATGCATTTTACTGCCTGACCTCAAGGGACTGGGTGGGGTAGTGTTTACGTTAAAATTAAATGTATTTTAAATATTAATTTAACGTACCATATAATTAAATAATAAATATTTAGCCGCTTCCTGAATTTACAATTAAAAAATCAACACCCTTTCCTAGGGTCGTCCCGAGTGGTTTGCTACGTTTGGTGACTTGACAGGGGTGCCCGGCTTCATGGGGTGAGTTTTGTCTAGATGTTGACGGTGAATGCGTTTGCCTACCTACTGCATGGCAGGCCGGATCGGTAGAGTCCAGTTGAGACACCTTTTGACCTCTCCAGCCACACTCTTGACATTTCACCTTGTACCGCAGAGGAAGGGATGGATTCACACGTTAGTCACTCTTCGATACATTGACCCCAGATTCCTCTCCAACCCTCACACCTTTGTCCTTCCTCTCTTTCCTTTCCACAAAAGACCACTCAAAGAGCATCCTAAAAAAGACGCAGGCTCTGAGGGATTTTTTTCATCAGTGCCTCCTCCTATGAGGAGCTAATGTAAAAAAATGCAACAAGTTGGATTACTACTTTTGTGCGTTAAAATGTATAAAGTCGATGAAAACACTTGTTTGTTGTGAGTGCAACTATTTTTTTTATTTGTATAGTCGGAAAGTACAAGACGATACTTCTATGATAAACTTTTAACACTAACAAACAACTTGAAGAAGTTTGATTGTTATTATAATGTTCACGGAATTGTTCTTTAGTTTTAATGTGCTCCTTTGCTGTTCCCTGCAGATCTGTATAAGATTAACTTCTTATTACAGAAGAGACCAACATCCTTTGAGAGTTATTATATTAATGTTAAGGACAGGAACTAATTAATTACCAAAGTTGGGGTCGTAATCCTCTTTAGGTGGCGCCTGGGAGAGGTGGAGGGATTCATAATTGCGTGGAATGATTTACTTATTACATATAACTATTTAAAATTGTCCAAAGTCAATGAGAGGGAAGGAGAGAGAGAGAGAGTGTGACGATCAGACACCCTCCTGTTAGTACAGCCCTCTTTAACTAACCAACTAACTATCACGCCGTTTCCCCGCAGGCATAGGCAGAGAGGACGGACTGCAAAATAGCTCTACCTTGGCACACAGGCACACATTCCTTGCCATGTTCACATTCATACATCGTCTCATACATGCTCTTCTATTATTTTGACTCTTGAAATGTCCCGACTCAAGTATCAGATTCACTTGGTCGTGCCATGTCTTCCTCGGACGTCCCCGACTTATTCTATCATTCACATTTGCATCATATACATATTCTCCTTACACTCGAAAGTATTTTATTCATTTTGAATTAAAAATAAGGGTAAATTTTGGGGATCGCTGGCAACGGTTAATACGCACTTTTTTTGAAAAAATCTTTTGATTCACCTTAATTACATTAAAAGGCAACTATTTGCATTGGGGGAAGTGGAAAATATTTTTGTGTAACATGGTTTGTGATACAAAAGAAAGTGCCCCTTTATAACGCCTACTCGCGTCAAGGCAAGAAAAACATCCCAGTTTTTAAGTATTTTAGCGGCTACGCTAGGTTTGTGTAACATGGTTTGTGATTCTGGCGTACAATCTCACAAGACGAAAGCTAATTTTAATTTTACGTAATGAAATTTAGAATGAAATATTTTCCACTTCCCCAATGCAAATAGTTGCCTTTTAATGTAATTAAGGTGAATCAAAAGGTTTTTTAAAAAAAAGTGCATATTAACCGTTTCCAGCGATCCCCAAAAATTAATAAAATAAGAAAACAATTAAATAAAAATATTATTGCATTTTTTATAGATTAAACCAATAGAATCAAGGAGCAATGTAGATGTGTTATTATATGCCTAACTAATAATTTGTTTTCTCTTGTTTCAGGTATAATAATAAATTAATTTATTATTGGAAAGTGTTTTAATTTACATACAAAGTGTTAAACTTAATCAACGAAGTTGTTACTTTTAACTAAGTTACTTCTGGTGTGTGCTAAAGTTGAAGAATCAAAAGTTTTTCCCTGTGAAAAGTTTCTCAGTGTTAAAAAATCAATTGATTGAATTCGCACTAGAATAAGTAGTACGAAATAAGAATGTTCCTACTGGAGTAGAATAGTTAAGTGTGTGAAGTATGTCCAGGGGTGTATTGTGTGGTGTGGTGTTGCTGCTGATGGTGGAGGCTGCCAGGGGTGTAAAAGGGAGTTACCATCTCTTCCAGTCGCAGGAAATTCTACTTACTGAATCAGGTACTACTAATAAAATATTATAATCTTTGTCTAATAGAAACAGATCTTATCTGTGTCAGTGGATGAAACTAAAGCGATATTTCTGTCTCACCTTGAAGGCATTAAGGGGTTAGTTTGAAATATGGCTCTGTTTCCTGTTTCTGATTCGTGCTGGTAATGGATGTCTAAAGTCACCCATCCCCCCCCCCCTCCTCCGACTTGTCCGATAAAACCTCCTGCCGAAGGATGTACCGCACTTCACAACAAGATACTACCCTCACATACCTATATTTCAAACTAACCCCGTAAAGCCTTCGAGGTGACTTACCTAAGTACGTTTCGTACCTAAGAAACATTTGACCACGATGTATATAATATATATTGTAGGTACGATACCTACAAATTTCATCGTGTTATTTTGCTTTTCGATGTGACTTTTGCAAACAATAATTTTTTGTTTGTTTATATCTAGAGTATTATTCTGCCCTGAAGAAGCTACGGGTGTAGCGAAACAATCGGTTCAATCGCTCGGCACAGAGAATTAAAAAATAAAAGTGTTATCTAAAAAGTTTTATATATATATATATATATTTTAATTTATTTGCAGCGTTAGTATAATGCGTCGTGAATATTTTATTTTATTGAAAACCTTACTAATTAAAAACTGACAAAATATAGCTCATGGAAAAATGTAGTCATTACTTATCCCAGCTAAGGAGATTAGTTTATCTGTTGTATACTACTGTAAAAGCCCGTAAATTGGTAAATCTTAGGATTTACTAAAAAATCTTAAGATTTACGGTAGTACGGGCTTTTACGGTAACAATACATGGTTTATATGGTCAACGAATTTCGGAATTTTTCCAATATATTTTAAAATCTATACATTTCTTATTTTTAAATATGTCGTACAAACAAGTACCTACCGTTTAAGAAAATGAATGAAATTCCCTTTGATTTTTGAACTTTAAATAATAATTAATATGTGAAAACTGCAATATTTCAATTAAAAACACAAAAAGAGTTGAAAAAACAATCCTTCTTAAAATAATTGTCACAATAACACATACTAAGGAATCTTGATCTGATGGTAAGTGCGTGAATCAATTTTAATATATCAGGTGTATTCCGGCGATTATTTATTATTTATTGACTTTATTTATAAAGTTTTGTTAATTGGAAGTCTGTTTGGTTGGGATAAAATCCCATGTTTTTATGCTGCATGTTTTTCGTATCACAACATTGATAATCGTAGCATATTCCCTCAAAGATTCGAACTTTTATGACTTAAGTTGAAAATATATTTGTGTACTTTAATCTCAAATAAACCTCTTAAATTTAAACATAATTCCGATAAACGTTTTTTAATTTCATCAGTTTAAATTACGTAAGTAATTTTTAATATAAAGTCTGAACCCTTAGTCAAATTTTATAATAATAATAAATAGTTTTATTTATTAAAAGAAAATAACTTAGTTTACATCACTTTATATTTTATACTATCAACATGTTTCGTGAACCATGTTCACTTCTTCAGGAATAAAAGTATACTAAAGTTAAAAAAATTAATTATAGATTACATATGGAGAGAAGAAATTGAAGGAGGGGGAAGGGTTGACAATGGTGGGAGTTTCGGAGAATTAGGGATTACCAAGCTATTAGAAGTAAAAGGCCGGTTAAGCGGGAAGATATTTAAAACAGGTTTAACAAAAAATTTTTGCTTATTAATTATGTCAGCTTTGGAATTAACATTTTTTCTTATTTCTAAAATTTCTAAATTATTGATTTGCGATGTTTTATATCCTGTATGTAATATTTGAAGACCTGAATTTATGTCAAAGCTATGATCATATTTTAATAAATGGTCTGCGAACTCAGAATCGCTATTGCCATTTAGTGCTCTGAGGTGCTCTTTTTCTCTGCTCTTTTTGGTTCTTTTTCTCTGCTTTTTTGGTGCTCTCTTTCACGAAACATGTTGATAGTATAAAATATAAAGTGATGTAAACTAAGTTATTTTCTTTTAATAAATAAATAATGACATCACAAAGTAACAACCTTTTAGAAGAAGTTTTCTTCGAAAAATTAATAATAAATAGATTAATTTTGTATGAAAGTAATTCTTTCTTGCTTCCCTACGAGTGATATTGTGAGTTTTATTAAAATATTAAGCAGTAAATATTTTAAAGGGTAAATGTAAGTTACCCGGAGGCAAAAAAAGATACAACCTGTCACGTACATTATGAATAAGTCACGTGAAAATAAGTAGCGAAAAGTTCACAACACAAATACTTGACCTTTTCATCTCAAAGCTCAGGAAATCATAGTGCGCAATGTTAACAGAGGCATAAGCAAATAATCCTCCTTATATTTATATATTTTTCTAAGAAACGCTGTAGGCTGTATTCCCTCTGGTAGAGCATATACGTGTTATCCAGTGTCAGGAGGAGGCAGTAAAGTAGGTGGCACCTGCCCAGTCACGTGTTACGAATAGGTACCATTCCAGTCCTAGCCCAACTTCAGTGCCACCCTTAAACTCGTGCCTTCAACCCTGCAGGGAATAAGGAATGTGTGGCACTGGGTGAGGGAGGGGGGTAGAAAGGAAAAATGAAGCAATATGTAAAGAAGGCGACAACTATTGTAGGAACTTTGAAATATATTCTACAGCAGTTAGTACCATCTTTTATGGCGGGCAGAATTTTTTTAACATCCGTTCAAACGTTTTGCATTGAGTCCGTTAGTGGAGAGGCTGTAAGGAATATTTTTCAGACTGGGAAAATGAAATAGAAATATTTTTACGTACTATGGACACCATATTGTAAAATGTACATCGTATTTTTGGCAATCTCAGTAAGGGCGTACAATAAATTCTCCGTAGGCAATTCTTGCTGTTAGATTTATAACGTATTTGCATACTCCGGGTTGACGCTGTGATGTATGTTGACAGAATCTGTTGGCATAAAGTTTAACACTATTCCTTCCGAAGTCTATTAGCTTGTTTTCAAAAAGCACGTATTATTTTATGAGGAATAGGACGTATAAGAAAAATCTATCTTGTATATGCTGTCTAAATGTTAAATGCATATCAATGCACAGCCCACGATATATCTTCTGCATCAAGATTTGCAAGTCGTTCTTATCAATTTGTAAGGGTACATGAGGAAGAATTATTTAACGGATTGAGCTAAAATCATGAATCCTGTATTTTTTAATATTCGTTGTTAGGTTATTTCATTGGAGCCAAGCGATATTTTTGTGCATTTTCTAATAAGAGATCTAAATCTTTACCCTAGTAGAAAATTGTAGTATCATCTGCGTATTTAAAAAAAAACTAATTAAAAATCATTATCTTGTGCTGTCCATCTATCAATACTATAGGACTTGAAGAAGTGTGAGTTAGTTTTCTCAACGAATCCTATCTTCCATCATTGTGGTAGTCCAAGGGGTGAATTCCCTGAAGCAGATTGTTCCTCTGACCGTCTTCCATTAGTTTCTTGCCTTACTAACATGCATTAAAATAATGTCATGAAATTGAAAATTTACAGGACGAAATCGTTTTCCTTATATTTTTTCATATTATTACTGTAAAACCTAAGTGATTAGATGAAGATATTTGGTTTCTATATAAATACGTCATTAATATTTCAGTAAGCATTGTTTTGAACTTTTTACAACACATTGAAATATTACAATCGTTCTACTAATGTACGGTCAGTTCACACGCGATTTGCTTATTTACTAACATTTAGGGTTCTTTGTTTCTGGAATCATGTTCTCTGTTTTACAAATATTCGTCATTTTTTTTAAATGAGTCTAGTTTTTGCACTGATAATTCGTGGTGGAATTCCATTATATTAGAATTTGAAATTAAAACACTGTAGCAGTTGCGATCGCCGTCTCGACATCACTAGCGAGATTGCTCAACACTATGTCGCAACCACGTGACCTTGCCGGCTGACGCGGGTATTGAGAGCTCATCCAAAGAAGAAGGTTCAGGATTCAGTTACTTTCTGGAAACGGGCAGGGGCGGACTACCAACACACTACGGTGCGGCTGCGGGAGCCGGTCACGGAGCTCTCACACTTAGAACCATGGAACACACGGCGATTTCTCGTAATGTAGATTTAATTTTAATCACTTTATTTACCATGGTTATCTATCATTCTTAGCTTCGTAGTTTTCCTAGTTGACCTATAAAATTAGGATGGCGCTCAACAATTCACTTTTATCTGCTTCTGTTCCTTTTACATTTGAACACACGTGACATCAACTTATAATTACAATTACCTTGTCTCTTCGAGAGAAGGCACGGCCCTGTAGATTAATCTCACATTATAATATAACAATTATTACAATTTAATAACTCCCATGAAATGATTGTAAATTAATAAATCTTGTTTTGAAGTTGAGAGTTTTATTGTCTCATGCTCTGGTTAATTTTACCCTTACACTTACACAGAATAATCGTAGCATACCCTCTTCATTTACATACGCTACTAGTTACCAACGTAAATACGTTACAACACTTTTGTACTTTCTTCCACTAATTTATATTTCACCAGGACCGGTTTCATCCTATTACGGACATTTTCAGACTGGTAGTTGAAATTCTTATGCTACGGTATTTATACACTCTTAGGCAGGGGTGCACAACATTGTCTCTATATAATGAATATTTATATTTTGTTAATTTTAAGGTATTATAAGTTATTTTGTTAATTTTAGGTACATACAGGTAATTATAAAGTTTGTTATTAAAATTATGAATGATGTTACATATTAAATAGATATTTTTACTTCAAATGAATATACATGAATTTATATAATTTAAAAGGTTTGTGATTACTGATATTTTATTTTGGTAATGTTGGGTTATTCCCTCCTTGTTTCTTAGGGCTTAATTGAAAAATATTGATGCACCATGGTATTTATTGTTATTAGGGTTCTCCGTGTATTTGGGTTATTACATTTTTAAATTACATACTTAAATTTCCCCACTGCTCTCTACCCATTATAATTCACTTAGAATAATTTTACTTCAGAGAGACGCAGTCAACTAAACTAGTCTAGGATATTAAACACACTGTCTCGTATAAAGGCATTGTGTACATGACGTCCCCGTAATTCAAATTCAACTCTTTTTGAAATGTCTAATTGGGTTAGAAATAATCAGTACATAATCTGAAAAGAAAATATTCAATTATTTACAGTCCCTTTAACTACTGCCTTAGCCCCACTAGCACGCCAAGAATACCGAAGTAATGTGACACGCATACACACCGTTATTATTAATTTAGATTCGTTCCACATTAATAGGGAAAGCAGAAATGTTTAGGTTAATATATTGCGTTTTTAGACCGCGGCTTAGGTACCGTGGAAATGGGCAGCGGACCGGATATATCCACACAAATTTTAATATGAAAAGGGAAATCTTAATATATGTAATATGAGTTTTGGAAGAAAATAATGTATTTTTTGGAGAAACATACAGGGCTTTGTTTTTCATTTCATAACGTACTTAATGTAATATATTGAAAGAGCTTCTATCTGTTAACGACAGATGCCTGCAGGGGTAGCAGCCTGGTTAGGCAGTGGCTGGCGAGAGCGGGCTTTTGCCAGCCTACCAATTAGATTCAATTAGCCGCTTGTACAGAAAGGTCAAGGTCGATAATAATAACTATTGTAAGTACGTAAACTCATAATAAAAAAAAATTTTTTTTTTATTTTTTTATTAATTTTAATAACAATGTTTGTACATGTATGTATGATGTATATAATAAGTATAGATTCTTTTTTTTTTCACAGACCTCCTCACTAGGATTTCCTGTTCTGAGGTGGTCTGTAGTTTTTTAAAATATTTGTATTTGGTTATGGATTGTCTTTATATCGTCTTCATGATGTTTGTAATTTTATTATCACTTTGATCTCTCAGCCATATTTTTACTTTTGTTTTAAATATATTCATTTCCTTTATATTTTTGATTTGATCTGGTAGAGCATTGTATAATTTTATAGCATGGAATTTATTATTTCTCTGTCCAAAAGATGTGTTCAAACTGGGAGTAACCAGGATGTTATTGCTTACTGACCTGGTTGAGTATTTATGTTGGGCATTGGAGTATACATATATGTTTTTTTTTCAGTTTAAATAAAATATTTTTTGAATAAAGTTTCTGTACATTGAAGACTTGAAAGTTATTAAATATTTCTTCCGTCGGAGTTCTAAGCGGAACTTTCAGTATTGTCTTCAGTACTCCTTTTTGGGCTATTTTGAGTCGCTCTGTGTGAGTGCTCAAAGCAGACCCCCATCCAGTTATCCCGTACTCTATTTGTGATTGACATAAAGCGTAGTACACTTTCTTAATGTCGTTTATGTTGAGGATGTTACGGATGGCTCTAAAGAAGTAAATGTACCTGGTGAGTTTTTTTGTGATTACTTCAATGTGTGCGTTCCATCGGAGATTATCATCAATTTCAATACCAAGATATTTGATACTTTTGGAGTGTGCTATGGTAGGACAGTGGCATGATAAGCCTTGATTTTGATTGTTTTCTTGGCATGTATGTAATTTGAGATTAAAGTCATCCTCAGGCTGTCCTCTGGCTGTTATAGAAAATGTCAGATATTTTGTTTTATTGACATTAAGTGTAAGGGAATTTCTCTTAAGCCAGTTTTGCAGTAGACCAAGTCCATGTTCCGCTTCTTTGTAGGTACTTCTCCAGTCTTTTTCATTGAATACAATTACTGTATCGTCAGCAAAGCTTATGATTTTTCCTCTCGTTCCTAGGCTACCGATATCATTTATGTATATTAGAAATAATATCGGTTCTAGTACGCTTCCTTGCGGTACTCCATGGTTGATGAGGAGAGGTTTGCTTTTTTTCTTGTTAATTTGAACGCTCTGTGTTCCCTCCATCATATAGCTTTTTAATAAGTTTAGAGTTCTATTTGACATACCAATTTTTGAAAGTTTTGCAAAAAGGATTTTGTGATCTATTGTATCAAATGCCTTTTGTAAGTCTATGAAGATTGCCAGTGTTTTTTCTCCTCTGTCTAAACTTTTTATAATCATATCTGTAATAGTTTCTATGGCGTCACCAGTACTTAGATTCTCCCTAAATCCGTACTGTATTTCTGATAATATTTTATTTTCTTCTAAGTAGGAAAGGAGTTGTTTTTTTAATATTCTCTCCAATATTTTTGAAAATGTATTGAGTAGGCTTATTGGTCGATAGTTGTTTATTTCACTTTTACATCCTTGTTTATGTATTGGTATTACAATAGCTTTTTTGAGAGCTGTGGGGAATACGCTTTCAGTTATAGCCATGTTTACTAGATATGTTAGAGGTACGATAAGTTCTTTACAGAGAAATTTTATTGCATTTGTTGTTATTAAGTCTTCCCCGGAAGATACATTTTATTTTAGAGAAGAAATTGTAATTTTGATTTCATCAGCTGTGATTTGTTTAAACTCGAGCTTTTTTCCTTGCTCAAGAGATTCATTTGTTTGTACTGCTCCATCACATTGCGTAGCTTGTTTTGCTAAATTAGATCCTATATTTATGAAGAAGTTATTGACATATTCAAGAATTTCGTCAGGATTCTCAGCGTATTTCCTGGGGACATTGTTTATATTCAGCTCGTCAATTGATGTGGCGTTGGTAGATTTAGTACTAGTTATTTCATTTATTATTTGCCACATCTTACGGGGATTTTGTTTACAATCATCTATTTTTTGCTTATAGTAAGTTTCTTTTGTATGTGTAATTACTTTTTTGCATATGTTTCTATATCTTTTGTAGTATCTTAACATGTGTATATCGTATGGATTATTTTTTAGCTTCTTGTGTAACTCGTCTCTTTTTCTTATGCAGTTTATAACATTCTGTGTGATCCATGGTTTGATGTGTATATTTTTATGTGAAATTTTTTTAACAATTTTTACAGTATTAGAGAAAATGTTTTGCTGTATGAGTTCTATGAAATAATTCCATGCTTCATTTGTATTGTCCATACTTTGTAGTTTATTCCAATCGGTACATTGTAGATTTTGTTTAATGACATTCCAGTTGGTTTGTGTTTTTTCTGTTAGCGGTCTTTCCATAATTTTATTTGGTTTGTTTATTTTTATTGAAAGCATAGTTGTATAATGATCAGTAATAGTCGAGTTAAATACAACAGTTTGAGTAATTTCTTTTGTTTTGCTCATAATATGGTCTATGCAGCTTTGTGTGTCGTCCACTTTTCGAGTAGGTACATTTATTAGGCTTTCCAGTCCATGGGAGGCTAACATCTGCAGATATTGTATTTTTTTGGGATGTCCATTTTCTAGTATATTTATATTTAAATCTCCAATAAAAAATATGTTTTTTGTGTCTTTCAGTAGGCAGAGTTCTTCGTCTATCGATTTAAGGAATGGGTCTATATTTCTTGTTGAAGGAGACCGATAGACTGCTAATATAGCCTTTTCTTTACTGATTTTAATTTTTAAACAATTGGCATTTGCAACAATAATTTCCTCAACTTCAGCTTTTATTTCGTTTTTTATGTATACAATTACACCATCATTTTGTTTTATGTTATTCAAACTTGAGTAGGTTGTGTATCCAGCTATTTCCAAATTCAAGTATTTCTGGTTTATCCAACACTCAGTAAGAATTAGTATATGTAGATTGATATTTAAATATTTCATTAAAATTTGCAATTCATCAAAATTTTTTCTGATACTTCTTATATTTTTGTGCATTATATTGAAGTAATTATTGTTTAACTTTGATAGATCACTTGGTTCCGTGGTAACAATAGTGTCAGTCATTTTTATTTTACTTTTCTAATTATTGTTACGTCGTTCCTTTTAATTTATACAATTTTTTTTAAATCGTCTACGTGTCTAATGTATATTAATTTTTCCTTCGGCATTCTTCTTACCATAATTTTTCCATCCTTGAACCATACGTATGCATAGTTTTTTTCTTTTGCAGTTTGTTTCGTTCTCCATAGTAGTTCCTTATGGTAAAAGCTTATCTCTTCCGCAATGTATATGGTTTCAGTGGATATATCCTTAATTTTTGCATATTCAATATTTTTTTTATTTTATATAATCTTGTCTCTGACTATTTTATCAGTAAATTGCACTAATATTTTAGGTGGTGCATTAATACGTCTGTCAGGTATCCTCTTTACCTCGATTATTTCTGCATATTTTAATTCCACTCCAGCCGCCTCCGCAACTCTTTTTACCACTTCAATTTGTTGTTCCCCATTTTTTTGAGGAATGCCCGCTATTTCCATATAGTTAGAGCGGGTTTTGTACTCCATATCTGCAATTTTTATTTCAAGTTGTTTAATTATGGTGTTTTTCTCCTGCTGCTCTTTTATAATCATTATAAATTCATTTTCTATTTTTTTGTTTTGTAGGATTGTTATTTCCAGTTTTTTAATTAGTTCATCATATTGTGTACTCATAAATTCGATGCTTTTCTGATTGTCCAGTGTTTGCTTATCTATTTTAGAGATAATTTCTTTTCTCATGGAGTCAATTTTTTTTTCGATAATTTGTAATATCTTCTCCATGTTTAATTTGTCTTCATTTTCAATAATGGCTCCCTTTCCTCTTGTATTTGCCATTTCAGTTATTTTTAATATTATTAATTATTTTATGTATATAAATATAACAACCTGCCCCGTTTTTATTTTGAAGTAGTTGCTAGCATCGGCGCTAGCACCCCACCCCCTGTTGAGCTTCTAAGCACCTCCTCTTTCCACCTCTCTCCTCCCCCACTACTTACATTTCTTCCCACGCCTGTCTTTCCTTTCTATATTTGATCATTTAGTTTTAGTACATACAGTCCTGATGAAGGATTCCATCGTTCTCGAAACATGTTGATTTTTTTTAATAAAGATTATCGTCGTAAAAACAATTATTTCATTAATAAAATGGTCCCACAAAGTGAATTTGCAATATTTGAAGAAGTGTCTGTATTATTTATTTATCCACCACTGTTTTATGTAGGTACATATATTATAATACCCACGCATAGGCTTTATTGGATTATTTATATTGCTGTCTTATATTTTATATTATCATGTATGTACCTGTATGTATCAAATAAACTTAGCCAATAAATAAATAATGTCCAAATAAATCTTCTGAACTAATCCAATAGCATAACTCTCCCCAAGGGAGCCATTGGGGCATAACATTGATGGTGAAACCGAGTCCTTTCGTTGAATTTGTTCTTGAACAACAAACAAAAATAAAATTGAAAGGTCCAATGGCAAGAATTTTCTCACATTTATTATTCGGCGCAATTTCTCTAGCCGCGCCAGACCTTCAACCCTCAACACACACAGTTATTAATAAATTCTGGACTAAAAATGTATTTTGTTTTTGTTACCTTTGTTACATTTGGCCAATGAAGGAAATTTGAACAAACTAGAAGTTATAAAGAACAAAGCTATGAGATGTATACTGGGGAAAGGCAAATATGCAAGGATGGAGGAGGAGCTAAATTGGATTCCAATAAAAAAGAGACTGCTATTTAATGTGTTAATTTTTGTACATAAAATTATGAAAAACCAAATGCCAAAATACTTTAAGGATGAAATTGTTTTTAATAGAGACATTCATAATTACGAAACAAGAAATATAAACAGAGTTCGATTGCCACAAATGAAGACATCAAAATCACAGAACTGCCTATTGTACAGAGGACTAAAGATGTATGATGAAATGTCTGAAAGTATGAAGAATGAAGAAAGAATGAATGTATTTAATAAGAAATGTCACGCTTACTGTAAAAATATTTAAATTTATCAAATGTTACAATGTGCTTATTTGTATTCATGTACCTAGTATAAACTAACTCAATTAATAATAAAAAAATTAAATCTGGTCAGACCAGGGAGATTGTATTTTTTTCAAAATAGCTCCACACATAAGGCTCTCAGAAAAAAAATCCCTCAGGGCCTTTCTTTGGGGATACTGAGTGAAGGGTTTTTTTTGTGAAGAGGAAGTTCTGGGAAGGATGGGTGTATCCAAGAGTGAGTATGAATCCATCCCTTAAACTGCGCTGCAAGGCTATGGTCGAGAGAGCCCGGCTGGAGAGGTCAAAACGCCTCCCTCAACCAGTCTTTCTCTATCTTCACCCCATGAATCCGGGCACCCCTGCTAAGACACTTGGGGTGGCCTATGGCAGAGGTGTTGATTATTCATTTATTATTTTTGCACCTTCTACGGGTCAGAAGGGATGCGCTCATTGTAACACATTTCTTCAGACTGATTCGTGGAAGGTTCGAAAACTCGGCTATCATGGACAGCATTAGTTTCTATGTTCCCGATGGTTATCTACGTCATCGACAGCATAGACTGTTTTATCTCCCGGCTTGCAGAACTAACTTACCAGTCGGGATGTTTAATATCAATGAAGCATAATTCAGACAACAAGCTTTGTTGTTGTTAGTATGATTGTACTTCATTGAAATATAAATTACTTAAACCTGTTTAAATTTTAAATCTTAATACTCTTTTAAAACGCATTGAAAATTTATTTTGTAATGTTTTAAAATGAATAAATAATTCAATTGAATTATCCAATAAATAGTTCTCGGGGTGGCGGTACCCATACCCGCCTCCAAAATGGAGTTCTAGGAATTAAACACAAAAGCAATTAATGAATTGCACTAACTTCACTGACTGACCCATGAAAGATTTTTTGTTAATGAGTCTACAATTATTTAAAAAATATTATTTTTACGAAAAATATTTTGTTAAATTCTTCGTTGTTTTTTCTTATATTGTAGAGAATTTCTCGTAGACACGTTAAACGGCGATTTATTCGCGCTTCTTAGAAGATAAACATTCTCCAAATTAATTATTATTCTGCTCTCTTAGGAATCAAATTGTTTTCACATTTCGCCTCCTATATTCCTTCGAAGTTAAGCATTCCTCATATTTAATATTCCACCCACTTTGGAAACAATTTTTTTCAACTAATTAGAATATTAATGATTTTCTTTGAATTCTTTTCAATTTTAATTTAAAAAAACAAACAAAAATCTTCCAATTTTCTCGCCCCATAATTTCCAAAACTCTTGCGAAGATCTCACATCGGTACGGCAAGTAGTGTCATCAGCAGAACTACAAATTCTTTCCAACTGGAACTTGTTCCGCTACTTAATTTCCTCTCCTGACCAACTTGTACTAATATAAATAGGACCCAGAGAAGAGAATAAAGGGTAACTGATCCAAGGCAAGTACAACATAAACCTTTCTTAATTTAATTTCTACTATTAAAACGAAATCACTCAAATAATGGTCTCTCCCTAACAAAGGTGTTCAAAATTTTACAGAAAATAAATGAAAAATAAGGCTTAGCTTACAATCGTAGAGATAATCTAAATAAGCGTAATAAAATTATACAGCTAAATAATAACTACAACCTTCTGAAGTTCCTGACCAGTGGGGGTTGTGGGGGGGGGGGGGTAATGTAGCGTTCAGGTGAAGGTGTAACAATGTGTAATCAAAACGTGACCTCAGCTACTTAGTGGATTAACCCTCTACCCGCATATAATATATTATATAGGTCCGTGAATACAAAACTGCTTCATTTTGAGATTTAATAAATCTCACGTTTGGAATGATTTTCAATTTCCATGGTGGACAAGGCTCCATTATTCCTAGCGGTTCTGCGTTGCGTGAAGAGCCAAGGACCCCCTAATACCGGACAACAGTACAGATACTTGGTCACTCCAGCACATTGGTGACCTTGCTCTGCAGGTGACCATGAGTTTCATATATATAGTATCTTAAAATTCATTGCAGGCAGATAGTTGAAAGCCAATTATGGATACCTAGCTCTACCATAATGAACACATTTTGGCGTCTGGCTGTCCACGCAATCCTGAGCATTTTTCTCCAGCACTACATTTTGAGGGTGTCTATCCGCTTCCGCTATTCTCTGAGTTCTTCCACGTTCTACAAGGCCTATAAAGCTTACAGTTTATTGGGATATTTCATTGGGATATTTTATTTAATTTAATACGTGCTGAACAGTTTTAATTTTATAAATTGTTATTTATATTTACTTCTTCAAACTTTGCAAATTTATTTTGTGGCATCATTTTTCATATAATGAATAACTGTATTACTTTAACAATAACAATATCAACATGTTTCGACAACAATGTTGTCTTCATCAGGATATGTTACTATAATAAATGAATGACAAACAAGTATAGACAAATTAGAATAAATTATAACATAGACAAAATATTTAAAAATAGAGGTGATTAATTACTTACTAATCATAAAAATAGTTATACAAAATTAAATATAAAAATTATTTAAGGAAAAATAAAATTGCATTTAGATAATTATTATTTTTTTTTTTTTTAAGAATAATTAATTAAAATAATTAGTCTCAATCAAAAAATCAATAATTATAATTAATTGTAAGTATTAATAAGAAAATAAATTTAAAAGATGGCTATTTTTAAAAAAGGTTTGGTTATTTATAATATTTAATTTGGTTTTATACAAAGTAATACAGTTATTCATTATATGTTATTTATATGTTTCCATTTGCAATTTTCCAGTGACATTTTTCTCTTTTTTGTTTGTCTTCGATTTCCTCTATCAAGTTTTTGCACCGAAATATAATATAAGTTTAAAGTTAGGTAATTTTTAGTTACTAACATATGTATACCATGTTTTTCGTGGCACTTAGCTTCAAGCTTCGAGACTAAGTTAATTACTTTAAAAATTAATATAGCATTTCCCTATCAGTTAGAATAGCTTTTATCTTTTTAGACCCCAGTTTACTCCAGGGATTTGATTTTAATTACCTCGCATATGAATTTTATCTAAACTGTTATCTTTTACTGTGAAAAATGTAAATATCTGCTTCGGGTCGAATTAACATATTTATATTTTAATCAAAATATATTAAAATTAGCATCGATAAAAAACACGATAATTTCAACAGGTAGCGCAAAGTCACGTATTCTTAAGGCTTGGAATAAGCTCCCTTCAGTACTAGAATGCATAACAAGCCCAACAGAATTAGGACCCAAACGAAAAACTTACCTTTTCAGGTTCTCATGTCCTTTAATTAAATGTATCTGTGTCCTCTGTGTGCAAACTGTGTCTAAATTTCTTCAATAAACAATAAACACTGTTAATCGTAGGATCTGATCTCGGATGATATTATGATCTCTTCTAATATCAGAATCTGACCTCCCAGGTAAGAATGGTGACTGTAAGTACAGAAAATAATTACATCATTTATGTATATTTTAACGCACCTTCATGTTCATATGCATTATGCATATAGTTTTGAATTTTTTTTATATATATTTCACAAAAAACAGCGCTTTACAAATCATCCAAATATTATTATCTGTCATCCATTCAATGTCATTTATGTTAATTGTCATGGAGTATATTTACCAGTTTTTCAATTAGTTATAGTGCACACTATAAGCTGACCCTTCTTCCCGTGTTTATCACAAAAGCACTACGACCTGTTTTGTACAAATGGTGGTATGATTGTGTGGAATATTAAATGATATGGCATTTATGTTAATTGTCATGGAGTATATTTACCAGTTTTTCAATTAGTTATAGTGCACACTATAAGCTGACCCTTCTTCCCGTGTTTATCACAAAAGCACTACGACCTGTTTTGTACAAATGGTGGTATGATTGTGTGGAATATTAAATGATATGGCATTTATGTTAATTGTCATGGAGTATATTTACCAGTTTTTCAATTAGTTATAGTGCACACTATAAGCTGACCCTTCTTCCCGTGTTTATCACAAAAGCACTACGACCTGTTTTGTATAAATGGTGGTATGATTGTGTGGAATATTAAATGATATGGCATTTATGTTAATTGTCATGGAGTATATTTACCAGTTTTTCAATTAGTTATAGTGCACACTATAAGCTGACCCTTCTTCCCGTGTTTATCACAAAAGCACTACGACCTGTTTTGTATAAATGGTGGTATGATTGTGTGGAATATTAAATGATATGGCATTTATGTTAATTGTCATGGAGTATATTTACCAGTTTTTCAATTAGTTATAGTGCACACTATAAGCTGACCCTTCTTCCCGTGTTTATCACAAAAGCACTACGACCTGTTTTGTACAAATGGTGGTATGATTGTGTGGAATATTAAATGATATGGCATTTATGTTAATTGTCATGGAGTATATTTACCAGTTTTTCAATTAGTTATAGTGCACACTATAAGCTGACCCTTCTTCCCGTGTTTATCACAAAAGCACTACGACCTGTTTTGTATAAATGGTGGTATGATTGTGTGGAATATTAAATGATATGGCATTTATGTTAATTGTCATGGAGTATATTTACCAGTTTTTCAATTAGTTATAGTGCACACTATAAGCTGACCCTTCTTCCCGTGTTTATCACAAAAGCACTACGACCTGTTTTGTATAAATGGTGGTATGATTGTGTGGAATATTAAATGATATGGCATTTATGTTAATTGTCATGGAGTATATTTACCAGTTTTTCAATTAGTTATAGTGCACACTATAAGCTGACCCTTCTTCCCGTGTTTATCACAAAAGCACTACGACCTGTTTTGTATAAATGGTGGTATGATTGTGTGGAATATTAAATGATATGGCATTTATGTTAATTGTCATGGAGTATATTTACCAGTTTTTCAATTAGTTATAGTGCACACTATAAGCTGACCCTTCTTCCCGTGTTTATCACAAAAGCACTACGACCTGTTTTGTACAAATGGTGGTATGATTGTGTGGAATATTAAATGATATGGCATTTTCCTTTGCTAAATGGGCAGAGCTACGGAATTCGTAAAGCACAATCCCAGCTTGCTACAGACTACAGCCATAGGGGAGTACAACCATTTCCTTTATTAAAGAATATCAGATCGCCGGGACGTGATGCACCTACTAATAATAATATCACCAAAACAACAGAACCACAGGGTTGTATACCGAGGAACTACAGAATTAAAACCGAACGACCGTGTTTTCCTGAGACTTATTGTTCCTTGTCTTATATAATATTATGAAAACACTTCCTTCTCCCGTCCAGTGGGGGGCAGAGAGGGCGGCACAAACTTTATCCTGATGTCGTGAACGTGTTTCACTTCTTCCGCAGCCATACATCTCCTCAAACACTTTGGAATGTATCTCCTTTCGAACCTGCGATCTTTTAAGTCAGTGTGACTTTCTCAAGCCAATCCTCAATAGATTTTTCTTCCACCTATTTTCGTTTGGCCTTGGATTGCCATTCTTTCATTTGCATATACACTTACTAGAGCAGCAAGGCTGGGAAAGAGATGATATAGGTTGCGGACGGACGGATAGAGTTGTGGGGATTATACCCCCAAGCATTGGCGCACACACGAGGGGGGTTTTGGGGTTTAAACCCCCCCCCCCCCCGAATTTTGACGACAAGCATATATTATTTTACCAATCAAAAGCAACATCTAAATTAACATCTTTAATTAAAAAAAGTAAAGACGACTACTTTAAAAAAATAATCTCTACTTCAGAAAACAATCTAAAAGTTATTTGGAAAACGGTAAATTATGCGATTGAAAATAAGAAAAAAAATAATTCTATAAAATATTTAAAACATGAAAATAATATCATAGATGTATCCAAAGACCCAAAACTAACAGCAAACATTTTTAATTCTTATTTCTCTAAAGTAGGAAATAATCTCGCTGAAAAAATCTCTAAATCTGTACACGCACCTAAACCTATAACAACTAATACACAAAAACAAAATACACTATCCACTTTAAAAAAAACTACTGAAACTGAAATACAACTTGTAATAGAAAGCATGAAAGACGGATCCTCTCCAGGTTTTGACCACATTTCTGTGAAAATTCTTAAAGAAATGAAAATGTATCTACTGAAACCACTAAACCACCTTATTAATCTCAGTCTGACTAAAGGCATATTCCCAACAAATTATAAAAAATCTATAATATCCCCTATCTTTAAAACCGGCGACCCGCAAAATGTTTCAAATTATCGACCGATATCACTAATATCGAATATAGCAAAAATATTTGAAAAGATTGTGAAGAAAAGGGTTGTTGATTTTCTAGAAAACAATAAAATATTACATTCCCATCAATTCGGATTCTTAAAAACAAAAAGCACACAAGATGCAATAGCAAATGTAACATCATTTATATACTCTGCACTTGATGAAGGAAATAAATGCGCAGGAATATTCATAGACCTAAGAAAAGCATTCGATAGTATCTCACACGCAAAGCTTATCAAAAAACTGAAATTAAATAACATCAATGATAAAGCCGTTCAATGGATAGAAAGTTATTTAAACAATCGTGCACAATTTGTTAAAATAAATGACCAAACTAGCGACCAAGAAACATCAAATTTTGGTATCCCACAGGGCACCGTGCTTGGACCAATACTGTTCATTTTGTATGTAAACGACATATTTATTCAACCATTGCATGGCCAAATTATCTCTTACGCCGATGATACAGTTCTTTTAATAAAAGAAAAAACTTGGGAAAAAATTAATCTAAAAGCTACAGAAGACATAAATAATCTAAAAATATGGTTTGACAATAACCTCTTGTCGTTAAATAGTGATAAAACATATGTCATTCCTTTCGAAATTAACACTAACATTGTACCTCCAAATCTTCAAATATTCTTACATAATCATTCTCTCGCACAACACGATACTAATCACTGCCAACAAAAATGTTCACTTCTGAAAATAGCGGATAAAATTACATATCTTGGAATAAACATAGATAAAAACCTAAAATGGAAAGATCACATCGGCCATACAATAAAAAGAGTTAGGAAGTTAATTCATATATTCTTACGGATAAGAAACTTCTTATCAACGAAAAATCTATACTCAATATACTACGCATTAGTACAGTCTATTCTTCAGTATGCCATTATCAGTTGGGGAGCAGCTTACAAAACTAGTCTGACCCCCATAGAAATTGTTCAAAAACTAATAATAAAAATTATACTAAAAAAACCTCTAGACTTCCCAACTGATCGCATATTCGAAGAATTCAAAGTTCCAACATTTAAAAACTTATTTTAAAAAAATTCAATTGTACAAATTATAAAAGAAAAAGATAAATACGCATTCATAACTGAAAATCGTACTAGACTTAAACATGTATTTGTGTGCCCCAAATTAAACACTTCTTTTGCCCAACACCATTATACTCACCAAGGAAAATTCTTTTTCAATAACCTACCAATAGAAATCAGAAGCATTAGGAACAAAGTTCAATTGTTGAACTCCATCAAAAAGTATTTTAGAGAATGTCACACTAAAAATCATACTTGTTTTTCTTCTTACTGAATACATATTATATGTTTGCATATTTTAGTTAACGGGTCTGATTGCCATGTGTCTGTATTAACTGCATCTACATATATATATATATTGAAATACATGACTATAGTAAATAGTGATTGTACTTATATGAAATGTATTAACTGTATTAACTGCATTGTATTAACTGTACACGTGACTGTATTTGTACATAATATATGAAATGTCAACTCTTCTTCCATCCACAAGCTAAGGCTTTTAATGGAAGACCAGTAAAATTATAATATGTAGCAATTCTAAGATGAACAAATAATAAAAAAAATAAAAATAAAAAAACATAAGAAAAGTTTAGATAAATCTGCACAAAACACTACTGTATATAAATCAAGTATTTAGATACAGTAGTGTTTTGTGTAAGTTATTACAGCAAAGAAATATTGATTTAAAAAAGGCAACCAATTTGGCGGAAGATACTGTACTTGAAATTAAAAAACTTAGGGACAATGCTAACACAGAATTTAAACTGTTATTTTTAAAAGCTAACGAAAAAGCAGAAAAATTTGACTTTGAAAAATTTGAAAAAATCATGAACAAATAAAGAACCACAAATACTCAAAAACAAAGATGCAATGCTGATGTTGCGAGTCGAGGACTATTACCGCATCTCAATTTATATTCCATTGTTAGATGCTTCTATAAATAATTTAGATCAAAGATTTTCAAAGCATAAATCCATTTTGATTGGGTTCCAAAGTTTAATTAGATCCCACTACACTTACAGATGAAACACTGAACGAATTTAAAAAATTGGTTTCATTTTACAAAAACGATCTGGATGGTGACCTTGACGAACTAATGGCAGAGCTTTTTGTTTGTTTTTTAGATAAAATTAAATTAACATTTTGTGACAGTTGAATATAGCGGTTACATAATAGAAGTAATAATTAATAATTACTCATAATAATTAATGTTGCAAAAATTGCAGTTTCTCGTATTTGTTTTATTTGTATATTATATAATTTCGTGAGAACTTGTATGAAATGTTATTTATTTAGAATATTTTGAATGTCTGTTCTTTCCTTTTCATTCAACCATATTACAAATCTTTTGAAAAGCCAATTCAAATTATTTGGGGTGACGTAAGTTTTTGTTTGTGTTAGGAAGGTATTGAAAATGTGTGGTGCTAGGTAAGATTCGTGTTTTTTTGCAAAAGTTGATTTGATATGGGGAACTTGAAAGTGCTTATTAATTTTTGCTCTTGTGTTTTGTGAGTGAGGTATGTGGAGATGTGAAGTTTTGATACAGTTTTTGTAAATGATCTTCCTTATGAATAGTTTATTTACGTCTAGTAATTTGTTTCTGATCATTAGCTGTTCCGTCGGATGTTGGTAAGGTTTATAAAACATAATTCTAATTATTGTTTTGTGATTTATTTTAAGAGAATTGAGGTAAGTATCTGCTGCTCCTCCCCAAACTGAAATTCCATACGTTAAAATACTTTGACAGAGTGCGAAATATATATTTTTTAGTTGATTTAATGACATGATGTTTCGTATTGTTTTGAAGATGTATGATAATTTTCGTATTTTTTTGATAATATATTAATATGGAGATCCCATTTTAGTTTATGGTCAACAGTTAAACCTAGATATTTAATATTGTCCGCATAAACAATTTTGTCACAAGTACAGCATGTGTTATTTGACGAAATATTGGTGCAGGGGTTAAGATGTAGTTGTGGTTGGCTATGTGGTTGACCAGCCTTTGTTTTGCTAAAAGTTAAATATTTTGTTTTTGAAATGTTCAGTGTTAGTAGATTATTTTGTAGCCATTTATTTACTACAGTCATCCCTGTTTCTGTGTTTTTGAATACCTTTTCCCATGATTGTGCCTTGAACAAAATTGCAGTGTCGTCTGCATAACTGATTACTTTGTACTCAATTTTTCCTAGGTTTATCTCAGTTAGACTATTTATATAAATGAGGAATAGTATGGGACCCAAGACGCTGCCTTGCGGTACTCCATACCTGATATCTGCTTTTTCACTGCTGTATTTATTTATTTTTACTATTTGTTGTCTCTTTTCAATGTAGCTGACAAACCATTTTAGCGGTTGACCAGTTATACCGATATTTTTGAGTTTTTGTTGTAGTAAGTTATGCGAAATAGTGTCGAAAGCTTTTGCTAGGTCTAAGAATACCCCAATCACCTTTGATCCGCCATCTATGCTTTTCACTATGTAGTTGGTTAATTCTGATAAAGCATCTTCTGTACCCATTTTGGCACGAAATCCAAATTGGCGGCTTGAGAGCAGGTTGTGTTTTTCAAGGTACGCAAGTAATCTTTTTTTCATGGCTTTTTCTAGAAGTTTAGATAGTGAGTTTAGCAGAGTGATTGGTCTGTAGTTTAATATCAGAGTTTTGTCTCCCGATTTATGTATTGGAGTGATACATCCTATTTTTAAATGATCAGGGACAATTCCGAGCCTAAAACTTTGGTTGAAAATGTGTTGAAGCGGTATAAGTATGTATTCACGTAGATTTATCAGTATTTGATTGGAAATGTTATCCGGTCCCATCGCGCAATTTGGTTTGAGAGATTTAATAAGATCCGATATTTCCTTTGTATTTACTTGATAAGCATTGAACGAGTGATTTGGTCGTATGGAAGAGCAAAGTTTGTATAAAGAGTCTTCTGATGTACAGTTTTTTTGAAGAATTTTTTCCGCTAGGGTAGAGCCAACTTTTGCGAATTCAGTGTTAATAAAATTAGCTATTTTATTAGGTTCATTGTTTGTTAAGACTTTGTCTCCGTTTATTAATAGTTCTTTGATATGTGAATCTTTCTTCGGAGTGGAATAAGTAATATTTCTTACAATTTCCCAAATTTTTTTAGTATCATTTTTGGCGATTTTTATTTCTTTTTTGTAATATTTGTATTTGGCTTGTTTAATTAACTTATTACACAGGTTTCTATACAGTAAGTAATCTTGCTTTAGTTTGTTATCATTCGGGTTTTTGTGGACTCGCATATGCATTGCATCTCTTTTATGAATACTGTTGACTATTCCTTTCGTGATCCATGGTGTTATTTTTTTTTCTTTATGTGTGTAGTTCTTTTGCGGATTTTTTGTGGTGTGTTTGGTTATGTAGGTTTCAACCGTATTTATAAATGTGTTCAGCGCTGTGTTTGGGTCTATTTCATTTAGTACATTAGTCCAAGGTTCATCGTGAATATCCGATTTTAGGGACTTAAAGTTTATTTTGTCTTTCATGTTGCCATTTTTGTTTTTACTTTGTTCTTTGTTAAGAAGTATGTTTAATGTAGTTGTGAAATGGTCAGTGACAGTTGAGCGAATAATGGATGAAAGAGTTTTTTTTCTGGTTTTAGCAAATATATGATCGATGCAGGATTCGGAGTGTGATGTAGTTCTTGTTGGCGAGTTTATTGTAGATTTAAGTCCGTAGTGAGTAAAAACATTTAAGAATTCCGTAGTTTTTGGTTGGCAGTTTAATATGTTAATATTCATGTCACCAGCAATAATTATTTGTTGAGTTTTTTTATGTTGTTCAAGAAGTTTATTTAAGGAATTTAAGAAAGGGGCGAGATTGTTGTAGCATGGTGGTCTGTATATAGCAAATATAGAAATACATGGGCCAAGTGATATTTGAATGCAGTTTGCTTCAGTTATGTTAATTTCTGATATGGAAGATTTTATTGAATCTTTGACAAAGATTACTATACCATCATTTTGATTTAAGTGTCTTGTGGTCTGGAATGTGGTATAGTCATTTAAGTTTAAGTTGGTGTGAGAATCACCTAACCAGCATTCACTTAGGATAATGATATCGAAACTTATATCTATTTCATTTAGAAGGACACAGAAACTATCAAAGTTCTTTTGAATACTTCTTATGTTTTGACATATTATGCTTAAACTGTGTTTTCCTGAGACAAGGATTTTGTATTCTTTTGCTTGGTTAAAAGTGTATTCTGTGTTATTTATTGTTTCCAAGTCAAAATTCAGTGCAGAAACCATTTGTTACAAGGATGAAAAATAGAAGTTTTGGATGGAAAGCCATACATGATAACGTACATAAGATTTGGGAATGTTTAGAGTTATTATTAAGTACGAAGTAATATAAGGATACAGTTTGGCGCCTGTTTCAGGAACAATTTCTGGTTGGTTTTCCTCTAGTTGTTTTTCAATGAGGTTGGTGGTATTTTCTAAGTTTAATTGAATTGCTTGCGAGTCGATTGATCGAAGGCGAATATATACTCGCCTTGTTGTACTCCATAAGTAGGAGAAAAGGTAGTTTCTTGCAAATAGTTTGTAGAGATATAGTCTTATTGTTGTGTGCGTGGCTAGATATCCATTTATGTGTATAGGTTCATGTCGTCTTTCGTGTCCTGTTTTGTTAATGTTCCGTCTCACTTTATTTTTCTCTGTTTTTTTATTGGGTGACTGAAGAAATTAAGAACATGATTAAAAAAAGAGATTATCTTTACAGAAAATGCAGGAATAGCCCAAATAACCCGGTATTTCGTTTAGAATATACGCGATATAGAAACAAAACAAACAAACATATTAATATTACTAAAAACACGTTCCATAAAAACGTAATAAATAGCTTAAACGGCAACCCGAGGAAACTCTGGGATGAAATAAATAATCTAATAGGTAAACCTAAACAAAATTTAGATAAAATAATCCTTCAACATATGGGAAGTCAAGGAGATACAAAGTTTTTATGCGATAAATTTGCCACAACATTTGTAAATGAAATAAAAGACATAAGACATAATTGTACTAAAAAATTCCTAGATCGTAACACGTATACAACTCCTGCTATTATGTCGATGAGATTTAGACCTGTATCACAAAAAGATGTTAAAAAAATTATTAATGATATGGATGTTAAAAAATCAGAAGGCAATGACCAAATAAGAATAAAAGACCTGAAGTTAATTGCTGATAATATAATCCCAGTACTGACTAAACTAATTAACCTTTGTGTTAGTAAAAGTATCATGCCTGACGAACTTAAAACATCCATCATCAGACCTATATATAAATCAGGAAACCACAAAGATTTCACAAACTATCGACCAATAGCGATTCTCTCGTGTATTGATAAAATTATTGAAAGGGCTATCTTTAATCAAATACAAAATTTTATAGAAAAAAATAGAATCATAAATCCCATACAGTACGGATTTCAAAAACAAAAAAGTACTACACAATTACTTTCTAAATTCACTGACCATATAAATTGTCATTTGAATGAAAAATATTATGTAGGCATAATTTTTATAGATTTTAAAAAGGCCTTTGACACATTGGACCATGAAACATTACTAAGGGCAATGGAGGAATGTGGTATTAGAGGTCCTTTAAATAAATTTTTTAAAAATTATTTGTTTAATAGAAAAATTAAAGTTAAAATTGACGGAATTTTAAGTGATGAAATGTTGGCAAACACTGGGGTAGCTACGGGATCGATATCGGGACCTACGTGTTATATTATGCAAGTAAACAGTCTACCAAACGTAATAAAACGTTGTAAATGCTACATGTTTGCAGACGATACTTGCATCATATGTGCTGACAAAAATCCACAAAAAATTCAGGAAATTTTACAAACAGACCTAAATAATATAATAAAATGGTCCCACGACAATGGCATTATTATCAACGCAAAAAAAACCAAATACATGCTTATACATTCACCACATGCAAACTGTCAGGATAAGGAATTGCACATTAAAAGTCATTCATATGATTGCTTACACACAAAAAACCAATCCCTGCAGTGTAATTGCCCAAACATAGAAAAAGTGTACCAATATACATACCTTGGTCTTACAATAGATGTCAATTTTAACTGGTCAATTCATATTGAAAATGTATGTAATAGATTAAGATCTATATTAGGGAAATTTTATCACCTAAAAAACTTTGTTAATAAAAATATATTATACTGTACATATAACGCATTAGCAGAATCAATTATAGGATACGGAATAAATAGTTACGGATTAACGTACAAAACGTACTTAAATAAAATAGAACAACTACAAATCCGTTTCCTAAAATTGATATCAGGCAAAAAAAAAGTTCAATTATGTGATGGCGATTATAAAAAAATGTTCTCCTTGTGTAATGTGCTCTCTATACATAGTAGGGTAGATTACCAATTAACTCTAGATGAATTCTGGAATACAGAATTCAAAAAACCTGTAAACCATAACTACCCCACTAGGCATAGAGAAGCAGAAATGTTTATTATTAATAAATCTCAAAATGTATACGGTGATAGAACAAAAAGGCATAAAATTCCGCAAATATTTAATGCATTACCTGAAAATATTAAAAACGAGACATCATATTCAAAAATCAAAACTAAAGTTAGATCATTCCACTTCAATAGAATATGAAAACTAAAATATTGTATAAAAATACCTAAATCTATGAAAAACAAATAATATTTTGATCGAATAGGTATAGACCTAGTTCTTTTAACCATTGTTCAAAATAAAATTTATGTTACAATAAGCATTATAATAATTAGTTAAGTATTTTAATATTAAGTATTATATTATTAAATAATTACTATATATGTATTAAGCACCAAGATATCAAACATTTTATATGTTGTAAGTAAATAAATTGGAAAAATGAGAGATTTCTTACAATCAAACTGATTGATCAGTTTTGTAAGATTTAAGTAAGAGAAATTATTGTACAATTAATAACTAAATAAACATATTAAAAAAAAAAAAAAATTGGAATTTTTATCTGTTTCCAAAAACTCATCTCGATCATTTGTATTTTTAAATTTGATTATAATCAGTTTTGGAGTTGCATTTCTCATAGATGCTAGTTTTTTTGGTATATCAAGTATTGGTATATTACGGTTAATTACCGTTAAAAAATTGGTTTTTATTTTTGTAGAAGCCATAATAAACATATTGAGTAAATAGTGTACTAAGTTTTTTTTTTTTTTTTTTTTTTTTTTTTTTAAATCATCTTAGTATGTAAATCGTTTAGGTGTCTTATTTCAACCACCTTTGAGTCATTTGTTTTCCTTACCAGCTTAAGTTTTGGTACAGAGCAATCGCTAGGCTGGAAAAAGACAAATAGCCAAGAGATGCTTTAAGTGCCCTGAAGCATTGTGGAGATAATAATATGTTTCCGAATATAAAAACAATGCTGCATATATTAGCAGTATTACCCGTATCTACAGCAGAAAATGAGAGAACATTTTCCACATTGCGTAGTTTAAAAAATTATTTAAGGAGTTCTACATCGGAAAATAGGTTAAATGGGTTGACTCTTCTGCATGTGTACAGAAACATGCCTCCAGCAGTCAATTCTATTTCAGATAAACTGGCAGAAAAACCAAGGAAATTAGACATTCAACGGAATTAACTTTTTTATTTATTTGTTTAATTTAATCAGTATGAAAATTATAATAATATTTATTTACCATAATAAACCATAAGATTAGTTTAGATTTTCTTTATCATCAATGTAGTGGATCCTAATTTTTTGGTGAGGTTTAGCCCAACTTTTGCGAAGAAGGAGTTGAATACATTAGCCCATTTTTGGATTTTCATTAGCATTTTTTTAACTTTATTTTCGTCTCCAATTTCTTTGGCTGGTTTATTTTGTTAATTGTTTTCTATTTCACAGTTATTTGTTTGCCAGATTATTTTTGGATTGTTATCGGAGCTTCTTATTTTATCTTACATAATTTTATAATTATATTAATTGCTGATGTAAACTGTCATGGCTTATTCAGAGTCAAATAATTTCGCACCGCGCGAAGAAATGTACTCGTGCCTACTTAAAAAAAAAAAAAAAAATCTTGTCATTTAAAATTTAATTTAATGGAGTGTTTTATTTATTTACAAGTGGGGCGATACCGCACCACTGACTGGGGCATTGATGAGCTTCCCCTTGCAAATGTTATGTAACTATCACATTTAAAAAAATTTCGCCTGCGGCGCATTTTCTATGCGTATTGTCACACATTTCTTAATGAAGGGGGGAGGGGCGTTGAAGAGAATACTATACTTGGATAGTGCGCAGTGAGCCAGATAAGACTAGAAACCTCTGATATACACTGTACATTAGTATATTAGTTCCATACATATGAAATTGGCGTTTTGTATGGGAGGAACAAAAAGTCGATTTTTTTAAAATATAATATATTTATTTAATCAACGTATTGCTATCTATGCACTTTTGCCATCTCATAGGTAGTTTATCGATCCCTTTACTAAAAAAACCATTCGGACGAGAATCAATAAAACCTTTGAAGGCGGTTTGGACTGCCCCATCGGAGTTGATTTTTTTCCCTTGCAAGAAGTTATCCAAATTTCGAAAAAAATGGTAATCTGTTGGGGCAAGGTCTGGAGAATACGGTAGATGTCTTAGACTTCCAATTGAAGCTCCTCTAATTTGGTAGCCGTCTGTTGTGCAGTGTGTGGTCTAGCGGTCAACGCGCGTTTGTTGATATGCTTCACTCAATTCGTGAGGTACCCACCTTTCAAGTTTTTTCACCTTCCCAATTTGCTTCAAGTGGATTAAAACAGTTTTATCACTAACACCGCAGCCTGCAGCTAACTCAGACGTGGATTGCGATGGATCCGCTTCCACAATAGCCTTCAATTCTTCATTATCTCCGGCCGTCCACGGGACTTGTTCTGCTGGTCGAAATTTCCAGAACGAAAACGTTGGAACCAAAAACGCACTGTGTTTTCTTTTGCGGCACCCTCGCCATACACATCATTAATCCTTCGAGCCTTTTCTGCAGCACTGGTGCCACGGTAGAACTCGTACTCGTAAATTTCAAGTTTTCCATTTTGTAAACTAAGTGACGCAAAGAAAAAAAACAATTAAGGAAAAACAAATGAATTTTAATTTTCGAAACACAAATACATGAGTAAATAGTTGTATAAATTTGAATTTGGAATTCCTAACCAAAGAGAAGATATTTAAGATCAAAGTTGCCAGTACGGCAAAACGCCAATTTCATATGTAAGGACCTAATATAAACGTTTGAATAGATATGGATAGGTACAGCATGCATTTTATGTTTTGTAAAAACCCCCCCCGAATTTTTTTTCTGTGTGCGCTACTGCCCTACCAGCCATAACAGCGCTAGCCATACCCATTGTAGCTTGTATGGGTATGGCTAGCCAGCGGCTAGCCATACCCATACAACCACTAAACACTTATAGCCAAACACTCCCCTGTGTGCTTCTTAATAAATATTCTGAACGAGAGCTTTGCAATTTTTTTAACGTAAAATTCAACATCATATGTATTTCTCCGTTTCAGTATTTTATAATATTTAAATTTATATTTGAAACGTTTGTGTGTTGGTTTAGTACGCAAAACTAGCGTTGGGTGATACTATAGTCGCAGTTAAGGGTAAACAAACCAACCAGTTCAGGTTGGATCAGGGGTGGACTGGAATCTAATAGTATTAATACGTTAGCGTCTGCGTGGTTGAAATTAAAAAATCGGTTTCGAATGCATGTCTGACGCCCACGCCGCGCCATATAAACACCTGTGTACGTGAAATTTCCAACAAAGCTACCTTTGTAATTTGGTTTCGAAATCAAGAATTCGTCAAAGGATGACGCCACTTCCGTCGGCAGTTCGAATGAGATTGTGCCCCCCCCCCCATAGGAAAAGGTTCTACGATTTTGAAAATTTGAGTATCTCTTCCGATGTGGAAAGATTGACGGTAATACTAGCTGTATCACGCGGCTATACTTTACATATGACGTCATTGTCTCTCCTGGTTACTTTGTCCCGATGACTAGGTATCATTGGATCACAGTGGATCCGAGAAACGGGCTATTTTTGGAACCAGTTCCTATCGGATTTATAAAATGGTCACCAACGTAGAAACTTGAATCAATTACTCACGCGAATATTCTAAATTAAAATATCTTTTAAAATTTGAATTTGAATTTGGTTGGAATGTTTGATAGTTTGATATTTTCAATTTTCCACAGCGCTTGCAAGATAGCGCCACCGAAATTGCATCTGTCAGATTAGTGTCTCTTAAAATTCAAATATGGGAATGATTTTTCTTTAACACATTTTATATTATTGGTATGCATTCCCATGTTCAAGATTATACTCGTAGTTCTATAACTCTGTTATTTGTAAAATCCTTACAACACAAAATGTGGAGATATTTTCTTTCCCTTACAATAAATTTACGCCCCACCCTTAAAATCGAGGCTGCAATTTGAATAATGCATAAATTTCTTTGGTCTTTCGGAGTAAGTAATGCAACTCTGGTTTCATTCTTTGCTTATTGCAAACGTTGCAGAAATTGCTTAGAAAATGTTGCAAGTTTATATTCTTTAAGAGCGTTTAACCAGCCAGCGGACGAAAATCCACATTTTGTCGAAAGTTGTTCTTACGATCGTGCAGGGCGGTTACAATTAGAAAGATTAATTATTCTCCGTACCAGCTTTTTTAAATTATAACTCAATATCGAATTTATTTCAATTCAAATTAGCTTTAATTTATACCTTCATCCAAAAATGCTGAAATGCGTGATGATAAAACTATTAAAATAATGTGCTTTTTGTAGTTATTTTTTGATTATAAGTATTTATCATTTTTCAATAATGTCTAAATTTAATAAGAATGTTAAAAAAATCTGAAATATATTAGTTTGTAAGTGCGCAAATAAATACACAAACGGACCAATTTTCGCCAAGAAACACATGTACGTACATATTTTTTAATGATTTTATTGAAACTAAAATTAAAATTCGAATACATACGTTTGCTAGATAATGTATTGATTTATTTTACTGCGTGATTTTATTATTTGAAATGGGTGTGGTACAATACAAAAACTTTTTTGAAAATTGGACAAATCTGCCAACGACCTATGGAATAACCTTATTATACTAAAAATTAAAAAAATTTCTCAAAATTTATGACATACGAATGCTAGATAAAAGAACAATCTTTCGAAATCCATTTATAATTTTTTGTGGAAAAGAGTCAATATGTCTAAAAACTTTTTTGAAAATGACGTATTTCCGGTTTTCTCTGGTAATGCCCTCTTAAGAATTCAGCATTACGCAAGAAAAACTGTTGAAAAATGAAAAATGGGTGACACTCTACACACTCTATGGGGTGAAATGTATTGAAATATTCACACATGTTTCTCTTCAGAAATTCTGAATACTTTCATTGAGAGGATAGTCAACATTTCTGCCATAGGTCATCCTAAGTGGTTCGCCAAGTTCGGTGTTATAGCAGGGGTGCCCGGGTGCGTATTTACAAAACCTATACCGATTCAGTCGCGGTAACGACAATTTACATTTTAAATATACCTCTATATTGGTTATTTTTTATCACATTGCAAAAACAAAAATTGTTCCAAAATCTAGATAAAATAATCTTTCTGATGTGTATATTAGAAATTAATAAATTTTATTTCTAAATAATAAAATTTTAATATTTGCTTGTATTTTAGCTCTCTGATTTTTTATTGTATCGGATAGAAAAGAATTAGCTTTGATCCCAAAACATATAAATATTTGAAAATAAGTATATTAGATAACGTAATAAATAAACTGCCAGTGAACCGTAGGATATTTAGGTAAATAAATGCAATATAAATTTTTCCTTTTGTGAGGACTTCAGTAACCAAGGTAAACAACAATATTTTGAGATTACGTTGAAATATATTTTGTAGGTAAATTTAATTATATATTTTATTTTGATAACATTATTCTAAAATATAATATATATTATAGATTTGTAGTATTGAAAGGTAGTTTACATTAAAATATTTAATTTGGACATATTGAAAACTATTTGTTGACACTAGGTAACGACGACAGTTGCTTGGTTACTGGAATGTAGGAATTAATAATAATTAATAAATCATTTCCAAGTTGTTTTGAAAGGTGACAAAATGTCATTTTCAACCAACGAAAATGAAAATGGGTTTATTATGTCATCTATACAGATGAACATTGATAATCTGAGACCCCAAAAAACAAAAGCAGGTATTCCTAGGCAGCGTATGAAATGGACGAACGATGTCAATATGTTCATCGTTCGTTCATATTTTTATGTAACTAAACTAGAAACAGATATGTTATTGTATAGGAAAAAATTACATTTACTTTTCTCACAAAATTATCCGGTTGCCCAAGTAAACGAACAAAGATTAGCTGACCAAAAAAGGGCCATTTTCAAAAATAATTTAATTCCTGTAGTAACATTAAATCAGATAAGAAAAGAAGTAGCAGATAGATTGCAATTGGAGAATAATTTAGAACAAATTAATACGAGTTGTAATGTTATATTAGATGCATTGAATGAAGATAGTTTAGATAATATTCTAGTAGAAGAATCCAATGATATTACAGTAGATTCAAATAACTTAGACATTATTCATAATCTTAGGGAAATCAATATTGCAAATTTAAACTTACTAGATGATAATGTAATAGAATTAGTTAACTTGCTTCAAAATAATATAAATAGATATATAGATATAGAGCCCACAGTTAGAACAAAATTACCAAAATTGCATACGTCAAAGAAATTATCTAAATTAATTTCTGAATTAAATAATTTAATTTTACCGAAAATAATATTTGACGATATTAGTTTTTTAGATCTTCATACAATAGTGTACGCTAGTGCTATCACTATATGTAATAAGTTAGGAGTTAAATTAATGTCCTCTGATGATAGATCATATAGTTATAGTAAACCAGAATGGCAGATTAGATTAGAAAATGATGTAGTATTTTTAAGAAGTAGTATAGCTAGAGTAATTGAATATAAAAATGGAAATAGAAGTAGGAATATTTTGAGATATGTAGATGAAATTGGGAGAAAATTTGGTTATAGCATTGGTAGTAATAATAATGAAAATATAATCAATGATTTATTAGATTTATTAAAACAAAAATTAGGTGTAAAAGCTAGTAGATTAAAAAGATATAATTATACGTATAATAAAAGAAATAATAATAGATTATTTCAGAAAAATGAGAAAATATTTTATTCAAAACTTGACGATAAACAGAATATTATTTCGAATAATATGAATAATCTGAATCAGATATGCGCGATTTTTGGACAAACATTTGGAGTAAAGATATAAAACATAACGAGGCAGGTAACTGGATAGAAAATGAAGAACTCAATTGTTCAGACATTGAACAAATGAGTTTTTCTGATATATCGGTTGAATTGTTAGCCAAAATTATAAAAAATACTCATAATTGGAAAGCCACGGGTTGCGATTGGATACATAATTTTTGGTACAAACGTCTAACTACTTTACATCCTCTTTTTTCAAAAAATCTTTCAAAACTTGTCAGAGAACCTCAAAATTTTCCTAATTTTCTAACTAAGGGCATTACTTATATGTTGCCTAAAAGCGAACATATTAATAATCCCTCTCAATATAGACCCATTACATGTCTACCGACAATATACAAAATTTTAACTTCTTGCTTGACAGATTTAATATATACTCATTTGGATGAAAAAAATATTTTATCTGAACAACAAAAAGGTTGTCGCAGAAAACATATGGGATGTAAAGAACAGTTAGTTATTGATTCTGTAATTTTAAAACAAATTCAAAATCAAAAGCGTAATTTACATACTTGTTATATAGATTATCAAAAAGCTTTTGACAGTGTCCCGCACTCGTGGCTAATCAAAATATTAAAAATATATAATGTTAACCCAATTATAATTAGCTTTTTGAAAAATATTATGTCCTTTTGGAATACAGATTTGCTAGTTAATTTAAAAGGTAAGAAAATAGTAGTACCGGGCATTTCAATAAAAAGAGGGATTTTTCAAGGAGACTCATTGAGCCCTCTTTGGTTTTGTTTAGCATTGAATCCCCTTTCTAAAATGTTAATTAAAAGCAAGTTTGGAATAAAAATTAAGGGTAATACAAGAGAGAGTAGTATAGTTTCACATCTATTATATATGGATGATATAAAATTATTTTCAAATTCTGAATCAAATTTAGAGAAAATGATTAAGGTAGTTAAAATTTTTTCAGATGATATTAAAATGACTTTTGGTTTAGATAAATGTAAAACTATCCATATAGAGAAAGGCAAAATTGTAGATGGAGACGAGGGTATATTTAGAAATTTCAGAATTCAAAGTATGAAAGGGGATGAGGTTTATAAATATTTAGGATACCCGCAATCGAATAGATTAGATCACACTAGTATTAAAAATGATATTAGGATTAAATTTAAAACTAGGATCAGTAAAATTTTAAAATGCAATCTATCTGCTAAAAATTTAGTAAAAGCAATAAATACTTGGGCAATACCTCTACTAACGTACTCATTTGGCATAATTAAATGGTCCAATACAGATTTAGATAGTTTAGAACGATTATCCAAATTCAGATATAGAACGAATTAATTTACCTAGAAATTTAGGAGGTAGAGGTGTAGTCAAAATAACATCTTTGAAACACAATCAGGTAGAAATGCTTAGAAATTTTTTCCATAGGAAAGCTAATAGCTCAGAAATGCACAAAATAATTTGCAAGGCAGATAGAAATATTACACCTTTAAATTTATATGACGAGAATGCCAACATTCTTATAAATACTAACCAGGAATTATTAGATTCCTGGTCAAATAAAATTATTCACGCAAAACACTTCAATTATCTCAACCAAACGTATGTTGACAAACTTTCGTCAAACAAATGGTTGAGTATTGGAGAGTTGAGCGCAGAAATAGAAGGATTTATGCTTGCCATTCAAGATAGAGTCATTAATACTAAAAATTATAGAAAGCATATAATCAAAGATATAAATCAAATTGATGATTTATGTAGAAAATGTTTGGCTTTTCCCGAAACTATAGAACATATTATATCGGGATGTTCTATATTAGCGCCTTCCGAGTATACATTTAGGCACAATCAGGTTTTAAAAATAATTCACCAAAGTTTGGTAATTAAACATAACTTGATTGACTGCCGTAATACAGTACCATATTATGAATATGAACCAAATTCATTTTTAGAAAATGAATTTTATAAAATATATTATGATTAAACTATACTAACAGACAGAACAATAAGTCATAATAGACCTGATATAGTTTTACATGACAAAATTAAAAAAATAACTTATATCATTGATGTAGCTATTCCAAATTCCTGTAATATTCAAAAAACTATTTCTGAAAAAATAAGAAAATACACAGATTTAGGAAATGAGATTAAAAGAATTTGGCATTCTCGGACTATAAAAATATTGCCATTTGTTATTTCGGCCACTGGCATAATACCTAGGAATCTGATTCAAAATTTAAGCATATTAGATTTGTCAAAGAATTTGTATATAAAAATGCAAAAATCAGTCATTTTAAATACATGTAGGATTACAAAGGATTTTTTAAATATTTATATTGAGGGATCGGTAGGATTTATAGGTTCAATTAGAAATGCCACAGAGCCGAACCCTCTGATATGAAAATATCTGGAGTCGGTGAATTATATTCCCATTTGGTCTCTAGTAGGTTGACATGTTGTTCTTGTATTTATAATACTTATATAGTGCAATTGCATAGCGTGGGTGGACTAGATGATCATTTGGGGAAGTGTGTGAAAGGGTTTAGTTTTTCCTTCTTTTTTTCCTTTTTTTTTTTTTTTTTTGGGGAAAATTTAACTCGGACATTTAAATCTGGTGCGTAAAAATTCCCATATATTATAAATACCTACACCTCTATAATGATAATTTTTTATCACTTTGCAAAAACAAAAATTGTTCTAAAATCTAGATAAAATAATCTTTCTAATGTGTATAGGGTAAAGCAAGGTTATTTGGTGATATTTTTGATTTATCGTCATGTACTTTGAAAAATAAGGATATTAAAAATTTACAAAATTTTTTATTGCTTAGGTACATTATTTCAGCACATATTTTAAAAAGAAAAAATAAAATAATAACTAACATAACACAAGAAAACTTTCAAATGTAAATCACCAAAAGATATAGGTAATTTGGTTATAGGTAAGGTTATTTGGTTATAGAGGGTGTTTAATTTGGTGATACTCCTCCCTTCGACTGTAAATAGGTAAAATAACATTAAATGTGTTTTTAAATCTTCAACAAGATTATAAAATATTGATTACCCATGCGTCACATGTGTTATCATCTTCGTCTTCTTGCTTTTGTACGTAGTGGAACAGAAATCGCAATAAATCCACTTTCCTTTCGTTTTATATTGGTCGTCTTCTGAAAAAGTTTTCATACACATACCACATTTCCACTCATTATCAATTCCACTTGGTTTTAAGGATTTTGTGGAAAAATAATCAATTCTGCATGATGTTGATAGTTCTGACCGTTCTACCTTTTTTGACGAAAAAGATTTTTCGGCGCGAGGTTTAACGGATTTTGCGGACACTTAATTAATCCTACGTAATGATGATGGTACTGACTGATCTACTTTTTTTGTCAATGAGGTGTCAAACATTTTGCGGGCGAATCTCTTTTAATTCATGTCGTTGATGTTGGAATATTGTGGGAAATTTTGAAAATGTCTTCAAAATCAGTTTTCCTTTTGTTGGAACTGTGATGGTTAATGCCTTTTCTGTTAATTGAGAAGGTCCTAAGACTTCTGGACTTCTTTATTAATTTGAAGGCATTTTTGAAATTATTTTTTGAAAAACTGCGCGCATACGCTGGTTTACGTTTGGAGATGTCATCATATATTCATTCAAACTCCGACTCCAGAAGAACGATTCTATATCTTTTGTGGGATCGTTATGAGATAATGGACGTGATCTCCTGTCAGATTTGTGTGATTTATTTGCTTTTCCAAAGTATAAGGTACATTAAAAGAATTCATGATCATGCATACTTGCAGTAATTCATGTTTAAAACGATCAAAACTAAAATATGTTACAGTAAATATGTAAAAATCGCACAAATCTTACTGGAGATCACGTCCGTTATCTCATAACGATACCACAAAAGACATAGAATCGCTCGGCAGGCTGCTTTCAATGGACGATACACTCCGATATCTAATGGCTGTAAGAGGTGGCTAGTGAATATAATAAATATTTAACGAATTAGAGATAGGTAACTTGGTGACAGGTAATTTGGTGAGGATAGGAAATTTGGTGATATGTTTAAATAGACCAAAACAACCTTAAAACTGTTCACCGGCCTAATATGCATGATGATAATTCACCATTAATCCAGAAGTTGAATTATAGATAATAAAAATAAATGTTAAAAATCACAATTCGTTAAGTCCAAAAAAACATTTAAAAAAACTTAATATTACCCACATATTACTTAAGCTCCTATCAAAAAAAAAAGTAGGACAGCTGCCATTTTCTTTAAGTATGACTATGCAGCATACTTTACTGATTAAAATAAGGTGTAAAACCTAAACATACCTTCAGAAATCCCAGATTACTTGATAAATTACAATTTGAAGTCGCCACAGCACATTGAAAGTTGTAAAAATATTTTTCGTTTGCATAAAATTATTTTCTGTTTCACCGACCACGTAAAAACTTGCGAAGTTGATTTATTATGGTTCACAGATCTGTTTTCCATCTACGATTCTAATTTCAAAGTTGTGTACTGCATGGTAAATTTAATAATTACAAAATTCTACACTATCACCACATTACCTGTATCACCAGATAACCTCGCCTTACCCTATTAGAAATTAATAATTTTATTTCTAAATATTTAAATTTTGATATTGAAAATTTAAAGCGACTGAAACGCGATAGGGATTGTAAATACGTTGCCCGGATTGCCAGTATTCGTTAAACGTAACTTGCTTCCCTGTATTTAAATCCGTAAAAAGAGGTAATGTGAACATATATATAACGTAATCACGCAGGTAATTGATTCTGCAAAGTACGCTAATTTCTAACAAGAAACTTTTACGAGGATTTTAAGCAGAAAGTGATTGGGTCTATCATTGATATTTAATTTGGTGACGGTTTCCCTTTGTGTTTGATATGAAGTTTATGGTAGCCTAAGTAAATAAAATATTTTAATTGAAATGATATTAGCGAAGAATGATAGAAAAATAAATATTAATTTTCCAAAGAGTTTTCGATTAATTTTTTGCACGAAGAATTCTCCAGAGTAGATTGCGTGTTTATTCTAAGAAGACAATGATAAACTATCTTCACGCGAAATAAGTTCTCTAAGACAAAAGATAGTGGAAGGTTTCCGTTGTATTGACATTTCTACGAGCTTAATTTAGCGGAAATTGTTACTTATGTCTCATCTTCAATTTATATCCAAATAAACACTGTTCCAAAATTCTTCCCTTCGTGAAATAGATCTCAAACCCTCCATTTAATCTAGGTCTAGATTGACGGCCGGCATAGTGCAGCGGTAAGGCGCTTGACTCGCATTCCGAAGGTCGCGGGATCGAATCCCGGCGTGGCAAATAAATTTTATTTGATTAATTTGTGTATTTCACAATTTATTCATTTAAAATAATATATAGTATATTTGCGGCACGTTCCAGAGTGGAAGATACTCTCAGTATCGCCCTGGTGTAAGACCACCATTCAGAATTGAAACGTTGCTTGAAATGGCTTCTGCCGTGTTTGGTGACCAGATCTGAATAGCCAGGTAATTCCCAACCTTCCTCTTCCCTATTTCCTTCCGCTCACCACTGCCTTTAGCCTCACAACATACCCCAATTGGGGATGCCATAGTCCCACTGGGTCCAGACGGGAGCAGTTGGGACTCTTGTGCGGTATTCATGTAATAAAAAAAGTTCAATATATTTATGGTAAAACGAATCCAACGTTTTAAAGTGATGTAAAGACTGAATATTGAATATTTCGTAGTTTCTGAAAAGTTAAAATTCTGAGACGTGAAATTTAATGGATAAAATGCATTGCATCTCCTGTTGTTGGTGTCCCTTGTTTTGCATGATAGGTGTGCGGCTGTTCCGCCTCCTACCTCCCCATGGCAGGACCTTTATAGGGGAGGTGTTCTGGGACTGGGTGTGATGTTAAGACTTGTCCTCAACCCTGGAGCTGCTTAAACCTAGTTGGCATGATCTGGCTGCTTAGTTCTTACCTTACCTCATAATATAAAGAAGATAAATAATCATAATTCATCTCGTTTACATCGTTAAAGCTTACTTCATGCTATTCACAAGCTGAAAATTAAAATAACAAAAGACTGATGTAAGTGAATAAACTAAGATGATGCATGTTTTATTCGTAGCATCTTTACAGACACAGTATAGAGGATCTTGTTGTACTGCACATGATGTGCCTCTTTTACCTCCACTGGTAGCAGATACCCCGCTGCAGTTGAGTTCACACTTTGGTACCAACAGATAATGCGTAATGGCTCTATACTCGCTTCAAGAATTGCTCTGATTCATACATCGCTCCACTAGACACAAAGGGAAGCAAACAGAAGGATTAAAGGAGGAACATTAACCAAGAGGGTTTCTAAGTACAAGATTAAAAAGGGAGGCACTTTGTGATGTGATAGTGTAGCTGAAAGTCATACTCTGTCTTGTTTAAAGAACTCAAGAGTAGTTCCCCACCAATAATGCGTAATGGCTCTATACTCGCTTCAAGAATTGCTCTGATTCATACATCGCTCCACTAGACACAAAGGGAAGCAAACAGAAGGATTAAAGGAGGAACATTAACCAAGAGGGTTTCTAAGTACAAGATTAAAAAGGGAGGCACTTTGTGATGTGATAGTGTAGCTGAAAGTCATACTCTGTCTTGTTTAAAGAACTCAAGAGTAGTTCCCCACCAATAATGCGTAATGGCTCTATACTCGCTTCAAGAATTGCTCTGATTCATACATCGCTCCACTAGACACAAAGAGAAGCAAACAGAAAGATTAAAGGAGGAACATTAACCAAGAGGATTTCTAAGTACAAGATTAAAAAGGGAGGCACTTTGTGATGTGATAGTGTAGCTGAAAGTCATACTCTGTCTTGTTTAAAGAACTCAAGAGTAGTTCCCCACCAATAATGGTGAGGTAGTTTAGAGGATGTATTGTAGAAGGTTGTTGTTCCTCTCGACAGTTACTCGTAGTTGTCAGACAAATGTTTTAGTTGAAAAAGATATCATATTTGAAAAACTTTGCCATATAATATATATATATTTGCCGTGATTGAAAATTTAAATATGTAGAAGTCATTATTGGTACATATTTGATATTGTGTTGAATACACAAATCAAAGTTATGAATTTACTAACCACCCCGCCGCCGCGCCGCTTGCCACAGGGGGCACATCATTGTTGACTGCTAGCTTCGCTTCTTTGGACATTTATGAAGAAATTTCAATTATATTCGTTGTAATAAAATTGTATACGAACTCAACCATTCCTGCTAAACTTGTATCTGATAGGTAAAAATTTCTCATTTCAAATTTCTGTGAAAACGAAGCATTCATCTGTTTGAACAAGTAGAAATTAGATATTTAAATATCTTTATGCATCGTAATGAAGTCAGTTGTAGAACTGCAGACTGTAGACTGCTCTGTGCTCCGCTTTGACGCGATAAAGATTAATTATAATTTCACCAAAAAATATTAATAAATGTTACTGGAGTTAAAATGGTCCAGTTTTGGGTATATGTAAATATGGCTAAATCCTCTGCTTTTAAATATTGAACTACAGCAGTAATTCCTGAAGACATTTGAAGTCTCGGGTAAAACAAGTAAAACAATTTATGCGGGAATTCCCACCCGTGAAAATGCTTCTATAAAATGCCTTGCCCGATACGACCAAAACTAAACTCTACTCCCTAACTAACTTCACATATTGCAGCTTCTTCATTTGCAAATAACTTTTAACAAACTCTTAATTATACCATTTTTCAAACAACCAATTAATACAAACTCACGATGAAAGGGAAAGGGGCCTCTATGGCCCCGAGCTCTGTTTTCCAATATATCAAAAGTCGGAAGATTGCAGAATTTTTTTTTTTTTTTTAAAAAGAAAGACAAACATTCCCGGGTTACGAATAACCCAACAATGTTTGAAAATCTCCTACTACCACTGTATATATACTAACTGTATATATTACTGAGAGGGATTATGACAAATGTGATGTTTGATGGAGGGATTGTGAGTAACGTTTAATAAATGAGGTGGTTATTAGCAGCAGAAGATTCAAGACTACCGCGAAATGTTTCCTTGACCCTGTTATATTAAAGTTATGCAGAAATAAATCCCGCGGTGATTTCTACCCACCCTCTACAATTCTACAACACAATAATTGCTTTATGGTGAGATCAAACTGAGGGTGATAGCTTATAAAGGGTGGACCTTAACTGTGTTCGCGGTTTGTTTCGTTATTTTTTTAACAATGCGTGGGGCGAGCGCGGTTTGGGGGGTATCGTTAGACGCGTTATTTCGTGGAAATTTTAGTCGCCATGGAGCCGTTCACGGGAGAGCAGCCTGCATTTTGTGTTCGTGCATATTACATAAACAATTATTCCGTGACGATTTCGAGACGAATGTACCGTGCTCATTTCGGTTTACGAGACATTAATCAAGCACCAAGAGCAAAATCTATTCGGAAATGGATCAAAATGTTTGAGACAACCGGCTCAACAGTAAAAACAATTAATGAAGGCCGCCCAAAGTCAGCGAGGATACCAGAAGTGATTCAGCGTGTTAGTGAATCTGTGAGGGAAAATCAACAAGAAACTACTCGCAAGAAAAACCAAGCCTTATCCATCAAGAAGACCACTTTACAAAGAATTTTACGCAACGATTTACATCTAATAGCTTATAAAATTCAGCTGACGCAAGAGTTAAAGCCGAATGATACCGATCTTCGACTTAATTTTGCCAATGTGATGCTGGAACGTTTTGACAATTTTTTCAACATAATGTTCAGCGATGAGGCCAATTTCCATATCAATGGCCATGTTAATAAACAAAATTGCCCATATTGACCTGAGAATAGAAGAAGAAGAAAACCCCCCGACAGAAGCATCAACGTCCCTTGCATAGCCCAAAGGTCTTTGTGTGGGCTGCAATATCAGCTAGTGGAATCATTGGCCAATATTTCTTTGAAAACGAAAGGAGAGTTACTATGACAGTGAAATCTAAGAATTATTGTCTGATGCTTCAGGAGTTCTTAGTCCCAGCTCTTCAAGATTTTCAAGGCCACAATTCCAGGAGCTGGTTTCAGCAGGACGGCGCCACCTGTCACACTGCTAAACTATCCATAGACCGTTTGAAGGAGATGTTCACCGGAAAACTCATTTCACGAGGAGGAGACATTGAGTGTCCCTCACGGAGCCCAGATCTCAGCCCATGTGAATATTTTTTGTGGGGATACTTAAAATCAAGAGTCTATGTAGACAATCCGACAACAATAAATCAGTTAAAACAAAACATTGTACGGGAAATTAACGCCATCCCACGGGCAACTTGTCAACGTGTTTTTTGAGAATTTTCGAATCCGCCTTAGACAATGTCAACAGGCTGATGGAGCTCACTTGGACAATATAATTTTTAAAACTTAATGTCATTAAAATTTCCATTTATTGTAGTTTTTGAAAATATTAATAAAACATGTCTAAGTTCTACCATTATTTACTTATTGTTAATTGAAACTAGGTATACACTTAAGGGCCACCCTGTACTTGTGAATTTCCCCTAATTTCCCCACATGATAATTTGAGAAGAAAATGGTCGAACTTCCTCGTGTTCTGGGGCCACTCACCTTTCTGATTTCCTTCCCTTATATTATCAAACCTGGGGACACATTTGGCTATTCTAGGTACGCCCAGGACGCCAACAAAAGAATTATGTTTTTCGAGCAAATAGAAACACATACAGCCAAATTGTGTGTCATTTTTATTATATCATTATAGGCCAATGGTTTCATGAAACGAAAGTAATAACAGAACTTGAATTTAGAACTTCCACAGAACGTGAAAATTAACTTTAAAGATTGTATGAATTGTAAATTTTTTTTAAACCATCCGTCTTAAAAGGCCTTGTATTTTCTCGGTACACACCAATAAACATTATTCAAGGTAAAATATATTATACAAGTTATAATAACAAAAATAAAGAAACATTAATATTTTCGTATGAAAATATTAATATACGCCACAACACGTAACGAATACGCCTTTGAAGATGTTCTTTGTATTGTTGTTCAGGCTTATTACATCTCATATTGCTATTAGAATATTATTTAACGTGCTTGTATGAGAAGGGTTTTGATCAAAATTGTTTCATAAAGGGTCCGTATTTACATTTGAAGTCCTTGGAATCTCAGATAATGATATCATCGGGGATGTCTATAACGTTTAAAATGGAAATGAGATAATAAAGGTAATCTTCCAGGAACGCAATGAGATTAAAGGCGAAATGGAAAAGCGAAGATGTTTTTTGTGTTGTTCGAATTTTATACTTTATATCGAACGTATTATTTAGAAAGACCAAGATTAGGATGAAAAAAATGGTGTCGTTATGTAAAACATACAAATAAGAATAGAGCAATTTCATAATTCGACGGCCGGCGTAGTCCAGTGGCAAGGCTAGCACTCCGAAGGTCGCGGGATCGAATCTCGGCGTGGCAAATAAATTTTATTTGATTAATTTGTGTTATTTCACAATTTATTCATTTAAAAAAATATATAGTATATTTGCGGCACGTTCCAGAGTGGAAGATACTCTCAGTATCGCCCTGGTGTAAGACCACCATTCAGAATTGAAACGTTGCTTGAAATGGCGTTAGCCGTGTTTGGTGACCAGATCTGAATAGCCAGGTACTTCCCCCACTTTCCTCTTCCCCATCTCATTCCCTTCCTCATTACCTTCAGCCTCACAACATACCCCAATTGGGGATGCCATAGTCCCACTGGCTTCAGACGGGAGCAGTTGGGACTCTTATGCGGTATTCATGTAAAAAATAAAAAAAATTAGAAATAATGGTGATTTAAATAAATTGATAAGTTGAATCTAACGTTTAAATATACATAAGCTAAGTATTTATTATCAGCAGTTCTGTGAACGGTAGTGGACCTTGCGTCTAAAATTTGTTTCTAATTTTCTCTTTTCATAAATCAATCTGTTTCCTCTAAATCTTAATTTTTATATACTTAATTATCCTTTTTTTTACTTTCGAAGAGTATTTTTAGGGAAAGAAAGGAGAGAAAGTTCATGAAAATCAAAAGGCGAAGACAGAGAAAGAAAAAGTCGTGTGAATCCATTCCTCCCATTGCAAGTGCGATGGGTAGAGAGAGTCCGGCTAGAGAAATCAATAGGTCTCCCGCAACCAATCTCTGACGCTGTTTGGTGGGCAGATGCATATGCCGCCAAGATTCAGACAAACCTCCCACCGTGAACCCGGTCACCCCTGCTAAGTCACCAAACGTAGCGAACACTTTGAGTGACCTACGGCAGGGGGGTAGGTTATCCAGTAAATGATTTGCGGGCGGTGGTATCCACTACAATAACAATTTTTGATATAATGACGCCGCGGATTAAATTCCTTTCAATATTCTTAAGTGTAGAATGCCCGCTTAGTTTGCCCTGGTTTACACTTATTATGGTCCTTCGAGCCGGATTGCATGTTAAATCGAACAAAACGAGTCGGAAACTCTTTAATGAAACTTGAATCTCTGCACAAGATGACGTGACCAAAGCTATATTTGAAGCAAAACTTAGCTACGTCGAATTTAGATCGAGAATTTTTTTCTTATTAATGAGTATTTTTATCGTACGTAGCCCACAAGCGTCACGTGAAAGTTCGCCTGTCATTACCATAATCTGTCAGCTGTCAACTGCCAACTGTCGTCGCAACATTCCGCAGAGGAACTGCCTGCTCCTCCATTCATAGTGAAATTCTGCGAAAATACTTTAAAATACGTACATATTTGAGTGCCTCTTAAAGTGTCTGCTTTGTGTGAGAATATAACCAAAAAACTCTGATATTTTTGATAAAATGATTGACACTTCTTAAGGATTCCACGGTGATGTGCAGGAGTCATGAATCTATTTATTTAGGCACTATTCTATTGGTCTATATGCCTCTCAACTAGTTTTCCAACACACCCATTCCAATAGTGATATTGTAGCTTGTAGCCCGCTCGAAGCCTCGTTAAGCGAATATTCAGTTAGTCTGAAACCTTTTGTCATCCATCCCTTGTATGAAATGGAGATCTCATAGAAACCCCCAGCTTCTATAGGTTTTCATGATGTTAACAAACTCGTAACTCTGCTTAAACCAAATAAATTCATTTAGCTCTGGATTTGTTGAATCTCACGCGTTATACGATATTTTCAATGAAGGTGTTTTGAAATTGAAAATAAATTAATTTCTTATTCATATGAGGAGGCTGTGATACGAAATTCTAATTATTTATTAATCTAATTTTCTTCGTGTGTTCTCCTCTTTCTCTTACCTATTTCACTTCCTTTCTCTCCCCGTTAATACCTTTTTGTCTAGTAGCCAAGTGATAATTACAAGTAAACTAATTACTTTAGGAAATAATCAACGAATTTCATTTGAAAAATGTCGAGAGTTGTTCAGGAAAGCGACAAAATACTGTTGTTTTGCGATATTGACAATTTAAATTGTGAGAGCTCAGTTAAACGTTATTTTTACTTTGTTTTACATTAACTCCATACAGGAGGCCCTGAGGAAAACAATTTCCTATGTCATCTGTAGGGATTCTGAGTGTCTTTTTAGGGAAAGGAAATCTGGGAGTCAATGTATTTAGGAGTGAATGCATTCCTCCCACTGCGGTAAAATGCGATGGATCAAGAGAAACCAGCTGGAGGGATCAAAGGGTCTCCCTCAACCAAACTCTACCGAACCGCCCCGCCACGCAGTAGGTGGACAAACGCGTTCACCATCAAGAACTAGACAAAACTCACCCCGTGAACCTGGGCACCTTTGCTAAGTCACCAGACGTAGCGAATCCTTTTAGTGACTGATGGCAGAGGTGTTGATTATCTACGTAATTATTTACGTAGACGTCAAACGTCATGTGTGCAGTACAGGTAGACATGTCTTCACCACAGATCATTAAACAAAATGTGTGTGGCCACGCCCACCGCTCCCCGATGTGGACGAAAACAAATAATTTACATTAAAAAAACACATATATTGGTTGTAGACCACTTTTATATTATTAACACTACCGGTTTCGGAAGTACCCTTCCTTCGTCAGGAGAATATTATTGAAGTTATAAATTATGGCGAGCCACAAAGTTAATGCTTTTGACAAATATAAAACAAATAATGTTTGAGCCAATGTTTGTGGTAATGTTTGACGTGAAGACGGAAACAGAAGACCCCGCTTTAAGCGAACTGTTGATAGTAATATCATCACTAAAACTACTAATGCATGTATTTTCTTGTTGTTCCAGGTAAGGCCCGCCATTGTTATTTCCCTCCGAAGCTTCGGTAAAGTATGCTTTCTTTTCTAAAATCTTTAAAAACTTTTTTTAAGCCTTTTCTATAATCTAGGACTGATGTCTCTTTTAACCTCCCCTTAATAATTGCGTCCTTCTTTTTTAACAATTCTTTATATCTTCTCTGATGAAAACGCGAAGCTTTTTTCGTGTGAAACAAAGATGAAACTGCCTACTAAACTTCTGACGACACCGTGTACAGGAAAACAATCTCCGTTCCAAGTGGTGCGAACAAAATACTACTGCAATTTCACTTTGTACCTCTGCTGTCACCCCCATTCCTGTCTTCCTTTAGTCTCTTTGGCAATCCTCTCATCCGTATGTCTAATCACCCTGTCTAGACTATGAAAGATGTTGGAAGTTAGGGTTATCAGATATTCAAGAATAAGGGGGGAGGGGGTAGTTTTAATATTCCCCCTCTCCCCCTGCAGTGGAGATAGTTTCTAATGTATTATGAGACTTGACTTGAAGTATGATGAAAAGAAGTTTATTTATGAAACATTTCTTCTTTAGAAAAACGTAGAAAGGACTCTGATCTAATTTGCATACTTAAAGTTATCATCAACAGTATTACTGACACATCTGCTTTGTTACAACTCATCCAATTCAACATCCCTACGAAATAAAGAATTGCTGATCCTTAATCAACATTCTACTAACTATGGATATCATTTTCCTTTATCCAGAATGTGGAGACTTGTCAACACATCTCAAAGCATTGAATTTTTTATATGACTTATGGCAGTCGATACGCAATGTGTAATTTTTAAATCCTTTAAATCAATCTTCAACCTTTGACTTGTAGGTATCTTCTATTGTACTTTTTTATATTATAATGTAATTTATGGTTGCTCTGTCTTTGTAAAGGAATATCGTGTGAACTACACAATAATATTGTTAAATTTATGACATTTAAAACAAAGTTTTTGGAATTGACCGCCGCCCTTCGCTTATACTAAGTATGTAGGTTCTAGTTATATTGACTAAATGACACCTAAACTCTTTAATTTGTTGCTACTTTTTTATTGCTCGCCATTTATATGTGCTGTTCTTTCATTGTCATATTTGTTTCTTATTCGTGTTATTATTGTATTGTTAATTAGTGCGTCAGGCGCTCGGAGCAGCCTGACGCATTCTGGCCGGTCTCGTTATCCCTTATTAAATAAGAGGGATAATTAACATTTTGAGACCTTAAAAGTGTCAAATAATGTTTATTACTCTGTGAACATTACATATGTGAACTCAAAATAATTTTATCGTAAGCAGTGTGGACGTATAACGAGTTTTAAGAATATGTGCAGATATTATCGTGATTCATTAGATGCGAAGTGTTTAAAACCCAGGATCGGTAGCGAACATTTACCAGATGTAATCATTTGTTCGGTTGTTGGGTGTCATAGCCGTACCCCTGCGCACCCCCCGCACCTTTACTGCAACCCCGCTGCTCGCTGTTACGCCCGCAGTCGCTGTATTTACGACTGTGGACCATATGTGTGGGCCACCGAAGCGGCCTTCTAAGAAACGCACCAGAGAAGAAAACCGACTGATGACCTCTGCAATCTCTGCATCCCTAGCTGCCCCCGCTGCCAACCGCCCGCGCCTGCCCCCCACCCCTAAGCACATGGACTAGGAAGTCATGGGACTGAGCCCGCGCCCTTCGGTTTCTACCTGTGCCGTACGTATGGAGTGATAAATGAAAAATTAAAAAACTTTATTAATTAACAGTTCACAGTGACAATTTATTATCACAGTGTATTACGAGTATATATACATTTTCGTTAGCGTTGATTACGTGTTATTTTTATGGTTTCTTTGCAATTGTTTTTATGAACTGCAGATTTATTAAATACATATATGTTTTAAGTATGTGGGAGTAAGACTAAGTTAGGTTAAGTTAGATTAAGTAGATTAAGTTAGATTAAGTTAGACTAAGGATGTTAAAAGTAGATTATTAAATACAGAAGGTAAATGTATTATTGGGGGGCAAGAATTCCAATAATCCATGCGCTTGATAGCTGCAAGACGAGTTGATACCTAGCCTCCTACATAGTTAACCAAGTAAATTAGAATACGTACGTATAAAAAGATATTTTATTTAATTTATTGGGGGGCTAGAATTCCAACAGTCCATGCGCTTGATAGCTGCAAGACGAGTGGTTATCTAGCCCCCTACATAGTTAAGTAAATTGAAATACGTACGTATAAAAAGATATTTTATTTAATTTATCGGGGGGCTAGAATTTCAATAATCCATGCGCTTGATAGCTGCAAGACGAGTTGTTATCTAGCCTCCTAAGTTAAGTAAATTCTAATGTAAAATCCTTGTTAATTTGTACAGCGCTCTTGAGGCGATTTTTCGCAAAAACAGCGCTATATAAGTTGTCCAAATTTATTATTATTATTATTAAAGGACTATTTGTCCGTAAATAAATACATTTATTTGCGTAATCCATATCCAATTCTTGACCTTGGAAAAATTCGCTTCATCCATTTCGGTTCGTTCTTTATCATCACGTAAATACTTTGCTAAATCTATTTACCAAACAGAATGAAACACATTAGTTTGGTGTTGAGATGAACAATATGACAAAGACAAATGCGTATAAATTTGTGAAATATAATACCTACCTGCAATAGAATAAAAAAAACCAAAAGCAACGTAATTCCCAAGATGTATAAAATTAATTTCCCTTTCTTCTGCTTATTCCCTTAGGGCTGCTTTGTTATTAAGGGATGATAAATAGTTTAATTTCAGCTAACTCCCATTATATTTCTGAGAGCTGCAGTGGTTGGTTCAGCTAGCTTCCAGAACTCTGTATTCCTGCTCTGCTTGATGAGATGATTGGTTACTGTAATCCCAAGTGAACGACTAATCACTGGAACGTTTTTGACAATAATTTGGTCAATTTGCGAACACCCTCAAGCTTTCAATTTTTCAAAAATATTTTAAAACATTTATAAGAATTTTTTCCAAAGTTCCTCGCGTTCGATTAATCGCAAAGTAAGTATCTTCACTTGTCAATAATAAATGTTCTGCATCTCTTCTGAATTATTTGTTATTGACGTTTCGCTAACTGAAACTATTGAAATATTTTTCCCACAAACCATGGAGCATGTGTTACATATTAAAAAAATACAATTTGAAATGTTTGTGATTATAATTATCAATGGGTAAGACAACGCATAAAAGTCATTAAGCCAGGATGCGGCTAATGGCCTCCGACAAAACAGTGGTGACCGCAGCCTTCCAGCACCAAGCGCCACTCCTGAGTGGGCGTTGAGCCCGAGCTCACTCAAGACCACGCCTTTCATAATAATGGATTATTTATTTTTGTTATTAACCATTTTTTATTTTTTTCTATCTATGTTCTTGTATGTTTACTGTGTAAATATATAAATAAGTAAAACTATCTGGGACGTTTGGCATTGCACTATTCTCCCTACATCCAGGAATAAAGAAATATTATTATTATATTTATTAATCTCCAAATAGGCTACGTCCGCTAATTTTTGCAGAATTTTAAAATGTCTCTTGAAATTGGCTACATTTTGGCCAGCAAATGCTCGAGGGTGTTTACTAATTGGGCAAAATGCGGCCAAAAATGATCCAGAGTTTATATTAGTACTTACTATTTGCTACCTAAATGTACTTCACAAGTCATAAGTAAACGTCTATAATTTTACAAAGAAACATTTTAGTAAAGAAAATATAAACGAACAGAGCGTCCAGCATGACATGTGAGAGTGGTCGACTGCTCCGAATAGGCTAATATTATTTAGTTTTTGTCTTCACACTTCTTTAACCCATCATTATGTGGCTAACCTCGTTCTTCCCAGAACCCCCCCAATTAGTGGACCGGGAATAATACATTGCATATCAGCTTCACTCAATCTGAAAGAATTAACTTAACAAGGTCAAATCATATTAAATTCTCGCTTGTGGTTTTGTGTAGTCATTCGTTTACATTCAAGATGGCTGAGTTTCGTAGAAAAATGTAATAATTCATCAAAATGGTAAATTTAATTTTAAAAAACTCAAATGTTTGAAGTTGATTGGGTCTTTCAGTGATGGGATTGGTCAGGGTAGGATCATTGTGTGTAAATAGAGTATGAGCACTTCTGTAGAATCCCCTCTAATGAGTGATCTAGTTCTGCTAGTGAGATAGTTTTTTTTTAATTTTCTTACATTAACTCCACAAATGAGGCCCTGAGGAAAATAATTCCACTCAGAACCTATATCTTCTCTGGGGATGCTGTGTGGAGGGTCTTTTCAGGAGTGGAAGTTCTTGGAAGGAAAAATGTACCAGGGGTGGATAGAAATTTGTGCGTCAGTGTGTATAGGAGTGACGGACGTGTGAATATTTCCCTCCCAGTGCGGTGCAAGGCAATATTACTAGTCCTGCTAGAGAAGTCAAAAGGCTTCCCACAACCAGTGTCTCCCGCTCCGGCCTGCCAAGCAGTTGGTTAGCAGATGTATTCGCCGCCAAGATCTGGACAAAATTTACCCCCCATGAACCCGGCCGCCTCTGCTATGTCACCAAATGTAGCGAATCACTTGGGATGACCTATGGTAGAGGTGATGGTAATCCAAAAAATGATTTAATTAATCTGACTCATTTTCCAGTTCACGTTATGGTTTATAATTAATAATAAAACGCCATCTGTTGCTAACTCCTTCATTACAGTAGCATTACATAATACGCCAAGATACATTACCCAGTGTCAGCCCAAAAAGTGCATGGCGGTTCAAGAAGCAGGAAGGCAATTAATTACTGCAGCCCCTAAATGGACATGCAGTGAAATAAGTGTCTGGTTACTTAGGGAAAATACAATTAAAATGTAGTTTACAGTAATATTCGTTGTTATTTCAGATCTAACTCGTTAAATAATGTTCATTAAGTTGACTTACTTTTGGTCCAAAATGTTTGGATAGAAGTTTATCCTTGAAGATTCTAAAGATGTTTGTTAAAAGTGTTAAGATTGGCAGAATATTTGAATCTCAATAACGTTCAATGCTGTTAGCACCCATTTAATTTCGTATTTTCATACAGAATGTATCAGTGTTCCAGATGTTTTAATATTATTACTTCCATTAGACTGGCTGATTCTATGAACCAGTTAGCTTGATTCTTATTCGATTTGTTTGCAAGCTGAAAACTGGATAAATGAATGTTTTTTTTTATGTGAATACCGCACAAGAGTCCCAACTTCTCTCACCTGGAGCCAATGAGACTACAACATCCCCAATTGGGGTAGGTATGTTGTGAGGCTGAAGGTAGTGTGGAGGGGAAGGAGCTGGGGAAGAAGAAGGTGGGGAAGTACTTGGATATTCAAATATGTTCACCAAACACGGCAAAGCCATTTCAAGCAACTTTTCAATTCTGAATGGTGCTCTTACACCAGGACGATACTGAGAGAATCTTCCACTCTGGAATGTGCCACAAATATACTACAAAAATATTTTAAACGAATAAATTGTGAAATAATATAAATTAATGAAATAAAATTTATTGCGCATGCCGGGATTTGAACCCGCGACTTTCAGATTGCTGGACAATATGCTGGCCTCGATAATATGCCTACCACGGAGGCCGTCATATTATCCGACTATTCCTGTATCCTTGAGGAAACCTAGGAACTAACAGTCCATCGCCATTTTATCATATCAACCTTCCTTCCATGATGCTCTGAGCTAACAATGTGTTGTGTCTTCACACTTCTCCCAACCTACTATTATATCAATTTCATTCTTCCGAGAACCCGCACTTAGCGAAGCCGGGGGCTAACGCACTGCTTATCGGGCTCGCTCAATTTGATGGAGTTTATTTAATTTATTTACCAGAACAAATTGAATAATCATAACAGATTCTTCCTAGTATTTATTTTTGATTGATTCTGAGGAGATCTGGGGCGATTGGGCAGGATGGAAACGTGGAATTATTCTCATTTTATCAATTTTTTCATTAAAGTTTCTTTCCAGTGCTTTAATTTGCAGTTGATATTATAATCCATACAACTTTCCTGATAATTCAGATAAAATTTACAGCATTGACGTCCTCTGCACTCCGGGACAGCTTTTCCCTGCATTATTATTTGAAATCGCCTATCGTTGTTTGGTCGATATCATCAAGATATAGTCCAATTACAAAGACCCAGTCACAATCCATACCAATTCTCTTCTTTTTTTACATTAACACCACACAGGTGGCCCAGAGGAAAATAATTTCCTTAAATTATCTTATATTGTCTTCTTCAGATGCTGTGGGGGGGGGGGGTCTTTTTGAGGAGCGGAAGGAGGTCTTGAAGGATTGTAGGATGGAGGAAATACTGTCTGAGGCCTGTGCTCTAAAGATTGCAATTCCCTTTTTAAGATTTTTTTATGTGTGAATACCTCACAAGAGTACCAGCTGCTCCCGCCTGGAGCCAGTGATGGCATCCCCAATTGGGGTATGTTGTGAGGCTGAAGGTAGAAAGGAAGGGAAGGATATGGGGAGGAGGAAGGCTGATAAGTACCTGGCTATTCAGATCTGGTCACCAAACACGGCCAAAGCCATTTCAAGCAACGTTTCAATTCTGAATGGTGGTCTTACACCAGGGCGACACTGAGAGTATCTTCCACTCTGAAACGTACCGAAAATATAGATAAGTACTATATATTATTTTAAATGAATTAATTAATTAATTTGGGAGGCGGGAATGGGTACCGCCGCCCCGGGAACCTTTATTGGATAACCAACACCTCTGCCACAGATCACCCCAAGTGGTTCGCTACGTTTGGTGATTTAGCAGGGGTGCCCGGGTTCATGGGGTGAGGTTTGTCTAGGTCTTGGAGGCGGATGACCAGGACATACTGAACCCCAGATTCCTACCCACCCCTTAAACCCTTTTCCTTCCCAGAACTGAGGAAAGTTATTTTCCTCAGGGCCTCCTGTGTGGAGCTCATGTAAAAAAAAAAAAAAAAAATTGTGAAACAACACAAATTAATCATTTAAAATTTATTTATCCACGCCGGGTTCGATCCCGCGACCTTCGGATTACGAGTCAAGAGCCTTACCGCTAGGCCACGCCGGCCGTCATAAGATAGGGGAATCAATCAAGACCACTTGTTTCTGAATAGAGTCAAGGATTTTTAACGTATTTTGAGACCATTTCCAATGTATAAAATTCACCCTCCTTACTAATCCGATTATGAAAGCCTGTGCATTCATGTTTCGTGTTTTATTTGAATGCTTGCATAGATGTTTCAAAATTTCTCAAAACGAGCATCTAATAACATGCAAAGTTAGAGTAAATTATATTATATATACATTGGTCGCGCGTTGAGATCCCTGCAAACAAAATTACCAACTAGTGTTTGGATATGACCTATTAGCGGAATTGACATGACAGCGGTTGCGTGTTGAAAAGCAGTCTGGCTGATGATCTGTTTGTGAACAGCAAGACCTCTCTCTCTCACTATCCCTGTCTATCCAATTATTACCTTCAGCTAAAGGAAGGTGTCATGTTGAAGCCTCCAACACGAGAATATTGAATTATTTTTGTCGAGAAACCGTTTCAGTCCTTGTAGGCACTTAACTCAAGTTCTAACGAAGATACGAGGGTTTTCCGCCTTGTTCAAAGCGGTTAACATGCTGAGTAATTATAATGTATTTTAATCCCAGTGATTAAGATTAATTGAAATGTTTTCGGAACACTCCAAAATAAGATCGAAGTTCGTTGAGATTACAAGTTGCTGTTTATACGTTAACGTAACGTTTGCAATGAATATTCAACTAGATCAGACGTCCACACTATTTAAAGCCCAAATTTATTCTGAAGCACGCAAATACACCGGAGCCCAGGGTTCTATCTATTCGTACATTCTAAGGTCATACTTAACTGACATCTGTTGAGTTAACTAAATATTACGTATGAATATCTATACTAACGACTTCTGTTGAAGGATGTTGAAACTACTCGTCTAATTCTACGTACCATACCCTCCCCTTGTTAAGATTTTCAAATAACGATGACTTTGTACTTTGTACTTTTATTGTATTTAATTGGTTTAGTTACTGATTAGCAGTTTAATATTCAACACTGCCGCCAGAGGTTACCTTTGTGTTCGCACCTGTTTTATCGACTCAATTGTTTATTGACAATCTAGGATTACTTCCGTTTTCTATTTTGTTGGTATAAAAAGTCTGTTTCCCTTAAAACAATCTCTCTCGCATTAAAAAAGGCTTGTAAAAAAGTTTTGTAAAGTTCTGGTGGTTTAATTGTTATGGTTTGAGCAAACCACCTTTGGATTCTGGCATCTTGAATTTTACAAGAATTTTACTTTAACTTTTTTTAACAACACTAAAAGTAAAGTGAAATGTTTTTATTAGTTTTATTTTCTATTGCATACCTTCATAATCCTTTAACCTACAGCTTGCTACAGGATCCCACTCCTCCCCACACTGCAACAAGATCGTACTCTAATTCAACATTCCTACAGACAGTGCCAAACAAATGAAATTTGAGTAAAGCAGTGGAATGGTGTGGAATTCTACAATAGCTTCAGTTGAAAGGGTCTATTGTGTGGGGAATTTCCATGCGAATCCGAGATTACTAAGTTTGAGAATTGTACAATTTGAGACAATTGACTGTAATTAGATTCCGAGCTCTGATTTGGCCAAGTGGTCCAAGGACACGGAAAAATAGCCCGAAGAATGTGGCAAAAACACTAAATGCTTAACTTAGTCCAGCACTCCAAACATTGATGAAATGAATCAAATAATCTCCGTCTAATCAACATTAAAAATATTTTTAGTTTATCAGCTTTCATTACAATCGCATTTCCCTTCCTGTTACCATTAGCCGGCCTCTCTATCTATGTAATGGATTGCCCGACAGAACATTAATGAAGCCTTTAATGAGCCCGGCCCCACGGGGGCTGATAGTGTCTGTTCCGTGTCTACCGATATAGTTGTTTAAGGCCCGGCTTCCCGCATTTATATCGATTGATTACATATTTTCGTAATACCTTAAATTTTGGATCTCTAAAAAAAGTTATTCTTGAAGATAATGTCTATACATTCCTTACAGTGAAATTAATTAAAGGCAATTTTAATATAAACACGTTTTTTTCAGTTATTTTACAAATTACATATATTTATGAAAAATTCACAGTGTTCCTTTAAATGCTATTTTAGACAATAACAACGAGATTTTTCGCTTTTATAACCAGTCGTATTTTATAATATCTTAATTGGTAAGTAGATAAGAAATTATGAACATAAAATGATTTGAATCACAAATGTAAACTGTCATTTAGATGGTAATCTCACGCGCTCGGCGCAGTGCATGCTCCAGTATGCCAAAATACAATGTTGCCAATTTATTTACAGCACAGTTTAAAAAAATACATATTACTAATAATACGAAAAAGAAATGGTGCATTTATTAGTCAATGTGTAAATAAAACACCGCTAACAATTGGGAAGCATTTTTATTAGTAAAGCTGATGGTATTTAGCAAAACGTTGGCGTTTAGTATAAAAAAATTATATGAAATTTTATTGATAACTCTAAATACGCGTAATTGTAATATTTACATTATTTGCAAATCCAGTCTGCCACCTCTTACCAGACCTGACGGCTCACTAGCAAACACCGCCACCGAAAAGGCTAACTTACTAGGTAAAATGTTTGCGGATAACTCAACCCTCGATGACCAAGGTGCTGTCCCGACGTCGGTTCCTCACTGCGGTTTTCATATGAAAAAGCTGAGGATCCGGCATCGGGAAGTACTCCATGTTTTACGAGGGCTTGATGTTAATAAAGCTAGTGGGCCCGACGGAATACCTGCCCTGGTACTGCAGAGGTGCGCTGCAGAATTAGCTCCAATTTTGACGAAGCTTTTTAAAATGTCCCTGAAGACTGGCTCTGTGCCCTCTGGTTGGAAAAAAGCGGTTATCCATCCTATTCCAAAGAAGGGTGACCGCTCCAACCCGGCCAACTACCGCCCCATAGCGATCACATCAGTTCTGTCTAAGGTGATGGAACGTGTGATCAACGACAAACTGCTCACATACCTCGAGAAGAACAAAATTATTAACGACCGTCAATACGGATTCCGTCGGAACCGCTCGTGCGGTGATCTTCTCGCGTATGTGACGCATGTTTGGGGGCGATGCCTGGAACGTTTCGGTGAGACCCAAACGGTTGCACTGGACATCTCCAAGGCCTTTGACCGGGTTTGGCACCGAGGACTTGTCAACAAACTGCATTCTTACGGACTTCCCGCATCCTTGTGTACGTGGATTGCCGACTTCTTGAGGGGGAGGTCGATTCAGACGGTAGTCGATGGTTTCACCTCTTCCTCACACTCGATAAATGCTGGCGTCCCGCAGGGATCGGTTCTGTCGCCAACTTTGTTTTTGTTGCACATCAACGACCTTTTGTCATGTGCACCAATTCACTGTTATGCGGACGACAGTACAGTTCATGATAGCTTTTTGTTTGACAAGCCCCCAAAGGGCTCACAAACTCCAACAGCTCGTAGGGCTTTGAAGCAAAGAATGGACGGCTACCTCGAGAGTGTTTTCTCTTGGGGTAAAAATAATCTCGTTGAATTTAATGTTTCAAAGACCCAATCTTGTCTGATTACGTCCAAAAGGGATCGAAATGAAAATCTAGTCTCTTTCAACGGAAGCAATCTTCCGAACAGGCCCTCCATTGATATGCTTGGTGTAACCCTAAGTGACCAGCTCAGGTATGGGGGCTCCATCGAAGCCAGAGTAAAGCTAGCCTCCCATAAAATGGGCGTACTGTACAGGGCCCGCAGATACTTTAATATTACACAACTGCTAACCCTGTACAAATCGCAAGTGCGCCCCACGGTTGAATTTGGCAGCCACCTCTGGTCTGGAGCTCCAAAATACCTGAAAAATACCCTCGACTCTGTGCAGAAACGGGCGGTCCGTTTGATAGATTCTCCCATCTTAACAGACGGATTGCAATCTTTAGAGCACAGGCGTCGGGTGGGAATGCTATCCTTGTTCTACCGGTATTACAATGGAAGATGCTCCGAGGAACTAGCATCATTGATCCCTTCGGCACCGGTGCATAGTCGGGAAACACGCCAAACGCGTGCCCAACATTTGTACACAGTTGACATTTGTCACATGAGAACGGGTCGTTTCTTCGACTCATTCTTGTGTTCAACAGCTCGGCTGTGGAATGATTTGCCGGCCTCTGTGTTTCCTCCTTCCTACAACATGGGTCTCTTCAAGACCAATGTTCATTCCTTCCTCTCCTCAAAAAGACCCTCCACACAGCATCCCAGATGACATAGGCCCTGAGGGAAATTATTTTCCTCAGGGCCTCCTGTGTGGAGTTAATGTAAAAAAAAAAAAAATTTACTCGATAGCTAAGTCTTTTATCGAGCCTGGTAACCTTCTGATAACTAAATCAGCTGCCATCTGTTGGAATACGGCAGAACTTCGTTTTACCTATCTATTTAATCTATTGACATCTATTGAAAGAATTTGAAACTACATGGATAACCAAAACACTACAATTTTCAATCGTAAGTAAACATAACATTTAAAAAAAGCACCAAATGCACCATAAATTTTGAAAACGCCATTTATTCGATGGATTGTTGAAATAACAATAATTCTCTCTATAAAGTCGTCGATAGCACCTGTCAGCCTTTTTTAATACTAAAAGCTCTGAATCCAACACAAATTTCATGATTTTAATATGCCCTGAACATCATTTAACACCAAACAATGAACACAATAGAAACATAAATATACAAAAAGCGTGGAAAAATAGCAATTTCTGATCTCCCGATAGCATAATGGATGACAAATTATGTTTCATAAACTGACAACAACAACAAAAAGTCATAAGGTCAAAAAGGGTAACGTTAAAAGCCTAAACAATGCCTTTTGTAATATGGTTTATGATGTCGTAATTCCTGACCTGCTTCCCGTAAATCTCCCTCAGAGATAAGCTCCCCGACCGCGACCCTACCAGTGAAATCACCGCTGCTAAACTGCCATACTAATTCATTTAAATAAATAAAAGGTTTAAAACGTGTGCCGTAAACCGGGGTAGATGTGGGGATGTTGTATGAAACTTGAAAAAATATACACTTTTTGTCATGTCCTTCTGACCCTTTCAAGCCTGTGTCTGTGAAATGACCCATGTTTAATACCGAAAGTATGAAAATAATCTTCCATTATACTCGTACGTAAGATTTCTTATACGTATTTTCATCATTTTTATTCAATTAGAGAGGCATGTAAGGGTACCGCTGCCCCGGGAACCATTTAGTGGATGACCAACACCCCTGCCATAGGTCACCCCAAGTGTTTCGATACGTTTGGTGACTTAGGACGGGTGCCCCGGGTTCATGGGGAGAGGTTTTGGCGGTCTGAAGTTTTGGTGGCGATTGCGTTTACTGCGTGGCGGGGCGTATCAGGTGAGACTGTTCGAGGGAGACCTGAACAAGACCTCTCCAGCCATCGTTTTGCACCGCAGTGGGAGGAATGGATTTACACGTTCGTCACTCCTGGACACATTGAGCCCCAAATTCCTACCCACCACTCAAACCTTTTTCCTTCTCACTTCCTGTCCTTCCTTTCCCTAATAAAGACTCTCCACACAGCATCCCCAAAGATGACAAAGACCTTGAGGGATTTTTTTGCCTCCGGGCCTCCTGTATGAAGCAAATGTAAAAAAATAACATTATCCACTTTTGCGCTTTTGGCCATATTTTTCAACAATTTGCGAACACTCGTGTCACCTAATCAAGAAGCCGACCGACCTGAAGATAACACCGAACGAACCACGCATCCGATGCTGCACGAAATCTGACAATATACGAGTATCAAACACACTAACAAACGTTATCAAGTACAATGGACCCTGGATGTCCGCTCCTATAAAAGAGACCACCGACTTCTGACGATGGCTTATCTTCAACTTATCATTAAAGAGTTTACGGGTCAAAATCAGAGAGGTGAGCATTATGTTTCTGAAAAAGTTTTTCTTAATAAAATAACATGATATTACTACAATATTTATTTCAAAATAAAGGTACTGTGCATAATTACAAGGCACTTAGCATATTTATTTTTCTATAATAATGTTTTACTTGATTTACAAAACAGGCCTAAATAGTCATTGCGGGAACGCGTCCTTATACCATGTTTCATAGTTCAGACAAGTCAAAAATGTTTACAATTACGAATTAAAAATGTCAAATATTAATATTAGCTTTAAAAATTATCAAATACAGAATATATATAAAAATAAAATTCAAATCAGTTTTCATATTTTGGCTATCCAAATGCTGTCTGACTTTTATTAAATCATTCCGTGAACGAGGTGGATATTGGTCGATGTAATTAAATAATCTAAGATAATCTTATTTAAAGATTATCTTAGAGATATAAAAATATGTACCAAAATAAATAATACTCTTAGTAAAACAAAAAATGTATCTGCAGGAGTTCCACAAGATTCCATATTGGGGCCTACACTATATATATAATTTATGTAACCATAATGAAAAAACTTTTCTCTTCTATGAAACATTTTGTATTCGCAGATGATACGGCATTGGTCATATCACATAAAGATCTAAAAATTGCAATTGAACTCATGCAAATTGACTTTAATCAACTCTGTAAATGGTCACATGATGCGGGACTATTAATAAATGCTAAAAAAACCAAAGTAATGCATTTAAGATCACCTAATGCCAAATTTCAATTTAATCCTAATATTATTTCTCATAATTTTAATTGCATCCATAAAAATATTCCAACTAATTGTAAATGTGAAAGCTTAGAATTAGTTTCGGAATATGTGTATCTTGGTGTTACAGTAGATTGTTTTTTTAAATGGGACAAACATATAAAAAAAAACCTGTAAAAGACTCTGGCAGAATGTACACATTAAATTTTTTCCTATCAATTGAAACACTTAAAATAATTTACATCTCACTAGCAGAATCTATTATAAGATATGGATTAACAATATGGGGAAATACTACTATAACCAATCTGAAACAAGTCCAAGTTGTACAAAACGCAATTGTAAAATTATTGGTCGTCCCTAATATTTTCAAACAGAGACAAAATAAACCGTTGCTGTTTCAGAGTGCCAAAAGTTTACCTGTTAAGGCAATACTTTGGCACAAAATTATAATTCAGCATATATTTACCCCGCAGCATAAAGAGAAATTAGAACATAAATACAGGACTAGATTCACGCGCAACGACGGGTTAATAGTTCCGAAATTTAACAATAAGTACGGACCGAGAACGTTTGAATACATCATACCGAAGATATTTAATTTATTACCTGACAATAAAATTACCTGACAACAAAACATTTAATTTATTACCTGATAATACTATAAAGCAATGTAATTCTATGAATAAGGTTAAATATATGGTGAAAAATTGGCTATCGGAAAAAAAAGATTTATATTGATTTTTATATGTATGAAAAAATGTTGAATCTGTAGATTTATTTATTTATTTATTTATTGATTTATTGTGAAAAACAGTATAATCCATTTACATTTCACAAATAACAGTTTATAAATTACAGTTTATAATAAGTAAGTATATACATTTATTTGCATGGGTAAGTACGTCAATACTATCTGATTAGCCAGATTTGGTAAATAGTATGCTTATTGCTGTCTTAAATTCTCTTTGGTTCAAATTAAAAATGTCAATCACAGAAGAAATGTGATTTAACAAAGTAGTTATTCTCCCCAAAGGCATGATCATTGGTAGGTTGGTCCTGCCCCTTGGAAAAATAAATAATCTGTGCTGTCTAGCTCTGATGAAATTATCAGGGACATAAAAAGAAATTCGTTCCAGAATATCTGGATTGCAAGTGTGCCCATTTAGTAGCTTGTGCGCCACTAACACCATTGCAATATTTCTCCTGACGTCTAGACGTTCTATCCCCAGCATTCCAGCGAGAAAATCAGAGGGATACAATAAAGGGTAATATCCGAACTCTCGCATGTAGAGGTATCGCATAAACTTTTTTTGCACCTTTTCTACATCATTTGAGTAAAGGGTATCTTCGGGTCCCCATATTATCGATCCACTCTCAAGAATGCTGCGAACCAGAGTAAAATAAAGCATTTTTATGACTGCCGTATTCGTAAAAGATTTCGAATTACATATAACAAAATCATATCATCTATGGATAACTAAAACAAACAGTTAATTTTGACAGCTCCTAATTTAAAAATAAAGTTAATGATATTTAAACAAATTTACGTGTAATCATATTTGAAACTCATAAACCAGTGATACAGTGTACTTGGTAGTGCGAAATAACTTGTGTGGGAGAGTGTATTAACTTTATATCTTGATTCAAAAATTTTCACAAAACAACAAATCATTGTCATAAAGTCACAGACAATTTATTTTTCAAATTTGTGAAAAAGTCAAGTTTTGTCTATGCAATAAAGTCTCAACAATAAACAAAACATTGTTGACAGAATTAATTTTTGTAAGGGGCATTTCTGAATAAAGATTTTAGTGATGTCTAGCACTCGAAGCAAAAACCAAATTTCTGATGAAAAAATAAGCATGGACAAAATTATCGAATACATAGATAAAAAATTTGAAACTTTGAAGAGGGACATTTTTATCAAAATTGAATCTCAGACCACAGAAACAACAAAAAGCATTGAATTTATAAGTGCTCAATATGATGAAATTCTAAAAAAAATTGATGTTACAAATAATTTAAACCAAGTTATACAAACTGATTTCGAAAAAATTAAAAAAGATATGAAAGAAAAATATAATATAATAAAAAAACTTGAAATTAGACTGGCTGATATTGAAACCATGTCAAAATGTAATTCTTTAGAAATAGCTGGGATTCCCCAAAAAATAAGAGAACAACCAATTGAAATCATAAGGAAGGTTGCTGCAGCAGCTGTGATAACTATAAAACATACAGATATTACTGAAGTCATCCGAGTCCCAGACAGGAGAAATGGAGCTCCACCTAAACTTCTCGTCACCTTTTCTGAGAAAAGACAAAGAGATTCACTCCTTGAGAAAAAGAAAGAAATAAACTATGAAGAAATTAAGGATCTGTCGACCTCTCAAATCTTCATCGGGGAAGAACTAAGCCCGTATCATAAAGAAAAACTATGGAAAACAAAACAATTAGCCATAGAAAAAAAATACCAATATGTGTGGTACAAAAATGGTAAAGTTATGATACGTAAAAAACATGAAGATAAAATAATCTACATTAAGCACCTTGATGATATGGTGAAAATAATTTAGTAAGTAATATAAAAACATAATTAATTTAGATGGCAAAAATGGATAACACAATAACAACAAACTTACCTAACTTATCATCCATAAGAAATAATTTTAACATAATGCATCAAAACATTAGAAGTATTAATAAAAACTTTGACGAACTACAAATATTGATAAAAAGTTTAAATCTAAACTGGGATATAATTATTCTTACTGAATGTTGGTTAACTGATAAGTACTATCCCCTACAAATCGATAAATATGTCCCTTACTCTACAATTATGAATTATACAAAAAATGATGGTGTCATCGTATATATTAAAGAAGATATTGAAGCTGATATCAGAGAGATCGGTATTAATAATGCGAACTGTCTAAGGATATCAATCGGCAATGATACAACAATACTCGCAATTTACAGATCTCCATCTACAAAAAATCTGGAGCCATTTCTAAACTCCTTATCCTGTGAACTGAGTTTACTAAAAAACACTAAAGATGTATTTATTATCGGTGATATAAATATTGATATCCTTGAAAATGGCCACCCAAAAAAATATGATTACATGCAGACACTTGCATACCATGGATTTGAAAGCCTAATTGAGGAACCTACACGTGTATTAATGATAGCAAAACTTGCATTGATCATATCTTTAGTAAAACTAATAAAAAAACTCAAGCCATTATTTATACTACCACACTGACAGACCATTACACAATAATTCTATCTATAACAAAAAATAACTCTTATGTATGGTTATTTCCTTTTGGGGTATTATGCCGTGTTGCGCTACCTCCTCCTTTAGCCAACGTTTCGGACAGCGTTACAGTGTCCATCATCAGGGCAGATGTGTAAATGTTAGAGATGAAATGTGTGCTTAAGTTTTTCGAAGCAATACCGTGTCGCCAGCACCAATCCACTGCGGGCTGGCATTACAGTATACTTCAAGATGGTTTTTTGCATTTACCTTTGGTGTAGCCGTCAATTACCGGATACCAAGAACTATTGAGCTTAGCTCCGTCGTCTCTATTAATGATAATAGGATTTTTATGAATTTCAATTGCCTCTGTAATTAAGCGTGCTCTATAGGTTTTGGGTCTTCCCAGGACTTCAGGAACAAATCCGAAGTAATGGCCGGTTTCAATTAAATGCTCGGCGATTGCCGATTTGTCAGGGTGGCCAAGTTTACATGCTCGAAAGTGTTCCGATATCCTTTTGGAGATCGTCCGCTCTGTCTGGCCAACATAGACCTTATCACATCCGGAACAGCTGAGTTTATATACTCCATCTGTTTCCAGAGGAAACTTGGTCTTTGCAGACCTCAGTAGGTCTTGTATTTTGGTCGTGGTTCCGAAGACAGTCTTGATGCTTTCTTTCCTCAACAGTCTGGCAATTCTGTCTGTCACATTGTGAACATAAGGTAGGAAAGCACAGCCTTTAGACTCTTGTTCAATTCTGTCTTCGTTTGGTGTAGATTTGGCTCTTATTATTTGCCTTGTCTGCCTTGCCGGGTAACCGTTACGCTCCAGTGCATTGGTGAGCTTAGTAAGTTCCGCTCCGATTTTTGTTTTTTCGCATATTCTGGTCGCTCGGGTTACCAGCGTATGGATAAGTCCTCTCTTCTGCGCTGGGTGGTGATGCGAATCAGCATGTAGATACCGATTCGTATGAGTTGGTTTCCTATACACTGTGTGTCCTAGGCTACCATCTTCTTTTCGCATCACTTCCACATCTAGAAAAGGCAGGATTTTGTGGTTATTTTCCAACTCCATTGTGAACTTAATTTTACTGTGAAGTGAGTTAAGATGGTCTAGGAATTCGTTCTCTTATGTAAACCAAAATACGAAATCACTCCTAACGAAGTCTGAAACAAATTGGGAAAACGTCAAAAGGGAGTTAACAATGAATGACTGGACCGCCCTTCTGGAAAAAGATAATACTGATACTGCTTGGAGTTATTTTATAGAAATTATACAGCACAGTATTCTATCTAACACCAAAACCACAGATAAAAAGGTATCTCATAAAAATATTCACATTAAACCATGGATCAGTCAAAATATTATAAACTCAATCAGAAAAAGAGATCAACTGCACAGAAAAGTAAAAATCAACCCTTACGATGTCCATACACTTCGATTCTACAAAAGATATCGTAATACATGTAAAAATGTAATTCGTTATGCTAAAGAAACATTCTATAAAAACAAAATTGATGAATGCAATAATGATTCCCGTAAACTCTGGCAGATCATAAATGAAATTACAAATACTAAAGCATCGCATAAAGACAAAAACATTAAAGATTTAAACATTGATGGAATTCGCACATCTTTTACGAAACACCCAGACAAACTTCTTGACTTTATAAACAACTACTTTTGCAATATAGGCTCTAACCTTGCAAATAAAATTAAACAAAATTCTAATACTGTCGAAAACACAATGAGAAATGATGGTGTAAATCATGAAAACAGCCTCAATATAGTCAAGATAACAAGTGACGAAATAAGAAATATTATAACCTCCTTAAACATAAATACCTCATCGGGAAATGAATTGATATCAAGCAAATCAATTAAATACCTACAAAATGAGTTAATTCAACCACTGACATACCTTGTAAATTTATCAATATCTAAAGGTGTTTTTCCCGCTTGTCTTAAAATTGCTACGATCATACCATTATATAAAAATGGTCCCAAAAATGATATTTCAAATTATCGACCAATTAGTATTTTAACTCCTCTATCGAAAATATTGGAAAAAGTAATAAAAAAACAAGTTCTTACATTTTTGGATACCAATAAAATATTATCACCTACGCAGTATGGTTTTAGGAAAAACCTGGGTACTGGTGATGCTATAGCTAATGTAACTAATACAATTATTAGAAAGCTGGATGAAGGCAAAAAATGCTTAGCAGTTTTCATTGATCTTCAAAAAGCTTTCGATACAATTGATCATAAAATACTGTACTTAAAACTAAAAAAAATGGAATAACTGAAACAACTCTAAACCTACTTAGAAGTTATTTAACTGGAAGAGAACAAATTGTACAAATTGGTAAAAGAAAGAGCAAATCTCTTCCAATTAAATTCGGGGTCCCCCAGGGAAGCGCATTAGGACCTATACTATTCCTGATATATATAAATGACCTTATGAATCTTCCCATAAATGGAAACATAATGAGCTTTGCAGATGACACTGTTATTATATTCCACGAACAAGATTGGACAAGAACTTACAAGGAGGCGGAACATGGCCTGGCTGTACTTCAAAACTGGCTAAAAGTAAACTCCCTTACATTAAATGTAAATAAAACTAAATATCTCACTTTCTCCAAAAACAAAAGAGGACAACCAATGAATGTGCATACCCTCAAATTACATGAATGTCAAAATACTTTTCCACAATGTTCCTGCCCGTCTATATCCCAAACAAAAAGTATTAAATATCTTGGGATTGAAATTGATGAAAAACTACAGTGGAATTCACACATTGATCTTACCTCAAAAAAGATAACAAAACTCATCTACTTCTTCAAAAAATTAAGAAACATCTTGTCAATGAGGGATCTAAAGAGAGTATATTATGCTTTATGCCACTCTCGATTGGAATATGGAGTAATAGGATGGGGCTCAGCAGCATCTAATCACTTAAAACAACTTAAGATAACTCAGAATTGCATCATAAAGACCATTCTAAAGGTCCCCATAAGAACGTCAACAACAGAAATTTTTAAACAGTTTGATGTTCCAAGCATACAGAAAATCTATGCCAAAAATATTCTAGTACATCACCACAAAAACGACCTAGAGAAAGAAACATCACATGCTCATAAAACCAGAGCCAAACAAACAGACACACTTAATATACCAAAGTGTAACTCTTCATTTGGTCAAAGAAGTTCTGAATTTTTAGCAGTAAAGTTATATAACAAACTCCCACTTAGTATCAAACAAATTAAAACAAAAAACAGCTACATTAAGGACATTAAATGTTGGCTGAAGGAACTACCGGAAAATGACCTTACTAGTATACTTAAAACATCATAGAAGTTTCTGGAAAACCTTATCCAAACAAGTTAAACCATAGAAGTCGCTGAAAAACTTATCCACAGCATAGTCCCCCTCAGCACAGGATCTCCTAGTGAGGAGGACTTCGAATATATGTTCTATTTTATACATATATACATCTAACTAACATGTTTCATATAAAAATGTAAAAAATATTATATAGTTACTAAATAAAAAAAATAAAAAATAAAAAAAACCAGCATTCGCATTGCAGAGTTGCACACCGAATCGATATGAGTTCGGAAAGTCAGACGCGTGTCAAAAGTGATTCCTAAATCCTTCGTTATCGAGATATGTTTTATAGAGGTACCAGACATTTTATAGTTAAAATATAAAGTACGCTTTTCCCTTGTAATGCACATAATTGTACACTTACTACTGTTAAAAAGAAGTTTATTTTGATGACTCCATTCTACTATACCGTCGATATCGTTTTGTAGACGAATGGAGTCTTCATTTGTCGTTATACAGGTGTATAGTTTAATGTCATCCGCAAATAACAAAAATTTTACAAATCTTATAAACAACCCTATGTCATCAATAAACAATAAAAATAAAAGTGGTCCTAAATTAGACCCTTGAGGGACCCCAGAACAAATAATTATGAAAGAACAAAAGTAGATGTTAGGTAAGATGTAAATTTTTAATTTTAAAAATGTATAAATAAATATGTAACTAAAATATAAGCACCTGTTGACAAGCCGATTCAATTGGCTTAGCAGGACTTGTTTGTTGATTATATGGAGGCGTCTACTAATATCTACAGGAATTCCAAAAACTGAAAAAATCGAACTAATATCTATGGGAATCAAAGTGTTGACGAATATCTTCAGCTCAAACTGTTGATTAATATCTATGAGAACCAAAGTGTTGACGAATATCTACAGTACTGTCAGAGGTTGGATTTGCAATTATGTATAGCATATTGGAATAACGTAATATTGCGTATGCAGTTTAAAAAACTTAATTTATGTAAGTATGTATGTAAAAATCCCTAATATCGGACTATTGGACACATTTAGCTGATTAGTCCAACCTACGCTCTGTAGATATTAGTTCAACCTACGCTCTGTAGATATTAATCAACACTCTGAAGTTCGTAGATATTAGTTCAACATATGAGCTGTAGATATTCGTCAAACATACGGGCTGTAGATATTAGTATCTGGAGTCGATTATATTATGTATTATGTATTATCTATTATTTCAATAAAAAATAAATTTAAAAAAAACACATCCCAGGTGGGTTAGGGAGCAAATGTGTGAAGTTCACTAGTCAAAGCAAACGGCGTGTGTCGTGTTTACGGGAAAAAATAATTGATTTTATTGGTAGGTACCTTTTAATTTGATATCTGTGAAGCGTACTTTAATTCCCTGTCATTACGGGAAAGCTGTTTGGTGATTAGTTTTTCGAAAATTTTCTTACTTTTTGCTAAATTCTTATAAATATTACAGTTCACTTGTTCATAACCTCTAAAACCAATATTTAACATGGCGGCGTCAAGCGTGACATGAAAATATTTATCGAATAATCATTTCAGGAACGGTCATTTCGGGAACGTTCTCGTATATGACGGGCGTTCATGAAATAACAATCTGTGAACAAAATGATACTCTAATACTTTTAAAAAGCATAATCATGCAAAATTTTGGTTTTAGGTATCCTTTTAGTACGAGTAACACGGAAAACGATGAAAATGGAGAGAAAAGGAAGTAAAAAAAAACGATTAAAGCAGGACAGTGTAGCTTATAAAAGGCATCGTGAAAAGGCTAATGCAAGGAAGTACAAGGAGAATAATTTCTTTAAAGTATAAACAGAAAAAAAAGATGATGGCAAATATTTTAGCTAACAGCCCCCCAGATTCTGAAAATGAGATGGAAAACGACATTCGCATATCGGGGAAGAAATCAAATGGAAATTACGTTAAAAAAGATAAAGCGCAGGCTTACAGAACCGTTAAATAACAGAAACAGAAAATACAAATTAATCAAATTTTATTTGAAAAATTTGTTTAATAAATTAATCAAATTTTATTTGATAAATTTGTTTTACTTCACAATTTCATTTAAAATAATTTATAGTGTATTTGCGGCACGTCCAGAGTGGAAGATACTCTCTCAGTATCGCCCTGATGTAAGACCAAGATTCAGAATTGAAACGTTGCTTGAAATGGCTTTAGCCGTGTTTGGTGACCAGATCTGAATAGCCAGGTACTTCCCCACCTTCCTCTCCCCTATCTCCTTCCCCTCCCGACTACCTTCAGCCTCACAAAATTCCCCAATTGGGGATGCCATAGTCTCACTGGCTCCAGACGGGAGCAGTTGGGACTCTTGTGCGGTATTCACGTAAAAAAAAAAAACAAAAAAAAAGTGCAAAGAACAATAAATCAGTTGCGAAAAAAAGTAGAGAGAAGCAGAAGACGTGAAGAAAGAGCATCCCAAAAGAGAGCTTCTACGCCTACTCGCAAAGTTGATGAATAGACAAGAGGATGTTCTGTTGATCCGGAAGTTTGTCTATTATTTGGCAAGGTTTTGACAACCCAACTAAAAGACACTATTGACAAGTTAACGAAAAATTCTAAACAGCAGCCGGAGGCTTTTCAAAAATGCGTAAGTGGCAACCGTATGTACTATCTAGGGAACTTCGCCGTCATTTTGGGAACATCCCCATCATTTTCGGGAACATCATAAAAACGGCAAATAAATCACTAATAAGTAATTTTATAATTAAATCTTGCATGTATATGGAATGTATGTACAGGAATGTATATAATAAATTGAAATTTTGGAGCAGATTTTACACCAATTGAAAATTTATAGAGACTAATTTGAAAAATAAATCTTTTGATTATAAAAATATACAAAATTACAACTTTTTCCAGTTTAGGAACAGGTTTATTACAATTCATTGAAGGTGATTCTTAAATATGTTGGTTATATAATTATTAAAAATTTATTTAAAAGTGTTCCCGAAATGACTCATGACTCAGGTATTTTTCTTATTAACAGGTAGAATTTCTAAAATATATATTTTTGTGCGTGCCTCTTCACAGGAAAGATTCATGACAAATGACACAACAGACTCCTGTTGTTAGTTTTCTTCAAAAGGAAACTTCATTTCTCTGATATTTGAAAACCTAAAATGCTCACCTCTCTGATTTTGACCCTTACACGTCTCTTGTTGCTAGTTTCTCCAATTGAAACTGTAATGACTCACTGTAAATATGTTCACCGAATATTCATTTACCGTGTCTGGTGTATAAAAAAACCATCGAAAGTTAACTCCCGCGACCACCCGTTGCCCAAAATGTTGCCAATTGGTAGATATTTAAAAAAAATGCATTTTTTAAAAAAGATCCGGCATGTTCGATCTTCGAATAATCACAAGGCTAACATAGTAGTTTCACAGTTTAACAAGAGATGTCTCGCATTCCTTTGTAATTATTTGTTATTGACATTCCGCAAACCGAAATCATTGATATATTTTTTCTTATTAATGAGGCTATAGACATGACATATAAATGACACATTTTTACTATTCTTTATGTTCTTAGCGCTACTAAAATTAAATGACAAATTAAATCACCTACCAACACTCGTGCATAAAATTGTTCACATAATAGTTATTTTACGAGTACGTTGTTTGGTTGAAGTGAAGCAACAGCGCTTTTACCGTGCGCTCTGTAATTGAAAGCGTGTATTTTCTTACCCCATTATATCGGAAGTGTTTTGTTGTCGACACCCTTCACTGAATTTTTAGGGTGTTTTTATATTTTTTGCCGTATTTTTCAATTAGGCTCGTGTACCAGAAAACATCGTTCATTGATCACCTTCGACCATATTCTCGTGTAGAGAGTATCGGGGAACGGGAGAAATATAAACTGTTTCGTTTCCTCTTCTGTAAAAGCTAAAAACAAAAGAAAAAATTGTGTGCAGTTCACACGCGGTATGAGGGTAAACCTTCAGAAAACTATAGTGGACAAGAGGGGTAAGGCTACGAAGCATCGCACAAAAACGAAACTGATTACACTATCTCATTCTCTCGTAGGTTAAATCCTATTTTTTTTACATGAATACCGCACAAGAGTCTGGAGCCAGTGGGACTATGGCATCCACAATTGGGGTATTTTGTGAGGCTGGAGGTAGTGGGGAGGGGAAGGAGATAGAAAAGGAAGGTGGGGAAGTACCTGGTTAATCAGATCTGGTCATCAAACACGGCTAAAGCCATTTCAAGCAACATATCAATTCTGAATGTAATCCTATGTATGTATGTGTTTGTTTCTTTTTAGTATCTTCATTTTTTGTTTCATCGAGTTTCAATATGGAAGGCGCGTATGGTACCGCGGTCCCGGGAACCATTTATTGGATAGCCAACAGCTTCGCCATAGGTCACACCCAGGTGGTTCGCTACGATTGTTGACTCTGAAGGGGTGCCCGGGTTCATAGGGTGAGGTTTGTCCAGGTCTTGGCGACGGGTGCGTCTGTTCATCAGCTGCATGGCAGGCCGGGAGAGAATGGTTGAGGGAGTCCCTTAAACTTTTCTATCCGTACTCTCTCACCTTGCACCGCAGTGGGAGGGATGGATTCATACGTCCGTCACTGACCCCCAGATTCCTGCCCACCCCGCACACCTTTTTCCTTTCCAGAACTTTCTTTCCTAAAAAAGACCTTCCACACAGCATCCCCAAAGATGATTTAGGCCCTGAGTGGAATTATTTTTTTCAGGGCCTCCTGTATGGAGCTAATGTAAAAAAAATCGGTTCTCAAGGAGTTTTCACTTTAAAATTATGAGTGAAATAGTGACGGTAATTAATTGAAAGTTAATATGGAGTGTGAGGTTGGTGTGCGCGCGAATAGTTAACAACTAGCAGCTGATTGGATCTTTAAGGGGAATAGTTGTTAACAAAGGAACTATTCCGCTGACCATTGCTTCAGATATTACCATTCATTGCACGAACTGGACAGAACCAATATGCTCCTAGATTGCACCATCAGCTTTTCCTATTTGCTCTCTGTAAAGGTCAAGAAAAGAACTTTAAAATAATGTTATTGCATCTTTCCAAGCGATCCTATCTAATCGCAATCCTTGTCTGATGGCTTCTTGGTATAATTCTCCATTCCTTCCATTTCAGATTATTATTTTTCTTCCCTCAGCATAACTCTTCGCTGCGATATCAGTCTTCTCCCATTTTACACTTGCTAGATATGAAAAAAGTATGTAGATGACTATTTAAATAAGAGCAAGATTCCTATTGCTCTGCATTCCGAATTTCTTCCGATTTCTAACATCCTAGCTTTTTCCCGCGGCCTCGCTCGCACCGCCTCCTCCATCTTCCCTCTCCCCACCCACTCCACTCCCTCCACCAACCCCTCCCCTTCCCCCTCCCGCCCACCCCCTCCACCGCCCCTCCCCCCTCCACCTCCTCTCCTCCACCACTCCGCCTCTTCCACCTTCCCTCTCCCCACTCCACTCCCCCCATCAACCCCCTCCCCCCTCCCCGTCCACTCCACTCCCTCCACCAACCCCTCCCCTCCCCCTCCCGCCCACCCCCTCCACTGCCCCTCCCCCCTCCACCTCCTCTCCTCCACCACTCCGCCTCTTCCACCTTCCCTCTCCCCACTCCACTCCCCCCATCAACCCCCTCCCGCCTCCCCGTCCACTCCTCTCCCCCCATCAACCCCCTCCCGCCTCCCCGTCCACTCCTCTCCCTCCACCAACCCCTCCCCTCCCCCCTCCCGCCCACCCCCTCCACCGCCCCTCCCCCCTCCACCTCCTCTCCTCCACCACTCCGCCTCTTCCACCTTCCCTCTCCCCACTTCACTCCCCCCCATCAACCCTCTCCCCCCCTCCTTGTCCACTCCTCCCCCTCCACCAACCCCTCTCCCTCCCCCTTCCCCCTCCACAAACCCCTTCCCCTCCCCCCTACCTCTCCTCCCCCGTGTCACAACCCCCTACCCCTCCCCCTCCACCTCCCCACCACCCTCCTCCACCCCTCCCCCTTCCCCTTCCTTCCCTTCCCCTCTCCCAACCCTTAATTCCTTCACCCCATCCTCCTCCCCTTCCCCCACCACCTTTCCCACACCTCCATCCCCTCTCCACCTCTTACATTTCACACATTCATTCCCGGTACATTCAGTTTTCAAACTGCTCGCGTGCCACCTATTACAATTTTTATACAAAATCCATAATGGCAGAGTTCAAGGGTAGTTTTATACAAAATAACAAACAAAAAAAGAATTCTCTAACTTGGCGTTCGAGAGTTATGCGCATACATACATTTCGGCAATTCATTTTTAGAAATAGATATTAACTGCGACGACAACAAAGCACTCTTTTTGGGGTGAATTGCCTAATAAAAAAAACATCGTTTCCAAGGTAACCATTTTGTTTGCTTTTCTTCTGATGTTTGCAATAACTCGATTTTGTTAGGGACAGAAAACGTATGATAAATAATTTCATAACGCCAGAGCTCATAGCCTATAGCACTCGCAAAAAATGTAGCTTTCTATTAGTGAAAGAATTTTTAAAGTCCATTCAGTAGTTTTTTGTGTGAAAGAGTAACAAACATACATCCATACAAACTTTCACCAATATAATAGGATAGGATTTTCCTTGAACACGTTGTTTTTAAGTTCTTAAAAAAATTATCATCATCAAACAGTATTAATAGGCTTGCGTCTGCGTGGTTGAATTTAAGAACCCGGCATCGAGTGCATGTCTGCCGCCACGTCGTACTCGCCGCACCATTTACACATCTGTGTACGTGAAATTTCAAACAAAGCTACCGTTGTAATTCAGTTTCGAATTCAACAATTCGTCAAAGTATGGATCGCATGAGAATGTGCCCCCGCTAGGTATAAGTACTACGATTTTGTAAATTTGAGTATCTCTACCGATATGGAAAGATTGGCGGTAATACTTAGTAGTGAATAATAGTATCACCCGGCTATGTATTACATATGACGTCATTACCCGTCGCGGTTTCTTTGTCTCGGTGACTAGCTGTCACTGGATCCGAGGAACTGGCTATTTTTGGAACCAGCTCCTATCCTACATTCAATCTGAGAAAAGACGAACCAAAAACCTCCTGCAGGGCCTAGCAGCAAACCCTGCCAAGCAGGTTTGTTAACTGCTAGTATGTTATTATTGAAGAAAATACATTTGCTGAGCCGAAACGATAATTGTATGAAATTGCCTCGATAGAAAAAAATCGCAAAGTAAGCTGCGAAATTTAATAAAAACACATTTTGTTCTACGGTTAACATGTTATGAATATGAAAAAATTCGAAGTATTTCTTTAAATGCTACTTAAGACATTTGTCGAGAGATTTTAAACGAGTCGTGTTTAATTAAATATTTTCACGATTTTCGCTTAATTATTAGCGTTTTTTTTTAATATTAGCGCGCTCCCTCTAACATTCGAATTACATACCTCTCTTTTAAACCACCTTCTTCTTCTTTTTGAATGCTTACTACGAAGCCTTAACACCCGCTTGTTTCTGTTGTAAAAAAATTAATTATATGCGATTCATCAGGCCACTGTTCATTTCTAGTCTTCGATTAAACACATTCTTGTCCCGTATTTTGAATGGTCAAATGATATGAAATACCCTCATTATTATAATAGTTGCATTTGGTCTGTGTGCTGCATCATCAGCTAATTGGTAAGTAAACCTTCTAGCGGCGGTTTCCATCAATAATGAGTGGAAGTGAAACAGTATCGATACACTAATTTTAGCTGAGAACACTAACGAAGGCTGTTTACTTTGAAACTGATGCTTTTACCTTCCACCAGGGGGAGGATATTGCAAGAGATGCATTTTACGCCAGATCCAAGAAAAAAATATTAATGGAGGGGATACTACTTTCTACTTACGTTATGATAATAAAAAAGTCTTCATGTTGCAGTGCAGCTTTTCCCGTACAAAGAATACCTTACATACAAACGAACACACTTCCATCGTAGGTAGGTACTTATCTCTAACCTTCTCTGCATTTCACGAATCAGGGGAAAGAATACCATTAAGGAAAAGGGTTTAAATTACAAAAAACAAGAATCACTAAAAATTATATCCATCACAGGGTGATAAGGTGCTCCCATAGCCGTTGTGCTCACATGATGCATAGATGGGGCCTTAAAGAGTCGGCGATGTGTGAATGCGGTGCGGTGCAGACCACCGAACATTTGGTCAACGAATGCCCGCTCCACTCATTCCCCGATGGGATTGGTGAGGTCCACAGGGTAACGCCTGAGGCCCTGGACTAGCTCGCAGACCTAGATATCCCCCTCTGACTCCCCACCATACGAAAGAAGGAGAAACTAAAAATGAATATTGGGAGGTTCCAAAATGTGTCCCAATAAATACGGTTAAATAATTTAGAGTACCAAAAATATTTATTAAACGGCCAATGCCAATTAATAATAATACCATTTATACTGCTAACGTCAGATATAAGGAATAATTTATTGATACATGGATACATACGTGACAACGATACATGGCGGCGGATACACTACCTGCATGGCATTCCGGACCGGGAGAGAATGGTTGAGGGAGTCCCTGTGACTTCTCCAGCCTTACTCTTTCGGAATATCACCTTGCACCTCAGTGGGAGGGATGGATTCATACGTCCGTCACTCCTGTATACACTGACCCCGGATTCCTACCCACCCCTCAAACCCCTTTCCTTTCCAGAACTTCCTCTCCTTCCTTTCCTTAAAAGACCCTCCACACAGCATCCCCAAAGAAGACATAGGCCTGGAGGGGGATTATTTTCTTCAGGGCCTCCTGCGTTGATACTAATAGAAAGAAAAAAATGAACGCAAACACTAGAGTAGTTACGGTAGTTAGTGTTATTTAGTTATCAAAGTACCTACCACTAATGCCATCTATGTCTATGTTTCAAAACTTAATAAATGTCAGTTCTCGCTCTCTCCTGAATAAAACGACGTGTTTCATTTAATAGTTAGTCCCAGAATTACTGCACCAACAAATTATCCCGATCTAGTAATCTGAAAATGGTGATGAAAAAAAAAAGGAATTAAATGGAATGCGTAGGAATGATTAATACGTGTACCTACAAACTTCGGCGAAAATGCTCAAAATAGATATTTTTGCCAAGAGTTTTATTTGTATTTTTATAGCCAGAATTCCCATTAATGGAGGACTGAATGCCGTTGGCGCTAATAAAAAACTGTCAAAAAAAGCGAAGCTAGCAGTCCACAATGGAGTCCTGGTACCTACCCTGATGTATGGCAGTGAGGCATGGAACTGGCAGAGGAAGGATGAAAGTAAACTGAATGCTGTTGAAATGAGATCCCTGAGACGTATGTGTGGTAAAACCATGTATGATCGTGTTAGAAATGTGGATATCCGCAAAGAATGTAAGGCTGATGTAAGTATAATGAGCAAAATTAAGAAAGGGACCCTCAGATGGTTTGGGCACGTAGAGCGAATGAGCGAAGAAAGTAGTGTAAAAAGAATATATGATGCAAATGTGAATGGTAGAAGAAGTCGGGAACGCCCGAGGAAGACATGGCACTATCAAGTGAATCTGATACTTGAGACGGGCCATGTCAAAAGTCGGAATAATAGAAGAGTATGTATGAATGTGAGTGAGGCAAAGAGTGTGTGCCAAGACCGAGTTGTTTGGCGGTCCGTCCTCTCTGCCTACCCCTGCGAGGAAACGGCGTGATGGTTAGTTAGTTAGTTAGCCAGAATTCTTCAGATGTCGATTGCGTCTCTTCTCTAAGAAGACTTTGATAAACTATCTCCACCTGAATTAGAATCCTGTGAGGCAAAAAATAGACGAAGGTTTCCGTTGTATTGACATTTCTACGAGCTTGAAGTAGCGCAGGTCGTCACTCATGTCCATTTTCCAATCTATATACAAATAAACAATGTTCCCAGAATTCATCCCTTCGTATAGCTTAATACAAACCCTACCGTTATATAATCTAGGTCGAGGGATAACGTGCAACGATTCGAAATGATGTAGACAGAAATAAATATATTTCTTTGTTTCTGAAAACTAAACATTCTGAGATGTGAAATTTTATGCAATGAATTTATTGTATCTGCTGTTGTAGGTGTCCCATAATTTATATGGCAGGTCCGTGGCTGTACCGCCGCCTGACGCCCTAAACCACCCTCCCTGGGGAAACATTTATAGGGGAGGTGTTCTGGGGCTGGGCGGAAAGCTGGGAATTGTTCTCAACTCTGTAAGTGGACCCTGGAGCTGCTTAAACCGAGTAAACATCAACTGGCTGCTTAGTTCTTACCTTCTTACCTTACCTTATAATACTCGTACAATGAAGATTAATAATACGATTCAGCTCGTTTATATCAGAGAAGCTAACTTCGTGCTTTACACTACCTGACAACTGAATGGAAAACAAGCTGACGTAAGTGATTAAACTAAGATGTTGCATGTTTTTATTTGTAGAAATTGTACCTGAGCGGTATAGAGTATCTTCTTGTACCATTTAGTTTACGATTTGCCTCTTTTACCTCCATTGGTAGCAGATACCTCGCTGCAGTTAGGTGCACACTTTGGTACATCCATACAATACGTAATGGCTCTCCACTCTCTTCAAAGACTACTCTCTTTCATGCATCTCTCCACTGGATGTAATAGGCATGGAAATGGATGCGTATTGAAGAAAGGAAGCAAACAGAACAATGAATAGGGAGGAACATAAATGCTAAAGGTTTTAAGTAGGTACATAAGTGAAATATTCAAACACATTCTTCTGAAAGAACTGCGTGTAATTTGGTTGAAAAGTGGTGTTGGTGGGTACGTTTTAGTAGCTATCAGTCTCGTCTGTAATATAGGCCTCAGGGATAGCTCCCCCACCTGAACAGGGGGGGTGATTTTATAAGGTTATCTCTCTCTCTCTCAGGTTATGTGGGACCTAGCGATCCATAATGTAGGAAGGTTCTGCTTTTTTTTTTCCAGAATAAAAAAAAGGAACAAGATTGTTTGGGAATAAACGAAAACAGGTTTCTACTTGTGAGGTTAAATTGGTTTCAGTAATAAAAGAGTTCATTTCCAAAACAACCAAAGCCCAGTATAATTTTATAAAGAACATAACAATGTTGCCCTTTTGAGGGGCCGGGTTTCACATCCCCAAAAACATAACAGATTCTGAAACATAACAGATTCATAACAGATTTGACAGGAATATAATTAAGCAGAAAGAAATATCGTACCTGCGGACCATGGATCTTTATCTAATTCTACACTGACACGAACTCTTAATTTACTTGAATATAGCGCGTTGATGAACCGCGGGCCATATTCTCTCGCAATCTCCAGGATGGGAACCAGGAAAGACCCCCAGGAAGGCCAGAAAATGAGGACTCCCCGCTAGGGAGTAGTATCCAAGATCAGCACCAGTGCTCCGGTTGAGCCCACCGGATGAAACACGATTTCCGTCAGCACACCTCATCAGGAAATGAACGCCGAGTAACCATCCGTCACAAATATGAGCAGCAATGACCGTACCAGGTCATAAGGACTCTCCCTCGCAAAGCTTTTCAATATGCCAGTCGCGATTATGTAGGTAATTAACAATACCGTTATGTCGCGGACAAATATCGGTCCCAATGGCGGCGACCAATCACATTAGAAACAGCGTTCCGATCACATCAGAAAGAAGCGTTCGCAAAATGTACATCGCCCGGCTCGCGATTAAAATCGTTTAAAACAATTTGTAACGAAGAGATTATCCCATTTTTAAATCCAAAACTATCACTAAAGTGACAAGTCGAATCAACACCGGCTTCCCGTACGGTGCGAATTCAAAAAGTGAAAACCAAAAAGGAAAAAAAGTTTTGCCAATCCATTCCGTGCTGTTCAAATTATCAGGTTAGTGGTCAGGTAAATAATTATATCACAAATTGATAATTATTTACGTGACAATTCCCCCCTTCTCACGAAAATGTTTGGCCCCAAACATGAAATCCACGGTTCCGATGTAAAAAAAAAATAAACAAATAAAAAAATAAAGGTACACTAACTAACTAACTAACTAGAAGATAGGTCCATCAGGTATCTAGAAATTTTACAACAAGTAACCATTAGCAATCATAAACAATAAATCATATAAATCTAGATAGATTGAAAGAACAATGAGAATAGGATGGTACGAGAATAAGGAGTCTACAACACCTTCAGCAACGATGGAGCTGGGTGCTGGCATTACTGGCTGAAGTCCAGACCTGTTATTCTCATGACATCCTAACATCGGGAACATCTTAAAAATAAAGAACACAATCAATGAAAAGAAAAAAAAAATTATGCACAAAGCATCACTTTTCCTTCAGCAGGAAATTTTGCCATTAAAAAAAAGACTTCACTTTAGGGTAGTCAACCATCCCGCACTTCACTGAATTTAGGCTATTTATTAATAGCGAAAAGGTAACTATTCTATCTACCTAGGTCCAACAGGTCTAATAGGTTAACATAGAATTTTATTCAACAAAATACAGAACAGACATTAAACCTAGAATGAGGAATATCTTTCAGAGATATTTAACTTAGTTTAATTAAGTTTAAAAAAAAGATTTATAACAATGTAGAACCATAAGTATATGAGTAGTACTTGTGTATTAATGAATTAGTTAGACCAAGATTGCAAAACTTGTCTACTAAAAGTGGTTAGATTAGGGTTTACATTTTTTAGAAATACCTATCCGTACAGGTGGTTACAATAGGGTTTACATAATAAGAAATGTTTCAATATGTTTCAAAATTAAAAAATTAGATCAGGTTTTACAATACCAAAGATATACCTGTCTACAAGTGGTAACAATGAGTATCAGTAGGAACACAAAGACAAGCGAAACAGAATCTAGAATGTTTAGCTGAATGCATAGGGATTACAATTTAACAAAAAAAAACCTAGCTAATAGTAGTGAACCACTATGAAAAAATATATAGAGTACAAGCCATTTTAATAACTAAAACAGTGTACATAGTTTGCACAAGAAAAAGACTGAGATCACACCGTAGACGGAGATCCTTCAAAATATTACTTCAAAAGTAAGCAAAAGGCAAAATTTCTTGAACAGACAATATGTATTGGTGATCGAATATATTGTGATAATCGACACTATCTAAATTGGTGATCAATCAAAACATTTGAATGACACTAGGTACAAAATTGTGTAGAGAAACACTGGTGTTTCAGCAGTGAGACTAATATAAATATTTTACTTATGACTATAAGCTGTACAAAAATACGCTCTCCTGTGCTAGAGGTAGAGTATTATATATTCCATGCTGGAATTACTTAATAGGAAAGTATGCCGAAGCAGTACTACCTTTGTTAGAAAGACATAATAATGTTGTTAATAAACTATGACTTAATATTATTCACTTTAAGGAAAGCTAAACCAAACTTAATTGTAACAAATACTAGCTAAATATAATCTATTTATTATATAATATAATCTATTTATGAAAATATACACATTTTGTATACCAGAAAGTTGCTCAAATCTCTGCTACACAAAGAACTACACTTAAGAATATATTTTGTTCTCTAGTTCCTTGGAGGATCTTTGGTTATAAGGCATGTCGGAGGGACGACAAAATGGAAAGAAAGCTCCACTGAACTAGAGAAAAAATGGATTTAGATTTAAAAGTAGGGAACATTACAAAATATCCGTTAACTGACGGAGTAGAGATGCGATACCAATGTGTGTGCGTGTGTGCATTGCAGTGATAATACTGACAGAAATAATATAGACAGGGTGTCTACTAAAAAAAACGAGAAATACTCATATCCAATCTAATTATATATATCACTTGAAAAAAAAAATAAGTCATGTGAAGGAGAGAGAAGAAAAAAAAATAATGACTTAAGGTTTGGGCGCCACTGATCATCAGATCAGATTCTAGTTGAACGAGGGTAAATAACCGTTTATCATCAATAAACTAGAATATTGCGTTTACTCCGACCACATGCTTTGGAGGTACCAAACTCCAAGACACATAACCTGAACAAACACATAAAGAAACAAATGAAATGGAGTGGAAGGTTGGTAGTCTTACACACCACGACATTGGCTTCCTATAATGTACTTAAAGTAATAATTAGTCTAAACGAACGATATCCTTGACGTGAAAATTTCCTACTATTTTTCCTTTCATATCTGCCAAAGTATAAATTAAATCAGAGACTTTACCCTTTATGACATTGCGAACAAATCTAGGTGCCAATTTATGAGAGAAATAATCTGGTCCACTGGATTGAACAAAATTTTTCCTCCAAATGACGTCTCCAACATCATAAATAACCGACTTACGACGCAAGTTGTAGTGTTGGGCATTCTTTTTAAAAGCTTGTAGTAATGCATTAGAAACTTGCTCATAAATTGGAGCTAACTCTTCCAATTTTTTAGCAAATTCACTTCTAGATTGTTTTAGGGTAGTGTCTGCGACACCAGAAGAAATATTTATTTCATGAAATTTTCCGTCAATGATTTGTTCTCTTCCGTGCATGAGGAAAAAAGGCGTGAAACCTGTTGCGAAATTAACCGTATTATTCAAGGCTGACTGAATCTGAGGCAGAAATCTGGACCAATTACGATGGTCAGACTCGGTCAAGATAGACAAGGCAGTCCCGATAGTTTGGTTATACCGCTCAACTACATTATTTTGCGGGGTGTAATAAGCGTTATAAAAAGGCATGGGAACATTATAATCTGATAACAATTGTTTAAATTCTTTTGAGACAAATTGTTTCCCGTTATCACATATAAAAGTTTGCGGAACACCGTGTACCAAGAAAATATATTGTTCTACATTTTTAACAATGCTTTTAGCAGTAGCATTTCTGAGCGGAAAAATCCAAGTATATTTCGAAAAAACGTCAACAACCGATAAAATGTACATAAATCCCGCGTAACTACGTGGAAGAGGACCAACAAGGTCGATAGACAACATTTGCATCGGTCTGTTGACTAATTTTGGATTCGTAGAAATGCCAGCCGGCGCAGATGTATTTATTTTATGTGCCTTGCACGTTTTACATTTATTAACAAACTTTTTGACATCATTATACATACCCGGCCAAAAATAACGGAGTTGAACTTTCTTATACGTTCTGAATATACCTGGGTGGCAAGAGCTAATAGACTCGTGTTCTTTACTTAAAATAGCGTTACGGTCCTCAAAAGGAACAACCAGCTTCCAAGCTGTATCCTCCTGTAGAGCGAAACGGGACTTAGAGTGACGAAATAAACAATTACCCTTAATTCGAAAATTATTAAAACGTTGTGGATTATTTTTACAATTAGTAAATAAGTTAATGTACCAATTATCCGTGCCTGTAGGAAGGTTGTCAATGGCTCCAATAGTTAAATCGTCTTTACGCGAAAGAGCGTCGGGTACAGTGTTAAATTTACCCTTCCTGTGGACTACGTCAAAAGAAAATTGAGAAAGGCGGGTAGACCAACGTGCAAGTCTGCCTGTCGGATTTGATAAAGACACTAGCCATTGCAAACTGGAGTGGTCAGTTACTACTGTGAAGTGAACTCCCTCTATGTAGGGCCTGAAGTGATTCACCGAATCTAACACCGCTAAGAGTTCGCGCTCCATCACGCCGTAGTTTCGCTCGAAGAATGTTCAGACACCTAGAAAAAAAAGAAACCGGGTGTTCTTCTCCTTCAAAGACCTGTGTGAGCACGCCGCCTATCCCAACGTTGCTCGCGTCACAGTGTATGGTAAATGGAAGTGAAAAATCAGGACAATTGATAACCGGCGCGGAAGTTAATGCCTTTTTTAATTTTTTAAAAGAGTCTTCAGCCTCTGAAGACCAAGAAAAATTACTCACCCCCTTTCTTGAGCCAGTGAGTCTTGTTAAAGGGGCCGCTATTGTGGAAAAATTCTTGATGAAACGTCTATAATATCCACAAAGTCCAATAAATGCTTTTAACTGTTTAGAATTCCTAGGAGTGGGGTAAGTTCGAATAGACTCTAGCTTGACTGGATCTGTGCGAAGACCCTTTGCATCAACAATATAACCCAGATACTTCAACTCGTCCTTACAAAACTCACATTTTTTGAGATTAATTGTTAAACCTGCTTCTTTAATACGTGTGAAAACTTTATTTAACAATTCCAAATGTGACTCAAAATCTTCTGAAATAATAATTAAATCATCCAGGTAGCAGAAAAGGTTTTCATCGAACTCCGGACCAAAAAGAGCATCAACAAGACGCTGTAATTCACTAGGTGCATTTTTCAGACCAAATGGCATCCTAACGAATTCAAAAAGTCCATGACCTGGTACAACAAAAGCCGTTTTAGAACAAGAGTCCTTATCTAAAGGTATCTGCCAAAAACTTTTCGATAAATCAATAGAGGTTATAAAGCGTGCACCACGTAGCTTGTCTAAAATACGCGAAATATACGGCAAGGGGTACGAATCCCTTGTCGTGACGCTGTTAAGTTTCCTAGAGTCCAAGCAGAACCTTGCAGAACCATCCTTCTTAGGCACGATCAAAACCGGATTCGACCAAGCCGAACGCGAACGGCGAACAACACCTAAATCTAACATTTCCTTAAGTTGTGATTAAAGTTGTTGCTGACGAGTTTGAGACAAAGGGTAATACCGTTGCTTAATGGGATCTCCTGTTGTATTAATTTTATGCTGCACTAAATGAGTACGACCCAGTCCACATTTTTCAAACGAAATTGACTTAAATTTATCAATTACATTATTTAGCCTATGATTGTCTTGAGGGGACAGTAGGGAAGCTGACGTGACCTTGCGAATTTCACTTAAAGTATTCTCAACATCACGTCCACTGTTGGCCCTTGAAAACAATTGAGGAGCGATGTCAAATTGCTTCCAAAAGTCGACTCCCAAAACAATCACGGGAGAAAGAGACGGAATTACAAAAAAAATTATATATTTCTTAATACTATTAAAAGTAACTAGTACCCGCATAGTACCAATTACATCTTGATGTTTACCATCCGCGGTGGTAACGTAAGAATCAAGCTTATCTAACTTAAAACCTAAACTTAAGAAAAACCTATACAGTGAACCTCCAAAACAACTCACACTAGCTCCGCTATCTAAAAGAGCTGAAAAAACTAAATTGTTAATTGCAATATTAACATGAGGTCTAATATCTTGACCGCTGGTCATCATCGGCATGAATGCGTCCATGTCATGGTCGATGGGACTGGTACTAGAGTTTGAAACTATCGGTGGTCTCCTAGCATCCTCGCTAGCAGAATGTGGGGGACCCCCGTCTAGTTTTTTGAATTATGTCGTTCAGGATTTGCTTGTCGCTTGGTATGATTCTTCTGAGAATCATACTTCCATTTCCTACAAAAAGGCTTGGAATGACCTTTTATATTACAATAAGCGCAAAGTAATTTATTTCTATAAAATTGTGCAGAAGGTGAAGAAGAAGAAGAAGAAGAAGAATGTGCAGCATTATTACTCAACGGAACGGATGACGGTTTATTCTTGTCTTTGACCGAATTTGCTTCATCGTCGGAAATAGCTAAACTTTTTTCAAATCGCTTACAAACACTAATTAAGGAATTTAAATTTTTATCCTCAAAATAAGCAATAACAAGAGCATATTTCGGCAATAGGCTATTGCATACTAAATCCACAATTTGTTCTTCCGGAAGTTGAACGTTTAATCTTAAATTAGCTAATTGCACGTCTTCAACATAATCAACTACGCTTTGATTATACTTCTGTTTCATAGAGAACAGAGCTTTTAAAGCTTCGGTTTGGTTAGCGATTGGATCAAAACGAGATAAAATTAGTTTTTTCAGTTCTAGCCAAGTTAAATTATCTTTATAAATGGTACGATACCATAGCAATGCTCTTCCCTCCAAAAGGTCAGCAAACGAAGTGACAACAAGCGGCAACTCAATATGACGACACCTAGATAACTCCTCCACACGTTGTATAAAGTCACGGATGTCTGAAGATCCGTTAAACTTAACACCCCAGCTATGTACGGAAGGATTTGTAGTTATATTCTGATAATAATTATTAGTTATGTTGGTATTTGTATTAGGACTTTCATCACTGCTTGTTTCTTGTTGAGAAGAAGTACCACTAGATTGTTTAAGGTTCCTGTTGTAAATTCGCGCTTGCTCTCTCATGGCGGACAAAGTGGGTTCTGGAGTAATATTAACGTCAGAAAGCATCTGAATCATTTCCTCTTTTGAGGCCCCGTTGATGTTAGACAACGTCATTTTGTCAAATGGAATTTATTTATGAAACAAAACGAAGAAAATATTCCAGATGATTCCATATGAAATAGTTAATATTTATGAGATAAACCGAATAACACTATATTAAGTCTGGAAAATTGTTTATAAAGTTATTACGATAACATAATCGAAGTATAATAATGATCGTTTGACATCTGACACATGTCAACAAAATCGCTATCAGCTGATCTGTAATAACAACTGACATAACCATAGACAAACTTGCCAGCCTACAAAAATGTCCCAAAAATATTATCCGAAAAAAAAGAACGAAGCTGTTCTAGTAGGTATATTTATGTTTACGTTACACAAAATTTGAGAGCGAACGAAGCTCAACCGGAAACCAATACAATTTAAAGCAAAGCAAAAAAATGACATAATAATATGCACAAAATTTCAAACTACCGCGAAATATTTCATATAATCCATTATGACGCATCTACACACACACACTGGTACCATTATAACAGTATGAAGATATTAATGAATAATACATATCCAACCTTGAAAATTCGGAAAAAGAAGCAGAAACTCAAAACATAACAGACCGTTAGAATATACGGGCACCAAAAGCAGAATATTCAACTTAAAACGTTGGAGCGCCAAATATAAGGTTATCTCTCTCTCTCTCAGGTTATGTGGGACCTAGCGATCCGTAATGTAGGAAGGTTCTGCTTTTTTTTTTCCAGAATAAAAAAAAGGAACAAGATTGTTTGGGAATAAACGAAAACAGGTTTCTACTTGTGAGGTTAAATTGGTTTCAGTAATAAAAGAGTTCATTTCCAAAACAACCAAAGCCCAGTATAATTTTATAAAGAACATAACAATGTTGCCCTTTTGAGGGGCCGGGTTTCACATCCCCAAAAACATAACAGATTCTGAAACATAACAGATTCATAACAGATTTGACAGGAATATAATTAAGCAGAAAGAAATATCGTACCTGCGGACCATGGATCTTTATCTAATTCTACACTGACACGAACTCTTAATTTACTTGAATATAGCGCGTTGATGAACCGCGGGCCATATTCTCTCGCAATCTCCAGGATGGGAACCAGGAAAGACCCCCAGGAAGGCCAGAGAATGAGGACTCCCCGCTAGGGAGTAGTATCCAAGATCAGCACCAGTGCTCCGGTTGAGCCCACCGGATGAAACACGATTTCCGTCAGCACACCTCATCAGGAAATGAACGCCGAGTAACCATCCGTCACAAATATGAGCAGCAATGACCGTACCAGGTCATAAGGACTCTCCCTCGCAAAGCTTTTCAATATGCCAGTCGCGATTATGTAGGTAATTAACAATACCGTTATGTCGCGGACAAATATCGGTCCCAATGGCGGCGACCAATCACATTAGAAACAGCGTTCCGATCACATCAGAAAGAAGCGTTCGCAAAATGTACATCGCCCGGCTCGCGATTAAAATCGTTTAAAACAATTTGTAACGAAGAGATTATCCCATTTTTAAATCCAAAACTATCACTAAAGTGACAAGTCGAATCAACACCGGCTTCCCGTACGGTGCGAATTCAAAAAGTGAAAACCAGAGAGAAAAAAAAGTGTTGCCAATCCATTCCGTGCTGTTCAAATTATCAGGTTAGTGGTCAGGTAAATAATTATATCACAAATTGATAATTATTTACGTGACAATTTATGGGATGTATTGTGGGGGCTGGTGTTCCGCCGAGAGAAGCTAGTGACAGGTGTGATGTTGTAAGATAAGTTTTATAAAGGAAAAAAGGTCTCACTTTTCAAAAAATTTTCCAGGTAATTGAAATTGATGTGTTCTCAATTTTGATTGTAACAGGTATTACGAAAGAATCAAATAAAATTTAGTTTTATCGTACTCTTGAAGGAAATTTAAATATGTTCGAAACAATTCTGTAACTAGGAAGTAAACAAATCTCATTTTGATTTCCTGGAAAGACGAAGCATTCATCTGCTTGAAGAAGTTGAAATTTGGTATTTAAATTACTTTCTGAATAATTACGAAGTCAGTTGTAGAACAGCAGACTGTAGACTGCTCAGTGTTATGCTACCCAAAATCCAGCTGCAGTTGGAGTAAATTATATATTTGAAGTTGAAAACATCCGTAACCTTTTGAAGTTCTTTGTTTTTCTTAATGCGCCCCATAAAATTCTAACTTTTAACATAGGTATTCGTAGATTTTAATTATTCAGTAAGCTTGAGCGTAAGTAGGTACCTACTACATTATTTAAGAAAACCTAATTCACTGCATCAGGCTTACGGAAATATCGCTGACACGAGTTACTGAGTGGATAGAAGTCGAAAAGTGGTATATTAGGGTAATTTATCTCTCAAGGAATTTCTGATCTTGCACGAAAAGTTTTCTATTTTTTTTCCATTTCTCAAAACCATTTCCCTCGGAACCTGTGTCAGCTGTGTCTTTTTAGGGAAACGAGACGAAGTTTTGGAAAGGTAAAAGGTATGAGGGGTGGGTAGAATCTGAAGGTCAGATTTTCCAAGAGTGATGAACATATAAATCCATTCCTCGCACTGCGGTGCAAGGTGATAGGTCGAGAGAGTGCGGCTGGAGAGGTCAAAAGTTCTCCCTCAACCAGTACCTCCCAATACGTAGCAGGTGGGCAAACGCATTCGCCACAAAGACCTAGACTCCTAGACAAACCTCACCCCATGAACCCGGGCATCCCTGCAAACGTAGCAAACCACTTGGGGTGACCTTTGGAAGAAGTACTGGTTATTCAATAAAAGGTTTCCGGGGCAGCGGTATCCATACTGAAAAAATATCCGTTGTTTTCTTTTCGTAAAGTAAAATATCACTCATCAATCAGTCCCTGTGACATTTCAAAATCAAACAACAAATAAGGAATAAAGTTTTTCTGATTTGAACTCAAGTTAACAAACTAAATCCACCTAAAGCTGGGTCCACATATGTTCTTTTGTCCGTTCCGTTCCTCCGTTCCGTATCAGCGTCGCGATCAAGAACGCTAGTTTGGACGCCCGTTCGGAACGGTACGGTGTTACGGAGGTACGATACGGGTCGAGGTACGCCCCGATCCATCGGGAGTCGGTAAATTCGGCCCGTTCAAAGGCGATACGATACGGGTATGCGCCAGTCTGGACGTGATCGCGGCATGCACAGGTCGTTCTCTCTGTTGCTACCCGGATCAGGAGAAATGCAGTGGGATAACGAAAATATTGTAAAGCTTATTGATGGGTATAGGGCCAGGGAAGTTCTGTGGGATCCCGGAAACAATAATTATTTTAATATATAATAATATAAGAATAAATATAATAATAAGAATATTTTAATAAATAACGGTATAAGAATCTCCTGTAGCCAAATAACGCAAAGTTATGCTTAATCTATCTTTTATCGAAACAGACTTTCTAAATGTGGTATCCGCCTTTTTAATTTTTGGCCCAATTAAATTAATGAAGTACTCGAAGTCGCTTGGTGGCGAGTGAAGTTTTTATATTTTCCACTTATGTTTTGAAATTTTAAATCTCTCATTAAAGCTCTTGCGCCACATATTTCTCTGTTATTTGAACAATTCTAACTCCCACCAACGTCGCCTTTTTTGTTATAATATTGTGAATAACAATGAAGGATGCGCAAGCAATCGACAAATTCTCAAACACTTCCGCGGTCGACGACATGCTAGGAGGGAATGGAATGAACACGCGATGATGCCGATGATTGCAGCGACGTCGGAGGTACAGGCTGTTTGGCCGTACCTCCGTACCGTACCTCCGTATCTGGACTTGCGTCCAGAGTTTTTGATACGGAACGGAGGTTCGGAACGGAGGAACGGAACGGACAAAAGAACATGTGTGGACCCAGCTTAAGGCGGCAGATGCCTCGCAGTGTTCGCATAAGAAGTTAAAACATGATTTAATTTTCGTATAGAGTTTTCCATTATGTTTTCTCCTTTTCTTAATGAGATTTAAATTGACTTATATTTGCAATTTTTGTCTTTGTGGGTAGTTCTTAAGCTCTAAAGGAACTCTACTGTAATCTGGAGGATTGTATTATGTATTATAAGTAATATCAAGTGAGTAATGAGACGTGAGAAAAAGCGAATGGAAGCATAAAGGATAGGATTAAAGAAGTGGCACATCAGAGGGATTATATTGTGTGGGTGACAGGAGGAGGGATTGTGAGTAAGATTTAATAAATGAGGTGGTTGTCACCATTTAAGGCTGCCGCGAAATGTTTGAATGATTACTTGACCCCGTCTTTTAAACGATTATTATCATAAACCATATAAAAACCCAAGGCAAAGAACGGTATGTGTCTTATTATAATAATTACGATCCCATTCATTCCGCTTTCTCAGTGAATGCGTTTGTAAAATTTGCTATAAGTAAATGGTTTATCCTGTATAAATACAATAGTAAATACTAAAGTATTATAATAATAATCGTTTATTCCAGAATATATGCAGGGGAAGTGCAATGCAATCAGGGTTGCCAGGTGTTCGGTATTCTACCAAACCGTTCGGTATTTAAACACCGTGTTCGGTGTTCGGTATGACAAAAATATCGAAGTTCGAAGTATGGGCGGTTCGGTATTTTCTTTCTGATTAATTTTTCTTCCTAAAAAGCGATTCAATTATCAGATTTGACGCAATCGGCAATCGATATTGCGTAGCATCCTTACTTAGTTTGTGCGATGTTGCCGCTTCGTACACGCGCTCACTGTTTTCAAGCCATTTTCAAGCGGATTAGTGTTACACATAGGTGACTACGTACTTGCGTAAATTGATTAGTCGAAATAATTTGATTGTTTACATTGTTTCAAAGTCCACCAAACCCCTCCCCCCCCCCCCGACGCGGGTTTACTAAGATACAACCGTGAAATCTAGGGAAATTTCACCTCGAAATTTTTTTTGCTCACTGTTCGGTATATTTTTGGAAAAGATCTGGCAACCCTGAATGCAATAAATTCCATATTTTTTAATAACGAAAGAAAGATAAATAATAAAATCAGGGTACCTACCATGACATGTGTTGGTGTTAAATATTTTTTACCTGGGTATCTAGCATGGTCGATCGATATAGGTTTTATCGAAAATGTCGGTAACTTGTCATCGCTCCAGAGCACGATTGCAGGCCGCTAACGAACAAACAACAGTTCACAACGACTTAGAGTTCCTACTTTATTTGACGTGAACTGTTATTTGTTCGTCAGCGGCCTGCAGTCGTGCTCGGGAGCGATAACAAGTTACCGATATTTTCGAGAAAATCTATATCGATCGACCATGCTAGATACCCAGGTAAAAAATATTTAACACCAACACATAAATTAAATAAAAACAAATAGGCATGAGAATTAAGCACTTAAATTAATGTAAACAGGCGTTTACATTAATTTTATTTCACCATCTCCTAAAACTAGTAAACTAGTAAACGTTTGGGTGGTAGTGATTTTATATTTGTGTACATTGTGACACGTGTCCAACGATGGTGGGATAACCCCCACTGAGGGTGGATTATCATGACACGTGGACACATGGACACACCTCAGCTTACTATTATTACTTATAAACGTCAGCAAATTTAATAGGTAGGTATATATAAATCATGCAACTTTACCGATATTGTTCTGGTGTGAAAAAAATACTTTAATTTTAACTATGATAACTTGAATGTCGTTCTGCCGCTGAGAGCTTCGCTGTTAACTCTCTTTCTGGGTAGTTAACTAACTATTACACCGTTCCTCGCAGAGGTAGGCAGAGGGAACGGAACGATAAACAATTCGGTTTTGGCACACACTCCTTGCCTCATTCATATTGAAAATTTGTCTCGTATGTGCTCTTCTATTATTCTGAATTCTGACTCTTAACATGGTCTAACTCAAGTATCTGATTCACTCAATAATGCCATGTCTTCCTCGGCTTCTTCGAAGAACTAGCGTCATTGATCCCCTCAGCACCGGTGCATAGTCGGGAAACACACAAAACACGCGCCCAACATATTTACACGGATGACATTAGTCACATGAGAACGGGTCGTTTCTACGGCTAAATTTTGTGTTCAACGGCTCGGCTGTGGAATGATTTGCCGGCCTCTGTGTTTCCTCCCTCCTACAACATAGGTCTCTTCAAGACCCATGTTCACTCCTTCCTTTCCTCAAAAAGACCCTCCACACAGCATCGTCATTCACAAAACATAGGCCCAGAGGGAAATTATTTTCCTCAGGGCCTCCTTTGTGGAGTTAATTTTATAAAAAAGTCTTCCTCGGGCGCCCCCAACTTTTTCTACCATTCGTGTTTGCATCATGTATTCTCCTTGCTCTGCTTTCTTTGTTCATTCGCTCTACATGTCCAAACCCTCTGGGCGACCATTTCTTAATCTTACCCATTACACATTACCCTTGCATTCTTTGCTGATCTCTGCATTTCACATGCTTTTACCATAAATACAACTCAGGGATCCCTTTTCTACCTCGTTCAATCTACTTTTATCCTTCTTCTACCGATTCCATGCCTCACTGCCATACTTCAGGGTAAGTACAGTACGCACTAAACTTACACGCAGACCTAAACTTTGTGATATCCTTTCTCGCGCAGGTACAGTCACTTCACTGATTTACAATGACCTTACAAAAGAGAAATATGCGTAAAACACACGTGCAACAGAGAAAGACGTGGGCGGAGAGGCATACCGCTTTCCGGACCTTAAACTCGCCTAGTTCGACGATTTCTATTTCAACGTTAGGTCGGTATTGCAGAAATATACCAGAATTCCATTGTGGACAACTAACTTCGCATCATTGTTTTTTAGCGGCAATTCAGTATACGCCTCAGGGATTCCATGTACCTATACAGCCTTCACTTTCATCCTTTCTCTATCAGTTCCATCCCTCATTGCCATACATCAGGGTAAGTACAGCACTCCATTATGGACGGCTAGCTTCGGTTCTTTTTTTTTGGATAGTCGGCATACTAAAAGATTAATAAGAATCATTATCTTAATTTCTTCAAACTGTTTGCATCTTGTCAATTAATTAATTTGACGGTCCACCAGTTACATATTACACGGTACTAACAAAGCCATCTTTACAAACGAGATAACAATGGTAAGCGGTGTCACAAATTACATTAAAGTTTTATCGGGTCGAGAGGTGACGACGTCAAAAGCCTTGACAATGGCCATTTATTAAATTAATATGTTATATTATAGTCACGTAATTCCGTGACCTGCTTCTCGTAATCTCCCTGCGGGTGAATACTCAGTCACACTCAGAGATAAGCTCCGCGACCCTTTTCAGCCAAATCACAGCTACTAATCTGCCGAACATAATCATTTGTAAAGGCCTGAAAAATGTAAACCGAGGAAAATGTGGAACGTAGTATAAAAAGTGAAAATACACGTCGATTGTCCAGTTGATTAGGCAGGCGTCTCCCGCCTACTTAAATACTAAGGAGGGTTACTGATGATGGACACTGCAACGATGTCCGAAACGTTGGCTAAAGAAGGAGGTAGCGCAACACGGCACAACACCCCAAAAACATACAACGAACATGCTTTTGGCCGTGAAAATCTTAAAACTTATCTGACTAAGGAGGGTTGTTTTAAAAAATTTGAATAATTCATCAAATATTTCAAGTAAATTTTCACGCTCTGTGAAAGTTCTATTCAAGTTCTTTGATTATTTCAGTTTTATGAAACAACTGGCCTACAATGATATAATAAAATAAATTGAATAGAACTTACACAGAATGTGAAAATTTACTTTAAATATTTGAAAGAGTCAAACTGAGGTATCTGCAGATGAAATTTCACCTCAATTTGTAGACATTAGTATAGAATTTTTGCATATAAATCGAGGTTTTCTACCATTCACCTAGTTTTTCTTCTACTGTTTTTCCCAGCCAGATTAAATTCCCCCGGTACTCACGGATTATTTTTCATCACGTAACATATATGTTTGTTTTTTATATTATTTTCCTCCACCGCCGTTTGGTTTATCGTGTTTATTAGCATAATACTCCGTTTTGCGCGCCCCTGGAGAGTGCTCTCTTTTATTGCGAAATGCTACTAACAATAAAATAAGTAGTTTCTCAGTAAAACAGCACGCCACTCGTAATATTTGACTTTCGAATTTTTTTTAGAAAAGTCAACAAATGGGTAAGGCGCTCCGGAAAACAAGCTAGTATCAAACATGGAAAATATTCGAGTATTTAAATATATATTAAAGATTCCATAGTCTCAATGGCTCCAGACGGGAGCAGTTGGGACTCTTGTGAGATTCACGAAAAAAATCCTACATCTCGCGGAGTTCCTGTTCATAAATGTGTAGCGAGACAATTCCTACTTTCTCTCGGAAGAATGTAAAAGTAAATATGTAACTCTAAATATCATTAATTGTTCCTGATTGTTTACTTTAGAATCTTACATTTGTGTACCTTTATTTATCCTATCAACTTTAATATCTTAATGGTATGATTTTCTTTTTTTTCAGGTGAGAACAGCTTCCTATCTACTGTCAACATCTCGCTCGCTTTGAAGTAGAATCTGCGTAGGTACTATGTATCACGGTCTCTCTCCCCCCTGCTAAAGGAGTTAATTTCTCTTGACTTTTGGTCGAGTCAGCTCTGCACAACGAGATAGCGCATTCGCTCTGTAAGTTTTTCTCCCCAGTTTGATTTTAATGTATATTATCTAATATATTCACTGGTCAACAATGGTTGTGTTGCCCTTGATATGAAAGTGGTTCTGAATCATTTTATGCCTACAATTTATGAAACTATGAATGATTTTGGAATATTGGCTCTAGTTTTTATGATTTTGGCGTATCTTATATCATCATTACATAGTATAAAGTAAAGTCGCTCCCGTTGTCTGTACGCTTAGATCTTTTAAACTACGCAACGGATTTTCGTGCGGTTTTCACCAATAGATAGAGTGATTCATGAGGAAGGTTTTTAGGCATATAATTTGTCAAGGTTTTGTGTAAATTGGTTGAAATATATAATATATATGGCAACATATATAATATATTAGTCACAGCAACGTGTGGTTGGGTCTGCTAGTTTAAAATAATTAGCAGTGTAAGTAGGCTCTCCAGATCTATAGTTATTAATAGATGTTTAGTTTTTTTGGTGAAATTCGCTTTCTGCGACATCACGCAACCCCCCCGGCGGAAGTATATTTTTTTCTCTACTTAACAACGACGCACTTAGAACATTGGCTTTACCGACAGTTATTATACCGGCAGGAGTCTCCACATAAGGCATGCTGGGGGGGGGGGGTGTCACGTGATGTCGCAGAAAGCGAATTTTACCAAAAAACTAAACACCTATTAATAACTCTAGTTCTGAAGAGCCACCTTACACTGCTAATTATGTTTAACTAGCAGACCCAATCACACGTTGCTGAGACTAACGAAACACAACGCCATCTATTATTACCCAACCTTTATAACCAACGCCATCTATTAATTTGCACACATATCAAATCCAGATCGCCCGCTTGCCAGCCCGCTGCCTATCGCCCGCAGCCCGCTGCCGCTGCCACATATATTATATATTTCAACCAATTTACACAAAATCTTGACAAACTGTATACATAAAAATCTTTCTCATGAATCACTCTATCTAATGGTGATACCGCATGAAAATCCGTTGCGTACTTTAAAAGCTCTAAGCGTCCAGACATCGGGAGCCGCTTTACTTTATAATTTTTCGAGGAATTGCTTGGAGGTTAGGACTTGAAAGAGGAGAATACTCGTATGATGAAATTGAACAAACTTTAAACATTTTCTCTTTAGAAAAACGTAGAAAGGACTCTGATCTAATATGCATTTTCAAAATTCAACAGTATTACTGACACACTTGCTTTGTTACAACTCATCCAGTTCAACATTCCTTCCCGTAGACTCCGAAATAATGAATTGCTGTTCCTCAATCAACATTCTACTAATTATGGATATCATTCTCCTTTATCCAAAATGTCGAGACTTGTCAACACAAATCAAAGCATTGAATTTTTTGGTGTAAGCCTAAATGACTTTCGGCAGTCGTTACGCAAAGTGGTTTTTTAAAGTCTTTTTAAATCCATCTTCAAGCTACTTGTAGTTATCTTCTCTATGTACTTTTATATTATATGTATTTTGTCAATGCTCTTCATCTATATGTAATCTCCTTTCATTGTGATCTCTCTTTTTTTCTTTTCTGTTCGTGTTATTGTTATATTGTTAATTGAACTATTTGTCCGTAAATAAATAAATAAATAAATACTGTTTAATGATGATATAAGATATGCCAAAATCATAAAAACCAGAGCAAATTCAGTACTTTCATGAATATATCCGTAAACTTGAAAGTATAAAAATCCGCAGAGATGGGCAACAAAAAAAAATTACATTTTTTGTTTAGCTGTGTTATACGTACCTCCAAAATAATACGTGTTGAAGGAATGTCGTCAATTATGGTTGACATATATTATGTCTTGTGTTTGTATTCATTATGTATATATTTCCTAGAGAATGGCCTTAATTTTCTATTAATAAAACACGCATTTCTATAACGCATACTTTTATGTGCCTTATTCTTTGAAACTTTTATAAAATTATCCCACGGAGCAGTTTTCGAATAACTTTTTAAAAGAGATTTGGCTTATTTTTAACTAGATTTCGATAGTTGGCCATATGGAGTAAATTGCAAGAAAATGGTAATTCTATTTTTTCTAGAGAGCGCTGGTACACAATAACTTAACAGTATAATCAATTATTATTTTAGGTAGGTTGGTATATTTAGTTTTCGTGGAAGTTTTCAGCTATTGATCTCATTGGGACCGTTAAAAGTTTTAGAGCTGTGCTACAGGAAGATAAATTTGTTTTATAAAGAAAGTAATGGAGAATGGCGATAAAGGTCAACACTCGCTAAAGATTAGATAAATAGATTAAAATCGCTAAGGATAATGGTTTTGAAGGCAAATAATTGAACACGTCAATGTTAAATCTCGTTTCCACTTCCCAATTTTATGAATGTAAACTTTTCTCTGAACACACATCCTTCTAAGTGATTAAAATCCCTCAAACACGCACAATCCCTTCATGCAAGCAGTGGTTACTTTGCAGTTAAGAGCAAACACAGATCCTTGGGTAAACAGGGGACTGATTTGTACATTGTGTTTACCATTCTAGATCGTATCTTATATTTTGACCTGATCGTGGATAACCACTGGAGTGCTTTTTGCCACAATATGGCACTATTTAAAATACCTCGGATTGCTTTGCTGCCAATTTCGGCAAATTTTCCCTTATTTTTAAGTCATTAAGTAGAAGTTTACGATTTTGTAATATTTTTATATAAATCCTACGAACAGTAGCGTAGCGAGGGGGGGTGGGGGGGGGGTGCCACTCGACCAAGATATTGCATATACGTAACCAAGATATTGCATACACATGAACACGGTCTGTTATTTATATTTTCATAACTCTATGGCTCCCCGTGGAGTTTTGTGTTTTGTTTCGTGGAGCCCCGAATTCCATGACTGCATGGAACCTGCCGAGAGGTGCACCGGCAGGTTTACTAAATGTCCATTATCACTACAAAGTTGTTTCATCTGTGTACTCGATGACGTGAGTTTGTGTAGCCAGGCTCCCGGTCTATAATAACTGTCAAAATCATGATAATCCATTAATGTAATAATATGACAACTAACTAATAATTTTCTCTTTTGAACATTTAAAGATCCGTTTAGATCGAGATTTTTGCTGAGATATCATAATAATATTAAATACACACTTTAATATACGTTGGAAGTCCGCATGTATTTTTTGACAATAAAAAATGAGTTAATTGGACAATGAGATCATTAGCCATAATACGAGATATATTCGTAAGTACGAAACTGTCAAAGAAAACGTCTGAATTCCGATTTAATTCAATCCTGCAATCTTCGATAATCTGCCTCCGTTCATTAATAAACCAGTAATTATGCAGAAAGAATGTCATTATTAATAAAGTTGTGCAGATATATCGCCAGTTAAACAAAGGACAGGGTGATTTACAATCTCGTATCGATAACGAACCGATTGCCCTAGCACGCTTGTACCGTCGATAGGCAGACCGACGTCGAAGGGACATAAATAAGGAATCGACATACGATCTCACACGATGGCAACACTGGGGATCTGTGAATGAATTTTCGTTTCTTAATTTGAAATGTGCTGCGTAAAAATGAAAAATACCAATAAATTGACAATTTCGAATTGAAATACGAACTCAAATAAATATTGGCTTTTTGCATGTAGATACTGTTTGAGACTTAACGACATTTTAACAAATTTCGTTTCTCGAAACTGAAAGCAATTAATTGATCGCTTTTTAAATGAATTAACTGAGTCTATGGGTCTCGTATACGATTTTTTTAAATTCTAAGAGTTTTTTTAGTTCACCTCTACTCATTAATTAGCCAGTTATTTTGCGTAACAAACGACATTATTTTAAAAAATCTGTACATTGACAGCTTATCTGTCACTCCGGAAGGCACGGTGTAAACGGCGTCTTTTGTCAACCAACTGTCGGAATCGTATGTTCACTGTGCTCGCAAATATCGCTAACTGACCATAGACAATGGATTTATTACATTTCGTATTAATATTGGGGTTTTATCAATCGACTGTGCTACGGTCGCAGCCAAGAATGCATACGATTTGGCGGGGTTTTGTCAATCGTCGGTCGGAATATCCCTTATCAATTGTTGAGCGTGCTAGTACATATTGATACATGACCATAAATGACGGATTATAACGATATCGTATTGATATAGGATTATATCGATCGACCATGCTAGGACCCCTGAGCTTGTCACTTAGAGTTACACCAAGCATATCGATGGAGGTCCTGTTCGGAAGATTGCTTCCGTTGAAGGAGGCTAGATTTTCATTTCGAATAGATAAATTGAGGAAAAAAAGAAAATGCGTTATTTTTTCATAGTACAGCAACAATAAAACATTATACCTACTTAGTAAACACATTAAATCGAAATAACACACCTTAATAAACCCAAGCCGATCAATCACAATCGACAGCTCTGTCACGCACTGAAATCAAGTAACGAATGTGGACGCGTGCGGTAGATTTGAATCCCATTTTCCGATTCCGTACCTACTTACAACGGTCTCGGTTATAGCCGAGAACCGAGACAGAGTTCTCGGTAGAATCTGTAGCCGAGAATGCCGAGACCGAGACCGAGACCGAGATCTCGGTCGACCCTTAGTCATATGTAAAAGCGAACCCTCTGTCTGCTACAATACTCAGATTATTTGTAAACACCATCAAATCAATTATAATGTGGATAAAGTTGTAGTGAAATAAACAAAATTTTGTTGTTTTTTGTCACCAGTAGGATATTTCAAAATGTCATATTAATGTATCTGGCCATTATGCCTTCCGGTGTTAACTTGTACCGGAAGAAAAACATGACATGTGTCAATAATGTTTTAATTATGGCGAGCATTAGAATACTGCTTTCCTCATTATCTAAAAACTTTATTTTTATTTTAACTTTATGAGTAAAACCTCAAATTGTAATATTTAATTAAATGAAGACAATATAAGCGAAAGTCAGTCGAAAATCTGAGAACAGAAAAATCAGAAAAAGATATTGACACCGCTGGGATTTGAACCCAGGACCTCTTGCTTTCCGGGCAAACGCGCTAACCACTGCGCCACAGTGCCGATATCCAATTCGGTCATTTTTAACTGTATCATACTTCGACTAAGAACCGCCCACATTATCTTCATTCTCTTAACGCATATATTATTGGCAACTATCTTTATGTATGATTGCAAGATTCAAACCCGAACTAAATGCTCTCTAGATAGTGTCTGGATAAATCTTTATCCATTTTATTTTCATATGCGACATCTATTGACTCTTCTGCAATTTTTTTAATTTTATTTTAACTTTATGAGTAAAACCTTTTTTTTTTTTATTTAGTAACTATATAATATTTTTTACATTTTTATATGAAACATGTTAGTTAGATGTATATATGTATAAAATAGAACATATATTCGAAGTCCTCCTCACTAGGAGATCCTGTGCTGAGGGGGACTATGCTTTGGATAAGTTTTTCAGCGACTTCTATGGTTTAACTTGTTTGGATAAGGTTTTCCAGAAACTTCTATGATGTTTTAAGTATACTAGTAAGGTCATTTTCCGGTAGTTCCTTCAGCCAACATTTAATGTCCTTAATGTAGCTGTTTTTTGTTTTAATTTGTTTGATACTAAGTGGGAGTTTGTTATATAACTTTACTGCTAAAAATTCAGAACTTCTTTGACCAAATGAAGAGTTACACTTTGGTATATTAAGTGTGTCTGTTTGTTTGGCTCTGGTTTTATGAGCATGTGATGTTTCTTTCTCTAGGTCGTTTTTGTGGTGATGTACTAGAATGTTTTTGGCATAGATTTTCTGTATGCTTGGAACATCAAACTGTTTAAAAATTTCTGTTGTTGACGTCCTTATGGGGACCTTTAGAATGGTTTTTAAGATGCAATTCTGAGTTATCTTAAGTTGTTTTAAGTGATTAGATGCTGCTGAGCCCCATCCTATTACTCCATATTCCAATCGAGAGTCGCATAAAGCATAATATACTCTCTTTAGATCCCTCATTGACAAGATGTTTCTTTATTTTTTGAAGAAGTAGATGAGTTTTGTTAGCTTTTTAGAGGTAAGATCAATGTGTGAATTCCACTGAAGTTTTTCATCAATTTCAATCCCAAGATATTTAATACTTTTTGTTTGGGATATAGACGGGCAGGAACATTGTGGAAAAGTATTTTGACATTCATGTAATTTGAGGGTATGCACATTCATTGGTTGCCCTCTTTTGTTTTTGGAGAAAGTGAGATATTTAGTTTTATTTACATTTAATGTAAGGGAGTTTACTTTTAGCCAGTTTTGAAGTACAGCCAGGCCATGTTTCGCCTCCTTGTAAGTTCTTGTCCAATCTTGTTCGTGGAATATAATAACAGTGTCATCTGCAAAGCTCATTATGTTTCCATTTATGGGAAGATTCATAAGGTCATTTATATATATCAGAAATAGTATAGGTCCTAATACGCTTCCCTGGGGGACCCCGAATTTAATTGGAAGAGATTTGCTCTTTCTTTTACCAATTTGTACAATTTGTTCTCTTCCAGTTAAATAACTTCTAAGTAGGTTTAGAGTTGTTTCAGTTATTCCATTTTTTTTTAGTTTTAAGTACAGTATTTTATGATCAATTGTATCGAAAGCTTTTTGAAGATCAATGAAAACTGCTAAGCATTTTTTGCCTTCATCCAGCTTTCTAATAATTGTATTAGTTACATTAGCTATAGCATCACCAGTACCCAGGTTTTTCCTAAAACCATACTGCGTAGGTGATAATATTTTATTGGCATCCAAAAATGTAAAAACTTGTTTTTTTATTACTTTTTCCAATATTTTCGATAGAGGAGTTAAAATACTAATTGGTCGATAATTTGAAATATCATTTTTGGGACCATTTTTATATAATGGTATGATCGTAGCAATTTTAAGACAAGCGGGAAAAACACCTTTAGATATTGATAGATTTACAAGGTATGTCAGTGGTTGGATTAACTCATTTTGTAGGTATTTAATTGATTTGCTTGATATCAATTCATTTCCCGATGAGGTATTTATGTTTAAGGAGGTTATAATATTTCTTATTTCGTCACTTGTTATCTTGACTATATTGAGGCTGTTTTCATGATTTACATCATCATTTCTCATTGTGTTTTCGACAGTATTAGAATTTTGTTTAATTTTATTTGCAAGGTTAGAGCCTATATTGCAAAAGAAGTTGTTTATAAAGTCAAGAAGTTTGTCTGGGTGTTTCGTAAAAGATGTGGGAATTCCATCAATGTTTAATTCTTTAATGTTTTTGTCTTTATGCGATGCTTTAGTATTTGTAATTTCATTTATGATCTGCTAGAGTTTACGGGAATCATTATTGCATTCATCAATTTTGTTTTTATAGAATGTTTCTTTAGCATAACGAATTACATTTTTACATGTATTACGATACCTCAAATTGTAATATTTAATTAAACGAAGACAATATAAGCAGTGGTTAGCGCGTTTGCCCGGAAAGCAAGAGGTCCTGGGTTCAAGTCCCAGCGGTGTCAATATCTTTTTCTGATTTTTCTGTTCTCAGATTTTCGACTGACTTTCGCTTATATTGTCTTCGTTTAATTAAATAAAAACTTTATATTTGGAGATTTCTAACTAATCAACTGACGAATCGATATGCTTCATGTAACTGTCTTCTTACACTACCCTTTCTATTAATAGAGAACTCCAGTCCAATTTTTTTATTTTTTTTATGAATAATGAATGGCCTTAACTTAAATAACTGCATTTTTATTTTTAGAGTTGGTTTTAATAGTTAAAATAATTGTCAAAGTTTTAATTTTTCAAGATCCCCCTAAGACCACCGTATGTACGGTGAATCATGTGACGTCATCACTCCTGAAAAATTACTATAGGATTGGGCAATCAGCTGATCAAGTGCCGCCATTTTGAATACCGTTATTCGAAGCATTCTCCCTAGAAGTAGCATTACTATATTTTTGTGCAGTAGTTTTTCGATATTTTAAATAATAGAGATATACTAATAGAGATACCTCTATTTTTGATACTGAATTATTTAGGCCTAAATAATATTTCAATAAACACAACAACTAAATCTCTATAAACAGTATGAAATAACGAATAACATGAAATATTGTTAATACTGATGTCATACCTACATAATCAAAGATTTCAATACAATGACTGGTGACGCGTGGCGTCAGCACTAACCATTCAGTAATACCAACTTTACAGTGTGTTTTGACGAGAGGTTTAAAAATGCACTTTTTAATATTTTTTAAGAACTCTACGTTTAATATTACGAAATAAAACTTATATATTCTGAATCAGCGTTTATTGGTCTATATCTATATGAACATATTTTTTTAAAGCCATTACATTTTTCACTGGAGTTCCTTATTATTCAATTTCATAATTAATTATGGTTCGTTTTGAAAATTCATCATGATATCAAAACATGACGACGTGTTATTAAACATTATTAATATCATATTTGGTACGGCCGCTCGACTTGCGTACAAGTATAATTAATCTAATTACAATTAACATGGTACCCTAAAGATATAAAGCCTGTAGTAAAACAATGGTAGAGAATCCATCACCTAATGAACTGTTGATTAGTTAAGTGCCCCCATAGGGAAGGCAGGAAATAGGTCGTTATGTCCCCTAGTTGAGAATTAAAAGATAAAATTGATACTCTCCAAGAATATGCAGAATTTGGCAATTACTTTTGACCAACGTTTATGTAATAAAATCTCCAAAGATATTCATTATTTATAAGTAATTGTCAAAAGAAGCGAAGCTAGCAGTCCACAATGGAGTCCTGGTACCTGATGTATGGCAGTGAGGCATGGAACTGGCAGAGGAAGGATGAAAGTAAGCTGAATGCTGTTTAAATGAGATCCCTGGTGCGTACTATGAGTAAAGCCATGTATGATCCTGTGAGAAATGTGAAGATCCGCTGATCTAAGCGTAATGAGTAAGATTAAGAAAGGGACCCTCAGATGGTTTGGGCATGTAGAGCGAATGAACGAAGAAAGTGGTGTAAGATATATGTATGACGCAAATGCGAATGGTAGAAGAAATCAGGGACGCCCGAGGAAGACGTAGCACGATCAAGTGAATCATATACTTGAGTCGGGCCATGCCAAAAATCAGAATAATAGAAGCGTATGTATGAATGTGAGTGAGGCAAAGAATGTGTGCTAAGACCGAGTTATTTTGTGTCCTGCGGGGAAACGGCGTGATGGTTAATTAGTTTTTTTTTTTTTTACAGTGAATACCGCACAAGAATCTCAACTGCTCCCGTATGGAGCCAGTGAGACTATGGCATCCCCAATTGGGGTATGTTGTGAGGCTGAAGGTAGTGGGGAGGAGAAGAAGGTGGGAAAGAGGAAGGTTGGGAAGTACCTGGCTATTCAGATCTGGTCACCAAACACGGCTAATGCCATTTTCAAGCAACGTTTCAATTCTGAATGGTGGTCTTACACCAGGGCGATACTGATAGTATCTTCCACTCTGGAACATGCCGCAAATATACTATATATTATTTTAAATCAATTAATTGTGAAATAACACAAATTAATCAAATAAAATTTATTTGCGCATGCCGGGTTCGAACCCGCGACCTCCGGATTGTGAGTCAAGAGTCTTACCCACTGGACTACGGAGGTCGTCAGTTAGTTGCTGGGACCAGTATTCTCCAGTACTATGGGATGCTTATTGAAAGACTTAGGTTTTTTTAATCACAGTGACCCTTTATTGATGTATCGTCGTTTATAATTATACTTAGGAAGACTAATGACCTTTCTGGCTGAAAGCTAGCTTTTGTCTGCGGAACTCTTAGAGTTATAATGACTCTGCACATCTACCTTCGGCACAACTCGGAAACGAGACCATAGACAACTTAAGTAATCTGAGAACTAATCATAGACTAGTGTGATATATTACAGTTTTCTGAAGTAGTAGAATAGAAAAAAGTGAGTGACACTACACTCTCCTGACACGTCATATATCTCACTTCACTTGGATGTGCGACGTGCGTTTATTTTGTGGTCTACTGAAATTAATGGTTATTAATTCTGTTGATTTGAAATTTGAAAATAAGCTGAAGGCTTGAATGGGCTTGAACGCGCTCGTACCTCCATTATCCTTGCTTAGAATGAAAAGTGTTCTGTGTGCTACTTTTCATCAATTGAGGCTAAAGTAAAATTTAGATCTACGTTAATTTATCTACTGTTGTTACATTTTTTTTTACATGAGCTCTACACAGTAATTTCCCTCAGGGCCTATGTCATCTTTGGGGATGCTGTGTGGAGGGTTTTTTTAAGGAAAGGAAGGAGAGGAGAGTTCTGGGAAGGAAAAAGGTTTAAGGGGTGGGTAGGAATCTGGGGTTCAGTAAATCAGTATGTCCTGGTCATCCGCCTCCATGACCTAGACAAACCTCACCCCATGAACCCGGGCACCCCTGCTAAATCACCAAACGTAGCGAACCACTTAGGGTGACCTGTGGCAGAGGTGTTGGTTATCCAATAAAGGTTCCCGGGGCGGCGGTACCCATTCCCGCCTCCAAAATTGAAAATTTATAATTGATCAGAATTGCCAGTCTTGCCTCGTGGTTTATTAAAATGCTCGATCATCCAGTATAAGAATCATTCACGTATTCATTTTATCAAAGACAAAGCTCTTTGAAAGGAATTCTTCTGCAAATCATTTTACTTATTTCATTTTTCATTGGAAAATAATCACATTATAAGACTATCTGTAAATGATTGTAACTTATGGGCGATTCCGCTATAGACGATTCTCGACAGTAATTTTTAAATCGCAGTATTTGTTACTTTTTTTGATATCAGTGCAAAGAAGAAGGTCAATATTTAATAACAAAAAAAAAATTGTAATTTACTTCATATTGAAATTTTTGGCGCGCTTGGAAACATTATCATTCGAAGAATCGGTATTTAAACTGCAAAATCACACCGTGCAACACAGACGCGAAACAGCTGTTACCGATAGTTTGAAGTTATATTTTACTGCTAAACGTGTAGTAATAATATTAATTTATTCTTATGTGCCGAAAGATGTAAGTACTTGTTGTTATTTTTTAATCATCATTGACTACAAGAAGTCACTGTTAACTTGTTGCACCCGCGATACAAAAGATAAAAAGTTTGTGTTTTTCACAGAAATAAAGTGCTAATGTTTTGAAACTTTGTAAAAGTAAGAAGAAATCACAGGAAAACTTGAATAAAACGTTTTTAAGAGTATAATGTTAGCTGAATTTAAATAAACGTTGACTCAAATTGGTTGCACCCGCGATTGTGTTGTTAGAATCGCGGGTGCAACTCTTTGACATCTACCCTTATTGTGTGATTTATCATATATTTTATTGTTTTTTATGCCTTCAATAATAATGTATGCTGTAAATTACTAGTGATTTATATTTAATAGGTGTGTTTATATTATATTCAGCTTTTTTATAGAAATTCTGTGATTTGGCACGCAGTCTCTCTGAAACATCTTCTTTATATTAAAAAAAAAGCAGTTAAAAAAAAGATAGTCACGTTGGAAGATAAATAGTAAGGGCTGAAAAATAAATCAGGCAATCAATCAAAACATTTCTTTCAATCTGAAGACGGCGATAGCATTTCCGTGGCGCGAACCTTACTGTCTCGTCTCAAATGCACATTGGTTTTGAAATCTCCGAAAACCACCATAGAAAAAGAAAGTGATTGGGATGTTAACAATCTGGAACCTCTTAAAAATTACAAAATATTAAAAGGAATTCTACAAAATAAGGAAAAAAATCAATTTTTATGTTTTTGAAAAGGATTGATGGATGTAATATGTTCGTAGAATTTTAACCGAATTTTGACGTAACCGAAAAGAAATAATTAATATAAATGACCAAGAAGTGTACTTATTAGTGATAAGCATTGTTGGATTTCTTATTTCGTTCCTCTGTCAGGGTTTATTGATGTTTATATACACTTAAACTAGACGAGTTGCACCCGCGATAATTTGATGTTGCACCCGCGATTGTTTGAAAAGCTAATAATTCATTGCTTGTTTTTGTTTTCTATACATTTGTTTATTTTTTAGTTGATTAGTTTAACGCCTTACGAAATATCAAGGCATAACATAATAAATGTATCACAATTAACAGACTTTTGTGTTTTTGTCTTATGATCTGGAAAGGGTGGGCCAAATTGGTTGCACCCGCGATCGCACTTTGAACCTCCCTCCTGACTATTTAAACATTTCAATAAAATTCTTATAAACCAATAAAAAGTAAACACGTTAAAATGTAGCTCTTCCAATAATAATTTCATCAAAAATGTTTTTTGTTTTATTATTAAGAAGCTTTGTGTGCGTCTAAATGTTGCACCCGCGATAATGGAATCACCCTTATACAAAATAAAGATTACATATTGTTTATTAAAGAAGTGTAATTTAAACCTGTTAAACATCCCACATCCCTTTTAACATAATAGGATCTTGCACAGGTGTGTCAAGTCGGAAGTGTTCCATTTGGGTTAGTTAAACTAACTTCTGTTTTGATAAACTTTTGATCTAAATTGTTCTAACTAGAATGGAAGGGAGCAAGTTAATTTTCACTTCATGCGACCGTTAGGTTGGTTAACATGTAAATACGTTTAAGATAAATTGATTCTAATTCCACTAAATTCACATGATACTTTGATTAAGCTTTTGGTTAAGTAACTCATTGGTACCTAAACAAAATAGTTTATTCTGTGATTTTGAAAACATTGACATATTGTGAATATTGACTAAGCAAACTCCTGGAATGTGGGTGTCTTTCTTCCTGCCGAATGAAGACAGCCATTTAGTCTAGTTCAGCAAAATAAATACTGCTTAAAATTATGAAATTAGAAAAATTAACGATAAAATCCAATTAATAAGCACTGTTAAAATGTTTTTTAAGATAATATCAAAAAAAATAGTTTCCGACTAATCTAATATTAAGAATAACTTATAACTCAGTTTCCAAGTGATACTCCAATCTTCAAATATGTTAAATTTTGTTTTGTTTTTAACAAACAATTACAATAATTCTAGATACATTATCCAAAAAGTAAAATTGTTTGGTAGTAGATAAATACTTATAATAACATAACACCGAACTTACAACTTATTGTTTTTTACCTTCACGTTGTAATTTAAGTACTTACAATATAATATAGCATTAAAAAATGTACACTACTCTTCCAGACACAAGCTAATTAATGCTGGAGGCGTCTACTAATATCTACAGGAATTCCAAAAACTGAAAAAATCGAACTAATATCTGTGAGAATCAAAGTGTTGACGAATATCTATAGCTCAAACTGTTGACTAATATCTATGACAACGAAAGTGTTGACGAATACCTACAGTACTGGCAGAGGTTGGATTTGCAATATGTAGAGCATATTGGAATAACGTAATATTGCGCATTTAAAAAACTTAATTTATGTAAGTATGAAGTATGTATGTAAAAATCCCTAATATCAGACTATTGGACACATTTAGCTGATTAATCCAACCTACGCTCTGTAGATATTAGTCAACACTCTGAAGTTCGTAGATATTAGTTCAACATATGAGCTGTAGATATTCGTCAGACATACAGGCTGTAGATATTAGTAACTGGAGTCCTAATGCTTCCATGGAAGAGTGGTATTATTTGAATATGAACGTGTACGCAAATTATTAAATTAATATATATACCGATCAGTGGTTGAGTGTTCGATTCCTCGAAGTCCTCCATCACAACACAAGCAGCATTTTTGGCTTTCTGTGGTGGTAGTAGGAGATTTTCAAACATTGTTGGGTTATTCGTAACCCGGGAATGTCTGTGTTTCTTTTTAAGAAAAAAAAAATAAAACCAAAAAAAATACATATTTCTATAAGTTTTTTTTTCTTAACATTTTCAAGTGTGATATTAAAATTTTATTATTAAGAAACGCCAATTTTTATTTCAAATACACCTTAAAGGATAATTTTATCTTGTTTTTAAATAAGCCTGCAACAATATAATATGTACCAAATTTGAAATACCTCCGAAGGACTCCAGATACTAATATCTACAGCCTGTATGTCTGACGAATATCTACAGCTCATATGTTGAACTAATATCGAACTTCAGAGTGTTGATTAATATCTACAGAGCTTAGGTTGAACTAATATCTACAGAGCATAGGATGGACTAATCAGCTAAATGTGTCCAATAGTCCGATATTAGGGATTTTTACATACATACTTACATAAATTAAGTTTTTTAAACTGCATATGTAATATTACGTTATTCCAATATGCTATACATAATTGCAAATCCAACCTCTGCCAGTGCTGTAGATATTCGTCAACACTTTGGTTCTCATAGATATTAATCAACAGTTTGAGCTGTAGATATTCGTCAACACTTTGATTCTCATAGATATTAGTTCGATTTTTTCAGTTTTTGGAATTCCTGTAGATATTAGTAGACGCCTCCCCTCCGAAGCATTCCGAAATTTCTTGAAATTTCAACGTGTCATCGGGATTTATTGGTAAAAATATTTTAAAAACTGAAGGGTTACAATGCAGTCAATGCCTATTCAAATTTCGTCGAAAGATGGTCTTGCGATAGTACCCTTGCAACTGTACAGGGCGGTTCCGATAAGAAAGATTGATTCTTCTCATGTATTCTGTAACACATTATCGTTTTTATTTCAATCAAAATGTGCTTTCATATATACCTACATTCAAGTTAGCAAATGCTCGAAAGCTTTATAATAAAATGATTAAAATTAAGTTCTATTTGTAATTATTGTTTGATCACAAGTATTAACAATTTTTTCAATAATATCTTATGCAAAAAGTATAAAAAAACTGATTTGTATTAGATACGTTTTAAGATTTTCACAGCCAAAAGTATTATCGTTATTTGTTTTTGGGGTTTTATGCCGTGTTGCGCTACCTCCTTCTTTAGCCAAAGTTTCGGACATCGTTGCAGTGTCCATCATCAGGGCAGATCCGGTAGATGTGTGACACTGCAACGATGTCCGAAACGTTGGCTAAAGAAGGAGGTAGCGCAACACGGCATAACACCCCAAAAACAAATAACGATGATTTGTCTCTCTCTCTCAGGTTTCTGGGATTGGTTTGCAGCAATGTCATCTATTCGTTTTTTCCACTCTTTCCTGTCTTGTGCGGCTCTTTTGAAGTCTGCATATGATGAGCAGCGCACGTCCACCAGCAGGTCATCCAGGTACTCTCGGCGTGGGCGTCCCCTAGCGTTTTTCATTTAGCGATGATTTGTATTAGTTTGTAAAACCGTAATAAAATAATTAAACTGAAGTATTTTTGTAATTTACTATTTTATCTAGATAATTTACTTATTTATTTTACTGCATATGATTTAAAATGAGTATTGTATAATATAACATTTTATTTGAAAATTTAACAAATCTGCCAAATACCATCGGGGTAACCTTATTATAATAAAAATAAACATATTTTTTTGAAAATTTTTAAACACTTTACTAGATAAAATAATATTTCGAAATCAATTCATATTTTCTAAGAGTCGATACGTCTAGAACAGGGGTGCCCAAACCGTCGATCGCGATCGACCGGTCGATCGCGAGTGCTTTTTGAGTCGGACTCGAGAAAATTTGCCGATTAAAAAGATCTTTTCACAGCTTTTGTTTCAGATGTTCCTCAATTAGGCCTCAATAAAACCGCACATTTTTCATGACTTTTTGTTTATAATTTATTTGGATCTTATATTGTCAATGGTCGCGCCTTTTTTATTGTTCACTCTATCCTCATCTAAGGTGTGTGACGTCACAAGTCGCCATAGAAAAAAAATCGTCTAATTAATGCAGATTCATGGTGAAATATTGTCGAAAATTTCCCCATTTAAAGAACGAAGTTATCGATCTAGTTTCTAGTGTGTGGTTTGGTTTATTTATGAGTCAGCCAGTCCGAGTTGTAACTATATGGCGATATGAAGTTTATTAATAAATAATACAAAATGCGGTGCGGCAGAAGTAAAACGTATCATTTTAATAACGATTGGGAGGAAGAATTACCCCGGACGGCACGTTTAAGGGGAGGCAAAATTTTATAATAAATAATAATAATATCTTGTAAAATTTTTAACCCGTTTCAATGCATATTATTGTCGCACTTACATTTTGGACCAATTGAAATGAGCACGGAATTTTTCATTACTTATTCTGTGGCGAAACCGATAACTGTCAACACGCGAACATTGTTTTCCATGACTAAGTTTCCACGTCGTGTTCTCGAATGCAAGTACGAAAGAAGTTTACTAAAATCATCAAAATTATACTGTTGGTTTAATACATATTACAATCTGTGCACAGTTGCAACATTTTTATGTGAAATATGAATCTTATGTGGACGTTATCGTCCAGTCTGCAACATCAACCAGTGAGTTTTACGCTTCCTTTTTTCTCCATCTTCTAAGAAAGTTCCGTATATTCACCATTTTTTTTACATACACCGGTGCTGCCAAAATCAAAGAGAAACCATTTTCATGTACTGAGTGTAGTTTTAATCAGCCGCACACAGATTTAATTAAAAACCAGTTTTGTGTTCAGAATGTAAAATTCCGATTGTGGGTTCATCTGCTGACACATTTCGAAAGAAAAACATTATCTTATTCGAAGTGCAATTATAAAATTGTAGTTGTTGACTATTTATGTACTGCCTGAATCAAAGAAAAAAACATTTTTATGTTCTAAGTGTAGTTTTAATTCACCGCACACAGATTTAATTTAAACCAATTTTGTGTTCAGAATGTAAAATTCCAGTTGCGGATTCACATGCTGACACATTTCGAAGGAAAACGTGATGTTATTCGAAGTGCAATTATAAAATTCTAGTTGCAGACTATTTATGTACTGCCAGAATCAAAGAAAAACCATTTTCATGTTCGGAGTGTAGTTTTAATTCATCGCATACAGATTTAATTGAGACCAGTTTTGTGTTCACAATATAACGATAAATTAAATAACACGCTAAACCTTTTTATATGGATACCATTCTCGATCTCCGAAAGCAGTTACAAATTTGTAGTAGCTTTTAATTAGATTTATAAACATGATTTTTATTGGAAGAATTCTCTTCACATGAGATATAAAATGTGGTTGCAAATTGCTACCCCCCCCCCCCCCCCCAGCCCTTGAAAATCTGTGGTTGAAGTACCTAAATGCCTACCTAGATGTACACATACTTGCAGCCTGTCATAGTCGATCCATCGGAGTCGAATAATATTGAGGTAGATCGCCAGCAGTTGAAGTTTGGGCACCCCTGGTCTAGAACTAGATTTGAAAATGAGACAAACTTACGTGTCGTGGTGCTTACTGTCGTGACGTTGAGTGTGCACACTAATGTTTTGTGTCGTGGCGTGCTCCGGCGTTATTTCTGAATAGTACTCTTAGATATCGTACATTTGCAGTGTTTAAATGTGCATAGTGTTTTTCTTCTGATTCGGATAGTGATTTTGATGAAGATCTTCAATTTCGCAATGAAACTTTCGAAATTTAGCAATGAAACTTCTTGAGGGCAAAAAAAAAGAAAAATAAGTACTGGGTTCACCCTATAAACACAGAGAGAGACAGAACAAAGGTGAATATCATCGTCTTGTTAAAGAACTAGAGAAGAGAGTGACGAAGATAAATTCCATCAGTACTTGAGAATGAACAAAGCACAATATGAGGAAGTACATTCACTGATTGAAGGAAACATTAAAAAGCATACCAAATTTCGTTGACGTACAAGTTCAATAAGCTCGTCAGTCATTTTTTAGAAACATGCTGCAAACAAGCGTCCAATAGTTATCAAAATGATTAAAAGGAAGCATTTTAACGAGTTTACATTTAAAGTCCAAATGATCTGGTTTCGTCAAAACACAAATTTGTCGTGAATAAATTAAAATTTCAACAATTTTTTAAAAGCATTTTTTACGATGTTTTATTTTCTTTTTCTTATATAAACACAGTAGGTAAAGAAAGGTGTTTTTTTATACAATTATATTAATTCACTAAAAAAATCATCCAAAACGAAGCAAATTGAATTCTTTAATTACCCATATAATATAATTTAAAACAAAAATAAACGAAATAACACACTTTCATCGTTCTAGATATTTAATACAACTTTTGAATTAAAAAACATTTTAATTAAATGAAGACAATTTAGCGAAACTCAATCGAAAATCTGGAAGCAGAAAAACAGAAAAAGATATTTACACCTCTGGGACTCGAACCCAGACTTTTCGCTTTCCGGATAAATGCGCTATTACTGCTCATTACAATTTGAGGTTTTACTCAAAGTAAAAAAAAAATACAATTATTATTTATGCATTAAACCGCTTACTCGTTAATACGGACTATTTTTTATTCAAACAGTTAGATTTAGCTTTATTACTACGACAAGTGAGGATTTATGTCGGGGGAGACCTAAAAACATGCAAAAATATGCATTAAACATTTTAATTTTGTTAAAATTAATTCACTCTCGCGGTAACGCCATTGTATATCCATCGTTTTTATTTTAACATTTCATAGACAATGCTGCCAATCATAGAAAAATATTTTACTGACAAGTTTTTACCTGTATTTGTAACAATAGAACATGGAAAGAAATGTATTAGAATAATTACACAAACCCGCTAGACCAGGACTTCCCAACCAGGGGGGCGTAGAGAAATGTCAGGGGGGGGCGTAATATGTTTCAACCATAGCTCTACCAAAGACTGAACCCAGAATCGACCAACTGGTACAGAGCATGCAAGCTCAAGTATCTCATCAGTATTATAAAAGTTTTTATTTATTTGTTTTAAAATTACTTTGAAAGTTGTTAGTCATTATCTAATTATAAAAATATAATTTAAATAAATAAAAAATAATAAAAGAATAATATGTAACATTAAAAGAAAACTAATAAATGTAAATGTGAAAGTAATTAATGATTAAAAGTGTACCAACTCTTCTATTAAAGATCGGTAATAAATAAATACATTGTATCTGTATAGTACCTATTTGAAATTCAAATAAATAATTTCGTTAATATTAAAAAATGTGTTTCTTAATTTTGTTGATCACGTGATGTTTTTTAGCAACTTTTTAACCCCTTCCCCCCCTGGCGATATGTGGTGAGATTTTAAAAACTACCCCCCCCCCCCCTCCATACCCAAAATCACATTGTATTTTTCAGTGTATTTTTTTGGTACAAAGTATATTTAAAATTTCAGAATATTATCTTTAAATATAGGTACCTATAATAAATACACGTGATATCTCGTTATACCCCTCCCCTTGTGATATTTCGTGATTTTTTTCCGACCCCCCCCCCCCCATTTCGAGCCTCACGTGATTAATGGATGACCCCTAAGGGGGGCATGAAAATATTTTTTTTGGTTCGGGGAGGCTCGGCGAAATAAAGGTTGGGAAACCCTGCGCTAGACAAACCCTGCTTTGCCAAACAAACCATTCAAAACCTGGGATGTTTTTTAAAATTATGATGAAATGCGAGTTTATTTTAGAGAATTTATTTTATAAGATTGGTACTTCCGACAAATGTCATATTTGATTGTCTATTAGTTAAAAAAGGAACATTCCGTATTATCCGTCCATTAAACTTCGACAACACGAACGTTCCGTATTGTCCGTGAGGTGGACTAACTGCATATTTACCATACAATTATTTATTTTGGAGAGGGTGGTTATTTCTGAGTTTATCTTTCAGTTTTTTTAAGGACATATATTTTTCAATACAGCACTCAACAATTAAAGACTTTTGGTGGATTATCACACAATTTATTTATAAGTTTAAGTTTCTAAGTTACGGAGATCACATGTAATCACAGTAGAAACATTAATTTTTAACAAATGTACAGTTTGTGAGCTAGGTAGATACTTTGACTTTCCGTTGGTCATACTGCTCCTAAAGTTGCAAGTTTGGCCGCACCCAATACAGGCGAACTTCATCACCGTCACTAGTCGCCTCGAAATGTTGTTTCCGACGGGTACGGCACTCCTCAATAAGATGTCCGAATCTACGACAATACGTGCAACGTTTACGACCTTGGGGCTTGTTGTCTACTGTACGCACTGGATCAGATTCTGCTGCGATCCCGTACAAACTCACTTCTACTGAACGCGCCTTTTCAAGTAACTCGTCGAAAGATTTGATCGTTTCGCGGGGAATTATGTCCCTGATTCGGGCATTAAGCTGTCCATATACTAGGTCTAGTTGAACTGTTTCTGGATGCATGGGCGGAGGTAGCTCCGCAAGCAGCAACCGTTGTTTTGCAATGAATACATCAGTGGACATGGAGGCATCCTGTTTGAAGGCGGAAATTTCCGTGTAAATCTTATACGCCGGTTTCTCGGGGACGAAAGTGTGTCTTAGGAGGTTGGTTGCGTCCTCCCAAGTACGAACGTCCCCCTTTACTCTGAGCCACCATTCGGCGGCGTCTTTGGTTAACAGCAGCGCCAGTCCTTCCAGCGCGCTCTCGTCTTCAATCTGCTCAACACTTTTATAGAAGGATGCCGTGGCTATGAAGCTCTCAACTGCACACCAGTGATGGTATGTCTAGGGAAATTTCCCTAGATCTAGGGGAGAAAAATATTTTTTAGGGAAAAGGGAAATCAGCACAAATCTAGGGAAATTTCGAACTCTGGCAAAATTTTTATTAAATATGACAATATTACTGGTATAATAGAGTTTTTTTTAATTCCTATGAATCTTATGTATATAGTATTGATCTACTTTCTACTTACAAGCAATGTATATTTTTAACACTGACAACTCAAAATGATATTACATATGTATCTAAAAAATAAAAACAATATTGAAAAAATATTTAATTTTAGTTTCAAGTTCCTTTTTTTCGGTGATTGCGGTTGATTTTTATTTTGCAAAGTGATTTTTATTTTAAATTCCTTTTCTAATTCAGTGGTAAGTGTATACATACTTTGAAATTATTATTTCACTTAGCTAAAAGTGTTTTATTTGGAAAAGCACACTATTATAAGTACACCTACTAAGTTCCAGTATCTTTTCAATTAATAAACATATAAAAGGATTAGTGTTACACAGTACTTTCGTAAATATGATTATTTGAAAAATTTGACTGCTTATAAGGGAACGTACCCATACAACGAGTCCTGTTCAGAGGCCCCCCCCCGGTCTTCAAAATACCACGGTTGGTACAAATGAGCGGCGGGTTGCTTAGGTTTTTGGTCACCGGAGGGGGGGTGGGGGGGGGGGGGGGTTAAAAATTGCAAAAATTTGGTCACGTAGTATGGGTACGTTCCCTAATGGTATGTACAACAAACGTTTATTATGTATTTTGTTTTGAAAAGTTTTATCTTTTATGTACATTTGTTACTCAATTTTTGTTTTTTTTTATTTAAAAAATAAATAAAAAAATTGAAGGAAAAAAATAAAATTAAGTAACTGAAACAAAATGTCTAGAAATTATTATTATACTATGTAAATAATACCACTTTCCAAGTCCTTTATTTCAAAGTCCGACAACCCCCCCCCCCCCCCCCCCCCCCCTCTACGCGAATTTTGGTACCCCCGAAATCTAGGGAAATTCTAGGGAAATTTCACCTCGAAATCTAGGGAAATAATTTTTTTGGGCAGAACATCCCTGCTGCACACTTGCCTCGGGTGCCATCATAGCGAGCCGTGCACGTGGTAGACGTGCGTGGACGTGTATTAACTAACGGCATTCGCTTTATCAAATTTAAGAAACTCTTGAATGTTTCTTGTGTGAAGGTAAAGCTATTCCTCTCATCATTGTTTTGCATCTTGAAAAAAACTTCTGAGGGGCTGTCGCAAAGTCGTTGCACTGAATTTAATTTATTGCACTACGTGTCTGGCCCTTTTTATAGGCACCAGTCTTATAATAGGTTGTTTTGGTGGGTTGTAAATAGTTTAAAAACAATTACACAGCACATCTCACAAAACTACTGTCACGGTATAAACACGATATATCTGTAATTATCTAAGCGAAGCTTCAGTAGATACAATTTGAAAAACACTTGTGGACTAGGTAAAGATCCTTGGGGTATACGTAATCTTTGGGTACAACAAAAGTGGAACACATTCGCGGAACTGGCCTTTTTGCTAACGGTGAATTACCGTCTTTTAAGAACACAGGTAGCCAAGAGAAGGAACGCGCCTAAACGAGTTTAGTTAGCCTTTAAGTCTGAAGCTTAATAATGGCAGTAGACAGCAGCTGTACTCGGATAGCCGCGCGGGGCACGGGAAGCCAGCTGATCAGAATGAGTGTACTAACAACTAACAACTAGCCAGAGCGAGTAGGAGAACTGTCTGCTTTCTGCTTTTAGTGCGACGGTTGACGGTTAACATTCGGGAGAGGTATGGCAGGGGGAGGTCGGCCGCTTGGGGGGATGCGCAAAAGGCCTTCTGCGCATCTTACAGTGACGTATGGCGTGACAGTGACAGCACCATACGGGGAGAGGGAGATAGTGTATTAGCGATAAAAAGCCGCACGCTACATATAACATTACAATTGAATAATAGTTGCATTCGTCCAAATTGCTAATACAAAATGCTTGGGAATTGCAATGTAAAATCTTTTTTATGACACTATTAAAAGCTGTCTAGTAATAACGAAAACAGCAAAAAATCAACCATAATATTTTTGTAGAAAAAAAATGTTATTTATTAATATTGATATTAATTTTTTTACATGAGCTCCACACAGGAGGCCCCGAGGAAAATAATTTCCCTCAGAGCCTATGTCATCTTTGGGAGCTGTGTGGAGGGTTTTTTTTAAGAAAAGGAAGGAGAGGAGAGTTTTGGGAAGGGAAAGGGTTTAAGGGGTGGGTAGGAATCTGGGGTTTAGTGTATCCTAGTCATCCGCCTCCAAGACCTAGACAAAACTCACCCCATGAACCCGGGCACCCCTGCTAAATCACCAAACGTAGCGAACCATTTGGGGTGACCTATGGTAGAGGTGTTGGTTATCCAATAAAGGTTTCCGGGGCGACGGTACCCATTCCCGCCTCCCAAATTATTAGGCTGATGTTAAGGGTTTAAGGGGTGGGTAGGAATCTGGGGTTCAGTGTGTCCCGGTCATTTAGACCTAGACGAACCTCGCCCCATGAACCCGGACACCCATTGCTAAAACACCAAAAGTAGCGAACCACTTGGGGTGACCTATGGCAGAAGTGTTGGTTCCCGGGGCGGCGGTACCCATTCCCGCCTCCCAAATTATTAGGCTTGTGTTAAGATTGGGAGGAGGGAATGGGTACTGCCGCCCCGGGAACCTTTATTGGATAACCAACACCTCTGCCATAGGTCCCCTCGGGCCTCGGGTTCATGGAGCTAGGTTTGTCTAGGTATTGGAGGCGGATGACCAGGACACACTTAACCCCAGATTGCTACCCACCCCTTAAACCCTTTTCCTTCCCAGAACTCTCCTCTGCTTCCCTTTCCTTAGAAAACTCTCCACACAGCATCCCTAAAGATGACATAAGCCGTGAGGGAAATTCTTTTCCTCAGGGCCTCCTGTGCACATGTAAAAAAAGCCGCCAGGTTTGATCTGAGTAAGAAAAAAATCATTGGGAAAAAGACACAAAAAAACACAATTTGAGAATGACATTTTGCAAGCCATCGATTCTCAAATCAAAATAGAATTTTTGAAACTCTTTAAATTAATGAATTTATTTTGAAGTACTCACCTAATGAATTTGAATCAAATCAAGAATTATAGATATTTTAAATGGGTAGGTACGTATGTTAGAGTGACCTGACAACTCAGAATGAAACCAACTCAGAAGCACCTCAGTCGGCATGGAACCGTATGTTAGGTACCAAGTTTAATTGATCGATTTTCGAATATAGTCTATCTAGTCTCTAGTAAATGAATTTTAAACAACAAATTAATTGAATTTAATTTTTATTTATGAAAAAAGAATATTCGGGAATGCGTAAGGGGAAGGGGACATGGGAGGGGAAGGGGAGGTGGGAGGGGGAAGGGACAAACGGGAATAGGACAAGCAGAAACAATTTCTTTATCAGTGGCATTGCAACGCATGCCGGGAACTGGCTAGTTTTTTAAATAAAAAAATTGAATGCAGACATAAAAAAGTTTTATAAATGGTACACCTTACGTCTCTTCTATCAGTTGATAACGAAAAAAAACGAGTGTGCTCTAGACCACACGACTGAAGTAAAACTTCACTAACTTATAAAAGAACATATGACATTGACATTGACATTGGGATGACATATGACATATGACATTGGGGTGACATATGACCTTGGGGTGACCTACCACCTTGGGGTGACCTACGACCTTGGGGTAACCTACGACCTTGGGGTGACTTACGACCTTGGGGTGACCATCCTTATCCTTATCGGGAAGGAGGGGAGAGGAAGGTGGGGAAGTACCTGGCTATTCAGATCTGGTCACCAAACACGGCGAAAGCCACTTCAGGCAACGTTTCAATTCTGAATGGTGGTCTAACACCAGGGCGATACTGAGATTATCTTCCACTCTGGAACGTGCCGCAAATATACTATATATTATTTTAAATAAATAAATTGTGAAATACGTATTAATCAAATAAAATTTATTTGCCACGCCGGGATTCAATCCCGCGACCTTCGGAATGCTAGTCAAGCGCCTTACCGCTGCACTACGCCTGCTGTCAAACGTCGACGTAGTTATAGGTTAAAAAGAAAGACACATAAAGTTAGTAATTACAATTTAATTTTGGTGGATTTTTCTTAAGTAAACAAATTTTATTCAAATTATCAGCAGATAATCTTCTACGCAAATCATTTTGTAGGTATCAGGCCTTCAGTTGAAAAAAGACGTTAAAAAAAGCTTAGCAAACACTCGGGCGGGGGGGGGGGGGGTAGGCTGTGCAATATGGCCGGCGAATGCGGCGCGCGTGGTGTCGTTTCTCGTTTCTCACGACTGTTGAGAAGCTACGACAGAGCGGCAACGTCGCGCGCGTTGTTCGTTTCGCGCGCTTGATATCGGCCGATATATCGGTATCGTTACATCCCTAGTATTAAACGTTATCGTCAACTCCATTTTTTGTCGTTTCGTGTAAAACAATTAATAAAAAAATTTCCAAAGATTCATAATTTTTTTTTCAATACCTTCCTTTAATTAACCTTCCGTTAATTTAATAATAATAATAATAATTGGATAATTTATAGAGCGACGTTTTTGTGAAAAATCACCTCAAGGGCGCTTTACAATTTATCATTAAGCTTTATCTAATTTTATTATTTACAAACAGAAACAGAAACCTGCAGGACACTTCCGATAAAACACACTTTATTAAAAAGTTTATGCTTGGGGAAGATACGACTTTGCACATGGAGGACATTATATTCAAAACACTGGACATTGCATGACTTTACCCTTGCTACCCTCATCACTGTTGGTTCTACATTTATATTTATACGAAGATTAATGGCAAAGTTGAGTTAATGTTTATTTTGAAAGTCTGGAGAATTTTAAGAATTTGCTTTATTTTTACACACTTTGTAATCTACAATGTTGCGAGCCGTGAAGTCGAGGGTGAAAGGTTTTTTTTTTTTTTTTAAACTTATGGATACGACTCTTCTAGATTACAAATATTTTTTTCAATTCAACAATTAAACACTTTTGGTGGGTTATAACAAAATTTATTTATTAATTTAAGTTTCTAAGTTACAGAGATCACAAGTAGTCACAGTAGAAACATTTATGTTAACGTATTTACCAGAAATCAGCTGGTTTGTGAGGCACTTTGACTGTATCTCTGTTGCACTGCGAGCATTGGCTTCTAACTAGGGATGTCGAAAGTGAAAAAAAATATCGATATATCGATGTATCGATATTTATTACAATATCAATATCGACGTCGATATATCGAGGAAAAAATATCGACATATCGATATATCGGTCAAATTTTCAAGAGATTTTGCGTTTTTAAAATAATAGTGTATTCAGCTCAATATTATCATTTGTAATTTTTGTACACAATGTGCTTTTTTAATGTACAAAAATCTCAATAAAAATGAAGGTATTTTTATCACTATTCATTTTTATTACGTAATAATTACAAAAATATCAAAAACTAAAAAGCTGTCTTCTAATTTATATGTAAACTGAGACGCATACAAAGTTTGTATGCGACATGTTATTGGCGTATTGATCTGTCAAAAAGGACTTCGTGTTTGGAACAAGGTATAGTCAATAATCATAGACAATTGGGAACCAACACATAGGAGTGGCTTAGGAAAAAATGGCGAAAAATAGCATACATTTCTATGTATGTACCTACACACATGAGATAGTATTGGTGATCACAAATACTAATGCAAAGACAATAGATTTGTAAGCTATTAATAGTTAAAATTTTAACCGCCAGATGTCATGACCCAATACAGTTACTTTTTTCCGTTCGTTCCTATACGATTTTGGATTCTAGTGACTTTAAATACATAAATTTAAAAAAATATCGTTTTTGATACAATTTTCGATATTGGATATTTAATATCGATATATCGGATCAAAATATATCGGCTAAAAATATCGATATATCGAATTAAAAATATCGATATATCGATACTTTTTCAACAAGCCTACTTCTAACTATGCCGGGCTGGCCGCAACCAAAGCATGCAAGCTTTATGTCACCTGTCCCCTTCAGCTCTTTTTTTCAACGATTACGACACTCCTCAATCAGATGTCCGAATCTACGACATTGCGTGCAACGTATGCGACCTTCCGACTTGTTGTTCGTTGTAGGCACTGACGTTGTTGACTTGCGATCACGTTCAAGGCCGTAGCCAGGGGGGGGGATCAGGGGGGATTGATCCCCCCCCGAAATCTAATAAAGCACACTGAAAATATGATGTTAAACGACACCGACGCACCAAATGAACTTATTTCAATTTGTAGTGAAATTGTCCAGAAAAAACTGGTTCAAAGATTGAATTCTGCAAAATGTTTTTCAGTCCTTGTTTGACGAAACTACTGATATTTCACCACAAGACAAGAACAAATGTAGATCTGTGTGAGTGTGAGATATCCAGAGCTAAAAGATATCAGCCTTACTAAAAAACCCCGTGAAAATTTTATTCAATTGATAAACGAGAGTGTATGCGAAAAAATTACTAATTATAAAATTGTTCATAGAAAGAAATATACCTACATTGTTTACATAGCCTGAGAGGGTAGTTTGTCTCATGTGTACAACTGTTTTGTTAATTATTTTTGAACGAATTTTGGAATTTTCCAATTTTTGAATGTTCTATATATTTCTTATTTTTGAAGATGTTGTAAAATCAAATACTATTTATGAAAATTAGATAAAATTACCTTTTAGATTTGTGTATTTAAAATATACGTTAGTATTAAAAAACGCCATATTTTAAGATTCAAATGTGGAAAAAAAAAGAAAAAAAAATCATATCAAAATGTAGAGAAATTAAAAAAAAATCAAAATTTAAAAAACACCGTCCTTTTATATAATGAATTTAAGAGGAAACCTCTTTCCTCATGCATACAATAAAAAAATAATAAAATACTACATAGCTTGATAATGCCAAAAAAATAACCTAAAAATAAACCGACATTTAAAACGGATTTCTTGGATCTGCCTGTTTCCACATGTACCCCTGATAAGACTTTCTGTTCTCTGAAACGTCTCAGAAATTCCGACTAAAGACTAAACGGTTTGTCGTTAATTTCAATCCACCAATGGAAAAACGTTAAAATGGTTTATTGTATGTTCTTACAAAATTGATCAAGAAAACTTGAGTTTGGTCAAAATTTTGTCATTATACATATATTAGACTTATAAAAAAAACGTTAAACAAAAAATGTAAGACATTTCAGTGATAGACATTTTCGTTGTAAAGTCAACCGTTGAGGAATTATTTTGACAAAACCAAATTTTGGCACCTACAATCCAAGATGGAGGCTCGAGCTCAACCCGCCCCCCCCCCCCCCCCCCCCCAAGGTCGAGGAAAACTTTTTTTTCGTTAGAGTCCCAATCTAAACGACATATCATAATCGCTACTACATGACCTTTTGCACGGTTACCCCCCACTGACTCGACTATAAATACTGTTCCACCAAACAAATCCCCCCCCGAAATTTTTCTCTGGCTACGGCCTTGATCACGTTCAAACACTCTTCTGTTGTACTCGTATTTCCAAATAACTCCGCGAAAGATCTGGAAGAATTGCAGAGAATTCGGATCGCCCACAACTCTTGTTTCGGACGGGTACGACACTCCTCAATCAGATGTCCGAATCTACAACAAAACCTGCAAATTAGATCTTCGGACTCGTTGTTCGTTGTACGCACTGATGTTGTTGGCATGTGTGATGATGTTGTTGACGCAAATTTTGCGATCACGTTCAAACACTCTTCTGTTGTACGCGTATTTTCAAATAACTCGGCGAAAGATCTGGAAGAATTGCAGAGAATTCGGATCGCCTCCAACTCTTGTTTCTGACGGGTACGACACTCCTCAATCATATGGCTGAATCTACCACAAAACGCGCAACCTAGACCTTCGGAATTGTTATTCGTTGTACGCACTGGTATTGTTGACGTGTGTGCTGATGTCGTTGACGCAGATTCTGTGATCTCGTACAAACAATCTTCCACTGTACGCACCTTTTCAAGTAACTCAGCGATAGATCTGATCGATTCGCGGGGAATACTATCCCTGATTTGGATATCAAGCTGTCCAAAGACTAGGTCAAGTTGAACCACTTCTGGATGCATGGGCGGAGGTAGCTCTGCAAGCAGCTTTCGTTGCTTTGCAATGAATACTTCGGTGGACATGGAGGCGTCCTGTTTGCAGTTGAAAATTTCCGTATAAACCTTGTAAGCCTGCCTCTTGGGGGCAAAAGCGTGTCTCAGGAGGTTAATTGCGTCCTCCCAAGTATGTACGTTCCCCTTTACTCCGAGCCACCATTCGGCGGCGTCGTTGGTTAACAGCAGCGCCAGTCCTTCCAGCGCGTTCTTGTCTTCCATCTGCTCAGTGCATTTGAAGAAGGATGCTGTGGCTATGAAGGTCTCAACTGCAGATATATCTTGGGTGCCATCATAGCGAGCCATGCACGTGTTAAACGTGCATGCACGTGTATTACCTACAGGAATTCGCTTTATTATGTTTAAGATTGTTAAGAATTGTTCCTCTGTGAATAATTCTCCTTCAAATTTATATGGCATCTTGAAAAAAGAGGACTGCAGAGTTGTCACAAAATCGTTGCACTGAATTTAATTTACCTACTGCACTACGTGTGCTTTGGGTGCTAGTTTTATAGTTATGTACTTTTTGTTTTGGGTGCCAGTTTTATAGTAAATTCTTTTGGTGGGTTATAGTTTAAAATAAAATTACACAGCACAGATCACAAAATTATGGTCACCATATAAACAACACGATATATTATCCAAGTGAAGCTATAGTAGGTAGGTAGACACAATTTGAAAAACTAGATAAATATCCTTGCGGAATATGTAATCCTTTGGAACAACAAACACATTCGCGGAACTGGCCTTTTTTGCTTTCGGCGGATTACCTTCTCTCAATGGCTGTTCGATGCACAGGTAGCCAAGAGAAGGAGCGTGCTTTACGAGTTTATAGTCTACAAGTCAGATATTTAACAATAGCGGTAGACAAACTTCTTAGGGGTTAGGTTAGGGTACTGCCCAGAGCAAGTTGGCGGGAGAACTGGACTAACGGTAGACAGCTGTTTAGGGGTTAGTGTACCGCCCAGAGCAAGTTGGCGGTTGGCGGGAGAACTGGACTGGCAACTGGCAATGGCAACAGTGGCAACTGCCCACGTGCCTACTATCTACTATCCGCCTGCTTTTAGTACGACGCACAATGTAGTTGATGGTCTCGAAAGTTGGCATCAAATCAGGAGTTTAATTAACATCAATCATTTTTTCGATTTTTAGTTCCGTATGGGGCCATTCATTTATTACGTTTTATTTATTTATTATTTTGTTTATTTATTATTTTCATTTATTATTTTGACGATTTAGGGGGGGAGGTGGGTCGACCATGTCTTATTTTTTCTTACAAGGGGGTGGGAGGGAGTCTCAATAGTTCTTACGTAAGATCACAAAAATGCGCAAAGTTAAAATTATTAGTACCTTTGTAAGTACAAATAAACATTTCTAAAAATTGTAAAAATAAACATTAAAATAAGCCAAACGTGTACTCATTTTTTCGTTTCGCTTCTTACGTAATAAATATTAAACAGGTGGGGAGGGGGTCGGCTTGTTCTTATTTTTTCTTATAATAGGGGGAGAGGGGGACGAAAACTAGCAAAATTCGTTTTACGTAATAAATTAATGGCCCCTATAGACATGATCACAAAAATAAGTTAAAAAAAAAATGTTCGAAAAGTCACACATATTTAGTACAAAAATATAAAATTGAAAAATATAAGATAAATTAAATCAGTTCTAATGCTCACTTCATTTCACAATGAATTTATTTAAAGTTATATGTATAACATATAACTGTAAATAAATTAACTAAACAATTAATTAAATAAACAAAATTATATGTACAATATAAGTTATATGTATAGTCTTCATCATCACTGCTTGGTTCAACTACCAAATTATTCTTGGTAGTCGTATTCGGGTCTAGTATCTTTAGCATTTGCAGTATTTCTAAATACTTTTGTAATGGGTTTCACTGTCCTTTTGTTTATTTTCCTAAGCTAAAGATAACTGGATCCAACGAAATCTCACTCAAAGAATTGATGACGAGCTGCTGAACTTGAATTAAGCGCTCAGCAAAGTGATCTAGCAATTGTTGTAATTTCACTTCCGCTAAAAATTCCGTGACCGTTATGAATTCACTTAAAGGGTAATATTTTTTCATAGTTCCTTGTACAATTGTATTGAAAGGAAATACCTCTTTATCATTTTTCCTAATTAAATTGTATTGGTAACGACTAAGCTTGGCATCTACAATCAAAGCGAACGCTTCATCATCTCTCTCTGGTCGGCGTACTTAAAGTGACTTATTTGACTGCAGTCGATACTGTTGCTTTACATGCCGACCGAAAACTCATGTGAGTAGCAGGGCTAACTCAGTAATAGATGTTTTAGATCGCAATATCATAGTTTTATTACGTTTCGTACGCTGAGACGTCATATTAAACGACAACGTGGGTCGGCCTATTTGTGTTTTTACTATTTCTGGTAAAGATTTTTAAATCATTCTTTATTATTTAATATTAAGGTGTTTTAGTTTCTGCCACACTTCAACCATCTGGTTTTCAATTTACAACAGAATACAGCTATTCCAGTGACAATGTGTATCTAACAGATATTTTTTCTGGAATTTTACCCTTTTCATCAACAGACTTCTTCGTAATCAAGTAAAACACGAATCTCGTACGAACCACTTCAGAAATTGTATCTAAAACAAAACACAAGACTAGAACGTTTTTTATGAAAGCTCATCGTCCTCATTTTAAGGTACTATAATTAAAAAAGTTGTACATGAAAGAAACTTCTTACAATTTAGTCAAGTAGTGAAGATAATAACGTATACAAAACAAATAAAAATTTGACGGAATCTCGTCGAACTTTTAACTTTATACCTCGGTGCTTAGTATTTCATTCAAACAGGTCTTTCGAAAAATATTTCATTCAAATAGGTCTTTGTTTTAATTTAAATTTTTGACATATTTCTCAGTTTCTCAATAACTACTATAATATAATAAACTAGCTGGTTCCCGGCATGCGTTGCTATGCCATTTAATAAAGACATTGTTTCTCCCTGCGTGTCCTTTCCCATTTGTCCCGTTCCCCTTCCGCCTCCCCGCTCCCGCATTCCATACATTCAGTCCCGATACATTCAGTTTTAAAACAGCTCGCCTGCCACCTATTGCAATTTTTATACATACGAGTATTACATAATGCCAGAGCTCACCAATAGTTTTATACAAACCTTGTCCTGACAATAACGAACACAACAAAAAAAGAATTATCCAATTTGGTGCAGTCGTTCGGAAGTTATGCGCGTACATACATTTCTGGTATTCATTTTTATTTATAGAGATGTACATACCACCGTACATCGTATCCATGTTGAATTGAACCTGAACACTTCATAGATTTTTCTTTTTTTAAACATGAATGGTACTGAAATTTTCGCTACTATAAAAACTGACACGTTCACCCGCACAAAGGTCATGTTCGAACTGATCTCTTTCCCTCAGTATCGCGATAATGGCGACACGCTTTGAGGGAATTGTGAAACATTTAATAAACTTTAAAACTAGCATACTGTTTCATTGTAAAAAATACTTGACTTTCTGAATTTCTGCCAAAGCGTTATATTACGCCACATCATAGTGCGACGGTTGACAGTTCCATTCTGGAGGGGTATGGCAGGAGGAGGTCAGCCGTTGGAGGGGGTGCGCTGAAGGCCTACTGCGCATCTTCACTGTCGTGTAGCGAGACAGTGACAGCACCATACGGGGAGAGGGAGATAGTGTATTAGCGATAAAAATCCGCGCGCTACAACTTACTAATATTGTTCTCTGAAATAATAATTGAATTGGGTGAGCAAATTATTTATGCAAATAGCACAGATACAAAATTATTGTATAAGTCAGTCAATATATTTCCTGTTCAAGGGATGTTATGGTTAAAAATTGTATGCCAAAACCTATTACAGGATTCTAAATTTATTTTTTTTTAAAGTGAATACCGCACAAGAATCTCAACTGCTCCCGTCTGGAGCCAGTGAGATTATAGCATCCCCAATTGGGGTATGTTGTGAGGCTGAAGGGGAGGGGAAGGAGGTGGGAAGAGGAAGGTTGGGAAGTACCTGGCTATTCAGATCTGGTCACCAAACACGGCTAAAGCCATTTTCAAGCAACGATTCAATTCTGAATGGTGGTCTTACACCAGGGCGATACTGATAGTATCTTCCACCCTGGAACATGCCGCAAATATACTATACATATATATTATTTTAAATGAATTAATTGTGAAATAACACAAATTAATCAAATAAAATGTATTTGCGCATGCCGGGTTCGAACCCGCGACCTCCGGATTGTGAGTCAAGAGTCTTACCCACTGGACTACGGAGGTCGTCAAAATATATAAATAATAAAATAAATTTATAGAAACAGAGTAGATAATTTACATAACACAAGATTTTATCAAAATGTAGGCATAATAATACATAGTGAATGTGCTAGTAGCCGACCTTTTTTTGAACAAAATCGTGTTTGGAGAATCACTGTGAGTTTATATTAGAAAAAAGGTTTTTCAAAGAACAGTCAATTCATAGGTATATGTTATTTTAAAACCTTTTCTTAAATAACATAAATGTACAAATTACAATAATATTTTTATAAAAAATGGTGTTTTTGCCAGTGGTCGGCCATTCAAAATCTAATAGTCGTCACCTACCTCTACGCCAGTAATCGGCCGTCAGGTTTTTTGCTACGGGGCCGCCAGAGATTATGAATTTTTTATGCCATTTTATTTGTTCATTCAGACAATTTGTTTTGTTGTTCATAGATACGTAAAAATATGCACTAATAATCACACAACAAACTAAAAGGAGAAAATTTAATATTTTTTCAGAAAAAAAAACTGATATGAAAAATGGTCGACAGTTACATTACGAGAAATTTGAACTATAGACAATGGGTGCTTAATAAAAATATGATAAATTTATCGATAAGCCGCCGCATTTTTATGCACAGATTACGGAAATTATACTTCATTTCAACAATTATTACAAGAAACAACTATTTATGATCACAAAATAGTTTATTAGGTTCTTAGTTTAGGTAAATTAAGTAATTCATGCGTTTTTAGTTTGAAACGAAACTTCGTAAATGTCAAATCCATACAAAAAAACATGGCCGTAATGGAGATGGTAATTTTTAAACTTTGAATGAAAATCGTATTTTAATGCATGTTTTCCCGTCTATCTCGACTGAAACCGATGGTTCTTGTGGTACTTAAGTTTAAAAGTAGTTTAATTTTTAAATTGTATGCCTATTTAAAGTGTAGCGGCATGCGGCGGCTTGTCGATAATTTACCAAAATATGTAAAGAAGTTGTTGGTAAGTTGAATCATTAATAATCACATACCAAATCTTAATATATAAAACAAAGTCGGGTTAGTTACACTATTTATAACTCGAGAACAGCTGGGCTGATTTTGATGATCTTTGATTTGTTGGATTTGTCTCCGCCCCGAATAGAATAATAACTATTAAAACATCACAAAAAATAACGAAATAAATAGTTATAAAGAAAATTATTTTTCCCATACATTTTGTATTATTTTTCCCGTACATTTTGTATGGATTTTGAAAGAACTGCAGCAATATTGTGAGAGGATAATATTGAACTGTGCGTGAATTCCAAACATTCAAAAACGTCAAATGTCAATGCGTTGATTGTTGTGCATTTGTTTTTAATCATATAATGCTGCCCTTCTTTCTTACACACTCAATGTCAATAGTCGAAAATGAGTCAAATGGTGAACGTATGTCTGCACACCTCCAAAGGAAAAAAACAATAATTATAATAAATCTCTGAAATAAAACGCATTTTTTTACATAAGCTCCACACAGGAGGCCTTGAGGAAAATAATTTCTCTCAGGACCTATGTCATCTTAGGGGATGCTGTGTGGAGGATCTTTTTAAGGAATGGGGAGGATAGAAAGTTCTGGGAAGGAAAAAGGTATCAGGGGTGGGTAGGAATCTGTGGGTCAGTGTGTTCGGGAGTGACGGACGTATGAATCCATCCCTCCAACTGTGGTGCAAGGCAATGGGTCGAGAGAGTCCGGCTGGAAAGGTCAAAAGGCCTCCCTCAACCATTCTCTCTCGATCCGGCCCGCCACGCAGCAGGTGGGCAGGCGCATCAACTGCCAAGACCCGGACATAAGTCACCTCGTGAACCCGGGCACCCCTTCTAAAGCGCGCCTTCCACTGCGAGCGGAAAATAGTTGAGCGGAGCGGGGTGGGAGATGAGCGAAATAGCTTTGACCTTCCACCAAAAAAGAGTCACTTAGAAGATAGGTGTTTGCCTTCCACTGCCTGTGCGAGAAATGAGCGGGGCGAGCGGAGCGAGGTCAATGAAAAATGAGAAATAGTTTTGCCCTTCCATTAAAAACGAGTCAGTATCGCTTTGTTTCGAAGTGAACGGAGTGATTTTTGTGATGTCAAGTACTGATTCTAGTGAATATGATTCTGACAGCATGTATGCAATGAAAAAAAATGTTACGTATGAATTAAATGTACATTTATAAAAAGAATCTCATTTAAAAACTTGAAAAAAATAATTTATTTTCTTATTTCCGCCAATATCATCTCAATAATGGTTTTCTAAGCCGAAACCTTTATGTTGACAATCTTTGCTAGTCGCATCCTATAAACGAAATTGGCAAACGGCTTCAATAAACACCTCCATCTCGACAAAAACGCAGCGAGTCAATTGAATTGGCTACAGTTCTTGAGCGGAGTCCGCTAGAAACTAGTCGGCGATGGTGTGCGCGAGCGGTCTCTTTCGGAACTATTTTAACAAGTTCGGTCCGCTCCGCTCTCCTCGTTCCTGATGGAAGCACTTGTATGCAGTTAATGTGTGCGAGTCGAGCGGAGATCGTACGGAGTCCGCTCTACTCGCATTAGCGGAGCGAACTCGTTCGAAACTATTTAACTCGTTTAGTCCGCTTCGCTGGCCACGTTCTTGATGGAAGCACTTGTATGCAGTTAACGTTTGCTAGTCAAGCGGATTCCGTAATGAGTCCGCTCCGCTCGCAGTGGAAGGCGCGCTTAAATCACCAAACGTAGCGAACCACCTGGTGATCCGGGTGATCTATGGCAGAGGTGTTGGTTTTTAAATAAATGGTTCCCGGGGCGGCGGCACGCGTATCCGCCTCCCGAATTCCCGTAAGTAATTGTAAAAGTAAGAAAATCAAAAACATATATAAATCCGTACACAACGCCATCTCTGATACTGACAAAAACAAAACACGGACATTTGCGCATTGATAATTGCTTCATTGCGTAATTTTTAATTTAATAAAAAAAACTGAATTTAATTCAACAGCTACTGATTCTGAGGCGGTACGAAGTTCGTCGGGTCAGCTAGTTAAAAATCAATGTTGATATCTGCATGTTCTTCTTTTCGCAGCATTACCTAGATAATGGTGATGTGTTCTAGCGTAGGCATGTATTGTAAAGCAACGTAACTAGCTCTAAATTGCAATTGCAAAAGTTCTCTAGCTAATTATGAGAATTAACCAAACTCGTAAAAAGAGGAATAAATCTAGTTAGCATGGAGAGAGGCCGACCTTAGCTCCTAGCATTATTCCACTGTACTTTTAAAGTAAAACAGATTAAAGTTCGGTAATAAAATATTAACACATAAGAGGCGCAGATGTTATACTTCTTTATAATTTATAATTGACTTTGTCTTTCGTTTGGAGGTTTTACGCATGAAAAAAGTTTGAAATTGTTTAAACATAAATACGGTTACAACTGAAACCGAAAAGGTAGCCTATCTCCCTCTCCCTTGTTGAAGTAAAACTTCATTAAGCGCCCTCCTCACCATCCAACTTCTAGTCACTTCTTGTTGGCCAGCCAGATTGGCGGTTTCCACCACACCATCCAACTTGCAGAAAGGTCTTAGCTTTTGCGCTGTGCGGACGTGTTCGGAGCGCTCGCGCTGTGCGCAAACGTGTCATGGCTCCGTCACTTTCGAAATTTCAATGTATTGGATTAGCGTTGGCTTTATTGACAACAGACAATGATCAATAAAAAATGTAGATGTCATTTTGTTGTCCGATGATATATTTTTTCTATTAATAAACAACAAAAAAAGGTTTTCGATCACATGTCGCTACTGATCCCATCACGACGGGATGGGTTTAAGCGAACTAGCGCTGTCTCGTTTGAACGATATGCCGTTAGAACGAGACGCATCGCTTTTCAAATGACCGCTACACTGTAAACAAGTTATACTCCTGAGTACTCAGTTGCGGCGTGTGATGGAATAATATTTTTAATGTTTTAATAGATAAAAAGTGTCATCGGACAGAGAAATGACTTTAATATTTTTTACTCTAAGCTCGGGAATCGCTGGTTAAAATCTCTCGGGTGCGTACTGTTCCACCCTGCATAATTTTTGAAACATAACTTTTTTGCAGGCAAACATAAAAAGTTTAAAAATATCCCACCTTATGTATTTTTCTAACTAAAATTACATACAACTAAAAAAATAAAAACACCCACATAATATATTTTATTAGGCAAATTTATTATGAACATTACTTGTTTTTGTCGTTTCATGTAAAAACAATTAATTAAAAAATTCCCTTAGTTAAGAAAATATTAATCCTGTTGGGTATTACAGACAAAAATAATAACAGTGATGAAAAAAAAATTCCTTCTTCTAAGAATTACTGGCAAAAATAATAAAACTATCTTTTTTTACATGAATAGCGCACAAGAGTCCCAACTGCTCCCGTCTGGAGCCAGCGGGACTATGGCATCCCCAATTGGGGTATGTTGTGAGGTTGAAGGCAGTGTGGATGGGAAGGAGATATGAAAGAGGAAGGTGGGGAAGTACCTGGCTATTCAGATCTTGTCACCAAACACGGCAGAAGTCATTTCAAGCAACGTTTCAATTCTGAATGGTGGTCTTACACCAGGGCGATACTGAGAGTATCTTCCACTCTAACTAACTAACCATCACGCCGTTTCCCCGCAGGGGTAGGCAGAGAGGACGGACCGCCAAACAACTCGGTCTCGGCACACACTCCTTGCCTCGTTCACATTCATACATCGTCTCATGCGCTTTTCTATCTATAATATAAAAATGAATCGCTAAATTTGTTGGTAAGCGCAAATCTCGAGAGCGGCTGAACCGATTTCGCTAATTCTTTTTTTAGAATATTTCTTGAAGTTCGAGGATTGGTCTTACGGAGAGAAAAATTAAGAATATTGCGCAGAAAATTAGATAATTACAGAAAACATCGCACGTTTGACAGTTCGCGTGTTAGAGAATGACATTTTGCAAAACAATGAATGATTGTTCAATCAGGATTCTATTTTTGAAAAGTTGAAAAATTTATTTAAAGTAGGTACTCCCCTAATAATTTGAATCGAATCAACAATTTTAGATATTTTAAATAGGTACCTATGTTAGGTACCAAATTTAATATACATGAAAAATGGAAATTTGAATAAAAATTGTAAAAGGTGGCACGCGGGCTGTTTAAAAACTGAATGTACTGGGATTGAATATATGGAACGCGGGAGGAGGGTTGGCGGGACGAGGGAGCGGGAAAGGGAAGAGGGAAGGCGGGGAAGGTGGAAGGGGAACGCGGGAGGGGAAGGGGACGTGTGACGGGGGAGGGGAACTCGGGAGGGGGGTTCGCGGGACGGGGGAAGGAGGGGTGGAATGGAGTGGGGAGAGGGAAGGTGGAGGAGACGGACTGGGAACACGAGAGGGGAAGAGGACTCAGGAGAAGAAGGGGAGGCGGAAGGGGAACGGGACGAATGGGAAAGGACACCCAGGGAGAAACTATTTCTATAGCAACGCATGCCGGAACCAGCTTTTTTTTGTGTGTTCGTTATTGTCAGTACAAGGTTTGTATAAAACTTCAGGTGAGCTCTGGCATTATGAAATTTGTATAAAAAAATTGATATTGGTGACACGCGAGGTTTGAAAACTGAATGTATGGAAAGCGTGAGAGAGGGAGAGATGGGGGAGGGGAACCAGGGAGGGGGAGGGGAACCTGGGAGGGGGGGAGGGGGACCTGGGAGGGGGGAGGGGAACTCGGGAGGGGGATTTGCGAGACGGGGGAAGGGGGGGGAGTGAAATTGGGAGAGGGAAGGTGGAGGCGATGGAGTGGGAAAAAACACGCAGGGATAAACAATTTCTTTATTAAGTGGCATAGAAACGCATACCGGGAACTCACTATAATAATATAAATTAAGCGACCGATCGATTTGATTAATTTGCAAATTAACAGATGGTGGTGTCAGTTAAAAGGTTGGATAACTATCCAGTAGATTGCGTTGTGTTTAGTTAGTGGCCGGGTCAGCTAGTTAATAATAAAAAAGATGATGTAAAAAAAATATTCTTCCTTATTCTGAGATTACAGGCAAAGAGCGACAATTTACGTCTTCAATATCAAAATGTAAATACCTACTTAGAAATAAAATGATTTATTTCTATAATACACATTGGAAAGTTTATTTATCTTTATTTTAGAACAAATTTTGTTTTTGCAAAGTGATAAAAATAACCAATTTAGAGGTGTATTTACTTTACATGGGAATAATATCAAAATAAAAACATTTAGAAATAAAATTATTCATTTCTAATTCACACATTGAAAAGATTATTTTCGCCAGATTTTAGAACCATTTAAATATCCCACAAGCATCGTAAGTCCTTGTATAAATCAAAAATCTCCACCCAAACTTCTTTTCTTTCTCACGCATGATGAAAGAGTGGAGTAATAATATTTATATCGTAATCGCTGAACTGGTAAAAGTCGCTGTCGACTACCGCTCGGAATGCTCTCTGACGAGAAATGAATAAATCACATGTCGTAACATGTCCATTCGAGGGCGTTCCTTCAGCGGCTGGCCCCAACAAGAATTCGCAGGCGATAAATAATAATACGGCTGGCCTTTCGGCCCAATTTTAAGGAGTGGGGGGTCCCGGCAGTAGGAAAATAATAATACGGCTGGTGATTTGTTCCAATTCGCAGGCGGTTGGGCCTCCTCACCATCCAATATGCAGCCATTCCAACATTTAGTGACTACATGTTGGATGGTGAGGAGGGCGCTTTACGCACGCTCGTCTTGGGAGGTAAGCTGGTGAATGCGTTACGAAAAGTGGTGATGTGTTACGAAAAGTGTGATGCGAACGGTAATCGATGCGAACGGTGATCAATGGCGAGGCGAACGGTCGGGCCTTTACGCACGTATGACTTGGGAAGTGATAAGGATAAGGATGGTCACCCCAAGGTCGTAGGTCACCCCAAGGTCGTAGGTCACCCCAAGGTCGTAGGTCACCCCAAGGTCGTAGGTCACCCCAAGGTCGTAGGTCACCCCAAGGTCGTAGGTCACCCCAAGGTAAAAGGTCACCCCAAGGTCGTAGATCACCCCAACGTCATATGTCACCCCAATGTCAATGTCATATATTATTTTATAAGTTAGTGAAGTTTTACTTCAGTCGTGTGTTCTAAAGCACACTCGTTTTTTTTCTCCTTCCTACTCACTTCTGCCTCACAACATACCCCAATTGGGGATGACATAGCTGATGACACTGGCTGGAGGCAGATAGGACATTTCTAAATAAATCTAATCTATATAATTAAAAATGAATCGCCGAAATGTATTTACGCGCATAACTTCAGAAAATTGGAAAATTCTTTATTTTTTGTGTTCGTTATTGTCAGGACAAGATTTGTATAAAACTACTGGGGAGCTCTGGCATTATGAAATTCGTAAAAAACATTTTTAATAGGTGGCACGCGAGCTGTTTGAAAAATGAATGTAAAGGGACTGAATGCGAGGAATGCGGGAGGGGGGAGGGGAACATGGGAGGGGAGAGGGGAACCCAGTAGGGAGGTTCGCGGGACAGGTAAGGGGAAGTGTAGTGGAGAGAGGAAAGGTAGAGGAGGCGGAGTGGGAACACGAAAGAGGAAGGGGAGGGCCCGTCTCAATCTGATTCACTTGATCGTTCCATGTCTACCTCGGGCGTCCCCGACTTCGTCTACCATTCGCATTTGCGTCATATATTCTACTTTCTTCATTCATTCGCTCAACGTGTTCAAACCATCTGAGGGTCCCTTTCTTAATCTTATTCATTATGCTTACCAGCCTTACATTTTTTGCGGATCTCCACATTTCTCACAGATCATACATGGTTTTACCACACATACGCCTCAGGGATCTCATTTCAACAGCATTTAGTTTACTTTCATCCTTCCTCTGCCAGTTCCATGCCTCACTGCAATACATCAGGGTAGGTACCAGGACTCCATTGAGAACTGCTAGCTTCGCCTCTTGACAGTTTTTTTATTAGCGCCAACGGCATTGAGTCCTCCATTAATGGAGTTACCTACATTACCCTTATTTCGATATCTCTATCAGCCTTCCCGACTCTCGTAAACATACTACCCTGATACACAAATTCATCCACCTGCTCAAAGTAAACTTGGTTAAAGTAAATAATCTATTAAGGCTGTCATACCAGCAAATCATAATTTCGATTCCGACTGCACCGCTCACACATCAGCCGTTGCAAGCGGACGTTTTTGGAACTAGATTTCGTTCCGCTAGAAGCCGGGTTTCACGTACCTATAGTTCACGCGAAGCTGGACCTACAGTATGGTTCAGATAAAGATGTTGAATTCTCGCTTCCAGAATTTTAATAAGTAGTAGTTATTTGTAATTTGTGTATTGAAGTGCGTAGACATAAATAGATACATAAACACAGTAGGTATAAAGTAGATACCTACACAAAAAAACAATTTGTTATATTTTTTTAATATTTTGGTTTTTGTTTTTTCATTTTATTTTACGGCCATTAGAGTGGAAGAATTGAAACGTTACTTGAAATGGCTTTAGCCGTGTTTAGTGACCAGATCTGAAAAGTCAGGTACTTCCCCACCTCCATCTTCCCTAACTCCTTCCCCTCCCCCACTACCTTCAGCCTCACAACATACCCCAATTGGGGGTGATAGTCCCACTGGCTCCAGACGGGAGCAGTTGGGACTCTTGTGCGGTATTCATGAAAAAAAGAGTACCTAATATTCAGTTGGATTGTAAAAAATATCTCATTTTGAAATATTTATTCGTGTGCATAATTTTTAATTTTATATTTATGTGAATACCGCACAAGAGACCCAAATGCTCCCGTCTGGAGCCAGTGAGACTATGACATGACTATGGGGTATAGTATGAGGCAGAAGGTGGTGGGGAAGGGCAGGAGATGGGGAAGAGGAAGCGAAGAATTACTTGGCTATTCAAATCTGGTCACCAAACACGGCCAAAGTAATTTTTAGCAACGTTTCAATTCTGAATGGTGGTCTTACACCAGGGCGATACTAAAGTATCTTCCACTCTGGAACGTGACGCAAATATATTATTTTTATATGAAATAACCCAAATTAGTCAAACAAAATTTATTTGCCCACGCCGGGATTCGATCCCACGACCTTCGGATTGCGAGTCAAGAGCCTTACCTCTTGACCACGCCGGCCGTCAATAAATAGTATCAGTAATTTGGAAGGCGGGTATGGGTACCGCCGTCCCGGGAACCATGTATTGGATTATCAACACCGTACGGGTAGCCCGGGTTCATGGGGCGAGGTTTGTCAGGATCTCGGCGGCGGTGGAATCTGCTCCACCAACTACGTAGAAGGCCGGATCGGGAGAGACCTTTTTTTACAATCGCTCGACACATTGCCTATCTCTTCTTTGGGGATGCTGTGTGAAGGTTCGTTTCAGGGAAAGGGAGGAGAGGATCTTCTGAGAAGGAAAGGGTATTAGGGGTGGGTAGAAATGTGGGGGTCAGCGTGTCCAGGAGAGCGGATGTATGAATCCATCCCTCCCACTGCGGTGCAAAGCGATGTTCCGAGAGAGTAAGGCTGGAGAAGTCAAAGGGACTCCCTCAACCACTTTCTCTAGATCCAACCTGCCATGCAGCTGGTGCGCAGACGCATCCGCCGCCAAGACCTGAAAAAACCTCACCCCATGAACCCAGGCACCCCTGCTAGTCACCAAACGTTGCGAACCACTAAGGATGACCTACGGCAGACGTGTTGGTTATCAAAAAAATGGTTCCCGGGGCGGTGGTACCCATACCCGATTCTCATGTTTGTTATTTTTATAATACGAAAAATGGATATAAAAAAGCCTACCCCCCATCCCTCTCAACCCCCTCCCCCTCTCACCCCACAACCTCTAACCACCCTCCACCCCCCCGCCTCTTTTACCCCCCCCCCTGTATAAAAATCAATTGCTGTTTGTTAGTTTCACTAAAACTCGAGAACGGCTGGGCCGATATAGCTGATTTTGGTTTTGAAATGTTTGTCGTACTCCAGGAAAGGTTTAAACGTTGAGAAAATATGGAAAAGTTGCGAGGAAGATAGTAAAATCAACAATTTAATTTTCCCATATAAACTGTTCTACATACTTTCCTGTGAATTGCTAACCGTTCATCCGATTGCGATGAAACTTTGGTGAGTTGTTGTGAGCACGCCCGCAAAGTAGTCCAGTCAATAAATGCTCCAAAAGGAGGTGTAGAGTGCGTGAGCAGGGACCTAAGCGATTCCTCCAGAAACTTGTTTAGGGTGCTTAGGGTGTGAACATACTAAAAGTCCTGACGTCTTGGTTGTGAGCTAGGGGGAAGGGGGGGAGGGGGAGGTCCCAATTTTCGGGTTTCCGCTTATATCTCAAAAACGGTGCGTCACACATGAAAATTTCCTAAGGATAAGTAAAAAAAAGCTCATAAAATTATCTACAACTTTTATTCTTTACGTAATTTTCGAAATCACGTCCATTTTTGACTTACACGCTCCACAAATGTAGATATTTTTGAAAAAAATTATTTTACCTCACATTTTTCATCAAACATTCCTTCATATCGTCTAAAATATTCATCAAAGAAAGAAATTTATTTATAAGAAGTTGTAATAAATTTAATTCCCTTTTAGAATATATATACATATGCAAATAAGTCTCCAACCAGTAAATATTTACAGCAATTTTAAGGTTTTGCGTAAAATGTCGTCATTTTCAGAAAAAGCTGTTTTTATCTTATTACTGACACACCGACGTGCAACGACGATTATGCGACGCTCTTTTAGTAAGGCGTATGATCAGATATGACCATGGAAACCACATTGATGCTATCATTCAAAAGCCGAGAAGGCATAACAGGAGGCAGAGGTATTTTGCACAATGTACTAGAAGTGGTTAGTTGGTATGAGCGCAACTCATGAGATCTGCACTTCCCTTGAAGAGTATTGTGGAGTCTTCACGTCCAGTAACAACACAAGGACCTCGGACAAGCCCACCGAAGTAAAGATGCAGCAGACATTTTCAAACTCAGTCAGTGGTTTGATGCACATCCTCCCTTCCCACAAGCCAATGAAATAATGTCAATTCCCAATGTCTTCTGTCAGCTCGTCGATAAAAAATCACGATGAAAAGGTTGCAGTTGACCCAACATTTCTGTTTCACCGGATGTGTATAAGCAAACGATCAGATGAGGATTTGAAGAAATTCTTTGAGTATGAGTTGGCCCCATTTCCCTTGGCACTGTTCAATGAAGGTGGGATATGGAAGACAACTAAATCTGTCCTGTACAGCTTATTCGAGCCTACCAAAAAACTGGTCTACTGTCTCAGGTGAACATAGTTGTGGACGGAAAATTTCTACTACACAGAGTAATTTGGCAAAAAGATGCCTTCCTTGTCACAATTTGTGATCGTTACATCAACTACGTCAACCACCACTATCCTGGATGACTCACACTGTGGTATTTGATTGGTACCCAAACCCAGCCAACGGTACAAAATCACAATAACAGATGCGATGATACAGACTGAGAAGGTCAGCTGACATCAATTTGACTTGGAACACTTCAATACCCGTTAAAAAGGAAGATTTGTTATCCAATCCTACCAACAAAAGTAACTTCATCTCTTTACTACAGACGAAGCTTCGGGAGAATGGGATACAGACTCTTCAGGACATGATGCTGACTTCCTTGTTGTGAAGATTGCTGTGGAACATTCCTCTCACAGTTTTGTGAGAAGCTTTCACTTCCTTTTGATTGCTTCCACTCCTCCCACCCAAGATATTCTGCTGCTGACAACGGACGAGGGAAAACCAAAACAATGCCACTGTCCATCCAAAAGATGCAGCACCGTGCATTTGAACACATCCTGTTCTTACATTCATTTACCGGCTGCGACACAACATCTGCAACTTTCAGGAGAAGCAAGGTGGGCTTCTCAAAATTGTACTTGGAGTCAGAATTCATCAAGCAAGCGGCAATGATCTTTATAACCCCTCCTCTACTCACGGCGAGGTTGAAGAGGCTGGAAATAAATGTTTCCTGAAATGGTATGCGGCGCCAAAAAGACAGACCTTCCTTAACCAGTACCGCTTTTAGTCGTTCACAGGGTTGGTGGCAAATATGAAGCCTGACATCAGCTCCCTCCCTCCAACAGAGAACGCAGTTAAACAGCATTCCCAGTGCACCGATTGAGCTGCCCCCTGAATAATGGGGGTGGAAACATGAAGGAGAGACCCTGATGCCAAATACAACAAAAGATCCACCAGCGCCGGAGGTCCTTCTAAATATGATATTTTGCCGCTGCACCAGGGATTGTGCAATTGGCAAATGTGGATGCCGAAAAGCAATGCTGACCTGTTCTGCAGCGTGTCTCCGAGTCTCCTGCCAAGGGAGATGCCTCAATAGCGTGCCTGTTGCCGAGGACGACGATGACGACGACATAGAGCCCATTCAGCAAGAACCATCCAATACTGAGGATGAAGATGCCATGGATGAACAACGCTTGCGAGGACCCCCACGTCCAAGGAGGATGAGAATGTAACATGATGTTATTGAGAACAGTGATAACAATGAGATCTATAATTTTATGTGCTTAATGTAACGAAATAGAATAAACATTATGATTATAAAATACAATTATGTATTTTTCAAGTAATATGATTTTTACCTATTTTATTTAATAACTGGTTTTAAAGTGTGGTCACACATATTATTAGGCGAACGAACAAGTGTTGTGTGTCAGTAATAAGATAAAAACAGCTCTTTGTGAAAATGACAACATTGTACGAAAAAACTTCAAATTGCTGTAAATGTTGAACGGTTGAAGATAAATTTACATATGTCTATATATTCTAAAAGAAAATTAAATTCTTTACAACTTCTTTCGAATATTTTTTTTTCTTTGATGAATATTTTAGACGATATGAAGGAATGTTTGATGAAAAATGTGAGGTAAAATGATTTTTTTCGAAAATATCTACATTTGTGGAGCGAATAACTCGAAAATGGCTGGGATTTCGAAAATTACGTATAGAATAAAAGTTGTATATAATTTTATCAGCTTTTACTTATTATCAAAAAATTTTCCTCTGCGGCGCACCGTTTTTGAGATATAAGCGGAAACCCGAAAATTGGGACCTCCCCCTCCCCCTCCCCCCCCTAGCTCACCACCTAGACGTCAGGATTTTTTAGTATGTTCACATCCTAAGCACCCTAAACAAGTTTCTGAAGGAATCGCTTAGGTCCCTGCTCACGCACTCTTCACCCCCTTCCTTGACTGGACTAAAGGTTTCTGTATATACTGGTGAGCTCTGGCATTATGAAATTTGTATATAAAATTGCAATTGGTGCCACGCAAACTGTTTGAAAACTGAATGTACCGGGAGTGAATGTATGGAATGCGGGAGGAGGTGGCGGATGGGAGAGGGGTGAAGGATGAGGGAGGGAAGGGGAGGGGGACAAGGGAGGGGAACTCGGGAGAGGGGAGAGGAAAACGGGTGGGGGTTTAAGGGATAGGGGAAGCGGGCGAGGGGAGTGAGGAGAGGGGAAGGGGACGTTGGAGAGGAAGGGGAGGCAGAAGGGGAACGGGACGAATGGGAAAGGACACGAGCTCTGGCATCATGAAATTTGTATAATAAAATTGCAATAAGTGGCACACGAGCTGTATGAGAACTGAATGTATCGGGAATGAATGTATGGAATGCAGGAGGGGGGAGGGGAACCCGGGAGGGTGGAGGGGAACTTGGGAGGGGAGAGGGGAATTCGAGAGGGGGATCCGCGGGAGGGAGGAGGTGATTATGGGAGGGGGGAGGGGAACTCGGTAGGGGGGATCGCGGGACGGAAAAGGGGGGGAGTAGAGTGAGGAGAAGGAAGGTGGAGGAGGAGTGGGAACGCGAAAGGGGAAGGGGACGCGGGAGAGGAAGGGGAGGTGGAAGGTGAACGGGACGAATGGGAAAGGACGCGCAGGGAGAAACAATTTCGTTATTAAATGGCAAAGGTTGGTACCCGGCATATATATAAATGCTAATAAATGAAAATGAATCGCCGAAATGTATGTACGCGCATAACTTCCGAACGACTACACCAAATTGGATAATTCTTTTTTTGTTGTGTTTGTTATTGCCAGGACAAGGTTTGTATATAACTACTGGTGAGCTCTGGCATTATAAAATGTGTATACTAAAAATTCAATGGGTGGCACGTGAGCTGTTTGAAAACTAAATGTACCAGAACTGAATGTATGGAATGCGGGAGGGGGGATAGGAACTTGGGTATTGGTGCCGCGGGTGGAAAGGGACGGGAACCAGGGAGGGGGAGGGGAACCTGGGAGGGGGGAAGGGAATTCGTGAGGGGAGTTGGCGGGACGGGGGAAGAGGAGTGGAGTGGGGAGTCGGAAGGTGGAGGAGGCGGAGTGGGAACGTTTGAGGGGAAGGGGACGCGGGAGAGGAAGGGGAAGCGGAAGGTGAACGGGACGAATGGGAAAGGACACGCAGGGAGAAACAATTTTTTGTTGAACGGCATAGCAACGCATGCCGGGCACCAGCTAGTATATAAATGAAAATGAATCGCCGAAATGTATGTACGCGCATAACTTCCGAACCCATGCATGCCGGGTACCCGCTGTATATAATTTATTTATTTATTTATTTACGGACAAATAGTCCATTAACAATATAACAATAACACGAATAACAAGCGAGCCTAAAGGCCCGACCCGCCTAGCAATTGATCACTGTTCGCATCGATTACCGTTCGCATGTCATTTTTTGTAACCAGCACCACTTTTCGTAACAATCACCACTTTTCGTAACGATTCACCAGTTAACCCCATGTGTCGAGCATGCGTAAAGAAGTTTTACTTTAAAAAAATGGGGCATTTGGGACTCTTGTTTTTTGTATCGTATAATAAGGGACAAATAAAAACATTTATTTTTAAATATAAAACTTTTTGCATAAAAATATTCAATGAAAATGAAATTCGGTCAACCCTGTAGATTTTACGAACGTGAAACAAGGAATTCGTATGTATTTACATTTCGTTTCCAAAATATTATTTCAAACTGTTGTAATTCAGAGCGACGCGGACACGTCCTCGTCTGGCCACGTTTCGGACCGTAATGAACTGCGAAATTTTGTGTTTCGGCGCTATGATAAAATCGTCAAATGCGAAGCTGTTAATTAATTAAAATTAAATGCTTCCCAAAATTATTTTTCGGTCAAACTTATTTATGATTTGTCAATAATGTCTTAGCACAATAAGTATGTAAAAAAATATGAAATATATTAGTTTATAAGTGCGCAAATAAATACACAAATGGACCAATTTTCGTCAAGAAACACATGTACGTACATATTTTTTAATGATTTTATTGAAACTAAAATTAAAATTCTAATACATAACTTTGCTAGATAATGTATTGATTTATTTCACTGCATGATTACATTATTTGAAATGGGTGTGGTATAATACAAAAACTTTTTTGAAAATTTAACAAATCTGCCAACGACCTATGGAATAACCTTATTATACTAAAAATTAAAAAAAAATCTAAAAATTTATTACATAACTATGCTAGATAAAAGAACAATCTTTCGAAATCCATTTATAATTTTTTGTGGAAAAGAGTCAATACGTCTAAAAACTTTTTTGAAAATGACATATTTCTGGGTTTCTCTACCTATGTCCTCTTAATGTTGAATTAAAATGGTGCCACAAATAATTTTGCTGTGTTTGAAGAAGGAAATATTTTATAGGCCATACTCTCATTTGTTACAGATTAACTCTAGTAGAATAATATTATGATTTATATTTCTCCCCCTTACAGGTATGGATGGAGCGTGTTAGCGAACTATAAATCACTCCGCGTTGAAAGGTATCACATGTCAGTCAGTACGGAGAACAAAGGATTTATTGGGAATCCTAACTAAAGCCCGATTCATTTTGTGAATAAACCTGCGAACATAACGTAGGTACGCATTTCCCAGGACGAGCTTTATTTACAAAATAGAGGAAATAAAATAACTGCGATTGCGCACTCGCCGGTTGTTTTTTTGTAATGATATTTATTTATTGATGAACGCCCTTTTTCGGGGCTTTTACATGTGAATGGTAAGAAATATACAGGACCTTTATTGTACATAAGAGTCCTATAATTTCAATACCCGCTATATCCGATTTTTTGACAAAATGATCTGTATAGGTGAATATGACATCTTGTTCACATTTTTGCGAGGAACAAGACTAATCTAAAATTAAGTTTCAAAACTACCTTTCTCACGACCAAAAACCATGTTAAAACTGCGAGTGGAAACAAAACCCGCTATATCACTCAAGAAGTTACTATCAAAACCCGGTATATCGGAATTTAACCAATCACAAGCAGATATTTTGCCAAGATGGCGGGTGTAGAAACACGCCCATCACGTCAGTTAAGTTTCAAAAGCCTCTATATTCCATACAAATCACGAAGTGAGTACCTACCTAATCAAAATTCACTATATCCATATTATTTATCAAAATTAATTAAATATTTCTAGAAATACATTGAAAAATGAACACTTTTCGAATGCATATTACTCCAATTCATTATATAAAAAAATAAAATGCAAGTTTTTATTTACGCTAGAGATGTGACAGATTTTTGCGGTTTTCTCCGAATCAGTGAAAGTTGATATAGCGGATATAAAAATTGAACGAACTGCCTTAGGAACAATATTTTATATTTGCTTAAAGATAAATTGAAGATATCCACTGACTTGGTAGGTATAATTGTTTCTCTCCATTAGTATTCTGGGCAGTGGCGGCGTAGGATAGTTTGGCACCCGGGGCGGTTTTGCATTAGGCACCCCTACTTAAAATAAAATCCAAATACTAAACACCCTTACGAGACTTTATTTTACTAAAATATTCGATCACATTACCAAAATTAATATATCCCTGTCTCTTTCAATTAATAAAATCGAGAGATTGGTTAGTCGCACTTGGCTCATTGTGGACTTTACGTAAGATTTTATTAATTTTAACTTTGAAAAGCTTCTTTCATATGAAGCTACCGAAACACAAATTGTTAAAAAAAAATCTGAGACAGCGCTAAACTTGAAACAGACTCAGTATAGCCGCATTTTAAGATGAATCTGAGAAGCTTCAATGTTTCAATGTGGTCCATTGAATCGCTTCTTGGGCAGAAATTTTGGCTGCTTCCAAATGGCGTGACAATCGAAAAATCTCCAAAACGATGTCCTCTGATGAAAATTCATCGTAAATTTTTATCAGATTTGGAACCATTCCACAAAGATCTTCTTCTGGTGATGTTACCAACGTTTTAGGCTGAATAACATTATATGTAACCAGAATAAAATCCATTTCCCTATAACGATGGTCTAGTTCAGTGGTTCTTAACCTGGGTTCGATCGAACTCCAGGGGTTCAGTGAGCCAGTCTTAGAGGTTCGGTGGAAGGCAAGACACATCCCGAAAAAAAAAACGAAGAATATTGTTACCGTCCCATCCTGCCCCATCCTATCCCATTGCGCCTCTTTGCTCTTGAGCGGCGCAGTTCAAAGTGGGTACGATTTAATATTATTCACTCGAGTGCCACGATGGACGTTTGCTCGATGTTACGCACGGTTTAAGATCAGACCAAACGCAACATGAATCCTTTCTTTTAGGGAATTAGAAATTATATTCGAAAAATAATGAAAATATAGTTGCGATGCGTTTCAAAATATGATATTATTATGTAAGTAGCTAGGCACAAGAGTAGGTAGTTATTAATTGATATGTCTGTGTAGAAGGAGATTTTATGCGCATTCTTTGGCTGTACGAGTGAGTTGTCGTTGTCACCCCCTTGGTGCTTGGCACCCGGGGCGGACCGCCCCCCCCGCCCCCCCCTTACGCCGCCACTGATTCTGGGCAAATGTAATACATATGGTAGGTTAGTTCCAGAATTTCTGCACTGAAATAAATCCTGACTTCTAGTATTACGTAGTGGTATAGCTTATCAATTCAAGCAATACCGAACTATCAACTAAATCATTTAGAATTTTGTATAGAAATACCAAGTCAGTAAAAATTCTTCGGTCCGACCATTTGAGCACATTCATATTATTTAACAGAGTGTTGTAGTTCAATATAATCGCTGGAATACCCATTTTAAAATTTAGAAAACGTTAGAATTTGTTTTGTATTCTTTCAACGGCTTGTACATGTATATTATAATGTGGGTTCCAGACGGGAGAATTGTACTCAAGTTGACTTCTTACATAGGCAAAATATAACAGTTTAATTTACTTTGTAATTGTTAAAGTTTGTGTTAAACTAGTTAGCTTAGTTATAAATCCCAACAATATTAAACCCTTATTAGAGATTTCTGTTATATGGTTAACAAATTAAAGATTTGATTGAAAAGTGATGCCTAAGTCTTTAATTTGTGAATGTCTAAAAAACATTGTTATCAATGTACTAATAAATGATAACTGGATTTTTTATTCGAGAAAATCCAACTATTTGACATTTTGAGATATGTATTTAATTAAGTAAAGTCTGGATATTTTCTTTACACCAAATTAACAATTTGTTGATGTTATCTCGAAGAATGTTGCAATGGAATATTTTTTGAATAATTTTAAAAATTTTGAGGTTATCCGCAAAAAGGAAGATAGATACCCGTACATTATGAAATATTTTTGTATTTTATACTAGGTGAATCATAATAATATCTGAGCCTGGGGTGTGTAAACAACCCCAAACTCGCCGAGCATAATACCCTAAAAATTATTTGATTGACGAATCTACTCGCGGACAAAAATATATCAAATAATTAAAAATACCCTCCACACAGCATCTCTAAGGATGACATAGGCCCGAGGGAATTTTTTTCTTAAGGGCCCTTCTGTGTGGACCACAGAGAACGTACCCATACTACGTGACCTGTTCAGGGGGGGGTCTTCAAAATATTACGCTTGGTACAAATGAGCGGCGGGTTGCTTAGGTTTTTGGTCACCGGGGGAGGGGGGGGGGGGGGGGGGGGGGGGTTAAAAATTGCAAAAAGTTGGTCACGTAGTATGGGTACGTTCCCTAATATAAGAAAAGAAAAAAAACGTTGGCAATACTTTCTCAGAAATGGTAGATGTGTTCAACTGCACGGAATATAATTATAAAAGGCTATTATAACATACCTCAATATAAATAATAAATAACATATTTTAATATTATATTATTATTATTATTATTATTATATATTATTTGTTCCACGAAATTATTATGTACATAATAATATATTATATTAGTAAATACACGAAAGGTAAAACACGTGGCCATCAAATAAATATAGACGAAAACCAAATCAAATCGTGTTATGATTAATATAATAATACTAGCTGACCCGACAAACGTTGTTCTGCCATATAAATTATTTCTATTGAATATTTTGGTTGTTAAATGATGAATAACGAATGTATTGTGAGTGTGTGGGGACGGGATCTATAACAGAAAGAGGAATGGAGCGCTGTAGAAGATGACCAACGATAAAAGCTAATAAAACACCAACTAAAGAAGGACAATGAAATAAATCAAATCAATATGAATTTCGAAGAGCAATTGAGTGTGCGATATTTAACATAAATAAGTTCGATGGTTTGCCCACGCGAGAACATGATGCCGAATAAAATATCAAAATGACGCGACGCTTCTAGTGAATGTCTTGCGCATGTAGATGAAAGTTCGATGAGGCGGACGTAGCGCTATCTGTCGGGGTGTCTGGTGGGGGTAGGTATGAAATATTCTGTAAAACCTATTCTCATACCTACCAAATATACATTAAAAAATTCATAGAAATCGGTCAAACCGTTTCGGAGGAGTGCGACCACAAACACCGTGACACGAGATTTTTATACACATACTAGCTGATCCGGCGAACTTCGTACCGCCTCAGAATCAAAAACTGTTGTCAACTTATTAGCTGAATTGATCTAAATTGTTTCTCCCTGCGTATACCATACCTTGATCTAAATTGTTTCTCCCTGCGTATCCTTACCCCTCTCGCGTTCCCTCTCCCTCTCCCCACTCCACTTCTCCCCTTCCCCCGTCCCGCTAACCCCCCTTCAAGAGTTCCTTTCCCCTCCCCCTCCCCCCTCTCCCCTCCCCCGGTTCAAAGTTCAATATTATACCCCTTACAATATTGCTGCAGTTCTTTCAAAATAGGAGAATTCGTTCCATACAAAATGTATGGGGAAAATAATTTTCTTCGGAGTGGAACACCCTTTACTTTTAGGGGTATGAAAAATAGATGTTGTTCGATTCTCAGACCTAACATATAAGCATAAAAAATTTCATCAAAATTGGTCCAGCCGTTTAGGAGGAGTATGGCAACAAACACCGTGACACGAGAATTTTATATATTAGAAGATGAGATAAATGGAGCGACCGAATAACGTGATTTTTTTTAAAAAGAGATAATTGGAGGACTGGGATAGGACAAAGGCTACTTTTAATCCCGGAAAAACATTTAATTCCCGTGGAAAAATTCCTTATACAGTAATTTCCCTCTAATACCATGCGAGCGAAACCGCGGGTAAAAGCTAGTATTAATATAAATAAATAAAATTGTCATTATTTGGAAACACGGACACGCCAAAAATACACTTCTATAGAATTATCATATTTATCTATTCGTATAATCTAAGAGAATTATGGGTAGAATATTAATTCACATTTCGTGCATTTTGACTTTTATGGAGTCGATTCCCGTTGTTATTTGATCTCTAAAGTGAACATATCTCGTGTTGCGCAGCGGGACTCTATAATACAACGTTCTCTATTGTTACTTGAATAAACTCGAAACGATATATTTTATAGCTGTATTACCACCTAAATAACTAAAGTACCACTTTACAGACTACATGATCAAACTATAACATCTTCGAAAATTTTTCAATGTGGATGAGTGTTTCAGGCTGATAATTATTGCCTATAATAATTGTTACCCTTTGTACTGTGCATAAAAATCTTGTCTTAAACGTTAGTTTAACAATTAAAAATAATAATTAATATTTTTAAGTTTAAGTATTTCCCCAATAAATGAAGACATAATTTGTCTCGACGCCACCTAGCGACGGATTTAACACTAACAGTGTTTCTCTCGCAAAAATAAAGTTGGTTGTTTTCAGGTGGAAAAAATATAATAAGCAGTAATTGTTGAATGAAACACTAGTATATATTGAATCATTTGGCGGGTATAAGATAAGCCGCCATAGCTCAATTGGGAGAGCAGCTGACCGGCAATCAGAAGGGCACGGGTTCAAGTCCCGTTGGCGTCATGTATCTTTTCTCGGAAGATTTTTCAATGTGGATGAGTGTTTCAGGCTGATAATTATTGCCTATAATAATTGTTACCCTTTGTGCTGTGCATAAAAATTTCGATCAATATTAACAAACTTTAAATATTAATGTATAGATTTTTTTATTTGCCGGCAACCAGGGCGTTTACTGATATAACATGTACAAACAAGTAAGTAACACGCCTCACTAGACGATGTCTGTTCTGAGACGGGTGTACACTCATATACACATACATTACCTAGGTACCTATATACTTTTTTGTACTCTCGTTATTAAACAATCTTATTTTGATTTAAATTTTTTATTTTTTATTAAATGAAGACATTATTAGCGAAACTCAATCGAAAAAAAATCCATGGGTACCGTAGTTCAATCGGTAGAGCTCTTGCCATGTAAGCAAAGGGTCCTGGGTTCGAGTCCCAACGGAGCCAATATCTTTTCTGATTTTTTTCCAGATTTTCGATTGAGTTTCGCTAATATTGTCTTTTTTTGTATGTATGTATTTTTTTTATTCAGTTTGGTTGATTATTTCCGCCTCAAATCGGTATGAAAATACCCGCATAGCCATTCCCTTAACAATAGCCAGTAAGTTAGTGACGTCTAATAATAAGTTATGGAGTTCTGCAATTAGTCAACTCTCTACTTATCCCGTGGTGAAGAACCCCGTGAGCAGCAGGGGGTTGATTATACAAAGAGACCGACAGAAGGAACATTTCAACATCTCACCCTTGTATGCTTTTGATTTTTTACTTTAGTTTTTGTTTTTTTAATTCGATGTAACCGGTTTTTTTTATTTTTTTTTAACTGACAAACCATCGCGCCGTTCCCGCGCAAGGGTTGCTGGGGGCGCTGCTGCTGTGGCCTACCCCAAGCCCTATTCCTGTAAAACACACACAATAACAGCCGTCGGTTAGCTCAAACCGGCTCGAACATGATTCCTCCTAAAAAACAGGGCGAGTGCCAGTGGTTCGCTTGGTCAATTCTTCCTTCCCCTCCTCTCCTCAAAATCCCCGGGACTCCCTCTTCAATCAGTACACAGTATTTGCATTTAAAGGGTTTATTCAATAAACAGAACAGGGTGATACACATACGGCCAGTGTCGGCACAAAACACAAGTTAAACTACCCTACTGACCTAACGAGGATTTCTCCCTCTCTCTATGCGTTTAAATGAAGTTACAAACGGTTCAAAGCACACGGTGGGGGGGAGGAAGCGAGTAGGTACTCACATAGCTAGATGCGTGGTCTGCCATCTTTTCTGGATTCCGTTCACAACACAATTTCAAACAATACATCGCGGAGTTAATATCGTGGAGCACAAACAGCGCAAATCGCGCGTAGCACAGTTGCTTGGCCGAGAGCTAGCGAAGGAATGGCGGCCGGCGGGCCGCCCGGCGCTTGGCGCCTGACGCGGGGTGGTCGCGCGGTGCGGGGAGAGGAAACGGTAGGCACGTGTAGTGGGGACGATTCACTTAACCTTCCGCTCGGGAGCCGATTCTGTTACGTAACACTTCCCCCCTCGCCGCAAAAAAAGCGACGTGGTAATGGAGCAGTAGGGCTAAGAAATCCTCTTACCCTTCTAGCACTTGTGCCAAAACAAAACAAAAAAAAAAAAAAAAAAATTTAAGAGAAAAAAGGAGAGAGAGAGAGAAAAAGGTTGCTAGCTACAAAATAGTAGAAACAAAAACAAAAGAGAAAAAAGCATGGTGAACAAGGAATTATACATGAATGAACAAGAAAGAGCAGTGACATACATAAATATAAACAAGGACCTGTTGGAGAAAGGTACAAGGGTTATGCAGTGATAGAAAAAAAATGACTCTAATTGTATCATTGGTCTGTGAGCTATGTTTGCGTAGCGTGGTTTGCGTAGGATGTTTGGGGTGTTGGGACGTTGCACTGAAGTTACACGGTTACTTTGTCACAGTAACCTGGCCCGTTTGAGATTACACTCAAGGAACACTAGGGCCTTAAAGAAAACACGAAGAAGAGAACGCAGGATGAGGCTTCTTGGTGGTGGAGAGGGTTCTACCTGTCACAGAGGTCAAAAAGGTAGCTGCTTCCGGATCCTGTGGGTGGGCCAGTATGACGTCATTGAGGTACTGGAGAGTGGAATTGTAATTGGTGGTTGGTCCTTTATAGAGGAGGTGGTTTGTGTGCATGACAGCCGTTGTTGTGATGGTGGTTGGTACACTGGTTTGTATACAGTGGGATTGTTGGATGAACAATTGTTGGTATTGTTATTTGCGCAAGGGCACAGGAGCATTGGCATGATGGCAACAGAGCAATTTGCAAGGTGCAGCTGGAACATTTGCAAGATGCAGCAGGAACATTTGTACAATGGCAACAGGAACATTTGCGAGATGCCGCAGGAACATTTGTACAATGGCAACAGGAACATTTGCGAGATGCCGCAGGAACATTTGTACAATGGCAACAGGAACATTTGCAAGGTGCCGCAGGAACATTTGTACAATGGCAACAGGAACATGAACCAACTTAGAGCTGACGTGCTCGGGTTTGTTTGAGTGATGGTTTTGTGATGATACAATTCGCAACTACACGCACGACTCACACTAGGTTATGTTAGGTGTGGTCGGGTGCTTTTGGTACGTAGGGTTTGAAGGCATGGGACCTCCGTGACGGTAGTGAAGGCAGCATGAAGAGAGGCGCAGGTGTAGATAGGGTGAAGAGCTGCTGGTCTTCTTATTAATCCGGGAAAAATTTATTATTAGAGCAAAATTCTTGAAGTTTACCTGCCTGGTAGACCAATGATGAAAAGGTTTGGAGAGAAACAAGGTGTGCATGTTGAGAAAAATTGGATTTGTTTGACGCGTAGAGAGAGAGAGAGACGGAGAGAGAGTTAACTAAATGCAACTACAGACTTATACATATTACAAAGGTACGTATTCAAGGAAAGGTTCTGTTTAACCCATTTAGCTTTTTTTTTGAAACTAAATACATTTCCAAGAACACGTAGGTAAGGGTTTGTACGTATGACAAAATGCCCCTTTTCGAAAGAAGTTGGTCTTCCATGACCTATGCTCACGTCTATACGGTAGCATTTTTTCTACTTTCGAAGAACAAAACATTGAGTACAAATAAGTTATGAAAAGTGGGAAAGGAGTAGGAAGTTGAAAAGATCCGTGAATGAAGGTTGTCCCATTTGACAAACGAAACGCCAAGTGCGTAACGCATATATCCCCATTCACGGATAATTTCGAGGAAAGGAAAGAGTGACAATTGGGAACATTTGAACGAAGAAAACTGCTGAGGACTCGGCTATTTCCGAAATTCGACCTCTGAGTGAAAGGTGAAACAAGGTCTACAGCAACTTTCCTGGCACATTACAATACAATTTGGTAGAGTGGGACAAAAGGGATACACTGACAAAAAGAGTCTAATCCACTACGTGTATTGGGCAGAAGATTAGAAGGTCGTTTTATTCTCCTACTTGTTTGCGAGAAATGACAGACCCTTGCTCAAATCTCACAAACCTGGGGGTTTTCTTGTTCGTCCCCCAGACAACGAGTTAGGTGTTTTTTGTGTCCATCAACTTAACTCCTACGACACGATGCCCCATAATCATGAGTGAAGCGTATGATTAGTCCTTTAGGGATAGTGGATAGTTCCTGGGTTCTTGTGACAGGAAGTCCACGGGCATGCTTTTTGAATAATTGTTGCGAAAAAAAAAAACAATAACTTTCTGATAACAGAAAATAAAAGGCGTGTGATCTACGCTTGGTAGGTCACACAAACATGGGGGTAGATATTATTTCGTTCGCACGATTCATGGTGAGTATTGTAACGTCTTCACGTCTCATGTACAGGAATGAACGATTTACAACAGATTTGCCCAGTATTGAAAGACAGTAGCCCAATTACGTTCGAAAATGTGGGTCCCCATTCAATACAGACGGCGGGTGGAATGAACGATTTACAACAAATTTGCCCAGTATTGAAAGACAGTAGCCCAATTACGTTCGAAAAAGTGGGTCCCCATTCAATACAGACGGCGGATTAAGCGGTTCTCATGCCAAAAGACACACGACCAACTCAATAACATTTAGTTAAGAGTATAAAGTAATTATAACGAACTTCTCGTATCATGGCGGATGTTTTGAGGATCTCTCCTATGATGGTAGATATTGTCACGTTTTCACGTCTCACGTGACAGGAATGAACGATTTACAACAAATTTGCCCAGTATTGAAAGACAGTAGCCCAATTACGTTCGAAAATGTGGGTCCCCATTCAATACAGACGGCGGTTTTTGCAATGATGTAATTAATACGGCACTGCTGTAGCTTAATAATTTCATATTAGCATACGTTACAAGACTTGCCAAAAGGCGATAAACACAAATTTTATTGAAGATCTGGCCAAGATTTTAAACTTCAAACTAGAATAATGGTATAATAAAGGACAAAAGAAACTGATGTCATGATAAAATATGTACCTCATAATGAAGTTGTATATGTACAAGGAACAAAGTTAATGAAGGGACAAAACATATTGTCACTTTTATAACAACAAAAAAAAATTTTTTTCGAATCCGACAAAATATGATTCTAGAAAAATAAGAGCAATTGGGTTGAGCGCCATTCTAATTTTTTGGAAAAAGAAGAAAAAACCACAAATAGCAACAAGGTTGCTCTTGAATTGTCTCGAATCCAGCGAATGTGACCTGATAGGTGAGTACATTGGGTGTATTCGAAACGATTCCCAATATACAACATTACTATGAATGTGTAGGATGGGGTGAAGAGGGAAAAGAAAGAGAGAAAAAACGGGAGGATTTCCTATTATAACAGAAATCGTCGCGACATTCTTACAATATGGTGCTGTGACCATAGTAGCGAGCCCGCGGCAAAGGTCTGAAACCAATGGTTATTATACAGACTTGTGCTTATGATTTTATATTTACAACATTAGGGTAGGGACGTACTGGTACGACAAAACCCGACACAAAACAAAAAATTAAAAAAAGGGGTGATATGACAAGATGAGGCGATGAGGTGAGAAAAAAAAACGCGCGGATGCTGCAAGAATTGTGAAAGGAAAACGACGTCTCGGAGCAAGAGTTTTCTGGAACCGTTGATGGTAGGAGGAAAAAGGAGTCCCTTTCCCGAAGTGATCAATTTCAGGAAGAGGATGCATACAAGCATGAAAACAGTGCCCCAAGAGGTGCTCTTGTGGTACAGCAGGCAAGGCGCGCAGGATGTAAAAGAACATATAAAATTATGCACAAAAAAAAAATGTACAGGAGTTAGGCTACCGTTGACATTAATGTGCCTTCGGGTGTAAGGATTTCCTTACGAATGCCCATGTGGGTGATTATTTACATTTAATATTTACACGTAACTCACGTCATTTATGACAAGAGTTTTGCCAATTTGATAACGCCTGAGTACTTGATGTGATGGAATTTACTGATTCCGTCACAGTAAGGCATTTTGGAATTATTCCTAGGAGAAATCTTTCTATTTCTCAGGGCCTGTAGTAGTTCCTCCTTTTTTGAAGTAAAAATGTGTGGGATTATACCCAGCGTGACTTGAGGAACTTCCATGGTGTATAAGGTCGTATCAGAGTGACCTTATGTTGGAAAAAGTGAGAACTAGACTCGCAATTGGAAAGAAATTGGGCAGAGATTGACCACTGGGGACGTATTTTTACAAAAAGTTTTTGAAAAAAAACGCGTTTTTTATAAGTGTTTGGTTTATTTGAAAATTTGGGCAGCGGTTCCCCTCAAAAAACGTGATTTTGGGAAAAAATCCTGATGTTTTGAAAATTTGTAGAAAATTTTTCTAAGTCCGAAAACGAGAAAAATTTGGGCAGCGGTTTCCCTCAAAAAACGTGATTTTGAGAAAAAATCCAGATGTTTTGAAAATTTGTAGAAAATTTTTTTAAGTCCGAAAACGAGAAAAATTTGGGCAGCGGTTTCCCTCAAAAAACGTGATTTTGAGAAAAAATCCAGATGTTTTGAAAATTTGTTGAAAATTTTCAAAGTCCATAGACGAGAAAAAAAATTGGGCAGCGGTTCCCCTCAAAAAACGTGATTTTGAGAAAAAATCCAGATGTTTTGAAAATTTGTTGAAAATTTTCAAAGTCCATAGACGAGAAAAAAAATTGGGCAGCGGTTCCCCTCGAAAAACGTGATTTTGAGAAAAAATCCAGATGTTTTGAAAATTTGTTGAAAATTTTCAAAGTCCATAGACGAGAAAAAAAATTTGGGCAGCGGTTTCCCTCAAAAAACGTGATTTTGAGAAAAAATCCCGATGTTTTGAAAAAGGTTTGCAAATAAGCAAAAGTCCGGAAAAGAAAAAATAAAAAAACGGAAACGAGGTTCGCCTTAAATGAACATGTTTTTTGGAATATTTCGATTAGCCTTCCAAAGGGGGGGGTTCTTTAGAAAGGAAAGGAAATATTTTTTCTTTTATACAAGTTTTCGTGGAAGTATGTTTGAAAATTCAACAATGTCTTGGGGAATTGTTCTTTATTTAACGTGGCTATACTGCAGCCTGATTTGAGCATACACCATTACTGGTATTTATCCGCCGACTTCCTTTTGTCATAACAAGTTATATGCAGAAATGTGCATACGTAATGTAATGCCTGACTCGAGGAATCGACGTCAACGCGAACCGAACGTCTTTCAAATTATGTCGTCTGTTTCTTACGAAAGAAAAAAAGCTAAATGATGAAACAGGCGGCAAAATTAGAAAAATGCTCAATTGTCAAAAGGTAGAAAGAATTTAATCCACTTGTTTCCCTTAAGCTGCAAAATATGCCGTTATATATACAGGCCAGTATTTTGCGAAATAGTCCCCTATTCGCAGAATATGTCGATATCAAATACAGACCAGCACACTGCGGAATAAGTTTATTAATAAAAACTGGTTAATTAACTTTCGGGAAACGAAGCGGGTAATTGGTTTATCATATACAGGATTTTAATTGTTGAATAACTTTGTTTTAAATATTTGTGTACATTTCCACTATTAATCTTGTATTTGAAACTAGCAAATTTTAGTCGGTCGACACTTGTAAACACTATATTATTCACGACGGCAACTTTCTTGGTTGAGCACTTTACGTAGGAATACCGGTGATAATGTTTTGTCGAGTGACGACTCGAAAATGAAGGAATGTGCCCGCGATAGTTTAAATTTGCAATTCGAAGTTACACTCGCGTCGATGTTCTTTGATGGTAATGCTAGACAAATTGGGAAAAAAAACAAGACAAAACATTATAGATTATACAGTTTAAACAATGGCTGATTGAAGAACGAGGCGAGCGACTGTGAAGAGGGAGGAAAAAAAAAAAAAAAAAAACCCCGCCACACGTCGGGCGACAGTGCTGGGGGCGCTGCTGCTGTGGCCTACCCCAAGCCCTATTCCTGTAAAACACACACAATAACAGCCGTCGGTTAGCTCAAACCGGCTCGAACATGATTCCTCCTAAAAAACAGGGCGAGTGCCAGTGGTTCGCTTGGTCAATTCTTCCTTCCCCTCCTCTCCTCAAAATCCCCGGGACTCCCTCTTCAATCAGTACACAGTATTTGCATTTAAAGGGTTTATTCAATAAACAGAACAGGGTGATACACATACGGCCAGTGTCGGCACAAAACACAAGTTAAACTACCCTACTGACCTAACGAGGATTTCTCCCTCTCTCTATGCGTTTAAATGAAGTTACAAACGGTTCAAAGCACACGGTGGGGGGGAGGAAGCGAGTAGGTACTCACATAGCTAGATGCGTGGTCTGCCATCTTTTCTGGATTCCGTTCACAACACAATTTCAAACAATACATCGCGGAGTTAATATCGTGGAGCACAAACAGCGCAAATCGCGCGTAGCACAGTTGCTTGGCCGAGAGCTAGCGAAGGAATGGCGGCCGGCGGGCCGCCCGGCGCTTGGCGCCTGACGCGGGGTGGTCGCGCGGTGCGGGGAGAGGAAACGGTAGGCACGTGTAGTGGGGACGATTCACTTAACCTTCCGCTCGGGAGCCGATTCTGTTACGTAACAGGGTTTGTAAGTAGAGAGGATAACTCGGTCTTGGCACACACTCCTTAGGGGTCGTCCATTAATCACGTGATGTTTTTTTAGCAACTTTTTACCCCCCCCCCCCCCTGGTGATATGTGGTGAGGTTTTAGATTAACCCCCCCCCCCCCAAAATCACGTGTATTTTTTTAAGTACAAAGAATTTTGAAATTTTCAGAATATTATCACGAAAAATAAATACACGTGATATCTCATTATACCCTCCCCCCCCTCGTGATATTTCGTGATTTTTTCCGAACCCCCCCCCCCCCCCCCTTTCGAGCCTCAAGTGATTAATGGACGACCCCTTACCTAATTCACATTCTGACTCTGGACATGGCCTGACTCAAGTAAGTGATTCACTTGATCGTGTTATGTCTTCCTCAGAAGGGTCCTTGTCATTACCTAAGAGTGATGATAAAATTATATTTACAAATTGCTTAAGTTAGGTTAGGATTACCGGCTATTTTAAAATTATTTTTTCATAACTTTTAATGACCTTTCTGAGGTGTTTCTGAGTTGGTTTCATTCTGAGTTGGCATAGAAGCGCGGTACGAACAAATGAATTATATTATGGTGTGGTAGCCCTCTATCCCCCACCCAAGAAGAAGGTTCCCGTTTTTTACCTAAAGGGCATGTTTTTGAAGATATAAGGGCTGGAGGTTTCGCCCTCTAGAAAATTCTAGAACAGTACAGAACAGTCGAGAGTATTCGAGAGCATTCCACAACATTCCAGAACACCCTGTAACATACAGGAATGTTGTGGAATGTTCAGTTATCGACTGGAACGTTTGGAAACATCCCAGACAGTGGCGGACTAAGGGGGGGGCGGGGGGGGCGGCCCGCCCCGGGCCCCCAGTCTTGGGGGGGGCCCAAACGCCTCCATGTTCCCTTGATCAAACCCTAAAAAAGGCCTTAAGGCACCACTGTAATTTTTTTTTGTTATTTTTATTTCATTTTTTAATAGATGCACTTGTTAAGAATGCTCTCAACATTTTTTTGAAGGAAATTCGAAAAATTGACGGAGATACAGCATTTTATGTGAAACCGTTTGGAACAGTTTGTATTATGAATTATCCTTCAGCAAATTTGAATGCGTTTTATTTTTGAAGGAATTTTATTTTATATTTTTTATGGTAAATTTTCCTCGTCTGATATGAAGTCAGGGCCGGCTTAAACATGTCGGGGCCCCTAGGCAATGCACGTCTCGGGGCCCTTTACCCTAGGGGCCCCTACCCGATGCGGGGCCCCTAGGCAGTTAACTACACTTCTTATAAATATTACGGCCCTGGCTATAGTGACTGGATTTTCGAAGGCAGTGGCCTACACTGCCTTATGGGCAGTACGGCCTCTACCCGATGCGGGGCCCCTAGGCAGTTATCTACACTTCTTATAAATATTACGGCCCTGGCTATAGTGACTGGATTTTCGAAGGCTGTGGCCTACACTGCCTTATAGACAATACGGCCCTGCCAGGGCCGGCTTAAACATGTCGGGGCCCCTTTACCCTAGAGGCCCCTACCCGATGCGGGGCCCCTAGGCATTTGCGTACACGTCTTATTGATAATACGGCCCTGGCTATAGTGACTGGATTAACGAACAGTTTAAGAAGTGGTGCATGATGCATGCAAATAAGATGTATAGTTTTTCTAATATGTTGCCAACTGGGTTGAAAAATGTCGTTTTGAGAAAAACGCGTTCAAAGCTTTGCCGAAGGATAATTCAACACACAAACTATTTAAAACGTTTTCATATAAGATGCTGTATTTCCTTCAATTTTAGGAATTTGGTGAAAGCATCATTGACAAATGCATCTTTTAGAAAATGAAATAAAAAAGTGACATTTTTTGTTAGTGTCCTGGTGCCTATAATTTTTTTTTTTTAAGTTCTTTTTCTGATGTTAACAAAGCTCTTTGTTAAATGATTTTTACAAAATTTTATATGAAACCTTTTGAAACAGTGTGTATGTTGAATTATCTTTTAGCAAAACTTTGAATGCGTTTTCCCGAAACTTTTTTAACTCGTTTTTCAACCTGGTTGACAACGTATTAAAAAAAAACTATACATCCGCCTATATGTTTGTTTATTGCATTTGCATCTACCAAGTCTTAAACTGTTCGAAAATTCAGTGTCTGTGGCACCACGTAGGGGAATTTTGATATCTAAAAAAAGGAAAAATAGCGGACTAGCGAATTTTATATTCGATTTTTGTTGGAAAATTTTCAGCGTTCTTAAAAAATATAGAAGGAGGCCCTTTATAAAAATATCTCTATTGCTAACAGTTAAAGACTTGGTTCATGCAAACCGGATGTATAGTTTTTCTAATATGTTGTCAACCAGGTTGAAAAACGTAGTTTCGATAAGAACGCTTTGAAAGTTTTGCTGAAGGGTAATTCATCAAACAAACTGTTTTTTTTTGCATTAGCTCCACACAGGAGGCACAGAGGAAAACAATTTCCCTAGGGGTCTATGTCATCTTTGAGGATGCTGTGTGTAGGGTTTTTTAAGGGAAAGGTAGGAGAAGAAGATATGGGAAGGAAAAAGGTATGAGGGGTGGGTAGGAATCTGGGGGTCAGTGTGGCCAGGAGTGACGGACGTATGAATCTATTCCTCACACTGCGGTGCAAGGCGAAGGGTGGGGAAAATTCGACTGTAGAGGTCAAAAGGCCTCCCTCAATCAGTCTCCTCCGATCCAGCCCACCGCAGTGGTTGGGCAAACGTATCCGCCACCAAGATCTAGACAAACATCATCCCATGAACCCGGGCAACCCTGCTAACGTACCGAGCCACTTGGCGTGACCTGTGGCAGGGGTGGCATGTTATTTTTTTGTTTACAGTGTCTTGGTACCTTAATTAAAAAGCCTCGTTTAGGATTTGATCAAGGGAACACGGAGGCGTTTGGAGGTCCCCCAGGACCAGAGGCCCGTGAACTGAATAAACTTTTTAAACTAGGGGGGGGGGGCATCATTCAGCTTTGCCGCCCCGGGCCTCTGATGGGCTTAGTCCGCCACTGATCCCAGATCATTGTGGATCCTTCCAGAACACTCTCAAATGTTGTGGAATGTTCTGGAACATTGTGAAACATTCGAAGCCTTTTTTGAATAGGTGAGGCTACCCATTGGTAGGAGTATATAAAGCAAGATTCGTCGTGGGTTCGAACGTCAGTTCAATCTGATATCAACTCCCTCATCGAAACCGGGTACCCCAACTAGTATTTATTATAAACCAAACCCATCGACAGAAATAAAAAAATTGCAAAATTTAATCCATATACGAATAATCAAATTAAATGTATCCACAGGAGGTTAGTTGATTCTTTAAACCGGTTTAATGTCTGTGTTGTTCAATCCAAACTGGTGCAGCGCTCTCAAATGAGATGTATGCAAAATAAAAAGCAAATAAAACGAATACGCAACAGGAAACAGGTGTATCAAAGAAAACATTATTTAGCGGCTCCCTGATACTTGTGCAATGCGTAACCACTTTATATTTCCTCTTCGAACGTTGATTGTGGCGCCCCATCCTATCTGCCTTCCCCTGCGGCGACAAGACTCTATTGATTATTTATTGACGTTAATAACGTTGTTAAGAAATGTGATTTATTATGATGAAGTAGATATCGTATTATAAAATGCTGTTATTATACTATTTGTTATGGTATGTACTATTTATGAACGGCTCCCGAAAAGGTCAGAAATGAATCAAAGTGGATTGGATAAGTGAGATGGAAGTGCCTGCAGCCACTAAACCTAATTCATGAGAGATTTAATAACTCAATCATCCATTAATTCAATACCATGACTACCATTTAATTCAATAGAATTTGATTGAAGATAAAATGTAATTTTCAACCCACTGATATAAAAAATAATGTTAAGAATAGTGGCATCTATAAGATAACTGCTGTAGGTAATCACATTGATTTAATCTTGATTAGCTTATTAAGAGAGTATGAATGCTAGAGACATCTGGATGAATTTTATTGAAGCTAGTGTTACCGACTAACTAAAATAGACCACGTGACTCAGTAGATGTCTAGTACCATTGTTATTTGTTATTCTCGTATTTTAATAACCTGAAAGACGGTATTTTTACAGTTTTTAGCAGTATAAAAGGGGTGCTATTCAAAATATTTCCCTCTCTCGCATTAATCGATACTTAGGGTACAGTTCCCTTACTGCCCTGGTGGAGTCCGGGCCAAAATTAGTTACAAAAAGTGTTGATTTCATTGTTACTCAAAAGTGATTGTAAATAAAACGATTCTGTATTAAAAAAGTGTTTTACAATAAAAAAGTCCACCACCCCAGATGAAATGAAGTGACTTGACAAATATTTTGATTGTATTTTTGAAATAACTTAAGATGGAAAAGGGCGTCACGTCGATTTGTCCATACACAGGTATTCCCGAATTTCTTCTCTGGATTTGTATAATGCAAACCTAAACCAGATTTTGACAAAGTTCAGGTAAACTTTCCACTGGTCGCAGGGTTTGCCTCTGTGGATATTAAAACACCATTTTTAATAGAAACATTTTTTTATGTGTTCATAAAAAAAGTACGTCGATTTTTTGCGCAACAGCGTAAAAAATCGGTTTTTCCGCTGCTATTTTTTATCAGGAAATTAACTTGTCACAGTTCTAAAATAGCATAAATTGTTTTTGAAATGACATGCTTAATATCGAAATAATAAAAAAAAATATATGAAATAAAAAGATTGTTTAGTTTTTAATCAGCACGCCTAATTTAATTTTGTTATGATAAGAAATAAAGAAGTTACAGTTAAATAAGACGATAATGAACATTTGCAACCACTGTGCATCGCGTTTCGATTCCTCGGCTGGCTAAGTCCTCCACTACGACACAAGCAACATTTTCCTAGTTTTGCTTACTGTGATGGTAGTAGGAGATTTTCAATTATTATCGGGTTATTCGTAACCTGGGAATATGTGTCTTTCTTTTAAAAAGATAAAAAATTAAATACTAGATCAGCATTAAATGCTTTCTTTTAAAAATATTAAAAAATTAATTAGAGATCGTCCGTTCTGTTTGGCCTATATCTTCGATTATACATCTACCCTGATGATGGACGCTGTGATGCTGTACTAAACGTAGGCTAAATAAGGAAGTATCGCAACACGGCGTAATACCTCAAAAATAAACCACGATAATCAAAGCTGTTGTTTGTTTAAAATTACCAACAAATATTTTAACAATAGATTTCCCACTAAACGTACAGTCATTAGAGTTGTATATACATTGAACTGCCTTCAACTTTGAACTTTAAAAATCTTTAAGAGGAAACAGGTCAGCATTTTTCCTTTCAAAATGTATTCTCCAATTTCCTCCCTGAATTTTGACACTACTACAAACTTTTTAAAGTAAAACGTCTTTACGCACGCTTGACTTGGGGATTAAGCGGCCTCCTCACCATCCAACTTCTAGTAACTGCGGCAGTGACTGCAAAGAGCATGGAGTTGAGCGAACTAGCGCAGACTCGTTCTAGCGGCCCTTTAACAAACGAGACAGCGCTAGTTCGCTCAACTCCATGCTCTTTGCAGTCACTGCCGCAGTTACTAGAAGTTGGATGGTGAGGAGGCCGCTTTAACTGGCGAATGCGTGACGAGAGCGTTACGAAAAGCGAGGCGAACGCTTCGTATATTACTCTAGGGGCAAGAGAGAGATGTGCGAGCACACATTTTCTTTCTCTCTTTTTCTCATAGTCAGTTACGTTACACAGTGCAGGACTATTGTCTGTATCACACCGTAAAAGCAAGAGTGAGCAGTGCGCGCGCACATTTTCTTTCTCTCTTCCTATCTTATAAATGGAGCTGAAGTTTTACTTCAGTTGTGTGGTCTAAAGCACACTCGTTTTTTTTTAATATAATATAGATATGGACCACTGTCGATTTTTTTGATGATTTTATTTACCAGCTGCGTTACCTGGTTTCGCTCAGGACAACATTCGAGAGTGTTCTGAAATGTTCCAAAATGATGTTCCTGATTCCCTATTCATTTACATTCACATTCCACCCTTTAGAACCTATAGAACCTTCTAGAACCTTCCGGAAGACTATTCTAGAAATTTCATGAGGTCGAAACTTCCAAACGGGAACCCTCATCCTGGAGGGGGGTAGAGATCTACCACACCATATAACTTCCTTAATCGTACCGGGGCTCGTTTCTGAGTTTTTGCGGGACGCACTTTTTTTATTTTCTTTTATAAAATACTAGCAGACCCAGCAACACGTTGCTGTGGCTAACGAAACATAAAGCCACGCCATTACTCAACCTTCATAACCAACGCCATCTATTAAATCAAATCCACACCGCTCGCTTGCCAGCCCGCTCCCTTTATATATTATATATTTCAACCAATTTACTCAAAACCTTGACAAGTTTTTGAGTAAATTAAAGTTTTATTTTTGTATTTAAGTTATGTATAAATAATACTTGCATTGTTTTGCATGTGTTTGCTTCTGTGAAAATACATATGTCATTACTGCAGACACATTAGTTTATGGATATTTTTATTTGTATTTTAATTTATTATGTATTACCCACATAAATGTTTTGAAAATATTTTGTTTGTATCTCAAATAAAAAAATAAAATAAAAAAGTTATGTACCTAAACCTTCCTCATGCATCACTCTATCTGTTGGTGAAAACCGCATGAAAATCCGTCGCGCAGTTTAAAAGATCTAAGCGCACATACAGCGGGAGAAACTTCATTTTATACTATGTAATAAAGATATTGATTATTATCAGGCAGTTTCCGCTCAGTATTTTGGAGGAGTAAGAGCGACAGAGTCAGCAAAAGTTTGATAAAATACCTATTGTGTAAATTTCTCGGCGACCGGATTTCCTCTTAATAACTTCTCACATAAATTATTCTACAAACAATCCCATCTTCAGTGGGAGAATCAAAATGAGCCATTCTTTTGTTTTTGCGGAAAAAAAATCCACCATTTTCTTTTAATGACGCACTTAAAAATTAGTTAGTTATTTTATTAAATTTGTAACAATACAATGTTAACTTATCTCCCAGACTTAACAAAGAAGGTAGCCTAATAAATGATCCATGGAATATTTCATAAGAAACTGAATAATTGTAAGATATCGAGATGTTTTTATTAGATACAAAGTTTGAGAAATAAACCCAAAAGAATTATTTTTACGAGATTTTACTGTGAATGTGAAACAATGAACTTTTTTAAGTGAAAACATTTTGAGCATCGTTGCGATTTGAAACTGGATAAAACGAAAAAAGTGACATTAAAAGCGAAGCCAGCAGTCCACAATGGAGTCCTGATACCTACCTTGATGTATGGCAGTGAGGCATGGAACTGGCAGAGGAAGGAGGAAAGTAAACTGAATGCTGTTGAAATGAGATCCCTGAAGCGTATGTAGGTAAAACCAAGTATGATCGCGTGAGAGATGTGGATATCCGCAAAGGATGTAAGGCTGATGTATGCAAGATGAGTTTAAGAAAGGGACCCTCAGATGGTTTGGGCATGTGGAGCGAATGGACGAAGAAAATAGTGTTTGAAGAATATATGACGCAGATGTGAATGGTAGGAGAAGTCGGGACGCCCGAGGAAGACATGGCACGATCAAGTGAATCAGATACTTGAGTCGGGCCATGTCAAAAGTCAGAATAATAGAAGAGTAGGTATATATGAGACGATGTATGAATGTGAGTGAGGCTAAGAGTGTGTGCTAAGAACGAGTTGTTTGGCGGTTCGTCCTCTCTGCCTAGTTAGTTAGTTAGATAGAGAAAGAAATAGTATAATCGGTCTCCTCTCTGTGCGGTGCTTCGTGCCCTCCCAATTCTTGTCTACTTTAGTTTTTTGTAGGGTTCACTTCTACCGCATGAGAATTGCACACTGATTTTCTATTATTGAAGAAGAATATAAACTAACTAACTAATTAACCATCACGCCGTTTCCCCGCAGGGGTAGGCAGAGAGGACGGACCGCCAAACATCCCGGTCTTGGCACACATTCCTTGCCTCATTTACATTCATACAACGTCTCATACATTCTCTTCTCTTATTTTGACTCTTGACATGGCCCGACTCAAGTATCTGATTCACTTGGTCGTGCCATGTCTTTCTTGGGCGTCCTCGATTTCTTCTACCATTCACATTTGCGTCATATATTCTCCTTACAGTCCTTTCCTCGTTCATTCGCTCTACATGCCCAAACCATCGGAGCGTTCCTTTCTTGATCATACTCATCACGCTTACATCAGCCTTGCATTCTTTGCGGATTTCCACATTTCTCATACGATCATACATGGTTTTACCACACATACGCCTCAGGGATCTCATTTCTACAGCGTTCAGTCTACTTTCATCCTTCCTCTGCCAGTTCCATGCCTCACTGCCATACATCAGGGTAGGTACCAGTACTCCATTATGGACGGCTAGTTTCGCGTCTTTGGACAGTTTTTTGTTGGTGCCAACGGCGTTCAGTCCTCCGTTAATAGAGTTACCTGCATTTACCCTTCTTTCAATATCTCTATCAGCCTTCCCATCTCTCGTAAACATACTTCCCAAATAAACAAACTCATCCACCTGCTCCAAGTATTCATCATTCACAACTATATTGCATACTGTTTTCGTACTCTCTCTTTCAAACACCATGACTTTAGACTTACTTACATTCATCATTAACTCATTCTTCATACTTCGTTCATTCTTGACACGAGAGACTGTAGATCTTCCATACTGTTAGATATCAGCACCGCATCATCAGCATACAACAGGCAACATACTTCCAGATTACTCAATTTCGCACCCAATCCCATCTCTTTCAATTCTTGCATACAATTATCCATATATAGATTGAATAACCACGGCGACATTACGCAGCCTTGTTTAACACCTTTTGTGATGTCAAACCACCCCGTAAAATCGCCGTTCACCCAAACACATGCAACGCTTCCCTCATACAGAGACGCAATTGCCTGTATGAGATACGTATTCACTCCGTACTTGGACAATACCTTCCATAGCTTTTTCCTGTCAACCCGGTCGTATGCTTTTTGTAGATCTACAAAGGCACAGAAGAGTTTCTGTTTTTGAGAAGAAGAAGAATATAATACTAATAAATCTAAATTGAAAATATGAAAAAGAACAAGACGCAGAAAAATAACATGTGTGCAGTACAGAGTACACACGCGGTAGAATTGAAACCTTTAGAAAACTAAAATGAACAAAAGTGGGGAGGCTACGAAGCACACCACAAAGAGGAGACCGATTATTTACGAAGCACCGCACGAAGAGGAGACCGATTAGTCTCTTTCTTTTGCAGGCTAAATCCTGTAGGTGTAATTGTTTGTTAAACTATTTTTTCAAATTTTAACATTAATATATTTTTATTAAGTAATCAAAAATTATTAAAAATCACTTTATAATATAAAGATTTTATAAAGGCACCTTTTTAAAACCTCACGTATGTGATGCGTAACTATGGTTCAATGAACTCTGGGATTCGATTTTCTTTGAATTTAAGTATCATTTTCAAAATTGCAACTTTTTTTGTGAATTACCTACCACAGAAGAATCCCAACTGCTCCCATCTGGAGCCAGAGAGACTATGGCATCCCCAATTGGGGCATGTTGTGAGGATGAAGGTAAGTGGAGAAGGGAAGGAGACGGGGGAGATGAAGGTGGGGAAGTACCTGACTACTCAGATCTAGTCACCAAACACGGATAAAGCCTTTTCAAGAAACGTTTCAATTCTGAATGGGGGTCTTACACCAGGGCGATACTGAGAGTATATTCCACTCTAGAACGTGCCGCAAATATGCCTTATTTTATTTTTAATCATTAAATAATTGTGAAAAACACAAATTAATCAAATTAAGGATTATTTGCGCGCGAAGGGATTTGACCTTCGGACTTTGACCGCGACCTTCGGATGAATAGTCGAGAGCCTGATTAATTGTGTGGAGAATTCACATAAGCAAAGTAAGGCACACGTTACCTACCACCTGGGGTTCGTTACGTTTGGTGACTTAGGGGTGCCCACTGCCCGTGCTCATGGGGTGAAGTTTGTCTAGGTCTTGGCGGCGAATGCGTTCGCCCATCTTCTAAATGGGCCGGTTGAGGAAGGCCTAACCTAGACCTCTCCATCCGGACTCTCTCGATCCATCGCCTTGCACCGCAGTGGGAGGGACGGATTCATACATCCGTCACTCCTGGATGCAAAGACCCTCAGATTCCTACCCACACCTCATATCTTTTTCCGTCTCAGAAATTCCTCTCCTTCCTTTCTAGAAGACCCTCCAAACAGCATACCTAAAGATGACACGGGCCCTAATGTGGAGCTAATGTAAAAAAAAACTAAGTAGTCACGTAGGTACCTACCTATGATATAATATTTCTAACAGTAAATTATTTTAATTGACGTTTTCAAAATTGAAACTGATTTGTCAAGCGTTCTGACTATCCCTTCCATTTTTATCTGCTGTAGACACGTTTTTATTCAGATATTAATTCCTCGCATCGCGGGTCCTTTGACTACCTTATCTCATAATACTCGTTCAGGTAGACGCTTCGAGACACCTTCGTATCGCTTCATCAATAAACGTATTATAAAAAGAGACAGATAAAAAGTTACCACAGCATTCAAGTTTGACCGATTCGCTGATTGCTTTGAAAAGGCCTTCGACAAACTTCGGAATGGTTCGGGAATGTTCGTAAATCCGACGCACGTGATTGGTCGGTGGCTCGCGACCAGAATTTCAGGGGAATGAAAGACAGTGGCGGGGACTGGAAATTAGATTTATTTATAAGTATTAGGTTTTATTAAAAACGATAAATATAGATTAACAAATATTTAATAAAGAAACCGTGGTCAGGGAAAGGGGGGGGGGGGTAATAACCAGTATTTAAAAAGTAAGAAAGAGCTTTGAAAGCAGTACGCCGTATCGGCGAGGCGTAATGCTAATTTACTATTTTAGATTCACCTTTACAACGAAGTGGTTTATACTATGAATATATAAAAATATGCTTTTAGCAATTTAAGGTTTTTCCTATCGTTTCGCTTGATTAGAATCGAAAAAAAGTTAATTACTTAATTAAAAATATAAGCGTAAACTATTAATTTTTTGTGTTAGAAATGTTTGTAAGCACAAAATAAACAAATTTTTAAAAGTACAACGTAATTGCCAAAATTATCTGTGTAAGTTTCTATTGATTATCTTTTTTCTTTCTCAATTCTTCAAAAAAAAATTAAAAAAACACTTTTGAAACAATCGTGATAAATGCAGCATCTTAGCTTGTATGAGAATGTTTTATTAAATAACAAAATAATTATTAAAAAACGATGATTTGGAGGATTGTTTTAAGAATGGTCTGGAACAGCACAAAATAATTTGTATAATATCTTGTCAACTTGTCCTCCCAATTTTAAACGAAATTAATGTGTGAGCTGACACTACTAAAATAATTTTAAAATTAGCACGGAAACTTATGGGTTTTGCTTTGCCAATTCTACATTATATTATATGACGGTCTCCGCGGTCGAGGAGTAAGGCTTTCGACTACCGATCTGGTGGTTGCGGGCTCAAATCCCGGAGGGCGCAAGTAAATTTTATTTGATTAATTTAAATTTAATTCAGAATTGAAACATTGCTTGAAATGGCTGTAGACGTTTAGTGATCAGAACTAAATTACCAGGTACTTCCCCACCTTCCTCTTCCTCTTCCCCATCTCGTTCCCCTCCCCACTTCGTTCAGCCTCACAACATACCCCAATTGGTGATGCCTAAGACTCGCTGGCTCCAGGCATTCACATTAAAAAGTACGTATTATAATACGATACAATTTATTTAAATACCTAATAATTCTTTTTCAAGTCAAACAATCAAATTGATGCATCACCTGTTAGAAATACCTTAAATCATAAGAAAACTGGCAATTCTTAGAACATATTTAAGTTCAGGAGAAGCCCGCAAGACTATATCAGAATAGAACTATACAGATAGAAAACCCCATTGAAAAGTCTTTAAAAATTAAGAAATATTGAAAAGTAGCCCGTAACCTAACCCATTTAACCATTTTTTTAATATATTTTTTTCATCACTTTTAATTACTTTTCATGTGAGGTGTTGAAGTTGCATTATTTTGAGTTGTCCGGTCACTCATTTTTAATTCTTAAAGAAAGACAAACATTCCCGGGTTACGAATAACCCATTACCCAACAATGTTTGAAAATCTCCTACTACCACCACAGAAAGTCGAAAATGTTGCTTGTGTTGTGATGGAGGACTTAGCCAGCCGAGGAATTGAACACGCGACGCCCGGATGGGATCCAAGAGCTATGCCCACTCAACCACCGACCAGTCGCACTTCGGTGTGGAGTTGAAAGTATACGTATTATAAATCACCCCCTATTAAGTTAATTCACCGCGCCGCTACTGAACCCTCCACACAGAAGTGCTACTGACCTGCACCAACCTACCTCGTTCTCATCTCTATCAACCCTGCTCTCTTCACTCTTTTAGTCAAAAGCACCTCCCGCTTTCGTCCCGGCACCACCCGCTACCTCCCCATTCTCCATACATACATACGGCCCACAGCGCAGTCGGTATTGTCGGCATCTCGGCGCTTGGCAATCGTCCCGCGCTAAGCGTTTTGATCGGTCGTGTCGGTAATGTCGCGCTCTCCGATTTTCTGTATTTACGAATTCGCGTAATATTGTTTTTGAAGTGCCGGTAGTTCATTATTTTTTACAAAAGATAACAGTTTGTTGAAATATTAAATGGTTGTGTATTTAGTAGAAATAGTTAGTGTATGATAGATTGTAGTTATATTAATGGTGTTTTTATAGTGTCATAGTGTTTTGTTGTGATCGGAGTAATCAAAGGATATTGAGAGGTTTGTACCTAACTCTTTTATTTTTTCATAAAAATGGTGTGTTTACAAATCACAATTTTAATCATAACTAAATCAAAACAAATCACTTTTGTTCACTTACACCACTTATATCAAAATTATTAAACGTGTTTCGAAATCAATGGTTTCTTCGTCAGAATAAAATGAAAATTAGCAATTAAAGGTATAAACCGTATGTATAAACAAATAAAAACAAATAAGTAGGTACTTGTGGACAAAAAACGTTACAAGGAGTAGTGATTATTTGGTTTATCCCTCAGGCCTTTGTCAGAGGGTTAAAATATTTCCACTGTGCATTAAAATCAAAATACCTAATTGGAATATTTCTGAACTTTCCGAAAACTAAAAACTATTTTTGAATGGTGATGAAATAGGTACCTACGCTTTGAAATTTTGTAAATCTAAATAAGCATATGATTCTTAACTATAAATATTTTGATACAAATATAAAAAAGTTTTGAAAATGGCTCACCTTACGTTTTTTTCTAGGTAAAATTACTAATAACGAAAAAAAACGTACAATTTTATTAGACAAATGTATTATAAACGTTATTGTCACCTCCATTTTTTGTCTTTTATGTAAAAATAATTAATTAAACATTTCCCAAAGTTTCATAATATTTTTTCAAATTGCGATCCGTAACTTTGGTGAAGGTGTTCATTTTACTTATTTTGTGGCAAACATTTAGATTTTAATATACCTAAGCAAAGCGTGGTGTTTTCTCTTTCTAACACCGTTTATATCTTACTAGCTGACCAGGCCACATGTTAGTCATGAAAATCTGTTGCGTAGTCTAAAAGATCTAATAAATTTGGGAGGCGGGAATGGGTACCGCCGCCCCGGGAACCTTTATTGGATAACCAACACCTCTGCCATAGGTAACCCCAAGTGGTTCGGGTTCATGGGGTGAGGTTTGTCTAGGTCTTGGAGGCGGATGACCAGGACATACTGAACCCCAGATTCCTACCCACCCCTTAAACCCTTTTCCTTCCCAGAACTCTCCTCTCCTTCCTTTCCTTAAAAAAAACCCTCCACACGGCATCCTCAAAGATGACATAGGCCTTGAGGGAAATTATTTTCCTCAAGGCCTCCTGTGTGGAGCTCATGTAAAAAAAAAAAAAAAATCTATGGAAGACACAACGTTTTTTATGAGACTTATATGAGTTGTTACGAAAAACTAACGAATTAGACTGAGAATAGGTAAGGTATAATAAAAACAATTACATGAAATAAAAATTCTAAAATAATTTTACAATAGGCAATACCTATTTTCATTTATAGGTAAGTATGTTAAATTAATGACTTTAAGAGCGACCAGCGGCTGAAAATCCACATTTAGTCGAAAGTTGTTCTAACGATCGTACAGGGCGGTTCCAATGAGAAAGATTAATTATTCTCCGTACCAGTTTTTTTAAATTATATCTCAATATCGATTTTCTTTCATTCCAAATTTGCTTTACTTTATACCTACAAAAATGCTGAAAGGCGTGATGATGAAACTGTTAAAATGATGTACTTTTTGTAATTATTTTTTGATTATAAGTAGGTATTTAACATTTTTCAATAAGGGAACCCTACCCATACTAGGTACCTACGTGACCAACTTTTTGCAATTTTTACCCCCCCTCCGGTGATAAAAACCTAAGCCCCCCGCCGCTCTTTTGTACCAAGCGTGGTATTTTGAAGACCCCCACCCCTGAACAGGTCACGTAGTATGGGTACGTTGGGTATGTCAAAGTTAAATAAGAATGTAAAAAAAATCTGAAATATGGTAGGTACCTAGTTTGTAAGTTTAGTGCGCAAATAAATACACAAACGCACCAATTTTTACAAGTTATATCTATCTATGAAAAAAATACAGTGTTTCTTTAAATGCTGTTTATGACAATGCCCGCGAGATTTTTGCTCTATTTTAAACGAGTCGTGTTTTATTAAACATTTCGCAATTTTCGCATCGATTTTGTCGCTGTAAATGTTAGCGCTCTTCTCTAACATTCGTAATTTCGTATCTCTCCATCTTCTTCTTTTCGAGTCCAGTTGCAGAGCCTTAATCAAAGTGACCAATGAGCGCAGTTGATGCATCGCAGGTGCAGTAATCGTTATTTCCGTTTCATCCGAAATTCAAATCACAGCGGGGCTATAAAAGTTTCTTCTCCCTGCTTAGGCACCTACCATGACGAACCTAGTGGGGTTGTGTTTATAATAGAAACGTAATTATTTCTTCAAGTTATAATGCGACTTTTGGACTGTTAAAATTTATAAGCAGCGAAATCACAAAGCCTTCCGTATAATTCATAATGAAGGAAGCTACCTACAAGAAGTCACTTCCTTGATAATTTTTTAACAATGAAAACCATATTGATGAAGTTTAAATTGTTTTTATAATTTATTACCGTGGTTTGTTACTGTTGTTTAGATGTAATGTTTTCCTTTACTTTTCCCCCGGACCTGTACAATGTACAAGGCTAACTTCTTATTACAGAAGAAACCAACATCCTTTGAGAGTTATTATAACATTATTGTTTTGGGCAAGAACTAATTAATTATCAAAGTTGCGGTTGTAATCTCCTGTAGATGGCGTCAGGGTAGGGTACCTACCTACTTGGTATAACTGCGTGAATTGTTTAACTTTAGTTATAATATTACTAGCTGACCCGACAAACTTTGTTCTGCCATGTAAATTATTTCTAGTGATTATTTTGGTTGTTAAATAAAAAATAACGAATGTATTGTAAGTGTGTGGGGATGGGATCTATGACAGAAAGAGGAATGGAGCGCTGTAGATGATTACCGCCGATAAAAACAAAAAAACACCAACTAAAGTAGGAAAATGAAATAAAGAAAATCAATATGAATTTCGAAGAGCAATTGAGTGTACGATATTTAACACAAATAAGCTCGATGGCTTGCCCACGCGAGAACATGATGTCGAAAGAAATATCAAAATCACGCGACGCTTCTCGTGAATGTCTTGCGCATATGTAGATGAAAGTTTGATGAGGCGGAGGTACCTAGCGCCATCTGTCATTAAGAGGTAATACCACCGGTGAGAAATCTCGACGGTAGGTATTTTAAAAAATTCTCGCTGTCGCACCGCGCTCAAAAAAGAACTAGCTATCGATGTGTTGGTGAGACCACGTGAGTGTTTGGCTTGTACACCCTCTCGCCCCCTCGCGTCTCTTGCCTACCGTCTTTCGCCTCCACGCGTGCTTGTAGCTTGTAGCTCATCTCCATAGACAGAAAAAGGGCCCATTATTTTTAAACGCACGAGGTCTGCTATTGTCGGTCATTTATAAATATCGTCGATAGGTATTGTAACAATGTCTTCTGTTCACGCTTATTACCGACATATTACGAATTATTTTACTAGAACTCTATGTAGGTTAGTAGTTTTAAAGTTTTCACTGTATTTGCGTTTATAAATATGCAGTCAAACCAACTACATCGAATTATTATATACATACATATGATTATTCTCTACGATACATTAGTTATTATTGAAAATTAGTATTAACCTCTCAGGCCTCGGGCCTGTTTTTCGAAAAGTCAAAATATTTCCGCTTTCCAATAAATTCCAAATAACTTTAATATTTGTGAACGCATCCGAAAACTAAAAACTGTTTTTGAAAGATGATGAAATACGCTTTCAAATTTTATAATTCGAAATAAACATATAATTTTGTTTTTATTTTATCTAATCTAAGACACTATATAAAGAGATAAGATTTGTTTGTTGGTTTGTTTGTTTGCGTCGAATAGGCTCCGAAACTACTGAACCGATTTGAAAAATTCTTTCACTGGTTGGAAGCTACACTATCCCCGGGTGACATAGGCTATATTATATTTTCAAAAAAATTAGGGATCCTTACTAAAACTCTCATAATGTAACCCAAGGTGTAAAAAAACTACCTAAAATATTCTTTGCATCGCGTGCGCTGCGAAAACTATTAATGATTGAATAAAATAATGTACTACGACTTTGCAGAAGATATCATTATTTACAAAAAGTGTCGCGACAGCATATGTCTAACTATTATAGTTATGCCACAATAAGTGTTCTTTTATTTGAAAATTTTAATTAAAATGTCGCCGCTTGAAAAGGATCTTTATTTGTACCTTGGTTTTAATCCTTATCAAAATAAATTACTTCATAAACAAGACTGCTTTAATACCTTTATTTAACTTTTTGAATTATTCAATTCGGACATACCATTCGAAAGATATCGCGAGTTTAAAAGTGCAAGTATTAGATAATTTATAAAGTTAGCTAGGAAGGGGACGCGGGAGGGGAACGGGGACGCACGGGAAGGTGATTCCGGGAGAAAAAAGTATTTATTTGAATATGGCATTGCAACGCACGCCGGGAACCAGCTATTCATTAATAAGCAAACATAATATCTTCGTTATTTGTTTTCAGGGTGTTATGCCGTGTTGCGCTACCTTCTTTTTAATTTATTTATTTAATTGAATACTAGCTGACCCGGCAACGCGTTGCTGTGGCTAATAAAACACTTTGTAAAATCCAACCTTTGTTACCACCGCCGTCTTTGAGTGTATCGCGAAGAGACAGACAGATGCCGCGGAGGACTTTAATTTGTAATACGTAGAGATGGTGTGAAAGATTATAATAATGTGAATGAAATGCTTAGGGTAACTAACGTATTTAAGTTAATAAGGATTAATACTGTATCCGTCTAAATAACTTTCCAATTATCCCATTGTACGTGAGCATTTTTTTAGAAGAATGGGTATAGTAAGCTATCCGTAAAAGATTGATGTATACCATCGCGGACTTTTTTGTAGATCTATAAAAGAGAAATATCCCACCATGCATTGTTTTGTTATATCTCAAATGGATTAGGCAGTGTTTTTGATGAAATCTCCCAGGCGGCTTGACTTTTTCCGACACTTCTAACAATTATCGTTATGTTTCAACCAATTTACACAAATCCTTGACAAATTATATAACTAACCTTCCTCACGAAACACTCTATCTATTAGTGAAAACTGCATGAAAATCCGTTCAGTAGTTTTCGAGTTTATCGCGAACAGACAGACAGACGGCGCGGAGGACTTTTATTTATAATATGTAGAGAAGATGTTAGCCAAGAAGTGTTTAGAGTCATTTCCCACCCCAGAAACTAATGAGCGAAGGGAAGGGGAGGGAAGGTGGAAGGGGAATGCAAGAGGGGAAAGGGATGTGTTAGGGTAACGGGGACGCACGGGAAAGGACATGCAGAGAGAAACAATTTATTTCTTTGAATATGGCATTGCAACGCATGCCGGGAACCAGCTAGTTAATAATAAAAAAGGTTTAAAAATAGCCCACCTTAAGTTTTTTTCTAATTAAAATTACGATAACGAAAAAGATAAAAGCACTTACATGTTTTATTAGACAATTAAATCTAAATGGATTTATTGTGTTGTGTGTATCATACGTGTGAGTTGACATGTTTGTAAATAATAATGTTTAAAATGTTAGATATATCGCTTGCTGAGGTTTGATTTGTACTCCTGTATTTTTGAGTTTCTTTAAGCAGTAAATACAAAAAAGGATGTGTTAGTTCGTTCAAAATTCAATAAAAAATGTTGGTCTTTTACCTATAGATAGATTTACCTACACATTTTTTTAAAAATATTTATTACAGTCAGTTTGAAATAAAGGAAACAAATATATAATTTTTTTAAACTTCAAAACTTTTTATTTTTATTTTCAACTTTATAAAACCTTAAATTGTAATATTTAATTACATGAAGACAATATTAGCGAAACTTCAACCCAAGGCTTCAGGCCCAACTTCATAGTACAAAAAAAAAGTGCAAAAATCACTTACTTCGCAATTTTTGCAATAAAATAAAAGCACTTGGAAAAAAAACCAACAACGCTAAAGGCTTTGTACCAATTCACATAAGGAAAAAGGTTGAAGCAAACGTTTTACGTATGAGAAAAGCTATAGTTTGAGCAGTAAATTACAGAAAAGAGCAAGAAAACACGGCACAAAGTGATAAAGTAAAAAATCTGAAAATGGACAAAAAAATGCCGCAAACCATGTTTTTGGTGATCATACAAAATGTTCGTCATACTATTGCAAGTCGGAGAAGTATACTAATGATCCAAATTTAGTAAGCGATCTTCAAGATTGTGGAACAGGACTGATATTCAACAATTATTGTCGTCTCTAATAGCAAATGCAGAAAGTCTTATTATTAACGTGACAAATAACACTGTGGAGCAATTCAACAACGTTATAGCCAAATTTATAGGCGGAAAAAGAGCAAATTTTACAAAAATGGGATAACTTCAGCAGTTGAGCTTCTTGAGCAGTAACTTCGTGGAATAGTGAAATGACAACCCATTCACGAATACGAAAAAAATCCAAGGCCACAGTCCTGGCAACTACACGAAGCATTTTATTGAAAGAAAACGACGTCGAAGGAGACAATACAGAGGTGTCGAAAAATAAAACTAAGGTATTACGAAAACACGACAGAAAAGAGAAAAAAAGTTACAGGGCCTGATGAAAATTATGGTCAATTGGAATTACATCCAGATATGCCAGCTGAATTATTTGAAACGATAAAGAGGAATTTTTCAAAGAATTATCTCCATCGAATAAGGATGAACTCGAAAGGAATACGGTGGGCCAAAGCAATAATAATTTGTGGACAATTGAAAGGCGTAAGCGGCTTACAGCTTCTAACTTTGGACAAAAATATGTAAGCTACGGCCAAAAACTTCAGTTGCGAGAGTATTAAACTCGCTACTGTACTCGCCATTTAAAGGAAATATGGCCACAAATTATGGGAAAGAAAATGAAAACCAAGCAATTGAGCAATTGACAAAAGAAACAAAATTAGAGGTATTCGCCTGTGGACTATTTATCGATGAAAACAAAAACTTTTTAGCGGCAAGTCCGGATGGCCTTTTTGGCAAGGATTCTATAATTGAAGTGAAATGCCCATATAGTATAGCAAATATGTCACCAGAAGAAGGATTTGAACAAAAAAATTGATTACTGTAAAATTGAAGACAATGCTTTAACATTAAAACGGAATCACAATTACTTCTACCAAGTACAAGGCCAGTTACACATTACTCGTCGTAAATACTGTTATTTTGTCGTGTGGAGTCCTAAAGGTTTGCCGTATGAAAAAATTGAAAGGGACGATTCAATCTGGCAAAAAATTGAACCACTGTTAGAAAAACTTCTACCACCAATGCCTTTTACCAGAAACAATTGACGGTCGCATATCAAGAAATTTACCGGCGAGAGAAAGATCTAAATCATAAATTGTTTAAAATTCATTGTATAGTGGTAAAAATTTTTGTACAATAAAGTGTTTACAAACAAAAAATTTCAATTAATCACTGAAGGCAATGTAAGCGACTCTCAACTAAAAATTTGAAACAGATTTTTTTAAAAAACATAAACCTCACATTGGAGGCACCGAGGAAAAATAATCGCTCAGGGACTTTGTTGGAGAAGTTGTTGGACATCATTGGAGAAGCTGTGTGGAGGGTATTTTTAGGATAAGGAAGGAAAGGAAGTTTTGGGTAGGGAAAAGGTAGGTAAAAGTATGAGATGATGGTGGAGAGTCCAGCTGTAGAGATCAAAAGATCTTCCTCTTCCAGTTTCTCCCAATCCGGCCCGCCACGCAGTAAGTGGACAAAATTATCCGCCACCAAAACCCATGCAGACCTCATCCGTGAACCCGGGAACCCAGGCTCTGTCACCAAACATAGAGGACCACTTGCGGTGACCAAGTGGCGGGGGTGTTGGTTATCCAATAAATGGTTCCCGGGGCGATGGTACCTAAAACGCCTCCCAAATTGAAAATTTATTATAGTACTTGACATAAAAAAATTTAATTTTGCACAATTTTAGTATGAAAGCTCGGTCAGTATTGGTATACCGCGATGAGTCACTAAACAGAAAAAAAACGAATAAAAAATATCGATTACTCGGGCAAGGACAACACTAGTCTACCGATAAAATTCTTTACATCACTACTTCGCATTATATGTATGTATTTGTCAAAACCCACGTTCCCCGGCCCCCCTCAGGAGAAATGAGCGAAAGGGACACCTGCACGTCAGGCCGAAAATACCTAAATAAAATCTTCGAAATCGATGTTTTGTATTCCCCATTTTTCTTCTCCAAAACTGGACGGATTTAAAATTTTTTTTTCACTAACTGTATTAAAAGAAAATATTCTATGTCGGTACGTTTTGCTTTTTTTCAAAATACATTGTTTAGTTTGTATACTGAACGTTTTTTGACGGCGTTTAAATTAGGCAATTTTATTCATTTTTGGAAGGTCGTAACTTCTATGAGAAGTAAATTATCAAAAAAAACAAAACGTACCGACACGCTAGTGGTCAATATCTATATTATGTAAAAAAAAATTTTGCTCTAGGGTCAAAATCCAGAGAGATAAACGGGGAATACGTTTGTATAGAAAAGCGCCGCTAGTATTTCCTCTTAACAACATAAATAATTTCGTTCTGTCTGAAATACGAAAGACGTTTACATTTGTTCATACCAAAAAACTAATATCGCGATTAAAAAATGGAAGGGTGGGAGTAGGAGAGTTAAAATTTGGGATTATACCTAGGTATTTTTTGATGCCAAATAAAAAAAAATACAAATAAATTGTCAAAAAAATAGAATTTTTTTTTCTGGGTACGGACAACCTAATCACCTAGCGGTATGAAATATACTTTAAAACCTATTCTCATATCTACCAAATATACATAAAAAAAATCATTAAAATCGGTCAAGCCGTTTCGGAGGAGTGCAATCACAAACACCGTGACACTAGATTTTTATATATAAGTACCTATGCCTCAAGTCTATGAGAGGGAAGGAAACAGAGTGACGATTAGAAACTCTCTTGTTCTTACAGCCACCATTCATTTATAATGAAATTGACTGATTACTAGGTACCTAATTAAGCTGTCAGTAAGAAATCAGAACTGATTTTCTTGGAAGAAATGTTTTAAGGAGAGTCCCATAGTTTTATAATTGATATCACGCTATATCCGGCAAGGAGTGAGCAATAATAACAGACAGATTATGATATCTTGTCTCGTTTCATTTCACCTTTTTACCCAGGCCGTTTTTGTACTTAGTAAAAATGTTCAGATTCAGCCAGACCCACAAATGTGTCCATTCTGGAAGAGCTAGGCATCCACAATAGGCGTTCAACTATCTGCCTACAACGATACTTTGGACTCGTTGCTCACCAAACTTTGGGAGACGGGTATGGGTACCGCCGCCCAGGGAACCAGTTATTGGATAACCGACACCTATGTCAGAGTAAAATTTTACATATAACTCTGCACACTAAACTCAAATTTCAATTTTTCGCACATGTCTGACTAATCAACTGGAAAATCGGTGTTCATACTAGATATTTGCTATACCTTCAAGTGTCCACTGTCTCAATTATTTTCTCAGCAAATTGGTTTAAACGGTAATAAATCAATTTAGACACCTTAAAAAAACTGAAATTTAGAATTGTATAAGTAAATAAGTCGTCTCAAAGTGGTTTAACCACAATTTGAAAATGCCATTGTTAACCAAAAGATATGTCACAAAAATAAATCCCAAAATACTTGCATAACTTGATAATGACATTATTAAATTAACTTTAAATAAAAAATAATAATTGAAGAAGAAGATAACAATAATAATCCAAACGAAAATATGAAAGAGAACAAGACGCAGAAAAAGATAAAAAGATAATGGTCGCAAATGGGACTCGAACCCAGAACCTCTCGTCTATCCGGACGTGCGTTTACCAATTTCGCCATTTGCCACCTAGTATCAAACCGTCATATTTTATCCAGGTTACAAACCAGTTTTTAGAATGATTGTTTCCAATAATAAGGGTAGTTGCCTATATTATTATAATTGAATTGAATTGAATATTGAAAAAATGTGTTATAATATTAAAAAAATGATAATACTGTTAATTATTCTAAATTTGAAATATGAGATTGACTAATATTACAGTTTGACAGAAGGTTGCGATGGCGAAATTGGTAAACGCACTTACCGGATAGACTATAGGTTCTGGGTTCATGGGTTCTCGTTGAATAACCTTCAAAAGTCATTAGAAGAAAGTTTTTCTATAAAAAATAAAAAAATTTTTTGAGCATCCCTGCCTGATGATTTGTGTGTAAGTTAGTCACTTTTTAGTTAAGTAATAATTTATTTTTATATATTATTTTTATTTATTATTTCCGGGTCAATATTGGAGCATGTTTCCTAGCAGGAAATTGAACACAACACCGCGGAATGTAATAACAGTAATTATACCACTTCATGTGGAAACGCTTCATTTGAATAATGGATTTAGCCGCTGCACCCGGCGTTGAGCGGGAATGGAGTTATTGATTAATTTACTCTAACGACCGCACATTGTGACAGATGGACTGATCGATTATTGATGTGCAACTCAATTTGTTCTGTATTTGTAGGTTATAATTTAAAGTTAAATAATATTATCTATGATTTTCTACACCTTTTGGAATAATTCTATACTTTCTTTTTGTAATTTTTTTAAAATGATTAAACCTCAAATTGTTATATTTAATCAATAAAGACAATACTAGCGTAACTCAATCGAAAATCTGAGAAAAAAAAAACAGAAAAAGATACGGTCATATCTGGGATTCGAACCCAGGACCTATGACTTCCCAGGTCAGTGTTTTACCAACTAAGGGGTCGTCCATTAATCACGTGATGTTTTTTTAGCAACTTTTTAACCCCCCCCCCTGGTTATATGTGGTGAGGTTTTCAACTCCCCCCCCATACCCAATATCACGTGTATTTTTTTAGTTCAAAGTATATTGAAATTTTCAGAATATTATCGGGCGTTCAACGTAAAATACATACACGTGATATCTCATTATACACCCCCCCCTCCTTGTGATATTTCGTGATTTTTTCCGAACCCCCCCCCCCTTTTGAGCCTCACGTGATTAATGGACGACCCCTAAGTTAATGTGTCCCTGTCCGATTCGGTCGTATTTTATCATTCTTCGACCAAAAATTACAAACATTATCTTCATTTTCTTAATGCATTTTTTATTGGCTGCTATTTTTATGTGTGATTGCAAGATTCAACCAGAACGTAGGGGGAGAGGGGGGGGTATGAGGGGTGGTTAAGAATCTGGGGATCAATGTGTCCAAGAGTGACGGACGTATGAATCCCTCCCTCCTACTGCGGTGCAAAGCGATTCTTTCGAAAGGGTTCGGCTTGTGAGGTGTAGGTTAAGTCTTTCTCAACCAGTGACGGCTCGTGACTTTTGAGTGTGTTGCAGTACTGATATTAAAAAATGACTTTATTTACGTTGTTTTAGCCGAAAAATATCTTTTTTCTTTCGAAAATCGTTTTTGTGTATGAAGATTTTCAGGATTCCTTCAGTTCTCGCAGTGCAGTACACCGAAACCTTATCCAATGAACCCGGGCACCCCTGCTAAGTCACCAAATGTAGTGAACCACTTGGGCTATTATTTTATTAACTATTTGCCTACTGACAAATTCAGAACTCGACAAATTGTCCAAGTGCTTCTGTGAAATATTCTTGTTAATTTATTTGCGATATTTCGAAAGATGCTAACAGTCTGTTTTCTCTTGTTTCAGGTCTAATAATAATTTAACATATTATTACAAAGTGTCGTCCCGTATTACGTAGGTACAAAGTGTTTAAATTCAAACAACGAAGTTTTTACTTTCAACCAAGTTACTTCTAGTGTTTGTTAAAGTTAAAGTATCAAAAGTGTTTCCAAGTGAAAAGTGAATTAATTGAATTCTGAGTAGAATTAAAATGGAATAAGAATATTTCTAGTGAAGTAGAATAGTTAAGTGCGTTAAGTATGTCCAGGGGTGTATTGTGTGGTGTGGTGTTGCTGCTGATGGTGGAGGCCGCCAGGGGTGTAGCAGGGAGCGACCACGCCTTCCAGCCGCAGGAAATTCTACTTACTGAATCAGGTACAACTTTTTATACTAATTATTTTTATTCTTCTATTGAACACCCTGTATACAATACCAGACCTACATAATCTCAGAAACACCCCAGCGTTCTTCTGAATCTTTAGTAACCTTCGACGATTTTATATCTCGATTAGAAGTGAGTCGTTCGCGAACGAGTCGGCTCAGTGAACCGGATTTTCATACTGATCCGTAAGATCCGGTTCCCAAAGAACGATCTTCACGGTTCGCGGATCTTCGCGAACGAGTGAGCCGGTGAGCCAACTGACCCGCCAGATCCGGTGAGCCGACTGAGCAACTGACCCGTGAGATCCGAAGACCCGACTGACCCGTGGGAGCCGAGAGCAGTGTATCGTTCAACGGATCTCGCGGCTCGCGGGTCACTAGATGTACTGATGCAGATTGCTCGTTCGTTCGTTCGTTCATAGCCACTCTAGTCAGCGACGCAGAAAGGTAAAATATGAAAGTAAGGTAACGGTTTACAGTTCAGTTCACTTTGACACTTTTCTACGCGGTGGCGTACCTTTGCTGGTCAGTGTGCGTGCGCCGTGCATGTATTACCGAAATACAATGAATATAATAATAATATCGGAATTCAAGCGTGTTTGCGTGCATAAAACGTCAGTCGTGACGTCAGCGCTCCGGCCACATTATCCTTTGCTGGGTAGTGTGCGTGCGCCGTGCATGTTATTACCGAAATACAATGAATATAATAATAATATCGGAATTCAAGCGGGTATGCGTGCATAATACGTCAGTCGTGACGTCGACGCTCCGGCCACATTATTTTGTTTATTATAACAGGATAAGTTATATTATTATTATGCTCATTGTTTATTTTCAGTAAATCATTCATTGTTTATTTTCAATAATTCATGCTTTCTAAAAATCGTTAAAAAAGTAAAGTTGGTGTTGGTTTCACACCAAAGATCAAAACTCAACTAAATACAAAGGATTTCATTTTTTCATTCAGGGATACAAGAATCCGATTAAAAAGGGAACCCCAAAATATTGGGGTTCCCTTTTTAATAAAGTGTGGAGGGCCGAGGGAGGGGACGGGGGAGATGGACCAATTCAGTCGTTCATTCGAGCCGGTTCACTGACCCGGATCTTTTCATTGAAGGAGACCCAGTGAACCGGCTCGCTCAACTGAGACGCTTTGCCCGCCTCTAATCTCGATCACGGTTGCAATTTTGATAGCCGAACTGATATTGACAATGTATAAGTAAAAAAAAATTATAGTAGCAATTGTATAGTAGCTTAGTCACAAACTAGATATTGACAATGTATAAGTAAAAAAAAAATTATAGTAGCAATTGTATAGTAGCTTAGTCACAAACTTCACGTGCATAATATCATCCATCCAGACTGGAGAGATGAATGAAAATCCAACAGTACTTACGCCTGCCAGCCGACATTCCTCACGCTAGCTGTTAACGTAAGTGGCGCCATCTTTTGGCATCATTAGCTACTTGCTTTAATTTGGTTCTATTACGATAGTTGCTTAATCGCAAACTTCACGTTCACAGATGGTTTCCATATGGCACGGAGTCGGATTCTTAAATTACAAGCGTACATTCGCTAGGGTATTAATACTATCAGATATGCTGGCAACACTGGCGGATGTGTCCAATGATTTACATTCCTAAACATCAAACCGCTACGAAAAATTGAACATACTGATAAATTAACAATTTCGAATTGAACCTAGTAACTTAAATATACATTGGAACTTCGCATGTACTTTTTGACATTAAATGGAAGTAAATTACTTAATGAGGTATTTAGTCATATTTGAATGACTTTCGTTTCTCCAAGATTGAAGGGAATAAATTGATCGCATCTTAGAACAATTAATTAAGTCTATGGATCGCGCATACGATTTCTTTCAATTCGAAGAGCTTCGTTAGTTCAACCCCAATCGTTATTAAGCTAGTTATTTTGCATAACGAACGAAATTTGTGATATCGACAGCTTATCTGGGACTCAATATTTTTATGAAAGGAAGGAGAGAAAATTCTGGGAAGGTATAGGGTATTAGGGGTGGGTAGGAATATAAGGTGTCTCCTGTCAGTGTGTCCAGGAGTGGCGGACGTACGGATGGGCCTACTATGTGAAGCTAATGTAGAAATAAACAAAAAATATTATCTTACAGCCCAATCATGGATATGTTCCCCCACCCACTCTTCAATTTGTAATTGTCAAATCAGTATACGTTTGCCCTGAGGAAGGGACGGTCGTTCCGAAACCGGTCGGTTTTAAACAAATATACAAGTGGTTCAAAAAAAGTTACATTGTTTCATTTTTGTAAAAAAAACTTTATTAATATTTTTTTCCCTTGTGCAAAAAATACCTTACGAAATGTAAAAAAGTGTAATGATCTGTCGCGCATTTGAATATAATAATTATGACTTACTTAATTTAAAAATAAACTATGTTGGTGTACTTATTTCTTCAACAAAACTCCGATTTTGATCATCTTCCGCAATTTCTTTGAACGTTTTTTTCATCTCACCGCCATCAGCTCCGTTTTTACATCAATTTCAGGAGCGTTTACTCGACATCTCATTACCACAATAATGGCACGTATTAGCGGAAGGGAAGTTGGCACAGATTGCGGAAGATTACATATTGTTAGGGGGTTATGGCGGCTGGTTCAATTTGCCATCAAAGGTTATGATTTTGACGAGCTTCTCTCTCATGCGATGATTAGGCTACGCAGAGCAGATCAGGGCAGATTTTGTAATGCATGAACCGACATACGCTGCAGGGTAGGCGCATGTCGCACAGAAACGCATATGATCGTACATGGTTTTTATCATGGTTTGAATCGTAAGCAGAAAGCTCAAATTTCTAATATTGACGAAAAAATGATGCAATACGTGATAAAATCCCATTGGATAACTATTAACAAGAGTGTGCCACAAGGAAGCATTCTTGGGCCTCTCCTCTTCCTTATGTACATAATTATTATTATCAACCGATTATTGCTAGCCCAGAATGTTTAATGTTTGCTGATGACACTGCTTTGTTATTTGAATGTACTGGAGAAGTTGACGAGTTTCATAAACATGTTAACTAGACTTGTCAAAATCAATAGCTAATATAATACGGGCATGTGCCTAGCGTGGTAGTCGAATCACCCTTAAAAACTGTATAAAAAGTTATATGATGAATAAAGAAAAGTAAAAAAAAATTGAAAACTGGCTCTTATCACAAAATATGTAAATTTTAATTGTGGTTAATTTTTAGATTTGAATATAGAGCGGGGTGTTTGTTCTTTCTAACACCGTTTATATCATATTTCTAACCATTATAGTAAGAGACACAAAGATTTCTATGACACCTGTATGATTTTCCCGAAAACCAAACAAACAGATCTGACTGGTTTTTGACTTTTCAAAGAGGTGTTGAGTTGAGTTGATTCTGATTTGTCATGAAACTGTTTTGTCACGCGTTTGGATACAATTTGAAAATTATGTTGGTGTACTTATTTCTTCAACAAAACTCTGATTTTGATCATCTTCCGCAATTTCGTTAAACCTTTTTTCATCTCACCGCCACCAGCTCGGTTTTGACATCAATTTTAGGACATCTCATTACCACAATAATGGCTCGTATTATCGGTAGGGATGTTGGGACAGATTGCGGCAAGATTACATCTGGTTAGGAGGTTATGGTTATAATAAAATGGCGGCTGGTTCAATTTGCCATCAAAGGTTATGATTTTGACGAGCTTCGCTTTCATGCGATGATTAGGTTACGCAGAGCAGATCAGGGCAGGTTTTGTAATGTATGAACGTGTTTGAACCCGACACGCTACGGCGCAGGCACGAGTTGTGGCCAGGGTTGCCAGGTGTTCGGTATTTTAGCACCGTGTTCGGTGTTCGGTATGACAAAAAATACCGAAGTATGGGCGGTTCGGTATTTTTTTCTGATTAATTTTTCTCCCTAATAAACGATTCAACTGTCAGATTTGACGCAATCGGCAAGCGATGTTGCGTGGCATCCCTACTTAGTTTGTGCGGTGTTGCCGCTTCGTGCACGCGCTCACTGTTTTCGAGCCATTTCGCGGATTAGTGTTACACACCAGGTGACTACGTACATGCGTAAATGTGATTATTCGAATAATTTGACTGTTTACATTGTTTCAAAGTCCGAAAACCCCCCCCCTCCCCTTTTGATTTGCCAAGGTACCTAGGGAAATTCTCCTCGAAATTTTTTTTTGCTCTCTGTTCGGTAGGATATATATATATATTTATATTTGGAAAAACCTGGCAACCCTGGTTGTGGCCTCTGCGCGTCACGTGCGCAGGTGGGCAGTATTTCCAATGATACTTTTGCTTTTTCAGGTATTTGCGATTTGAAAGACTATTTTTTTCTTACATTAGCTCCACACGAGAGGCCCTGAGGAAAATAAAACCTTTCAGAGGGCTATGTCATCTTTGAAGATGCTGGGTGGAGGGTATTTTGGGAAAGGAAGGGCAGGAAATTCTGGGAAGGAAAATTATATGAGAGATGGATAGGAATCTGGGGTCAGTGTTTCCCGGAGTGACAGACGTATCAATCCATCATTCCAACTCCGGTGCAAGGCGATGGGTCGAGAGTCCGGCTGGAAAGGTCAAAAGGCCTCTCTCATCCTTATTCCAGAGTCTCTCTTGCTCCGGCCCGCCATGCAGCAGGTGGGCAGACGCATCCGCTACTAAGACCAGAACAAACCTCACCCCACAAACAAGCTAATGTAAAAATAACTTATTAAAAACCAAGATTCATCTCAGAAGATTATGCCGTAACAAATCGATTTATCATTATTACATAGTATAAAGTAAAGTCGCTCCCGCTGTCTATACGCTTAGATCTTTTAAACTACGCAACGGAATTTCATGCGGTCAGAGTGATTCAGGAGTAACGTTTTTATGTATATAATTTGTCAAGGTTTTGTGTAAATTGGTTGAATTATGTAAAATAAAGGGATCGGGCTGGCAAGCGGGCAGCGAGCAGCGGGCAGCGTACTGGTAAGCGGACGGTATGGATTTGATTTAACAGATTTTGTTGGTTATAAAGGTTGGGTAATCGCGTGGCGTTATGTTTCGTTAACCACAGCAACGTGTGGCCGGGTCAAAAAAAAAAATTTTTCAGTTACAACATCAATAACGTCGTATTTTTCAATCTTAGCACTCTAGGTCACTGAAAACTCACGGACCGCCACTGGTAGCAAGATCCTTGCTGGCTTTTTATTTATTTATGGAAAATACCAACCCCTCTTTCCTAGTGTCCTAAATTAGTTCCCCATAAAACTTGCTCGTAAACTGCTCTAGTGAACATTAAATTACATACGGTCGTGGAAATAAAATTCTAAAACTCACGTAAGCTTTTCCAACAATTTCTAAGCTCTTTATTTGGTTGAGGCAGAGTTTACTCACATTTTGTCCTTAACAATTAAAGCATTATTCCATGAAAATATTCACATTCCTTTTTTCAGTTAAAATAATTCTCAAAACGGGTATAAATCTACTTATAAGTCACATCAAACGATTTGACATTGGTAGGCGTTTTCATGTTGTCCGTTGGTGTATTGTTCTTCAATACCAGTGATTGAAATTTTTTGTGTATCTTCAGTGATTTCTCAAGATTACAAGTTACTTTATTTATGTTATCATGTGGTTTACAATGAATATTTAACTGGACCAAACTTCCGTTCTAATTGATGCTCTGTGTAATTCTGAAACAAGAGAACTCGTCGATTGGATGTCATCGGCTAATTCCGTAACCGTTCGGGTATTAAGGGACACTAAGATACAGCTTAAATAATATCTGCTGAGACATCTCCAAACTACTAATAGCTATTTGTACCAACAACGGTGCTCTGTGTAATTCTGAAGCAAGAGAACTCGACACTGAAGGTGCCCAGCTATCGATCGGATATCATCGGCTATTTCCGTAACCGTTCGGGTATTAAGGGACACTAAGATACAGCTTAAATAATATCTGCTGAGACATCTCAAAACTAATAATAGCTATTTGTACCAACAACGGTGCTCTGTGTAATTCTGAAGCAAGAGAACTCGACACTGAAGGTGCCCAGCTGTTAGCTATTTCCGGTTATTAAAGGTGTTCAGACATCTAATATAACCGCGAGCAGGTATCTGTTGAACCGCGAGCGCTTATGTTTCGTGCCGTTCTCACGGCGCAGATCAAATATTTCTTCCTATGGTAGGAGATGGGGTCAGATGAATTAGCGAGCGGCCACGGAGTGCGCATTTTTTGTACTGAATCTATCAACTTGACATCTGTCATCCACCGGTCTTGGCAGCTCCGTAATTAAAATGACCCCCTCTCCTGTTTTCGTCGGAGTGAGGGGCGCTTAACTGTTGGCATATCGCCTCAGAAGCGGTTACGGCGTAAGATGTGTATTGTCTATGGTTGATGTGCGCATAAAGCGCTCAGGTGTGAACGGTCTGAAGGGATTGTATGGAGAGCGATATATGGCGTGCTATGATCTTTTATATTTATATGCTCAATGTGAACGAGCTCTTATACACGAATGGTACTGCTTAAATGATATCTGTTAAGGCACCTAAAAACTACATATAACTACCTATACTAACGACATCTGTTGAAAGACATTGAAACTAAATACATAATCATATACACCACAACCAAAGATATTCAAATACAAGAGATATGCTATGATGTCCGCCCGACTGTTGGCGGATTTCTTCCTAATAGGAATAGTTTGTGTTTGGTTCTGAAACAGTCTTTTAGAAAACTAAATCCATTTTCCTCAAGTCCTTCAGTAATCATGCATTCCTTTCTCTTCCTCCTTTCCTCAAAAGTCTCTACCAGGAGAAGAAGATGAACCTACCTACATGAGGAAATAATGGAACAATATTATCGCCCAAGTTTACCCTACCTACTTGGGCAGTTGAATTTTGTTCGTGACATGGGTCACAGCTCTCTCGTGGATAATATTGCAAATATCGCAAGATTTCGTCTTTTTATCGTAAAAAACTGTCGTTCGTAGAAGCCTGGTGTTGTGTCAGTGCTGAAAGCCAGGATCGATCCTGCATCGCCGTAGTACGCCGTCAAAAGGTAAGAGATTTCCTCTCAATTCCTATTTCCTTACGATTGAATTTCAAAACACAATTATTTGGTATTTACTCAAAACAAAAAAAAGGGATTTACAGTCATCTTTTCGGGTCTCGGTATCGGCCGTGACATTTTTGGTTCCTCTCGCTGGATATTTTCGTTTTTTGTCGTTTTTTTTGGTAGACGTAATTTAGAAGCTAGAGTCATAGAGTATTGTGTTTTGAAGTTTGAATCGTTCCATTTCGTTGACCCTTTTCCGGTTTATAAAAGCTGTTTCAGAATTATACATTTAATCGTGAATATTGGAGTAGCATTTTAAATTTGAATTGGATATTGTAGTCGTTGGACGGCTTAACATTTTTGAATTAGGTAGATAGTAGGTACTTGTACGTACAATATCATCGCCACGCGTCGGTATTACCTACAAGAACTACAAGCGCCTGTCTAGTGTCGGTAACGTAGGTCGCGTTAGTTTATCGCGTCAGCTGTTTATAACAGCGGACATTAATATTTTTGTTTACAAGTTTGACGTTATTTGTTGACAGTGTTTTTTATTATTTGGTTTGTTGTTAAAAATATTCATAATGGCGGCTAACACTATTAAGAACAAACTAGCACTGTTAGATATGGAAAGTGTGCGTTCTTCTGCGATCAAAGCCATAACATCTTTGAATATTACTGATAAAAATATATTCAAAGCACGTTTTTCGGACGTATCTGATATTAGAGATAGTTTCGTCGCTTCACATATTTTAATTGAATCAAATAAGAAAGATGAATTAGAAATTAAAGTTTTGCAAGAAAAATATACTGAAATCCAAAACATGTATTACGAGATTCAGTCGTATTATAACCAATTATTTCCAGAAGTTTTGGAAAGTGAATCGGATCATTTAATGGCCAAAAATAATGTTTCGTTGCCAAAATTAAAATTGATTGTTTTCACTGGAATATCAACAGATTGGACAAATTATATAAACACCTTTAATTCTTTGATCGATTCTAATAGTGGTTTGAGTTCTATTCAAAAAATGCATTATTTAATATGTTCCCTTTCGGGTGAAGCCTTAACATACGTTAAACATTTGCCGATTTCTGAAGAAAATTATTTTGTTGCATATAATCTGTTAAAGGAACGGTATGAAAACATACGTTTGATCGCTGATAGACACGTAGAATTAATTCTGTCGATTCAACCTGTAAAAGCTCAGGATAATTTTAGGCAATTTATTTCCATTTTGAAAGAAAATCTTGCTGCGTTAGAAGCTTTGAATTTTCCAGTTCGCCAGTGGAGTTTTCTTTTATTACATATTGTATTACGTAAATTAACAAAAGAATTACGTATTGATTTTGAAATTCAACACAGTTCGGAGAATATTCCAACGTTTGATCACTTATTGAAGTATTTAGAGGGGCAGTGCTTAGCAAAAGAAATGGCACTTGGAGTTTTTCCTGAAAACCAGTTACAGGCTCATAAAGGTCCATCTAAATCATATAATGCAAAACATCGATCGAGCAATAATATTAATGCGTTTGTATCAAACATTGAAATCAAGTGCATTCTTTGTAAATCGCCACACTCACTACACAAGTGTGAAAAATTCTTAAGCCTTACTCCAAAGGATAGGTACTTATTCGCAAAGGAAAATAATTTATGTCTCAATTGCTTAGCGCAAGGAAAACACAACGCAAAAAATTGTCATTCGCGTTTCACTTGCAGACAATGTCAATTAAAACATCATACCCTATTACATTTTCCAAAAAAAATCGTGGAAAATTCAGACCAGCAAGAAAACTCTTCAGAACCCTTGGTGTTGACCACATTTTACAATAAAACTCACAAAACGGTTCTTTTGTCTACAGCTTATGTGGAAGTTTTAGATAAAAATGGAGTATTTCAGAAGGTTCGTGTTATGCTCGATAGCGCAAGTCAGGGAAACTTTATTTCGGAAAATTGTGTCAAAAAATTAGGTTTTACTCGTTCTAAAAAACAACCACTTACCGTGATAGGTATTGGAAATATTCCTACTATTAATTCTAACGGATTAATAAGAACACAATTTCGTCCTGTAGATTCGAAGGAATCTGGTATTGTGACAGATTTCCTTATTTTAAATAACATTTGTTCGAATATGCCATCAAATCGTATCGTCGATCATCATTGGGATCACATCGTGGGTCTCAAATTGGGAGATCCAACATTCTACTTATCATCAGATATTGACATACTGCTTGGAAGTGATATTTTTGCGTCATTGTTATGTTCAGGAAAATTGATGGGGAAAGAAAATGAACCCATAGCTATAGAAACTAAATTGGGTTGGATTTTGATGGGAAATGTTGGACCATCAAATCATTGTGTAAATTCATTCTTCACGTCAATGGAGGAAAATATTGATGAAAAGCTTAAATGTTTTTGGGAAATTGAAAATGTTCCAGCTTTGAAGAAAATTCAATCGCCTGATGAAATTCGTTGTGAAAAAATATACACTGAAAGTACCTACCGTAACCAAGACGGAAGATACGTCGTTTCATTGCCATTTAAGGAAAGCCCGGAAAAGTTGGGAAAGTCATATGACATAGCATTGTCACGCCTCAAGCATTTAGAAAGGAGACTGAATAGAGATTCTGATCTCAAATCTCAATATATTTCATTCATGAGAGAATATTTTACATTAGGGCACATGATAGAAGTGCCACCTCAATCGCCAATTATTGCTAACTATTTCATACCCCATCATGGAATAATCAAAGAAACCAGTTCTACAACTCGTTTAAGGGTCGTTTTTGATGCCAGTACCAAATCGTCTTCGGGTACGTCATTGAACGACATACTTTTGGTCGGTCCCAAATTACAAAGGGACATTGTCGAATTAATGTGTAATTTTCGAATACACAAAATCGTTTTTACAGCTGACATCCGTCAAATGTATAGGCAAATACTGGTGGATGAGAAATCTCGCCGTTATCAACATATTTTGTGGAGAGAATCATCTGATCATCCTGTAAAGGAATTTGAATTACAAACAGTAACATATGGCACCTCAAGTGCTCCATACCTATCCATTCGTTCCCTTCATCAATTAGCAAACGATGAAAAATTGAATTTTCCAAAGGCTGCTACTATATTAATTGAAAATACCTACGTAGATGATATTATCAGTGGTGCGCAAACTTTGGAAAGCGCTCGACATTGTATAGTGGAATTAATTGCATTACTTCAAAAAGGTTGTTTTGAATTGAGAAAATGGTCTAGTAACCATCCTGAAATATTGGAAGACATTCCTGTCAGCTACCGGGAAGTACCCTTAAGTTTTGGGTCGGATACTGACAGGAAAAACCTTAATATTTTAGGTATTCAATGGATACCGTCGCTTGATCAATTTACATATAAAATTCATAATGTTTTTAGTGACCACTGTACCAAACGCATAATTTTATCGACAATTGCACGTCTATATGATCCATTAGGTTTTATTAATCCTGTCGTTTTTATTGCTAAATGCTATATGCAAAATTTATGGAAAATTCAAATTGGTTGGGACGAAGAAATCCCTTCGGACATGAATTTGAAATGGAAGAAATATATAAAAGAGCTTCCATCACTCGCCAATTTAAAAATTGATCGATATGTCGCAACTTCTCCCACCAGTCGATGCATACTTGTTGGGTTTGCGGACGCCTCTGAAAGAGGATACTGTGGAATTGTTTATCTGGTAGTGATTAATAACACAGAAATATCCAGCCACATTTTATTAGCAAAATCTCGTGTTGCCCCCATAAAGATAACATCGATCCCGCGACTGGAATTGTTAGGAGCAGTTTTATTAGCAAATTTGTTGACTTATTGTCAAGAAGTATATAAAGACAGACTTCAAATAGAAAAGACTGTCGCGTTCACCGATTCAACTATTGTATTGGCTTGGCTGAAGACACCTTCTTTTCTATTGCAAACTTTTGTAGCAAATCGTGTTGAAACAATAATACAAAATATACCTTATGAACATTGGTATCACATTTCATCGCAAGAAAATCATGCGGACTTGGGTTCGCGAGGAGCTTTTCCTAGTGAAATCGCAGACGCGTCGTTATGGTGGAAAGGACCTAACTTTATATCAACACCGTTGGAGGAATGGTTATTTGTTAGGCCTCCAAATATCTCTGTGGACCAGTTACCAAAGTATAAGTCAAAAAAATTAATTACTCTATCTACAAATATCTCAACGTGTGGCGAAGAGTTTTTATTGAAGTTTTCATCATTATCGAAATTACTTCGTGTTATATGTTGGTGCCGTCGGTTTATCAATAGATTACGTTCGAAATCGATTATCAATTTCAATGGGTTATCCCCACTTTCGTTAAAAGAAAATAATTTAGCCTTGCAATGTTGCATTAAACTTGTTCAAGCAATTTGTTTTCAACAAGATATGAACAATATCTCTTCCCATCGCATTTGCTCAACACAGCTTCAAAAACTCGCCCCATTTATTGATGAAAATGGTGTTTTGAGAGTCGGTGGTCGAATTCGCCTTGCACCGATTTCAGAAAATGCTCGCCATCCTATTATTTTACCGAAGCAATGTCATTTGACAACTTTAATAATTGATTATTACCATAGCATGTACCTTCATCCAGGTCCTCGTGCACTCCAATCCATAATATCATTAAAATATTGGATAATTTCGGCAAGGAACATAATTCTACATCGATTGAGTAAATGCATTTCTTGCTTTAAAAATAATCAGTGCGATGGCTTATCGAAAGGGTGGTGGAATTATTTCTCGGTGCCGATGAAATGGTTCGTGTTGCTACTTTACGAGCCCCCTCAGGGCAATTTTTAAGCGGCCCGTGGTCAAATTGTATAAACTACCCATCGATTAATTAATTTTAATTTTTTTTTTTTTTGTCTTGTTCAATACTTAGGTTAATTAGTTAATTTGCTTTCGTTTTTCATTGCTTTTCTTTCGCATATAGTTGTTGAGAAAATATCATATTTCCTCAAGGTCGGCGGAATGTTTGGTTCTGAAACAGTCTTTTAGAAAACTAAATCCATTTTCCTCAAATCCTTCAGTAATCATGCATTCCTTTCTCTTCCTCCTTTCCTCAAAAGTCTCTACCAGGAGAAGAAGATGAACCTACCTACATGAGGAAATAATGGAACAATATTATCGCCCAAGTTTACCCTACCTACTTGGGCAGTTGAATTTTGTTCGTGACATGGGTCACAGCTCTCTCGTGGATAATATTGCAAATATCGCAAGATTTCGTCTTTTTATCGTAAAAAACTGTCGTTCGTAGAAGCCTGGTGTTGTGTCAGTGCTGAAAGCCAGGATCGATCCTGCATCGCCGTAGTACGCCGTCAAAAGGTAAGAGATTTCCTCTCAATTCCTATTTCCTTACGATTGAATTTCAAAACACAATTATTTGGTATTTACTCAAAACAAAAAAAAGGGATTTACAGTCATCTTTTCGGGTCTCGGTATCGGCCGTGACAGTTTGATTACGGAAAGTAGTTGATTTTTTCAGTAGGAATACGGAAAGAATTCGTTCATTTAGTTCATTTTTTGAAGGGGTGCAATAGTATTGGTTAACAATATCGGCGACACCAGGAAACAGTCCCACCCAGTAAAAACTGTGGAGTTTTTAAAAAATAGCATTTCTCTTATATTTCAATATCTTTGACCACAACAGTTAATAAATTATTGTAAAGAATTTTAAGAATATTTTTAGAACAAGTGATTATGGAAATTTGTTAATGGGCTCTACACACGACACTGCATGTTGGCCAGCAGGCAGTGACTGCAAAGAGCGTGGAGTTGAGCGAACTAGCGCTGACTCGTTGTAGCGGCCCTTTAACACAAACGAGACAGCGCTAGTTCGCTCAACTCCACGTTCTTTGCAGTCACTGCCGCAGTCACTAGAAATTGGATGGTGTGGAGACCCGTTTACTCTTCTTTTTGCTGCAGTAATTTTTTAAAACTTGTTTTTGCTTGTAGAATATGAAAAAATCACTTGAAATTACATGTCGAAAACCTTGTCAGATGAACCCTTGTCGTTATAAACTCTTCTTATATCTAAGCTCGGGAAATCACGATGCTGCCATGATGATGACGTAAATAAATAACCTTTATTTCATCTCCACTTTATCTTAGCAACCCTCCCAACTTGATTCCCTCTAGTAATAATACACGTGTTTAACGTCTGAAGTCAGAAAGGGGAAGTGTTCCACGTGACTGTAGCAGGCACCTGTGATGTCACGTGCTCCGAATAGGAAGTTTTCTAGTCCTAGCCCAACTTTAGCGACACCCTTACACGTGTCACGTGTCCTTTCAACCCCATAATTTATTTATGTGGGTCAAAGGAAAAGGTGGAGGGTTGAATGAAGCAATATGTACAGGCTTTTTCAATTTATATCAGAATGGTTGGCGCTATTTTGTATGTGTTTAGTTTTTGAATGAGAATATGCTTAGTTCCTACCAAGATGTCGTTTATCCGGTTCCATGCCAACTCAGAATGAACCCAACTCAGAAAAGTCATCAAAAGCTGTGAAAAAATAATTTTCAAATAGCCGGTAACACTTAATAATTTTCCAGCACCCTTCTACAAAAAGTTACCGACCGCCACTGCTAACCAGATATTCCAAGTAGAAGCCTTCCAAACTCTCAATATTTATTTACATAATCAATGCCAGGAAGTGTGATTCTTCATAATATTTCGTCAATTATTAGATGGTAGCACGGACATATGAATATATCTGGACCTACCCTAAGTGATAAAAACGTATTATTTCCCCCTCCCCATGGAACCGGCTATAGCTCCGCCTTGGCGCCAGCTCGCTCCATGGGGAGGGGAGGGGGCCACGCTTGAATCTAAAATATGTGACGTCATCATTCTTGTAGTGACCAGCGCGGAACTAACGTCCATACGTTTTACGAAATAACACGCCAAAAACGGCAGCTTGCGCTATACATTATAGGTACATATTATATGGACATAGCGAATGTGGGCGGTTACAGGGGTAAGTAAATTATGAAACATTTGTAAAAGTGTCTTAACTAAACACGGCAACAAAATATTGCTAAGTGAATTGGGACGAATGTTTTCGGGGCAAGCATTTGGCCTTAGCAAATATGTTATTAACGTGGCCACGCAAGCATTTCGCGCTCCCATGTAAAAAGGTCTTTTCATTCAAAGCAGATTTTGCTTTTAAGAACTAAATGGTGAATGCGAGATGCCTACATGCTGTCAGATTGATTTTTTAACGAATCACAGTATCTTTCCTCTCTTCGCCCCCCATAGTTTGGTTTTACCCCTCATCTGTATCTTCTGGTCTATTGAATTCTGATGTCTATGGATGGTAGGTATATTTTGTTTGTATGTAATTATGTGACCAACATTTCATTGAACCCTACTTTGAATCGCTTACAAAAATACTTTGAAATATTATAATGGTTTTGCACAACGTACTCGTAGGTACGGTCAGTTCACACGCGATTTGCTTATTTAGTAATATTCAGAATTTTTGTCGGTTTTTTTTAACGAAATTATGTTCTTTGTTTTGGACGTATTCGTTATTATCAAATATTTTTTAAGCAAAGATTTTTATTAACTTAATTTACTATTTTTTTAATTAATGATAACAATATTAGCGAACTCTCAAAAATTTCAAACAAAAAAGATACGCTCAGGAATCGAAGGAATTGAATTTATGACCTTAACCTTGCCGGGGCGCTGCTCTACCGCCGAGCTGATGGGACCCTATCCTCTTCGGTCATTTTTAAGTGTATCATACTTCGACTGAGAATTACCAACATTATCTTCATTTTCCTAACGTATATTTTATTGGCTGCTATCTTACATCCATCCTCCACGACCTCCGTAGTCCAGTGGGTAAGACTCTTGACTCACAATCCGGAGGTCGCGGGTTCGAACCCGGCATGCGCAAATAAATTTTATTTGATTAATTTGTGTTATTTCACAATTAATTCACTTAAAAATAACATATAGTATATTTGCGGCATGTTCCAGAGTGGAAGATACTATTAGTATCGCACTGGTGTAAGACCACCATTCAGAATTGAAACGTTGCTTGAAAACGGCTTTAGCCATGTTTAGTGACCAGATCTGAATAGCCAGGTACTTCCCAACCTTCCTCTTTCCCACCTCCTTCCCCTCCCCACTACCTTCAGCCTCACAACATACCCCAATTGGGGATGCCATAGTCTCACTGGCTCCAGACGGGAGCAGTTGAGATTCTTGTGCGGTATTCACTGTAAAAAAAAAAAAATCCCGAACTAAATGCTACCTAGGTAGTATTTTTAAGCGCCCCTTTCTTAATCTTATTAAGGCTCTGCAACCGCGCCCGAAAAAAAGAAGATGGAGAGATACGAAATTACGAATGTTAGAGGAGAGCGCTATCATTTACAGCGACAAAATCGATGCGAAAATGTTTAATAAAAAACGACTCGTTTAAAATAGAGCAAAATCTCGGCATTTAAACAGCATTTAAAGAAACACCGTGAATTTTTTCATACGTGTAACTTGTAAAATAACTGAAACCAACATGTTAATAGTAATTTTTGGAGCATACTTTGCGATTTTTTTCTATCGAGGGAATTTTATATAATTTGCGTTTCGGCCCGGCCAAAGTCTAGATATTATCTTCAAGAATAACTTATATTTTTTTAACCCGTCTACTGGTTTAGGAATAAATACATCCCAAAACACATAATCGCGTTATACTTTCATAAGACCAAAAACGTCCCGAGCGACTAAAAGCTATATATCTCCCTTCCTCTCATGCAAACATATGTATTTTTCTTTTAACCAGAAAGAGAACGAAATAATGCTTCTTATTGTCTTTGAAATATGAAAGCTATCTTGCATAGATATTTTACAATCTCGATCCAAAGTGACGGTTTCAGAATTTTGCGCGAAACTGAGGCTTCTGGATTGTGAGGTGCGAATATATCAAGCAGACGGGTTTTAAGAGCTTTAAAACTTACCCAGCCTTACTCATCATAAAACCGTACCACGGCTCTGTAGCGTCGCGGTAGCTACACAGCGGAGTAAGCCTACACTGCTCAGGGTAAAAATCTTTACTCATCATCATAATGTTTCTCGACAGCTGTTATGATTTTTTTACGGTAGCAACACTGCTCCAAAGCTCAAAAACGCGGCCAATTTAGCATTTCGCGGCGTGTTGCCAACTTCACGTTTATTCATACGTCAACACGCGTCAACACAACGTTGACTTTGGTAAATCTATATTTAGACTTAAAATCTCCTTCCGTGAGTACCGCAAATGGATCGTACCTTTTTTTAAACCTTTTCCGTGGCCGTGGTGCACGAATGCCGCGAATATGGTCAATATTTGCCAAAGCTCCGTTCAAAACGTCAAGATTCTCATAAAAGTTCGCCATTTCGTCAGTTACAACGCACGGGGTACTGAGTTAAACCTGGTGATCGGGTGGTTTAAATTCTGACAGCTACTACATCTCCCTTACAGCGACTCGGTAAAAACACGCGCATGCGCGCGATTAACCCACCATGTTGAGTAACAATTTCACCTAACCCGGTCTTGCTCCGACGTTGTATCTTATTTTGCGATGATGAGTAAGACTGACCGTGTTTAAGGGAAATATGTAATAAATCGGTACAAATTCGGGTTGCGGGCCCTTAACGACGAGTATATCAGCCTTGCATTATTTTCTGGCAACAAATTATATAGTTCGATCAAAAGTTTATGGCGCAGACTGCGCCATTCGGAGAATGCGATCATCACCGCTATGACTGCCTGGATGGAATCTCCCCTGATGACCCTCTGGAGACGGGAGACGATGAAATACCCTCCGTAAACGGCTATTTTCATTCATTTTAGTGTTTACATACATAATTTTTTTTTTCTTCTCAGTTTCATTTTTCATGCTTATTCTTTTATTTAATTTAATTTATGTGTTGTTATTTACTTTTTACCTTAACTTATTATTTATCTTTTTTTGTTATGTTACATTATGGAATGTATTGCATTGCACTTCCCCTGCATACATTCTGGAATAAACTTATAGTATTATTATTATTATTATTAAAAGTGATGTTTTTGTTTCAATATATGTAATTATATCCATTTGTTAGTGAATTCACCTGATGTCAAATTCAGCTTCGGCGAATTCACCAGAAACTTCCTCTCAGAGGTACCGCAACAATACAAAGCTAACTAAAAGCAATTATATTACAAACACAAAATGGATTATTTTCCCCAAATTGTAACCACTTTGGTCAGATGCAGTAGAAAATTAATGCATTTTGCCTAAAACCACAGGTAAAGCAGGTTAAGCAAATAATGTCTGTTTTAGGTTTAATAATCCCTCTCAATTAAATGCTCGAGTTCCACTTACATAAAGAAATTGTTTCTCCCTGCGTGTCCTTTCTCATTCGTCCCTTTCCCCTTCCGCCTCCTCTTCCCCTCCCTTGTCCCCCTCCCTTCACCTCTTATTTGCCGGAGACGCGCGGGCGCGCGCGTATTGTGCGCATGCGCAAGAAAATAATTCGAAAAAAATTCGAACAAAACATGTTTGTCTGCGATTTTGGCCCTTCTATGTACAGAATTTGTATGAAGACAAGGTCAGATTCGCTTGCGCCAACATTACCCCATATGATGGGTAAAAATTTCATTCATCTTGCAACCCCAGAATATTTTTAAACGATTTTATCTGTGGTATGAAAATGTCAAATTTGCCGCGAATTTTATCTGTCAAGGTTGATGCTTGTTCCTTGACTAAAACATCGTAAAACCTATTAATTTACGTAATTAACGCAAGTAATGTTGTTTTGGTACATGGTTTATTGTTTTTGGAATGTGTTTCGGTCAATAAAATATACGATAGCTCAAAATTAATCCACAAAACCTTTAATTCAAAATTCAAAATTCAAAATCGTATTTTGTTACGAAATTTCCTTATTTTTCCTGGAATTTGCCGGCCTTTGACAGGTTCAAGCATTCTCCCTCCACCCAACCCCCCTCCCGCGTTATATGTATCCAGTTCCGGTCTATTCAGTATTAAAACAGCTCGCGTGCTATTGCAATTTTTTTTTAAATTTCATAACAACGGAGCTCACCAGTATATATAGAAACCTTCGCGGTAGTGCGCACAACAACTCACCAAAAATTCATCACAATTGAATGAATGGTTTAGGGACGGCATAAGGGACAAACAAAGAAACATTTATTTTTATCTACATATATATATATACATATAAATGAATGTATGTTTGCTGTCTGTTTGTTTGTTGTTTATGTAAATTGCTATACTTAGTATAGGAAATGTCTGAAATTTTCAAAATATCTTCTTCCCACCCTCGCGAAGGTTTCTGGATTATTACAACCACATGACAATACATCTAAAAACTTTTTAAAATCATTTAATCAAAATTCAATTTTCGAATAAACTATAAATTTACGAATTTAATTGAAATGCTCACCTAGGTACTTATTAAATAGGTACCTGTGATAAGTACCAAAGTTGATTGATTGTTCTTATAATATACACGGTGGACCTAAACTGTGTTCGCGGTTTGTTTCGTTATTTTTTGAACAATTCGTGGAGCGATCGCGGTTCGGGGGGTATCGTTAGACGCGTTATTTCGTGGAAATTTTAGTCGCCATGGAGTCGTTCACGGGAGAGCAGCGCGCATTTTGTGTTCGTGCATATTACATAAACAATTATTCCGTGACGATTTCAAGACGAATGTTTACGAGACATTAATCAAGCACCAAGAGCAAAATCTATTCGGAAATGGATCAAAATGCTTGAGACAACCGGCTCAACAGTAAAAACAATTAATGAAGGCCGCCCAAAGTCTGCGAGGATACCAGAAGTGATTCAGCGTGTTAGTGAATCTGTGAGGGAAAATCAGCAAGAAACTACTCGCAAGAGAAGCCAAGCCTTATCCATCAAGAAGACTTTACAAAGAATTTTACGCCACGATTTACATCTAATAGCTTATAAAATTCAGCTGACACAAGAGTTGAAGCCGAATGATACCGATCTTCGACTTAATTTTGCCAATGTGATGCTGGAACGGTTTGACAATTTTTTTAACATAATGTTCAGCGATGAGGCCAATTTCCATATCAATGGCCATGTTAATAAACAAAATTGCCGATATTGGTCTGAGAATAGAAGAAGAAGAAGAAAACCCCCCGACAGAAGCATCAACGTCCCTTGCATAGCCCAAAGGTCTTTGGGTGGGCTGCAGTATCAGCTAGGGGTATCATTGGCTAATATTTCTTTGAAAACGAAAGGAGAGTTGCTATGACAGTGAAATCTAAGAATTATTGTCAGATGCTTCAGGAGTTCTTGGTCCCAGCTCTTCAAGATTTTCAAGGCCACAATTCCAGGAGCTGGTTTCAGCAGGACGGCGCCACCTGTCACACTGCTAAACTATCCATAGACCGTTTGAAGGAGATGTTCCCCGGAAAACTCATTTCACGAGGAGGAGACATTGAGTGGCCCTCACGGAGCCCAGATCTCAGCCCGTGTGAATATTTTTTGTGGGGATACTTAAAATCAAGAGTCTAAGACAATCCGACAACAATAAATCAGTTAAAACAAAAGATTGTACGGGAAATTAACGCCATCCCACGGGCAACTTGTCAACGTGTTTTTTGAGAATTTTCGAATCCGCCTTAGACAATGTCAACAGGCTGATGGAGCTCACTTGGACAATATAATTTTTAAAACTTAATGTCATTAAAATTTCCATTTATTGTAGTTTTTGAAAATATTAATAAAACATGTGAAAGTTATTTATTTATTGGTAATTAAAACTAGGTATACAGTTAAGGGCCACCCTGTAGAAAAACGAATGTTTCTTTTTTTATTTATTTTAACTTTATGAGTAAAACCTCAAATTTTAATATTTAATTAAATGAAGATACTCTGAGCGCAACTCAATCGAAAATCTGGAAACAGAAAAATCAGAAAAAGATATTGGCGCCTCTGGGACTTGAACCCAGGTCTTCTCGCTTTCCGGGCGTACGTGCTGTCCACTGCGCCAAGGTGTCGGTATCAAAATCGGTCATTTTTAACTGTATCATACTTCGACTAAGAACCACCCACATCATCTTCATTCGAGAGGACCTGGGTTCAAGTCCCAGAGGTACCAATATCTTTTTCTGATTTTTCTGTTTCCAGATTTTCGATTGAGTTTCGCTCTCAGTATCTTCATTTAATTAAAAATTAATTGAATGTTTCTTTGTTGGTCCCTTATGGGGTATATCCGTATATCAATTGAATATTGTAGTAAAGAAATGCATTTGTAAACATGAATTTAAACGGACGTTTGAATCGCTTCGGTAACATTTCTTGTGTTTATCATTCTCTGTTTAAAACATTTATTGACATTGTCAGTTGCTACTTCATTATTCTATCTCAATTCCGCAATTCCCCTTTGCCCATAATAATTAATACAATGGAAAAGTAAACCACCGTAGTTCTGTGCTAGTTCTCCGCTGTAAAACTAGTTCCTCTCTTTGTTCTCGCCTCTCCCCCACCCCAAACACCCACCATCTCTTTATTTAACGTTTCCAACTCCACAGCAACTTCTGAACACTCTGTCCCACGTATATGAATTGAACATATTGTAGCTCCAGCTGATGTTGCACTGAATTGTAAAAATATTATAGCTCTTTGAAAAAATCATTCTTAGCAAAATATCCTCTAATATTAAACATGTTGTTACCAATTGCCAACATGGGTTTGTCTCTTCTAGATCTAATCTCACAAACCTTACAGCATATGAAAACTATATAAACACAGCATTGACTAACAGGCAACAGGTAGACTCCATCTATACTGATTTTTCCAAGAGTTTCAGTAAGGTCTGCCACAAAATATTAATAAATAAAGTAAAAAAATTAGGGATAAGTGGTAATTTTTTGGCTTGGTTGATCAGCTACTTATCTGATAGGTTATGTAAAGATCAATGACTGTTTATCCCACGAATTTATTGTTACCAGCGGTGTGCCGCAAGGTTCTCACCTGGGACCTTTATTATTTATCCTATTCATCAATGACGTTACTAGGATTTTCCATGATGTCGAAGTTTTACTCTTTGCCGACAATATAAAACTGTTTAAAGTCATTAATGATGTACACGATTGCATAATCTTGCAAGAGAATCTCAATAACTTTTTCAAATGGTGTTCAAGTAATAAACTTCAGCTAAATATTAACAAATGCCAAGTTATGAGGTTATTCAAAATTAAACGCCCAATAATATATAATTATGCACTCTTTTTTTTATTTATTTATTTTATACATTTTACAAATATAAGACAAAAAGTCCCGATAAACTGCTTTTTAGCAGTTTGTCTAACGTGTTCTTTACATTAAAGATCTTATTATAGAGATTTAATAGTTACATTTTTATAGTTAAAGATATAAAATTAAATAATTTTTTTTACAGAAATATACTTAGATACATTTTTCTAATTATAGATATAAGATAAAATTAAATTTTTTACAGAAATATACTTAGATAAAAGAAAAATTATGAAAACATGAATAACAATTTTAAAGTCTTTAGAATAAGTAATATGTTATTGTAAGCTAATACAAATTAATTCTTTCCGTGAGCCAAGTCTTCAGTAAGTTCACCAATTGTTTGTTTTGGGCACAGTTTTTAATTTCAGCTGGAAGCATATTTAAACAACTGGGAATCACGTAATTTAACGTTCTTTGTCCATATTTATTTGTATGTTTAGGTACAATTAGTCCTTCTTTAAAGTTAAAACGAGTATTATGGTTGTGTTCCAGCCTGTTTATATATAAAGGGTTATTTATGTGCTGAAATATAATTTTGTACCACATAATTGCTCTCACTTAAAGAATTTTGAGACTTTGATAAAAGTATGGAATATTATGCCTTTCTTTGTATAAATTTTTTTCAGCTAATAATTTAACCAATGAATTTTGCACTGATTGAACATGGTCTATATTTGTTTTACAAGAAAATACCCAAGCTGTTATTCCATATCTTATAACAGATTCAGCTAGAGATAAATAAATTATTCGAAGTGTGCAGATGGGAACAAAACATTTTTTTTTATACAATCTGTTTACAATTGATCTTAATCGTGCACAAACTTTGTTTATTTGTATATCCCACTTGAAAAGCAATCAATAATAACACCTAAATTAACATATTCTTTAACTAGTTCCATATTTTCACATGTACACGTTGCTGGAATATCATTGTGTAAGCACTCTGATGTATGTGTCCTTATTTCAGGTGTAATACATACCTTAACATTGGGGGATCTTATGTGTAACAATTTAGTTTTTTTGGCATTTATAATTAAGCCAGAGTCATGAGACCATTTTAAGAGTTCAATGTAGTCTTTTTGTAAAAGATCTATACAAGTTTTATAAGAGATCTATACAACTCTGTAATGTAGACTTAATCTCTGTAGTCGAAATACTTGACCTAGGCATCATTTTTGACCAGAAACTCTGCTTTGTATCTCATGTAACTTCTATAGCCAACAGGGCTATGAAAATGTTAGGTTTTATTTTAAGAATTTCCAAAGATTTTAAAAATATTCACACATTAAAATTCTGTTCACATCTCTCGTTAGAAGCATTCTAGAATATAACTCTACAATTTGGTCACCTGTCTTTAATAATCACATTAATATCATTGAAAAAGTTCAACGCAAGTTTTTGAGGTGTATTAATTTTCGACTTGGAATCCCTTTAGAATCAATAAATTATGACTTTTTATTACACTCATTGAAATTTTCGAAGTTAAGTGACAGAAGAAAAAATTTTGATCTCATATTTTTATACAAAATTGTAAATCATCAGTTGGATAGCCCTGATATATTAAGGTTGATTCACTTTCATGTACCTACCACTAGATCAAGGTTCCCTAGTATGTATTATTGTGACAATTATTCGTCTGTCACAGGATATAATTCTGTTATAAATAGAATACTCACCATTGGCAATTTTTATGCCAATTTTGCTGATATTTTTAATATTTCCTTATTAAAATACAAGGCTCTACTTATCAAACATTTCAGCCTTACGTATTGTAACAAGGTTACTTCATAACAAGTTTTTCTTTTTATTTCATTGTATCCTTTTAAAGTTTTCATTAGTTGTTAGAAATTTTTTCTCTTTTTCTCTTATTATAAGAAATTAAAAAAAAACAATCTTTCTTCACTGTACTATGACTGTTTAAATATATTAAATAACACATATATTTAAAAAACCCGCGTTTTTTTTAACTTAAAATAAATTTTCAATGTAAAAAAAATGCTAACTTAAAAAACGCTGTCCATCCTCTCTGCTAACCTCTCTATAATTACGGTCGTCGCCCTCACATAAACTGATAGAGTAACGAAGCGCGTAGGTGACTGAATCGGTATAGCTTTTGTAAGGTGATTTATGCATAACAATCCCTAACGCGGTTCAGTCACTAGCGCCACTGAAATGCGGTAGTATTTGTAAGGCGATTTACGCCTTCCAATCCCTAACGCGGCTCAGTCGCTAGAGTGACTCAACCGCGTTTGGGATTGGAAATACGCCTTCCGGCCCCGCGTTCCCACTCTACCATCCCCTCCTTCCACACTTCCCACTTCCGCTCCCACCCGTCCTCCGCTGCGACCCGACCCCTTCCGCGTCCCCCTTCCACCTTCCCCATCCCTCTTCCACTTTCCCTGCATTTCCCTTTCCTCGCCCCCCTCCTGCTAAGCCCACTCCCCCTCCCGCATTCCCCTTACCAACCTGCTGCTAACTATATGAAATACACTAAATTTTCCAACTGCAAATTTTGTATGCAAATTTCATAACGCCAGAGTTCACCAGCATACACCTAGAAACCTTCGCGGGCGTACGTATAACAACTCACCAAAGTTTCATCGCAATCGGATGAATAGTATAGGAAATAATTTCATAACGCCAAAGCTCACTATTATATATAGAAACCATCACGGGCTTGCGCACATCAAATCATCAAAGTTTCATGGCAATCGGATGAATGGTTTAAGAACGCAAAAAGGGCAATCATAGAAACATTCATTTTTATTTTAAGATTTCCACAATGCTCCATCTTACTTCTAACTACATACTAGACAAACTATATTAACAACCAAATATAAACTATATTAACCCATAAATACTTGTCACACATAATCATAAATAAACACGTAAACACCTCAGCACAGGTTCTCCTAGTGAGGTGTTCACGAAACATACAACAATACCTATCCACAGTTTCACCTTCACAAACCTACCTTACACCCAACATAATAAAATTGGAAAATATATTATGTAAAAATGTTTTCAAAATTTATCTATTATGTTAAAATGTTAAAGGTAAATACTGTAATACATAGAAATAAATAAATAAAATAAACCTACGGCTAACAGATTGCATCCATCGGTTCATCCATCACTAATACAAAACTATATGTACAATACATTTGATGAATAAACGGCGTTAAAATGTACAAATATTACACAGAAATTTCTCGTAATTACGTTAAACCACCTTTTCGAGCACTTCGTTTTGTGAAGCCCTTCTTAGAAGATAAACATTCTTTATATTTAATATTCTGTCGACTTTGGAAATAAATTGTTTTCTTAAATAATTAAAATATTAATTAATATCTATGAATCCTTTTTAATTTCATTTTAAAATACCAACAAAAATCATCCAATTTTCTCGTCCAACAATTACTAAAACTCTTGCGAAGAACCCACAGCAGTGCGGCAAGTAGTGTCACTAACAGAACTAAAAGTTCTTTCTAACTGGAACTTGTTCCGCTACTTAATTGCCTTGCTCTCCTGTCCAACTTGTTCTTGTTTAATAATAGAAATATCCAGAGAAGAGAATAAAGGGTTATTGGTCCAAGGAAATCGAAATGCAAAACTTTCTTAATTTCATTTATGCTGTTAAAACCAAGTCACCTAAAACAATAGCCGCTGCTCTAATTTTCATTGTTCTCCTTAGTAAAGGTGTTCAAAATATCGCATAACATTCATGAAAAATAAGGCTTTGCTTATCGTGGAGATAATCTAAATAAGCGTTATAAAATTATACAGCTAAATAATGACTACAACCTACTGAAGTTCCTACCCGTTACTGGTCGAGGGATGGGATAGGGGTGGTAGGGTTATGGGGCTTTCAAATGAAGGTGTAACTATGTGTAATCAAAACATGACCTCAGCTACTTAGTGGGTTGACCCTTTGCCCGCAAATAATTTGTTATGTAGGTTCCGTGAATATACAGAAACACTGTGTAGGAATTTTTAAAACATCACTTTTGGAATGATTTTCAGGTGTTCACGACACCCATGTTATAGAAGGCCTTTAAAGCTTTCAGTTTGATTGCATTATTTTCAAAATGAAATATTTTTAACACCGCTGTGATTTGAAACTCGGTGAAACGGAAACGAGTGACACTAAAAAGAGACAAACACATACATCTATACTATAGATTCTCTTGCAGGCTAAATCCTCTAGATTCTATAGGATTTAGCCTGCAAGAGAATGAGATAGAATGAAACATTACCTACGTACAGTATCTACCTACGAAGCGTCGCGCTGCGTGCATTGACCACATTGATTATGAGCACATTTCATGGTTGAGATTGTGTGAGTGAAGGTTTCACTTCTACCGCGTGTGAACTGCACTCGATTTTTTTAAGTGAAATTACTTTAGCACCGTTGTTATTTCAAACTCGGAGAAACGGAAACGACATCAAAAAGGGACAAACACATACATCTGTACGATTTAACCATGCGAGAGAATGGGATAGATTGAAACCTTACCGCATTGGCCGCTTTGATTATGAGCTCACTTTTCAAGGCTCCTATTGGTTCAGATTGCGTGGAAGTTATTGTGAAGGTTTCACTTGTACCGCGTGTCAACTGCACTCGATTTTTTTTAAACTTTAGCTCTACCAGGGCTTATGACAACTTTGCGGATGCTGTGTGGAGGATGTGCAAAATTTCATCAATCTCGGCATAAAACTGTAGATACAATTCAAATCCACACCGCCCGCTTACCAGCCCGCTCGTCCACCACATACAGCCATTCTCCTTCATCTATCTATCTATCTATTTATATATTAATAAAACTGAATCGCAGAAATGTATGTATTCGTATAACTTCCGAACGACTGCACCAAATTAATATTTAATAATATTTGGCTAATTTATATCGCGCCGTTTTTGTGAAAGATCACCTCAAGGGCGCTGAATTGAAATTGTATAATTTTTTTGTGTTCGTTATTGTCAGGACAAAGTTTGTATAAAACTACTGGTGAGCTCTGGCATTATGAAATTTGTATTTAAAAATTGCAATAGGTGGCACACGAGCTATTTGAAAACTGAATGTACCGGGACTGAATGTATGGAATGCGGTAGGGGGGAGTGGAACTCGGCAGGGGGTTCACGGGAAGGGGGGAACCCGGGAGAGGAGAGGGGAACCTGGGAGGGGGAGGGGGAGGGGAACTCGGGAGGTGGGTGCGCGATGCGGGGGAAGAGGGGGAGTTGAGTGGAGAGAGCGAAGGTGGAGGAGGCGGAGTGGGAACGCGAGAGGGGAAGGGGACGCGGCAGAGGAAGGGGAGGCGGAAGAGGAACGGGACAATGGGAAAGGACACGCAGGGAGAAAAAAAATTCTATTAAATTGCATAGTAATTGCAAGCCGGGAACCAGCTATTATATTGGGTTTTCACGGCCAAAAGTATTTACATATCTGCCCTAATGATGGACACTGTAACGCTGTCCGAAATGTTGGCTAAAGGAGGAGGTAGCGCAACACGGCATAACACCCCAAAAACAAAGAACAAAAAAAAAGTTATCATATTATATATTTCAACCAATTCACACAAAACCCTGACAAATTATATACCTAAACCTTCCTCAACGAATCACTCTATCTATTGGTGAAAACCGCAAGAAAATCCGGTGCGTAGTTTTTGAGTTTATCGCGAACAGACAGACAGCCGCGGCGGAATAATTTAATTTATAATATGTAGAGATGTAGATAACGTGTTTAGCGTTGCGATTAGCCTCGAGCCTAAGGTAGGTACTTTCAAAATTAAATTAACATTTTCCCATCAGTTAGAATAGCTTTTAACTTACTAGATCCTTATTTACTCTGGAATTTGATTTTAATTTTCCTCGACAACGAACTTTATCCAAATTGTTGTTGTTTGTGTTTTAAAAATGTAAATATCTGCTTCGGGCCTAATTAAAACATTTATATTTTGATAAAAGCAGATTAAAATTAGCATGGATATTGAGGGCCCAGAAAACGCACAAAAACACGATAATTTCAAAGGATTGCGAAAAGTCACGTATCCGTTTAATTAGTACTGTTTTTAATACTTTAGGTTATTGTCGTATCGGGTGTTAGGTAAGGGGGCATGTTGCCCAAACTTCACACTGAGAAAGACAGTCACAAAAACGTGACCTACCCTCCCCCCTCTCCCGCTTCCCCGTCATGCCAACCCCTCTCCCGCGTTCCATATATTTAGTCGCGGTACATACTTTCATATATTTAGGCTGATTTTAGTCTTACGCCTAACGCACGCGCAGCTTCGGCGCTGATGGGCGAGATATATGAACTTCTAGGAAGCGTTTTTGAATGACGCGTAGCTATCAGCGCGCAAGATGGTCAGCGCTGATGGCTACGCGGCCGTACGCGTCGCGCGTCGGCGCCGCGTAGCTATCGGCGCTGACGATCGCACGAGAGCCCCTGCTTTCAGTGAGCGTTCTAGTGTCGAGCGGAGCGGTCGTCGTCAGCGTGTACAGTCATGGCAAAAAAATGACAAAGTCTTCTGCAACGGCTCTCTGCTCAATCAATGGATGAACATGGAGTCTTCGTCCTCGCCGGTTTTTATTTTTTTGAGATAGGTAGTACAAAGCACCAAGATCTAATACACTCCGCATTTTGGTCTTCGTCTGTACAGTAAGGCGGTCAGTACGATACTGAAACGAGCCACGCTGTATAGACGACAGTACTACGCGCTGATCTATGAGCGCTGATGGTGAGCGTGAGACTAAAACCAGCCTTAGTCAACTAGTTTTCAATAAGTTCGCATGCCACCTATTTATTTTATTAAAATATATTTAAATTGTCCAATAAATAATAATTTGGACAAAATTTTTTTCGTGAATCTCTAATATATAAACATTTTGACGACCTCCGTAGTCCAGTGGCTAAGACTCTTGACTCACATTCCGGAGGTCGCGGGTTCGAACCCGGCATGCGCAAATAAATTTTATTTGATTAATTTGTGTTATTTCACAATTAATTCATTTAAAATAATATATAGTATATTTGCGGCATGTTCCAGAGTGGAAGATACTATCAGTATCGCCCTGGTGTAAGACCACCATTCAGAATTGAAACGTTGCTTGAAAATGGCTTTAGCCGTGTTTAGTGACCAGATCTGAATAGCCAGGTACTTCCCAACCTTCCTCTTCCCCACCTCCTTCCCCTACCCGCTACCTTCAGCCTCACAACATACCCCAATTGGGGATGCCATAGTCTCACTGGCTCCAGACGGGAGCAGTTGAGATTCTTGTGCGGTATTCACTGTAAAAAAAAAAAAATTTAAAGTAACAGGCCACGTGACTTTTTTAAGATGATTTTTAATGTGTAAAAATAAACTTAAACAACTTTAATAAAGTTTATTCGAGACAATTATTATATTATAAAAGTGAGTTCACTGTTTTTATTTAATTTAATAGATATTTAATTTAATATTTAATTTAATACAGACTGATGACCTCAAGTGATATTTTGCCAAAAATTATTACATAAATCCAAATTTTCAAATATAAATTACTTAACAAGAAAAAAGTATTTTAATTTATTTAAATATATTTAAATTGTCCAATAAATAATAATTTGGACCTCAAAATTTAAAAAATATTAACATTTAAAGTAACGGGCCGCCTAGGCCCCGCGTCAGAGAATATGTAAAAAAAATCACATCAGTAGTTAAAGGTTAAGCCAACTCGGACTGAAATGTTTCACCCCCCTTGGAAGCCAAGAACAAAGGCGCGAAAATTTGGCTTCCCGAATTTTGCTTAAATATCCGTATAATTACAAAAATTCTAGAGTTGCCACATGATTGAAATCTTTTACCCTACCTATAGAGATATTGGTGCAAGCGATTTTGACCTTGTTTTCATAGAGTTTCTTTATACATAAGGGTCAAAATCGCATATAAATAGTTTTTTTTTGAAATTTCATAGGGGACACCGGTGTCCCCTTGGCCTCCCAGGGGTTTAACCTAAAGTTTATAAGCATAACATATGGGGGTGAGGGAGGGGGGTAGTCTACTAGGATTTTATTCAATTTATATGGTTTTTTATATTTGTTGCCATGTCGTCTTTGACGATTGGATTTTTAGTTATTTGGATTATTATTGTTATACGCATAATTATTTCGGGTTTAATATATTAATATCATATTGTTTGGGGAATACCTTACTTATGTAATATAAATTGTTAAAAACTCATTTTATTGTTGTCATGTCTATTGTCTATTAAAATGTTATTATGTTTGCGATATTCTGGAATATATTATAATGGAATTCCACCAAGAACTATCAGTATCAAAAATAGAAATATTATTAAATTGTGTACATAACTGAGGTATTTTTGTTATTTGGTTGAAGTGAAACAACAGAGCTTTTACATCTTTGAAATAGAAAACGTGTATTTTCTTATACCATTTTATAGAAAGTGTATTGTTTTGTCAACACCCTTCACGAAATGTTTTGTTGGTTTTTATGTTTTTGCGGTATTTTCCAATAAGCCTCACGTGCCGGAAAACATTTCTTATTGATTACCTGTGGCCATATTCTCGTGTAGAATGTTGGGGGAGGGGAAATATAAAGTGTTTTGTTTTCTCTTTGGTAAAAACGAAAAATAAAATATGGAGTTCAGCTTCAAATTGTGACGGAACGAGAAAATATTAATATTGCTAATGGAGAATTAAGCCGCCGCATCTCGAATTTCTACCAATTTCTTACATATCTTAAACTTAATCGTGCACGATGCATGGGGGTTATTCCTTGCTAAATAAAACGCTTATGGATTTCGATAAGAATTATGCCCGATCACTAAACAAGATCCGGTATACACAATTAAGCAATACTCACTGTTGTCTCGTAGCTTGATCTCCATTCGGCGACGGTCACAGGTTTATCCAAAGGCGTACGATAAGAACCACGATAAAGTTTGAGTCACGATACGATTAAGCGGTTCACAGAAAGAATTCGATAAAGACGACGATATAATGCTTCACATTACATGCTTCCGATTGATAGAAAATAACATTTCAACGTAGAGCGAAATGTCACGTTACGATTTGTTACGATGGTTGTTGATAGACATTTGATAGCGGTACTTGACTTAGTCCACCGTATAGGTAAGTACACTTAATGTGCGGAAGTCCAAAATCTGGATTCCTCCGATCTGCATGGTTAATTGGAACACAAGTACCTACGTATGAAATCCATCAGCGTTATGAAACATAAACATTTGAAGTTTTTAAGCTCTTAAAAAAACATACGTTGGTTTTGAAGATAATATCCATACATTCCTTACGCTGAAATTCAAATTATATGAAATTCCTTCGATAGAAAAAATCGCGAAGAATGCTCCGAAAATTATTATATTCTCGTTTGTTTCAGTTATTTTACAAGTTATATGTATAAAAAAATCACTGTGTTTCTTGAAATGCTCTTTTAAACAGCCCTAAAAGATTTTTGCTCTATTTTAAACGATTCGTGTTTTATTAAATGCTTTCACTATTTTAAACGATTCGTGTTTTATTAGGGAACGTACCCATACTACGTGACCAACTTTTTGCAATTTTTAACCCACTTCACTTTTTAACACTTCATCATTACATATCATCATCATTACATAGTATAAAATGAAGTCGCTAAAATTGTATGTGCGCGTTAATCTTTTAAACTACGCAACGGGTTTTCATTCGGTTTTCAACAATAGATAGAGTGATTGAAGAGGAATGTTTGTATGTATAATACACGTAAATTATATTAGAGAAAAGCCGAGAAATTCAAAGAAAACATATTTTTGTGCGATTTACAACGGCTGGCGGGCCGTGCTATAGTCACTCTTGAAATTCGTTCTACGGAAGAAATTGGAAAATAGATGTCCTAGAATAAGTAGGTATTTGATTTTCCCTTTTCATATATACAGTGTTGCATTGCAAGCATTGTATAATTAGTGGCGATCGCTCGTAATTGTTATAAAATGAAGTCGCTCAAAATGTAAATGCGCATTGATCTTTTGAACTACGCAACGGATTTTCATGCGGTTTTCACCAATAGATAGAATGATTCAAGAGGATGGTTTATATGTATAATACGCGGTTATTATAGTAGAGAAAAGCCGATAAATTCAAATATTCAATTCAGGCAGCAGGCAGCTGGCAAGCGGTGGTGTGGATTTTATAAAGGTTGGGTAATGGCGGTGTGTTTCGTTAGCCACAGCAACGTGTGGCCGGGTCTGCTAGTTTTATATAAATTTCAATTTTTCTGAGATATCTTCTGTTCGGGAGGCTGGTACGGGTACCCGGGAATCATTTATTGGATAACCAACACCTCTGTCATAGGTCACCCCAAGTGGTTCGCTACATTTGGTGATTTAGCAGTGGTGCTCGGATTCATGGGATGAGGTTTTGGCGGCGGTCTTGGCGGCATGTCTTGGCGGCGGAAGTGTCTGCGCACTTGGCGCTGCCTGGCGGGCCGGATCGAGAGAGACTGATTGAGGGAGGCCTTTTGACCTTTCCAGACGGACTCTCTCGAACCATCGCCTTGTACCGTAGTTGGAGGGATGGATTCACACGTCCGTCACTCTCGGACACACTGACCCCCGATTCCTACCCACCCCTAATTTAATACCTTTTTCCTTCCCAGAAATTCCTATCCTTCCCTTCCTTAAAAAGACCCTCCACACAGCTTCCCCAAAGATGACATTGGCCCTGAGGGAAATTATTTTACTCGGGGCCTACTGTGTGGAGCTAATGTAAAAAAATCGAGTGCAGTTAACACGCGGTAGAAGCGAAACAATCTCACCAAAACAATCACTTACCAAAACAATCTCAACCAATGACGAACCAAGGAGCCTTGAAAAGTGTGATCATAATCAAAGCGGCCAATGAGCGCAGACCTGGCGTCATTTCCATTTTACATCTCAGCCAATAGGAGCCTTGATAGGAGTTTGATGCTTAAGCCTTAAGCATCAAAGTTGAAAAATTTCAGGAAGTTTCAGTTTGGCGGTGCGCCGCACCGATTTCCTGAAAAATCTGCATACAAAACACCGATTTTGGAAAAAAAACATATTTTTCGCATACGACAACATCCATGATGCCATTTTTTAAATATAAGCATCCTAGCACACCCAAAAGTCATGAGCCGCCACTGGCTTAAGGTAAACTTTCATTTTGATTTTTTTACAGATTAGTGTTATCTCCTCAAAACTTAAAACGTACCAGTTAGGGAACGTACCCATACTACGTGACCAACTTTTTGCAATTTTCAACCCCCCCCCCCCCCGGTGACCAAAATCCTAAGCAACCCGCCGCTCATTTGTATGGAGCGTGACATTTTGAAGACCCCCCCCCCCTAAACATGTCACGTAGTATGGGTACGTTCCCTACTTTGGTAAATCTATTGAAATATAAATACACGATATTCCCCACAAAGTTAAGCACAAAGCCCGAAGCGTACAAATAAAATTATATCAGAAAATTGTAAATATTTCATTTCACGTTTCCTTTCAGGGCGGGAGAATAAATTATTACCGTTATTAACATTTTTGTGTATTTTCATTCCGCCTATTGAATAAATCACCGAGACGTGAAATAATAACATTTTCCTTCGTTTTAAAACAATTCAGCATTCGCGGCGAGTTCAACTTCGTGCCACCAATAACTAATTCACTAGAGCGGCTGTGCCGGAAAGTGGTCAAGGTGATTGTTGCTGAACAGGATACAGTTATGGGGATTAAACCCCCATAAGGGTATATAAAATGCGTTTCTTTTTCAAAGATATAAGTTATTTTCATTCATTTCGGTTATTTTCAAGCAAACATGCTCAGTAGAAGATTCCGCCTTTGCAGTACTGCTGTAAAAAGGACGCTCTTCCTTTCCTTCTGCGCAACACTGTATACGTCTGAACTCTGGGCAAACTACAAGAAGAGTAGTATAGAAAGACTTCGGGTTCAGTATAACAACGCCTTCCGCATAATGTTTGGTCTCCCCAGATATTGCAGCGCTTCCCGGATGTTCACGGACGGGCGAGTTCCCGGCTTTGCAGCCCTTATTAGATCCGGGGTGGCAGGAATTAGAGAAAGGATAACCAGCTCTGGAAACATCCTCGTCACGGAAGCCCGCCTCAGTCCATCATCAAGTATTGAAGCACACTGGAGAAAAATACTGGCTCCTTATGTGCTCACAGAATCCTGAAAGCTTAATATTATTATTTCTTTTGTTTTCCTTCTACTACTATTAGCTTATTATCTTTTTTGTTTCGTGTACATTCATATCCACCTTCTTTTTCTTTTTTTCCTTTCAAATACTTTGTACATGTATGTTTATATTATACCCTTATGGAATGTGTGGGATTGCACTCTCCTCCCCACATACTGGAATAAAAACTTATTTATTTATTTATTCTTCGAAAATTTGATTTGAATATCTATATATAGATACAGCGGCCGTAAGCCAAATCGGCTGAATCCTAGAGTCCTTGGAAATCACATGAAACATGAAATTTAAAAAAATGCCAATATTGTATGAACTATTAGAATAGAATTAATGGAATGTAATAGAATAGAAGTAGAAAGCGCATGAACCACAGTTTGCCAAAAAAAGTTGTTGATTGCAAAAATGGCGGACATAAAAATGAATATTAATTTTGTAATTACTTTTTCCCTAAAATAATAATTTGTCTGAAGTCGTGGTTGATCCGAATATAACTTTAATTTTCTTAAATTTAAACAATGAATAATGTTGTGAATCAGATGAAAATTCGATGCCTGTTTCACTAGGATTTCGATTATTTTTATTTTTATTTTAATTTTAAATACATAAACGGCTATACTGCCTTTTATAAATAAACATATAATAGAGTACAAAAGTAAGAAAAATAATATCTTTACATAATAGTAGTTTTAAACTTAAAAATAACATACAATTATTTTATGTATCACAACAAAAAAGAACAATGAGAAATATCATCATATCATTTCAACATGTCCATATTGCGTATACAAAGTTACATTATGGAAAAAATAAATAACTTAAAAACTGAAACTTAAAAATAACATACAATTATTTTGTGTATCACAACAAAAAAGAACAATGAGAAATATCATCATTTCATTTCAACATGTCCATATTGCGTTTATAAAGTTACATTATGGAAAAATAATTTTTGAGTGCATGTTTATATTGCGCTATTTTAAGAAATAAATGTCGCCGATGTTAGCATATTCATTTCCCAAAATGTGTAATCGACTGATTGGTGAGTAATAATGTGATAATGTATGTGTGTTATTATAGTAGAACGGTAGAGTCAGTCTATTGTTAGCGCGACCAGGGCAATGAAATCGTATTAGTTCTATTAAGTCAGGGGTATCCAAGACCGAGTGAATTATTTTATATAATTTTAATAGATCACAGATTTTTCTGCGATCTGATAAATTTACGAGATTAGTCCAGTTTAGTAACAAATTATAGTCCACGGATTCTCTTGGAATACCTAATTTAAAATTAATATACCTAAGGAATCTATGCTGGACTTTTTCAATCGCTTGAATATGGATATTGTAATGTGGAGCCCAAATCGTAGAGTTATATTCTAAAATGCTTCTCACTAGCGTTATGTATAAAATGCGAATAGTATCAATGTTACAAAATTGTTTGGTTATTCTAATAATAAATCCTAAAATCTTCATTGCTCTATTAATAATATTAGTTATATGGCTAATAAATGTAAGTTTTGAGTTAAAAATAATACCTAGATCATTTATTGTTTCTACTGAGTTTAATATAATTTTGTCAAGATTGTATTCATAAATGATCGGTTTCTTTATTTTATAAAATCTTATTTTTTGACATTTACTAATGTTAAGTGCCAGTTTATTGCATATACACCAATTAAACAAGTTGTTTAAATTTTTTTGTAAAATTATGCAATCAGAAATATTTTTAATTTTTTTATATAATTTTAAATCATCAGCAAATAACAGGATATCAACATCGGAAAAAACGTCTACAATGTCATTAATAAATAAAATAAACAGTATTGGTCCTAAATGGGAGCCCTGTGGCACACCACTAGTGGCAGAAAAGGCATCAGATATTACGTCATTTAACTTTACAAACAGTTGCCTATTTGTTAAATAACTCTCTACCCATTTAAGAAAGTTCCCGGTTATACCCATACTCCTTAATTTATTTATCAATATTTTATGACAAACTTTATCGAACGCCTTGCTGAAGTCAGTATATATCGAATCTACTTGACATTTATCTGCAAAGGCATTCGCTATAAAGTTTTCATATATCAGTAGATTTGTCAGAGTTGATCTATTCTTCATGAAACCGTGTTGAAACCTTGTTATAATCCCATTTAATTTAAAAATAATTTTATCCAAAATAATTTTTTCAAACAGCTTTGGAATAGTTGACTGTATACACACAGGTCTATAGTTGCGTATATCGCATTTGTCACCTTTTTTAAATATGGGTGTGATGTAATATCTTAAACAATTATTTTGGGTCAGTTGGTGAAAAATTAGCAATTAAAATAAAAAACAGAGATAATGATAATTATAATCTACCAACACCTCCCATTCCTTGTAACACCCTAACACAATTTCAACGAACTAACTCTGATGAAATCAAAGATACTATTAATGAATTAAAAGGAAATTCTTCCCCTGGTTATGACAATATTTCTGTAGAAATACTTAAAAGAAATTCTAACTCACTTTGCAAACCTTTGGCACACATCATAAATACAAGTTTTGTTAATGGCAACTTTCCCTTAAATTACAAAAAAACAATTATTACCCCAATTTTTAAATCTGGGGACCCCTGTCTAAGCAGTAACTATAGGCCAATTTCTCTAACTTCAAACATTGCAAAAATATTTGAAAAAGTTGTAAAAAAACAAATATTTAAATTTGTGAAAGAAAATAACATATTAAATGCACATCAATATGGTTTTAGAGAAAATTTGAGCACTCAAGATGCTATCGTTGATTTAACATCTAAAATATATAAATCTTTAGATAGTAAAAAAAAATGTATTGGAACATTTGTTGACTTAAGAAAAGCATTTGACAGTATATCGCACTCTAACCTTATCTCTAAACTAACGAAAATTGGTATAACTGACAATGCTTTAACTTGGATCGAAAATTATCTATTTAATAGAGAGCAATTTGTTAAATTAAAGGGCCTTATGAGCGATTCTCAGACCACGAATTTTGGCATCCCGCAGGGAACTGTACTGGGGCCAATTCTTTTTATCATTTATGTCAACGATATGTTTAAACTTAACATCAAATCTAAACTCATTTCATATGCAGACGACACAGCAATTCTAACTGAAGGTTTAACTTGGAATGAAACCCAGAAAACAGCAGAATTAGACTTAAACATCCTAAAAAAATGGTTCGATTCAAACTTGCTGTCACTTAATACGGAAAAAACCTTTGTAATACCGTTCACCATTAATAAACATGCATTCACTGAAAATTTAATGATAAGTATACATTCATACAATTGCAATAGAAACACAAATTTATGTAAACCTGACTGCTCTGTACTCACTGTTAAAACTAATATAAAATACCTCGGTGTAATTATAGATAGCAATTTAAAGTGGAAAATACAAATCAATGCAACAGTAGAAAGATTAAGAAAATTAATGTACATTTTTCTTAGAATACGAAACATATTAAATTTTAAACTATTAAGAACTATCTATTTCTCACTGATCCAATCTGTATTACAATATGGAATTCTTGGTTGGGGTGGTGCATTCAAAACTTCTCTCATGCCTTTAGAAATCATCCAAAAATTATTAATAAAAATAATTCTAAAAAAACCATATGATTTCCCCACCATAAGATTATTTCAAGAATTTAAAGTCCTTTCACTACACAATATTTATAAAAAAATTACACTTTTACAAATCCACAAAGATTGTTTCAACAATGATAACTCATTATCTATTTCAAACAGCAAAAGACCAAATATTCTTGGCTCTATAACTATCCCGCGTTGTAATACCACTACAGCCCAACATTTTTATAAATATTTTGGAGTCAAGTGGTTTAACCAGTTACCCCTTAACTTAAGATTGGAAATTAATTATAAAAAATTCAAAAGTTCTATAAAAACACTAAATCATTAGCATATTACAATAATTCAATTTAATAATACAATAGAATGTCTCTCGACAATTGATTTTGGAAATCCATTTACTTTTATATTCTTTTCTCTTTTCTCTCTTCCTCTTCCTCTTCTTCTTCTTTTTTATACTGTTTTCTTTTTTTTTTCTATTCTATTTCATATATCTTGTTTTGAATATTTATATGTATATATATATAAAAATATATATTATAATTCTAAAAAAATATGTTAAATAGTTTTTCACACACGCTGCTCCACCTTTTTTACACGAGCATGCTCTAAAAAAAGGTGAATCACGTTATATAAAAAATGTATCTGAAAAATGTAATGTCATTATTGTATGTACCAAAATAAATAAATTAAAAAAAAAAAAAATGTAACTATTTTTCCATGCAATTGGAAAATATCCCGATGACAATGACATATTAAAAATTAAATAGAGGGGATACGACAAGGCATGTATACAGTGTTTCAATAGAATTGGGGGTATATTGTCAGGACCCGAACTTTTTTTTACATCTAATTTATTAATATGGGTTTTAATTTCATTTATATCTATGTGAATGTTAGAAATTTGTAAATTGATGTTAGATGAAAAAAAAGGAATTTCACTATTATCAATTGTGTTGTCATATACGTCTTTAAAAAATGAAGCAAATAAATTAACAATAGTTTCTGCATTATTTCCATTTATGCCGTTATAAAACATGCTAGCAGGTATATCTATTTCATTTCTTTTTAATGACTTTGAGTACTTCCATAAAGTGTTGATGTCGTTATTTGCAATTGAATTTTCCACATTATTTAAGTATTCTTTGTAACAATTTTTAGAAAGATCGTGACATTGGCGTCGAATTGAATTGAATTGAATATAATCTTTAATTGATTTAGAATTTTTGTACTTTTTATGTATTTTCTTCTTCAATAGAGTCAAGTCAATTAAATCTTTATTGAACCACTGAGGGAAAACATTATTTTTACATTTAATGTATGGCACACTTTTTTCTATTATATTGTGAATTATTTTATAGAATACGTTGATATTTTCGTTAATATTTTCTTGTTTTAAAAAAGTCCAATCAGTAGCATTTAAGCATTCATTAATATGATTAAAATCAGCTTTATTAAAATTGTGAAGTGATTTTTTGCACTGTAGATTTGGTATTTTATTTAGTGATACGCTAATATTTAATGGAGGATGATAGTTATCTACAGGTAGTATTATTTCACTTGATTTTACTACAGTTACTGAAGTATCACTTGAAAATACCAAGTCCAGTATGTTGTTATTACAATTTTCAATTTTATTTAATTGTGTTAGATTTATAAAATTTGACATGCTTATAACTTCTTTATTTATAGTTGACAAGCCAGCGTTTTCTATACCTGTCAATTCCATAAAGTTTTGATTCCAAATGATGTTCGGAAGGTTAAAATCGCCGGTTATAATTATTTTTACTTTTGGATATTTTAATTGTAAAATTTCAATATCTTCAAAATGCTTAGTATAAATACTAATATCCGATTTAGGCGGAATGTACACATTACCCAATAAAATTCTGTTTTTACCTGTATTAATCATAACAAATAATTGCTCTATTTCAACGTTTTTTGTATTTAACTGTCTGGAGACAATATTTTTCGCTACTGCAATCAGAACTCCACCACCTCTTCTTTTATTGTTTTTAATGTCATCGTTTGTAGATTGATTTCTATCCCGGCGGAAAACGTTGTATCTTGACATTCCTAGTTCTGCAGTGTGAATATCCGGATGTAACCAAGTTTCTGTGAAAATCAACACATCAAATATTGAAGTAGCTATTTCTAGTCTGAGAGTGTCCAGTTTAGTTCGAATTCCTCTGACGTTTTGATAATATAGGTAACATTGATTTAGTTTATTGTGTAGTTTTTTGGTGTATGCTGTTGAACGATTTTCGGAATAGAATGAACATATTTTATCGTGAGATTTGTTTCACCGCTATTTTTCCGTTGTTCTAATTCTATTATCAGATTCTTCATGTGATTTCGTTGAGTTATTGTCAAGTCCGGTTTTATCTTTATTCCATCGGTAATTTTAAATTTATTCCGAAGAATGTATTTTACTTGGAAAGAATCTTCAAATTCCACTTTAATTGGTCTGATGACTCCAGGTTTTTTAGCACCAAGTCTGTATTTTTAGATTTTGTGTTGGTATGTCATCAATTTTTTTGATAGTGGATATTATTATTTTTGAGTCATTTGTCAAATTTTCTTCTTGAGACAATTCACTTTCCGGTACGTTTAGAAAGATTGCATTTTTCGATTTTTCCTTCCTTTCTTCCAATTCCATTATGGTTTCACAAAGGTCTGGAATTTTTTGAGTCGGTTGATTTTGAGACAAGTTTTTGTAAACGGCGAGTTCACCTTCCAACTTCCATTATAGCCGCCATATGAGAAATTGAAGCCATGATGTTGTTGGACTCCGGAATTATTTTTGCAATCTGCTCTTTGTTAAATTTATTATTAGGGTTCATCATGACAGTTGTTAATTTGTCAACTGCTTCCTTTGCAATTGTGACGAAATTAATGGATTCCATATTAATTTAGATATCTGAAAATGTTCGTTAATATTTTTGAACCGCACAGTGCAACACCCCTGATTTATATTGGAATAGGTACTGCACAGGTAAGGTTTAATATAGGTACCTGCCGCAGAGTTCACACTGTATTATTGGCACATTTATGATTAATTTCGCCTTTTGCTTTAAGCAATATTCAAGAATATAATTTTAATAATAAAATTGATATTTCACACTGTAATATGTAGTATGTTTACGTAATTTTAAACAGCACTTTCTTTAACCTATACTGGTAACTGTTTTAAGCCACTATTATTAGTATAAACACTATTTAATAATATTATTATGAAGAGGTTAAGGGATACATGTACTCACTTTGACAGTTCTTATAAGTCTTATTATAGTGAGACAGGCATCGAAAAACTTAATGTTAACATACTGTCTCAGAAGAAAGAATCACCCTTCTTCAGAAGCTTTCAGGAAAATCTTATCCATGCACCTACTTACATAATATACACTTGTAGCCAAATACTCCCCTGTGTGCTTCTAGATGAATATTCTAAACGTGAGCTTTGCAATTTTTCGCAAATAAAATCCAATACAATACGTGTTTCATGTAGATTTATATCTAAAGCATACAAACTACCCTAGTCATGGGTGATGCTATCACAGTAGAGACAGAGTGGTATATTAGGGTGATCCAACCAGCTCTCTGCCTGCCCCGGGGTGGACTGGAATATATGTGTATTCCTGCCCCAATCATTCAAGGCAAGTTTCTTTTAGATGGTCGAGAACTCTTCAACTGTTTATTTATTTACTGGCTGCCATCACAACGCCATCTACTAAATGGTTACCCAACTTTTAAAACCACCGCCATCTGTTAATTTGCATTCAAATCAAATGCACACTGGCCGCTTGCCAGCCAGATCTTCCACCACATACCTACAGACATTCTTCATGTATTATATATTTCAACCAATTTACACAACATATTTACAAAATGTATGTATACCTAAACCTTCCTCATGAATCACTCTATCTACTGGTGAAAACCGCATAAAAATCCGTTCAGTATTTTTGGAGTTTATCGCGAACAGACAGACAGACAGACATGGCGGAGGACTTTAATTTATAATATGTAATAAAGATGTGAATAAAAAAACAGAATATAAAGTCAGTACATTGCAAAAGCGGTAAATGTCAATTTGTGAGGTACCGCCTCCTTCGGAACCATTTATTGGGTAACCAACACCCCTACCATAGGTCACCCCAAGTCGTTCGCTACTTATGGTGACTTAGCAGGGGTGCCCGGGTTTTCGGGGTGAGGTTTGTCTAGGTCTTGGCGTTTGTCAATGCGTTTACCCACCTATAGCGGTGTGGGCCGGATCGAGAGAAATTCGTAGAGGGTGACCTAACCGAGACCTGGCCAGCCGAACTCTCTCGACCCATTGACTTGCCCCGCAGTAGAAGGAATGAATTCATACGTCCGTCACTCCTCGACACACTGACTCCCAGATTCCTATCTACTCCTCATACTTTTTCCTTCCCAAAACTTCCTTTCCCTAAAAAGACCATCCACACAGCATCCCAAAAGATGATATAGATCCTGAGAGTTTTTTTTCGTCAGGTGCCTCCTGTGGCGATTTTCCGAAAGAGTCCTGCTGGCCCAGGGCCGGATCTACGAAATCTAGCGCCCTGTGCAGTAGGTACCGATGGCGCCCCCCCCCCCCTACATTTTTATTTTGATTAAAAATTCGTTTACCCCAATTTTTTTTTTAATAAAATTTTTTTTTTACACTAATTTATCAAATAAAATCAAGACATATAAAGGGTGTAACCCTATCTAAAGTTTTCGAATAAATAAGCCACGATCTATGTAATTCTTCTCCATTAGGCAGTTTCTTGTAATAATACTTAGTATTAAATTTACGCTTGTTCGTAATAGGAAAATCAAAACCTTTCAATTGTACAGGACCTTCCTGAACTAATGGAATTTTGAGATAACTTTGGCCAGCATCCGGGATCTTTCAATTCAAGCTCTGAAAGCAGAATTAAATTTATACTGCTATCAGTAACGTTATTTTTATCTTCTAATAATTCGACCGGAGGAATTTGCGCGATAGATATCTGTTTAGATGTGCTCGGGACCATTGTAACGTCATTGCGCGGGACATCATTTTTTATCGGTGCTGGAGAAATTGGAATTAAAAAATTCCCAATGGAAACGAGTTTTTTATGTCATTATGCTCTTTAATTCTAAGTTTTAGATTCTGCGAGCCTGAAAGTTTTTTTTTAATTATTGTTCTATTCATTGTAATCCACAATCCACAACCTCTAACAACCAATAGAAATATAGTTATAAATTAAAAAATCTAATAATATAACCTCAAATTTGTACCTTGCATTTCCATTTCCCCTGTGTTCTGTGTTGAGCGAACAAACACGAACGTATCTATGGTATCAACGGCTTACGAAAGACGCTTACACTGATTATTACTGACTGTAAAATAACAAATCTAATAGAAATTAATTATAGGTACATTTAAGGAACTTCAACTGTCAAAACAATGATGAAACTGTTAACAAGTTGCAACCTTGCAAACCGTGCGATGTTTATGCTAATGGAATTTTGAATTTACTGAAAATTTCATAAGAAAATGGTCTTTAACCACATTCTCCTAGAGACTTAAATCGTACAAAAGCACTTTGAAAGGCGCCGTCGGTTTGTTTGTTCACTTGAATAAAAGTACGGCGCTAAACTAACTAACTAACTAACCATCACGCCGTTTCCCCGCAGGGGTAGGCAGAGAGGACGGACCGCCAAACATCCCGGTCTTGGCACACATTCCTTGCCTCGTTTACATTCATACAACGTCTCATACATTCTCTTCTATTATTCTGACTCTTGACATGGCCCGACTCAAGTATCTGATTCACTTGGTCGTGCCATGTCTTTCTTGGGCGTCCTCGACTTCTTCTACCATTCACATTTGCGTCATATATTCTCCTTACACTCCTTTCCTCTTTCATTCGCTCTACATGCCCAAACCATCGGAGCGTTCCTTTCTTGATCTTACTCATCACGCTTACATCAGCCTTGCATTCTTTGCGGATTTCCTCATTTCTCACACGATCATACATGGTTTTACCACACATACGCCTCAGGGAACGCCTCAGGGATCTCATTTCTACAGCGTTTAAGTACGGCGCTGTGATTGGTTAATGAATTTGGATTGCACTCATTCGTCGTAAAAGACAATAAAAGATATATGGAAAAATAGATCTTACGTTTAAACTAAATATATGGAATTTGTTAAAAAATTCTGTAACTGACTATAAATTCGTAAATCGTTGAATTTCGTTGAATTAAACCCAGATGCGTGCGCAGTCTGTATCTTTGGAAAGTGTTGCTAGAGCGTAATAATTATTTCGTACTATGGGTAATTTTTAAACGATTCAGGGAATATTATAACAAATTTTTAATACAATATTTATTTTTTCACGGCGCCCCTTCGGAGTTGGCGCCAGGTTTTTTGCACGTTTTTGAACGTATGGCAGATCCGGCGCTGCCTGCTGCAGACTTCAAAAGGTCCCTTTCAAGAGTTACTCCCGATCCACGAACCCGGGCAACCCTGCTATGTCACCAAACGTTCCGAAACATATGAGGTGACCTATGGCAGGGGTGTTGTGATCCAATAAATGGTTCCCGGGGCGACCCATACCCGCCTCTTGAATTGTGGATGATTTATAAATCTTTTCAATATTTCTATGCAATATTTAGTAGTGTCGTGCACAATTCCCAACTAAATAATGTTACTACCATAGACATATGAATATATATATTTATAGACCTAAGTGATAAAAGCGTATTATTTACCCCTCCCCATACCGGTGCCTTGGAACCGGCTGGGCTTGCGAGAGCTTCGCAAAAAATGTGACGTCATCATTCTTGTCCCGACCAGCGTCGAGCTCGCATCGTACATTTTACGAAATAACACGGCAAAAATGCTAGCTTGTGCTATACATTACACCCTAAAATATGTCGATCATAACGAATGTGGGCGGTTCTCCAGTGTGTTCGTCGCTGGTTACAGGGGTAATTAAATTATGAAACATTTGTAAAAGTGTCTTAACTAAATACGGCAACAAAATATTCGTATGTGAAAAGATGCGAACTTTTCTTTGCCGTATTTGGTCTTCGCAAATATGTTAATAAAAGCAGATTTTACTTTTAAGAACTAAATGGTGATATTATAATGCGAGATGCCTATATACTATCAGATTGATTTTTTAATGAATCGCAGTCATCTTTCCCCTCTTCGTACCGCCATAGTTGATTTTTCCCTTCATCTGTATGTTCTCGTCTATTAAATTTGGATGTCTATGGTTACTACTATAGAAATGACCTTCGAAAATATTTTAAATTAAAGTATTTTTCGCTGAACCAATTTTCTTAGAAATATTAGAATATTAGTTTCAATATTAGATACTTTGATATTTCCAATTTCCCCCAGCGCTTGTAAGATGGGCCCCACCGGAAATTTATCTGCCAGTTTAGTATCACTTGCGGTCCCAAATTCAAACATAAAAATATATCTTCCTTATCGCATTTTCGAATATTTGAAAGCGTTCATATTTTCAAAATAATATTTCATCCATTTTACCGATCGGCATATAAACTTTGAAAATATTTTCCTTCCCTTAAAATGCGAAATCCAATCTGAATCTACATATAAAAAAAAAATAATGTAAGTTTTCTTGCTTGTATGTACGTATGTTTGTCCCGTATGCGTTGTTAAACCATTCATCCGATTGCGGAATTTGATGTGCGCATACCCGCAATGGTTTCTATACATAATAGTGAGCTCTGGCATCATGAAATTATACGTTGCTAAACCATTCATCCGATTGCGATGCAACTTTGGGGATTTGATGTGTGCATGCCCGCGACGGTTTAAGACGGAAATTAGGCGTTGCTAAACCATTTATCCGATTGCGATGCAACTTTGGGGATTTGATGTCCGCATGCCCGCAACGGTTTCTATATACAATAGTGAGCTCTGGCGTCATGAAATTATGCGTTTCTAAACCATTCATCCGATTGCGAAGAAACTTTGGGGATTTGATGTGCGCATGCTCGCTATAGTTTATATTCAATAATGAGCTCTGGCGCCATGAAATTATTTCCTACACCATTCATCCGATTGCGATGAAACTTTGGAAATTTGACGTGCGCATGTCCGTGATTGTTTTTATATACACATATAATAGTTAGCTCTGGCGTCATGAAATTATGCGTTGCTAAACCATTTATCCGATTGCGATGCAACTTTGGGGATTTGATGTGCGCATGCCCGCAATGGTTTCTATACATAATAGTGAGCACTGGCGTCATGAAATTATGCGTTGCTAAACCATTCATTCGATTGCGATGAAACTTTGGGGATTTGATTTGCGCATGCACGCAGTGGTTTCTGGACATAATAGTGAGCTCTGGCGTCATAAAATTATGCGTTGCTAAACCATTCATCCAACTGCGGCGAAACTTTGGGGATTTGAGGTGCGCATGCCCGCGATGGTTTCTATATATAATAGTGAGATCTGGCGTCATGAAATTATTTCCTACACCATTCATCCGATTGCGATGAAACTTTAGTGAGTTGTTGTCCGCTCGCCCGCGATGGTTATATATATGGTTATATATATATATATATACTGGTGAGCTCTGGCATTATGAAATTTCTATAAAAAAAATTGCTATGGGTGGCACGTGAGTTGTTTGAAAACTGAATGTACCAGGACTAAATATATGGAAGGTAGAACTCGGGAGGAGGGTTCGCGGGACGGGGAAGTGGGAGAGGGGAGAGGAAAGGTCGAGTGGGGAAGGGGAGGCGAAAGGGGAACGGAGAAATAATTAAGTGGCATACAACGCATGCAGGGAACTCGCTGGTAATTCGTAAAATTGCTCTTGTAATTTGGTATCAGTAATGCAAGTCTAGTTCCTTTGTTTGCATTTTATGAACACGGCAAAAGGTGCTTAGAAAATGCTACAATGTTGCATTCTTTAAGAATTCAGCTTTATCCTAGGAAAACCGTTGAATAAGTTAAGTGAAAAATTGTGGACCCTCTTTATACGGGGAACCGTCGTGAAATATTCATTGTTGTTTCTCTTCAGAAATTCTGTAAACTTTTATTTAGAGGCGGTTCAATGCAAGCTTTTGTATTTCTTGCGTTTTTTTTAACTAGTAGCAAAGTAGCAAAACTACACTTTTAATCAAATCTTAACATAGCAGCCAATAAAAATATACGTTGTAGGTAATTGTTAGACAAAGTATGATACAGTTAAAAATGACCAAAGGGGGTAGTTGAATTGGCTCAGTGGTTAGAGCAGAGCTCCGGCAAGGCTACCATCCAAAATTCCGAATGAATACTGGCTTCGGTAATTAAATATTACAATTAGAGGTTTTTACTGTTTAAGTTATTTAAAAAAATATATATTCTACGACTTGTAGAAAAGTCAGTAGATGTCGCACATTAAAATAAAAATGGATGTATCTATCCAAGACACCATATAGATTGCATTATAATCTTACAATCATACATAAAGATTGCAGCCAATTAAAATATGCGTTCATAAACTCAAGATTGTGTTTATTTATTTATTGTAAGAAACAAACAGCAATTTTTATGCAGGATGAGTTATATAAGAGGTTAAACATGAGGTAAGCCAAAACAGTTTCTTATGCTAATGTTGGTTATTATGATATAATATAAAATTGTAATTGGTAATAACCATTAAATGAAAATGAAAATAACAAATATATATATATACTTAGAAAGAAGAAGGAATAGGAAAGGGCAAGAGGCAGAGGAAGATGGGATGGGGACAGGAGATACTCATGCTGCACCTTTTCTATAGTTGTGCATTAATTTAATTAAAATTAGTGGTCGTACGCTTCACTTCGTTTCGGTATTTCACAAGAGTATTATTAAGAATATCGATATTGTTAAATTGCGTGTTATATTGCGCGCATATACGGGGGATCGGAGAATTTTTTCTAAGGTTGGTTCTGCACGCTGGCAAATGAAAAAAATGGTTTAGTCTGGTTGGCTTTGTGGGTATGTGAATTCTTAAATAATTTACGAGTTCAGGAGAGTCCAGGCCGTTATTCAGAATTTTGTATAAAAATATTTGATCAGATATTAATCTTCGTGTTTGAAGTGGAGTAAAGTTCGGTGTTATTTGCAAAGAGTAATTTGGAATTATAATTTATGTGTTTAAAAAAATTATTTTGTACACTTTCGATTCTGTCAATATGGCATTGGTAGAACGGTGCCCAAATTAGTGTGCAGTATTCTAAGTGGGGGCGGATATACGTGGTGTAAAGGGAATACAGAGTTTTAATATTGCGAAAAGGTTTAGATATGCGAATTATAAATCCCAACATTTTATTGGCTTTGTTGATTACTTCGTTAATGTGTTTGATAAAATTTAGTTTTACATCCAGTACTACCCCAATGTCACGGATTGATTCTATTTCATGGATTTGTGTATCATGAAAGTTATAATTAAAAGAAATTTTATTTTTGTTACGCGTAAAAGATAATTTGTTGCACTTTGAAATGTTTAGGATTAATTTGTTTAATTTACAGTATGCAAAAAGACGATTTAGGTTTTCTTTGAGTTTTATGCAGTCATTGATTGATTTGATTACTAAGTATATTTTTTGGTCATCTGCATATGCTAGGTATAGTTATAGTATAGATAGTTCCTACTCGATGTATGAATACAGTTAAATACGACCGAAGGGAATATAGTCGAATTAGCTCAGTGGATATGAGCAGAACCCCGGTAAGGCTAAGGTTCTTGATTCAATTCCTACGTGCGACCAAATGTTTTTTGATAGATTATAAAATACTTTTTTTAAAATATTCCTACTATTGTTCAAAGATAATCTTGTACTACTAATGTAAGAAGTATCTTAGAGTATGGCTCCGTGATTTGGTCCCCACACTATACAATTCAAAGCAATAAAGTGGAGTCTGTTAAAAAAAACTAATATATAGTAGCTTACAAATCTGCAGTACATCGGAATCTTGATAACTTTGCTGAAAGACTCAATCACTTTAGAGAAGTCTCACTTGCCAAAAGAAGATACATTTCAGATATGATCTCCCTGTTTAAAATCGTAAACAGCATGTATGATTCATTTTTAATTAATCAAATTAATATTAACATAAGGCCAAAATTCACGATAAACCTTGAAACCTTTTGAATCGATACATACCATACATAGTTTCTTCAAACCAACCTCGAGAATGACTCGGTTTTACAATAAATATTGCGAACATGAAGACATTAAAATGTACAAACTTGGTTTCGATCAACAAACGCTTATATTCTTCGCGTCCTATTTAAAAGCCAGAAGTCAATATGTAATAATAAATGGACATGAATCTAAACAATTCCCGGCGTTATCAGGTATTCCCCAAGGTTCAAACCTTGGTCCTTTGCTGTTCCTTATACTTATAGATGACCTCCAGGTTCCTTATACTTATAGATGACCTCCAGGGTTGTGTAAAATATTGCAAATGTCTTCTATTTGCAGATGACCTCAAACTTTTGATGGAAATAATCTGTTACTATGACTGCTTAAAAATGCAATCTGACCTTGATGCTATTGCAGAATGGTCAGTAAAAAACAAATTAGAATTCAATATAAAAAAATGTGTAACTATGACATATACCCGCTGATAGAAGCCCATAGTTTTTGAATACAACATTAAAGGGAAAACATTATGCCGAGCCAATAGCTTTAAAGATCTGGGTATCGTCTTTGATCCCAAACTGACATTCTCGAATCATATATCACGGCTCACTCCAGCATGCTACAAACTCCTGGATTTCATCATCAGAATATGTAAGCAATTTGATGACCCAGATGCAATGATAGCCATGTTTGATGGAGTCATAAGAAGTAAGCTGGAGTATGCCAGTGGTGTGTGGACTCCGTACCAAGCGAAATATATTAATATGCTAGAACAAATTCAGAAAAAGTTCCTTAGGTATGTCTATATGCGGATGAATGGAACGTACCCGAGATTCATGCACCATATGGAATTACTTGAGGCAACAAATAGATTTAGCTTGGAAACTAGACGTTATGCAAATTTTGCAATTCTTAGTTTTAACATAATCCATAATCGTATTGACAGCCCATTCCTCTTGGAATGTTATGGCTTATATGTGCCTGAAAATTTCAGCCGTAGTCGTCGACACGACTTGTTCAAAATACCATACGGCAGAACAGATGTTCTAGCACAGCATAGCATGACAAGAGGAATGGTGCTGTTGAACGAAATATCGGAAACACTAGATATATATAACTCTTCTTTAGATAGCCTTAAGATTTTTTTGTATAATAATCATCTTCCTAGGTGTTAAGACTGTCAAAATGAGAAAATTGTATAGTAATTGGATAAAAATCTGTTGTACAATTTAAAAAAAAAATATGTATTTTCAAACATTGTTCTTCAGTGGGAAATTATACTTTCGTATCCCTGATGATCTCCTCATCTAGAAAATGTGAATAAATGTATGTACATGTTCGTGTTTGTATATATTTTGTAATTATTGTTCCTTCTTGTTTTATGCACGTACTTTGATTTATTATTAATTATTATGTATTACAACTAATTAAGAACGTTGTGATGAATGGTATGCTCACATTTCATTGGAATTATTACCGTAACCATATTAAAATTGTTAACTAATAATTGTTAAGTAATAATTATATGTGATGTTCTGTTGGCGAGCAAACAAATAGTAGAGCAAATTATCGTGAATACCTAAAATTTGAGTTACCACGTATCGTAATAAACTACGTGGGAAATAAAGTTGTAGATCGAGGTCTAATTACCTGATTGCGTGTTGGTATAATTCTCTATTTCTTAAATTTCATGGGTTTATTTTTCTTGCATCATCGTAGCTCTTCACTGTTATATCAGCCGTCTCCCATGGCCGCCAGGCCTAAACTTTATTTTTTATTTAAACAGTGTTGCATTTTTTGCGCTTGTAAAAAAGATGATGGGAATTAGAACAAGAGCACGAACAAGATCACGAATAAAACTTGCTTATTATTGTTTAAAGGGAAAATAATCATTGTATGGGATTCACCAGGTTGTATTGTACATTTCTATTCTTCGATTAAATGTCTTCTACTTCAGTATTTTCATTAAGAATCATCATTATCATCATTTCTTCTTCTTCCCTTTGTCCTGTTCGGGTCGGGGACCCATTGCATCGACAAGACTCCTCCATACGTCTCTGTCTGTGCTGACTATTCGGCCTTCGTCCATGGCAGTCCCATCCTCTCCTCACACAGTTTCTGGAGTTGCCTCGCCCAACTGTGTCTGGGGCGATTCACTGGACGTCTACCCTCTGGAATCGCACTCAGTCTCTTCCTCGGAATTCGGTCATCAGACATTCTTAGTACTGCCCATGCCAGAAGGGTAGCAGAATTAATAAGGGTTGAATTCTCCAGCGATGGACGGCAAGACCGAGAAATTGATCGAAGAATCAGTGCGGCAAGCGGTGTGTTGCGTCTAGAGATGAAACTCATAGTTGTTTGACCGGATATCCGGTATCCGGATATTTGGCCCATTGTATCGTTGCATGTCGTGACGAGTTTAGCGCTGGACAGGTGCGACGAACGCGATCAGATCAATTCGGGCGGTTTCGGTTGCCATCGTGTATTCGTGTATCACAGTATTTGTGAGTGATCGCGAAAATATTATCTTTGATGAGAAGAAGAACAAGAGGTATATTATGGTGATTCAATGTCAGTATTTAATCATTTCAATAATCTCTGTGTTTTTTACGATTTTTAGTTCACTATATTGGTGATTAGTGATTATGATTAGTTAATGTAAAGTAAGTTTTTGTAAGTTTTTAGTTTAGATATTTACTATTTATGAATTTATCATTAGAGTGAATATCGCAGAATTTTTTTTTAGTTTTTTGGAAGGCCTTATGGCTTTTTTGTATCTTTTTCGACTTTAAATAAAAGCCGTAATAATTATAAGCCATTTTATTGATATTTACCTCACAAAGATTAATGTATTGCATTTTATTATAGGAAATTGTCGTAGTTTTTTAATATCCGGTATCCGGCCGGATAGTAAATTTAGGCCGGATAGGCCGGATACCGGATAGTTACCGGATATCCGTTTCATCTCTAGTTGCGTCCTCTCTACAGCTCAGTGATAAGAAAAGCCGAGCTCAGCGTCAAGACAAAGATGGCTATGTTTAAAACGGTGTACCGCCTGACGCTCACTTACAGCCACAAGATATGGATGCTAAACAAATATAAAATACTCTCATTATTATATATTTTGCCATGGTATGTGTGCTACATTATAATCCAATTGGGAACTAAACTCTCCGTTGGCTTAAATAAAACAGTATGGATGCTCTACTTTTAGCTGAGAACACTAACGGAGGCAGTTTACTGAGAAACTGCTGGTTTTACCTTCTACCAGTGCGGGATATTGCAGGAGATGCATTTTACACTAGAAGCGAGATAACTTATTCAGAGAGTGGATACTGTAATAGAGCAGTAGTTTCAATGTATCAACAGATGTCGTTGTATCAACAGATATCTTTTTTGGGAAGAATTCGGCCTAAAATTTCCAGAAAAACCGCCATCACCATTTACAATTCAATTATTGCTCCACACTTCAACTACTGTTCAAGTATCCTTTTCCTTTGTAATGAAAGAGAACAGAATAAATTTCAAATTCTCCAAAACAGAGCAATGCGAATAATACTCCGAAGAAATAGATTTTCAAAAATAATTAAAATGCTAAAGGAACTTAATTGGTTAACAGTGAAACAAATACTGACCTTGAACACGTTGATATTTATTCACAAAATATTAAACAACATGTTACCAAAATACTTCACAAATAAAATCGTATACAATAAGGACATTCACAGACATTACACAAGGACTTGCAAGGAAATAAGATTAAACAAAAAGGACAAAACGAATACGCAAAACAGTCTGCTGTACAAAGGAATTAAGTTATATAACACACTACCAGAAACTCTTAAGTCCTCACCAATTGAAAAGTTCAAGATGGATTGTAGGAGCTACATAAAACAAAAACAAAAAATTTTGTGATTTCAAAAAATTTTGTGAATTTAAAATATTATAATTAAAAAAAAAACTGCAATATGAAATATTATAATCAATTAGAAATTTGTAAACTTAAATGTACAAATTACTAAAATAAAATTCAAATAAAAAAAAACAAAAAAAAATAAAAAAGAATTGGTAGTAATATGTATCTACTTTTAAAAACCTTTCCTTCAAAGATGTTATTCAAGCACTCGTTAGAAATAAAATCGCTTCTCTTTAACCCCTCAGGTTAATTTGTTTGGTTTTCGGAACAACTCTCTAGAAATATGATCTAAACGGTGTAAGGCTGAATTTAGTCTCACGCTGACCGCACGCGCACCGTCGGCGCTGATGGGCGATATATATGAACTTCTAGGAAGCGTTTTTGAATGACGCGTAGCTATCACCGCGCAAGGTGGTCAGCGCTGATGGCTACGCGGCCGTACGCGTCGCGCGTCGGCGCCGCGTAGCTGTCGGCGCTGACGATCGCACGAGCGCCTCTGCTTTCAGTGAGCGTTCTAGTGTCAAGCGGAGCGGACGTTGTCAGCGTGTACATACAGTCATGGCGAATCGTTTTAATTTTTTGGGATAGGTTGTACAAAGCAGCAATAACTAATACACTCCGCATTTTAAGTCTTCGTCTGTACAGTAAGGCGGTCAGTACGATACTGAAACGAGCCACGCTGAGCCTCAGCGCTGACGAACTACGCGCTGATCTATGAGTGCTGACGGTGAGCGTGAGACTAAATTCAGCCTTAGAAAGAAGAAACACCACGGTTTATATTCCAACCTAAAAGTTAACTACAAAATAATTAAAATGTATATTGTATACCTTTAAGAAAGCAAAGATTCAAAAACATAGACCGAAATTTAAAAAAATATGAACCTTTAGGATTTAAAAAAAAAAAAATTATACATGAAACGACAACAAAGTGAGTTGACGATAATTTTCATAATAGGTACATTTGCCTAATAAAGTATGTGTGTGTTTTTCGGTTTTTTTCTTTATCAGTAATTGTGGTTAGAAAAAAGGTGTGGGGAAAATTTTTTATGATTTTTTATGTTTGCATTCAAAAATTTTATATTTAATAATTTTTTTATATTCATACCGCACAAGAGTCCCAATTGCTCAAGTGGAGCCAGTGAGACTATGGCATCCCCAATTGGGGTATGTTGTGAGGCTGAAGGTAGTGGGGAGAGGAAGGAGATAGGAAAGAGGTCACCAAACACGACTAAAGCCACGTTTCAATTCTGAATGGTGGTCTTACACCAGGGCGATACTGAGAGTATCTTCCACTCTGGAACGTGCTGCAAATATACTGTATATTATTTTAAATGAATAAATTGTGAAATAACACAAAATAATCACGCCGGGATTTGATCCCGCGACCTTCGGAATGCGAGTCAAGAGCCTTACCGCTGGACTGTATACATGTGCTTTACGAAAAAAAAATAAACTTAAGATTTACACGTAATTCCAACAAAGACTTATTGCAAGTTCCAGCGCTCTCTTCCACCTTTGGTCAACGTAGCTTTAGATACTTTGCCACGAAAATATTCAACATTCTCCCAGAAAACATCAAACTGAGTCAAACACAGAAAGAATTTAAAAAATTATGTTAAAATTTGGATATATTCTAATGATCGAGCCCTGTCATTGACAGTTGTTATTGTGGTAATAACCTTGCAGTTTTTTGTTTTGTGTATATACAAACAATAATGTAATCTAATATAAAGTTTTTGCTGTATAGAAACCTACATTATACATTTATAAAAAACCATAGATAAAATTGTGAGAAACAATTTACAAAAAATTCTGCCTCAATACAGGTTCACCTAGTGAGGCAGACTATGCACAACTAAAAATATTGTATAATTATGCTACTTCTGTGTAACCGATCTTACATTACTTTCTACTTGTTAATTTTTTTGTACGGATGTAATCTATTTGTAATCTACATTGAACATGTACTTTTTTGGTTGTAATGTTGCCAATTTCATTTTACGCACCAGATTTAAATGTCCGGGTTAAATTTTCCCCAAAAAAAAAAAAAGGAAAAAAAGAAGGAAAAACTAAACCCTTTCATACACTTCCCCAAATGATCATCTAGTCAACCCACGCTATGCAATTGCACTATATAAGTATTATAAATACAAGAACAACATGTCAACCTACTAGAGACCAAATGGGAATATAATTCACCGACTCCAGATATTTTCATATCAGAGGGTTCGGCTCTGTGGCATTTCTAATTGAAACTATAAATCCTACTGATCCCTCAATATAAATATTTAAAAAATCTTTTGTAATCCTACATGTATTTAAAATTACTGATTTTTGCATTTTTATATACAAATTCTTTGACAAATCTAATATGCTTAAATTTTGAATCAAGATTCCTAGGTATTATGCCAGTGGCCGAAATAACAAATGGTAATATTTTTATAGTCCGAGAATGCCAAATTCTTTTAATCTCATTTCCTAAATCTGTGTATTTTCTAATTTTTTCAGAAACAGTTTTTTGAATATTACAGGAATTTGGAATAGCTACATCAATGATATAAGTTATTTTATTAATTTTGTCATGTAAAACTACATATATCAGGTCTGTTATGACTAATTGTTCTGTCTTATCATAATATATTTTATAAAATTCATTTTCTAAAAATGAATTTTTTATTATTATTATTATTATTACTACGCCGGCCGTCATAATAATTTTATTTTGAATTATAAAATTTGCAAGCTTGTTTCATCGTCTTTCAAGTTTTTAGTTTTCGGATTCGTTCAGAATTATATGTACATTCAATTTATTTTTGATTTTTTTGCAAAGTGGAAATATTTTGATCTTTTAAAAAACAGGCCCGAGACCTTTGGGGGTATACAACGTAGCCACGATATAAAAAAAAATATACAATACAACCGCTCAATGAATCTAAATACTTTTCACCCCCTGCTGATTTCAAATAAGGAAATTTTATTAAATTTAGTGATTGATTGGTTCTATCATTGGTAAATAATTAGGGGAGGGCTCTTCTTCTGTGTTTAATTTGAAGCTCATTTGTCAATCTTCAAGGGGCGCCTGACTTGTAAAATATTTTATTTGAAATGATATTAATGAAGAATGATCGAATCATTAATAAAACCTTTACCAAGAACTTTTGTTTATTTTTTACACCAAGAATTCACTAAATTTCATGTAAGAAGATCATCATAAATCATAATTACCCTCGTTAAACACTGTCTGACATTTTTTCCATCTTCTAAAATAGATTTTGGGAGGCGGGTTTGTGTACCGCCGCCCCAGGAACCATTTATTAGTTAACCAACACCTCTGCCATTGGTCAGCCCAGGTGGTTCGCTACATTTATTTGGTGACTTAGCCTTAAAATTATTAATGTCTTATTAGACATTGGTAAGATTATTTTATTTAGATTTTTACATTTTTTTTTGCAAAATGATAAAAAATAACCAGTATACATAGAGGTGTATTTACAATATATGGGAACAATAGGGAATTTTGCTCGCCAACCCGGACGCTTTGCAAAAAAAAAATTGTTATAAAATCTAGATAAAATAATCTTTCCGATGTTTATTATTAGAAATTAATAATTTTATTTCTAAATATGTAAATTTTAAAATTGAAAATGTAAATTGTCGCTACCGTGACTGAACCGGTAGAGGTTTTGGAAATACGGTGCCCGAGTTCATGGGGTTAGGTTTATCTGGGTTTTGGCAGCGGATGTGTCTGCCCACCAGCTGCATGGTTGGTTGGATCGGGAGAGAATGGTTGAGGGAGTACCCTTGACTTCTCTCGGAACATCGCCTTGCACCGCAATGGGAGGGATGGATTCATTCGTCACTCCTGGACATACTGACCCCCGGCTTCCTAACTAACTACCTAACCATCACGCCGTTTCCCCGCAGGGGTAGGCAGAGAGGACGGACCGCCAAACAACTCGGTCTTGGCACACACTCTTTGCCTCACTTACGTTCATACATCGTCTCATACATACTCTTCTATTATTCTAACTTTTGACATGGCCCGTATCAAGTATCTGATTTACTTGATCGTGCCATGTCTTCCTCGGGCGTCCCCGACTTCTTCTACCATTCACATTTGCATCATATATTCTTTTAACACTACTTTCTTCGTTCATTCGCTCTACGTGCCCAAACCATCTGAGGGTCCCTTTCTTAATTTTGCTCATTATACTTACATCAGCCTTACATTCTTTGCGGATATCCACATTTCTAACACGATCATACATGGTTTTACCACACATACGTCTCAGGGATCTCATTTCAACAGCATTCAGTTTACTTTCATCCTTCCTCTGCCAGTTCCATGCCTCACTGCCATACATCAGGGTAGGTACCAGGGCTCCATTTTGGACTGCTAGCTTCGCTTTTATTGAAAGTTTTTTATTAGCTCCAACGGCATTCAGTCCTCCATTAATGGAGTTACCGGCATTTACCCTCCTTTCAATATCTCTATCAGCCTTCCCATCTCTCCCTTTTCTTTCTCAGAACTTCCCCTCCTTCCTTTCCTAAAAAGACCCTGTACACGGCATCCTCAAAGATGATTTGGGCCTTGAGGGGAATTATTTTTCTCGTTTGTGGAGCTTAATAAAAAAAGAAAAAAGATCCCTCAATGATAGAGCACAGTTGACACATTGCTAGTCAATCTAAAGGAGCCAGCTATGCCTCAATACAAAGGACTATTCCATCAAAACCGTGGTTCCAACAATATTCTCCCATTTTTTTTTTAGAAAAGATATTACCTCACTTATTCGAATGACAATTGGACATTGTTCCGTTCCTTCTCACAAAATTCACGTCCTTGACCCCCCAGATTGTACATTCTGTGCTCTAGATGTAGGAACTTTTGAAAACACATTTATTTATTTATTTATAAATATATTTTTACAAAATGATGCTTTGTCAGTCCAACTGGGAACGTTTCCCGTTTCTGTACAGCCAAATTGCACATTTAGTTCATAATATTCTTAGCAAAGGAATGGTTTCGATCAAGATATTGTTAGCGGACCTAAATGGGGGTCCCTACATTCTGCCGACAGACTAGCTCAGGTTTTAGTCAGCAGAGCGGGAGAGGCCCTCACCACCAGGGTGGTAGGATCTGTGAGGTGTGTGTGGGTCTTTCCTGAAATAAAGCTCAAATTTCTACGGGCTGGGAGATGGCAGTGAAACCAGTAATCAGGGTAAACTTCAGTTATATTGGGTAAAACACCTGCGTAAACACAATATCACAATAATGCATACATAGTAATTCAGGGTAGCAACAACAGTTATATCTAAAAAGGAGGAATCTGTCTCTATAATCTCTCTGGAAGGGCTATTTATCTCCGCGGTGAATTTACTGCGAACACACGCAAATAAGGGGGAAAACAGCTTGGGTACTTACAGTGAGCGTTTGGACTCCTGTATCTTCCGTGTCGGAAAAGAGTTCGGCCATTCTTGGTGTCGCAGTGTAACACTTAGCAAAACACGTTCCATTGTTTTCCGCGTGGAAACTTCTAGAATGAGCGCGGAACGGTCCCCACGCCATGCGTGCTTACTAGACCAGGAGCTACGGGTAAGTGGCGGTTGGTGGCTCGCTGCCGACGGTGGCTTGTTTGGGTTCCGCCGCCGGTAGCGCGCCGGGAAGCTAGCGGAGAGGGGGCGAAACTGTAGTTTGCGCAGTGGCGTGCTCTACAACTTGGGAGGAGGGGGCCGAGTAATTTGCAGGGGCGTATTTGTGTATCGTAACAATATCACAAGAATGAGATTCTATCAAGACAACTTTTGAGAACATTAATAATAATTGCATTCGGAACGAAGGAATGATTTCTTTATGTCCTTGAAAGAATCGCAAGGATGTGATTTTTTCAAGCTCATTTTGGAGAAAATTAATAATTGCATTCAGAACAAAAGAATGGTTTCTTTCGAGATGATTAGATTATTTCAAGATCATTTTGGATAGCATAAACAATTGCATAATTAAAATTATAGTAAGTATGTTTTGAGTACATTTTTTGGTTGTCCCTCTCTAAACAAATATCCTCTCTTCTATCAAGCCTTATATAAAATTGTCTCCCCCCATTCAACATATCATCTCTTCTAAGTCTGAACCCGTCTCAAATTTTCCATATATAATTGTGAAATTCGCCTATTTGCATAATTGATAATGACGGCCCTCGAAAGGTGAAAGCCAGAAACATTCGGGAAACAAACGTGATAAACTATTTCCTATAATCAGAAAAAATAGACGAAGGTTTCCTTAGTATTGACATTTCTACGAGCTTAAAGTAGCTCAGATCGTCACTCTTGTCCATTTCCCAATTTATATACAAATAAACACTGTTCCCAGAATTCCTTCCTTCGAGGGATAGCTCAATACAAACCCTTCGATAGCGTGTAACATTTCGTAGTTTCGAAACATTTCGTAGTTTCTGAAAATTTAATATTTTGAGACCTGAAATGCATTCCATCTTCTGCAGATGTCCCCTGGTTTATATGTAAGGTTTATGGCTATACCGTCCCTGTCGCTCTATAGCACTTGAAGATATTTAAATATAAGAGACTAGCTGGTTCCCGACATGCGTTGCAATGCCATATTCAAAGAAATACATTGTTTCTCCCTGAATCTAGTGTTGAGTACATCATACAAGAAGCACCTCAAATGTCCCATACAAACACGTAAAATGTCCCCCCACCTCACAAAACGTATTTGTACCAGCTCTTTTTCTTTGTATTACTACAAATGTCATGTCTCGTTGTCGCGCATGGGACAAATACGAAGGGGGACAAATATGAGGTGTGAGGTGGTTGGTTTATTGGACAACATTCATGTCATGTTACGTATGGGACAAATATGAAGGGGGGACAAATTTGAGGTGTGAGGTGGTTGGTGAGATGACATTTTTGTATTAGAACCGTGAGGTGGTTGGGGTGAGCCATTCATATATTGTGAATACCGCACAAGCAAACCAACTGCTCCCAAAAAATTTTTTTAATGTATTTTTAAAAAGGACCATAAACAAACCAAAGTAGACTTATGATTTATGATATTACGCAAAGATTCGGGTAACATTTTGCATTGGAGTTATGCACGCCCGTTGACAACTAATCAGCTGATCACTCATTATCATTATAATATAGTGACATGCCTTGACTTGAAGAGAAGACCGCGCGGAACATTCGTTGAAAATAGTAGCTCTGCTGTTAAATTGAAGACAAAATGTGGACAAAAACATTACATATAAGCGTTCTCGTTTAACACACCACTGTACGAACCGCTACTTTCGATGTGAGGGTAAAATTCGGAACGACGTTCGCGCTTTCGTGAATTTTGCAAAGAATCGTATATACCCACGCTTCCGACTGTTCACGGGATTTGCTCACAAAGTAGTAAGATTCTGGACCGCCAAGGTACCCGGCCCGGCGTGTTCACTTGACAGCTCCCGTCCCGCCGCAGCCCGCTCTCGCCTCTCACCTCGTCAAGTCGCGCGTGCGACACAAGCACATCTCACCTATAACTATGTATGTATTTACAAACCTACCTTGGCTGACACCGACTCCAAAAATAACAATCGTACCTACATATTGATGAGTAGACAAAGTAAGTTGATTATGAAGTTGTAGAAGAATACGAAATTATTTTTTTTACTTTTTAGTGCATTTTTTTAAGTCGTTTTTTTGTTTTGTTAAAATTTCTGTTTATTACTGGAAACAATCATTCTAAGAATTGGTCTGTAACCCTGTTCTCTTTCATATTTTGGTTTAGATTATTATTATTATCATCTTCTTCAATGATATTTTACATTGATGGGAATAAACCTTCAAAAGTTGTAAAAAGAGAGTTTTTCTTATTAAAATTAAATAATTCAACTATGACGAGACCACTTTACTCCTTCGATCTTTGAGAAACTAGGTGGTTGAAATATGACTAAAGACGTGATTAACTAATTAACTCCTATTTAGTGTCAAAAAGTAACTGCGGACTCCCAAATCATATTTAGGCTAGTATTTCAATTCAAAATTGCCAATTTATTAATATTTTTACGTAATTGCTTGGCGTTTTACTCTTCGTAGCGGTTGTACCTAAGCAATGTAGAGTATCTTGTTGTGCACTTTAGTTCGCGATTTGCCGTCTTTACCTCCATTGGTAGCAGACACCCCGCCATAGTTTAGTGAGCACTTTGGTACAACCAGACAATACATAATGGCTCTAACACTTGCTTCAAGGACCGCTCTGTTTCATGCTTCTCTCCACCGGAAGGGGACGGGTTTTGAAAAAGGAAGAAATAAGAAAGGAACATCAATGGAAAGATAAAGTTTAAATACTTGGGTAAAATAGGGAGGCATTTAACTTCGATGTAGCCGCGTGGAATTTGGTTGAAAAGTGGTGATACTGGTAGGTTTTAGTAGCTATAAGTCATATTGTTCCTTGTCTAAAAGCCGCAAGGGTGGTTCCCCCTGAGCAGGTTTAGAGGATGTATTGTGGAGGTTCGTTTTCCTTTCAAGAGAAGGTAGTGACATATGTGATGTACGTGTATATATTTTATGGAAGAATCAAATAGAAATAAAGGGCGTTTCATATTGTTTTTCATTTTTTGTTTGACCGTTACCAAATACAGATACCTGGGGGAGGGAAGTGATCTCAAACGCTTGGCGGGATTGTTTAGTTTAGTAGTAATTAAATGTGGTTGGTTTGGTATATTTATGATGGTAATGGATCGCTTCACGGGACCGCAGCGCGCATTTTGCGTGCGAGCGTTTTATAAAAACAACGATTCGTACAATATTAATAATAATAATATAAGTTTATTCCAGAATGTATGCAGGGGAAGTGCAATGCAATACATTTCATAATGTAAAATAACAAAAAAAAGATAAATAATAAGTTAAGGTAAAAAGTAAATAACAACACATAAATTAAATAAAATAATCGAATAAGCATGAAAAATGAAACTCAAAAAAAAAATTATGTATGTATCAAACACTAAAATGAATGTAAATAGCCGTTTACGGAGGGTATTTCATCGTCTCCCGTCTCCAGAGGGTCATCAGGGGAGATTCCATCCAGGCAGTCATGGCGGTGATGATCGCATTCTTCGAATGGCGCAGTCTGCGCCATAAACTTCCCATGCGGTGGCGGAGAAGTGCACGGAAAGTGTGTACTCGTCCCTCCAGGAACATTTCCGTAGCACTGCAGTATCTCGGTAGGCGGAAAAGTTGGCGATAAGCGTTATTGTAAGCAACCTTTAACTTATGCCATTGGGTTGCGGTGTTGTCAACCCACAGTTCTGATGTGTACAACGAGGTGCAGAAAGCGTTTAACAGTATTCTTTTTACTTTGAGGCTGCAGGAGTAAAAACGTCTTGACAGCATACCCGCTCTAACTGATATTGCTCTTCTCTGCCTTTCCATGTCCTCGATATCCTTAAGGTCGTCTGTGATGACATGTCCCAGGTATTTAACGCTGTGATTAACATTCATTTTCCTTTCATCTAGCCATACTGAGAGTGTTTGGACGATTTCGTTTTTCGGTTTAAAAACCATAACTATTGACTTGGTGGTATTATACAAAAGGTTATGGTTTTTTGCAAAGTCTTCACAAATGTTTAGTAATTTCTCTAATGCGCTTAGTGACAGTGCAAGAAGAACCATGTCATCTGCGTAATACTATTGTTCGACGTCTCTACAGGACACATTTTCATTTAACCACTATGAGAAATGTGCCAAGTTCGAATTTAATCAACCATTGGGATTGGGTGCGCAAGTTTGAACAGACTGGGAACACAAAGCCGGATAAATGAACTGGGAGCAAATTGACATTGACGACGAGCACGAATGCCGACCGCGTTCGCAAGGCACGGAATTATCGGCCCTTACTTTTTTGAAGACGACCGTGGTCGCGCTCAGACAGTTAATTCTGATCGATATTGCCATATAATCAGCACTTTTCGGCCATAGAAATGCAAAATCAGATCGGCTACAACCGCAACACATTTTTCCAACAAGATGGAGCCACTTCCCATGTCACAAATGACTCCCTTCTTCTTTCGTATGGTGGGGGGTCAGAGTAATAATGACTCCCTAGCTGCTCTTCACGAATTATTCCCTGAAAGAGTAATAAGTCGCCGAGGAGACATGTACTGGCCACCGAGGAGCCCAGATTTAACGGCTGCTGATTTTTTCTTATGGGGCTACTTAAAAAGTAAAGTTGACAACCCATTGCCACCCAACCTGGATGTTTTAAAGAAAAGAATCACAGACTAAATTAACACCCTTCCAAGAGCGATGCTCCAGCGAGTGATTGAAAATTTTAGTGGCAGGTTATATGAGTGTGAAGAAGTGGATGGTGCGCACTTACAAACGTTTTTTTTTTTTTTTATTAATAAAATTCCTTTATTATTTATTTACAGTTTTTTTACATTTTTAAATTAAGTCCCGTTAAACTGATTGATATCAGTTTGTCAACGGGTTCTTTTGACAATTACTTTTTTTAAATTGAGACAGGTACATAAAATAAACAGGTACATGAAAAAAATAAATTGTTAATAAAATTTATAAGAAATACAGATCAGAGAAAATGAAAGAAAATAAAAAGAAAAGACAAGAGAAAATAATAATGGAAAAAACATTAAAACGAAAAGCGGAAATAACAGAAATTAGTACAAAAAAGTTCTTTCACTTAACCATTTTTTTAGCGTACATTTCCTTCTGAAACTCAATTCACAGCTTTTTATTGCGTTGGGTAACATGTTGTATATTATTGGAACAAGGTATTCTAGAGTTCTTTGACCGTATTTATTTAGGTATCTGCGAATTATAAGTCCATCATTTGCAGTTAGTCTTGTATTATGAACATGAACTACTAGTTTATTATATTCAGATTGAGATGTATGCTGACTCGCAATTTTAAGCCACAATATAGCACGAACAGATAATAAATTTACAGATTTTATTTTTCATAAATAAAATTTTAAAACCTGATTTTAATTTAACAGTAATTATAACAAGTTTGAAAAATTCTGGTGTTTTATTTTTAAGTATCAAAAACGAAAAACAATCTCAAACATCCTTTATATTTATCAACGTTATTTTTTTTGTGCATTACATATTAATAATATAATCCTATTAACATATACAAAACTTTAAACAAAAAATTTAACAATAATTATATTTTAAAGTTCTCATAGTGACAATTTTTTTACATTAAAGAAAAGTTTATTCTCATTTGCCCATGAAGATATTGCGTCAAAATCAAGTTGTAATGAATTCTTATAGAGGACGTTTAAATAGGCTCGTAATAATTTTGTAACTAGTAGGTAAAAACTATATCATTTCGAATTTCTGAGAAAACAAAGCATTCGTATACTTGAACAAATCAAAATTTGATATTGAAATATCCTTAAGAATAATATTATGAAGTCCGAAGTAGAACTTCAGACTGTAGACTGTTCTGTGCTCTACTGGGCTGCAACTAGCTTCAGTTATGTTGATCTTATAAGTTCCACATTATTTTATTAAACTTGGAAACATCGAAAATCTATATTTTGGTCAACGTTCTTAGTTTTTAAACGACTTAGAAAAGGAGGAGGTTCTCAATTCGACTGTATTTAAAAAAAATAAATTTATGTGTGTTACCTCAGAACTTTCGACTGGGTGAACCGATATTGATGATTCTTTTTTATTTGAAAGCTTGGGCTTCCCGTGTGGTCCCATTTTAATTTGGTCCAGTTCCGACAATGGCATCCATGAGAAAACCATATAAGACTTAAATTTACGTTAAGTATGTGCGCGACAAATGGACGAATAACTCAATATCACGCCAACCGATTTCGATGATTCTTTTTTTTTATTGGAAAGGATTTACTTCCAGGGTAGTTTGATGAGAGTTTGGTCAGGTTCTGATTATGGGATCCATGACAAAGTAATGGAACTCTTCAATTCTTAGGAGCAAATTAACGATACTCGGCCGAATCTCTTAATTTGACCCTAACGTGAAAATTTGACGTCGTTATGGTCAAATTATGTCTGTTTCGGTTCCAGTTCGGTGACAGTTCATCCTGCGACAATTCATCCTGCCGACAGTTCATCCTGCCGACAGTTCATCCTGCCGACAGTTCATCCCGCCGACAATTCATCCGGCAACAATTCATCCTGACAATTCAACCTAGCCTAACCTATAAGTATAAGTTATACTTATAGGTTAGGTTAGGTTTGTTATTCACGCATTCTTCTTCGGAGAGTCGAAATTATCGTTAGTAAAAATATTTTTACAGCGGATTTCCACTCAAGATGCCTTCAGATATAAGTATATCGATTTTGGTTGTACGGCCGTATATCCTCTTTGCATACTTACTTAATAAAAATCTTCTTAATGATCAGGCAGGATGAATTGTCGCCGGATGAATTGTCGGCGGGATGAACTGTCGGCAGGATGAACTGTCGGCCGGATGAACTGTCGCAGGATGAACTGTCGCCGGATGAATTGTCGCATGACGAATTGTCGGGTCACCGTCTGTTTCATATGAGCAGCACGTTTAGTAGGTCTACCCATATTCAAACAAATTAGTTAATGTACTTCAGATTCACTAAAAATCAAAAAATAAACCAAAATTTTTGTTTATTTTTGTATATTTTGGTTACACCATAAAAAATATTATATAAAAAGATAACATGGCTTTTGGTACAGATATGACCGGAAACCTATATTAATGTTATGAATCTACACTTCTGTCACCTCGCTCAAACGTCACTTTCGCATTAAAAGTTGTAAATATACACTTAATTTAAACAAATAGTCACTATAAATATATAAGAATGAAGGGGATGTAATCCCAAAACACGGTTGTACTAGACAAATCGTTGTAATTGAACTTTTACCGGATTAAAAGAAATTAATTCGGGACAAGCCTTGAAATTGACAGTATCGTATTTTTATTTATTTATTTATTTATTTAATTTACGCCCAGAGGGCTTTTACATAAATGTATAAAGACAGTACAATTTTAATGTAAGAAAGAAAAATATAATATAAATAAAAGTTACAATAGAAAACAAAAATACAAACATGAAATAAAAGTAACAAAAATTTAAAAGTACGGTGAGAAATAAAAACAATAAAGTTGCTATAAAAATAAAAAAAATACATGCATGATATAAATGTAAAAGGAACAAAAATTGTAAAGTAAGGTCATCAGATGTGTTTCAAAATTTACAACAATAATCATGAATAACAAACACCTAAGTACTTATTGGTCACTCATAGCGTGAAACCGCTATATTTATGTAGATGGTAGGTTCGTGAGTTGCAGGAGTTCAAAACTTTTCAATTTGAATTTCAATTAATTATAAAGTCGATGAAGTAAATTTACAAAAAAATCCTTAGTGAGCATTTAAATTATAGATAAATGATTTTATTATTTCATGTTTATAGTGTATCAGTGACATATTCCATATATCTATGTGCGAATACATATTACCCAAGTTTTGAATTCTATATAGTGGTATATGGAATTGTGCCCTAGTCGTAGTATTGCCAGAATAAAAGGGTAGTACTGACCTTGTATTTCTGGCTGGCACATTAAAATTTATGAGCGCCAAGAATTCAGGGCTGTCAATTGTATTATGCAAGATTTTATATAAAAATACTAGATCGGAAACAGTTCTTCTGTCACACAAATTTAATAGATTAGATAATTGCAGTAGATAAGTGTAATTTAATTGTTCTTTTGGTATTTTTAGTTTATTATTTAAAAAGCTTAGGAATTTTTTTTGTACTCTTTCTATTGTTTGAGAATGCACGTCATAGTGGGGAGACCACACAGTTGAGTTAAATTCAACCTGACTCCTCACTAGTGATGTGTACAGAAGTTTTAAGGTTTTAATGTCTTTGAAATCTTTAGCCACTCTTAGTACAAGACCTATCATTTTTAAACCCTTCTTTGAGATATTTTCAATGTGTGGTATGAAGCTAAGTTTGGTTTCGAAAGTAACACCTAAGTCATTAATTTCAGAAACAGATTCGAGAATGAAGTTATTGATTGAGTAATTGAAAAAAATAGGATTTTTTATTTTATAAAATCTCATAGTTATACATTTATTAACATTAAGGTATAGCTTGTTATCGCTACACCACTCAACTAATTTTGACAAGTTTGCTGAGAGAATATAACAGTCATCCAGGCTACGAATTGCTTTAAAAAGTTTCAAATCATCTGCGAACATAAGTACGTCGATGTCTTTAAAAATATTACAAATGTCGTTTACAAAAAAGATAAATAATACAGGTCCGAGGTGGGAACCTTGCGGAACACCACTGGATGCAAAAAAATCATACGATGATTCCCCATTTAGTTTAACACTAAGTTTTCGGTTTGAAAGATAGCTTATAAACCAAAGCAACATATTACCACGAACTCCAGCTTTAAACAGTTTTTCTACAAGAATGGCGTGAGAAACCTTATCGAACGCCTTGCTGATGTCAGTGTAAATTGAGTCAACTTGGAGCTTCTTCGCCATTGCATCGGAAATGAAATTTTGATATAAAATGTGGTTAGTTAGTGTTGACTTGCCGGCCATAAAACCATGCTGTTCAGGACATATATTATATTTAAATGAGCTAGTTATTTTATCCAAAATCAGCTTCTCAAACAGTTTTGGAATTGTTGATAGTATGCATATAGGTCTATAATTAGTTACTTCGTTTTTATCCCCTTTTTTGAAAATAGGTGTTATATAACTATGTTTCCAGAGATCAGGAAACTTACCTTTTGACAAAGAACGATTAAAGAGTGTGTATAGGGGATAAGCAAGAACGGCGACACACTGCTGCAAGATTAAAGGTGGAATGTTATCAGGACCGGCATTTTTATTGGGATCTAGAAGTTTAATTTGTTTTATAATTTCGTTTAGTTCGATGTGCACACGTGACAAGTTTATATTGAAACTGGGAGTATAGTTAGGTAAGGAGAACTGATTGGGTTGACTTTTATCGTAAACGTTCTTGAAGAAGTCGGCAAAAAGATTGACAATATTTTTGGTGCCATCAGCTTTCTGCCTTCAAAATACATGGTATTTGGTATACTATATATATACTACTATATGTATACTTCTTAATGTTTTACTGAATCGCCAAAAACGTTTTATATTGTTAAAAATATCATTCTCTGTCTGCTTAATATAGTCGTTATAACACGCCCTTGATAGTTTATTACAATCACTTCTAATTTTGGAGAATTCTATATACAACTGCGATGTTCCGTGATCCTTATACAGTTTGTGAGCTGTTTTTTTACGTGTAATTAAATTAATCAAATCTTTATTAAACCATACTGGATATTTAGATTCCTTATATTGAGTGTAAGGGACAAAGCGATTTATATGATTACTAAGAATTAAGTAAAACTGTTCAGTAGTACGATTTAAATCATCACTATCTAAGAAAGACCAGTCAACCAATTTAAGAGAGTCACACATACCCGAATAATCTGCCTTTCTAAAATTATAGCATGATCTCGTAGACTTCAGAATTTTTTCGCCAAAGTCGGTTATACAAATATTTAGTGGAGGATGATGGACGTCAGGGGGTATGACAACTTCTATGGCCTTACTCACTTTGATACATTGAGAATTGAAGAATACGAGATCCAATACGCGATTGTTAATGTTTCTGACAAGATTATGTTGAGTTAAGTTTAAATATATTGACATGTCGAGTATTACTCTTTCACTTTCCGAGATAGTGGTATTAAAAGTATTCGACAATTCGGGGTCGTGCAAATTCCAATTTACATTTGGAAGATTGTAATCGCCTACGGCAATAAATTTGGCATCAGGATATTTTGTTCTTATTATTTCTACGTCTTCATAATGGTTTTTTAAGACAAGAATGTTGGCCGAGGGGGGTATGTATACAGAACTAATTATTAATTTCTCACTTTTACATTTCACCAATACAAACAATTGTTCAACGATACTGTTTTTTGTGTTTAATTTCTTAGAAGTAATTTTTTTTTTAATTGCGACGAGGACACCACCTCCTCTTGATTTATCCATCCATGATTAGTCCATCCTGTAAACATTGTACGAGGATAATCCTAGTTCAGAAGAATTGATGGATGGATCTAACCATGTTTCAGTCAGTACCACGGCTTCACATATTATTGATGGTATGCAAATTCTGAAGTTATCAAGTTTTGTTCGCAGCCCACGTATTGTTATATTGTTACATTATCTATCTATATTATTACATTATCTATCTATTATGAAACATAATTCAGCATTTGATCCTGTATTGTTACAAATTGTAACAATACAGGATCATATTATATAGTAATGAGTAAATAAATGAGGAGTTAGTTGATTAAATCACTCTTTTTGTGTGATAAATAAACGGTGTAATGTGATTGATCTCGTACTAGTAGTAATACTTAAATAAATATGGAGTTAGTTGATAATTCGTAGGGTTTTTGTGATAAATAAGCGGAATAATTTGATTGATCTCTACTAATAGTTATAATTTAATAAATGTGTAGTTAGTTGATTAATTCATTCTTTTTTTGTTACAAATAAACTGTGTAATTTGATTGATCTCATATTAATAGTAATATGTACGTAAATAAATGTGGAGGTGATTAATTCATTGTTTTATTTGCCTTATATAAATATTTTCAATATGCGGGATCCCGCAAATACCGAGATCCCGCGGGATTGAAAATTCGTAGTCCCGAAAATACCGACATTGAATTCAGGCTCCGGGATTGGAAGCCCTACTTACAATGGTAAGGTAACTTGTGACGAACTGATCTACTCGGTACATGAAAACATATTAACGAAAGAAGTTCATGGGAGTTCACCAAATTATTAACAATTTTAAATAAATAAAATAAGTCCAAACAAATTATTTTATTTATTAATCTTAAGTTAGCTCACATCTTTGTTTGTGCTAATATTTTATAAAGATATAAACATTTACATTGGTTGGCAAACATAATCATTCTTTAAATATTACACATAAATAAAGACATTAATAATTGAGGTAGTTCGTAATTCTTTTTTAAACTTATTTATATTTTCTATCTCAGTAATTTCATTCGGGATGTTGTTATACAGTTGGACGGCCTGGTACATCAGAGATTTCTGGGTGCTTGATTTTTTTCTTGTCGGCAGTCTAATTTGCTTTGAATTTCTTGTCCCGTGTCCGTGTGTTTCGTTATTATAATGTATTTTTCTTTTTAGTTCCTTAGACATCATCCCCATGTTAATTTTATGTAAAAAAATAAGTACATTCAAATACACAGTTTGCTTCACCGTCAACATATTTAGCTCTTTTAGCATGTCTCGTATCCGTGGGTATATGTTGCGCTTAAGTATTATTCGCATTGCTTTATTTTGCAGTATTTGCATTTTTTTCATTTTCTCTTCATTGCAGAGAAAAAGAATACTTGAACAGTAATTAAAGTGTGGTGATATAATTGTATTATATATTATCTGGCATGTTTCTTTATTTACTTTGTTTCTGATTCTACCAAGAAATGATATTTTTATTGCAATTTTTTTAATTGTGTAATCTGCATTTCAATTTTGAGTCTATGATTACACCAAGATATTTAATTTCTTCCACTTTTTTTATGATTTCTCCATTTATAGAAACCTTTGGTTCATCATGCGTATTTGTTCTACCTATATGCATGTATTTTGTCTTATTTACATTTAGTTTAAATTTATTTAATTTGAGCCATTTTGACAAAGTTTCTAAGTCACTATTTATCTTTTTGATTGCTTTCTCATAATTATCTTCTGCAATATAAATCAGTGCGTCGTCTGCAAACTGTCTTATTTTGCAATGTTTTAGTATTTTTACCATATCATTTATGTAGAGTATAAACAATATCGGACCCAATACCGATCCTTGCGGTACCCCCAGCATATTTTCAAACAAATTCTTCTTTCTTTTAATGTATCGAGTCCCAGTTGTTGTAACAGAGAGAAGTAATTAATGTTTTCTGTGAATATTCTCAATTTAAAATTAATGTGACGTAAGAATTTGTGTTGGACACTTTTCCTCGTATAAGCCCTGTAAAATTTTTGCTTTGAACACTTTCGTGGATTTTCATTATCCATTTAGTTTGTGCGTAAGTAAGTACCTACATTATTATTTAAGAATCCCTAATTCTCGGCATCCGGCACACGGGGATATCGCTGACACGTGTTACTGAGTGGATAGAGCTGCAAAGGAGATAGGAGCGGTAAGATGTGGAGTAATAAGAGTCGAGTACTTTGGTAAGTGCTGAAAGACGCGAGTGTCGAGATGTTCAAACAGAAATTTAATTCAACAAATTAGGATCTCTCAAGGAAATACGGATTTTCTTGAATTAGGCACTTCTAGGAAAATTGTTTATTATTCCTTGTTTTCTCATAAAATTTCACTAATCATTGAGTCTGATCCATCCGAAATTGCCTACGAATTACAGCTTCGGGTGCACTTGGAAATTGACTGTAAATACTGACAATGAAACGAAACGAAATGGTCTTTGGTGATAACGTATTAAGAAATGGTATTTGGTGATAAATAAACAATTCCACGGGTTGGTCCCCGAATTGGTTCAAAGAATCCAAAATAATTTTTTAAGATACGTAAATTTTAAAATGGGCAATCCTAGTAAATGCCTAAATTACGATTCTTTGTTCATTAAATTCAATAAAATTATCTGATCGTAGAATCATTTCCGATTTAACCTGTTTGTAGGGGCGTGTAAATAGCCCCTGACATGAGGGAATGACTACCCTATGTAAATTAAGGAAAGTTGAAATCTTCCCTATGTGACACAAAACAGTCTACACAGCAATTCCAAAATCCTAAGTGAAAACAGAACAATACTCACTCAGTGAATGCAGCTCTTGTAGTCCAGCACAAAACGACACTAGTTTTCATTCAAAATATCGATTTCTGCCAAGGCGGTATTGCATAATCTCAACAGATGTTTTGCACAGCAAGGAAGTTTCAACAATGAATATAAATTTGCATATTAATAATACGTGCAAAATCTTAGGTACAACAATAATTCAATTATTGGGTGAATTATTTGATAATGACTGACTAGGAGTGACTCTCTTGGCTTTCACTAACACTCACGTCGGAAGTAATTGCCTGCTTCACAGAGGTAAGAAAATGCATGAATATACTGAATTTCAATGTCACATAGGTAAATTCAATATAATACGAAAACCATAGATGGCGCCCTCATGGTCCCATAGCATAAATTATTAATTTAAAAAAAAATAATGCCCAAATGGATTTAAATATATTTATGGCGCGTATTCACTGTTTGTATAAAATCATTAATTCAATGTTTGATACCCCTGATTTATTATCTGAAATCTCTTTTCGTACTCCAGGCAGGTCAGTTACAAGTTACAAGACAGTACCTACCATATTATTGTAGCAATTCGATATCAACATCCCAATATTACACTCCTATGCGACGGATTCAACACCTACGAAACAAATACTCCGATGTTGTTGATATATTTAGTACATCAATTTTAACATAGGTATAAGCATACCTTATTGAAGTTTTTTTCATCAAGTAGGGGAACATTTTGATAAAGCTATTTAAATGGACACACATGTCAAAGACATCTACAGAAACACCCAAATACTCCCTTTTAATACCATTCCCACTTTTGAAATAACGAAAACTATATTACAAGTAATTCAACACTCGGCACATTCCAACACTACACTATATTACAATTGCGACGTACACCAACACAACACAAGAAATCACAACAAACTTCATATACCAAAAATCAAATCAACAAAATATGGACTAAGATCCCTAGAATACATAGCTCACACAAAATATAATCAACTACCCAACGAGATCAAATGTGCAAGTCAATGTAAAAAGACCCAAACTAACATGCTCAAACTTCATCCTATTAATGACTTTCTGAAATAATAATGTTGTGTACGTCCCCATCATATGTCCATTTAATACATACATACAGCTATATGTTTCATGTAATGCGTATCATTCCCGCAATGAGTTTATTAACTCCTGGGAGTACAATGCTTTATATAATATACTATATTCTGTATTGTATACTTTTGATAAATAAAACATAAATAAATTGACTAACCATTAAAAGTATTTTGTCGGCTGAAAGAAAAAAACTATTTTGGATTTTTTTTATATTTTGTACCTACATACTGTGTGAATCAAATTCAATAATATTTTTCCTTTTTTTTTTCAAGTGTTTTAAACAGTCGTTTCCTGCATCATTTACGAGTAAACTTTTGTAAATATTGTTATATGTATGTAAAAGCCTAAATAGGCGTAAATAAATATATGTAATATGCGTAGGAAAAACTAAAGATGCAAGGAAAAGGGATAACCAATCACTTACCACTGTACCTCTGCGAAGAAGCACACAACACAGTCACAAGATAGTTTATATTATAGTTCCACCGCGATATCTCGTTGTAAGTAAAGTCCTCTCGGCCGAGTTAAAGGGCAAGGCAGTCAATCAGACCCTGTTCTATTTAGTAGGGCGAGTACCCCCCCCTAAGCTTCCCCGCACTGACTCGCTTGCCCACTCGGCAGGTATAAACATGCACTCGCCATTCGCCACTCGGCATGCTGGCGACGTTCGCATCACTTTGTTAAATTATCTTTTAGCGATTCATTTTGTCTCGATAATGAACTGACTGACTGACTCGGTGCGAAATTAAAAAAAATACGTGTAAACACCTACTCGTTCACCCAACTCACTCGGCCTAGTATCCATCTACTATCCAGACATAAGTACAAAACGGTATTGCTTACTTTCGAGATATACCCAATTTTTAAATTTACAAACGAAATTATGAACACGAAAAACACCAACAACTTGCTTCCAAGGTTGTCCCAACACTATTTTTCAAAAACAAATTTTGCTATTGTTCTTGTCATTTTTCCAAATTCAAAATGCTTTTCCACCAAGGTGATTAGGGAGAGATCGGTACTGGATAAATGACATCTCCGTAGGAACTATGCATATTCACATTTCAAATCCAAACCGAGTCCCTCTAACATTTTAAAATCCAACGTCAAATATAATACATATAAAGTTTTCTGATTTGAACTCTAGTTCACAAACTGAATCCCAGTGAAGTCGCAGGTGCCTTGCGAGATTTAATATTAAACTCCCATAGCTTTAGCAGGATTTCATTTTCAAGTAAAGTTTTCCTTTATGTCTGCTGCTTTTCATTGCATTGTTAGTGATTGTTTGTTAGGTGGTATTTAAGTTCAAAGAAACTCTTCTGTAATCTGGAAGATTGCATTATGTATATTTGCCAACTTTGACATCTCAGAACAAGGTATAGTGAAGTTAAAACCCTTTCCAAATCAAGCGACGATTTTTTGGCGTAAGTACTAAAAAGATTGAATAGAAAATTATTTCATTATCTTTATCTTAATTTCTTCCACCTTTTTACGTCTTGTCAGTAAATGTCATTAGCCATTAGTCAGTCAATTGGCTGTAAAATCTGTTTTTAGAAGTTGATGAAATAGACTTTCAAATTTTATAAATCGAAATAAAGCATCAGAAATAAGACATATATATTTTTTAATATAATATAATGGTATCAATTACGGTGACCAGACAACTCAGAATGAAACCAACTCAGAAGCACCTCAGAAAGGTCGTTAAGAGTGATGATAAAAAAAAATTAAAAAATTGGTTAAATAGGTTAAGTTAGGTTAGGGTTACCGGCTATTTTAAAATTATTTTTTCATTGCTTTTAATGACCTTTCTGAGGTCTTTCTGAGTTGGTTTCATTCTGAATTGCCATGGAACCATCAATTACATGTTTATATACAAGAAATAAAGTTTTTCTATTAAAATACATTAAATAATACGTATTACACCCTTTTTAAAAGCAGAGCTCGAGTTCAAAGGCGGATAAACGCAGGTTAACCACAGTTTAGCAAAGGAAAAATATTTTTTTTTATATATTAAACAAAAAATAGATATTTAACAGTAAATAAGAAAAAATATATAAATATATATTTTTTAATTAAATAATAGATAAGAAATACAATTGATTGAAGAGGAGGAGATAAAGAGAAAGGAAAAAAATAATGAGAGAAAAAGGATATCTCTAATATTATAATTGAGTGGTTGTGTTGATAAGTTATATAAAAAAAAAAATTATTGAATTTTTTGTAATTTGTTTCCAATCTTAATTTCAAGGGTAATTCGTTAAACCATTTAACTCCAATATATTTGTAGAATTGTTGGGCTGTGGTGGTGTTACAGCGTGGTATCGTTAAAGAACCAAGGATATTTGTTCTATTGCTGTTCGAAAAAAGAGTTAAGCTCACATTATTGAAACAATCTTTGTGTATTTGTAAGAGCGTAATTTTTTTATAAATAGTATGAAGTGAAAGGACTTTAAATTCTTGAAATAATTTGATGGTAGGGTAATCGTATGGCTTTTTTAGAATTATTTTTATTAATATTCTTTGGCATAATTTCTAAAGGCAAAAGAGAAGTTTTGAAAGCACCACCCCAGCCAACAATTCCATATTGTAATACTGATTGAATTAGGGAAAAATATATGGTTCTTAATAATCCAATATTTAATGTGTTTCGTATTCTAATAAAAACGTAAATTAGTTTTCTTAAACGTTCTACTGTTGTATTGATTTGTAATTTCCATTTTATGTTACTATCTATAATTACACCGAGGTATTTTACGTTTGTTTTAACAGTGAGTATAGAGCAGTTAGGTTTATGAATATTAATAGACGAGAACAGAAAAGTGAGGGGTACAAACCAACTATAGCGGAACGCAGAGGGGCAAGATGATATGTGATTCGTCAATAAATCAATCTGACAGTATATAGACATCTCGCCTTATAATATCACCATTTAGTTCTTAAAATTAAAACCTGCTTTTGAATGAATAGACCCTTTTACATGGGAGCGCGAATTGCTCGCCACGTTATGAACAAATTTGCGAAGTCTAAATACGGCAAAGTAAAGTTCGTCTGATTTCAGAGTCGAATATTGTATTGCCTTATTTAGTTCATTTACAAATGTTTCATAATTTACTTACCCCAGTAAACAGCGACGAGCACACGCCATGTATCTCGATGTGTATGTTAGTATATGTTACTAAAGCTGATCATATTATATGATCTGAATAAGCTTAAAATAAAGTAAAATAATGCTTACCTATGGAATGTAATACGACAATTGGGTTTATTCTCTTTTTCACTTCTATTTTAGCACAAGCCATCATTTTTGTTATTTCGTAAAATGTATCGACGAGAGCTCGACGCTGGCTCGCACAAGAATGATGATGTCATATTTTTTAGATTCACGCGAAGCCATACGCGAGCCCAGCCGGCTCCAAATGGAAACGGTATGTGGAGGGGGGAAATAAAACACTTTCATGCTTCACTTTTACAATTCTACTCTAACTTCAAGACAAACTTTATTTATCTTCTTGAAACCGTAACAAAAAAACAACTAACTTGTATGTGTCACTTTGTTACTACTTTATTTTCAAAGATACATTACGTATATTTTTATGCCTCATCCGCACGTTTGGCAAACCTCAACAAGCCTTCACAAACGCAAACGTGCGGATAGAGTGTTTGGCTTGGTTTGCGTAAGTTTGCAAGCGCTTGTAGCCGATCCGATAGAGTGTCGGTTTTTCGTCACAAATCAAAGGGAATTTGCCGCAAGCGTTTGCGACGCATCCACACGGTTGTGAGCACTCAGTCTCGTTTGTGCAGTGGTGGCTAACGGACGTGAGTTGCGGTTAGTATATTCATGCGTGAGTTGTATTTCAAAATGAGTGACTGGTCAAATGAGGACGTTTTACGATGCCGGGAATTCTATCAGGGAGAGCCATGCATTTGGGACCCAAGCCATTGAGAGCATAAGGATAATAAGAAGGTTACCGATGCATGGAGTCGCGTTAATAACTTTTTGAAGAAACCAATAAAGGAGCTGAAAGCCAAGAAGGAAATTTTTATGGTCAGAAAACATCTAAAAAAAAAAGAAGAACGTATTCGTTTCTTCCACTTATTTTCTTGTATTTATAATAAAAATAACTTAAGGCGATCTTACAGTCCAAGCAAAAATCGCAGAATTTACGCCCTTTTATGGGAGGAGTTTAAAAATACTCGAGAAAAAGCTTTTGGAAAGGTTGGAAAAGGTATTTAGATTTTTTTTACAGGTTGATTTCGTAAAGGCCTGTAAAAAACATTAACTCATTTTTTCGCATTGTTTATTGTATTAAAACAGAATTTTAAAAATGATTTCACGAAACAAAGCGATGCGGAGCCTAACGTCCGTTTCCCGCTCTGTTTAGGGGCAAACGGATAAAAAAAACGGGCGTGACTAGTTATGTAGCCCTTCGGTGGACGGCATAGAGTTCTCTTTGAAAATCCAAATTCGTCTACTGCCGGCCGTATTGTAAAATAACAACGCGAAAATGCATATTTTATTTTATTTTGTGAACTTCGGGCGTAAATATCATTTTTTTTGCGATTATTATAAAAGAAACTGAATTTGCTACATTAAACAATAAAACCATATTCGAAAAGGGGTTTATAAATAGGAGAATTTGGACTTACAAATGTTTTTTACCGACTTTAAATTTTTTTTTATAGACTTATTAAAAGACTTAAAAAAACTGACCAATATTTTTAAGGGCCAAGATATGTTCTACAGGCAGTATTTAATAGAAGTTTCTATAATACTTCTAAGCGATTCAATTTTCAAAACAAAAACATACAATTTTGTATGATTTTGCATTATTTACAATAGCTTCATCTTAAGCCAAATGTTATGGCCGATGCAACAACCTCGACGTCCGTCATGCTTGCCTCTTCAGAACAAACTAATGCACTCGCAAGCGTGTGGATGGCCACGTTTGAATTCCGAAATCAAGCCAAACGTTTGTAGAGATTTGGAGTTTGCGGCAAGTGGCAAACGTGCGGATGAGGCATTAAACTTTCACTTTAAATTTCATTTTTACTTGTACCGCCAACTTATTGGTGTAATTTAGCACTTAATATTACCCACGCACAGACAGTGCCTTAGTGGGTTCCCATTATCTACTTTTGTCTTATATACATCTTTTACATTATTTTTATTTTGTTTTATGTTATATATTTAGAAAATGTGTAAAAATTACTATTGAATTGTATCATGATATAATGGGAAAAAATAAAGAAAAAAAAGATTTTATCACTAAGGGCAGGTCTAGTAATATTCATATGTCTATGAAATAAACAAATAATTTTTGAAATAATATTAATTTTTTCTAACTACGTACAATTATTGATAAACGAAAAAAAATAAAAAGCACACATATTTTATGAGGCAAATAATAATTATTTCTTACGCACCAGATTTAAATGTCTGGGTTAAATTTTCCCCACAGGAAAAACTAAACCCTTTCACACACTTCCCCAAATGATCATCTAGTCAACCCACGCTATGCAATTGCACTATATAAGTATTATAAATACAAAATAATACAAGAACAACATGTCAACCTACTAGAGACCAAATGGGAATATAATTCACCGACTCCAGATATTTTCATTTCAGAGGGTTCGGCTCTGTGGCATTTCTAATTGAACCTATAAATCCTACTGATCCCTCAATATAAATATTTAAAAAATCTTTTGTAATCCTACATGTATTTAAAATTACTGATTTTTGCATTTTTATATACAAATTCTTTGACAAATCTAATATGCTTAAATTTTGAATCAGATTCCTAGGTATTATGCCAGTGGCCGAAATAACAAATGGTAATATTTTTATAGTCCGAGAATGCCAAATTCTTTTTATCTAAATTAAAAATTTTAATTCTTTTAATTATAAACATTACCATTGACTGACTTTTGTCCTTTCATCTATCTTCTATAATATAAAAATGAATCGCTGAATTTGTTGGTAAGCGCTTATCTCGAGAGCAGCTGAACCGATTTCGTTAATTCTTTTTTTTAAATATTCCTTGAAGTGCGAGGATGGTTCTTACGGAGAGAAAAATGAAAAAAATTGCGCAGAAAATTGGATAATTTCAGAAAAGATTGCACATTTGACAGTTCGCGTGTTTGAGAATGACATTTTACAAAACAATGATTGTTCAATCAGGATTCTATTTTTGAAAATCTTTAGTTGATGAATTTATTTAAAGTAGGTACTCCCCTAATAATTTGAATAGAATCAAGAATTTTAGATATTTTAAATAGGTACCTATGTTAGGTACAAAATTTAATATAGATACATGAAAAATGGAAATTTTAATAAAAATTGTAAAAGGTGGCACGCGGGCTGTTTAAAAACTGAATGTACTTGGATTGAATATATGGAACGCGGGAGGAGGGTTGACGGGACGAGGGAGCGGGAAAGGGAAGATGGAAGGCGGGGATGGTGGAAGGGGAACGCGGGAGGGGAAGGGGCAATGTGAAGGGGGAGAGGAACTCGGGAGGGGGGTTTGCGGGAAGGGGAACGGGATGAATGGGAAAGGACACTCAGGGAGAAATAATTTCTTTATTAAATGGCATAGCGACGCATGCCGGGACCAGCTAGTAATTAATAAAAAATTCCAAACTTAATTTTTTTTTTCAAATTGTGGTGGAAAACTTTTGATTCATAAAAGTACATTTTAATAATGTTGTGGTTAATTTTTACATTTGAATATATAGCGTGGCGTTTTCTCTTTCTAAGACGATTTAGATCATATTTCTAACCATTACAGTAATGGAGAAATAACGATTTCTGAGAGACTTGTATGAATTGTTCCGAAGAGCGAACCAGTTAGTCTGACTGGTTAACCTTCATAACAAATGGTTCCGGCATTTGTCGGTGTAGGTACTAAAAGATTAGAAAAGATAAATAAATAATTTAGTTATCTTTATCTTAATTTCTTCCGCCTTTATGCATCGTGTTAGTCATTGTCATTTGTCATTAACCAGTCAATTGATTCGACCGCCCGACAGTTACATATTAAGAGCGTTTAACCAGCCAGCGGCCGAAAATCCACATTTCGTCGAAAGTTGTTCTTACGATCGTGCAGGGCGGTTACAATGAGAAAGATTAATTATTCTCCGTACCAGCTGTTTAAAATTATAACTCAATATCGATTTTATTTCGTGCCAAATTTGCTTTAATTTATGTCTACATTCAAAAATGCTGAAAGGCGTGATGATAAAACTATTAAAATGATCGTTTCTTGGTTGACCTATCGTTTTAACAAATTTGTCATAGTATATTAAAACTTTTTTCCACTTAATTTATTTATGACTAACCGATTTCAGTCTATGAAGGCCATCTACATACTATCTTAGGAGCAGTGCGAGAGGGATGGGCATGGAGAATCCGCCACAATAATGAGCTCTATGATATCTACCACTCCCAGACTCTCTACCCATTTAAGGGCGTTTAACCAGCCAGGGAGGTTCCAATGAGAAAGATTAATTATTCTCCGTACAAACTTTTTAAAATTCTAACTCAATATCGATTTTATTTCATTCCAAATTTGCTTTAATTTATACCTACATCCAAAAATGCTGAAAGCCTTGATGATAAAACTATTAAAATAATGTACTTTTTGTAATTATTTTTTTTTTATTATAAGTATTTATCATTTTTCGATAATGTCTAAGTTACATAAGAATGTAAAAAAAAATCTGAAATATATTAGATAAGTTTTAAGATTTTTACGGCCAAAAGCATTTTCGTTATTTGTTTTTGGGGTATTATGCCGTGTTGCGCTACCTCCTTCTTTAGCCAACGTTTCGGACATCGTTGCAGTGTCCATCATCAGGGCAGATCCGGTAGATGTGTGATCACACATCTACCGGATCTGCCGGATCTGCCCTGATGATGGACACTGCAACGATGTCCGAAACGTTGGCTAAAGAAGGAGGTAGCGCAACACGGCATAATACACCAAAAACAAATAATGAAATATATTAGTTTGTAAGTGCGCAAATAAATACTCAAACGGACCAATTTTCGCCAAGAAACACATGTACGTATATATTTTTTTATGATTTTATTTAAACTAAAATAAAAATTCTAAAACAAGCGATACCCAGATAATGTATTGATTTATTTTACTACATAATTATATAATTCAAAATCTTTTTTGAAAATTTAACAAATCTACCAACGACTTATGGTATAACCTTATTATACTAAAAACAAACATTTTTTTCAAAATTTTTAAACATGCGAATGCTAGATAAAAGAACAATCTTTCGAAATCCATTTATAATTTTGTTGTGGAAAAGAGTCAATACGTCTAAAATCTGATTTAAAAATGACTTATTTCTCGTTTTCTCTGGTAATACCCCTTAAGGCCGTCATTATAATCGAGAAAACAATGATAATCTGTTGACACAAATCACAGTTTTAACGGATCAAAAGGTGTCAGCTTAAAAAGCCTCGACAATGACCGTTCATTAAAAATATTATACATGGTTTGCTCACGTAATTCCGTGACCTGCTTTCCGTAAATCTCCCTCGGGGGTGTATACTCCCTCGCAGAGATAAATAAAGGGCGTGAAATATGTACCGTAAACCGGGTTAAATGGGGTATGTGGTATGAAAAGTGAAAATACACGTTATTTGTCATATCCCCTGATCCTTTGAAGCGTGTATTTGTGCGTGACGCATATTTTCCTTTGAGAGTATGAAAAGGCTTTAAATTTTCCCTTTTAAGATTATTCAAAAATTCATTTTGCGAATATAACATTTTACCATAATTTTAGTTTTATTTCTAGCCGACCCGACAAATTGTTCTGCCATGCTCACCTGGAGTTTTATAAAAACCTTGTCCTGACAATAACGAACACACAAAAAAAAGTATTTTCCAATTTGGTGCAGTCGTTCGAAAGTTATGCGCTTAGCAACACGTTCAGCGATTCATTTTTATATTATAGACTAGCTTGTACCCGGCATGCGTTGCTATGCCATTTAATAAAGAAATTGTTTCTTCCTGCGTGTCCTTTCCCATTCGTCTCGTTCTCCTTCCGCCTCCCCTTCCTCTCCCGCGTCCCCTTCCCCCCTCGCGTTCCGCCTCATGCACCTTCCCTCTTCCACTCAGCTCCACCCCTTCCCCCGTCCCGCGAACCCCCTACCCGAGTTTCCTTCCCCCTTCCCCTTTCGCATTTCATACACTCAGTCCCGATGCATTCAGTTTTCAAACAGCTCGCGTGCAACCTATTGCAAATTTCATTAAACCAGAGCTCACCAGTAGTTTAATACAAACCTTGTCCTGACAATAACGAACACAAATAAAAAAGAATTATCCAATTTGGTGCAGTAAGTGTGTAGGGATGGGATCTATGACAGAAAGAGGAATGGAGCGCTGAAGACGATGACCGCAGATACTCGTAAAAGCAAAAAACACTAATAGGCCAGTGCAATTAGCGATTCGCGATCGGAATTATTCCGGTAGTCCCAATTTTTTTATATGTTTTAAACACTCATCTCGTGATGTAAAATCTGAGTTTTCGACCTTGGGTCACTTGAGCTTTCGCCGCCATTATGAAATAACCAGCCGAAATCGCGCCAAAATCTAGTTTTCCTCAAATATCTCGTTTCCAATAAAAATTTCAGCTAAAATTGCTTTAAAAGTTTAGTAGAACATAAAATTACCTACAATTTTTACTTAAAAAGTTTTCTTGTGTCTCTAATAAATATTGAGATATGCAGTCGTAAATATGTGTATAATTTTATAAAAACAGTTAAATTGCTTGACTTGGTTTGGTTTTTTGTGTGTATCTCTTTTCCAGAACAATTTTGTGAAAAAATTATTAATATTAATTTTGTAGAGAATAAAATTTCATAAAAGACAGGTTTAAAATTTCATAAAAGACTCAATGAGTATCCAGGTTCTAACACAAAAATTACACAAAAATTGGGTCAAAAATTGAATCAGAAGAAAAGTGTTTTAATCTTGGCATATCTTTATTATTCTTTTTTTTTAAACAATTATTGTTGTAATAACATGTAAAATACATAACAGCAACATTTACCACCAATGTAATCACAACATACAAATAAAAAAATATTAATTAAGTTACATAGATGCCGTAAAAAAAAGAAAAAAAAGGATTTTCATTAAATTTATCACTTTTGACTAACAATGAAACTTACGGGCCCCGAACAACTTCAATATAGTCTTCCTATGTCTCATCAGCCGTATTTGTGGTGACTGGCTCACCAAATTCCTCATCATGAACGAAGGCTTCCATAGCATTCTCGCAGCACAGAGCTGCCATTACAGTGAATACAGTGTAGGGAGCATTTCAAACCCGACTTTCTACATGTGCACTTTCCAGCGCAACCTTTTTTGCATTGGCATGAAATAAAGTTCAGCGACGCCTGAGGTGCAGCCTCCTTCAGCATTGGTACTGGAGTTAGTAACCCAACAGCATCTTTCTTCCATCCCCATTCAGTTGGATCTTTATGGTGACCAAGCCAAGTTTGCACTTACAAGTATGTTCTTAAAGCATGTTACTGGACTGCATCTTTGGTGGGTGGTAGCCTGGATACATTGAATTTGTTCTTTTTCACCCCCTTGACAAAAAGAATGTACCTACCTTAAATTTTCCAAATTTGATTTCTCATTGCCGCCATACAAAAGTGCAAAGAATTGTTCGGCAGCCAAAGTGATTGTTTCTCGCTTTGCTTTTGGATCTTGAAATACACGAACAAGTTCATTCACTGAGTGGTTCTTGAGAAGAATATTACAAAAATTGTTTTTGCCTTGACCGAACGGAGCACCAGTTGTGTCGCAGCCACTTATGGCATGAATGAATAAAATGTTTTCTACTATTTCAATGTGTTTAAAACATTTGTTGGAGTACAACGCGTTAAGTGATTTACCTTTACCGACTTTTTGATAATATACGATTGAAGGTGAGAGAGCTGTGATGTGTACCAACAGGTCGATATCCTGACCAACGATTATGACTGCATCATGTTGAGATGACAACGAGTTTGCTGTGGTTATTATGAGAACGTCAGCATCCTCTTCAGCTTGTACTGTCGATATTGCTGTGGTTATTATGAGAACGTCAGCATCCTCTTCAGCTTGTACTGTCGATATATGCGATCGTTCAAATGAGGCTCTGAGTAGGGAAATAAAACGGGACTTGTTCTTCTCATTTCCCAGAAACTTTTCCTGTGGCACTTGTGGGTGAGTGGTTTCATAAAACAAAACTTCAGCAGAAGTTGTTACTCTGGCACGCCGTGCTCTTTCCACCCCTTAGTGCTTTTCTTTTCAACTGAATCTAGGTATCCATCGAATACTACTACTGCATTGGCTCCATAATGATATTGTACATACCTGACATATTGCTGAAAAATGATTGAAAAAGGTTGTGCACGACCCCATACAACTTTGTGCAGTAAATATCCCCCATCAACTACGTGTATTTTACTGCCTCCCAGTTCTATGTTATTTGGTAGAGGATTGAACCATGAGTAAAATATGGATTTGGTTCCTTTGCGCATGCCTTCCTCTGAGAAAAGAGACAGTGGGACCGGAGATAGTTCATATTGGAAATATTCTTTAAGTTCAATTTCAGACTTTTTGGTAATACACATACGATGGAATAGCATTAATGGATCTATTGTCACAGTCACACCCTGATTTTTTATGCTGCTGGTCACCGCTGCAAGAGAAACTATCGCATCCTTACGTTTTAAGTGTAGGTTTCCAAAGTTCTGGTTGACGACTTTAGACAGAGCAAATTTCCCCATCTTTTCAGCCATGTGACAAGTTACTTTGCTATCCCCGACAATGTCACTGCTTATAGACATAATCATATTTGTGCGAGGAAATGGTTCATGGCAAGAAAACCAATCAATGAGAGTTTGAACGTCTTTGTCATCCCTCTTAATTCGTGTAGGCCTCATCTCTACATGTTGCTCTGACGTTCCTGATTCAACTCCACAGAATGACTCAATACCCTCACAAATATTATGCAGATAAACAAATTCAGCAGTCCAACGAAGAATAGAACTGTTTGTGATTCCTCGTCCTTGGGTCAAACCTCCAGATGTTTTCATCGATCTCATCAGAGTTTGTTCGATTGTCATGTCAGACCAAATCCCTGACCAAAATTCATGAGATCGTCGAATCGTAAAGAAACCCTCTTTGGTAAATCTTTCATATTCTATTGGATCCATCTTCTCTTTCAATGTCAACATATCTTGGAGATACATATGTACACTTTTGGCATAATTAAAGTGGGCGGCTGCGTGAAAAAAAGGTATCATTTTTTGGACCGTTGCAAGATGGAGCTCCCAATTTCCAGCACGTTCCGCTTCATTATACAGCTCAATCAGTGTAGTGATCTGGAAGTATTGAACCCACAGCTGGGAAGTAGGTCCGTTTTCTTTTAAAATGTTCAGTACATCAATCAGGGACTGGCGGCTATAGAGTATTTGTGAGAAAAAAAAAACAAATTCCATACAAAAATAACCGATTTCCATATAAATAACTTCTAAAATATTATTTTTGTTTGTATTTAGCTCTAAAGGAGCAGAGTTGGCAACACTGATGGCCCGTCTTGGAGTGGCTAATTGGCGGCAACTACAGGGAACCGTGGGGGAGGGGGGACCCCCCACTCTCTTTTATTTGTTATAATATGTTAAAAATATTACAATATATTAAAATGTAATGTAAACAAAAATCGTATAACATGGTAATAAATCGTGATAAATTTTCTGTTTTCACTCCGATATTTGTTTATACTTGATATAAGTAAAAAAAATTACAAAAAAAATTAAAATTACAGGTCTTTTTAGAAATTTTATTTTCTACAAAATTAATATCAATAATTTTTTCACAAAATTGTACAGGAAAAAAGATACGCACAAAAAACTAAACCAAATCGAGCAATTTACCTGTTTTTATAAAATTATACACATATTTACGACTGCATATCTCAATATTTATTAGAGATAGAATAAAACTTTTAAGATAAAAATTGTAGGTAATTTTATGTTCTACTAAACTTGTAAAGTAACTTTAGCCAAAAAATTTATTGGAAACGAGATATTTGAGGAAAACTAGATTTTGGCTCGATTTCCGCTAGTTTTTTCAAAATGGCGGCGAAAGCTCAAGTGACCCAAGGTCGAAAACTCAGATTTTTCATCAGGAGATGAGTGTATAAAACATATAAAAAAATTGGGACTACCGGAATAATTCCGATCGCGACCCCCTTTTTTGCGCTAATTGCACTGGCCTATAACTAAAGTAGGAAAATGAAATAAAGAAAATCAAAATGAATTTCGATGAGCAATTAATTGAGTGCACGATATTTTTTGTCAATCCGTCTTTAGCTAACACAAATGAGCTCGATGGTTTGCCCACGCGAGAACATGATGCCGAATGAAATATCAAAATGTAAGTATATTTTTGTACGAACAAATTTAGCCGTCTTTTGTATGTCAACAGAATGAAATTATTTATGTTGTTGAATGACAGATGGCACTGAGGCGAACGTAGCGCCATCTGTCATTTAACAACATAAATAATTTCATTCTGTTGAAATACGAAAGACGGTTAAATTTGTTCGTACAAAAATATTAAAACGCGATTAAAAAATGGGAGGGTGGGGGTAGGAGGGTTAAAATCTGGAGTTATAGGTATTTTTTGATGCCAAATAAAAAATGAATACAAAAAAAAATGGCAAAAAAAATGATTTTTTTCTAGGTAGGGACCTGGGACATCCTAATCACCTAGCGGTATGAAATATACTTTAAAACCTATTCTCATACCTACCAAACGTACATAAAAAATTTCATAAAAATCGGTCAAGCCGTTTCGGAGGAGTGCGTCCACAAACACTGTGACACGAGATTTTTATGTATAAAATTTACTTGATACACCTATATGTTAAACATTATTTGAGATTGTGGGCCTCACTGGATCCTCTACCCGTGCTGAGGCCCCCATCTAACACTTGAAAAAAATGAAATAAGAAATTTTAATAAAATAAAATAATACCAAAAATTAAGTACGTAAAAGCAATGGAAAATTAAAAAAAAGGCATATATTATAAGGAACGGTCGTTTATAATGATTTGTGTATTTTTAAATTTATTTTTGTTATTATTCCAATTGTTTTAGTATAACAGAGAAATTGTCAATATATCTTCTTTCTTTACTTAATCTTTTGTTTTATAAAATTTTTGATCTCATAATGCTTTATTATAAATTTATTATTTAATTTTTTTTATTATGCTGTTAATCAGAGGTAAAGTCACATGGAGGAAATCCATAATTGGTTTTATTTTGGCTGTACAAACATGTACAAACTGTAAAAATGTAAACTGTCGATTTCCCGAAAATAAATAAATAAATAAATAAATAAAAATGAATCGCCGAAATGTATGTACGCGCATAACTTCCGAACGACTGCACCAAATTGGATAATTCTTTTTCTTTTGTGTTCGTCATTGTCAGGACAAGGTTTGTATAAAACTACTGGTGAGCTCTGGCATTATGAAATTTGTATAAAAAAATGGCAATAGGTGGCACGCGAGCTGTTTGAAAATTGAATGTAGCGGGACTGAATGTATAGAATGCGGGAGGGGGGAGAGGAACTTGGGTAGGGGGTTCGCGGGAGAGGAAACGGGGAGGGGAACCTGGGAGGGGGGAGGGGGCCAGGGGAACTCGGGAAGGGGGTTCGCGGGACGGGGGAAGGGGGAATGTGGCAAAGTGGAGTAAGAACGCGCGAGGGGAAGGAGGGGGAGAACGGGACGAATGGGAAAGGACACGCAGGGAGAAACAATTGCTTTATTAAATGGCATAGCGACGCATGCCGGGTACCAGCTAGTATTATATATATATAGATGTTGTGTGTATTTTGGTGAATTGTTGTGGGTCGTGACAAGTGTCGAATTATCAAATAGGTTTTATGGGAGCAAATTAGATCATTTTTATTATATCGTCTGAGTGTTTAATATAGAGAATGTTTTCTTTTTTCGCGCCATGACTTTTCCATCTTCTGTCCAAGCAAATGCTTATCCCTTTACATTTGCTCCACGCAGGAGGCCCCCCGGAAAACATTTTCTCTCGGAGCTTATTCATCTTTGGGGAATATGCGTGGAAGGTCTTTTTAGTAAAGGAAGGAGAAGAAGTTCTGGGAATGAAAGGACATTAGAGGTGGACATAAATCTGCAATAGAGTGATGGACATATGAATTCATGCCTCCCGCTGCGGCGCAAGGCGATGTTCCGAGAGAGTACGGCAGGAGAAGTCAAAGGGACTCCCTCAACCACTCTCCCGATCCGGCCTACCATGTAGCTGGTGGACAGACGCATCCTCCGATAATACCCGGATAAATCTCACCCCGTGAACCCGGGCACCGGTAAAAAGGACTCCCTCATACAGTCTGTCGCATTCCGGCTACGCTTGTTACTACTACTACGTTTGCCCATCTACGCTACGCAGTAGATGGGCAAACGCATCCGCCGCCAAAACCCGGACAAACCTCGCCCCAAGGTTTGACGATGGTATTATAAAAAAGAAAAAAAAAATCCCTTTACGTTTTTTCCCCATTTAGATTAAATTCCCACGGTCCTTGAGAATTATCTCCATAAAGTAAAATATTTGTTTTTTTTTCTATTATTTTTCCTCCGCCGTAGTTTTATCGCCGCATTTATTAGCATAATAGTTCGTTTAGCGCCGCCCCTGGAGAGTGTTCACTTTTATTGCGAAATGCTACTGAAAATAGAATAAGTAGATTCCCAGTAAAACAGCACGCCACTGGCAATGTTTGACTTTCCTAAATGTTTTGTGAAAAGTAAACAAATTGGTCGGTCCGGGAAAAAGATTAACGATGGGAAAAATAAATTTAACCAAAATGGTTTCCATACAAAGCACCTGCTTAAAAAACACGACTGGGATAGTGTCGGTTTTGTTTTCTAATGCTCCAGTGAATATTTGTTTACCTTTTGTTACTTACTAATAATTGCTTTTAACGCCATCTTACCATGTTGTCTATAAAATAATTTAAAGCACGGATTTGATGTTAACAAATTTTTGTTTTAATTTGCTACAGAACACAACATATTATTTACTTATATTTATTTATTTATTTATTGTAAGAAACAAACAGCAATTTTTATACAGGATGAGTTATACAAGAGATTAAACATGAGGTAAGCCAAAACAGTTTCTTATGCTAATGTTGGTTATTATGATATAATATAAAATTGTAATTGGTAATAACCATTCAATGAAAATAACAACAAAAATTCCTTCTTCCTTCTAATATACTGCTTTAAAAACACGATATATATGTATATATATATATAAGTATATTAGAAGGAAGAAGGAATAGGAAAGGGCAAGACGCAGAGGAAGATGGGATGGGGACAGGAGATGCTCATGCTGTACCTTTTCTATAGTTGTGCATTAATTTAATTAACATTTGTGGTCGTACGCCTGACTTCGTTTCGGTATTTCACAAGAGTATTATTAAGAATATCGATATTGTTAAATTGCGTGTTATATTGCGCGCATGTACGGGGGATTGGAGAATTTTTTCTAAGGTTGGTTCTGCACGCTGGCAAATGAAAAAAATGGTTATATATAACTAGTCGGCGATACCCGGATTTGCTCAGGGAGCTGACAAGATCCCCTCCTCTTTTACGTTTGGGCATTGTATCTATACTAATACTAGCTGGTAACTGAGATAATCAAAAGTGTGTTATAAAAAATAAAATTATAAATATTGGTATGAATTTATAACAAACGTGCGAATAAAACAGGTTAAAATAGCTTCTGCGTAAATAGACCAAAGAACCTACTGGGAAGATTTGAATCAGTTACTAGAAAAAAGGCAATAAAATTAATCGTTGTTTGTCAAATCGAAAGGCTTTTCAATGACTAAAAATTATTCTTTAAATTGTGATTTGGAATTTTTATGACCAAATGTATTATTGTACTATTTTTGGGGTTATTTTGCCCTGACTTCCCGCATTTCTACTCTTTTAATACATACTTTCCTTAAATACTTCAAGTTTTTAAGCTCTAAAAAAATATATATTACTCTTGAAGATAATATCAATACATTCCCCACGCCGAAACGGCATATGAAATTCCCCCCATAGAAAAAAACGCAAAGATGCTCCGAAAATTATTATAAAACACGATTTTTGAGTTATTTCACAAACTCTAATTCATTAAATGCTATTCTAGACATCCCCACGAGATTTTTGCTCTATTTTAAACGAGTCGTGTTTTATTAACTATTTACACAATTTTCGCTTAAATATTTCACAATTTTCGCTTAAATATTATCGTTTTTAATATTAGCGCCCTCTCTCTAACATTCGTATTTACATATCTCTCCATCTTCTTATTTTTAAGCGGGTATAGCCATGATGCGTTTCCATTTTCTCCCTCCTTAGGCCTCTGTGGTCGAGGGATAAGGCTCTCGACCAACAAGCCGACCAAGTCGCGGGATCAAATTCCTGAATGCCAAGTAAATTTTATTTGATTAATTTGTTTTATTTCACAATTCATCCACAAAAAAAATAATATATAGTATATTTGCGGCATTTTCCAGAGTGGAGGATACTCGATACTCTCTCTTTGTAAGATCACCATTCAGAATTGAAGCGTTGCTTGAATTGTTTTTGGCCATGTTTGGTGACTGGATTTGAATAGCCAGGTATTTTCCCATCATCCTCTATCCCATCTCCTTCACCTCCCCAATACCCTCATCATCACAACATACCTGAACTTGGAATGCCATAGTCTCACAGGCTCCAGACGGTTGGGAGCAGTTGGAACTCTTTTGCGGTGTTCACATAAAAAAAAACACGATGATGGACACTGGTACGCTCCCCGAAAGACGGTAGCACAACAAGGCATAATAACCCAAACAATAATTACATAAATTCGTTATATTATTGTTTAAAAGCAGTAAAATTTCCAGTTAGATTAATACTTGACCTTCCAAACTTTTGCGATAATTTGATTTTAAACGTTTCAGATTGGCAATTAAAAGGACCTTAAAATCATTTTTACATCAGTGATACAAAATATCGTTACAAAATTATATTTATTGCAAAACCGAACTTAAAATTTCCCTGTTCTGGTGATTTTTTTCATTAATAGATGTTGTTATAGTACTAATCGTCATATTTGTGACATTTCACCTGTACATTATCATCCGTCAAACTGACAGCTGTCATCGAAATGTGCCGCAGACGAACTGCCTATTCTACCACTTTACAATTTTGCGAAAATACTTTTTTGAGTGCCCTTAAAAGTATTTGCTTTGCATGGGAAAAATGTATCGAAAAAATCTCAGATATTTTTCTGATAAAATGATTGGCAAGCTTCTTAAGATCACACGGTGAAGTGGGAAGTTGTATCGGTTTATTTATTTAAGGTAAGTGGAACTACGTGTTAGGGACACTATATTTTTTTTTGTTTTCTGCAAACATCCATTCCAATGGTGATAATATGAGAGCCTCGCTGAAGCCTCAAAGTGAATATATGGTTTATCTAAAACTTTTAGACATCCATATCAATAGGTCCTTAGCCTGCTGTTTGTTAATCATGCTAAAAAAAACAATAAATCTATCTTAAAAGGGGTATTGCCAAAGAAAACCAGAAATACGTCATTTTTAAATCAGATTTTAGACGTAGTGACTCTTTTCCACAAAAAATTATAAATGGGTTTCGAAAGATTGTTCTTTTATCTAGCATTCGCATGTTTACAATTTTTGCGAAAATATGTTTATTTTTAGTATAATAAGGTTATAGATTTGGTTGGTAGATTTATTAAATTTTCAAAAAAGATTTTGTATTATACCACACCTATTTCAAATCATATAATCATGCAGTAAAATAAATCAATACATTATCTAGGTATCGCATGTTTTAGAATTTTAATTTTAGTTTAAATAAAATCATTAAAAATATATACGTACATGTTTTCTTGGCGAAAATTGGTCCGTTTGTGTATTTATTTGCGCACTTACAAACTAATATATTTCAGATTTTTTAAACATTCTTATTTAATTTAGACATTATTGAAAAATGATAAATACTTATAATCAAAAAATTTTTTACAAAAAGTACATTATTTTAATAGTTTTATCATCACGCCTTTCAGCATTTTTGATGTAGGTATAAATTAAAGCAAATTTTGAATGAAATAAAATCGATGTTAAGTTATAATGTTAAAAATCTGGTACGGAGAATGATTAATCTTTCTCGCTGTAACCGCCCTGCACGATCGTAAGAACAGCTTTTGACGAAATGTGGATTTTCGTCCGCTGGCTGGTTAAACGCTCTTAAGCACTCGAGCGTTTTGGCTACATTTTGGCCAATTTCCAAATGCCCTCGAGCGTCCACTGGCCAAAATGTGGCGAATTTGAATAGATTTTTGATTTTCTTTTTAATTATTTCAAAAGTTTCCGCGCATTGTAATCTTCGATCAATCAAAGATGACATATTAGTTTTTAACAAGAGATTTCTGGTATCTCTTCTAAAATATTTGAAACACAATTGCTGAAATGTTTTTTTCCTCCAAACCATTGCTCACGTGCTTATAACTTTAAAAAAAATGTATAAAAAAAAGAAGTTCGTATTTAAATTTATATTTGTGATTATCAACTCGGTTACAGACAACATAAAGAAGTAATAATATTAAAAATTCTCCAAATAGGTACTACAGGAGGTTATTTTAAAGTAGTTACAGAAAAATGAGTTTTTTTTTGCTCCACACTAGAGGCCTTGATGAAAAAAAAATCACATTATGTCGTCTATGAGGATGGTATATGGAGGGTGTTAATAGTGAAAGGAAGGAGAGGAAGTTTTGGGAAGGAAAAAGGTAAGAGGGGTGAGTCTGTTAATGTGTCTAGTGACGGAGGTATGAATCCAACCCTCTCGTTCTGCGGTGCAAGACGATAGACCAAGAAAATCCGGCTGGAGAGTATGGGTTAGGTCTCCTCATACAATCTCTCCTGATCCGACCCGCGTCGCAGTAGGTGGGCAAACGCATTGGCCGCCAAGACCTAGACGAACCTCACCCCGTGAACTCGAGCACCATGCTATATCACAAAACGCAGTTAACCACTTGGAATGTCCTATGGCAGGGATGTTGGTTAACCAATAAATGGTTCCAGGTGTGGCGGAACCCCTACCCCTCTCCCAAATTGATCATGAATTAGCGATTTTTTAAAATATTTTTTGTTTGAATCCAAAAATATGGGAAAAACGTTTAAATATAGGTGGATTCATTGGCTGTATTGCATTATAATCAGTTAATATATCTTGTTTCATAACGCTGATGGATTTCATGCGTATTTGTGTTCCAATTGACCATGTAGATCGGAGGAATCCAGATTTTGGACTTCCGCACATTGAGTGTACTTACCTATATGGTGGACTAAGCTAAGTACCGCAATATCGCCTGTCTGTTAACAACCATCGTGAAAAATCGCAACGTGACATTTCGCTCTACGTTGAAATGTTATTTCTATCAATCGGAAGCGTCTAATGTGAAGCATTATATATCGTCGTCTTTCATCGAATGCTTCATGTGAACCGTTTATTCGTCTCATGACTCAACTTTATCGTGGTTCTAATAACCGAACAATCTTATCGTACGGCTTTGGATACACCTGTGACCGTCGCCGAATAGAGATCAAGCCACGAGACACAACAGTGAGTATTGCCTAATTGTGTATACCGGATCTTGTTTGGTGATCGGGCATAGTTCTTATCGAAATCCATAAGCGTTTTATTTAGCAAGGAATAACAACAGGTTATTCTAAACCCCCGTGCATCGTGCACGATTCATATCTCCTTATCCAAATTAGGAGGTATGAATTTTTTTAATGCGGGCGGGAAATTTTCAAATCGAACGTACAGAAATTACGATTAAAAACAAATGATTAACTATCTTTAGTTTTGTGTTAGTTTATCTCCCGCGTTACGTTATACGAAATTTATTAAATTCGTTTTGAAAATGAAGATTAACAAACTTCATCTTTGTATGAAGAGGCTGTAGGAGGAAACTCTACTTATTTATTAATCAAATTTACTGTAAAGTGTTTGCTAATCTCCTTCCACTCCCCCTTTTAATGCTTTCTCGTCTAGTAGTCAAGTGATGATTAAAAGTAAACGAATTACTGAGAAAATTAATAATTCACGACTTCCACTTGGAAAATGTTTGAAAATTGATGAGATGAGCAAAGCGAAATGAAAATCTAGTCTCCTTCAACCATTGACGTATGATATCTGTTAATAACTTCGTTTCATGATCGGGGTAGTGGACTTTTTTATATTGTAAAACACTTTGAAGTATGGAGTCGTTTTATTTACAATCACCTTGAATAACAACAATTAAATTAACACTTTATGAATAATCTGGCTCGGCCCGCGCCTTGGGGATTTAAGGGAACTGTACCCTAGGGATTGTTTAATGCGAGAGAGTTCTAATGCGAGAGAGATAGTTTTTAGGGCACCAGACTTTTTATACCAAAAAAAAACATGACAATTACCCTCCAAAGAAACAACAAAACAAGGTGTCGGTAAGCAGGGTCAGTACTTTGGAGACCTCTAACGGCAGCGCCGAACATTAAGATGCCAAAAGGTAATTAAAATCAATGACATAAATCAATTAACTACAGCGGCCATACCATAGATGTCTCTAATAGTATTTCCAAGTTTTAACAATATCCTCAAACGAAGCCTTCAACGGAAGCAATCTTCCCAACAGTCCTTCCATTAATATGCTTGGTGTAACCCTAAGTGACCAGCTCAGATATGGGGGCTCCATTGAAGGCAGAGTAAAGTTAGCTTCTGAAAAACCGGGCGTACTGTAGATACCCGCAGATACTTTAATAGTACATAACTGCTAACCCTGTATAAATCAGAAGGGCGCCCCACGGTTGAATTTGGCAGCCATCTCTGCTCTGGAGCTTTTGGAGAAAAATACCCTCGAATCTATGCAGAAACGGGCGGTCCGTTTGATAGATTCTCCAGACGGACTGCAATCTTTAGAGCACAGGCGTCGGGTGGGAATGCTATCCTTGTTCTACCGTTATTACAATGGAAGTTGCTCCGAGGAATTAGCGTCATTGGTCGCTTCGGCACCGGTGCATAGTCAGGAAACACACCAAACGCATGCCCAACATTTGTACACGGTTGACATTTGTCACATGAGAACAGGTCGCTTCTTCGACTCGTTTTTGTGTTCAATAGCTCGGCTGTGGAATGATTTGCCGGCCTCTGTGTTTCCTCCTTCCTTCCTCTCCTCAAAAAGACCCTCCACACAGAATCCCAGATGACATAGGCCCTGAGGGAAATTATTTTTCTCAAGGCCTCCTGTCTGGAGTTAATGTAAAAAAAAACAGTGTGCTTTAGCCACACGACTGAAGTAAAACTTCACTAACTTATGAGAGAACATCCCGATCACCGTTCGCATCACACTTTTCGTAACATCACACTTTTGGTACCGCTTACCCCCCAAGTCGAGCGTGCGCAAAGAAGTTTGACTTCAAAAAAATGTAAATTGAAGATAAATTTGTTAATGTTTCTATTTTTGATACTGACAAATCGTGGTGGAATTTCATTATAATAACATATTAAAAAAATTGAAACGTTTTTTACTTTATTTGTGAACGTAACCGTTTTCGGCATTTTAAAGCCAATAAAACAATTTTTTTTTATTCCAACTCCATTGTATAATGTGTGTCCATTTAAAAATCTATTCTATGTTATCATAGATCTAATAACGATTTAATTTTAAGACAAGATCACAAAGGGTAACAATTATTACGAGTAATGATTATTAGCCCGAAACACTCATCTACATTGATATAGTTAATATTTGACGAGTTTTTTTTTTTTTTTTAATTAGGCAATTCACCCTAATAAGAGTGCTTTGTGATTTGACGAGTTAGTATTTCACCAAAAAATGTAGACATAATTTGTTTCGACGCCACCTATTGGGAGATTTAGCACTTACAATGCCTTTCTCATATAAAATAAAGTTGGTTGTTTGCAGGTGGAAAAATGTAATAAGCAGTAATTGTTGAATAAAACACTAGTATATATTGAATTATTTGGCGGGCCGGAGATAAGCCGACGTAGCTCTAGTGGATAAGAGCAGTTGACCGGAAATCAGAAGGACGCGGGTTCGAGTCCCGTCGGCGGCATGTATCTTTTCTCGGGAGATTTTTTTCAATGTAGATGAGTGTTTCAGGCTAAATTATTACTTATAATAAGGACTGTTAATAATTCATGTAGGGCATTCACCAAACAAATATTAAATTAATCTATAAACCAGAAGTGATTATGCTTGCTGGTAATAACTAAATAATTAGATAAGTTTAAGATTTTCACGGCCAAAAGCATTTTGGCCGTGAAAAGCACAACGGCGATGACGCCACTGCTTGTCACGAGTATTTTGTACTGGTGAAAGTTAGTGGTGCTGGCGACACGGTATCGCTTCGAAGTAAAAAGCACACACTTCACGACTAAAAATTACACATCTACCGGATCTGCCCTGATGATGGACACTGCAACGATGTCCGAAACGTTGGCTAAAGAAGGAGGTAGCGCAACGCGGCACAATACTCCAAAAACAAATAACGAAAATAATTAGATATTCAATCACCAAAGATGACATAGCAAAAATATGGGAAAATCCATGTAATTTTATTAAAATCATTGAATACCACCCCGTTAACCCCCCCCCCCCCCCCCAACCATATGTTATGTATATAAACCGAAGTTTAAGAAATAATTGTTCCAGTTTGAAGATGGCCTTCTTCTACTCCAATAGCAGCCCATTTCGAGACTTGGCCTTCTTCAAGATAAGTCTCCACCGCCCTCTGTCCTCGGCCGTCGTCTTCCAATCTGCGACATGGAATAGTCCTCTTGCATCCTTCCTGACATCATCCTCCAATCTCAGTCTAGGTCTGCCCGCCTTTCGTTTACCTCCCGGGTGTTAGAATAGTGGTCCTGTTAGAACCTCCTTCAGTACTTGTGCGCTTGGCATTCTTAAGAGGTTATAACCAGAGAAAACCAGAAATAAGGGGTGCGCCAGAGAAACTTACTTATTTGAAAGTTCAATAAAAACAAAAGCACTGTAGTTATCGTTGTAATTCTTTTTTTATGTGAAAATACAATGTACCTACCAAATTTTTTTTCATACTGTCTTAAAAATTACATCTTTTAAATGGCTTCCCTCATCGAGCATACACTGGTTAAGTCGTTTTTTGAAGTTCTCGTCCACTCTTCTCAGCATATCAATCGGAATATTGGCAATAGCGTCGCGAATGTTGTTTTTCAGGTGATCTATGGTCCGTGGTCGATCGACATAAACAAGGGATTTCAAATAACCCCATAAAAAAATCCGGAGAGTCAAATCCGGAGAGCGCGCCGGCCGCGGCCATGGGAGATCGCCTCGGAGAGAGATGCAGCAATTCATTGAGTTTCGTGCAACTGAGCGACCGTTACAGAAGAAGCTCTCGACGGCGAAGGCCCGCTGCTCTCTAGACCACAGCATAATGGCAACTGACGAGAATGGAAAACCAACTTGGGGACGTCCCCCTCCAGATGCGCCCCCTCCCACCCCTCTACCTGCCCAACTCAACGGTCGGGAATTTTTTCAAATAAGTAAATTTCTCTGGCGCACCCTTTATGTCATTTTTAAATCAGATTTTAGACGTATTGATTCTTTTCAACAAAAAATTATAAATTAATTTCGAAAGATTGTTCTTTTATCTAGCATTCGCATGTTTTAAATTTTGAGATTTTTTATTTATTTTTAGTATAATAAGGTTATACCATAGATCGTTGGCAGATTTGTTAAATTTTCAAAAAAAGATTTTGTATTATACAACACCCATTTCAAATCATATAATCATGCAGTAAAATAAATCAATACGTTATCTGGTAAACGCATGTTTCAGAATTTTAATTTTAGTTTGAATAAAATCATTAAAAAATATGTACCTACGTACATGTGTTTCTTGACGAAAATTGGTCTGTTTGTGTATTTATTTGCGCACTTACAAACTAATATATTTCAGATTTTTTTACATTCTTATTTTGCTTAGACATTATTGAAAAATGATAAATACTTACGATAAAAAAATAATCACAAAAAGTACTTAATTTTAATAGTTTTATCATCACGCCTTTCAGCATTTTTGGATGTAGGTATAAATTAAAGCAAATTTGGAATGAAATAAAATCGATATTGAATTATAATTTTAAAAAGTTTGTACGGAGAATAATTAATCTTTCTCATTGGAACCTCCCTGGCTGGTTAAACGCCCTTAAAAGGGTAGAGAGTCTGGGAGTGGTAGATATCATAGAGCTCATTATTGTGGCGGATTCTCCATGCCCATCCCTCTCGCACTGCTCCTAAGATAGTATGTAGATGGCCTTCATAGACTGAAATCGGTTAGTCATAAATAAATTAAGTGGAAAAAAGTTTTAATATATTATGACAAATTTGTTAAAACGAAAGGTCAACCAAGAAACGATCAAACGTTCTGAATTTTAAATTCATGTCCCTTTTATTAAACAAAATGCGTAAAATTTGTTGAAACATATGTTCCTACCAGAATCAACATGACTTCTAACGCGGGGTCGAAAATCTCTGGAAACCCACATTTACCCAAAAACCTACATAAAATTAAAATGAAATTAGGCAGATCGTCCTTTTCGAACCTTTTAGGAGAGTTCCACTTCACAGAACATAGTCTGGACTAGAAGTGCCCATCAATTCTGCTTTATACAGGGTGTAACAGGACGTCCCCGAGGGATTTTAACCAGCAATTCCTGAGCATACTACGGAGAAAAAATGTAATTGTCATTTTGGTGTCCGATGATATTTTTTTGAAGTAAAACTTCTTCACGTACGCTCGACTAGGGGGGTGAGCTGGTGAATGCGTTACGAAAAGTGGTGATTGTTACGAAAAATGGGAGCGGTAATCGATGCGAACGGTGATCGATTGCTAGGCGAACGGTCGGGCCTTTACGCACGCTTGACTTGGGGAGTGATAAGGAAAAGTATAAGGATGGTCCATACCCCAAGGTTGTAGGTCACCCCAAGGACGTAGGTCACCACAAGGTCGTAGGTCACCCCAAGGTCGTAGGTCACCTCAAGGTCGTAGGTCACCCTAAGGTCGTAGGTCATCCCAAAGTCGTAGGTCACCCCAAGGTCGTAGGACACCCCAAGGTCATATTTCAACCCAATGTCTTATGTCACCCCTAGGTCACAGGTTACCCCGTTCGCTACGTTTGGTAACTTAGCAGGGATACCTGGGTTCATCAAAACGCAATTAGAAATAATAAAAAAATGAGTTTCGCTTATATTGTCTTCATTTAATTAAATATTACAATTTGAGGTTTTACTCATAAAGTTAAAAATAAGAAAAATAATTAATTTGGATAATAAAATAATAGCACCATGTAAATCACCCTTACTAACATTGTTTCCATGTAATATTGACTCCTCTTACCGTTCTCCCCTTCTCCCAAAATCACCCCCTCTCCCACTATCCCCGCGTAATTAAATCTAAATCATTTTCTACTTTTATTTGTTACTTTAATTGTACATTGAAAATTACATCGAAAATTAAAACTCTTCAAAACAAAAATGTCTAGAAATTCTTACATAGTCAATACCCAAGAAATACATAGAATTTTTTAGTTTTACGTTTGCTCGCGAATGACACGCATGTGCCGAAACCTATAGCAGAAAATTTTGTAACAAATGTACGCTGAAAATTAACTCTTCAAAACAAAATGTCTAGAAATTGTTACACAGTTTAATGCTCAAGAAATAAAAAAAAAAATACTCCACTTTTAGACTTGTTATTCTGTGGAACACCATATGATGTAACAATTCAAATGCTTGCATATATGAATAAAGAACCCTTCGTTGAAAATAATTTCTCATTTCTCAGAATACACAATATTGTAATAAATGAGCGGGGTTTAATTTATGCTTTAAGTTCTCATTATTTCCAGATTTTCACAGACATAAAAGACTGGAGGGATTGTTCGTGGTAGTTGTTTCGATAACGGTTCAGTAAACAGTGAAATAAGTTCATCGTTATTTGGGCAAAACGATGCGGTAACAATATTATAGGTAGTTACATTATTGAAATAAGGGTGAAATGGTTCATTCCCTGCTTATGTATGTAATAAAGAACTTGTAATGGTGACTTTAGTATCTATACATATTTTTTTTTTATTTATTTTTTTTTATTTAATAAATTTTACAAAAATTTCATGTTTTTGTGTATAAATAAAGTTTTTTGAAAAAAAAAAAAACATTATTTAATACGTCTTACACCTTTTTTTTGAGCAAAGCTCGTGTTAAAAAGGCGGAGACAACGAATGTAGATATTAATTTTTATGTAAGTTTAAATAATATATAATTTTTTTTTATATACATATAGATCAATTGATGGATAATTAACAGTATACAAAGAAAAAAAATCGTATATATAATAATATGCATCTATAGTTTTATATAATATATAAAACATAAGCAGAAAGAAGAGGATATAAAAAAGAAAGGTAAAAATTAAAGAAAGAAAATTAAAGAAAGAAAAAGGATATCAGATATTACAATTGTGTTTATATATTGTATTGGTGTTAGGAGAATTGTTGATAACACATTAATTTTAATGTATGCGTTTTCTTGTTGTTCCAGGTAAGATCCCGTAATTATTATTTCACCCCTGAGGCTGTCAAACATTCGCTTCTTCGGTAATGTATGTTTTCATTAAAAAAAAAACTTCATGTTGGGAGGTAAGTAAGGGTACCGCCGCTCTAAGAATCATCATCATTTATTAATTAGTACTAGCGTCTGCGTGGTTGAATTACAGAACCCAGCCACGAGTGCATGTCGGAAGCCACGCTTAACGGCCGCGCCCCAAATAACATCAGTGTACGTGGAATTTCACACAAAGCTACTGTTATAATTCGGTTTAAAATTTAAAAATTCGACACAAGATGTCACTACTTCCGCCAGTAGCTGGCATATGGATGTTTCCCCCTAGGTATAAGTGCTACGGATTTATATACTTTCAGTATCCTTCCGGATTTGGAAAGATTGAGGGCAATAACTTGACGAAGTGGTTATTTTTATTTATTTATTTTTTTAAAGAAAGACAAACATTCCCGGGTTACGAATAACCCAACAATGTTTGAAAATCTCCTACTGCCACCACAGAAAGCCGAAAATGTTGCTTGTGTTATGATGGAGGACTTAGCCAGCCGAGGAATCGAACACGCGACGCTCGGCATATAAATTACATATAACGTCATTGCGTGTCTCGGTTACTTCACCAACGGTGACCAGCATCATTGGATCACAGTGGATCCGGGGAACTTAGGAACCAGTTCCTATCGGATTTATAAAATGGTCACAAACACTTAAACCGGGCGAAGCCGAACTAAACGCTGCCCGCAGGGCCTAGCAGCAGAAACCTGGGGGGTGGGTTATAACTGCTAGTCTTTTATTAATAACCAACGCTCCTGCCATGGTCACCCTAAGTAGTTCACTTTGTTTGGTGATTTTGCAGGGGTGCCCGAGTTTTTGGGGTGAGTTTTGTCTAGGTCTCGGTGGCGGATGCGTTTGCTTGCCTATTGCGTGGCGGGCCGGAGCAGGAAAGACTGCTTAAGACAGACATAATCTGCACATCTACACAAAGTAACAGGCGGTCTCTCTCGACCCATCACCTTGCACCGATGGATTCATACTTCTCTCACTCCTAGACACATTGACCCTCAGATTTATACCCACCCCTCATACTCTTTTCCTTCTTTTTCTTAAACATGTCCTCCACACAGCATCCACAAAGATGACGATGGACCCGAGGTTTTAAAAAAATCACACTTTCTCAAAGCCAGGTAAGATTTCTCCACTAATACTCCTTCCACCCTCTAGATAAATGAGAGTCTATTTTTTTAACTAAAGAAGGGGGGGGGGGAGGGTTTTTGGAGATTTAAAAAACTTTTTCTCAGAAAATCTGATTTGATTTATCCATTTTTGTTTGCTTTTTTTTTAATCAGCCAGAGGAAACTACAATATTTATTTTCTAAGGAAAAATCTTGGAAAACATTTCCTTGTACCCATTACTGAAATGAGCAATTTGGTGAAGATGAATTTCGTATAAATTTGTAAAATATTAAACCTACAATAAAATAAAAGAATCTCTAGAGGAACGCAGTCTCAAGACATGTGAAATTAATTTCCCTTTCTTCTGCTTATTTCCTTGGGGCTGCTTTGTTTTTAAAGTATGATAAAATCGTATAATTTAGCGAACTCCAAGTACGTATTTCTGCTCTATTTAATTCCTCCTGTAGGTCTAGCTAGGTTGATCTATAAAACCTTGTGTCAACACGGTATTGAATAAATTCGTAGTCTATGGTAAATTAGCATTATTTTCTAGCACGGTCAACATATTATGATTCAGACAAAAGCCGCCTAATTTAACCCGACCTCCTGAGTGTCAGATAAGTTCTCCATATACAGAACTCTATATTTAATAAGGTCATTAATGAATGGAAGTGAACTGACAAAGCTCCTAGAATTGAAAGAAATCATACACGTGATCCATTGTCTAAGACGCGATAAATCGACTCGGGTCGAGCTTGGAGAAACAAAGTGGTTGGAATATGACTAAAGACGTCATTAACTAATTATCTCCCGTTTAGATGTCAAAAAGTACGTGCAAATTGCCAATGTATATTAAAGCTGGCTTTTCAATTCGAAATTGTCCATTTATTAATATTTTTAATTTTTACATAGCGGTTTGACTTTTAGTAATGTAAATCCATGGACAAATCCGCCAGTGTTGCCAGCGTATATCAATTTCTTATTTTTTTATTATTAGCTCCATACAGGAGGCCCCTGCGGAAAACAAAAATCTCCTCAATGCCTATGTCATCATTGGGGATGCTGTGTGGGGGGTCTTTTTAAGGAAATGAAGGAGGGGAGAAGTTCTGGGAAGGAATAAGGTATAAAGGGTGGGTAAGAATCTGGGAATCAATGTGTCCATGAATGACTGGCGAATGAATCCATCCCATTGCGGTGCAAGACGATGGGTCGAGAGAGTCCGGCTGGAGAGGTCAAAAGGTCACCCTCAATCAGTCTCCCGCCACGCGGTAGTTGCCCAAACATATCTGTCGCTAAGACCTGGACAAATCTCACCCCATGAACCCGGGCACCCCTGCTAAGTCACCAAACGTTGCGAACCACTTTTCGGTGTCCAATGTCGGAGGTGTTGGGTATCCAAAAAAATTGTTCCTGGGGCGGCAGTACCCATACCCCATACCCGCCACCCACATTAAACATTTAAAAAAAAAATTCCAGTCAATATTGGTTCGGCTGTCAACAGTGTAACCGTGCTTGTTATACTGATATATCTATCGATCGGAAGTTACGCCTATCGATCCGATTTCTTAAATTTATCGGTTTCACTGTGCTAGACGCCCTGAAGTGGTTGGTTAGGGTAGAGGAATCAAAACCATTGGGATTTACAAATAAAATTGTTCGTGGATTATATAAATTAAAATTCTATGTTCCATAATTCGAAAAATTTATTTACCATTAGCTGAATCTATTATTAGGTATGGAATTACAGCTTGGGGACTTTCCTGTAAAACCAATATAAATCATGTTCAATCAGTTCAAAAATCACGAGTTAAATTTTTTATTTTTTTTTTTTTATTTATTGTTTCTTTACACTGTAGGTAAAAATGTTTACAATACAATTTGTTACCTCACTAGGACAAGCCTGTGTTGAGGTTAACAATAATTATACAAGTTAACAAAATAACACAAAATTATACAGATTTTGAAAGAACAATATTGTTGTATTTCTTACAGATTGAGATTATGGGTACCCAGTACCCACTAAACTGATGGCGCTAGGTAGTACATTAATGTAGACTTTTAGGGTGACCATAGTTTTGAGATCTGATTCAAAATAAAATAAAGTATTTTTTTGTTTTGTTTTTAAGATTAAGTTGTAAATAATAAATATATGTATATAATTTAACATGCTATAGATTTGGCAGGAGGAAGATGAAAAAAAAAACAGTTTAAACAAAAATAAAAATTATTTTAGCTTATTTTATAAACATACTCATTTAGCTAATAATTTAGAAAGGACAAAGTAGAGAAAATTAATTGGCAATCCTCGACTAACACAAATAATTTAAGATTCTTTTTAAAAGTGTACAAGGAATTAGATGACTTTATATGTTCTGGAAGGCTATTAAATAAGAGTGGAGCTTGATAAAAATAATTTCTTTGACCAAAAGAAGATTTAGTTTGAATTAATAGCTCATACAAGTTTATACGAACAAAGTATTAATGTTCCAAACTTTTATCGAAATCTCAAAATTCTGTCAGTAAGAACAATTTTGTGGTATACAATTATATTTCCGCAATATATATAGCCCTAAGGTATTTGAAGTCAACTGTAACCTCAAACACCCCCAATCGAAACACTGTGCAGGATATATTATTTTGTTGGTCGTTTAGTTCATTAATCTTATGTACTTAACATTCACCACAAATAAATACGGTAGACCTCCTCCACCGGGCTCTGTGTTTGAAGGAACGTTAAAACATTGTTTTCTTTTTAAACATTTTCCTTCCTCTTGTTTTAATGGCAGTACAAAGAGAAACTGAAGAAAAGTTTTCAAACCATCCTCACGAATACGGGAAAAGTTCAGAATGCTCGACTTGTAAAACTTTGTTAGTCCGCCGAGTTCTTTACTAACCATTGGCAGCAGATGTCTGTTTCAATGGACCTTGGTTTTACTGTTTAATTTTATGCTAAAATTAAACATGAAGATAAAAGAAGAGTCAAAAACGCGTTATGCAGGCGACGCACAAATCAGACTGTTTCAACAGAAGTATTGGGAAAATATGTTTTCTTTAAGCAATAAAATCGTTTATTTGAATTTATTGAATACTAGCGAATACCCGGCACACGTTGCAATGCCACTCAAAGAAAGAACGTGATTGTATTACACAATACATTTTTATACATTAAGATAATAACGAAATTTCAAAAATGGTATCTTTCTTTGAGCACAACCCAACAGCAGTTGTTGCGTCGTTTTTGTTAACAATAGCTCCACACAGGAGGCCCTGAAGATGCTGTTTGGAGGGTTTTTTAGGGAAAATAAGTTCTGGGAAGGAAAAGGGTTTGAGGGGTTGGTAGGAATCTGGGAGTCGTTAATGTGTCCGGGAGTGAGAGACGTATGAATCCATCCCTCCCACTGCGGTGCAAGGCGATGAATCGAGAGAGTCCGGCGGAGAGGTTTAGATTATGTCTGCCTCAAGCAGTCTTTCCTTATCCGGCCCGCCACGCAGTAGGTAAGCAAACGTGTTCGACACCAAGACCTAGACACACCTCACCCCAAGAACCCGGGCACGCCTGCTAAATAACCATACCCAGCGAATGGCTTGGGGTGTCCTATGGCAGGGGTGTTGGTTATTATTATTATTTTTTTACATTAGCTCCACACGTAGTCTTGGGGATGCTGTGTAGAGGGTCTTTGTAGGGAAAAGAAGAAGAGTAAGTCGTGGGAAGGAAAAGGTAAGAGGGGTGGGTAGGAATCTGGGGGTCAGCGTGATCCAGACAAACCTCACCCCATGAACCCGGTCACCCCTGCTAAAACCGAAACCACTGCCCCTTCCGTACCACTTGGGGTCACCTATGGCATAGGTGTTGGTAATCCAATAAATGGTTCCCGAGGCGGCGGTACCCATACCCGCTTCGCAAATTGAAATAATAAATAAATGGGCGATCCGTTTGATAGATTCTCCTATCTTAACATGCGGACTGCAAGATTTATAACGCAAGAGTCAGGTAGGTATGCTGTCCTTATTCTATCGGTATTACAATGGAAGAAGCTACGAGGAACAAGCGTCATTGATTCTTTTGGTACCGGTGCATGGTCGGGAAACACGCCAAACTCGCGCCCAACATATGTGCACGGTTGACATTTGTTACATGAAAACGGGACTCTTCTACGACTCGTTCTCGAGTTCAACAGCTCGCTCTTCTACTTTGCTGTCTTCTGTGATTCCTCCCTTCCACAACATGGGTCTCTTCAAAACCAATCACTCCTCTCTTTCCTCGAAAAGACCCGCCACATAGCATCTTCAAAGATGATACAGGAGTCCCTGACATATATCATTTTGCTCAGGGCCTCCTGTGTGGAGTTAATGTAAAATTAAAATAGTGAGTATTTCAGAGGAAATAGCGGGTACTTGAGAGGAGTGGCAAGGGTTACGAAATGGGATCATATAAGAAACTCGACGATCCGAGATGATCTAAACATTGAACCACTGCTACTCTTCATAGAAAAATCGATACTGAGGTGGCTTGGGCATGTACTAAGAATGTCTGATGACCGAATTCCGAGGAAGATACTGAGTGCGATTCCAGAGGGTAGACGTCCAGTGGGCCGCCCCAGGCACAGTTGGGCGAGGCAACTCTAGAAACTGTATGAGGAGAGGATGGGTCTACCGTGGACACAAGACAGGGACGTATGGAGGAGCCTTTTCGATGCAATTGGTCCCCGACCCGAATAGGACAAGGGGAAGAAGATGGTGATGATGATGAGTATTTCAAATAAGAATACCTTCAGCAGAATCCAATCTGTTGAGAGATGAAGTTCCACTAATGGATACTGAACAGAAAATGGCCAAAGGTTTTTATTCTGACTCATTTTCCACTTCATATAATATGCCATCTGGTGGAGAATTCTTTCATTGCAATATCCTTATTTTATGTAATACACCAAGATACATTGCCCCGTGTCAGCCCAAACAATGCATGGCGGTTCAAGAAACAAGAAAGCAATTAATTACTGCAGCCCCTAAATGGACATGCAATGAAATAAGTGTCTGGTTACATAGGGAAAATGCAATTGAAATATGAGTTACTTTGCAGTCATATTAATTATAATTTCAGATCTGACTCATTTAATAACAAATGCTCATCTCGGTTTTTGACGTCATAAATCGACTTAAAATATCTTTTATTTTTTTTTCAAAATATTTATTTCTTTTTATCTTTAAGATAATTCGAAAGATATACTGTATGACATTGGCGCTAACGAAAAACTGTCTAAAGAAGCAAAACTAGCAGTCCACTATGAACTCTGGTCTGGTACTTACCTTGATTTATGGCAGTGAGGCATGGAACTGGCAGAGAAAGTATTAAAGTAAACTGAATGCTGTAGAAAAGAGACCCATTAGTAAAACCATGTATGATCGTGTAAGAAATGTAGAAATCGGCAAATAATGCAAGGCTTGTGTAAGCGTAATGAGTAAGATTAAGAAAGGTGCCCTCAGATAGTTTGGGCATGTAGAGCAAGTGAACGAGGAAAGGATTGTATGGAGAATATATGACGCAAATGTGAATGGTAGAACCAGTGGGTGACGCTTGTTAGCTTTTCAATTGATGGAAGAGCTACACGAACGTTTCGAAATATTACATTTAAATAAATGTAAGTAAGACTAAAGTCGCGGTGTTTGGAAGAGATAGTACGATAACAGTGTGCAATATAGTTGCGAATGATGAATACTTTGAGCAGGTTGATGAGTTTGTGTATTTGGGAAGTATGTTTACGAGGGATGGGAAGGCTGATGGAGACATTGAAAGAATGGTAAATGCAGGTAAAATGGCGCTTACAAAGAACTGCCAAAAGAAGCGAATTTAGTAGTAGTAGTCCACAATAGATGAAATTGCTGCAAACCAATCCCAGGATTGAAACCAGAGAGAGAGAGAGTCCACAATGAAGTACTGGTACTTACTCTGATGTATGTTTGTGAAGTATGGAACAGGCCGAGGAAGGATGAAAATATCCTGAATACTGTAGAAATGAGATCCCTGAGGCGAATGTGTATTAGACCATGTATGGTCGTGTGAGAAATGTGGAGATTTGAAAAAATGCAAGGCCGATGTATGCGTAATAAGTAAATTATGAAACGGAAACTTAGAAGGTTTGGGCATGTAGAACGAATGAACGAAGAAAGGAGTGTGAGGAGAATATATGATGCAAATGTTAATGGTAGAAGTAGTCGGGGGCGCCCGATCAAGAGAATTAGATACTTAACCCGTCTAATCACAGAAGACCCAAGTTGTCCCAAAACATCATATGCCGTTATAATAACAGGAGACCCAGATTGTCCCAGAGCAATAGTGCATTATTAAAAGTTAGATATCTCTCTTCCTGTCATGCGAATATTTGTGATTTCTTTTATGTTAGAAACGGAATGAAATAATGCTTCCCATTGTCTTAGAATTATATATGCTAGATTGTTGAGATATTTTACAAACCCGATCAAAAGTGACGGTTTAATTTTGCGCCAATTTGTGACGCATCACACGTTTAATTTTAAAATAAAATTGTATGAAAGTGATAAAAAGTGAGGTGACAGTTTTATTACAAATTTTGCTTAGAAAAGGAATCTGTATTTAAAATTTAAGTTTATTCTATTTTAATTACTTTAATTCAAATATTCTTAGGTATACATTGTTTAGCCAATTTACATTTCCAATATTAAAATTTTAATATTTAGAAACAAAAATGTTGATTTCTAATAAACACATCGGAAAGATTATTGTATCTAAATTTTAGAACAATTTTGGTTTTTGCAAAAGCGTTAAAAAAAACAATAAATAGGAACATTTAAAATGCATGTGAAGAACCCGGAATTTTGCGCGAGTTAACTTTTGATGATTTTCTTTAAACACCAGACACGTTAAATGAATATTCGGTGAACTTAATTAATTTATTTAAATAATAAACAGTACAGTACAACAGTTTCAATTGGAGAATCTAGCAACAAGGGACGTGTAGTCCCTTTAATGATAAGTTGAAGATAAGCGCTCGGTTAGCAGTTGGTGATCTCTTTTATAGGGGCTGACGGCCGGGGTCCATTGTAGCTGATAACTCGTACGTTGTTAGATTAGGTGCAGCACTGGATGCGTGGCTCGTTCAGTGTTATCTTCGGGTGGGTCGGCTTCTTGATTAGGTGACACGCGCCAACCTTGACAGGCAAAAATTGACAGAAAATTATTTTCTTATTATTCGAAGGGTTAAGTCAGGCCATGTCAAGAGTAGAAGAATATGTATGAGACTATGTATGAATATGAACGAGGTAACGAGTGTGTGCCAAGACCAAGTTGTTTGGTGGTCCGTGCTCTCTGCCCACATCTGCGGGAAACGGCTTGATGGTTAGTTAGTTAGGGGTTTCGAAAAAGACTATTGAAACGTAGGTAGTAAAGATTGTCAAAAGATTTGAATCTCCATAACGTTCAGTTCTATTGGCACCCGTTTTATTAAAGCTCATTTTTCCATGCAGATTGTATCAGTGCTTCGGATGTTTTAATATGATTACCTCCACTAAACCGACTGTATCTGTATACCAATTTGAATATTCATTAATGCTCACATACTAACCCTGAATACAGACAAAACCATATTCCTAACATTTCGAATATCAAATAAGCTCTTGCCTTCACAACAAAGCCTTAAACTTCACAGGGTTAACTCAGTACCCCGTGCGTTGTAACTGACGAAATGGCGAACTTTTATGAGAATCATGACATTTTGAACGGAGCTTTGGCAAATTTTTTTATTTATTTTTTTATTTTTTTTATTTATTAATTTTTAGCATATAAAATATAATGTACATTTAGATGATGTATTAATTTACTTACATGTTCATATTCAAATATGTTAATACCACTCTTCCATGGAAGCTTTAGCTTGTTAAATATTGACCGTAATCGCGGCATTCGTGCACCACGGCCACGGAAAAGGTTTAAAAAAGGTACGATCCATTTGCGGCACTCACAGAAGGAGATTTTAAGTCTAAATATAGATTTTCCAAAGTCAACGTTGTGTTGACGCGTGTTGACGTATGAATAAACGTGAAGTTGGCAACACGCCGCGAAATGCTAAATTGGCCCCGTTTTTGAGCTTTGGAGCAGTGTTGCTACCGTAAAAAAATCATAACAGCTGTCGAGAAACATTATGATGATGAGTAAAGATTTTTACCCTGAGCAGTGTAGGCTTACTCCACTGTGTAGCTACCGCGACGCTGCAGAGCCGTGGTACGGTTTTATGATGAGTAAGGCTGCACAGCTGTAACCCCTTATTAACTCCATTTACCTGTCTTTCTATAAGTAGAGTTGGCAGTATTAAATATCTTGGTATTCAAATAGATGATCTTCTTAAATGGAACGTACATGTTACAAACCTAACGACAAAACTGAGAAAACTCGACTACTTCTTTAAAAATGTTAGAGATATATTAAATAGAAAACAAGTGAAAAAAGTTTACTGTGCTCTTTTACAATCATCACTTGAATATGGTATTATCAGCTAGGGAAGTGCCACAAATACTGGAGCCTTTAGTAAAAATTCAAAAACTAATTTTGAAGGTTATTCTTAAAAGTCCCGTTGAGAAATGTTAACTAATGTCTACTAAATGTCACTAATGTTCCTAACCTGCAAAAATTGTATTAAAAAATATCCTGCTTCATCAATTTAAATGCACTCATGTTTGAAGAACGAATAAGCATTAAGAGAGTCTAATGTAAAATCTTTTAACATCCCAGTTTGTCAAACCTCTTATGGGCAAAGAAGTTTTAAATATAATGCAACAAAGCTGTTCAATTCTCTACCTCCTGAAATTAGAAACACGCAATCCAAAAATGCATTTAAAAGTAAAATCATTGATCACCTCAAATAAACATTTCCATCACGAGTATTTAACATCATACTTACCTTTATACCTACTGTATGTAAATATAATATACTTGAATTGAATATTTAAAGAAAAAAAAGATTTTATATCAACCTTTCACTTTCATAATATTTTTCAAAATATTACTTAAACAAAATCACAAATAACCACTCTGCAAATTGCCATCTCAACACAGGCGTTTCACACCTAGTGAGATGGGCAATACGCCATTATTATAACCAAATGTAATATGAAAATAATGAAATAAATAAATAAATAAATTGTATGTAAGCTGAAAGTTGGATGAACAAATTAATATACAATCAAATTTCGTATGTAATTTAGCAGTGATATCTGCAAACAACGCGAAAGCTTTTAATTCAGAATATTTCGCACTTTTAAAATCCACTCAAAACTTTTTACAAAATTTTCATAAAATTTTTCCAACCCTCTTCAGACCCTTATAAATGAATTTGTCACTTTGGGTTAACGTTTAAATGGGCTATAATTAGAGTTTCTAACCGGACCTAAATATGGTCCGAGTGCCTTTTTGTGTCGCCCTAATGCTGGGGAATGTTCTTACTTATCAAATATTCATTCTATTTTTCAAATGGACCACTCGCTGTTTATTAATAAAATTAAATTACCTCATCACTGTAATTGATTGTGATTTATTTTTAGGGTTTTATGCCGTGTTGCGCTACCTACTTCTTTAGCCAATGTTTCGGACAGCATTACAGTGTTAATCATCAGGGTAGATGTGTAATGTATGTATGTAGATGCGATGTCGTGTTGCCAGGTCAAATCCTCCACGTGCTGGTGTTACAGTATAATTTAAAATAGTTTTTTTTAATTTTGATGTAGCCGGCAATTGTCGGATACAAAGAACTGTTGAGTTTAGCCTTATCATCTCTATTGATATTAATGGGATTTTTGTGAAATTCAACTGTCTCCGTTATTAAGTGTGCTCTGTATGTTTTAAGTTTTCCCATGACTTCAGGAGCAAATCCAAAGTAATGGCCGGTTTCAATTAAATACATTTGGTGACTTTGCAGGGGTGCCCGGGTTCATGAGATGAGATTTGTACGGGACTTGGCGGCAGATGCGTCTGCCCATCTGCTGCGTGGCGGGCCGGATCGAGAGAGACTGATTAAGGGAACATTTTTGACTTCTCCAGCCGGACTCTCAACCCATCGCCTTGCACCGCAATTGGAGAGATGGATTTATACGTCTGTCAATCATGGACACTGATCCTCATATTCCTGCCCTTCATACGTTTTTCCTTCTCAGAACTTCCTCTCCTTCCTTTCCTTAAAAATACCCTTCACGCGCATCCCTTAAGATGACATTCTATAAGGGAAATTATTTTTCTCAGGGCCTCCTACGTGGAGCTAACGAAAAAAATAACTGGCGTTTGTCGATTTGTCATGGTGGCCGAGTTTACGGGCTCGAAAGTGTTCTGATATCCTTTTGAAGATCGTCCGTTCTCTCTGGCCTACATAAACCTTGTCACATCCGGTACAGCTTAGTGTATAAACTCCACCTACTTCCAGAAGAAACTTAGTTTTTGAAAGCCTCAGTGTTAGTTGTGGTTCCGAACACAGTCTTGTCGCTGACAGACAATGTCCGAAACGTTGGCTGAAGAAGGAGATATCGCAACACGGCGTAATACCCTAAATAATCACGACAATAGTTTTGGCCTTGGAAATCTGATAACATGTCTACTTCATTCCTACTCATACATATTGCTACTTCAAGTACTCGTATAATGTAATAGTCCTGTAGTTGACTTACTTGAACATCCTCACGGAAACCCTTTACACTCATCTAGAGAAGTACTATTCCTGTGTCCTTGAGGAAACCTGGGAACTAACAGTCCATCACCAATTTATCATAATATCAACCTTCCTTCCATGATGCTCTGAGCTAACAATGTGTTCTGTCTTCACACTTCTCCCAACCCATCATTATAATGGGCATCCTTTAGCTGCCTCACGCAACGTTCTTCCGAGAACCCCCACTTAGTGTTGTAGCCTGGGGCTAGTTCACTGCATGTCGGCTTCACTCAATTTGAAGGAATTTACTTAACAAGTTCAGATCAAATTATATTCTCGTTTCGTGGTGGTTCAATGTGGTTACCTATAATTCTATATCTAAGAGTGGTATAGAATTACCGTCAATTTTGGTTTTTAAGTTTCGGTTATAATCAGAGAGAAGGTTTAAAATTTTAGGAGCTACTCATATATAGATTAATTATCTTTGAGATGAGGTGGTATGTAGTTTTGGTGGTTTGTAATGTCGGTCGGTTATAATAGGCCACTTGCATCACATTTTTTTAATTTTTTTTTCCGGTTTAGGCAAATATTCTAAGACATTCGGTATTTTTTATTTTTTTTTAATCGTATTTTTGAAACCCTGGGGATTTTTTGAAAATTTCAAACCGAAAAATCAGACCATTTTTTATAAACCGGAAAGACGGGACATAATTTTATAGGTGTGAAAAAACGATAATTACATAGCCGAAAATCATTTTTAAAAAAAAAGAACGTTTTCCACACGAATGGCACAGGAAAATAACGAGGCATACCAAAAATATTACATCTCACAAATATTTTTTTCCTTGATCCATCTTATTGATCATAAATCATTATAATGTACAACTTCTATATTACTAAATTCAATGTAATATACTTGAACTTGTAAATTGTAATAATAATAAGAATATTATAAAATTTTATTTTGTTAAAATCAGCGCCATAATCAATATACCTCTAAAACATGTACCGACATCATCTTCACGTTCTGAAGAGAACCCCGTAGCCATTAATTGTACGGGGTTCTCTTCAGAACATCTGTCAAAAAATCAAACCAAATGATAAGTTCGCAGAGAACAAACAATAAATCTAGTGAACGAATTCAAAAATTCGCCTGAAATCAAAGTGATGCCATATAAAAAAATAAATCAGTGTGGAATTTTATAAAATTAATAGGAACATTTTCGGCGACGGGACATTTTCATGTAGTGACGTCATGGGCCCAAATAATGGATTTATTTATTTAAAAATAAAAAAAAACTGTACATTTCTAAAAAAATTTACTAACATTTTCGTAATCTTAGTAAAAAACTCTATCCACACGATTTTTTCCAAGTCGTTATGAAATCCATGCAAGTGGCCTATTCTGATGGTGTAGTTGTGTTTTAAGAGAGTTTTTTTTGTTGTATTTGTACAAGAAAGGTTTTATTAACTTCGCTTCATGATCGGGTAGTGGACTTTTTTATATTGTAAAACACTTTTGAAGTATGGAGTTGTTTTATTTACAATCACTTTTCATAACAGCAATTAAATTAACATTTTATGAATAATCTGGCCCGGCCCCCGCTTTGGGGTTTTAAAGGAAGTGTACCTTAGGGATTGTTTAATGCGAGAGAGGTAGTTTTTAGGAAGCCACCCTTTTTATACCACTAAAAAAGTCGAAATTACCCTGATGTGCGCCATTAAAACAACAATAATAAACGCAAAATAATTAACTGGAGACCCCTAACGGTCACGTGGAGTATTAACCGCTAATCAGTAACTTAACTTAATTAGATACAATACAGACACATATGTCTCCAGTGTTCACTATTTCTTAATAACCCAATAAACGATTAAATCAATGATATAAAACAATTAACTACAGTGGCCATGTCATAGATGTCTCTAATAGTATTTTTAACAAAAGGTGTCGGCATAAATTTTAGATGGACTTCATGTACCTATATTTAAGGTAATATGCTCGATGAAGAATCGGATGCACGAGTTTCTTGTCGGTCGCTTGTTGATAACACGTAATACCATTTTTTAGGCTTTTTGCATATGATTAATAATTGTTTGTAAACAGCCACCCAAATGATGGGGAGCAGACATGTTTTTCGAATTCAATTTTTCAAAATCAATTGTCCGAAATCAATTGTTGGAGCGAGTTTTTAACTGCTACTAATGTAATTAATTCAGCTTCCCTATGTATTCTGGGTTTCGGGACAGTTTTTCCTTGCATTATACATTAATTTTTCTCCAAATTTCTTTCGTCCAAAAGCCTGTGTACACAGTATATGTGTAAAGTTTTAAGGTAAGGAACCGGTAAAATAAAGACTCATCTTCAGGACAAATTCTAAGGAACTCTTGATTTATTTGTTATCATTTCCAATTACATTTTTTATAATCGGAAGATACAAAACTACCCGAGACAGACCAAGGAGTAGTTAATTAGATGTAGTTTCAGCGAAGCGACGAAGAGGAAAGAGGTATATCCTTTTAAAAAACCGTCATTTATAGAAAATCTCCTTGGCTAGTCACAGTTTTGTACCTTCCGGACATCTGTTGATAATTTAGCTAACTAACTATGAGAGTTCTCACCTAATGTTTTTACGTGGATCTCGAGAGGTGTGAGTCCTGGCTAAATTCGATTTTTAAAGGTCTGAATTTTAGACAATATGCATTTTAAAAAAAATTTATTGGTGACTATTTAATTACAGGTTTGATGAGAATTACAAGATATGATAATGTGTATAAATATTTCATCTGTTTGTTCTTTGTCCTCCTCACTAGGTGGTCCTGTGCTGAGGCGGACTGGTAGATTTCTTTGATTTTCCGTTATTTAGTTTCTATGATGTTTTTAATACATTCTCTAGTATGTCTGCATTAATTTCTTTCACCCATGTTTTGATTTTTTCCTTAAACTTATTTATCTTTTCTATCATTTTCAAACTTGGAGGAAGGATGTTGTAAATTTTGGTTGCCAGATATATGTGGTTTCTTTGGCCAAAACTTGTCTTGAATTTTGGAACATCTCGTATATCCTTTTTTGAGGCTCTTGTGTCATGTATCCGAGTTTCATTTGGAGATTTTCTGTTTTTAAAATATTGTATAAGAATATTCTTGGCATATATTTGTTTTAAATTTAGAATATCAAAACACTTAAAAATATCTTTTGAGGGGGTTCTGATGGGTAATTTTAGTATGGTTTTTATAATGCTCTTCGGAGCCATATCTAAGTAGTTAATGTGATTTGCTGTAGCAGATCCCCATACTAGAATTCCGTACTCAAGACGGGAATGACATAAAGCATAAAATACTTTCTTGATGTCTTTCCAAGGTAGTATGTTTCTTAGGTTTTTGAAGAAATATACAAGTCTCGTAAGCTTTTTAGTGATTCCATTTATGTATATGTCCCATCTAAGGTTTTCGTCTATTTCCACTCCTAGATATTTAATACTTTTTGCCTTTGTTATAATAGGGCGAGAGCAATGTGACTTATTGTTTTGACACTCGTGCAATTTGAGGGTGTATTCTTTACCCGGTTGAACTCTTGACTTTATTTAAATTAACAATCTTTAAAAATTCACCCCGGTTTTTTAAATTTTGTTTTAGTTTTTCTACGAACCATCTACATACATCCTAACCTATTTGCTAACACCTTTCAAAACTCATCAATTCTGCATTATGTAAACCTCATCTAAATTTTCAAAGTGTAAAATTCACTCTCTTTACTATTCAGATTGTGAGAGCTTGTGTGTTCATTTTTAATGTTTTTTCTTTGAATGCTTGCGCAGGTGATCCAATATTTTGCACAACTTACAAGCACATAATAACATGTAAAGTTTACATGAATCTGCGCCGCTCAGTGTGCAAATAGTGTCGCGCTTTGAGATCTTTGCAAACAACATCACCAACTTACAAGATTGGTGATGTGTTTGGACGTGGCCTATTAGAGTGACATGGTACATGTTACATAGGAATATTTTGAGAAAACCAAATGTTTGACTAACGGTGTACGTGGTGTACGTGGTATGAGTAGGGGCAGGGCGAGGGATTAATGAAGAATGGTGGGCGAAACAGAACGGACATTAAATGGGAACATATCTAAGATAGAGATAGGGCTATAATATAATGTTTTTTGTTTATTGGACTCATTACTCATTATTGTTAAGGCATTTTTTTTATTCCTAAAGCTTAAGTTATTTAAGCGTTTTCCTTTATTATTAATATGAAGGATATTTTTATCCCTGTATTTTTTCAAAGCTTTTATTTAGCGGAAAAATTATTATTATAGAAGTGAAAACTTCTTTAGCACCGTTGTGATTTAAAACTCGATGAAACGAAAAGTAACGACACTAAAAAGAGACAAACACATACATTTATAGCATTTAGCCTGCGAGAGAATGAGATAGTAAAATCGGTCTCCTCTTTATGCGGTGTTTCGTAGCCTTCCCACTCTAAACAGTATACTTTAGTTTTCTGAAGGTTTAACTTCTACCGCGTGTGAATTACACACTCTGTTTTTAAATAACTAACCATCACGCCGTTTCCCGCAGATGTAAGCAGAGAGGACGGACCGTCAATTAACTCGGTCGTGGAAAACACTCCAGGCCTCACATAGTCTTCTATTATTCTGACTCTTGACATGGCTCGACTCAAGTATCTGATTCATTTCATCGTGCCATGTCTTCCTCGGGCGTCCCCGACTTCTTCTGCCATTCACATTTGCGTTATATATTCTCTTCTTTATTCTTTACACTCCTTTCTTCATTCATTCGATCTGAATGCCCAAACCATCTAAGCGTCCCTTTATTAACCTGTCTTATTACGCTTACACCAGCCTTGCATTCTTTTCGGATCTCGACATTTCTCACACAATCATATATGGTTTTACACGCATACGCCTCAGGGATCTCATTTCAACAGCATTCAGTCTGCCTTCATCGTTCCTCTTCCAGTTCCATGCCTTACTGCCATACATCAGGGTAGGTACCAGAACTCCATTGTGGACTGCTAGCTTCGCTTCTTTTGACATTTTTTTTATTAGCGCCAACTGCGTTCAGTCCTCCATTAATGGAGTTACCTGCATTTACCCTTCTTTAA